>CM038678.1:768984656-770345901 GCA_021605205.1 Aegilops longissima
CCCTCCCGATAACATTATTTTCCCATGTATATGTATGTTGCGTCGTTGTCGATATAATGAGGGTGTCGAGGATCGCCGAGGGTCGAGGGTCGGGAACTAGGGTAGAGGGTCGAGGGTCGTTAAGGGTCAAGGGTCGAAGGTTTCAGGGTCGAGGTTCCTATAGTGTCAAAGTATTGAAGAAATCCATGGCTTCATCATTAGCCGAAGTAACCATGGCATGATGGTGCAGAAGTCCTCAAAGTTGTTACGGAATGGAGTCCGGATAGGATAATTTGCCTTTTGCTGAACTTTGTACCAAAAAGCGAATTATCCTATCTGGGACTCCGCTCCAAAACAACTTTGGAGAGCTTGCACCATCATGCACCTACATTACTACCTAATGATGAAGACATGGTTTTGTTGAATCCTTTGACACTAGGCAACCTCCCGACCTCGGCGATCTTCGACCCTTGACCTCGACCGCCATGCGATCCACGACCCTCTACCCTACATGGGCGCCGATGCCCACGCCACTTGTGGGACATAGATGTACTGTTCAACGCCGACCCCCTCCTGATAGCTTCAACACGTGGGGCGGGGGGGTCGATATTACCCCCTCCTAGCTTGAAGCGTTCACGAGGCCACCCCCTAACCCTTGAAGCGTTGTCGAGGCCACCCCAAACCCTAGAGAAGCAGCATCGAGGCCACTAATATGATTCCTTATTGTGATTAGCTAGCTAGTTCTACGTTGGCACTAATATATCCATATCTGTCATGTTTGAATAATAATTGCCATGTTGTAAATATTTGTAGAAACTATGGACACCCCCCGAGACGAAGCACAAGAAGCGTTGTTGAGGGACATAATCGCACAAGGAAGTGATGCCGTCGCTCGTTGATGTTTCTCAACGACAACGATGGTCTGGAAGGAGAGGGTGAAGAAGCAGTTGGCTATGATTTACATGGTCCGATGACCCAATGCGGTGCAAGAAGGAGAGGGTGAAGAAGTAGACCGTGAGGACGGCTCCGTGATCACCAAACCGAGTCCGCCAGGTATATATATTAGTTAAGCCTGTCTGACTAGCTCTCGCCTTTGTTTTGGTATATATGTACACATATTAATTAACTCTCGTCTTTGTTCTTTTTCTAGCCCTCCGGATCGAGCACAACTTCGTAAAGATACGAGGCCCAAGAAAAAGTTGAGCTCGGATGAAAAGTTTGAGATCATACAAATCGCGCATGACGGCCAACCGATTGAACCCTACCGACAAAGAAGGCATTTGTTGCTCGGTCACGGGTTACGGTTAGGGACAAGATCCCGATCAGCATCCACCAATGGTATAAGCCTAAGAACGAAGACCCGAGGTGTCTTGTGTCAATGATATGCAGAAAAATGATCTTTGGACCGAGCTGAAGTCAAATTTTACCCTACCGCTAGAGGATGATCCGAGAAGCCAGTAATAGAGCCATTAATCAAGTCTTTTGCTCTTAAGAAGATGGCAGAACTATTCAGGAATTGGAAGAAAGAACTCAATACGTATGTCGAAAAAATGAGACACCGGAATTCAAGGGCAAATATGAGAAGATCGAGATGACTGGCCCGCATTTGTGGCCTACAAGACATCGGAAAAGAGTAAAAAGATGTCAGCGACAAACAAGAGAAATGCTGCGAAGAAGAAGCTTCACCATCGCACGGGTCGTGGCTACCTCGTAGCCCGCCTAAGTGGGCCAAGGCTGAGAATGATCTGCTTGATAAAGGGATCGAACCGAGACAATGAACTGCCAGACCGTTGCGGACTTGGTTCTTCGGGCTGGCGGATCCTTGGACCCTATAACGGGAAGTGCATTTGGGCGGACGAACAATTGGACATACCAGTCAAGAGGCTTCAGCATTATATCGAGCAGCGCAGCAAGGGAAGTTCGTTCGAGCATAGGGGAGAAGGACGAGCTCACAATGGCCCTCGGCAATCCCGAGCACCCTGGACGGACATGAGGCACGCCAGGCTCCGTTTCGTGGAAGGCTAGATTTCCGGACGCAGGGGGTTACAAAACCCATGAGAGGAGGAAGAAACTGGAGCAGAGCCTAATGCAGGCGCTGCACGAAAGGGTAATGGGGCTAGAGGAACGAGAAGCAGCAGATCACAACAAACGACCTGCCGAAGATTCCCCCGAAGCTACCCCGCCATCTCAGCGGAGAAGCAGCGTGGCTTCCACCAAGCTGCTTCAGCCAGAGCAGCATGCCTTGACGGCTCCTGCCAGCTATCCCGTGGATGCTATCACGGATGCTGAAAATTGCCACCTTATGGCGCAATGGAGCAATTTGAAGGTCAAGGCGGCTGTTGGCTCTGCTTATCCTACTAAACCAGACTCAACTTTTCACCGCCGCCGATTCCGAAGGATATGCTAAGGTGATGGTCGATGAAATAACGGAGGATTTGAGGACCTCCGCTTGACCACCCTAGCGATGAAGGGAGTATCGGTTGGGTTCTCGCTCAAGACTCCATGCCTATGGCGGAAGGATCTCATCAACCTTCCGAACTGGGCGCCTCCGCCTCCTCCTCCTCCTCCGCGAGTCAGGCACTCCGCCTCCTCCACCGCCTCCTCCTCCGGGCGAGTGACGATCAGGGCACTCGGCCGGCTCCTTCTCCGCGCGTGGCGGCACTCCGTCTCCTTCTCCGCCTTGCACCGGCGCGCGTCCGGGCAGCCAGCCTCCTCCTTCTCCGCCTCGTCGGCAAAGGCGGAAGAGACCCGCCGCCGCGGCTGCTCCGGCGCATCGTAGTCCTTCTCCTCCGCCTCGTAAGCAAGGAAAGAAGACATCCACTCCGTCTGCTCTGCCGGCGTCTAGCAGTACAGCCAAAGGCGGAGGAGATCTGATTCGGTCCTTCTCTCAAGACTCGGAGAAGTTACCGTCTGAGAGGAGCGAGGAGGAAAACGCGAAGATCGCGCAGACCGAAGTGGATGACTGGTTTCAAGGGTTGAAAGCAAAGAGACATCCACCTCCGGAGAGAAGGTAGATCCGGTCAAAGCGGCGCGATTGCTGCCCCGACAAAACCACCCAAGTCTCCGCCAAAGGCAACTATGAGCGATTATTGGAAGGCATTTGCTGAAGCGGAGAGATCGGGAAGTACTGCTGTGATCAAAGGATGAAAGAACGACGAGCTGGGAAACAAATTGCCCAGCTCGGCGAACAAGCAAGCAATCGTGCCCCCGCTCAAGGTGCTGCTAGCGACATCGCCGATCCGAGGATGGTGCCCGGTTATGGCAATCCTGCAGATTACCCGCCCGACGATGTACATTATGATTTCTTGGAGGTGCAGATACAAAGATACGAGTACGGAAGCCTCTCGTCAAAGATGAAAGCTCTCTAACAACGATGATGCGAAGATTACATGATTGGTACATGAAAACCTGCAAAGAGTCCGGGGAGGAATACTTTGTATGTGAGAGTTAAAAGGAGCATGACCTCCTTGGAATTGAACTGCTGCCTATTCCATTTGAGGAGTTCTATCAGTTTTCAATCAATTGGCCTCGATAAAGCAACGGTCACCTGCTACTGTCTGTAAGTAGTACTACTTCTGTCATTAAGTATCTCTATATAACTCAGCTCTTTCATCAGTCACCTGCGCCAAGTTGCTCCAATCGTTGCCACGAACTATGGGGTCTGGCGCAGGGCGGTGAAAGGCTGTGGCTCCTCCTCTAAGATCCAACACCAGTCAGCTCTCCACTCCTCCCACTTGCTGCGCAACTCACCGTCAAGATACGCTTCCTTCTTGGCGATCCTAGAGGTCCATGCAATTCCTCCGGCAAACGGCTCTCCTCTCTCTACGCGGGGTGAGAAGTAGTGGCGGAAGAGTGCGACATTTGGGTGGACCCCAACAAAGTTCTCGCAAAGGTGTGCGAAAACGGCCATGGTGAGTATGGCGTTGGGGGTGAAGTCAAGGAGGCGGAGGCCATATGTGTTCATGACATCACAGAAGAATTCAGAAAAGGGCGGGCAGAGCCCGCAGTGGAAGAAAATCGCGAAAAAGGGGTACCCGATGGAGACCTTATCGGACGTGGCGGCGGAGATCACCCTCGTGCGCGGGTGCGCCCGCGTCGCCGTCGACCAGAAGAGATAGTACAGCTCCGCAGGTCCTTCCTGCTGCAGGGGTCAAGAGGACCCGCCTTCCATAGCGCCCATGAGCCGCTGCGCCGCCGATTTCACGCCTTTTCCCTTGTCGGCTTTCGGAGCCATAGGAGGAGGTGGTGGAGGAGGTCGACGGCGTTGGTGGCACCGGTGGCAATGGAGGGGGCGGAGCGTTGCTCTCTTTGGGCTCGAGAAGGAAGGGGAAAGCGACGGGGGTTTTCTGATGTGACAGCGAGGGCAAGTGGGCGCCCTGCCCCTGTTCCTCCTGCTTATAAAGGGGGGAAGGGACGGGCGTTCCGATTTTTCCCATTAAAGAAAGCCCCATGATCTCCCCCACGACGCCACGCCCGTACGTGACATCGTGGGAGACGTGAGTGGGTCCAAGGCGAATAACGGCGTAATCAAGACCACGCGCGTGCGCGTGCCTTTTGGGCCTGGCCCAACAGAGCTCGACGCCAGGTGGCCCAGTTCCGGGGCTCTGCCGGTGTACTAGAGTAGGGTACCCTAGTATCCCGAACTCGCACGGGCAGTTGTAGCACCTCAGCGGCAGGGCTGGCCCGATGATCGCTAAGATCTCAGCGGCTCCTTTGGAGCCATTCAAGAACGAAGTAATCAAGGCCCCGGCAAGAGGAGCTTGCCGGGAAGGCCACTCAGGGCACGAAGGAAACAAGGCCCCGGCAAGAGGAGCTTGCCGGGAAGGCTTGGTGAGCGATAAGCTCCCGAGCGCGACAAGAACCTCGCCGCGGCAAGGTACTCGCCGCGGCATGTGACCTCTCTTCATCTCCGCTCCAGCTCAGCCGCCAACGTGTCACCACGGGGCTCTCCCAAGCACGCGTGTCGACGGGCTGTGCAGCCAGCGGGGAGCAGCGATAAGCGGCGCTGACAAGCTACCATCGTGGCAAACGGAGGCGCACTTGACGGTCCCTGTTACACTGTTCGGGCGACTGAGACGGGCATTGATGACTCTTGTCCCTTGCCGTCAGAGTTAGGTATAGATTACTCTACACTGTACAAAGCGGTGTACTAGCCTATGTTTTTACTATCTTACCCTTCCCTACTTGCCACATGTGGTGACCCCTTGTGCCATAAAAGGAGGCCCAAGTGCAACGTAGAAAGGGTTCGGTTCAGCTCCAGCTTAGTTCATCCAACTCACACACACACTCGAGCTAGGTTTTGTAGCCCTCATTGCTCCCTAGCAAGAACACAATATAATCCACAAAGCAGCAGAGGAGTATTATCTCCGAGAGCTCCGCTGGGTAAATCTGCTCGTGTGCATCGCCGATCCGCTCTTTGTGCAATCTCCGCCTCCGAACCACAAGGGACCCAGGTCCCATAGGTGTTCGTGGGCCACGATCAGCTTCCCCGACATCTTTGGCGCGCCAGGTAGGGGCATCGAGGCTGTGTGAACCCGATCCGGCGGTCACACGAGCAACTTCATCAACATCTTCGTCAACATGGCGCCGAAGAAGAAGTCTTCGGCAGCAGCAGAGCCGTCCGCGTCGAACCCACCACCACCGGAGCTGTCAGGTGGTGGGGGAAATGCTCGCGGAGGAACCGACATCGTCAAGAGAGCCCACAACGCCGCCAGGTCCAAGGACAAGGCAGCGCATGCGTCGGCGTCCGAGTCCGCACCGCGCCCTTCTCAGGAGGTGCGAGACCGACAGCGTCATGATGCTCGCGGCACCATACGCTTGTTGGATCAAGGCCAAGCTGGAGGATCCCGAGGCCCTCGAGACCGCATGCACCTCAAAGATGCGAGACGAGTGGAGTACGGTCGCTTGGGGGATGCTGCTCCTCCTAACTTGGTTAGGAGTCCGAGCACATCCTGCCCTCGCCACGCACGCCATTGCCACCCACCACACCGCGAAGCCTTGGCAAGAGCACAGCTACTTCTAGACTACCCTCCAACGGCCGACAAGGTCGACGAATGGAGGGCCACAATCCAGAGCCTCATCGGCTTTGCCAACGGCGACGTTCCGCGGCAACCAAGCGCCTCTCAACCGCGGCAAGGCGACAAGGCACGAGCCGATGGCGACGAGACTTGCGGGGATGCAGCCACCGTGCACTCCCCTTCCCGAAGGCCAAGATCGCCGACTCGCCGGATCCACCTCGACAGCGACTCCACAGCGTTGTCGGATCCGCGAGCTCGTCGCGACCAGCGCCAAGTTCTTCGAGAACGGCAAGAAGAAGACGATCGAACCCAGACGAAGCGCCAAGAGAAGCGCGCCGTCAATCCGACCAGCGCCGAGCCCATGTTGATATGCATGCGCCAGGGGAACCAGCGACTTGCCAGACGCGATGGGTTGCCCTGCTTTCACTCGTGAGCTGCGGCAAGTCCGTGGCCCGACAAGAAAAACTTCAAACCAGATGTGCGGAGAAGTATGATGGCAGGACACACCCATCGGAGTTCCTCAAAGATCTACACCATCGCGGTGCAGGCTGCGGGGACGAGACGACAAGATCCTCGCCAACTACTTTCCCCGGTGCTCAAGCCAAACGCCGATCTTGGCTCATGCACTTGCCGGATGGCTCTATTTCTTCTTGGCAGATTTGTGCCACCAGTTTGTTGGCGCCTTCACAGCGCCACAAGCCTCATGGCCAGGAGAGTGACCTCCACCTGCTTGCCCGTAGGAGGAGAGTCCCTGCGCAAGTTCATCCAGAGATTTAGTCGAGTGCACTACAACATCCCGGATGTCCACCCTGCCGCGGTGATCAGTGCATTCCATCAGAATGTGCGAAACCGCAGGATGAGGGAGGAGATGGCGATGTGCAAAGTGAAAGACGCCAACGAGCTCTACGCCTGGCCGACAAGTGTGCACGCTACTGAAGAAGGAAGAAGACTCCCGAGAGAATGTGGGAGCAGAGTCGACAGTGAGGAGATCGCCTGCAAGGAAGAGCCGGCTAAACAACAGAAAGAAGAAAAACCAAGAAGTACTAGTTGTCGAGCAGTCCGGCGGCGGAGGTGGCGTCGGCAAGGCTAAGGCTAGCGGCTCCGGCAAGGAGGTTGCCGCTGACGCCGACCGCCAAGCTGTGGTGGCCGCCGACAAGCCTGACAGCTCCAGCAAGCAGTACTGTAAGATCCACCGCACCAAGGGCCACGATCTCCAGAGCTGCAAGAAAGTCGAGCAACTTGTTGAGCTACAGAAAGCTGAATACAAGCGGCGAGACAAGGAGAAGGCCCAGGAAGGTGCAGGTGCAGCAAGTAAGAAGAGACCCGGCCGGGGAGGACGCCGCGGCAAGGCCAAGCAGCGGCAAGGTGACAGACCTCCCCGCGGCCGCGACAAGGAAGAAGACGAAGATGAAGATGACGAGGACATGGAAGACGATGAAGCTGACGAGCAGGAGTTCCAGAAGGCAACGGAGGTCCTTTGCGTTGACGGTGGTGCGTCTCTGCATACCTCGCACCGCCAACTCAAACAATGGATGTGTGAGGTCAATGCAGCAGAACCATCCATAGAGTCACGCAAACCTCTGAAGTGGTCCAGCACGCCCATCATCTTTGACATTGAGGATCACCCTGATCGCATCACTGCGGTCGAGTGCTTGCCGATGTTGGTCTCACCAACCATCCGCAACCTCAAGGTCACAAAGATGCTGGTTGACGGCGGGGCCGGCCTGAATTTGATCTCCTCTGCAGTGCTCCAGAAGCTTCAAATCCCTGACAGCGAGCTCGAAGAAACTGGTACTTTCCAAGGATTCAACCCAGAAGGAGCAAGCCCAAAGGGAAGATCACGTTGCGGTAACATTCGGCAGCGAGCTCAACTTCAGAACTGAGAGGGTCACGCTTGACGCTGCCGATTTCCCATTGCCCTACAATGGCATACTTGGCCGCCCAGCACTCGCCAAGTTCATGGCGCCCTCATTACACTTACAACCTACTCAAGATGCCCGCCCGATAAGCGCCATTTCTGTGCATGGCGACAAGAAGGATGCGCTTATCTGCGCCGACAAGATTTACCGGGATGCAGCAGCCGCAACAGATAGCAAACCACTTGCCGCTGAAGCTCCCGGGGAAGAAGAAACCACCAACCGCAAGAGCTCTGTTGCCCACTCCGCAAGCGCACCTCTTGGAGTGCTGCGCTACCGCCGAGGACGCACCATCGAGCTCCACCGCAAGTGCAAGAAGACGATGGCAGCTCCGCCAAGACCAAGAAGGTGCCCGCCAAGGAGGACGGCACCGGTGGTACCTTCACCATCGCCCACGCTTGATCCTAAATAGGAAGGCGAGCTCATTGCTTTCCTCCGGCGAATGTCGATGTGTTTGCATGGCAACCATCCGACATCCCCGGTGTTCCTAGGAAAGTAATTGAGCACCACCTAGCTGTCTGTCCTCACGCGGCCCGTCAAGCAAAAAGTTAGGAAACAGGCAGTGGAGCGCCAAGAGTTCATAGCGAAGAAATCAAGAAGTTGGAAGCAGCAGGCTTGTCGAGGAGTCCTCCATCCCACGTGGTTGGCCAATCCGTAGTTGTATCGCAGGCTAATGGGAAATGGAGACTTTGTATTGACTTCACCGATGTTAATAAAGCTTGTCCCAAAGACCCATTTCCCTTGCCGCCAGACGACCAGATTGTTGACTCCACGGCTGGATGTGATCTGCTTTCATTTCTTGATGCATATTCAGGATACCATCAGATCTTCATGGCAGAAGAGGATGAAGAGAAAACCGCATTCATTACACCATGTGGCACGTACTGCTTCATACGGATGCCTTTCGGTTTAAAGAATGCCGGTTCAACCTTTGCAAGAGTAGTCCATGATGCCTTCGAGCCACAAATACACAGAAATGTAGAAGCCTACATGGATGACATAGTGGTCAAGAGCAAGGACAAAGCAACTCTGGTTCAGGATTTGGATGAAACATTTACAAATCTGCGCAAGATCAACCTCAAGCTCAACCCCGAGAAGTGCGTGTTTGGAGTCCCTTCCGCAAGCTTCTCGGTTCTTTGTGTCTCAGCGGGAATTGAAGCCAATCCAGACAAGATCAAGGCCATTGAGCAGATTGAAGCACCAAAGCGCCAAGGATGTCAAGGCTTGCCGGTTGCGTGGCTGCTCTCAGCAGGTTCATCTCTAAGTCTGCTGAAGCGCGCCTGCCGTTTTTCAAGATTTTGAAAAAGGCAGGACCAATGAAATGGACTCCCGAAGCGGAGGCTGCGCTGCAGGACTTGAAGAGATACCTGTCCTCCGCTCCAATACTTGTCGCACCTAGGCCACAAGAGAAGTTGCTTCAGATATAGCGGCAACCAATCAAGTGGTTAGTGCTGCGTTAGTAGCGAGAGAGGAGGCGATGATGAGCCGCAACCGAGGCGCAGCGCATCCAGCGACAAGCAAGGGCTTCGCCATCAAGCTCTGGTCCCGATAAGGACAGATCAGCGCAGGTTGCGACAAGACACGAAGAAGATGGTGCAGCGCCCAGTTTACTTTGTCAGTTCCCTTCTGCAAGGGGCTAGGTCAAGGTACTCTGGCGTGCAAAAGTTGCTTTTCGGCCTCCTCATGGCCTCGAGAAAGCTGCGCCATTACTTCCAAGCACATGAGATAACAGTTGTCACCGCTTTCGCTGAAAAGGATATTACAAAATCCGAAGCAACAAGCAGAATTGTCGAGTGGGCACTTGGGAACTGTCAAGCTTGGGCCTCAAGTTTGAAGGCATTTCAACTTTCCAAAGCGAGCATTGGCAGAATTCATAGCTGAGTGGACGCCAACGCAAGATGAAGAAATTCGAGACGAGCATCCCGCCAAAGAGGCAAATAAAGAGTGGCTGATGTACTTTGATGGTGCTTTCTCGCTGCAAGGCGCCGGTGCCGGGCGTCTGCTTATCGCACCCACCGGAGAGCACCTCAAGTACATAGTCCGGATGCACTTTCCCAAGGAACAAGCAACAAACAATACCGCAGAGTATGAAGGTTTGCTTGCCGGTCTCGAGATTGCGTAGACCTTGGGATCAAGAAGCTCATTGTCGGGGACTCGCAACTTGTCGTCCGCCAAGTAAATAAAGATTATCGAGTACGTTGATGGAAGCCACGCCGATGAAGTGAGGAAGCTAGAAGAGCACTTTGAAGGCCGCAAATGGAACACGCTCCAAGAGCTCGTAATGATATAGCTGATGGCCTCTCCAAATGTGCCGCACTTAAGTTACCCGTGGAACCAGGAATTTTGTGCTCAAGCTGACTCAACCAACCGTAACACCGCCAATGTGACAGAGCAAGAAGAGAAAATTGGTTTCGGCGATTACTTTCCGCAGAGCTCCTCGGAGCCGCCGCCAAGAAGGTCCCTAAAATCAATACAATATCACCGAGGAGCAGTCTGCTCCGACAAACCCCGTGGTTTGTCTCGTTGAAGCAGACGCCCCGACAAGCTTTGCTCCGCAAGCTTGCTGGGGATCATCAAGCTCCGCAACCACGTGTTCTTGCCGTGGAAGCTAATGTTCCCACAGTGGTAGATGAGCCTTTGGTCCTTGTTGTCGAGCCACGTGCTCCAAAGATGGGCGCAGCAAATCGCCCATTTCCTTCAGACAGAGAACTTCCCAAGAGCAAGAAGAAGCGGAAAAGTAGCTCGGCAAAAGTATGTACCAGTTTGTTGACAACATCTTGTACAGAAGAAGACTCAACGGAGTGAAATTGAAGTGCATTTGCCGGGAAGATGGACAAAAGCTGTTGGCAGAGATACATGGAGGCATATGTGGTCACCACATTGGCGCGAGAGTGCCGGCAAAGCTTTCCGGCAAGGTTTCTTCCGCCGAAGCCCTCCAGATGCAATCGCACAAGTAACCAAGTGTGAAGCGTGCGGTTCCATTCCAAACAGATACACCAACCAGCTCAAGCTCTCCGACAATCCCTTTATCCTGGCCCTTTTCGTCGGGGCTCGACATCTCGGCCCCTTCCCCGAAGTTGTCGGGGCTTTGAGTACTTGTACGCTGTAATCGACAAGTTCACAAAGTGGCCGGAAGCGGAACCAGTGAGGAAGGTGACAAGACAATCGGCAGCCAAGTTCTTCAGTCAATTGTTTGCCGCTTTGGGATTCCTAACCGGATCATCACCGACAACGGCACACAGTTCACGAGCCGCACCTTCATGCAAGACGCCCAAGATCTTGGCGCCAAGATCTGCTTTGCTTCGCTTGCTCATCCGAGAAGCAACAGTCAAGCAGAGAGCAAATGCTGAAGTGCTGCGGGACTCAAGACCGTAACTTTCGACTGCTGCACAAGTGCGGAAGAAATTGATCGAGGAGCTGTCGGTGGTTCTTTGTCGATTAGGACGACGCCAAATCGAGCCATCGCCGACACCTTCGCTCTAGTCTATGGAGCAGAGGCAGTTCTCCCCACGAAACTCGTGATACGGGTCACCACGAGTGCTCGCTATGATGAGCTTGAGCAAGAGCAGCTGCGACAAGATGACGCGCTGCTCCTCGAGGAAGATCGTCTTGAGCTGCTGTACGAGCTGCTCGTTATCAGCAAGCTTTGTATCGCTACCATAGCCGCAAAGTTAACGCCAGAAGCTTCGAGGAAGGCGACCTTGTTCTTCGGCGCGTTCAGTCCGCCAAGAATTCCAACAAGTTGACGCCGAAGTGGGAAGGCCCTTATCGGGTGAAACGAGTCACTAGGCCCGGCGCTGTCCGCCTTGAGACCGAAGATAGCGTTCCGGTGAGCAATTCCTGGAATATAGAGCATCTTTGCAAGTTTTACCCATAAGGCGCGGTTGTCGGGACCCGTTCCGGCAACCACTCTTTTGTACAAGTCTTGCCGCTGTTGCATGTAATCCTTTGTACAAAGCCGGGCGCAGATCCTGTGCATCAGTAAAGCCTATGTGTTGCGCACAACTTGTCAATACATGCTCTCATAATCTTATATGCATGTGTTTACTAAAATTTTGTGCAGCATCCACACCCGAAGTTTATAGCGAGCCACTAGGCTCCATAACTTTATTTTCTTCTTTCTTCTCAAACAAGAAGAAGGTTCATCCACCCACAAGTTAACCGGGGGAGGAGAAGATAATAGTGTGGGCCAAGCGTCGCCGAGGAACTGTCGCCTTGCCGAAATGGACAACAGAGAAGCTAAGTTGCTAAGTTTAAACGACCAGTTTTAAATTTTTAAGTTATCTTCCTCGAACGATAGTACTTTGTATGGAAAACCTGTGCGCGGAGGAACCAACTCGTGACTAGCTTGCGCCCTTACTTTGTTTCGAGTCCGCTCAACAACTTAAGTGTGCTGCAACTAGTTGCGACAAGGTTGCTTGTCGGAGACGGCATCACCAGCAGGCTGCTGAAGTTCCGCACTCAGCACTCGCGGCAAAGGTGTTCGCACTGACAAGTTCCCCTAAAAGCGTAGGGTATAAACATACAAGGGAAGGAATCGAGTAAAGGAAATAACATTGCATTCGATTGCCTAAGATAGTGTATATTACATAATAACTTGTCGCGGATCTAATAGATTTTTCACCTAAACATGATCTACAGCGACAAGGGAAAGATAAGCTTGGCGGCCTAATCCACGCGGTCGCCATCGAGCCTCTTGACTCCGCTCACCCTGTCCACAATGGGTGCGACAAGGGCCTTGAGCGCTTCAACGTCTGCGGATGGAGGCAGGGACTTGAGGACTTTGGTGAAGTCGACGCCTGGGTTGCGGAAGGCCACCTTCATCAACACCTTCGAGAGCCCCGGCGATACTTGGCGCGACTCCTCCGCCAGCTGCTTTGGGATCTCCTCCCGAGCAGCTGAGACCCACAAGACGCCTTTGAAGAATAGGCTGAGCTTGACGCTGGGTTGGAGGTTCTCGTCGGTGGAGTACCCAAGATCCGCATCCCCAACTCCATCAGCTCATTATGGATGCCGGGCGGTGTCCACGAGACCTTCCGTCCAAAGGCATTATGCTATCTCGAGATTGTTCTGGCGGTCACAGATTCGACAAAGAACTCCTCGGTGGCCTTGATCTTTCCAACAGGCCCGCTTCCGCTCCTTGGCGCCATTCAACGCCTCCGCTGTGGTGGTCAGCTTCAGCTCCAGATCCGCCTTGACGCCCTTGGCGGCATCGATCTCCTTGATCTTTTCAAGGAAGCGACCTTGCAGCTCGCCGAGGTGTAGGCGTCCTTCTCGCGCTCGCTTCAACCCGTGACCTCCTCGGCGCTCTTACGGAGGGTGGACTCCAGCTGAGCCACCTCGCCTCCAGTTCCTTCTTGGCGGCCTCGGCAGCCGCGCAGCATCCTTTGCCTCCTGAAGTGGCCCGCTAATCGCTTGCTCGCGACGGCGAGATCTTTCATAGCTGTCGAGGTTGATCTTCCGCTGCGCCACCTCACCTTCCCGCGCTGAGAGCTTCTCGCCGGCAAGCCTCTGCTGCCTCGACCTCGCCCTTCTCCAAGATGAAGGCCGTGCGCTCCTCGAAGCTGCTCCCGCGCCTCGCTATATCCCGAGAGTCTCTTTGTTGGCGCGTCGGAGCTCTTCCGCGTTTCTCAAGTCAGCTCCCGCCCTCGCGACAAGCGCCTCCACAGACTCGGTTTGGCTTGTCGGGCGCGGTAGAGCGACAAGAACCTCCTTAGCAGCTGCTCCTCCTCAGCTCACCACTGCTGCTGCTCGGGCATCAACCAGCGACAGCCCAGCGGAGGCAAGCAGTTCCGCATCGAAGGTCTCCCCTTGGCCGGTGCCTGAGCTTGATGCCCATGGGAGCTTAATAAAGACACCCTCGCCGCCTTGGTGTAGGCGCCGGACTAGGGCTCTTCGGAGTCTGGTGCGGCATTGGTAGCGGGAGGATCAGCGGTCGGTGCAGCGCCTGTCACTCCTGCGGCCTCAGGGCCGTCAGTGCGATCGCCAGATTCCTCCCCAGCCCCTGCGCCAGCAGCCTTGGCAGTCTCCTCGCCGGCGGGCCCGTCAGCGCTAGCCTCCTCCTCCATGTTGGCGGCATTGACATTTTCGCCGCGAGCGTCCTCCTCGCCGGCAGCTTCAGTCTCCATCGGATCTCCAGCAGATGGATCTGATGGTCAGAAGAAGAAAGCACAAGTCAAACGAATGTTCGAAAGAGAAGAACAGAAGAAAAGAACCCAAGGGAAATTCTCAAACAAGAAGATTACCTGCAGTAGGGTCTGTTGCCTCGGTCTCCACCACCGGAGGGTTTTCGGCGCTGCCTCTTGCCGGAGAAGGTCCCCTTGTCGGAGAGGCCTCCCTTGCCGGAGAGCGCTCCCTTGGCGGAGAATTCTCCCTTGGTGGCGTAGTTGAAACGAGCAGAATTTCGGGGGTGACCTCCGGAGCTTCCTGATGAGGCTGGACCTCGGGAGTAGCCTCCGGTGCTTCCTGATGTGGCTGCTCTGCTCCTACAAGATTCAACAAACCAGATATTAGTGACGGAGAAGCACCCAAGCACACCCAACCACGAAAAGTAAACCAAACACTTACGCTGGGGGCTGTGCTGGGGGCTGCTCTGTGGAAGGGTTGCCGGATCCGGCAAGGGAGTCCCGGACGTGCCCCCTGTTGCCACAGGGGAGTCATCTGAGACGACGACCACCGGAGTCTTGGCCCTCTTCGACGCCCTCTGAGCTAGCGTCCTGAAGGAGAAGGTTCAGAGTGAAATCAGTCAGATATAAGATAAAGCAATAAATTGGAAGATTACAAGTAGCAACGACAAGATCTTACTCTTCCTCTTCTTCCTCGGAGCTGAGGGCAGAGAGATCAAACTCCGCTCCGGCACGACGGATTGGGGGAGAAGATTCCCTCGGACGCTTGGCGGGTGCAGGGACCGCAACTCCAGAAGACCCCGCGCCCGTCGCCGTGGCGGAATGAGGCGCCCCAGCAACAATGATGCTTGCCGCGGTGGAGCGCGTCCGGACGGCGTAGGCGGCTGCTAGACCGTATGCCCCCCCGCCACTTCTCCAGTCTTACGGAGACGTCTCCTTGGCGGGGCAGCGGGCTCCCCCTGCGGCAAGCTACTTGACGGCGGAGGAGAAGCGCCCCCGGCAGGCTCGCTCGGCTCGCCGACGGGTTCGGTCTGCTCCTCCTCAGCGATTTAACTCTTCTCGGTCGACAAGGCTTGCCGCCTCGCCGCCTCCGCCTCCTCGAAGTGAACCCAAATATGCGGCGGCAGCAGCCTCGCAGCCTCCTCCAACCTCGTGGCGTCGCGCCCATCTCCGATCGATGGTGTCGCGGGTGAGCCGCCTCGCTTCGTCGGCGTGGATCGGCACTTCAACCAAGTTATCGAAGAACTGCTGCACGACGCCGTCGGGCGGGCTCCTGCCAAGTTGGAACGATTCCATGGGAATCGCTGGCAACGGCATTATCACGCTGGATGTTGTCAGCGACGAGTTGTTGCACAAGGCACAACTCCCTCGCAACATGCACCACCCGGGGTTATCCGCTTCAGGCTTGAACAACTCCCGCAGCATGCCGTCAAGCTCCAAGGTAGTAAAATTCCAATTCAAACCAGGGCGTAGCCTCATGATGTCCGCCGCGTTCTGGAATTCCCAAGCAGGCCTCCCTCTCTCCTGCAAGGGCGCAATGCGGCGGCGAAGGAAGTCCGCGCCAACTGCTCCTACGGTAAGCCCTGCTTGCCGGAGACGCAAAATCCTAGTCACGGCAATCTTCAACTTGTCATCCTCCGGTGCCAAGTTGCTCCAATCGTTGCCACGAACTATGGGGGTCTGGCGCAGGGCGGTGAAAGGCTGTGGCTCCTCCTCTAAGATCCAACACCAGTCAGCTCTCCACTCCTCCCACTTGCTGCGCAACTCACCGTCAAGATACGCTTCCTTCTTGTCGATCCTAGAGGTCCATGCAATTCCTCCGGCAAGCGGCTCTCCTCTCTCTACGCGGGGTGAGAAGTAGTGGCGGAAGAGTGCGACATTTGGGTGGACCCCGACAAAGTTCTCGCAAAGGTGTGCGAAAACGGCCATGGTGAGGATGGCGTTGGGGGTGAAGTCAAGGAGGCGGAGGCCATATGTGTTCATGACATCACGAAGAATTAGAAAAGGCGGGCAGAGCCCGCAGTGGAAGAAAATCGCGAAAAAGGGGTACCCGATGGAGACCTTATCGGACGTGGCGGCGGAGATCACCCTCGTGCGCGGGTGCGCCCGCGTCGCCGTCGACCAGAAGAGATAGTACAGCTCCCGCAGCTCCTTCCTGTCAAGCAGGGGGTCGAAGAGGGCCCGCTCCTTCCGCAGCGCCGCGAGCCGCTGCGCCTCGGCCGATTTCACGCCTTTTCCCTTGTCGGCTTTCGGAGCCATAGGAGGAGGTGGTGGAGGAGGTCGACGGCGTTGGTGGCACCGGTGGCAATGGAGGGGGCGGAGCGTTGCTCTCTTTGGGCTCGAGAAGGAAGGGGAAAGCGACGGGGGTTTTCTGATGTGACAGCGAGGGCAAGTGGGCGCCCTGCCCCTGTTCCTCCTGCTTATAAAGGGGGGAAGGGACGGGCGTTCCGATTTTTCCCATTAAAGAAAGCCCCACGATCTCCCCCACGACGCCACGTCCGGTGCGTGACATTCGTGGGAGACGTGGTGGGTCCAAGGCGAATAACGGCGTAATCAAGACCACGCGTGTGCCCGTGCAGACTGTTTTGGGCCCGCCCAACAGAGCTCGACGCCAGGTGGCCCAGTTCGGGGCTCTGCCGGTGTACTAGAGTAGGGTACCCTAGTATCCCGAACTTCGTGCACGGGCAGTTGTAGCACCCCGCGGCGGGCTGGCCTGATGACCGCCAAGATCCTCAGCGACTCCTTTGGAGCCATTCAAGAACGGTAATCAAGGCCCGGCAAGAGGAGCTTGCCGGAAGGCCACTCAGGCACGAAGAAACAAGGCCCGGCAAGAGGAGCTTGCCGGAAGGCTTGGTGAGCAATAAGCTCCAGAGCGACAAGAACCTCGCCATGCGGCAAGGTACTCGCCGCGGCAAGTGACCTCTCTTCATCTCCGCTCCAGCTCACCCGCCAACGTGTCACCACGGGGCTCTCCCAAGCACGCGTGTCGACGGGCTGTGCAGCCAGCGGGGAGCAGCGATAAGCGGCGCTGACAAGCTACCATCGTGGCAAACGGAGGCGCACTTGACGGTCCCTGTTACACTGTTCGGGCGACTGAGACGGGCATTGATGACTCTTGTCCCTTGCCGTCAGAGTTAGGTATAGATTACTGTACACTGTACAAAGCGGTGTACTAGCCTATGTTTTTACTATCTTACCCTTCCCTACTTGCCACATGTGGTGACCCCTTGTGCCTATAAAAGGAGGCCCAAGTGCAACGTAGAAAGGGTTCGGTTCAGCTCCAGCTTAGTTCATCCAACTCACACACACACTCGAGCTAGGTTTTGTAGCCCTCATTGCTCCCTAGCAAGAACACAATATAATCCACAAAGCAGCAGTAGGAGTATTATCTCTCCGGAGAGCTCCGAAGCTGGGTAAATCTGCTCGTGTGCATCGCCTCGATCCGCTCTTTGTGCAATCTCCGCCCCCCTCCGAACCACAAGGGACCCAGGTCCCATAGGTGTTCGTGGGCCACGATCAGCTTCCCCGACAATATGTATTGACCCCTTTCTTAAAATTAGATGTTTCGGAAGCGGGATGAACTCCTAGCACCAGATCGCATGCGAGCAATTCAAGAGGAATTGGCGGCATTCTTTCTTGACCATGTGATCGCTGAAGACGGGGAATACTATGTGGACCACGCGTCCGTATTGTAAAAGATAATTATTGTATATATGTAGCGGTAGTGTCGGATAGATATACGAGAACTTATTGTTCGACCAATCTCTGGAGAAGGAGAGGTGGTCGATATCACTTCTCTCTGTATGCATATATGTTCATGACGATCTTACATTTGCTTAATTACTAGCTAGCTAGCATGTCCAGTTAGTCCTCTCTATACGTATGTATAGTACGAAGCGCCGACCAAGCACGGACAAAAGAAAGGACACTTTTCTCTATTAATTAGCTAGCTATAGCACAATATATGAAACACCTAAATTAACCCCCAAAACCCCAACCCCCCTTTCAAAAAAAAAAAAGAGCCAAAGACATGCTTGACGCGTGGATGCCTATTGGTCCCGGTTGGTGCCACCAACCGGGACCAAAGGCCCTCCTGCCTGGGCTCAGCAGACATGCCACGTGGAGGCCCATCTGTCCCGGTTCTGGATTGAACCGGGACTAAAGGGGGGAGGCATTAGTACCGACCCTTTAGTCCCGGTTCATGAACCGGGACTAAAGGCCCTCACCAACCGGGACTATAGGCCCTTTTTCTACTAGTGATCGTCACTTCCCTTTCAACTAGTTTCTGTTTATTCTGTAACTCCTGTTTCGAGTTACTAATCTTAGCAACCGAACAAGTATCAAATACTCAGGGGCTACTATAAACACTAGTAAGGCACACATCAATAACCTGTATATCAAATATACCCTTGTTTACTTTGCCATCCTTCTTATCCACCAAATATTCAGGGTATTTCCGCTTCCAGTGACCATTTCCTTTGCAGTGTAAGCACTCAGTTTCAGTCTTTGGTCCAGCTTTGGGCTTCTTCACGGGAGTGACAACTTGTTTGCCATTCTACTTGAAGTTCCTTTTCTTTCCCTTTGCCCTTTTCTTGAAACTAGTGTTCTTGTCAATCATCAACACTTGATGCTCTTTCTTGATTTCTACCTTCGTTGATTTCAACATCACGAAGAGCTCGGGAATCGTTTTCGTCATCCCTTGCATACTATAGTTCATCACAAAGTTCTACTAACTTGGTGATGGTGACTAGAGAACTCTGTCAATCACTATCTTATCTGGAAGATTAACTCCCACTTGATTCAAGCGATTGTAGTACCCAGACAATCTGAGCACATGCTCACTAGTTGAGCGATTCTCCTCCATCTTTTAGCCATAGAACTTGTTGTAGACTTCATATCTCTCAACTCGGTACGAACCGGTACTATAGGTCAAACCCCTTTAGTACCGGTTCGTGGCACGAACCGGTACAAAAGGTGATCGCGGGGCCCCGGCCTGACGCCAGCCTGCCACCACCCCTTTAGTACCGGTTCGTGCCACGAACCGGTACTAGAGGTTCAAAACGAACCGGCATTAATGCATAGTCGTAAGAAGCAGCACTAATGGTACCATTAGTACCGGGCCAAAATCGAACCGGCACTAATGTGTCTCACATTAGGTCCTTTTTCTACTAGTGTATTCTTAAGCAAATAACATCAAATGGAATACAAATGGCATCGAGAAGGTGGGGAGGTCAAGAACAGAATGGTACAACTCAAATGTCATTGAGGACAAGAAATAGGAGCACCCCTTGTGCCGTATTTTCATCAATACTTTGTTTTTTCGCCGGTCCCTTTTTTAACTTGCTTATGTTTGATCGGCTAAATTTGGGGTTTTGTTCCTTGTTGTGTTGCAATAAGTGCTTTATGTTTGGCTTCCGATGCTTTTGTGATTATGTTGCAACCTTAGTGAGAATCTTGTGAACTCCCCCTCACATGCATTCTCTTGCCTCCCCTCGCTCCCAAATTCTTCTAGCAACTCCACAAAACAAAGGTACGGAAAGAAGGGAAAATGTGAGTGTAATCGGGTGAGGGGAAGCAAACAAAAACCAACTGATGACGGAAGCAACAAACTCTAGAGTGCGTCCAGCCCAACAGAACCAACACGCCAGGAAAAACAAAACCCAACACATATCAACTTCTCCGTCGTAATGGCATCTACTGTTGCAGGAGAAAAAAACTCAGGGCTATCTCGTACATCTTTCTTTGTGCGCAAAAATCTGTGGTGTTTTGATATCACAAAACGTCTGATTATCTTAGCAGTGGTGGCGTCTCATAGTACAACAATGAAGGCTCACCTTGCAAACCTCTTGGCAATGATGGTGTCGATGATGGCATCACATGTGTTTTGATTAGAGCTTCTCCCATTTTATATTTTTTGTACCTAAGATCTTCGTTGTCGATGGTACAACAAGAAAGCAGTGGTAGTTCACCTTGCAAACCTCTTGTCTTCGACCAAAATGTGTCTGTACAATGATTTAAGGTTCTCACAATATTCGACTGATCCGGCTTTTCAAATTTCTAAGATTAGTCAAATTCAGACGGATTTTTTGTTGTGTGTTCTCCTTAAGTGAGTCCCAGTGGAACATCAAGATGCACAACAACTTTAAATATCCTTGTTTTAACTATCCCTTTTATGACGGATATCACTGGTCTGCGTATTCTCCGCCTTATTCCATGTAGTCAACGATAAAGTGGAGTCATTTAGTAAACTAATGTGAAACATTTAACTTGTAAATCTAAAAAGAAAAAGGTACAAAGTTTTTAAAACAACTTCAAGAATTCTGTCATATTAAATGAATAAGGTAAATGCAAAAAAAACAATAACTAGACGCCCACCTTGGGGATGATTTAAGGTTCTCACAATATTCGACTGATCCGGCTTTTCAAATTTCTAAGATTAGTCAAATTCAGACGGATTTTTTGTTGTGTGTTCTCCTTAAGTGAGTCCCAGTGGAACATCAAGATGCACAACAACTTTAAATATCCTTGTTTTAACTATCCCTTTTATGACGGATATCACTGGTCTGCGTATTCTCCGCCTTATTCCATGTAGTCAACGATAAAGTGGAGTCATTTAGTAAACTAATGTGAAACATTTAACTTGTAAATCTAAAAAGAAAAAGGTACAAAGTTTTTAAAACAACTTCAAGAATTCTGTCATATTAAATGAATAAGGTAAATGCAAAAAAAACAATAACTAGACGCCCACCTTGGGGCTCGAACCCAAGACCACAAGGTTAAGAGCCTTGCGCTCTACCGACTGAGCTAGACGGGCAATCTGGCTATGTTTCCAAACCAACATATTTATTAAAATGCACTGTATATGTGTTTTCACCAATATTAGGCGATGCCAGCACAAAGTACTATATATACTTGCAAGTGGCACGAGGTGTTTAATTCCAACCCAGGTGGCCATGACACCGGAGAGTTCTCTGCAGTAGCACTAGTGTGTACCAGGTGCCAACCTTTTCGGTGACTTGTCATGGCTTTATATCGACATGTTAATTAGCTTTCCTAGTTAGGTTTACAGTCACAACCAGCCGGTCGACTCCACGGTAAAAGATCTCTAGACGACGTGCAGGTTGCTGCACGGATCCATGGACTAGCTATGGCCTGCCATGGCAGAAGTGCACGTACGTGAGCGAGGAGAGTCAATTTGCTTCCTGACGGGGCGGTTCACCGAATGCTGACAGGGACAATGCTCCATTGCGTGTCTTGTATACCACATAGAACGAATGTTTGGTTTTTCTACAGCCCAAGTATTACCGAATCCATCCATCCTACAGCAGTTGCATCCCGTATAGCACGAGCACACCGTATGGTACTGGCTAGGCTACGCTGGCTGATATTCTATATGTAGGACTAGTAATTTTCCCCCCAACATCAATCAATTTCCTATGTATGTGTGTATGTATGCTCTCTACGGACGATCATCTTCGAAGGAGGAGGAGGTCCGGGTGGTGAGGGATGGCCTCATCTTGACGATCTGCTCGTCGTCCGCGAGGCCCATCCTCTTGGCCGACATGCCCGCCTCGAAGAAGCGCCGCACGGCCGACCTCATGTAGGAGGTGCCTTCCCTCACGTTCATCCTCTCCCTGATCCTCTCCTGCAGGCTGCTCAGCTGGTGGTCTCCGTTCAGCACCGCCGCAAGCTGCACGATCTCCTGCTGGAACGAGCTCAGCTTCGCCTCCTCGTTCGCCTCCGTCTGCCGGATCCTCGTCGGCGTCGGGAGTTGCTCTGCATGTTTCATAACTTACATGGATAAGCAGACTACTCATTGCAAGAGTACAAAGCAAGCCAAGTGGCAATGCCATGTCGTATGCTGAAGTTGACGAATTACCTGGACAATCTGTCCTTGGTTCAGTTCTGGTTTGCACGACGCCTTCGAAGGTCCCAGCCCATGCGTCCCTTTTGGTCAGGAAATCCTGTGGCAGATTGAACAGCTTCTTCACGGTTGCGGGGATCGACGAATGCTCGAATTGCGACGTCGGGGTTGGACTTCCACTCGGCCCATGCATAACTGAAACAACAGAAAAATTGTCAGACAGAGATATATAGTTGGCAAATTATGCAGTAGCTAGCATTTAATCTGCACATATTTACAAATAAGTGTTGACTGACCTGTTCCCTTCTCGATCCATGGAGAGATCAAGATGGCCGGGACACGCACCCCTAACCTGTTGAACGTGAAGTTGTACGGCGGCGGGCCAACAATGTCGTCGGGGCTTGGCACACCGTCGACAGGAGTGGGCACATGGTCAAAGAAGCCGCCGTGCTCGTCATAGGTGAGGACCATGAGCGTCTCGTTCCACTGGGGGCTGGCACGGAGAGTCTCGTAGATCTCCTTGACGAACATCTGGCCCTGGTAGACGTCGTGGGAGGGGTGGTCGTCGTTGGCGGGGTGGTCCTTGGAGTCCATGTAGTGCTGCTCGATGACGGCGTAGTTGGGGAGGGAGCCACGGCGGGCGTGGTCCCGGAACGCGTTGTGGAAGGGGTGGAAGTTGAGGATGTACTTGAGCTTGCGCAGGTTGCGGTAGAAGAGCACCGCCGGCACGTCCTGGAAGTAGACCCCGAAGGAGAGGCCTGCGTCGTGCACGTTGTCGAAGATGGTCCTCTGCGGGTACCCCTTGGCCAGCAACCTGCATACGTACGTGCAACACTCTTGTCAGAGAACAGGTCAGGGTAGTTCATGTTATGCTTTGTTTCAGTTCAAGTGAGCACTGTAAGATAGACTACAAAAACCGGTAATCCATTTCTGAGCTCGGGCTCAGCTGCACCCACCCTGTCGAGAAAATCAAAACAGATACTAGAAAAAATCCATTTAGTAGAAAAGATAACATTCCATTTAGTAGAAAAGATCATTTTGTTAGGGGAGTGTAAAAGAAAACATATGCTCTGGATTCTGAAGTTTACGGGCGCCGAACTCTGTTTTGCTCATTTCGGATCCAGCCGACTAGGCTGGGCTGTAAGGAGGCCCAATAAAATTGCTGGTTAGAGGGCCAGACGTGCGATGTTGGGCTGAAACCAGGTTAGTACTTGGACCTGCCATGATACATGATACAAAGGAGGACAGCAATCAAAGAACACGTTTGTCTCAAAAGAAAAATCAATCAAAGAACACGTAATCACGTATAAAAAAACGTATTCTAAAAAAAAGTATTCTTCAAAAACAGAAAAAACATAATCACGTATTGATGTTTCCACTAGAAAACGTAGTCGGGTACCTCTGCTGCTCTGTAAAAACGTATATCGTGCTACGTGCGCAGCATGGAACCTCGGTGGTTCATTTTCTTTCTTTTTTTTACCTTGGAACGCGTTGAGGGTACAGAGATGTTCCCGCATCTCACTTCGCTTCATCCCATGTGAAGTAGTAGTAGTAGTACTACCGACAAAGGTCATGGGAGGTCGCAAGGCCAGCTCTCGTGTCACGGACAGGACCGGGCATGCACGGATTTCCACTCTAGTCACTGGCTGGACGACGGAAACTCTGAAAGAGACGTGTCGAGAGAGACTCACTGACGGTGAGCCCAGTGATCCTTCTGGTCCCACGGTTCAGCGAGGCGGGCCGCCGCCTAGAAGGCGCCAGGTCTCATCAGTTTCACATGGATGCATGTGTTTCTTAAAAAGAAAAAAGGAACATGGATGCATGATTGGTCGTGCGCACCGTCCTCTCCTCTGGCGATTAGCTTAGTTATTTGATGATTGACGAGCCGATCGTAGTACTAGGAGTGGTGCTAGTGCTGCTAGGATTAGTTATTCGATTAGGCTGGTTGTAATGGGGAGTATCAACTAGTATCATGCATATGATACTAGTGTATAATATTACCTCCTAACGTAGTATCGTATATTAAGATCGTGTAAGATTTTACTTATCACTCGCATGACACAAAAGTAGATAACATTTAATATGATACGGTATCATGATATGATATTACACCCTCTTTTTCTTCCTTTAATGCTATGACATCTCATCAAAATTGCCTAGTTGACATGTATGATACTAGTTATGATACTACCATTACAACCAGCCTTAGCCACATCCAGCAGCACCAGCGTGAGTGATGCCTGGAGCGTGACAAAAAGCAGAGGCGCGAGAAAAGCAACGCGTGGCCCATTTATGCAAAGAAAGATTTGGCAGCCGGCATTTGGGTTCCTCGTGTCGGCTAATCACAGCCGGCCTCGTGTCTCGCATTAGACACTGTAATAATGTCAGGCCAAAGCTCTTTTCGCAACGAGTGCTCCGCTTTGCTGCTCAACGAAGGAAGAGGAAAAGCACTCGGATAAGAGCTGCCCTTGCCCGATACAAAACATGAAAACGGTACCACTCCACTAGTAGCACATTTTCGCAAAGGAACAACGTCGGAACAAGACAACAATTTGTTGCACACCAATGCGTAGCGCAGTACTACTTGAATTGCACCACCTTTGTGCAAAGTGTTACTATGCTACTTGTAGTTCTGTTCGGATTAGGAGTTACTCACTCTGTAAATAGAGAGATATAAAAGCGTTTAGATCACTACTACAACACTTGTATTTGTTTACCGAGGGAGTAGTTCGATCTGACGGCCGTGTGACTGACTAAATGGTTGCTGTATTGTCGAAGAAAGAGGAACAAAATGGTCCCTGTGATCTTCTTAGTTAAGTACTCACTCATGTATGATTAGATTGCTGTGTCCGATATCCTATAGCCTTGCAGGGTTTGGGCAGCATAGAAAAACCTGCCGACAAGGGCAGCATAGTCTCCGTGCACTGAATGCTCTGTCCCAGCCAGATACTATCAATCGCCCACTCTGCTTCGCACTAACGTCAGCGCAAGCTATCGTAGTAGCTCCTTCCGGCAACAGGCTATTACGTCTGGCTGTACATGCTGCCACGTAGCTACTTTTGACCAAAACAAGACCACTGATTTGACGACCTAACCAGTGTAAACCAAATAAATTTAGTATTGTATTATTAGGATGTGAATATGGTCTAGAAACCGTGCTTAGAAAGAACAGTCAAGCAAATTATACTCCTCCCTAAAAACACAATGGGAGTAAAAACTAACCACAAATATAACATCTGTTTTTTGAAAGAAAATATGGCATCTATTAAATCACAAAGGTGCCTATATCATATACATATATGATATACTTAAAAAGACGTCTCCATCGATCGTGTTCGTGCTGCTGATACGCAACTCCCTCGTATAGAGCTAGCACTTTTCTACAATTATTAGCAAGATCACGACATTCTTGTTGCTATATATCTGAGCGCGCATCATCCCAACAACCTACCATCAATATCTAATTTATTTTGTTCTTGTTGGCGACCAACCCACCCCTCTCCCTGCCCTCCGCAATGCAGGTTTGAATCGAATCCACCGTGCACACGCAACGAATCAAGACGCATTCGTGGGAGAGATGGACAGAACCAGAAGAGAGTCATGGCTTGAAGAAGGAGGGATTACGTACTCTGGGTTGTTGCTGGTGGCGCCGCCGGAGGTGCCGGAGTGGACGAAGAGGCGGTTGGGCTGTGTCGACGACGGCACGGACGCGAACCACCGGTCGCACACCGCGAACTGCGACACCAGCTCCCGGTACACGGCCACGCTGTCGGGCGCGAACCCGTTCATCACCGCCTCCGTCATGTTGCCGCCGCCGATGGACCGCGCCTGCTGCACGAACCCGTTCATCCGTGGCGGCCCGGACGCGTCGTCGGAGCCGAACACCTGCTGCCGGATCTCCTGGTACGAGTGGCCCGGGTCCGGGTCCACGAACTGCGCGCCATCTCCGAAGTAGACGCGCGGCCCCGCCGACGGGTCCGACGCGTTGGCCGGGTTCCACTCGGCGCCCGTCACGCCGTCGATGGCCGGGTTCAGCCGCTTCATCCACCCCAGCATGTGGTCGAACGACCGGTTCTCCATCACCACCACCACCACCGTCTTGATCGGCCCCGCGAAGGCGACAGCGCCGGCGCCGGAGGAGGCGAGGGCGAGGAGCAGGGCCATGGCGGCCGCCAGGAGACGGCGCTGCGGCGTGGGAACCGCCATTGTCGGTCGACTGATTGGTCTGTGTGCGCAGCGCAGTAGTGGAGAGTGGAGGATTTTGGGGGAGCTCGTGAGGGAGATGGACCCCGCCAGGCTCGGCTGGTTGGTGGTGGTGGATGTTGTCTTTTTATCGTGGACGACGGTGGATGGGGTCTACATGTGGACGGGCCAAATTAGCTACGGCTATGCAGGGCTGCCATGATGTATTCGTACCTAACACAATTAATCTTCGTTAATTAATTCCTCCAAATTTACCAATGGGTCAACGAAATTCCTTTTGGCATATCTTAACCACGTTATGGATATATATCCTGCAATAAAAAGACATTTAATCTAGGCAATAATAGAAAAATGTAATATTATACTACCATATGTGAATTTAATCTTATCTAGTTAAGTGAGGGGATTTTTTTTCTTCGAAACGGAAGTTAAGTGAGGGCAAATTATTTTGTCACAATTAGCTATTTCATAGCCAAGATGATGTATCCGTAGTTAACACAATTAATCTTCGTTATTAAATCCTTGAAATCTAGCAATGAGTCAACGAAATTCCTTTTGGCATATCTTTACTACGTTAATGTATATATATTGTGCAATACAATTATATTTAATCTAGGCAATAATTAAAAAGATGTAAAATTATACCAAGTATATGTATTTAATCTTATCTAGTTAAGGCTGCCCGCAATGGGGTGTAGTATTAAACAGTAATATCATGCATATGATACTAGTGCATAATATTGCTTCCATTGTACGTGGTATCATAGTTACTATCTTAGGTTGTTGAACAACATTAAATACAATATCATGATATGAAACCAAATTCTCTATTTCTTCATTTAATTGCTTGCCACCTCATAAAAATGTCTAGTTGGCAAACATGATACCGCCTATGATACTCCCATAGCAGGCAAACTAAGTGAGGGGAAATTATTTGTCAGAGTTAGCCATTTTGCGAAGAGATTCATATAAAGGCTCTTCGGAGAACTGTTTGTTGTGCTATTATGTTTTGGGGACAGTCGATTTTGGAGGAAAGGAAGTAGTGGCCGCTGGCTCGTCGGGGAAGTATCAACCCGTGGGTATATATTATAGGTGTGGGAGTGTAGACTCGTCGAGTGTCTATCTTAGTAGTGCTCGGCTGCAGGTTCGCGGAGGTTAGAGGGATGACTAGGGTGGCGTCAACACGACGGTGGGGAAGTTTGAGGGGAGGCAAGGCTGCGGAGGCAGACGATTCAGTCTGGGTTGGATCTGGCAACGGACATAGGAAGAAGAGGAACAGTGCTAGCGGCTGGAGTTGGAACTACGAATCTCGCAAAAAAATGAGTTGGAACTACGATCCGTCGGATCTTAATCCAAAGGTTTAGAAAGAAACGACTTGGCATGAAATGTTTATCAGTCGATTTACACCTAGTTAGTCCTTGTTTATACCTAACTTTATTGTTCTTTAAAAAATAAAGCACATATCGTGTTTTTCGATGTGGCTATTATGAGGGCATCTCGCACGATATCCCCTAAGACCGACACTATCTATCTGTGGACCGCGTTCGAACGCGTCCGCGGACATGATACGGGAGTTTGTCATCCAACCCTATACCTCGAATGTCTGCCTCAATTAACTCAAAGAAATATTGTTCACCTCTATTTGTTTACTGCCAAAACATACAACTTGTTAAATTCCTTCCACCAAAACACACTACAGAAACTCGTGATTGAGAGTTGTTCCCAGTGGCGGAGCTAGCATCTGACACCAGGGTGGTCCGTCCGAATTTTTTTATAAGCAATATGATATGTGAATGTTCTAACTAACTACATCAATATCATAAAGAAATATACGGTCTTATGAACACACTAAAATTCTCAATTAAATCTTAATTTTGCATAAAGAAGCCTATATAGTAAATACTACCTGGACCATAGTACATACCTTGACAAGTTCAAAAATACTATGTTTCTGGCCTACGCTTTTGTATTGCCATGAAGGTATCAATTATATCATCTTCATTCACCTGAGAGAAAGCGTCCATCTCAATGTATGTGACTTGTCAAATATCCAAAAGACTATCACCCATCTTATTTTCTCAACTTGCTCTTGACTAAACTCATGGTAGAAAATGCTCTTCCGTTTGCTCTACGGTCACATTCGACATAGACATGGTTGGTTAATGAGTTTGCTCTTCAATCACAAAAGGCATACACAAAAGTTCCCCGGTTTGCTCTTCGGCCATATCCGACATATTCCCTGCCTTCTTCTTCCCTATTGTAATAGCTTCTCTGGAAAAGAGAAACAATGTCTCTAGCCCTCTTCATTCTTTAATAATTCGGTAACAAACACACAATACACAAGTAAATTGAGGCATTATGTACAAAATGAAAGTAATTGAGGAAGAAATGATAGTTGGCTTCATTCAAGACAACTATAATGAAATAATTGAGGCAAAATTCAAGCCTTTGTGGCTTCATTCAAGCAAGCTATAATCTCACATCATTTATGAATATAGACCGATTTAACCAAAGTACTTGTGCAAAATTATGTATGTGTTCATCAGTTCATGTACATGAAATTGGGGCAAAAAAAGCAAACCCTAAGTCTGAAATTGAGGTATTTGGGTACCTTAAAATCGGTCAGGGGTTTGTCGCCGTGGTGGGGCTTTTAAAGGGGGCCGTCAGTGGGCCAAAAGGGGAGCGGGGGCCGGGACCGCACTGCAGGGAGTAGCCGCAGCAGGCGGGGCACAATGGACCGGGCGGCCGGGTGGGAAGCCGGGAAGAGGGAGTCGGGAGCCTCATGTACGGTAGAACTCCGGGCTCCGGTCGGCGGCCGTCGACCGGCGAAGCTGCGAGGAACGGTGACGCTGCGAAGGCTGGTAGGGCTATGTGTCGGGGTCGGGCAGAGCCGCAGAGGAGTCGTTGTGCGAGGGGAGCGACCGAGCGAGACGAGGGTACTACTTGGACAAGGCGTGATGCGTTCGTCCCTGACCGTTTTTTTCTTTCTGGCCCAATTATAGATATAGGTATATAAGCACATTCATAATCCCAGGGTGGGTAGCCGCCCATGTTGGGGAACGTTACAGAAAATTAAAATTTTCCTACGGTTTCACCAAGATCTATCTATGAGTTCATCTAAGCAACGAGTCAAGAGAGAGAGTTTGCATCTACATACCACTTGTAGATCGAGTACGGAAGCGTTCGAGGGAGTGGTGATGATGGAGTCGTTCTCAACGTGATTCCGATCACCGATGACCAAGTGCTGAACGGACAGCACCTCCGCGTTCAACACACGTGCAGTGCACGGGCAACGCCCCTCCGCCTTGATCCAGCAAGGAGGAAGAAGAGGTTGAGGAAGATGGCTCCAACAGCAGCACGACGGCGTGATGATGGTGGAGTCACAGCCCCTCGGCGAGGCTTTCGCCAAGCGCACGCGAGGAGGAGAGGTGTTGGGGAGGGAGGGCTGCGCCTTCAATTGTGTATGCAGCCCTCCCTCACCCCTCTATTTATAGGAGGAGAGGGCAGGGGGCGGCCATCTAGGGAAACCCTAGATGGGGCGGCGACCAAAGGGGAGGAGGAGAGGGTGGCTTGCCCCCAAGCTAGGGAGCGCCCCTTTGCCCCTTTAGGTTTCCCTCCCCAAGCCCTAGCAGCATGGGCCTAGGTGGGGAGGCGCGCCCAGCCCACCAGGGGCTGGCTCCCTCCCACACAGCCCATGTGGCCCCCGGAGGGGTGGCCCCTCCCGTGGACCTCGGAACCCTCCCGTGGCCCCGGTACATTACCAGTATACCCCAAACTTTCCGAGTCCGCTTAACCACTTTCCATATATAAATCTTTACCTCCGGACCATTTCGAACTCCTCGTGACGTCCGGGATCTCATCCGGACTCAACAACATTCGTAATCACATACTTGTCTTCCTAATAACCCTAGCGCCACCGAACCTTATGTGTAGACCCTACGGGTTCGGGAGACATGCGACATGACCGAGACGACCTCGGTCAATAACCAACAGCGGATCTGGATACCCATGTTGGCTCCCACATGTTCCTCGATGTTGTCATCGAATGAACCACGATGTCAAGGGTTCAAGCAACCCGTATTCTATTCCCTTTGTCGACGGTATGTTACTTGCCGAGACTCGATCGTCGGTATCCCAATACCTCGCTCGGTCTCGTTACGGCAAGTCACTTTACTTGTACCGTAATGCATGATCCCGTGACCGCACACTTGGTCACTTTGAGCTCATTATGATGATGCACTACCGAGTGGGCCCAGTGATACCTCTCCGTAACACGGAGTGACAAATCCCAGTCTTGATCCGTGTCAACCCAACAGATACTTTCGGAGGTACCGTAATGCACCTTTATAGTCACCCGATTACGCCAGACGCGTTTGGTACACCCAAAGCACTCCTACGGTATCCGGGAGTTACACGATCTCATGGTCTAAGGAAAAGATACTTGACATTGGAAAAGCTCTAGCAAAACGAACTACACGATCTTGTGCTATGCTTAGGATTGGGTCTTGTCCATCACGTCATTCTCCTAATGACGTGATCCCGTTATCAATGACATCGATGTCCATAGTCGAAAACCATGACTATCTGTTGACCAACGAGCTAGTCAACTAGAGGCTTACTAGGGACGATTGTAGTCTATGTATTCACACGTATTACGATTTCCGATAATACAGTTATAGCATGAATAAAAGACAATTATCATGAACAAGGAAATATAATAATAATGCTTTTATTATTGCCTCTAGGGCATATTTCCAACAGCCCACCCTAGTCACCCTGTACACCCGCCACTGGTTGTTCCCTCTTTTTTCTGGAAAAGGAGCATTGCCCCAGCCTCTGCATCTGGACGATGCATGCAACCATTTTATTAATTATTCTCAGATACCTTACAAAGCATTACATCAGTAAGCCTGAAGCCACCATCTTGGCGAGACCTGTCACTATTCCTATCTCCTTGATGCAGGGGTGCCGAATGTCCGAGCCTAATACCAAACAGAGATCGTACCAAAACCTAACATCTAATACCGGATGCCCCATCCCAGCCACATACCGGGAATGGGTCACACACTGGTCCGGCGCACTCACCAAGGCTACCGCCGCGGTCATCCACCTAACCATCTTCAGAGCAGGTACTGACGCAAAGACCTTGCCATGTCATCTGGCGATGCCACCATGGCGCCAGGCAGCGCCACCGCCCTGCGCTCGTCCATCCAGCCGCATCTGTCGTCGATATCGAGTTGCACCATGCCGCAAATACTCGTTGTCATCGACGCGGTAGAAACAACGCCGCACCTCCTAGCAACCTCCACACCGTCACCGCTGCTGGAGCTAAGCGGAGTCCATCACCCACAACATCTCTATGCCGAACAACAGAACCTCCCAAGACGGCGCCTCCATGGAGGGTACGACACGAAGGACGCCGCCGCCGCCCAATCCAAACTGAATTTTGGACTTCCGTCCGGGAGGGGTTCGGAGGTGGATAGGAGAGAGCTCGACATCGCCTCCACGGAGGGTAACAACGTCGAGAGACGTCGCCGATGCCGGACCGAACAAGCCGATCAAAGTTTCCCCCAGTCCCCATCCTATACCACCAAACCTCCGTCAGCTCTGGATCCGGCAACAACCATGAACCGAAACCTGCAGATGAGAGAGCCATGGGGCTCAACCCACCATGAAGGAGGATCGAGAAGAATCCATCGTAGATCTCCAGGCGCCAAATCCAGTGATCCGCCGTGATCAGCAACGACTACCACCACCCCACAGCGGCCGACGGCGTTCAAGCCGAAGACCCAGAATTGGATCCGATCTAAACCCGGCAGCGATCGCGACCACCGATCTAGCCCACCACGCAGCCGTCACCGTGCCGCGCGCAGGCCGCCACCGCCACCGCGCACGACGTTGCCAAGAAACCGGCCCGCTGCGCCGCCCGACCCCACGCTAGCCCGGCGCTCCGCCCGATCTGGCTGCCCCGCGCCAGCCGCGACGGACAAGAGGTAGAGACGCCCACGCCCCGCCGCCGCCCAGTGGCCTTGCGCGCACGGAAAGTGTAGTGGCTTATGGTCGTCATATGGATGTTCGGACTCCCCAAAGCTTCGACATGTTTGTCTCCAGTTTGTGAAAAAACAAACGAACGGCTGGGTTCACGGCAAATGCAGGTCTGCATTGGATATGCGTTGTACAATTCGGTTCCGACGTTTGCGGGCTATTTGAGGATGCATATGCGTATTAAAGAAGCCTGGGACTTCCCATATAAATTGAGCGTTCAACCAGATCAGCGTGGATCGTCAAACAAAAATATCAAAGGCTTACAAGACTTTGTTCCACATTCAACCGCCTTCTTCCTAAGGTCCCAAAGAAGACGACACCGCCCGCGCTCCAGCAACACCTCGCCGCCCGTATATAATTTTGAGACAGAAGTGGTCTTGTGAGTTAGCAACGCGTCACTATATGTCTTGGGTAATTTGTCATTTTTAGCAGAATTTTGTTAGAGGATATGTCTTTACATAATATTTTTGCACGACAGAAATAACAGTTCAAGTTTGTTGGAAAAGAGTTTTGGAAAGTTTTGACGTATTTTGAAAATTTTAAAATAAAACCAATTATCAGGTGTAATTACCACGATGTTCCAAAGGAAACATGTATGTAGCTACTTTGCACAAGAATATCAATTACTACCTCCATCTCAAAATTGAAGACGACCTTTTAGGCTAGTACATACAATTACTTATTTTATATACTCAGTAAAAGGAGAGATCAATCTGATGAAAACCCAAAAATCACTCGAGCATTAAGCCTCCACACATCATCCACCGCTTTCAAATTCTGTTGATGCGTCTCTGTTGTACTAGATAGAGATGGATCAAATCGTCATGTCTGGCAGCAAGGTGTCAGGGCGGTGTGAACGAACCTAGGAACAGCGGTCGCCGGCCTGCCAGCGGCCGGTTGGTACGGTGCAATGGAATGGGCGACGCTTGACGATGGACGTCCGTGTCTAGCTAGCTAGGGTTGGTCTGCTCCTTGGGGCAAGTGGGAACATGTGCGCGCCGCTTTCGTCTCACTCCTCACTGTGGCTTTCATCTCGGTCCTCACAGGCCACAGCAACGAGTCTGCGCCCATACAGCACTGCAGTTACATTACATCCGCTGGCTCGTTCGTCAGGGCATATCCGAAACTCAGCCATGCATGCATATCACTGTTCGTTTTACGTATCCCAATGGGTTGACCTAGCTCGACCGTAAGCTAGATCAGTGGCTCATGGACTGGTCATATTGCCAAGGGGGGAGTACAACTGTAAAACTGTAGATGTAGTACCGGTAAACACAGATCAGATCGACCGGGCCACGGCCACCTACCTGGACGCATGATGCTTATGCATTTTCCGCGGTGGGATGCAGGCGCCCGACGAGTTTTGAAGGGCTAGATCGCTGACCTGACCGAGCGGTGGTGCTGGATCGGTCGGGTCGCGCACTCCCTTTCGACGGCGTGAGTAAGTAGTAACCATGCCATACGCGTGTGCGTGCTATCAGCAGCAACGGCACGTCGATGGCATGCATGCACGCGTCCATGCCGTCTCGTGCGGTGCCGTGCACGCCAACCTACTCGCGGATCGGCATATACGTACGTACACGCTCCGGAGATGTATGTATGTGTCACTACTTAATTCTACGTGCGTATCAACTTGTGATGCGTCCGGATGTGGAATGATCGACTGAGGGTGATCGCGGTGCGGCGAGAGGGCGCGCAACCGACTAGTTAAACTACTCTCCCTTTGTCCCGTAATATAACACATTATTAAATCCATATATGCGTAAGTATATTTGATTGATGTAGTATATTTGATGCGTAAGTATATTTGATGTAATAGCGTTTTATATTATGGGACGGAGGGGAGGATGACGCCTCCCCCGCCCCCTCCCCTCCCCCTCGGGCGAAGCACTGAAGCCGTCATTAAAGCCCAATCCTCAGCTTCCCACCCACCCCACACCTCACCGAGCTCTCCCCGCCCCAAATCCACATCTGAGAAGACGCATGGATAGAGCGCGACGCCGCGGCGTGCGGGTTCGCCGACTTATGCCGGTGGCGCGGGTGGCGGAGCCGCGGGCACTTCCGCCTCCGGTAGCGGCGCCGCTGCCCGAGATCGATCCGCACTCGCCGGAGGCTCGCCGCGAGATGAGGCGGGTGGTGCTGGAGCGCTTCCCCGACCGCGAGATGAGCCACGCGAACTTCGTCGAGCGCGCGCGCTTCATCGGAGACGACGGCTGCGAGGATATGGAGCTCCTCTTCTGGGCGATTCAGGAGGCGGAATCGTCAGATCCACGGCAGGCCGCCCGTTGGGAGAACTTCCGGACGGCGAACCCTTCCAGGCTCAACATCCGGCCGCCGTCGTGGGAGGGGATCGCCAGGATCCCACTGGAGTTCATCCCTGTGGGGACCGTCTGGCCTCCGCGTCGCCAGTAGATCACCTTCCCCGACTGGTTCAGACACAGCGACGACCCATCGATCCTGGTGAGTTGGGTATGCATATTCGTGTTGATTCAACTCTTAAGGCTAGATTGAGGGATTTTCGATTGCGCCGTCGTGGGATACCTGAGTCTGTGTGTACGGTTGAACATTCATCTGGTTCGGTTCCTAATGCGTTTGGTCATGATTTGGTGGTAAATTCGGGGGTTCTCCCTCTTGATTCCCAACGTGATAAGGAATTTGTGGCTGCTTCTGCAGCGGGCGAGACCTCACCGGAGGATTTTTCCGGTGAGGGGCTCGGCCAGGATTTCAATCCCAACCCCGACCCCACAGCCGTCCCCACAGGGTGAGCCCAGCTTTGCCTGGACCCACGGTCAATTTACGTGTTGTTGGGGAGAAAACAGATAGAACGAGGGGATTGCGTAAAGCCGAATCCTAGAAAACGTAGAGGAGCACTTTGGCCAGCTCTGGCTCATTCCCTCTCCCCCTCGCCGCCGCCCCCCTAGAAACCCTACCCCTCAACTGCAGGACCACCAAAAATCCGGGTTCCTTTGCTGGATTCGGAGAGACCTGGTTGAGAACAAATCCTTTTCGGCTGCGGAGTGTTTTCCTGCAACCCGTCGCCCCTTTGATCCACCTCCCAGACAAAACAAGGTTGCTCATGAGGGGATTGGCCCTGGTTCTATCTCCTTCGCCGAGGCTGTTAAGCGAGGGGTGAAGATGTCAGATCGCCGTGCCAGGGGGAGCAGCAATCCGGCTGCCCCAGCCAAGGGAGCCAGGCAGAAGCCTGCTGCATTTGCTGGACGGAAGCCAGCTGCGCCTACAACAAAGGAGCAGGCCCCTGCCCCCAAGCCTACCAGATCCACAACCTCAACTGCTGGATCTGCTTAGGTATAGTCATCCCAGTCTGTTGAGGTTGAAACGAAACAAGTTCTTGATCCTAGGTATAAAGACATGATATGTTTTAACTGGGTGGTGGACTGGGGCATTATGTTGGAAATTGTGTGAAGCCGAAAGCCTGCTTTATCTGTCAGCAGAATCATAATGTGAACAACTGTGCAACGTGGTCTAAGATTCAACCTACTGCTGCCTTTTTTGGTAGTGGAGCTCAAGGCTTGGTTTTTACCATGTTGATGTACCTGTTGCAAATGAATCCAAATGGTTAAACTTTCAGAACTGTGCAGTGGTTAACATCTTGAAGGGGGAAGTGAATGGTGCTAAGTTGATGGAATTATTATCTGCTACCTTCTGTAAAACTAAACATTGGCCTTGGCAAATCAGAGGGCTATCTAGTAAGACCTTTTTGGTCAGGTTTCCTCCCTGGAAGAAAGTGGAAGATCTTATTGAGCTGCCTGGGTTTTCCCTGCCTCAGGATGTCAATGTGACCCTAACTGAATGGAAAGGTGGGTGTGAGCCATTTGGTGAGTTGATTGAAGCTTGGGTTTTGATTGAAGGGATTCCCCCAAAGTGGTGCACTTGGAAAGTGTTTGCACAGATTGCTTCACTGTTTGGGGTGCTTACAGATGTGGACTGGAATGGGATGTTCAGAACTTTTTTTGAGAATGTCAGAGTTAAGATAGCTTGCAGAGATCCAACCAAAATTCCTTTTGAAAGACTGATTGAAATGAAGAAGAAGCTGTTTTTGCTTGGCTTCACTGTGGAGGGCTTTGAACAAACAGAGGAGCCGCCGGAGAGCGGCGTTGGAAGATCGGCCTTCCCCTGGCGGCGGCTAGGGTTCCAGCCGCCAGGGACGAGAGGAAAACAGGGACGAGAGGAAAAACGAGAGTAGTCGTTCTTTTTAGAGTTTTGATTGATAAGAAGCCTAGCCCCAGACGTGTAGAGACCCAGCACCGAGCTCTAGCCCATAGATCTCTCAATACTCCACCCTCCCGTACGAGAGATTTCCACCTAACGTACGGCCTAATCCAGTTCAATGCTACCGAAAAGGATCTTTTTAGAATGACTCATCATCCGCTATAAGCGTTTCTGCAAACCGGCGCCTCCGGCACATGTCCCTTTGCTGCGACTGCGCCGCCCATGTATCTGCCTTTTCTTTCTATTAGCTCAAAAAGTGTGAACCACCAAGCTATACCTGGCCATACCTCAGGTCGGGCCGGGCTTCGGGCCGGGCCTATCCAAGCCCGAGGCAAAAAACCAAAGCCTGAGCCCGGCACGGCCCGGCCATCAGGACCATTTTCTGGGCCCGATCCTGGCCCGAACATGTAAAAGCCCGTTGGGCTTCGGGCCGGCCCGGCCCATCCTTCAAGAAAACGCGAAAACGATGGGCCCGAGCCCGGCCCGGCCTTCAGGCTCAAAATCTAGGCTCAGGCTCGGCTCGGCCCGGGAGCAACATCGGGCCGGGCCGTTCGGGTTGGGCTGCCCATGGCAAGGACTACACCAAGCCAAAGAACGACTCGTGTTCTATAACTTGTTTCCCTCTTTTTATTTCCTCAAGTCGCGGGAACTGCTCCGGTTTTGGGAAGCTTCCTAAACCGTTTTCTATGTTCGTTGGTCATTTTCAGGTGCGGTTTTATTTGGGTTTTCTTTTTTATTTCTTTTTCCTTTTTCTGTAAAACCGATGAACTTTTTCAAATCAATGAACTTTTTTCCTAATACGATGAACTTTTTTCAAATTCGATGAACTCTTTTTCAAAATCGATGAACTTTTTCCAAATCTGATGAACATTTTTCAAATTCAGTGAACTCTTTTCCAAAATCGATGAACTTTTTTCAAATTCGATGAATGTTTTCCAAATCCGATGAACATTTTTCATATTCGACGATGATGATGGCCCCCGGCGGCGTTCCGGCGCCACCGAAAGCAAGGGGGAGAGAGCCCCCCTTCTTCTTCTTCTTCCTTGACCTTCTCCTTAGATGGGAGAAGGGTTACCCCTCTGGTCCTTGGCTCTCATGGTGTGGGAGGGGCGAGAGCCACTCCGAGATTGGATCTATCTCTCTGTTTCTGCGTTCCCAGAGTCTGCCCCTTCACCGTTTCTTTTATATCCGGAGATCCGTAACTCCGATTGGGGTGAATCTTTCGCCCAAATTTTTCTCATAAAATTAGCTTTCTTGTGGCAAAAGAAGAGCGTCAACCGCCTTACGGGTGGCCCACGAGAGTGCCAGGCGCGCCCAGGGGGAGGGCGCGGCCCCTGTCTCGTGGCCACCTCGGACACCGTTTCGCGTTGATTCTTCCTCTGGAAAATCCCAAATATTTTAAAAAGATTCTCAGTCCGTTTTTATCCCGTTTGGATTCCGTTTGATATTGGGTTTCTCCGAAACATAAAACATGCAACAAACAGGAACTGGCACTGGGCACTGGATCAATATGTTAGTCCCAAAAATAGTATAAAAAGTTGTCAAAAGTATATGAAAGTTGAAGAATATTGGCATGGAACAATAAAAAATTATAGATATGACGGAGACGTATCAGGGGACCTTTAGTACCGGTTGGTAACACCAACCGGTACTAAAGGATTTTTTTTGAATTTTTTTGAAAAAAGATTTTTCTTTTTTTCTTTTTTTCAAATTCCTAAATTATTTGACAATTTAGTCTCTAATCACCCCTCATCATTGCTCTAATCACCCCTCATCATTCCAAATCATCTAACTTCCCGACCTGTCACCCATCCTCTCACTACTCCAGCCTGAGCACGCATAACTTCCGAGTTCTATTCCCCCTAGTTTCCAAGTCTGCACTTGTTGTTTATCTGACAATACTAAGCTGTCAATCCTATTAACCCTCGGGAGTTTAGCTGGAGCATGAAGTCACACGTTCACCGTTTGAGTTTGAAACTATTATTCTAAATAATAATAATTATTTAGTAACACTAATATTTCTTGAATAAATAGTTTGACCACAGTTTGACCAAAATTAAAAAAACCAAAATAATTATTTATTAGCACTAATATTTCTTGAATAAGTAGTTTGACCATAGTTTGAAAAAAAAAATCAAAAAAACTGAAATTTGATCATATCATTTTTTCCTTCCAAAATTTGAGGATTCTAGCAAACAGGCCTACGACTGTCGAAATCGGATGAGGATTTTCGTGCTGATTTGGATTTTAATTTTTGAAGTTTTTATCATTTTCTTTTGTTTTTTTAACAGAAAATGCGATACAGGGAGGGGGTAGAGTTTGAAAATTGCCCTATAGTCCCGGTTTGTGTCTCCAACCCTGACTAAAGGGGCTTGTGGGGCCCCGGCCTGACGCCAGCCTGCCACCACCCCTTTAGTCCTGATTTGTGATACAAACCGGGACTATAGGTCAGAAATGAACCGACACTGATGCATAGCCGTTCGAACCGGGACTAATGGTCACATTAGTGCCGGTTTATTTACAAACCGGGACTAAAGGGCTGAACATTAGGCCCTTTTTCTACTAGTGTAATGACATCTACTATTAGGAAGAAAATTCTCTTGGCAAGGTCTAGTATGTTAATCTTGACTAAGAAACCCTATCGTGTGTTTATCTTCCGAAACATCTGTTTATCTTGGTAATGCTTGAGAATGACAGTACAATAAGGAAAAAGCATCGCATCTTGGCAGTGGTTGCCAATGAAGGTACAATAAGTAAAGGGCGTCGGTTCAACCTCTTATCTTCAGCCAAAGTGTGTGCAAATGTTCAACGACGTTAGGTTCTCATGGTATTCGACTCATATCTTTCTGGGTAGTCCACCTCGTGCAAATTATGTGTTATGTAACTTTCAATGCATAAAATTTTGGAGAAAATGGAGATGTAAAAAGGTGCTTATAGATATCTCTCCTTTATCAGGAATATTTGTAGTATCTTCAGCCCATCTGGGTTCAAGTCGTAGACTTGACACTTGTGCTCGCATTTCCAGCATCTATACCAGGCCTTTTAGTCCTCGCATTTTCCTGCATTTATTCCAGGACTTTCGGTGCTCACATCTTCCTGCACTTGTTCCAAGCCTTTTAGGGACGTGCGTTCAGTTGGAGGAGACGTTCTCGTCGACTATGCTGAAGGCATCTGTGGCATTTTCGTCAATCAAAAGAATATGTACCGACTCAGTCTCTCGAAGGTGGTCATATAAATGTATGTATGTCTGTATGTATGTGTGTGCGTTTGCATATTAAAAAGGAAAAATATTTGTGGTTTGATTAAGATGCCAAAGGTGTAGAGAGATCACTTTTTTTATAACAAATATTTTGTGGTTTGTATTTATTCCACCTAGTTAGGTAAAGGAATATGAAACATTGCAGTTTGTTTGATCAATCAAATAGCCAAAAGCGCCTGAAACAAAACATAATCGCCCACCTTGGGGCTCGAACCCAAGACCACAAGGTTAAGAGCCTTGCGCTCTACCGACTGAGCTAGACGGGCAATTGGTAAAATTTTCGAAATTAGCATATATATTAAGGAAAGTTTTAAGTGATGTGTATTATAAGCGGAAGTAAAATGGAGAGGTTTCTTGAGCAGACGAACTCTGAAAAGTTCCCTGCTCGCGTTGGTCGTAGGCTACAGCTCCGACAAGAAACGTACAACTTCACAACTTTGTGAGCAAATTCTGAATCCGGAAACACAACATTTCTTAGTGCCATGCGCAAAACAAATCACAAATTGGCATGGCATAATACAAACGTACTACTAGTACTACTACTCAACTGCCCACTGCCCAGTGGCATAATACACGATGACATGCACGTTGGCCACTGCCCAGTGCCAGAATAAGGATCAGGCCGTGCAGAGCTCGCGCGAGAACCCGAGGCGGCCATTGGCCACGTCGAAGAGCACGCGGTGGTTCTGCTGCTGCATGCTGGCCAGCACGTTGAGCCCCGCGTTCACCCCAGTCGACGGGTCCGCCGCCATGGCCAGGCACGCGACGCCGCCCGACGAGCTGTGGATCATCACGTTCTCCTCAGGCAGTGTCACGGCCGCCCCCGCCCCGCCGGCGAACGCGAACGTCACGCTCGGCACCCGCACGCCGCCGCCTGTCACGTTGTAGCACGTGTCGAACCCGCCCAGAGGCGCCGACACGGGCGCCCGCGCCCTGCGCCGGAACGCGTCGCGCACCGCGGCGTACACGGGGGGCGAGAGCCGCGTGAACATGGTGCCCGCGTCCACGATCGTGCCGCCGGTGCCTGTGGCCGTGTCGAACGACGCGAGCGCCGACGCCGGCACGGCCACGGCCCTGCCGCCCACGCGGATGCCGACCATGTCGACGTAGTACAGGGTTGGGCGGTGGGGGTTGTAGAGGAGCGGCGTCGTCTTGATCCGCTTCGGCTGCCCGGCGGGGCCGAGCCTCAGTGTCCCGGAGAAGTTGGAGGACTTGTAGCTAGGGAGGCAGTAGGAGAAGACGGAGCCGTACGTGTCCTTGGTTTGCGACAGGAAGGAAAGCGGCCCGCGGCCGAAGCCGAGGAGCCCCTGCGGCGGCACGGACCGGCCGGTGACCACGCGGAGGCACCCGAACGTGTAGGAAGACACGGCGCTGCCGCCCTCAAGGGCAAGCACGTCCTGCCCGAGAATGGCCTGGAACGTGGACGAGCCATACGAGAGGTTGAACGCGCACGACGCGCCGGGGCCGCCAGGGCAGGAAGCGGCGCCCGGCACCTGCGCGCACTGCGGCGAGCCGCAACGCACGGGCCGGTACGTGGGCGAGTCCGTCGGGGCGAAGGACGGGGACGACTTGGGCGGGCAGCCGACGCAGGCGCTGCACGGGATCCAGGCGGCGTCGTTGCTGGGGTCGATGGCGACCAGCAGCGTCTGCGGCGGCGTGCCGAGCCGCGCACGGGCCACGTAGTTGGGGATGCTGAGGATCTGCCGGCCCGGCGCGATCGGCACGAACGACCGGCCTTTGCTCTTTGGTTTGGCTTTGGCGGGCACGGCTGCCGCGAGCATGGCAACGCGTGCTACGTCGGCGGCGGACTGCGCGGCGAGGGAAGCCGCCCATGCGGTGAGCGGCGTGCCGGCGTTGGGCGACGGCAGCGAGTGCGAGCGTGCCAGGAGCAGCGTCGAGCTACGCACGGAGACCGCGGCCGTCCAAAACGTAGAGAAGAGGAGCACGGCGAGGATGGTGGATAGTCCTAGAATCCACATGGTTGCTTTTGCTCGATCGCTAGCTCAGCTCCTAGCAAGAAATGAAGGATGGCGAGAAATGAGACCCGAAGGTGGCTGGCCGGGTGTACATGGAACGGAAGCGTCGAGGTGTATATATATAGGCCAGGAATTTTTTGCCGCTGTCATGCACGCGTGCATCCATGCACTGATGACTTTGGCCGGTTGAGATTGTTTGGCCTCTTACTTTATCTTTGCATTCGTACAAAGAAAGTAGGTAGGCACAAGGGTGCTTGTTGCAGATGGGTGCCAAGGCACTCCAGTGTACTTTGTACCAAGTACCAACTGAGCTAGAATCCTAGCCTGCTCACTTGTCATGGCTTTAGAGATTTATATTGATTAACTTTGCCAGTTAGGTTTATAGGCACAAGCTCACAACCGACTTCACCGTCATGATGAGTATAAGGATATATTTATATGCGCAATTGTTATTTCACAGGCAACTGAAATATTTGCTTATGTCAGTCGACCGGGAGTATGGCGATGCCTAGAGGCTGAAGATGGCAGCATCGTGGCGAGGCCTCAATCAGAGCAGCCTGAAGCCGGCGATGACACGACACTGACGTCGCAGGTGGAAGGGAGTCAGAAGTTGAGGGTTCGGGATGAGTGGACGGGTGGAGGAGGGAGGAAGGGTGTTGGCGCAGTAGAAGAACAGGAGGTGGGGCAATTAAAGGTGCCGGTGGCCTGGGTGGTGACAGCATGGCAATAGGTCACGGTCAAGGGAGGGGCAGTGGCATTGTGTACACTTATAATGTTGCACTATATCGGTACAAAATACAATAATTACAAACCTGACTTCAACACTATTAAGATGCACACAACCAAGGAAGAAAAAAAAAAGACCCTTAGGGATCACGGGTGAGACGAACGACCCGCCCCAGCAGTGTATCAACTACTACCAACATCATTGGCAACACGTGGACAACGAGAAGGTTCCCCGACATTGACGCCTTCAGCAATATGAACATCATCGCAGATCCAGCTACATAGGGTAGACCGCGTGTTTTCACCCACAAGAGAAATATTGAGTAAGCTCTAGAGAACGCTTTCAACAAAGGAAAGTTAATCGTCGCTGCCAAGAACGATCAGAGATGGCCAAACCTAGGGCTTTCACCCCGGAACTCAAGACTTATACTCGAAGAGCTCCACCAAAGACGAAGTCTCCTATGTTGCTACCACCAACTTCTCGGAGAAGAAATCTGACTGCAATATCCTGATCAGCATCAGAATCATGGATCAAGGTGAACTCTACACACCGAGGGACTTGTTGAGACGGTACATCTGCCAATGCAAACAATAAACATGCTAATTAACAACTGCCCGATGTGGGGGGATACCTTGACCATCACCGAAACATGAGGGATATCAAGCAGAGATGGACCATCATGTGGGAGGGAGGCATCAGTATCCTGACACGCAAAGCCTGGTGGCCAAGTCGGACGCACCTCCACTGAGCATCCACCACCGCTCACTCCACAGGATGCCCCACCACTTATGTCTATGCCGACGGATGACCGCTAGAAGAAGGCCGACGCACAGAGTCAAGCAAGCAAAAAAATGCGCACATCGGGCAGTTGCAATCTATTTTAATGTGATTTGATTATGTGGTAAATATCAGGGTATTGATAACGCCTAACAAAATTAAAAATACATATGACTTTGTATATTTTATTATGTATAGCTGTAAACTATTTACTAGATATAAGTAATATTTTTTCATGCATGGTTGTATGTGGTGGTGGGTCTTTTTCCATGCATGGTTGCATGTCGATGTGGGTATTATACCATCCATAGTTATATGATGATGTGGCATGCTTGCGTCTTGAGGTAAATATTGGTGGGGTGTCTCTCTTAGGTATTAGGATTCATCAATGTAAAGTTCTTGGATGGATGATGCAGGACCTACTTTTTTGTTCTGTTTCCGTAACTTTGATTTCAAATGAATGAAGAGGTGATGAGATGTGGAAAAAAGGAAAAACACAAGGAGGCGGACTTTGATTACAAATGTATTTTGGGTCATATTTTGATCATAATTTTAAAGTATAAATTTAAGTAATGCGTTGCAAAAACAATATTACTGAAAACTACATTCAAGTACGGATCCAACAATATAACTTTTGATGACATACATTAATATTTTTTTAGTCAAATATGTGGTCAAACTTTGACAAAAAATATGATGAGAAGTGAGAACTAATAAATCCATACGGAGGTTAGAGCCTGCACACCACGTGGGGGTGGCATACACCTTTTACAGCTAGAGCTAGGCACTGACATCCATCCATGCATGTTTCTGGGTAAGCAGCGTCGGTCGCTGCTTGAAGCTTGATGAGACGAGAGTGCACGCAGACTGTACTCCATGGAGTGTTGGTTGTTGGGATGAAACATGAGGATGACACTCATCGCCCAGCTCCACAGCCCATTTGCTGGCCGGCACCGTCGCGAGTTCTTGGAGGAGGGAAGAGGGGAAAGTGTGGGTTTGCGGGAGGCAGGGACTAGTGCCGCCACCGAACGAGACCGAGCCAGATGGTGTGCTCTCTACCTAGCCAGCTACGGCCCGCTGCATGCGTCGCGTTCGGCCGTGGCAGAGAGCACCAATACGTGCAGTGCAGCACATGAAGCAGCATGTGATCGCCGACATCGACCGGATCCATCGGTCTTCACCCCAACGATCTGACCGGCAGTGTATCAAAAATATCTGCTCTCTGTCAGCAGGAGAGATTGCTGAATGATGGCAGGTGCAATGCTGCATTGCTTGTACTACGAATGTTACATCTTCCCCGTTTAGAAAAAAATGTCACATCTTCCACAGCCCCGTGTATACCACAGTACGAATGTTCCATTTTCTACAGCACATCAATACCGAATCCATCCTATAGCCACAACAGTTCCATTCCATTTAAACAAACAGTATGGTACTGGCTAGGCTACGCTAGCTGATCTTCTATATGTAGTACTAGTGAGTTTTTTCCAACATCAATTTCCTATGCATGTATGTATGTATGTAAATGCTCTCTACGGATGATCATCTTATGTATGTATGTATGTATGTATGTATGTAAATGCTCTCTACGGATGATCATCTTATGTATGTATGTATGTATGTATGTATGTATGTATGTATGTATGTATACCAAATCCATCCATTTTCCATCCTATAGCTACAATACTTCCATTCCATTAAAGCAAACAGTATGGTGCTCGCTAGGCTACTCTAGCTGATCTTCTATCTGTACTACTAGTGAGTTTTTTCCAACATCAATTTCCTATGTATGTATGTATGTATGTATGTATGTATGTATGTATGTATGTAAATGCTCTCTATGGACGATCATCTTGGTATGCAGGGGATGAGGTCCTGGTGGTGAGAGAAGGCCTCATCTTGACGATCTGCTAGTCGTCAGCGACACCCATCCTCTTGGCCGACATATCGGCCTCAAAGAACCGCCACTCTCTTTAAGATCGACTCCCCGGTCGAGGAGGAATAGGACTGCATGGTCCAGGTGAAGTCTGCAGGTAAGCGTGCCAGAGATATCAGGTCATGAGTTCAATTCTCGTTTTGACATCTTTCTTCCTTTAAAAAAACTTGACAAACATGAAAAAAACAATAAACAAAAAAAAAACAGAAGAAAAATCATGGAGCGAAAGAAGCGGGTTGGACAGAAACCTTCTCGATTAAAAGAGACACTAGTAGAAAAATGGCCTAATGTGAAGCACATTAGTATCGGTTTCTATTAATGCCGGTTCGAACGGCTAGGCGGCCGGAGCTAATTAGTACCGATTCGTTCCGAATCTTTAGTACCGGTTCGTTGTGAATCTTTAGTACCGGTTCGTAGCACGAACCGGTACTAAAGAGGATGTGGCACGCCGTGGTCCGGCTGGGCCCCCACCGGCGCCTTTAGTACTGGTTCATACCGCAAACAGGTACTAGAGGTTTGCAGTTGTAGCCATTTTTTAGTCCCACCTTGCTCGGCTAACAGGGTTTTTACCACCTCAAAATTTTAATAAATTATTACAATTTTGGACTTTTTTTTTTGCGTTCAGCAGGCGCCATTTAAAGCCACGTCATAAACTTTCAACCCTTTCTGACATAATTTACTATTTTTAAAAGCATTTACTGATTTGTTTTGAGCTAAATGCCCCTAAAATTGAAAAGCACTACAAATGAACTCCGAAAAGGTTGAAACTTGGCATGGTATCATCATTTCACCTGCATAGCATGTGAAAAAAAGTAGAGAGAGTCACGGCAAAAACTGGATGCACTTCATGTACAAACTGGACAATCTCTTTCAAAGTATCGGGGTTTCGGACGAGAACTCATTTGTTACACCGGCAATTCAAAATTTTAATAACTTATTACAACTCCGGACTTTTTTTGCATTCAGCAGACGCCATTCAAAGCCACGTCATCAACTTTCAACCATTTCTGACATAATTTGCTATTTTAAATGCATTTACTGATTTGTTTTGAGCTAAATGGCTCTGAAATTGAAAATCACTACAAAATGAACTCTGAAAAGGTTGAAACTTGGCATGGTATCATCATTTCACCCGCATAGCATGTGCAAAAAAGTAGAAAGGGTCACGACAAAAACTGGATGCACTTCGTGTACAAACTGGACAATCTCTTTCGAAGTATCATGGTTTCAGACGAGAACTCATCTGTTACACCGGCAATTCAAAATTTTAATAACTTATTACAACTCCGGACTTTTTTTGCGTTCAACAGGCGCCATTCAAAGCCACGTCATCAACTTTCAACCCTTTCTGACATAATTTGCTATTTTAAATGCATTTACTGATTTGTTTTGAGCTAAATGGCCCTGAAATTGAAAAGCACTACAAATGAACTCTGAAAAGGTTGAAACTTGGCATGGTATCATCATTTCACCCGCATACCATGTGCAAAAAATTAGAGAGGGTCACGGCAAAAACTGAATGCTCTTCGTGTACAAACTGGACAATCGCTTTCGAAGTATCAGGCTTTCGGACGAGAACTCATCTGTTACACCGACAACTCAAATTTTCAATAACTTATCACAACTTCGGACTTTTTTTGCGTTTAGCAGGCGCCATTCAAAGTCACGTCATCAACTTTCATCCCTTTCTGACATAATTTGCTACTTTTAAAACATTTACTGATTTGTTTTGAGCTAAATGGTCTTGAAATTGAAAAACACTACAAATGAACTCTGAAAAGGGTTGAACCTTGGCATGGTATCATCATTTCACCCGCATAACATGTGCAAAAAAGTAGAGAGGGTCACGGGAAAAACTGGATGCACTTCGTGTACAAACTGGACAATCTCTTTCGAAGTATCCGGGTTTCGGATGAGAACTCATCTGTTACACCGGCAATTCAAAATTTTAATAACTTATTACAACTCCGGACTTTTTTTTTGTGTTCAACAGGCGCCATTCAAAGCCACTTCATCAACTTTCAACCCTTTCTGACATAATTTGCTATTTTAAATGCATTTACTGATTTGTTTTGAGCTAAATGGCCCTGAAATTGAAAAGCACTACAAATGAACTCTGAAAAGGTTGAAACTTGGCATGGTATCATCATTTCACCCGCATAGCATGTGCAAAAAAGTAGAGAGGGTCACGACAAAAACTGGATGCACTTCGTGTACAAACTGGACAATCTCTTTCGAAGTATCAGGGTTTCGGACGAAAACTCATCTGTTACACCGGCAATTCAAAATTTTAATAACTTATTACAACTCCGGACGTTTTTTGCATTCAGCATGCACCATTCAAAGCCACGTCATCAACTTTCAACCCTTTCTGACATAATTTGCTATTTTAAATGCATTTACTGATTTGTTTTGAGCTAAATGGCCCTGAAATTGAAAAGCACTACAAATGAACTCTGAAAAAGTTGAAACTTGGCATGGTATCATAATTTCACCCACATACCATGTGCAAAAAAGTAGAAAGGGTCACGACAAAAACTGGATGCACTTCGTGTACAAACTGGACAATCGCTTTCAAAGTATCAGGGTTTCGGACGAGAACTCATCTGTTACACCGGCAATTCAAAATTTTAATAACTTATTACAACTCCGGACTTTTTTTGCGTTCAGCAGGCGCCATTCAAAGCCACGTCATCAACTTTCAACCCTTTCTGACATAATTTGCTATTTTAAATGCATTTACTGATTTGTTTTGAGCTAAATGGCTCTGAAATTGAAAAGCACTACAAATGAACTCTGAAAAGCTGTACAAATAGAAGAAAATAAATAAAGCAGAAAAGAAAAACTATATAAATAATTACTCAGAAATAAATAGAAGAAAATAAATAAAACAGAAAAAAAAAACTATATAAGAAACTACTCAGAAATAAATAGAAGAAAATAAATAAAGCAGAAAAGAAAAAACTATATAAAAAATTACTCATAAATAAATAGAAGAAAACAAATAGTGCAGAAAAGAAAATACTATATAAAAAATTGTTGGGGCGCTGCCCAATGGGCCTGCCAGACCTCGGGTGTGCAAATTCAGGCCCAGAAGGTCCAGCAGGCTCACAAGGCAGCGCGCCATAGTTAGTCCTAGAAGCTTGCTATACAGAGGAGTTCGAAGGAGTAGCCGCGGGTGGGTTTATAAATCAGTGTGGATGCCCTTCGCCCGGCGAGGTGGACTAATCTTTGCGCCCCTCGCCTGGCAGCACACCACCTTTAGTACCGGGTCGTGGCTCCAACCGGTACTAAAGAGGGGGGGGGGGCCTTTAGTACCGGTTGTAGTCACCACCCGGTACTAAAGGGGGTGCGCTTCCCGCCGCTTTGCCTGGCCAAAACAGAACTTTAGTACCGGTTAGTGGCTCCAACCGGTACTAAAGGTGGGTTCTATATAAGAAAACACTTCAAAAAAATCATCATTTCGCTCTCCCTCTGCTTCTTCTCCTCAGCCTCGTCGCTGCCGCCCCTCGTCGCCGCCCCCGTCGCCGTCCCCGTCGACGTCCGTCACCGTCCCCTCTGCCTGCCGTCCCGTCGCCTCGCCGTCGCGGGCGCTCCCCTGTGAGCCCCTCTCCCGCCCCTCTCCTCCCTTAATCGAAGTCGCTTGCACACACAGCCAGAGGTGCACACACACACTGCAAGCAGCACACACACACATGCACACACACACACACACACACACACACACACACACACACACACGCGCGCGCGCACACACATGCACGCACACACACACATGCGCGCACACGCGCACACACACAGACACACAATTCTGTTTTTTCTGTTTGTATACAAATGTTTTAGATAAATTAATTAATTAGATTACATTAATTTCAAATAGTATATAGAAATTTTAGAAATGTTAGAAATTTTAGAAATGTTAGTTTTGTTGGGGAACGTAGCAGAAATTCAAAATTTTCCTACGTGTCACCAAGATCTATCTATGGAGAAACTAGCAACGAGGGGAAGAGAGTGCATCTACATACCCTTGTAGATCGCTAAGCGGAAGCGTTCAAGAGAACGGGGTTGAAGGAGTCGTACTCGTCGTGATTCAAATCACCGGAGATCCTAGTGCCGAACGGACGGCACCTCCGCGTTCAACACACGTACAGCCCGTGGCGTCTCCCACGCCTTGATCCAGCAAGGAGAGAGGGAGAGGTTGAGGAAGACTCCATCCAGCAGCAGCACAACGGCGTGGTGGTGATGGAGGAGCGTGGCATCCCGCAGGCTTCGCCAAGCACCAAGGGAGAGGAGGAGGAGGAGGCAGGGCTGCACCAAGAGGAGAGGTTCTCGCCTCTTATGGGCAGCCCCTGGGCCTCATATATATAGGGAAGGGAGGGCTGCGCCCCTCTAGGGTTTCCACCCCTAGGGGTGGCGGCCAGCCCTAGATGGGATCAAGGGGCGGCCAAGAGGGAGAGAGAGGAGGCGCCCACTAGATGGGCCTTAGGCCCATCTGCCCTAGGGTTTGCCCTCCCACTCCCCTTGCGCCTTGGGCCCCTTGTGGGGCGCACCAGCCCCTTGGGGCTGGTTCCTCCACACTTGGCCCACGCAACCTTCTGGGGTTGGTGGCCCCACTTGGTGGACCCCGGACCCTCCCGGTGGTCCCAGACGCCACCGATAAACCCCAAACTTTTCCGGTGACCAAAACAAGACTTCCCATATATAAATCTTTACCTCCGGACCATTCCGAACTCCTCGGACGTCCGGGATCTCATCCGGACTCAACAACATTCGGTAACCACATACAAACTTCCTTTATAACCCTAGCGCCATCGAACCTTATGTGTAGACCCTACGGGTTCGGGAGACATGCAGACATGACCGAGACGTTCTCCGGTCAATAACCAACAGCGGGATCTGGATACCCATGTTGGCTCCCACATGTTCCACGATGATCTCATCGGATGAACCACGATGTCAAGGACTCAATCGATCCCGTATACAATTCCCTTTGTCTAGCGGTATTGTACTTGCCCGAGATTCGATCGTCGGTATCCCGATACCTTGTTCAATCTCGTTACCGGCAAGTCTCTTTACTCGTTCCGTAACACATCATCCCGTGATCAACCCCTTGGTCACATTGTGCACATTATGATGATGTCCTACCGAGTGGGCCCAGAGATACCTCTCCATTTACACGGAGTGACAAATCCCAGTCTCGATTCGTGCCAACCCAATGACACTTTCGGAGACACCTGTAATGCACCTTTATAGCCACCCAGATTCGTTGTGACGCTTTGGTACACCCAAAGCATTCCTACGGTATCCGGGAGTTGCACAATCTCATGGTCTAAGGAAAAGATACTTGACATTAGAAAAGCTTTAGCATACGAACTGCACGATCTTTGTGCTAGGCTTAGGATTGGGTCTTGTCCATCACATCATTCTCCTAATGATGTGATCCCGTTATCAATGACATCCAATGTCCATGGTCAGGAAACTGTAACCATCTATTGATCAACGAGCTAGTCAACTAGAGGCTTACTAGGGACATGGTGTTGTCTATGTATTCACACATGTATTGCTGTTTCCGGTCAATACAATTATAGCATGAATAATAAACGATTATCATGAACAAGGAAATATAATAATAACTTATTTATTATTGCCTCTAGGGCATATTTCCAACAGTCTCCCACTTGCACTAGAGTCAATAATCTAGTTCACATCGCCATGTGATTAACACTGATAGGTCACATCGCCATGTGACCAACATCCAAAGAGTTTACTAGTGTCTTAAACTAGTTCACATCACCATGTGATTAAGTCTCAATGAGTTCGGGGTTTGATCATGTTTTGCTTGTGAGAGAGGTTTTAGTCAACGGTGCGAACCTTTCAGATCCGTGCATTTCGCAATTCTCTATGTCATATTGTAAATGCTGCTTTCACGCTCCACTTGGAGCTATTCCAAATGGTTGCTCCACTATACGTATCCGGTTTGCTTCTCGAGTCACTCGGATAGGTGTTAAAGCTTGCATCGACGTAACCCTTTACGCCAACTCATTATCACCTCCATAATCGAGAAACATGTCCTTATTTACTCCAAGGACAATTTTGACATTGTTCAATGATCCATTCTGGATCATTCTTGTACCCTTGACTGACTCATGGCAAGGCACACTTCCGTCAGCGGTACACAGCATAGCATACTATAGAGCCTATGTCGAAGCATAGGGCCGATCTTCGCCCTTTCTCTCTTTTCTGCCGTGGTCGAGCTTTAAGTCTTAACTTCACACCTTACATCTCAGGCAAGAACTCCTTCTTTGACTGATCCATCTTGAACACCTTCAAGATCATGTCAAGGTATGTGCTCATTTGAAAGTATTATTAAGCATTTTGATCTACCCTTATAGATCTCGATGCTCAATGTTCAAGTAGCTTAATCCAGGTTTTCTATTGAAAAACACTTTTCAAACAACCCTATATGCTTTCCAGAAATTCTACATCATTTCTGATCAACAATATGTCAACAACATATACTCATCAGAAATTCTATTGTGCTCCCACTCACTTCTTTGGAAATACAAGTTTCTCATAAACTTTGTATAAACCCAAAATCTTTGATCATCTCATCAAAGTGCACATTCCAACTCCGAGATGCTTACTCCAGTCCTTAGAAGGATCGCTGGAGCTAGCATACCTTTTAAGCATGCTTAGGATCGACAAAACTTTTCTGATTGTATCACATACAACCTTTCCTTACGTAAACTGGTAAGGAAACTCGTCTTGACATCCATCTGCCAGATTTCATAAATGCAGCTAATGCTAACATGATTCCGACGGACTTAAGCATCGCTACGGATGAGAAAATCTCATCGTAGTCAACTCCTTGAACTTGTGAAAAACTCTTCGCCACAAGTCGAGCTTCATAGAAGGTGACATTACCGTCCACGTCCGTCTTCTTCTTAAAGATCCATTCATCTCAATGGCTTGCCGCTCATCGGGCAAGTCCACCAAAGTCCATGCTTTGTTTTGATACATGGATCCTATCTCGGATTTCATGGTTTCTAACCATTTGTCGGAATTTGGGCCCACCGTCGCTTCTCCATAGCTCGTAGGTTCATTGTTGTCTAGCAACATGACCTTCAAGACAGGATTACTGTACCACTCAGAAGTAGTACGCATCCTTGTCACCCTACGAGGTACGGTAGTGACTTGATCCAAAACTTCATGATCACTATCATAAGCTTCTACTTCAGTTGGTGTAGGTGCCACGGGAACAACTTCCTGTGCCCTGCTACACACTAGTTGAAGTGACGGTTCAATGACCTTATCAAGTCTCCACCATCCTCCCACTCAACTTTTCGAGACGAACTTTTCCTCGAGAAAGGACCCGATTCAAGAAACAATCCCTATTGCTTTCGGATATGAATTAGGAGGTATACCCAACCGTTTTGGGTGTCCTATGAAGATGCATTTTGTCCGCTTTGGGTTCGAGCTTATCAACCTGAAACTTTTCCACATAAGCGTCGCAGCCCCAAACCTTTAAGAAACGACAACTTAAGTTTCTCCAAACGGTGTCGTCTCAACGGAATTACGTGGTGCCCCATTAAAGTGAGTGCGGTTGTCTCTAATTCCTAACCCATGAACGATAGTGGTAATTTGATAAGAGATATCATGGTACGCACCATATCCAATAGAGTGCAACTATGATGTTCGGACACACCATCACACTATGGTGTTCCAGGCGGTATTAATTGTGAAACAATTTGCACAATGTCTTAATTGTGTGCCAAAACTCGTAACTCAGATATTCATCTCTATGATCATATCATAGACATTCTATCCTCTTGTCACGAAGATCTTAAACTTCACTCTGAAATTGCTTGAACCATTCAATAATTCAGACTTGTGTTTCATCAAGTAAATATACTCAACATCTACTCGAATCATCTGTGAAGTAAGAACATAACGATATTCACTGCATGCCTCAGCACTCATTGGACTGCACACATCAAAATGTGTTACTTCCAACAAGTTGCTATCTTGTTCCATTTTACTGAAACCGAGGCTTTTCAGTCATCTTGCCCATGTGGTATGATTTGCATATCTCAAGTGATTCAAAATCAAATGAGTCTAAACGATCCATCTGCATGGAGTTTCTTCATGCGTATGCACCAATAGACATGGTTCGCATGTCTCAAACTTTTCAAAAACGAGTGAGTCCAAAGATCCATCAACATGGAGCTTCTTCATGCGTTTTACACCAATATGACTTACATGGCAGTGCCACAAGTAAGTGGTACTATCATTACTATCTTATACATTTGGCATGAAAATGTGTATCACTACGATCGAGATTCAATAAACCATTTTTAGGTGCAAGACCATCGAAGGTATTATTCAAATAAATAGAGTAACCATTATTCTCCTTAAATGAATAACCGTATTGCGATAGACATAATCCAATCATGTCTATGCTCAACGCAAACACCAAATGATAATTATTCTGGTTTAATACTAATCTTGATGGTAGAGGGAGCGTGCGATGTTTGATCATATCAACCTTGGAAACAATTCCAACACATATCGTCAGCTCACCTTTAGCTAGTCTCCTTTTATTCCGTAGCTTTTATTTCGAGTTACTAACATTTAGCAACCGAACCGGTATCTAATACCCTGGTGCTACTAGGAGTACTAGCAAAATACACATTAACATAACGTATATCCAATATACTTCTGTCGACCTTGCCAGCCTTCTTATCTACCAAGTATCTAGGGTAATTCTACTCCAGTGGCTGTTCCCCTTATCTCATAAACACTTAGTCTCGGGTTTGGGTTCAACCTCGGGTTTCTTCACTGGAGCAGCAGCTGATTTGCCATTTCGTGAAGTATCCCTTATTGCCCTTGCCCTTCTTGAAACTAGTGGTTTCACCAACCATCAACAATTGATGCTCCTTCTTGATTTCTACTTTCGCGATGTCAAACAACGCGAATACCTCAAGGATCATCATATCTATCCCTGATTTGTTATAGTTCATCACGAAGCTCTAGCAGCTTGGTGGCAATGACTTTGGAGAAACATCACTATCTCATCTGGAAGATCAACTCCCACTCGATTTAAGTGATTGTTGCACTCAGACAATCTGAGCACAAGCTCAACGATTGAGCTTTTCTCCCTTAGTTTGCAGGCTAAGAAAATCATCGGAGGTCTAATACCTCTTGACGTGGGCACGAGCCTGAAATCCCAATTTCAGCCCTCGAAACATCTTATATGTTCCGCGACGTTTCGAAAAACGTCTTTGGTGCCTCAATTCTAAACCGTTTAACTGAACTATCACGTAGTTATCAAAACGTGTATGTCCGATGTTCGCAACATCCACAAACGACGTTTGGGGTTCAGCACACTGAGCGGTGCATTAAGGACATAAGCTTTCTACTGTCCGCATAATCGCTACTTTCAACTTTCAACTATATTTTCTCTAGGAACATATCTAAATAATGGAACTAAAGCGCGAGCTTACGACATAATTTGCAAAAGGTCTTTTGACTATGTTCAGGATAATTAAGTTCATCTTATGAACTCCCACTCAGATAGACATCCCTCTGGTCATCTAAGTGATTACATGATCCGAATCAACTAGGCCGTGTCCGATCAACACGTGAGACGGACTAGTCATCATCGGTGAACATCTTCATGTTGATCGTATCTACTATACGACTCATGCTCGACCTTTCGGTCTCCGTGTTCCGAGGCCATGTCTTTACATGCTAGGCTCGTCAAGTTAACCCTAAGTGTATTGCGTGTGTAAATCTTTCTTACACCCGTTGTATGTGAACGTAAGAATCCATCACACCCGATCAACACGTGGTGCTTAGAAGCGACGAACTGTAGCAACGGTGCACAGTTAGGGGAGAACACTTCTTGAAATTGTTGTAAGGGATCATCTTATTTACTACCGTCGTTCTAAGTAAACAAGATGCATAAACATGATAAACATCACATGCAATCAAATAGTGACATGATATGGCCAATATCATATTGCTCCTTTTGATCTCCATCTTCGGGGCTCCATGATCATCATCGTCACCGGCATGACACCATGATCTCCATCATCGTGTCTTCATGAAGTTGTCTCGCCAACTATTACTTCTACTACTATGGCTACCGGTTAGCAATAAAGTAAAGTAATTACATGGCGTTGTTTAATGACACGCAGGTCATACAATAAATAAAGACAACTCCTATGGCTCCTGCCGGTTGTCATACTCATCGACATGCAAGTCGTGAATCCTATTACAAGAACATGATCAATCTCATACATCACATATCATTCATCACATTCTTCTTGGCCATATCACATCACATAGCAATACCCTGCAAAAACAAGTTAGACGTCCTCTAATTGTTGTTTGCATGTTTTACGTGGCTGCTATGGGTTTCTAGCAAGAACGTTTCTTACCTCGCAAAACCACAACGTGATATGCCAATTGCTATTTACCCTTCATAAGGACCCTTTTCATCGAATCCGTTCCGACTAAAGTGGGAGAGATCGGCACCGCTAGCCACCTTATGCACCAAGTGCATGTCTGTCGGTGGAACCTGTCTCACGTAAGAGTACGTGTAAGGTCAGTCCGGGCCGCTTCATCCCACAATACCGTCGAAACAAGATTGGACTAGTAACGGTAAGCATATTGAACATCATCAACGCCCACAACTACTTTGTGTTCTACTCGTGCAAAGAATCTACGCAATAGACCTAGCTCATGATGCCACTGTTGGGGAACGTAGCAGAAATTCAAAATTTTCCTACGTGTCACCAAGATCTATCTATGGAGAAACTAGCAACGAGGGAAGAGAGTGCATCTACATACCCTTGTAGATCGCTAAGCGGAAGCGTTCAAGAGAACGGGGTTGAAGGAGTCGTACTCGTCGTGATTCAAATCACCGGAGATCCTAGTGCCGAACGGACGGCACCTCCGCGTTCAACACACGTACAGCCCGGTGACGTCTCCCACGCCTTGATCCAGCAAGGAGAGAGGGAGAGGTTGAGGAAGACTCCATCCAGCAGCAGCACAACGGCGTGGTGGTGATGGAGGAGCGTGGCAATCCCGCAGGGCTTCGCCAAGCACCAAGGGAGAGGAGGAGGAGGAGAGGCAGGGCTGCACCAAGAGGGAGAGGTTCTCGTCTCTTATGGGCAGCCCCCAGGGCCTCATATATATAGGGGAAGGGGAGGGCTGCGCCCCCTCTAGGGTTTCCACCCCCTAGGGGTGGCGGCCAGCCCTAGATGGGATCAAGGGGGGGCGGCCAAGAGGGGAGAGAGAGGGAGGCGCCCACTAGATGGGCCTTAGGGCCCATCTGCCCTAGGGTTGCCCCTCCCACTCCCCTTGCGCTTGGGCCCCTTGTGGGGCGCACCAGCCCCTTGGGGCTGGTTCCTCCACACTTGGCCCACGCAACCTTCTCGGGGTTGGTGGCCCCACTTGTGGACCCCGGGACCCTCCGGTGGTCCCAGACGCTACCGATAAACCCCGAAACTTTTCCGGTGACCAAAACAGGACTTCCCATATATAAATCTTTACCTCCGGACCATTCCGGAACTCCTCGTGACGTCCGGGATCTCATCCGGGACTCCGAACAACATTCGGTAACCACATACAAACTTCCTTTATAACCCTAGCGTCATCGAACCTTAAGTGTGTAGACCCTACGGGTTCGGGAGACATGTAGACATGACCGAGACGTTCTCCGGTCAATAACCAACAGCGGGATCTGGATACCCATGTTGGCTCCCACATGTTCCACGATGATCTCATCGGATGAACCACGATGTCAAGGACTCAATCGATCCCGTATACAATTCCCTTTGTCTAGCGGTATTGTACTTGCCCGAGATTCGATCGTCGGTATCCCGATACCTTGTTCAATCTCGTTACCGGCAAGTCTCTTTACTCGTTCCGTAACACATCATCCCGTGATCAACCCCTTGGTCACATTGTGCACATTATGATGATGTCCTACCGAGTGGGCCCAGAGATACCTCTCCATTTACATGGAGTGACAAATCCATCTCGATTCGTGCCAACCCAATGACACTTTCGGAGACACCTGTAATGCACCTTTATAGCCACCCAGTTACGTTGTGACGTTTGGTACACCAAAGCATTCCTACGGTATCCGGAGTTGCACAATCTCATGGTCTAAGGAAAAGATACTTGACATTAGAAAAGCTTTAGCATACTGAACTACGATCTTTGTGCTAGGCTTAGGATTGGGTCTTGTCCATCACATCATTCTCCTAATGATGTGATCCCGTTATCAATGACATCCAATGTCCATGGTCAGGAAACTGTAACCATCTATTGATCAACGAGCTAGTCAACTAGAGGCTTACTAGGGACATGGTGTTGTCTATGTATTCACACATGTATTGCTGTTTCCGGTCAATACAATTATAGCATGAATAATAAACGATTATCATGAACAAGGAAATATAATAATAACTTATTTATTATTGCCTCTAGGGCATATTTCCAACAAGTTTTAGCTAGATGAATTAGATTAATTTCAAATTGTTATAGAAATGTTAGAATTGTTATAGAAATGTTAGTTTTTAGTTTCTTATAATTTTAGTTATAGAAATTTAGAATTTGCATATAAGTCACAATCCAATCATTTAAAAAATATTACTTTTGCGGCATATAGTATTTTTTCTCGACGATGCCTGGCCTGGATCCTCGTCGTCGACCCGTTCGCGACGACGTCCTGCTTCAGAGGAACCATGTCCGGGACTGGGCTCCGCCGGGCTGGCACTGGGAGGTGCTACCTTCAGGGGCGCGCCGCTTGGTTAGGAACCCGGCCCCGGGTCCCGTCGTCGACCCTGATCTCCTTTGGTGGCGTTCGTGTGGGCCACATTCGGTGCGGAGGGAGCTGGCCCCGCCGGAGGTGGTGCATCGCCGTGTCAGGGAGGAGGACGAGCACGCCCGTCGCTACATGGCTGCTATGGACGTCAGGTTCTCCAATACCTGGCAGGTTGTTTGGGCAGATGACCGGAGATATGATCCTGTGATGGTTCCTTCTCTTTGGGTGTGCACCGCCCGCGCCTCAGGAACCGCGAGTGGCCTAGATTCTTCTGTAGTATTCGATCTTTATTAGCTACCTAGCCAGTGATGTATTCGATATATAATATTCGAGACGATATATTCGAGACTATATATATTATTAGAGATGATGTATTCGAGATTATATATTATTCAAGACGATGTATTCGAGATTATATTTTATTCGAGATGATGCATATTATGTACTATGATTCAATTTTTCCTTATTGATTGCATCCATGGATTGTAATTGAATACTAAATTGTTTTATATTTCTTCTGGATTAGTTAAATAAAAGCTATGGCGGACAATACCGGCAGAGAGGGAGAAGATGCCCTGTTCGAGATCGTACGCAGCCCTCGCAGGCCAGATGATCTGAATGAAGCAGATGACGGCCCCCAATATCTGAACAATACCGGGGAGGGTGATGATAAGACATTCGATCTCGACGACCGAATGAATGAAGTCATGAACTATTTTTATGATTATGATGACGTAGACAATGTTGATCTCGAAATAACAAAGACCGGCGAGGTCTATTTATATAAGCAGGCATCTGGTGATCATCACATGTTTTTTTTGATTTGAAGATATATTAACAAATCAATCTTTCTTCTTTAAGCCCTCCGGATCGAGAAAATCTGCTTCTACAGACCGCAAGACAAAGCGAGGCCCGGGCGAAAAGTTGAAGGAGGGTGTAAAGTACAACATCGATTCCATCAAAGCTAATGGCGTACCCCTCATGCCTAAGAACATTGCGAACAAGTTCGTTCGTCAGTGCGGAGTTCTTGTGAAGGACCAACTCCCGATCTCCATTCAAGAATGGAAAGAGCCAAAAAATAAACGTCCAGATGTTACTTGGGTCGACGGCAGAGCAAAACAAACGCTTTGGGAATCTCTCATGGAACATTTCACCTTACCAGATCATTTCACTGATGCAGATGTGCAGAAAGTCAAGGACGCTGCTCTTAGGAAGATGGCAATTGCATTCAACACCCACAAGAAAACTGTATGGGACGACTACGTCGAAGGAGAAAAGAAGACTCCAGAATTCAGGGGAACACCGGAGAAGCAAAGAGAACACTGGCCCGCTTTCGTGAGATTCAAGGAATCTGAATTAGCTAAGGAACGGTCAGAAAAAACAAGGCCAATGCGGCAAAAAAGACGCAGTTCCATAGGCTGGGGCCAGGTGGCTACGGGGTGGCAATGCCTAAGTGGGATAAGTCTATGGAAGAGATGCTGGATGCAGGGGTCACTCCAGTTACTAGGAGCTGGCCCCCTAGGTGCAGAACTTGGTTCTATGCGCATGGGGGGCGTTGGACCCGAAGACATGCCTGGTTTCCAAGAAGGCAAGTCTAAAAGGAGCCGAAGATAAGTTACTTCAAGCAATAGACGATGCTCGAACGGGGGTGTTCACGCCCAACAGAGAGAACGACGAGCTTACGCGCGCCCTGGCAAATCCTGAACACCCGGGAAGAACACGAGGCAAGGGCGTTATTCCCTGGTATGAGGGATTTTCGGAAAGGAACGTCGACTACAGGACCCGTGCAAGAAGGAAGATGGAGGAGGAGAAGAAGAGGAAGATGGAGGAGGAGCACAGGAAGGAGGAAGCAGAATGCCTTCAAGGCCTAGAATCAGCGCACGCGGACTTGGCAGTCAAATTCTAGCGGCATCAGCAGCAGATCGAATCACTTAGCCAGGAAAGGGGGTCTCAGCAGCGACAGCAGCTAGCAGATGGTCCAGCATTGGATAGCACCGTCCCATCCATGCCGAGAAGCAGCGTTGGTTCCGCCCCGGGGGACACACTGCTAGATAGATACCCTGTGGATGACATCATGGAGAACACTAACTATGAGCTACACTTCAAAATGAAGAACATATCCATGAAGGTGGCGGACGTCGTTGCTTATACAAATCCGAACAACCTTCCATTGCAACCTGATTCCAGCCGGCTATGCTCGTGTCATTGTTGATGAGGTGGTGGACCAATATTCGGGGCTAGAGCTTGACATTCCTGGACAGCACGAGGAGCACACAATAGGAGAGGCCATACATCGTATCATTCTATGGAGAAAGAATTGCATCATCTTTCGAAGGCCACCGACACCGCGTCGTCATCCGACTCCTCCTCGATGTGAGGCCACTCCTCCTCCTCGAAATCCGGCACAACAGCAGGCCACTCCTCCTGCTTCATGTCCGGCACAGCGTGAGGCCACTCCTCCTGCTTCAAGTACGACACTGCGTGAGGCCACTCCTCCTGCTTCAAGTCTGGCACAGCGTGAGGCCACTCCTCCTGCTCCAACTCAGCCACGTCAGCCGTCTCCGCAAGTCGTAGCAAGCGACCTGCCGAAGCTACCCCGCTATCTCAGCAGAGAAGCAGCGTGGCTTCCACCGAGCTGCTTTAGGAGCCTATCTTGACGGCTCCTGCGAGCTACCCCGTGGATGCTATCACGGAGTCTCAACATTGCCACCTTATGACGCAATGGCAGCAATTCAAAGTCAAGGCGGCTGTCGGCTCTGTTCGACCTCCTGAACCCGGCACAACTTTTCAGTGTCGTCCCATTCCAGAAGGATATGCTAGGGTGACGGTGGACGAAATAACGGAGGGATTTGAGGACCTCGAGCTTGACCACGCTACCGGTGAAGGGGAGACTCAGCTAGGTTCTTCTCTGAAGACTCCATGCCTATGGCGGAAGGAGCTCATCAACCTTCCGAACTGGACGCCTCCGCCTCCTCCTCCTCCTCCTCCGGCGAGCCAGGGCACTCCACCTCCTCCTCCGGCGAGTGATCAGGGCACTCCGCCTCCTTCTTCGGCGCGTGGCGGCACTCCGCCTCCTTCTCCGCCTGCGCCGGCGCGCCCGAGCAGCTAGCCTCCTCCTTCTCCGCCTCCTTAGCAAGGGCGGAAGAGACCCGCCGCCGCTCCGGCTGCTCCGGCGCGTCATAATCCTTCTCCTCCGCCTCGTAAGCAAGGAAAGAAGACAGTCGCAGCCGCTCCGTCTGCTCCAGCGTCTAGCAGTACTGCCAGAGGCGGGAGGCAATACAGATTCGATCCATCTCTCAAGCCTCTAGAGAAGTTACCATACGAGAGGACCGTGGAGGAAAACGCGAAGATCGTGAAAGCCGAAGTGAGGGAGCTCTTTGAAGCGGTGAAAGCAAAGAAACATCCACCTCCAGAGGATAAGATAGATCCGGTGAAAGCGAAGCGCACTATCGATGCCCTGAAGCGACCACCACCTTCTCCGCCGCAATCCAACTATGATCGCATTATTCAAAGGCCATATATCGAAGCGGAGCGGTCGGGAAGTACTATCAGTGATCAAAGGTTAGCAGAACAACGAGCTGGGAAAAAAATTGCCCAGCTCGGTGAACAAGCAAACCAATCGTGCCCCCCCCCCTCAAGGTGTCTAGCGATATCGTCGCTGATCATCCGGAGATTTTGCCCGGTACCAATCTTGGAGATTACCTGCCCGACGATGTACATTATGATACACTGGAGGTGGAGGAACACAAATACCATTACGAGAAGCCTCTCGTCAAAGATGAAAGATCTCTAACAACGATGATGTGAAGATTCCATGATTGGTACATGAAAACCTGCAGAGAGTCTGGGGGGAAGGATACTTTGACGTTGAGAGTTAAAGAGGAGCATGACCTCGTTGGAATTGATCTGTTGTCTGTTCCATTTGAGGAGTTCTTCCAGCTTTTCAATCAAAAGGCCCTCGATAAATTAACGGTCACTTGCTACAGTTTGTAAATACAACTTCTGTCATTAAGTCTCTATATATAGCCCAGCTCTTTCGTTGCATGTATATATAATTATTCTCACTATATTATGCAGATTGAAGATCGCCGAATTGAAGAAAAGACAAATCGGTGATATTGGGTTCATTAACACAAATCTCATAGATGCATTTACGGTTAAATTTCATGCCAAAGATACCGAGGCCAACTTGCTACGATCATTGATAATAAATCAAAACAAAGATATAATGCTCTTTCCTTACAACTTCAAGTGAGTGTTACTGTCTTGTGCATATTCGGTTTCCCTTATTAGTCGAGGTTATAGTAATGTAATTGATGAGTTATGCATGCGTGTGCAGGTTCCACTATATTCTCCTAGAGATTAAGCTTGAGCAGGGACTAGTAACAGTCTTAGACTCGAGACGAAAAGATCCCCAGGTGTATGCGGACATGACTGAAATGCTTGAGAAGTAAGTTAAATCGATCATTATCGCACCATATCGGCAACTTTGTTCATTTCCTGATATCAAGTAAATATTTTATTTGTGCGGCAGGGTTTGGAAAAAATTCACCGCAAAAACTTCGGGACTTCCGGGGAAGCTGCGATTTACACACCTAAAAGTAAGTACTACTAGCTAGTTCCGCGCATCACCTAGTGATTCAAGCGCTAGTTTCATCAATACCATTTAGCATGCTTGCTTATCAGTTTGATTGACCTCTATTTCTTGTAAAGTGGTTGTGGCAGGAAGCCGGGAATAATTACTGTGGATACTACGTTTGCGAGTCCATCCGCCACACGAACTGTGAGCGGGGCCCTTCTAAAAAACAATATGAAGTGCGTAAGCAATAATATTCACAAATTTATTTTATTACCATTATTTGTGTTGAGTTTCATTCATTCATATATATGTATTGGCCCCCTTCTTCAAATTAGATGTTTCAGATGCGGGATGAACTCCTAGCACCAGATCGCATACGCGCAATTCAAGAGGAATTGGCGGCATTCTTTCTTGACCACGTGATCAATAAAGACGGAGAATACCATGTGGAACCTGAGTTCATATAAAATTAGGGATTATATTGTAAGAGATCTTATATTGTATATATGTAGCCAGTAGCGTCGGATAGATATACGAAAACTTGTTGTTCGACCAATCTCTCGGAGAAGGAGAGATCGATATCACTTCTCTTTATATTCATATGTTCTTGACGATCTTCTGTACTTAATGGTTTCTTCATTTGCTTACTAGCTAGCGTGTCAGAGTCCTCTCTATACGTATAGTACGTAGCGTCAAGCAAGCACGGAGATAAGAGAGGACACTTCTCTCTATTAATTAGCTAGCTAACACAATATATGAAACACCTAAATTAACCCTACAAAACCCCCTAAACCCACCCCCATTCAAAAAAAAAATCTCAGCTCCTGCCAGCTGCTGACGCGTGGATGCCTTTTGGTCCTGGTTGGTGTTACCAAACGGGACCGAAGGCCCTCCTGCCTGGACTCGCCGCAGCGGCCACGTGGAGGCCCATCTGTCCCAGTTGGTGTAAGAACCGGGACTAAAGGTATAGGGCTTTAGTACCGACCCTTTAGTCTCGGTTCCCCAACCGGGACAAATGGGCCTTACGAACCGGGACAAATGGCCCTTTTTCTACCAGTGCTGCTATATTCTCTGAATTCTGTTAGAAAATTGTTGAGGTCTTCATGGATGACTTTTCTATATACGGCACTTCTTTTGATGACTATTTGAGCAATCTTGATAGAGCTTTGCAGAGATGTGAAGAGACTAATCTTGTCTTGAATTGGGAGAAGTGCCACTTTATGGTGAATGAAGGTATAGTCCTTGCATAAAAATTCTGAAAGAGGCATTGAAGTAGGTAAAGCTAAAGTTGATGCAATTGACAAAATGTCATGTCCTAAACATGTCAAATGTATAAGAAGATTCCACAGTCATGCAGGTTTTTATAGGAGGTTCATTAAGGACTCTTCCAATCTAAACGAGGATATCACATATGATGCTCTAATTGAAATGATAGATGCAATAGAAAATTTTAGAGCACTCACAACATTGGAGTATGGCCTAAGGAAACATGTTAAACTTAACTTGGACAAACTCTTGCAACAACAAATGCATACTGACAGCAGAGGGGGGAAATTAAATGGGTTAATTTAGAAGTGAAAATTCTAAATTCTTCCATGATTTAGCTACTCTCCATCATAGGCACAATTATATATCTTTACTGACTGGATCATATGGTTTGGAGGTTCATGCTGCAAACCTTCTCTTCTGCATTAAGCTTTCAAGGACATGTTAAGCAAATCAGAGCATTACAATATTCCTCCTGAATTGCTTCACCTATTGCTAGTGCATCATGGTTTATCCTTCCTAGAAGAACCTTTCTCTACCAAGGAGATAGATGCCATAATGAAGGACTTGCCCTCAAATAAATCTCCAAGCCCACATGGCTTTAATTCCGATATTATAAAGAAGTGTTTGCTAATAATCAAGCAAGATTTTCATGATTTTTTTAAACCAGTTCTATAGAGGGGAGGTCTTCTTGCAAAGTATAAATAGTTCTTTCATTCCTTTGCTATAAGCCCGCATATCACCCTCTTTGATTTATATCAAGCAGAGGATTTAGCAGCTATTTTCCATTTGGCACTGTCTGAAGAGGCCTATGTGCAATTCTAGGAACTTGAACTTCTAATTCAAGATCTAACCCTCACCTCAAAAGCAGACCAGTGGCAATTGCCTAAGGGCTCAAATCAATAGAAAGTTTCTAAGGTTTATAGGTTGCTTGCCATTGCACCTGAGGTTATGCCAATAATCAAATGGATATGGGAAACTTGCTGCCAACTCAATCACAAGATCTTCTAGTGGCTCCTCACAAATGATATGTTAAATACTAGATCTCTCCTACAAGGAAGCAGGTTTTTATTCAGGATTACACTTGTGTGTCGTGCAATATACAGGTTCTATTCTTTCATTGCCCCTTTGCACACTTGTGCTGGTCCTACATTTGTACAATTTGGGCACCAAGTATGCTAGGCATACATGATGAAGTCACACACCTAAAGAACATGTTGAATGTGCCTTTCTCACTGGAAATCATCATCTTAGTATCTTGGGCTATCTAGACTACAAGGAATGACTACATATTCTAGCATATACCTCCAAGCCTATATATTTGCAGAAGAAAGTTTGAAGAAGAGCTCAAATGGACTATCTATCGAGCAAAGAGGAAGGAATACGGTTGTTTTGAGGATTTGGCAAGAAGCTTTAGATATCTATGTGTAGCTCCTTTCAGCCTTCTGCCGTTGTTGTATAGTTATTATCTTTCCGAAAATTGCTTTTGGAGGCTGAGCTTCATGGAGATCTCCTCTTGTAAAATTTAAAATTCATCATAGCTAATATTTTTTTATTTTCAAAAAATTCTGAAAATTTTACAGATATACATGAAGGCATAACGTACATGTGTGTAAATTTTCAGGACAAAATACATTGAAATGAGGGCTGTGTAAAAAAACACTGAGACTTTTCAACAGATGATACTATCCATCCTCTGTACTGCTATTTATTTGCTGTTTCCTTAGTACGTAAAATCAAAATTCAAGATACCAACCGATCATGCGCACGCGATGGTCAGCTGCTCGATCGTTGGCTGACCAGACCGAGCGGTGTTGCGCTCGACCGGTCACGGTCGCTCACTCCTTTTCGCGTGAGTGACCATGCCATGCGTGCGTACGTGCTATCGGCAGCAACGGCACGTCGATGGCATGCATGCATCCCGTTGGTGTCTGGTGCCGTGCACGTCCACCTACTGGGCACTGGCTCACTCCCAAATCCAAATCTAGGATGTGAAGCTCCATGCAGCTAGCTAGCTGCGAATTTCAGACCACAGATTGCCACCGGATGGATCCTCCTGATCGACGTTGACTGAAAAGTAGTGGCGGGCTACTGGAATCCTCTAATACTTAACAGACTCTTAGCACCCCGCAACGATCGGAGCCCAAGCCGCGACCCTTTCCACTGTCGATCTTGTGCCACAACGTCTACTACATAGGATCCCTTTTAATAGGCATCACCCAGCTAACTCCTAACTAATAATGGCATTGACAGCCCCTGCGGCCTCCCCTATTCCTACGACAGCGCCAGGCCCAACCCTTCACCGACGCCTCCGTCCTCGCTAGGCAGCCCCGTCGCCATTGCCGGCGCGCGCGCGCAGGCGCAGCAATGACCTCCTCCTCCGCCGCCTCCTCCTCCCACCTCCATATTACCATCACCAACGCCTCCTCCACCATCACCACCAACACCAACGCCAACAACACCAAATCGCAGTCGCAGTCGCAGTCGCAGCACCACCACTCCAGCAGCGTCTCCCCCCGCAGCGGCGGCTCCGGCGGTGGGGGTGGGGGTGGGGGTGGCACGACCAACCAGGCCTGCGCGGCGTGCAAGTACCAGCGGCGCAAGTGCAACCCCGACTGCCCCCTCGCGCCCTACTTCCCCGCCGACCAGCAGCGCCGGTTCCTCAACGCGCACCGCCTCTTCGGCGTCAGCAACATCCTCAAGACGCTGCGCCGCCTCAAGCCGGAGCTCTGCGAGCCGGCCATGCAGACGCTCATCTACCAGGCGGAGATGCGCGCCATGGACCCCGTCGGAGGCTGCTGCCGCATGATCATCGACCTCGAGCACACCAGCGAGCTCCTGTCGGCCGAGCTCGCCGCCCTGCAACAGCACCTCGACATGTGCCGCCAGGCCGCATCCGGCGTGGCCGGCGGGGACGTCATGGACGGCCCGTGCGCTGACCTGGAGGTCACCTCCTCGAACCACCAGCAGGAGCAGCTGCTCCTCCACGCCGACCAAGATCATCAGGTCGTCGACGCGCTCTACGTCGCCCAAGAAGGCGCCGACCCCGTGATACAGAATGGCGCCGATCACGACGACAGCCGGCAACCGCAATATCACGGCGGACAGCAGCAGCAGCAGCAGCTGTACGACTATTTCTACTACGAGGCAACCGGTGCCGGCAGCGACGAGGCCGGGAGAAAACCCAGTGGCAGCGGCGTCGACATTAACGTCGACGTGATGCAGCATTTCGATTACGACTCCAGCTGCGAGGTTGATGATCATCACAAGGTGGATCAACTGGAGCCCATGATCTCGTCGAGCCTCGAAGAGCACTACCAGATCGGACAGAAGGAGTACGAGATGAAGGTGGCGTCATTCGTCGATGTGTTGGACGTCAGGCCGGAGCTGCAGGCGGTGGACGGGAACGCCGACATCGGCATCAAGGAGGAGCTTCAGGAGGAGGATCCCAAGAATAACGACGAGGACATCGCACTACGTAAAGCAGCACACATGGCTGAGTCGTCACATTGCAGGCTAGGGTTAGGCTTTTAAGTACATCTCTCTAATGCGGCATCAACCCATTCATGTGCCTAAGTTTGCTTAACTTTTTTTGATAGAGAGAGAGAGGCTGTAGAAAGTATAATATTTCAGTTTGTCTAATTCACATCTAGATGTTTTTTAAGTATGTCACATCTAAGCTTCCATAAATATATAATGCAGCAACAAGAAACAAAAAAAACTAGGACAAAAAAAACCATAAATAGAGTGGACATCGGCTTAGACGTGACATAACTATGTCACATCTAGATATGTCTTAGACAGACCCATAATATTTTGTTCTTTTTTCAAATCAGTAGCGGTTCTATATTAATCAACAGTAACACCAGTATTACATGAAATCGCCAAAACAAAAAAGAATATATAATCCACTCCTTAGAGAATTGTCCTCTCCATCCCGTACATTCCCAAGACGGCCGGAGTTGCCTCCGCTGGAGTTCCACACCGTCGCTAGAACAATAAAGTTGCCGAGAAATTACCGTTCTCTGCAGATAAGTGTTGGCGACGTCGATCCCTAAGAATCCACGACCCGAGAGACGATGCCGAGTTGCTCATACGGTCATACCTACACGTCTACCTATGTCTACCAAAATTGGCGTCGCCGAAGCACCACTGGCGATGAACACACAACCAACTGCCCCTACGTTGAGCATAGAGGGAGGCAAAATTGTTCACCAGTCTTGTCTATATTTGACGGCTCGGGTAGTGTTATCAATGAAAAATAAATGTCCAGCACATGCACGTTGATAGGGCTACCCGAGCAAGGGTGTGGTACTGCACTCCATTGCCGATGGTACAACAAGATCTTCATCGTGTAACAAGGAAGCAGTAGTGTAGCTCACTTCAAAATCCTCTTGTCTTAGATCAAAGTGTGTCCAAACATGCAACGTCTAAGGTTCTCACAATAGTGACTTATGCGGCTTTTCAAATCTCTGGGAGTAGTCCAGCTCAAACAAAAATTATTCAGGAAAAAAGGGGTTTACCACCGATTTTCATTAAGAAAACCATAAAAAGATTCATACAGGTAACAACCATTACCACACTCCTCAGACACAACACAACAATCAGTGAGTTGTGGATGGAATATCAAGATGCAAAAGGTGATTATAGAGATCGATTAAAATTTCAAATATCTTTTATTGTAACCCCAACACAACAATCGTCGCCTTGTCGGCGGGGAGATATCTTCTGTTGGACTTCTGCCGTTAAACCTGAGGTTGTGGCCATTAGAGAGGGCCTGTTTGATCTAGAAGAAACTCTAGGGGACCTTTTATGTTTGGCGTCTGACCGTGCATCTGTGATCAGACTGAGTGATCTCGACACTCCGAACATCCATGGTTGCGGACATCAAAAAACTGCTTATTAAAGATTGTATGGTGACTTTTCCCTGATTGCGGACATCCATGTTCATTTTAAATCTCTGCTTATGAAAGATTGTAATCAAATTCCTAGGAATTTATAATCCCGTTCCTACCTCAAAAGATCATTTTAAATCTCTGCTTATGAAAGATTGTAATCAAATTCCCAGGAATTTACAATCCCGTTCCTACCTCAAAAAACTAACTTTGTTGTAACATTCATTTTTATGACACATATCACTTGCATCCTTTTCAACTTATTCCACCTAGTCAACGGCAAAGTCGGATCATTAGCTAAACTTACATGAAACATCGCACTTTGTGAATTATTAAAGGAAAAAGCTGTAGACTGTTTTTGAAAACAAGTTCAACTAATTATATCGTACAAAATCAATAAGGTAAAATGCAAAAAGGGACGCCCACCTTGGGGCTCGAACCCAAGACCACCAGGTTAAGAGCCTTGCGCTCTACCGACTGAGCTAGACGGGCAATGGTTGCACAATGTCCAAATCACGTTTATTTATAACAGGAGCAGTTTTTTACCAACATCTTTTTTCTTTGCCGGGTTTCATTCTTTTAACAATATCAACAGTGCAAGCATAAAGTACTGTATGCAGAAGTTTACCATCGGAAGCTTTTGGAGCAGACGAACACCGAAAAGTTCCACGAGCGTCATGGTCGCGTTCCAAAGCTCCAAGATCATACATATAGAACTCTAAAAAAAGAATGAGCAAACTTCAAAACCAGAAACAAAACATTTCTTACTGCAATGGCAGAAAAATAAAATCATCACGTTCTCCAGCGGTAGCGTCATGGCCATCCGCGCCCCATCGGCGAGCGCAAACATCGTGCTTGGGGCCCGCAAGCTGGTGACATGTGTCGAACCCGCCCAGTGGCGCCGACACGGGCGCCGGCACATTGGGCTGGAACGCGTCGCCTACGGCGGCGTACACTGGACCAGTATCGTTCTTTCAGACGCTCGCTACAACAAGTTTTTAGCGCGTTGCAAGCTGGCCCAGAATATAGGGATCATGTGGAAGCATACAATTAGCTAATTTTTTTTTAAATCAAATAACACAAAATTTTGAAGTTTTCCATGCGCAAAAAACTTCCCTCTAAAGAAACAAAACCTAAAAGGAAAAAAGGGTAAAAATACATAACATGGGTATTAGATTAAGAATCCACCTGTATATAACAAAAAATGCTTGTGTTCACGATTTCAACCATGATCATGGCAAAATATAAAATCCACCTATATGAAAATGTAAAAAATATGATGCTCGTGTTGAAGGTTCCATATAAAAGGATGATAAATATAAAAAAACAGAGAGAATTTGACATGACACGATGAGAAATTCCACCTATATGTAGAAGTAAAATTGCTATGTTGCAGTTGTATTAAACAAGTTTGCCATGGTATGCTCAATGAATGTGCCATGGTATATAATTTTTTTTGCCATGGAACAATACAGAAAAAATTGCGCAGGAAAAATTTCCATGGTATTGTATGAGAAAACATGATCTATGGTGACATGGAAAAATGTAGCAGAAACACAAAAGGTTGAATATAAAATGTATATGTATAGCTACATGCAAAAAAAGGTTGACATGCTCTAGTCCAATAAAAACTACAGCATATTTTTTACTATTCAAGTGTACTATATATACCTAACACACACAAAATGTCATAATTCTACAACAGTGAAACTACAACATGTCTATAATCACTATATATATCAAAAATATAATTATAAGAACAACAAATTGGCACATAGTAGAAGGTTTATATAGATAATGAATTATCATAAATACCGCATCTTCAGAAAAGTCAAAGAGAATTTTCCATGTGAACAAATGGTATTATGTATAAAGTTTCCATGTAAAATAGTGTTTGTGAAAAGGTGCTCATATTAACCACCCAGACACGAAATGGAAGTTGAAAAACATATCAAACAGAATATCTACCTGATGTAGCCAAGAAGTTGCAATGCGTGGTCAATTACAGTGGCATGTGGATAGAATAAACAAAAAATATCCATAATTTTGTGTAGATTTTCCATGATGCTCCACAACAAATCATGATAAATGTGTGTAGAAAGTACCATGACACTACTTGCCATGATGTTCTGAAACAAAGCATGGCAAAATGTGTATAAAATTTGCCATGATGCATGCACAACACTTGCCATCAAGCTCTAGAAAATACACATAAGATTAGCCACAGTGTGAGTAACTTCAAGAGTAACATTGGGTCCAACTAAGCAAATTTACCTATGTGGCAATGAGTTAATGAGAAGAGAGGTAAATTGAGTAACTTAGCCAGTTACTCATTCTATGAGTAACATGACACATACCAAGACAAAATGAGTCTATAACCTAATAAATGAAGCTTTGCATGACACTACACACATGTTACTACCCACTATGGAGGTAGTAATATAGCCTGATACGTCTCCAACGTATCTACTTTTCTCACGCTTTCCCTCTTGTTTTGGACTTTAATTTGCATGATTTGAATGAAACTAACCCCGGACTGACGCTGTTTTCAGCAGAACTACCATGGTGTTGTTTTTGTGCAGAAATAAAAGTTCTCGGAATTGAACGAAACTTTGCGAGGATTTTTTATATCAATAATAAGAATTTATGGAGCCAAGACCCACCAGAGAGGGGCCCCTGGTTGGGCACAACCCACCAGGGGGCGCCCCCTCTCCTAGCGCGCACAGGTGGGTTGTACCCACCTGGTGGCCCCGCTGACGACCCCCCTGATACTATAAAATCACATATTTCCAGAAAAAATCAAGGAGAAAGAATTATCGCGATCCACGAGACGGAGCTACCGCCAAGCCCTGTTCTTCCTCGGGAGGGCAGATCTGGAGTCCGTTTGGGGCTCCGGAGAGGGGGATCTTCGTTCTTCATCATCACCAACCCTTCTCCATCGCCAATTCCATGATGTCGTAGGCTCGCTGGTCTGTGAGGAGTTGGACGAGATTCATCATGTAACCGAGTTAGTTTTGTTAGGGCTTGATCCCTAGTATCCACTATGTACTTAGATCGATGTTGCTATGACTTTGCTATGCTTAATGCTTGTCACTTTGGGACTGGGTGCCATGATTTCAGATCTGAACCGTTTATGAATTCATCATTATATCCATGTTTTAGATCCGATCTTACAATTTATAGTCACCTACTACGGTTACGATCTGACAACCTCAGAGTGACAACAACCGGGCCCACTTTCGGTGATGACCGTAGTTTGAGGAGCTCATGTATTCACTATGTGTTAATGCTTTGTTCCGGTTCTCTATTAAAAGGTGGCCATAATATCCCTTAGTTTCCAATATGGACCCCGCTGCCACGGGAGGGTAGGAGAAAAGATGCCATGCAAGTTTTTTTAATAAAGCACGTATGACTATTTACGGAATACATGCCTACATTTTATCGATGAACTGGAGCTAGTGCCGTATCGCCCTAGGTTATAACTGTCACATGATGAATATCATCCAACAAGTCACCGATCCAATGCCTACGAATTTATCTTATATTGTTTCTGTTGCGTTACTACTACTATCATCACTGTTACACTTGCTACAAAATTACTACTATCACTGTTACTGTTACTATTGCCGCTGTCACTACTATCAAAACTATCAAACTACTTTGATACTGATCACTTTGCTACAGATAATTAATATCTAGGTGTGGTTGAATTGATAACTCAGCTGCTAATACCTTCAAATATTTTTTGGCTCCCCTTGTGTCGAATCTATAAATTTGGGTTAAATACTTTACCCTTGAAAACTATTGCGATCCCCTATACTTGTGGGTTATCATAGCCTAGGGTAGCGTGTATGTTACTTGTGTAAGTTACTCTCCATTGTGACTAGTCTAATGGCAACTGTGTGCAATAATTGCCATGGCAATTGTGTAAAAAATGCCATGCATGAAAAACTAAGTTTGCCATAACTTAAGATAGAGAAAATATTAACAATGATTTTTGAACCTAAGTGGTCATCCATGAAATCTAGATGTGCCAAGCATGACAAGTTAATTTTGCCATATCTGACACCAAAAAAATATAGTAACATGGAAAGACCTTTAGAAATTTGATCTCTAGATCATGGAAAATTCAGAAATTTATTTCACTATAATAATGGAAATTATCTATATGTACATGAAAATTCATGACACTCGTGGAAAATCTAGAAATTTTATTCTCTAACTCATAGAAAAATCAATATAGTCACATGGCAAATTTAGAAAATTTGTGTGTCCTAAATCATGATAGATGTGGAGAAATTTTTGTGTTGGTTTAATGAGGAAAGTAAGGATTTTGTACTCTGAAAAGCATGGCAAATGCTGGAAAATTTTATGGTGGTCACATGAAATTTTTTAGAAATTTAATTATCATAAAATGAAAGGCGGGGTTAGAAAATATTGCAAAAAAAGTCACATGGTAAATTCGGGCAATTAAATTTCCAAAATCATGGAAAATTAAGAGAAATTGTAAAGGTGAGATGGTATATAGTATGTAATGATCACATGGAAAATTTAATTTTATATCGTGGCAAGTATTATTGTTTAATACTCCCTCCGTTCCTTGATATAAGGTTATAGATTTTTGAGAAAAAGTCCGAAATAAGGTGTATTGGGTTACACCGCTCGTTTGGATAATTTTTGAAGGAATTTGATTACATTTCCTTATATCAGGCAAGCTCCTCTATTTTCTCATGTCAATTAGTCAGGTATAATCTCGCCCTAAACTTGTAAAAAATTTCCTCCATGTGTGTTCTTTAATTTTCGTGCCAAAAACTATAGCCCCTATATTTAGGAACGAAGGGAGTATTAATTCTGGAAAATTCATGGAAACATGTCGAATTTTTCAAAAAAAAATGTTCTACACATCATGGCAACTTTAGGAAAAAAATCTAACATATGGCAACTTTGGATACTTTTTCTCTGTTTCCATACACGAAGGCAAGAGAAATTATTGTGTTGTTTCACGTGGAAATTTTAGAATTTGTTTGTTTCTATACATGATGGCAAATTCAAAAATTATTTGTGATGTTCGCATGGAATTTTTTTTTTTTAAAGCAAGTGCCATCTAGCCCCGGACCCCAACCCACCCACCCGCAACCGCTCAAGCTCCACCACCATCTGGTCGAGGTGAAGCACAGTGTCGCCCGAGCTGCACCACCAGCTGACCGAGGTCAAGCACATCGCCACCGTGCTGAAGTCAAAGCACGCCCCCTGCCCCAAGCATCCCCACGCAGGTGCCCTATTGCCGGTTGGAGCTATAGATTGCGATGTCGTTACTCTAGAAGTAGAACGGCCGATTTACACCTGGCCAGGAGAGCATTCAATGGGGACACGTTAACCTTGTCAGCAGTTTTCTCCTCGCCAAGCTCTGAAAGGCAACAGGATTTTGAACACGTAAATCTGAACATGTATACTTATTAAGATTTGCTAATTCTCACCTAGATAAGAAATAACTATGTCACATCTAGGTTTTTGCCACACGATTAAAATGACGGGGATGCAATCCACTTATAGTGCATGCAATCCATAGACCCAAGTATACCTGGAAACCCACGGGCTTTGTTCATCTCCAAAAGACTCTGAGTGTCCTATGCAATGGGTTCCTCAATTACTTTTGGACCAAACACTTCTACCATAGTCTTTACAAGCCGTTTGACATAAAAGATAGAAGTGCTCTTTGCCATTGCCAAATTGTCTACTATAAATCCTTGACGGCTGGCGGCTGGTGGAGGAGAATAAATGCGGTGACACCGACCGGAGCAAAGCCACTCGGCAGGGTCGCTGTGGTCGCGCGACTTCCCCTGCTTGCTCCGGCGGCCAGTAGTGCTACTGCAGACGGCAACCATGAGCTTCGGAAGCCATCACACTTGTCAGCGCCCCGGCGAACAGTCGAATCGGCCGAAAAAACGTAGCGGCGGCAGATCCAAATCGGCGCGTCGGCGAGGTCTCTTGTGGCGTGGTTGGCAGCGGGGATGGGTGGCGCAGTCGCGGCGAGGGAAAGGGTGGACGGACGAGCGGCTGCGTTCCGAGGCGAAATCACCGACGGCGGGAGGCGGGTGGAAGAGCGGCTAGAGTGCGGGAAGTTTCCGCCTGGCAGTTTGGCATCATGAGGCGTGTGGCTGTTTTACTCTGACATGCGACTGGTGATGTATATTTGCATCACCAAGTGATATACTTTAAATCTAGAGTACACTTGAAGTAATTAACATTTTTTTACATCTACAACATCTGTTGGAGCTTTGTTTTTGGGCCTAAGTGATGATGTAAAAATTTGTTATGTATACATCTATATCATCTATTGGAGATACTCTAATTGAGGAGCGTGTTACACACTTGAGTGTTCCTTTTCCCAGTTCTTCATACCAATTATTACTCTTGTTCTCTCATCTCATCTCTTCACCACGAATCTTGGGCATGCACTTGTCAGAATAGAGAGAAGGATTTTTTTTGCGGGAGCGAAATAGAGAGAAGGTTGCAGCGAGTGATTGTGGTGAACGATTCAAGGGTGAGGAGAAGAATGATTTCTTGTGGCGCAGTATTTGTAAGTTTTCTTTTGTCAGAATTGTCCTTCACTATCTTCGATTTTTTTTCTTGATAAGTGCGCCAACGATTTTTGAGTGTAGGAGGAGCACTAAATCTATTGAAATTGACATGCACATTTTCTTTTGTTTTCCATGTCAGTTTTTTGTGTGTGAAATGTGTATGTCAATTGTATGTCAGTAAACACTCTATCGACTTGATATATGTCAGACATTTTTTTTTGCCTCAGCTGCAAGTCCATCCTCAAGTGGCAAATGAGACCAATTTTTTTTGTTATCTTAGTTGCAAGTTCATCCTCAACTGGAAAGCAGGACTATTTTTTGTTATAGTTGCAAGTCAACCAATCTCTCACAACTGGGCTCGATCTGGGGCCCAACCATTTTTGCCTTTAGCTGCAAATTCATTCTCAACTTGCAACCCTGTTTTTTCCTATCCCACTTGGAAGTCCACCCTTGACTTGCAACGACATGTTTTTTGTCTTAGTTGCAAGTCCACCATGGACTTGCACTGAATCGATTTAGGCCCGACCCCTTTTTTTGGCTTAGTTGCAAAGTCATTTTCAACTTTGAAATGGATCTGACCTATTTTTTACCCCAGTTTATAAGTTCTCTCTCGACTTACAACGAGTCTGAAGTTTACTTTTGTATTGCAAGTCCACAATCGACTCGCAACTGGGTTGGATTTTGGGCTCAACCTACTTTTCTACATTAGTTCCAACCAGTTATAAATCCACCAACGACTCGCAACTAGACTCGATCTGGGTCCAACCCATTATTTTGTCTTAGTTGCAAAGTCACCCTCAAGTTGTAACTGGGTCTGATATGTTTTTTTGTCCTAGTTGCAGGTCCATCCTCAACTTGCAACTGGGCCTGACCATTTTTTTGCCTTGCAAGTCCACCATCCACTCACAACTTAAATATGAAATAAGCATTTCATAATGTTGAAGAATTTTAATGCACAGCAAATGTTTTCTAAATACACGGCGAACATTAAGTTTGCTAGCTTTAATAGTTTGATGTACATTTTTCACTTCTATGAACTTATAAAACTGTGTGAACATTTTAAAAAACATTGTGAATATTTTTCTAAGCTATAATCATTTTGAGTTGTATGAAATATGCTTTTAGTTGTGCACACAACACAAGTTGTTTGGTGTGGTTTTTTATGGGACAATAGTCCATGATCTGCTATAAAAAAGAAAGGGAAAAAACAACATGATGGTGACAAGAAGAAATAATGTACAACTATAAAAGAAAGAAACATGTGCAGTGTTGTTCATCAGTCCAACTAAAAGGAAGAAACATGTGCAGTGTTGTTCATCAGTCGAGGGAGTAATTGGCTCGCCAAGTACGTAAGCAACATAGTAAAGAATGTGAGCGAGGCCCGACCCAATTGATGGAAAGCAAAAAAACACAACAAAAATAGATAAAACGAGATCACTAATAAAGATAACATCACATTACTAGATGAGCATTAGACACACCCATACTTATTTACAGAATATCTAACTGAATGTTTGTTCTTTTTTTCAACCTCATGAAGAAATGAGGGCGGGCTCACCACTTTGACTAGAAGCACGTTGTGAACATTTCTGATCAAACTTGCCATCTGTTTTCAAGCTAAAAGGAATTCCTTTTTCCATTTGAAATGATCGGCCGAAAAAACCCAGAAATTCCAAAAACAATTGTGACACCCGGGTGATTACGCTACAGTAATCCCGCGTTAATGAGGACACGTCACCTCGGTTACTGCTAATAATCTCGCGTCGGTTCGAATCTTTCAAATTCAAAGTCAAGCAAACAGTGAAAGTTTTCAAAATTTTAAACTAAAATGTCCGGAGTGTGCAGTTAAATGCCTAGGTGATTATAGTGCAACAAACCCCCCTTTCTGAAATTTTCTAAATATATGCAAATGAAATAAAACAGGTTTTTGAAAAATAATAAAAGAAAATAAAATAAAAGCGAGAGGGGAAAACCCCGGCCAGACAGCCTCCCCCTCCCTTGGCCCATTCCCCTTCCCCACAGGCGCCCACCGCCCACCGCCACCCCACTAACCCCCCACACCAGCGGGTTAACCCTAGCCGACCGCATCGCCCCCCGCGCCCTCGCCTCAGACTTTGCCTCTGATCTGGATCGGGCGGAGATCGGCCCGACCGAGCCAACCCCGCCGTCCTCCACCTCGCCCCCCCCCCCCGCCGGCCCAGACCTCCTCCTCCTCCGCCGCCTGAGGCTCCTCCTCCCCTCCGCCCCCCCTCCCGAGCCCACAGCCTCCTCCGCCTGCCTGCTCGGCCTCGCCGCCCGTCGCGGAGTGCTCCCAGACCCCTCCCCAACGGTCTCCCCGCCTGCCGAGCCCACCGGCCGAGCCCCTGCTCCCCCCGTGAGGCTCCCTCTCTCCCCCCCTCTCACGTCGGCCGGCTCCGGCCGCCACGCCTTGCAGCCCCGCCCCCCAGCTCCCCTCTCACCCGCTCGTCGCCGTGGCCCTGCCCGTCGCCGGCTCAAGCGTCATGATTCTTGCCCCTGCCCCGATCCTCTCCTTCCTCCCCCCACGGCGGATCCGGCCGAGGTCTGACCGGCCCGCCACCGCCCCCCTCCCCTTCCTTCTCCCCCGACGGCGACCTCCTGGCGCCCTCTAGCGCCCCGAGCCCCTCGCTTCCCCCCGTTCGGCGCCTCGCCCCCACTGACCCCCTCGCTCGGCCCGGCCGAACAAGCCCCACCTGTTCGCCCTCCCAGGCTCATGGCTGCTGCTTGCCGCCGTGCGCGTCGTGGCCTCGGCCAGCCCGTGACCCGTCCTCGGCGCCCGAACGCCCATGGATCGCGCCCGATCCATTCGAACAACGCTGTCGCCGCCCTCGATTTGGCCTCAGACCCAGCGGCGTGGGGCCCCACCCCAAAAAGAATGTTTTAAATAAAAACAAAAACTAAAATGGAAATAGAAATGAATTAAATTGATTAGCTAAATAATTAATTAATTAATTAATTAAGCAATTAATTAATCTAATTAATTCCGGATTAATTAACCCTAATCATTAGTTAAATTAATTGGGTAATTAATTAAACTAATTAATTCTGAATTAATTAACACTAATCATTAATTAACTTAATTAACTAAGGTTAATTAAACTTTGATTAGGCTAATTAAATTAATTAGTCATTAGTGAATGACATGCGGGACCCACCTGTCAGGGTTGACTCAGTCAACCCTGTTGACATCATGCTGATGTCATAAATGCAATTTCGAAATTAATTAAATAATTAATTAAAATTCCAGAAATTAATAAAATCTTTTATAAATCATATCTTTTAATCCGTAATCCGGATTAAAATATTTTCAACATGAAAGTTGCTCGAGCGCGAGGCGAATCCGGATCGCAGTCCGTTCGTCCACCACGCATCCCTAACCTATCGAACCTGCAAACTTTCCTCTCCGGTTCATCCGTCAACAGACGTCCGAACCGGATAACTTCGGATGTTTTCCCCTAACCAAGATCCCTCATACCACGTTAGGGCACGCCTAGCATCGCTTCTTGACATGACATGCATCGATATGCATCTGTTTACTTTGTATTCATTGTTTCTTCCCCCTCTTTTCTCCGGTAGACTACGAGACCGACGCTGCTGCGGTGGCGATTCGACTACGGTGTTGACGACCCTCTCTCTTGCCGAGCAACCAGGCAAGCCCCCTTTTGATCATCCCGATATCGCCCATTCCATTCTCTCATGCTTGCATTAGATTTTACTATCTGTTATTGTTTGCTCCTATTACATTGCATAGCCTGCTTATTGTAACTGCTATTGTTACCTACCGCTTATCCTAAACTGCTTAGTATAGGTTGGTTAGAGACCCATCAGTGACCCCCACCTTGTCCTTGTTGCCCTGCTTCATCATTGAAGACCCGATCAGCGGATCGGAGACCAGGCCCGACACCGCACATCACTTCCCTTAGTTGCTCGACACTACTAGGTTACTATCGAGTCCGAGGGTGAAACCTCTACAACACTTCGATATTAACCACTGTAGTATAGCTATCCGGTTGTGGTCATCGAGGTGATTTCCTCTTTAACCACTTCCGATCGACTGTCGTGCAACCCCTCAAGTGTGGACCTCGGGGTGAATCCTCTTATGTTCACCTTGATGACTACATTGAGTGGAATTCACGGGGTGATTCCTCGTGTTTTCCTTGATGTTTGGACTCACGGTTACTTGGACTTTTACCATCACATACTTGGAAAGACGGGTCGACCACGAGGGGTACCAGCGTGCGTGCAATTGCGAGTGATGTGGAGACGGGTTGACTGGAGGGTGCCCGCGAGATAATTACGGCGTGGCGGGCATTCCTAGCCCTTGCCGCAAGTCCTCGAGGCGGGCAGCGGGTCACATCTTCGTGAGTCTCGCTTGTTACCGCGTTCCTAATCCACTACGATTTGGATATTTGATCCGAGGGCCTCGGCACGATAGCACTAACCATCACGTGGGCATAGTATGGGCGTTCTGCGTCGTATACATCAGCCGAAGCTTAATAGACGTCGTCGGCGGCGGGCGCGCCGGGTTGGACTGGTAAGCTCCTGCCCTTCGGGAAGGTAGCTAGGTCGCTCACCGGCCGCCCTCAAGCGTCACGAGAGTTCCTGGAGATGGCCCATGACCCACAGGGGCATAGGTTTAGTCCGGCGTCTTGGCCTCTCTATTAAGCCTAGGTCGGGTTGCGGCGTATTGTTTGGCGAGGCGGGCATGACCACGGAAAGTGTGTCCGGCGGAGTTAAGCGGCGTGGTGGGTAAGTTGGTGCACCCTGCAGGGAAGAAAACATCTATCGATAGCCTGTCCTACGATAACGGACACTTGGAGTTGTATCGATCGATACAACTAGAACTGATCGTGAGATGAGACATGGATGTGAGCAATGGATTGCGATGAGTCTTGGATTGTGATGATAATCGGATAGTATGGCTCGGGATTTCTTTCTCCTTTGGGAGTCGAGAAAGGATCTCTGGCCGAGGTTGATAACACTACTGCTACTTTAAGTTATGCTACTCTACTCCTCTTGTTTGCTGCAAGATGGTGATTTCGGAAGATGCTAGTCTTCGATAGGACTAGGCCTTCTCTCTATTACGGCATTTCTGCAGCCAGTTCACATATCTGGCCTTACTTTGATATTGTTGCATATGTAGTGTAGCTCCTTGCTTGCAGTACTTTGGATGAGTACTCACGGTTGCCTTGTCTCCCTTTTCCCCTACCGCTACTCGATTGCTGCAACAGACGATGGAGCCGAGTGAGTCGACGCCACCGCCTATGACGACTACTACTCCGGAGGTGCCTACTACTACGCAGCAGCCCGCGGCGGCGACCGGGGAGTGACCTAGGAGGATCCCAGGCGGGAGGCCTGCTCCTCTTCGATCTGTATCCCGCTTTGTGCTAGCCATCTTATGGCACCTTGTTTAACTTATGTCCGTACTCAGATATTGTTGCTTCCACTGACTCGTCTATGATCGAGCACTTGTATTCGAGCCCTCGAGGCCCCGGCTTGTGTTATGATGCTTGTATGACTTATTTTATTTGTAGAGTTGTGTTGTGATATCTTCCCGTGAGTCCTTGATCTTGATCGTACACATTTGCGTGCATGATTAGTGTACGATTGAATCGAGGGCGTCACAAGTTGGTATCAGAGCCGACTGCCTGTAGGAATCCCCTTTCCAACTCCTTGGCCGAAGTCGAGTCTAGACATTGCAAAACTTTTACTAACATGGCTGTGTGTCTTATGGGCACACGTCGCCATTGGGTGGAATTAGGATCTTTTACTCCTCGATCTTTACTCTGGGGTTCTGAACTCTCTTCTATTCGGGTTAAATGAATTTACTAAAAACAAAGCTAACTTTAGGTTCTCGCAAGTATTTTCTCCCGGAGAGCCCTTCACTTCAGATGATCGTCTGCTAATCAGAAGATTCCGAAGATACTCTCTGTTGTTCTCTCGATACTTTGTGCCCATCACTTTTGCTATTCCTGGCCACCGATAAATCCGTATGGATGACTACTTACACTTGCAATTCATACGATCATCCCCCATTGATCTCGTTGTTACAAGATACCCCGAAGTTTTCTCTATTGTTCCGAGAATACTTTGTGCCTACTGCCTAGCAGTTCCTTACTACATGAATACCCCTTCAAATAAATCCTCGCACTTGTCGAGTATCCGCTCATCCCCAGTTGTTCATGTGTTTCACAGAAGTCTTCAAAATACTATTCGATCATCCGAAAGTCCTCTGGAGCCTTGGCTCTCGAAATTCTTGCTTGCTTGCATTATGGTTAACCCCATAAATCTGGTAGTCTTATTGACATTCCTTGTCATTATCATTTTGAGTCTGTTGACTCAATATGTTTGCGAATACCCGCAATCATCATTGATCCTTATAGGTTAATTTTCCGGCTGAGCTGCCATTCCTTTATCTGGAATTGGTTCTCGACCAATCCAATTATCGTTGATTGTACCCTAAGGCTATTCAACTTATCCATCCCTAAATCAGAGCATTGCTTCTGACCCCCCTTGATTTAGGAATCATAATTCCTTTGCTTTTGACAATTGAGTTAGTCAGTTGTTTCTATGATCTGAACTCCTTGCATTCTTCTTCCTCTCGTTAAATCTTGGTGCTCGCGTCGGACCCTGGTGGACCATCAGGTCCATTATTGGATTTTACCCACAAGATCCTTCTTATTCAATAACTTTGAGAGACCTTCCCCGATATCTCGAGATTAGCATGGAACTACATAACCTCTTATGAGTTCTTCATCAAGTGCTACCTTCCCACTGCTTCCAATTTTTCACGGGCTCGAAGTTATTTAAACACTCAAAGACACCGTAATCGAACCGAGTCCGCTTCTACGGTTCAACAACTCTTCAGTAAGCTTCTATAAGTACGAGTTTGAATCCGATCACGCCATTCCTAGCCTGTTTGGCTATATCGTTGTCGTGATGATTTTATCGGTACTACCCGTCCCTTCTTCACGGAGCACAATTTTCGACGAGGAACTGACCTTACGTCGATCCTCATCGACATATCATTTCGCCTTGAACATCAAGCTTGGTTTCGAGTTTGTGTCGTACCTTGGTTCTAATAACCTTTCACTTCATCATTACTTTGACTTGATGTCATCGTCGATCGATTACATCTTCATGAACTCTCGCGACAAAGGTGCCGTGTTCGTCAACATTCTGAGCTCATCCAGGATATAAATGGAATTCTTGATGAGAAATACCATCCTTGCCCTCGATGATTTGTACTATCATCGATCCCTTTATTGCCTTCCCACCAAGACAAGCTTATTCATGTTTGGTGTTATACCTTGAGTTCCTTGCTACCCAGCAATCGTTCTTCTCTACCTTGGAGTATTACCATCTGTTAATATCAAGGATGTTGTGAGGACTGCTCCACCTCTTAAGAAATTCTTGGTATTGAGATGATTCTCACCATCACCATTCTTTCTTGGTCCCCGTGTTGCTTCCAACCGGTGTACCAACAAGTGAACGGTGCTGTTGGATTCTGCCCTTCTAGCAAGCCTCTTGCTTTGAAGTGAAATTCTTAGCCTGTCGATTATTGGGTCACCATTCTGGCATTGGTCGGGCAACCCAACCCATCGGGCGCACCTTACAACCAATGTTTACTTGAGTATGTTTTCCTCGAGCATATTTCCTAGTATCATTTGTTCCGACAAATGTTATCTCCTTGTTCACTTTAAAGTGGGAGTCTATCTTTTGGGAATCTCGGTGAATTGCCGTTGAGATCACCAGACACCTCCTTGTCCTCTCCTTGGGCTAATGATGGACTCTTGTTAACGGGAATAACTTCATAGTTCATTTCCCCGAGAATCTTACAATGTCATCTCGTCAATTTGCGTTGCACCTTTTCTTCTCAGGTATCCTAAGTCTGAGGTATCCTGACACCAATCGGATCTGAATCTCGGTCAGATATGATGGTTGGGACAACTTTCCAAGAGTTATGTTATTGGTCCTTTGATGAACCGGTAGCATGATGTCATGCCTAGCACCCCCCCCCCGGCTGGAGGACCTATCATTATAGAATCCTTTTCAGCAGGGTTATCCTTTCATCCATGAGGGAATTGTAATACTGTTTCAACCAGTTATTCCTGATGAATCCTTCGTGATTCCAAAGTCTGATCTTCACCTGAAGACCATGTCAATGCTATCTCGAAACATGTCTGTGGTACTCTGATTTTCAACAAGAACATTCGAAGCCCAATGCTAAATGTTTCTTGCTCAAATTATCCGAACACCGTTGTATGGGTAATGTCATGAAATTTCTTCCCCCTTACCTAAAGGGTTTTCTAAATTATATCCTGTCATGGATATCATGCTCTGCTTATCCTTGGTAAGGGTATATCCCTGAAATATGTGTTTAAACACATTTTCCTTTCCATTGTTCTGTTCAATATGATAATCATATTTTACTTTCCATTGGTTGTTTGAACCTTTCTTGGGATATATATAATCTAAGCAGTGATAACCCCCTGCTTAGGTAAGCACCTCGTTATACCACTCTGTAAGTAAGACCCTATTACTATTTGTTGATGACATTCCGGTAACCACCGATGGACGAGAACCTTGCCTATTGGTCCGCCTCGTTCAACGAGCAGGAAAATGGTTCTCTTCGTCCCTCGCCCTTGGTACCTATGTTGTGAAGGAAATATGCCCTAGAGGCAATAATAAAGTTATTATTTATTTCCTTATATCATGATAAATGTTTATTATTCATGCTAGAATTGTATTAACCGGAAACATAATACATGTGTGAATACATAGACAAACAGAGTGTCACTAGTATGCCTCTACTTGACTAGCTCGTTAATCGAAGATGGTTATGTTTCCTAACCATAGACATGAGTTGTCATTTGATTAACGGGATCACATCATTAGGAGAATGATGTGATTGACATGACCCATTCCGTTAGCCTAGCACTTGATCGTTTAGTATGTTGCTATTGCTTTCTTCATGACTTATACATGTTCCTGTAACTATGAGATTATGCAACTCCCGTTTACCGGAGGAACACTTTGGTACTACCAAACGTCACAACGTAATCGGGTGATTATAAAGGAGTACTACAGGTGTCTCCAAAGGTACATGTTGGGTTGGCGTATTTGAGATTAGGTTTTGTCACTCCGATTGTCGGAGAGGTATCTCTGGGCCTTCTCGGTAATACTCATCACCTAAGCCTTGCAAGCATTGTAACTAATGAGTTAGTTATGAGATGATGTATTACGGAACGAGTAAAGAGACTTGCGTAACTAGATTGAACTAGGTATTGGATACCGACGATCGAATCTCGGGCAAGTAACATACCGATGACAAAGGGAACAAAGTATGTTGTTATGCGGTTTGACCGATAAAGATCTTCGTAGAATATGTAGGAGCCAATATGGGCATCCAGGTTCCGCTATTGGTTATTGACCGAGAATAGTTCTAGGTCATGTCTACATAGTTCTCGAACCCGTAGGGTCCGCACGCTTAAGGTTTCGGTGATGCTTATATTATGAGTTTATGAGTTTTGATGTACCGAAGGAGTTCGAGTCCCGGATGAGATCGGGGACATGACGAGGAGTCTCGAAATGGTCGAGACGTAAAGATCGATATATTGGACGACTATATTCGGAGTTCGGAAAGGTTCGAATGATTCGGTATTTTTCGAGTACCGGAGAGTTACGGAATTCGCCGGGAGAAGTATTGGGCCTTATTGGGCCTGCGGAAAGAGAGAGGGCTGCCTAGGGCAGGCCGCGCTTCCCATGGCCTAGTCCGAATTGGACTAGGGGAGGGGCCGCACCCCTTCCCTCTTCCCCCTTTCCCAAGTCCTAGTCCAACTAGGAGAGAGGGGGAGTCCTACTCCCGGTGGGAGTAGGACTCCTCCAGGCGCGCCTCTCAAAGGCCGGCCGCACCCCCCCCCCCTTGCTCCTTTATATACGGGGGCAGGGGGCACCCCATGACACACAAGTTGATCTACGGATCTTTCCTTAGCCGTGTGCGGTGCCCCCTTCCACCATATTCCACTTCGGTCATATCGTCGCGGAGCTTAGGCGAAGCCCTGCGCCGGAGAAGTCATATCGTCACGGAGCTTAGGCGAAGCTCTGCGTCGGTGGAGCATCAACATCGTCACCACGCCGTCGTGCTGACGGAACTCATCCCCGACACTTTGCTGGATCGGAGTCCGGGGATCGTCATCGAGCTGAACGTGTGCAGAACTCGGAGGTGCCGTACGTTCGGTGCTTGGATCGGTCGGATCGTGGAGACGTACGACTACATCAACCGGCGTTGTCATAACGCTTCCGCTTTCGGTCTCGAGGGTACGTGGACGGACACTCTCCCCTCTCGTTGCTATGCCATCACCATGGTCTTGCGTGATCGTAGGAAAATTTTGAAATTACTCGTTCCCCAACAGTGGCATCCGAGCCTGGTTTTATGCGTTGATGTCATGTGCACGAGTAGAACACAAGTGAGTTGTGGACGATACAAGTCATACTGCCTACCAGCATGTCATACTTTGGTTCAGCGGTATTGTGAGATGAAGCGGCCGGACCCACATTACGCGTTACGCTTACGCGAGACTGGTTTCACCGCTCCGAGCACTCGTTGCTTAAAGGTGACCGGCGGTGTCTGCTCTCTCACTTTAGTTGAATCGAGTGTGGCTACGCCCGGTCCTTGAGAAGGTTAAAACGGAGTCTATTTGACGAAGTATCGTTGTGGTTTTGATGCGTGGTAAGAACGGTTCTTGCTCAGCCCGTAGCAGCCACGTAAAACTTGCAACAACAAAGTAGAGGACGCCTAACTTGTTTTTGCAGGGCATGTTGTGATGTGATATGGTCAAGACGTGATGCTATATTTTATTGTATGAGATGATCATGTTTTGTAACCGAGTTATCGGCAATCGGCAGAGCCATATGGTTGTCGCTTATTGTATGAAATGCAACGCCATGTAATTGCTTTACTTTATCACTAAGGAGTAGCGATAGTCGTAGAAGCAATAGTTGGCGAGACGACCACGATGCTACGATGGAGATCAAGGTGTCGCGCCCGGTGACGATGGTGATCATGACGGTGCTTGGCGATGGAGATCACAAGCACAAGATGATGATGACCATATCATATCACTTATATTGATTGCATGTGATGTTTATCCTTTATGCATCTTATCTTGCTTTGATTGACGGTAGCATTATAAGATGATCTCTCACTAAAATTATCAAGAAGTGTTCTCCCGAGTATGCACCGTTGCGAAAGTTCTTCGTCTTTGAGACACCACGTGATGATCGGGTGTGATAGGCTCTACGTTCAAATACAACGGTGCAAAACAGTTGCACGCGAATACTCAGGTTAAACTTGACGAGCCTAGCATATAACAGATATGGCCTCGAACACGAGACCGAAGGTCGAGCGTGAATCATATAGTAGATATGATCAACATAGTGATGTTCACCATTGAAACTACTCCATCTCACGTGATGATCGGACATGGTTTAGTTGATTTGGATCACGTGATCACTTAGATGACTAGAGAGATGTCTGTCTAAGTGGGAGTTCTTAAGTAATATGATTAATTGAACTTAAATTTATCATGAACTTAGTCCTGGTAGTATTTTGCAAATTATGTTGTAGATCAATAGCTCGCGTTGTTGCTTCCCTATGTTTTTATATGTGTTCCTAGAGAAAATTGTATTGAAAGATGTTAGTAGCAATGATGCGGATTGGATCCGTGATCTGAGGTTTATCCTCATTGCTGCAGAAGAATTATGTCCTTAATGCACCGCTAGGTGACAGACCTATTGCAGGAGCAGATGCGGGCGTTATGAACGTTTGGCTAGCTCAATATGAGCGATACGACGTTATGAACGTTTGGCTAGCTCAATATGATGACTACTTGATAGTTTAGTGCACCATACTTAACGGCTTAGAATCGGGACTTCAAAGACGTTTTGAGCGTCATGGACCATATGAGATGTTCCAGGAATTGAAGTTAATATTTCAAGCAAATACCGAGTTGAGAGATATGAAGTCTCCAACAAGTTCTATAGCTAAAAGATGGAGGAGAATCGCTCAACTAGTGAGCATGTGCTCAGATTGTCCAGGTACTTCAATCGCTTGAATCAAATGGGAGTTAATCTTCCAGATAAGATAGTGATTGACAGAATTCTCTAGTCACCATCACCAAGTTAGTAGAACTTCGTGATGAACTATAATATGCAAGGGATGACAAAGTAATTCCCAAGCTCTTCGTGATGCTGAAATCGACGAAGGTAGAAATCAAGAAAAGAGCATCAAGTGTTGATGATTGACAAGACCACTAGTTTCAAGGAAAGGGCAAAGGGAAGAAGGGAACTTCAAGAAGAACGGCAAGCAAGTTGTTGTTCGAGTGAAGAAGCCCAAGTCTGGACCTAAGCCTGAGACTAAGTGCTTTTGCTGCAATGGAACTGGTCACTGGAAGCGGAACTACCCCAAATATTTGGTGGATAAGAAGGATGGCAAAGTGAACAAGGGAATATTTGATATACAGGTTATTGATGTGTGCTTTACTAGTGTTTATAGTAGCCCCAGTATTTAATACTTGTTCGGTTGCTAAGATTAGTAACTCAAACAGGAGTTACGAATAAACAGAAACTAGTTGAAGGGAAGTAACGATGAGTGTTGGAAGTAGTTCCAAGATTGATATGATCATCATCGCACACTCCTATACTTTCGGGATTAGTGTTAAACCTAAATAAATGTTATTTGGCTTATGCTTGAGCATGAATATGATTTGATCATATTTATTGCAATCTGTTATTCATTTAAGTAAGAGAATAAATTGTTGTTCTGTTTACATGAATAAAAACCTTATATGGTTACACACCCAATGAAAATGGTTCGTTGGATCTCGATCGTAGTGATACACATATTCAGAATATTGATGCCAAAAGATGCAAAGTTAATAATGATAGTGCAACTTATTTGTGGCACTGCCGTTTAGGTCATATTGGTGTAAAGCGCATGAAGAAACTCCATGCTGATGGGATTTTGGAATCACTTGATTATGAATCACTTGATGCTTGCGAACCATGCCTTATGGGCAAGATGACTAAAGACTCTGTTCTCCGGAACAATGGAACGAGATACTGAATTATTGGAGATAATACATACCGATGTATGCGATCCAATAAGTGTTGATGCTCGTGGCAAGTATCGTTATTTTCTAACCTTCACAAGATGATTTGAGCAGATATGGGTATATCTTCTTGATGAAACATAAAGTCTGAAATAGTTGAAAAGTTCAAAGAATTTCAGAATGAAGTAGAAAATCATCGTAACAAGAAAATAAAGTTTCTGCGATCTGATCGCGGAGACGAATAATTGAGTTACGGAGTTTGGTCTTCAATTAAAATAATGTGGAATAGTTTCACAGCTCACGCCACCGGAACACCACAATGTTATGGTGTGTCCGAACGTCAGAAACAGACTTTATTGGATATGGTGCGATCTATGATGTATCTTACCGATTTACCACTATCGCTTTTGGGGTATGCATTAGAGACAGCTGCATTCACGCTTAATAGGGCACCATCTAAATCCGTTGAGATGACACCGTATGAACTATGGTTTAGCAAGAAACCTAAGTGTCGTTTCTTAAAGTTTGGAGTTGTGATGCTTATGTGAAAAGTTTTCACCGATAAGCTCAAACCCAAATCGGAGAAGTCGTCTTCATAGAATACCCAAAAGAAACTGTTGGGTACACCTTCTATCACAGATCTAAAAGCAAAAACATTCGTTGCTAAAATGGATCCTTTCTAGAGAAAGAGTTTCTCTCGAAAGAAGTGAGTGGGAGGAAAGTAGAACTTGATGAGGTAATTGTACCTTCTCCCTTATTGGAAAGTAGTTCATCACAGAAATCAGTTCCAGTGATTCCTACACCAATTAGTGAGGAAGTTAATGATGATGATCATGAAACTTCAGATCAAGTTGCTACTAAAACCTCGTAGGTCTTCCAGAGTAAGATCTGCACCAGAGTGGTACGGTAATCTTATTCTAGAAGTCATGTTACTAGACCATGATGAAACCTACGAACTATGAGGAAGCGATGATGAGCCCAGATTCCCCGAAATGGTTTGAGACCATGAAATCTGAGATGGGATCCATATATGAGAACAAAGTGTGGACTTTGATGGAGTTGCCCGATGATCGGCAAGCCATATTATATAAATGGATCTTCAAGAGGAAGACAGATGCTGATAGTAGTATTACTATCTACAAAGCTCGACTTGTCGCAGAAAGGTTTTCGACAAGTTCAAGGTGTTGACTACAATGAGATTTACTCAACTCGTAGCGATGCTTATGTCTGTCCGAATCATGTTAGCAATTGCCACATTTTATGAAATCGGCAAATGAATGTCAAAACTACATTCCTTAATGGTTTTCTTAAAGAAGAGTTGTATATGATGCAACCGAAGGTTTTGTCAATCCTAAAGGTGCTAACAAAATGTATAAGCTCCAGCGATCCATCTATGGACTGGTGCAAGCATCTCGAATTGGAATACACACTTTGATAAGTTGATCAAAGCGTATAGTTTTATACAGACTTGCGGTGAAGCCTGTATTTACAAGAAAGTGAGTGGGAGCACGACAACATTTCTGATAAGTATATGTGAATGACATATTGTTGATCGGAAATGATGTAGAATTATTCTGCAAAGCATAAAGGAGTATTTGAAAGGAGTTTTTCAAAGAAGGACCTCGGTGAAGCTGCTTACATATTGAGCATCAAGATCTATAGAGATAGATCAAGACGCTTGATAAGTTTTTCAATGAATACATACCTTGACAAGATTTTGAAGTAGTTCAAAATGGAACAGTCAAAGAAAGAGTTCTTGCCTGTGTTACAAGGTGTGATATTGAGTAAGACTCAAAACCCGACCACGGCAGAAGATAGAAAGAGAATGAAAGTCATTCCTATGCATCAGCCATAGGTTCTATAAAGTATGTCATGTTGTGTACAGATCTATTGCATACCCTACCACTAAGATTGGCAAGGGAGTGCAATAAAGATCTAGGAGTAGATCAATGGACAGCGGTCAAAATTATCCTTAGTATAATAAGGATATGTTTCTCGATTATGGAAGTGAAAAACAAGGTTAGTAAGTAAAAGGTTACGTCGATGCAAGTTTTAACACTAATCTAGATGATTCTGAGTCTCAATCTGGATACATATTGAAAGTGGGAGCAATTAGCTAGAGTAGCTCCGTGCGAGCATTGTAGACATAGAAATTTGCAAAATACTTACGGCTCTGAATGTGATGACCGTTGACTAAAATTATCTCACAAGCAAAACATGATCACACCTTAGTACTCTTTGGGTGTTAATCACATAGCGATGTGAACTAGATTATGACTCTAGTTAACCCTTTGGGTGTTGGTCACATGTCGATGTGAACTATGGGTGTTAACCACATATAGATGTGAACTATTGATGTTAAATCACATGACGATGTGAACTAGATTATTGACTCTAGTGCAAGTGGGAGACTGAAGGAAATATGCCCTAGAGGCAATAATAAAGTTATTATTTATTTCCTTATATCATGATAAATGTTTATTATTCATGCTAGAATTGTATTAACCGGAAACATAATACATGTGTGAATACATAGACAAACAGAGTGTCACTAGTATGCCTCTACTTGACTAGCTCGTTAATCAAAGATGGTTATGTTTCCTAACCATAGACATGAGTTGTCATTTGATTAACGGGATCACATCATTAGGAGAATGATGTGATTGACATGACCCATTCCGTTAGCCTAGCACTTGATCGCTTAGTATGTTGCTATTGCTTTCTTCATGACTTATACATGTTCCTGTAACTATGAGATTATGCAACTCCGCTTACGGAGGAACACTTTGGTACTACCAAACGTCACAACGTAATCGGGTGATTATAAAGGAGTACTACAGGTGTCTCCAAAGGTACATGTTGGGTTGGCGATTTCGAGATTAGGTTTTGTCACTCCGATTGTCGGAGAGGTATCTCTGGCCTTCTCGGTAATACTCATCACCTAAGCCTTGCAAGCATTGTAACTAATGAGTTAGTTATGAGATGATGTATTACGGAACGAGTAAAGAGACTTGCGGTAACGAGATTGAACTAGGTATTGGATACCGACGATCGAATCTCGGGCAAGTAACATACCGATGACAAAGGGAACAAAGTATGTTGTTATGCGGTTTGACCGATAAAGATCTTCAGAGAATATGTAGGAGCCAATATGGGCATCCAGGTTCCGCTATTGGTTATTGACCGAGAATAGTTCTAGGTCATGTCTACATAGTTCTCGAACCCGTAGGGTCCGCACGCTTAAGGTTTCGATGATGCTTATATTATGAGTTTATGAGTTTTGATGTACCAAGGAGTTCGGAGTCCCGGATGAGATCGGGGACATGACGAGGAGTCTCGAAATGGTCGAGACGTAAATATCGATATATTGGACGACTATATTCGAGTTCGGAAAGGTTCGAATGATTCGGTATTTTTCGAGTACCGGAGAGTTACGGGAATTCGCCGGGAGAAGTATTGGGCCTTATTGGGCCTGCGGAAAGAGAGAGGGCTGCCTAGGGCAGGCCGCGCCCCATGGCCTAGTCCGAATTGGACTAGGGGAGGCCGCACCCTTCCCTCTTCCCCTTCCCCAAGTCCTAGTCCAACTAGGAGAGAGGGGGAGTCCTACTCCTGGGAGTAGGACTCCTCCAGCGCCTCTCAAAGGCCGGCCGCACCCCCCTTGCTCCTTTATATACGGGGCAGGGGGCACCCCATGACACACAAGTTGATCTACGGATCTTTCCTTAGCCGTGTCGGTGCCCCTTCCACCATATTCCACTTCGGTCATATCGTCATGAGCTTAGGCGAAGCCCTGCGCCGGAGAAGTCATATCGTCACGGAGCTTAGGCGAAGCTCTGCGTCGGTGGAGCATCAACATCGCTACCACGCCGTCGTCTTGACGGAACTCATCCCCGACACTTTGCTGGATCGGAGTCCGGGATCGCCATCGAGCTGAACGTGTGCGTAACTCGGAGGTGCCGTGACGTTCGGTGCTTGGATCGGTCGGATCGTGGAGACGCGTCGACTACATCAACAGCGTTGTCATAACGCTTCGCTTTCGGTCTCACGAGGGCGTGGGACGACACTCTCTCCTCGTTGCTATGCCATCACCATGGTCTTGCGTGATCGTAGGAAAATTTTGAAATTACTACGCTCCCCAACATGTTGTTGCCGACATGACCCTCAGACTCTCCTCTGACTTGCCTTGCTTACATGATCGTGCAGGATGTCAACAACCTACTACTTTTAACCACATGGTGGGCCCATAACCCACAGGTCACAGGATCGAAACCTGACTCCCCTGTACACCCCCTGTTCACAAAGTTATCCCTCCCGCGTGGACTCGTATGTAATTCACGGGCCACCGTCATAGAGATCTATTCTGGTATCAGACGCGATACTTACTCTCGCTACTCCGACCCCCCCCCCCTTCTCACCCGCTTGGAGCCTATTATGGTACCTTCTTACCTTACTCTCGAGGTTTTTCAAATGTTCAACTCGAGAGTTAATTTTATACTAATTCATGGGTTAACCCCAGTTTGTTTCCCTTAAAAGCATTATGTCGCAGTGAGCTGCCCCTTACCTTTCGTAAATACGATAGAGTTCCCGAAGAAATGATGACCCGTTTATCATGATGCATCGGAATAAAGGGTGGAAGACATCAACGAAAGGGATTAGCTCCTTCGAGAAGATCCGTTAGGTTTTCGTAACCAGACCTTTCCCTCTTGCTCCCCTCTTAAATCTCGGGACGAGATTTCTTGTAGTGGAGGAGAATTGTGACGCCCGGGTGATTACGCTACAGTAATCCCGCGTTAATGAGGACACGTCACCTCGGTTACTGCTAATAATCTCGCGTCGGTTCGAATCTTTCAAATTCAAAGTCAAGCAAACAGTGAAAGTTTTCAAAATTTTAAACTAAAATGTCCGGAGTGTGCAGTTAAATGCCTAGGTGATTATAGTGCAACAAACCCCCCTTTCTGAAATTTTCTAAATATATGAAAATGAAATAAAACAGGTTTTTGAAAAATAATAAAAGAAAATAAAATAAACCGAGAGGGGAAAACCCCTGCCCAAAGAGCCCTCTCCTCCCTTGGCCCATTCCCCTTCCCCTGGCCGCCCACCGCCCACCCGCCACCCCACTAACCCCCCACACCAGCAGCTAACCCTAGCCGACCGCATCCGCCCCCACGCCTCGCCTCGCTTCCCGCCTGATCTGATCGGGCGAGATCGCCCCCGACCGAGCCAACCCCGCCGTCCTCCACCTCGCCACCCCCCCCGCGCCCACCGCTGCCCCGGCCTCCTCTCCTCCTCCGACGCCTGAGGCTCCTCCTCCCCTCCGTCGCCCCAGCTCCATGTGGCCTCCGCCCAGCCAGCTCATCTCACTCCTCCCGTCGCGAGTGCTCCCCGACCCTCCCCAACGGTCTCCCAGCCTGCCGAGCCCACCGCCGAGCCCTGCTTCCCCCCTGTGAGGCTCCCTCTCTCTCCTCCTCTCCCGTCGGCGACCGGCTCCGCCGCCACGCCAGCCAACGCCCCACAGCTCCCCTCTCACCCCTTGGTCATTGCGTGCCCCGCCCGTGCCTGCCTCAGGCGCCAAGATTCTTGCCAGCCCCCCCGATCCTCTCCTTCCTCCCCGGCCGATCCGGCCGCTCGAGGTCTGACCGCCCCGCCACCGCGGCCCCCTCTCCCCTTCCTTCTCCCCGACGGCGACTCCTCACGCCCTAGCGCCCCGAGCCCCTCGCTTCCTCCTGGTTCGGCGCCTCGCCGCCCACTGACCGACCCTCGCTTACGGCCCCGGCCGAACCTAAGCCCCACCCTGTTCGCCTCCCGACTGGGCTGCGCTGCTGCTGGCGGCGTGTCAGCCTCGGCCATGCCGCCAAGGCTCGGGCGCCTGAACGCCCATGGATAGCGCCGATCCATTCGGCAACGCCTGCGTGCGTCGCCCGCCGATTTGGCCTCGGACCATCGACGTGGGGCCCCACCCAAAAAGAATGTTTTAAATAAAACAAAACTAAAATGGAAATAGAAATGAATTAAATTGATTAGCTAAATAATTAATTAATTAATTAATTAAGCAATTAATTAATCTAATTAATTCGGATTAATTAACCCTAATCATTAGTTAAATTAATTGGGTAATTAATTAAACTAATTAATTCTGAATTAATTAACACTAATCATTAATTAACTTAATTAACTAAGGTTAATTAAACTTTGATTAGGCTAATTAAATTAATTAGTCATTAGTGAATGACATGCGGACCCACTGTCGTGGTTGACTCAATCAACCTCGTTGACATCATGCTGATGTCATAAATGCAATTTCGAAATTAATTAAATAATTAATTAAAATTCCGAAATTAATAAAATCTTTTATAAATCATATCTTTTAATCCGTAATCCGGATTAAAATATTTTCAACATGAAAGTTGCTCAGAACGACGAGACGAATCCGGATACGCAGTCCGTTCGTCCACCACGCATCCCTAACCTATCGAACCTGCAAACTTTCCTCTCCGGTTCATCTGTCCGACAGACGTCCGGAACCGGGATAACTTCCCGGATGTTTTCCCCCCTAACCAGTATCCCCTCATACCACGTTAGGGCACGCCTAGCATCGCTTCTTGACATGACATGCATCGATATGCATCTGTTTACTTTGTATTCATTGTTTCTTCCCCTCTTTCTCCGGTAGACTACGAGACCGACAACTGCGGTGGCCGGCGATTCGACTACGGTGTTGACGACCCCTCTCTCTTGCCAGAGCAACCAGGCAAGCCCCTTTTGATCATCCCGATATCGCCCATTCCATTCTCTCATGCTTGCATTAGATTTTGCTACTGTTATTGTTTGCTCCTATTACGCTGTATAGCCTGCTTATTGTAACTCGCTATTGTTACCTACCGCTTATCCTAAACTGCTTAGTATAGGTTGGTTAGAGACCCATCGCTGACCCCCACCTTGTCCTTGTTGCCCTCGCTTCATCATTGAAGACCCGATCAACGGGATCGGAGACCAGCCCCGACACCGCACATCACTTCCCTTAGTTGCTCGACACTACTAGGTTACTATCGAGTACCGAGGGTGAAACCTCTACAAGACTTCCGATATTAACCTGTAGTATAGCTATCCGGTTGTGGTCATCGAGGGTGATTTCCTCTTAACCACTTCCGATACGACTGTCAGTGCAACCCTCAAGTGTGGACCTCGAGGGTGAATCCTCTTATGTTCACCTTGATGACTACATTGAGTGGAATTCACCGGGGTGATTCCTCGTGTTTTCCCTTGATGTTTGGACTCACGGTTACTTGGACTTTTACCACTGTTATTTGAAAGACGGGTCGACCACGAGGGGTACCAGCGCGTTAATTGCGAGTGATGTGGAAACGGGTTGACCCGGAGGGTGCCCGCGAGATAATTACGAGGCGTGCGGGCATTCCTAGCCCTTGCCGCAAGTCCTCGAGACGGGCAACGGGTCACATCTTCGTGAGTCTCTGCTTGTTACCGCTGCCCTAATCCACTACGATTTGGATATTTGATCCGAGGGCCTCGGCCCGATAGCACTAACCATCACGTGGGCATAGTATGGGCGTTCGCGTCGTATACATCAGCCGAAGCTTAATAGACGTCGGCGATCGAGCGGCGCTGCCGGGTTGGATCTGGTAAGCTCCTGCCCTTCCGAGAAGGTAGCTAGGTTCGCTCACCGCCGCCCTGCGAACGTCTGGAGTTCGTGAGATGGCCCATGACCCTGGGGGCATAGGTTTAGTCTGGCGTCTTGGCCTCTCTATTAAGCCTAGGTCGGGTTGCGGCGTATTGTTTGGCCGAGGCCGGGCATGACCTCGGAAAGTGTGTCCGCCGGAGTTAAGCGGCGTGGTGGGTAAGTTGGTGCACCCTGCAGGGAAGAAAACATCTATCGATAGCCTGTCCCTACGGTAACGGACACTTGGAGTTGTATCCCGATCGATACAACTAGAATCGATACGTGAGATGAGACATGGATGTGAGCAATGGATTGCGATGAGTAATCGGATTGTGATGATAATCGGATAGTATGGCTCGGGATTTCTTTCTCGCAGGAGTCGAGAAAGGATCTCCGCCGAGGTTGATAACACTACTGCTACTTTAAGTTATGCTACTCTACTCCCTCTTGTTTGCTGCAAGATGGTGACTTCCGGAAGATGCTAGTCTTCGATAGGACTAGGCCTTCTCTCTATTCTGGCATTTCTGCAGCCCAGTTCACATATACGGCCTTACTTTGATATTGTTGCATATGTAGTGTAGCTCCTTGCTTGCGAGTACTTTGGATGAGTACTCACGGTTGCCTTGTCTCCCATTTTCCCCCTACCGCTACTCGATTGCTGCAACCAGACGATGGAGCCCAGGAGTCAGACGCCACCGCCTATGACGACTACTACTCCGGAGGTGCCTACTACTACGCAGCAGCCACCGACGACGACCGGAGTGACCTAGGAGGATCCCAGGCGGAGGCCTGCTCCTCTTCGATCTGTATCCCGGTTTGTGCTAGCCATCTTATGGCACCTTGTTTAACTTATGTCCGTACTCAGATATTGTTGCTTCCGCGACTCGCCTATGATCGAGCACTTGTATTCGAGCCCTCGAGGCCCCTGGCTTGTGTTATGATGCTTGTATGACTTATTTTATTTGTAGAGTTGTGTTGTGATATCTTCCCGTGAGTCCTTGATCTTGATCGTACACATTTGCGTGCATGATTAGTGTACGATTGAATCGAGGGCGTCACAACAATATCCACCTTTTGGAAAGAACAAAAATCCCTGCAAAATCCAAATGGCTTCCATGTTTTTTTGTTTAAAACTTTCCATGTACAAATTATATTTGTTTATTTTGCCATGTACCCATTTGATTTCTACATCTCAAAAGCTGCCTTGTTTGTTTAGAGGAGATATTTTCTAAACATGGCATGTGCAATTATATTATAGGTAGCATGTCATTTTTATGTTGGAACCATGACATTTTCGTAGAAACCATGGCATTTACAATGTATATACCTTGGCGTTTTTATTTGTAAGAGCATGACATTTTCATATCATTTTTTAATGAGCATGGCGTTTTTGTTATTAAGAACATGGCATTTTTTTGTTATTAAGTGCATGGCATTTTTGTTATTTAGAGCATCTTGTTTTTCTCAAAGAGCATTCCATTTTTTAAATAGCATGGCATTTTTTATTGAATATCATGGAATTTGTTTTGAATAGCATGTCATTCTTTTAATAGCATGGCATTGTTTCAAATAGAATGGCATATTTTGAATAGCATGGCATTTTTTAAAATAGCATGGCATTTTTATTAAGAGGATGGTATTTTAATTAAAAAGAGCATGTCATTTTGTTTGTAGACCATGGCAATTTCTTTAATGAGAACATGTCATTTTTTATCATGAAGAGCATGCCTTTGCCTTCTATCAAGAGCATGTCATGTTTTAATCTATAGCATCGTAAATTTATTTCTTGTTTTTGACATAGAAAATATAGCCATTTTCAATATTTCTAGAGCATAGCAGTTTGAAAATCTTTGTTCTGTACCTTTTATGTATCAGCATTTTATTCTTTTTATGGCATTTCTATAAGCGAGGCAGAGGGCAGCCTCTTGCGTCGGGCAGCTGTACCTGGGCCGCGGCCCATTTGCACGGCAAGCACCAACCTCCGTTTTCTGTTTTTCTTTTTGTTCTCTGTTTTTGTTTTCCTTTATTGTTTTTTATTTGTTTATACTTATTCTAAATATAAATATTAGAAGAAACACCCTATAATAACATGTTGAACAAGTATTTAAAAAATGTTGAACAAGAATTTGAAAAATGTTGAACAAGTGTTTTAAAATCTTCAATAAGTATTAAAAATGATGAACAAGTATTTTAAAATCTTCAATAAGTATTAAAAATATTGAACGAGTATATTAAAATGTTGAACAAGGATTTTAAAATGTTAAACAAAAAGTATTTGAGAAATTGTTGAATAAGTATTCTAAATTGTTGAACCAGTATTTGAAATTTTAAACACACATTTGGAAAATATTGAATAAGTATTAAAATGTTGAACAAGTATTTAAAAATGTTGAATAAGGATTTAAAATTGTGGAATGAGTAGTTGAAATATGTTGAACAAGTATTTGGAAAGTGTTGAATAAGTATTAAAATGTTGAAAAGTATTTTAAAGATATCAGATAAGCGTCACGGACAGTGTTGAATGTGTATACAAGAAAATGTTAATCACTTATTAAACAATGTTTTTGACATATACAAAAATATAGAATGAAAACAATCAGAAGAAAAAACAAAATAAAAACAAGAAATGAAGAACAAATAAGAAAAGCAAACAAAAAATAGAGCAGAAAAAAGAAAACGGAAAAAAACAAAAATGCAAAAACAGAAAAAGAAACCAGTGAAAACAATGGGAAAACAGACTTCATTTGCCTCGATAACAAAACGCGCCTTAGAGTTATCACGTGCGAGACTATAGCATCCTGGATAGCAGGGCTAGCTCTCTCCAAGGAGACCTAGGATTGAACCTCGCTTCTCCCCATTATCTTTACTTTTATTCATTTAAGTGCTCGAACTTGAGCCGACCCGATTACTTAAGCGTCCTTCAGCGAGAGTTCCAGCATGGCTCGCTTAATGTGAGAAATAGTCGGCGCGATAAACCTCTCCCAGCGAACAAAACTTTCGCTGGAGGAGTCTTCTTAATCGGCTTTTCATGCGTCGGATCACGGAACTGCCGCTCATGCAGCCGCTTAGCTTGAGCCAGCCCAATACAGCGAGTTCGGCAGTCGCCTGCTTCCTTCCTTCGCTCGTTCACAGTTTGGTTAGTCAATGGTAGACCATTCGATCGTTATATTCTCAAATTAATCACAAAAATGAAAAACAAATCATAATATATGGCAAAAACTTTGCAAATTTGAGAAAAGTTCATGAATTTGAAAAAAAAAATCAAAGTTCATAAATACAAAAAGGTCATCAAAGTTGGAAGAAGTTCTCGAATTTAAAAAAATTTCTTTGATTTTTTTAAAATTTATTAGAAAGTTTATGAATTTGAAAAAATTTCACAGATTTAAATTTTAAAATTTCAAGAATTTAAAAACATTCACTAATTTGAAAATTGTTCATGAATTCAAAATTTATAAAGGTCAGGAATTTGAAAATATTTCGGAGTTTGGCAAAAAGTTCACGAATTTTAAAATTCTTCACTAGTTCGAATTTTAAAAGTTCAAGAATTTTAAAAGAAAACCACGAGTATAAAAATAGTTCACGAATTGCAAAGTTATTCATGAATTTGAATATAAATAGCTCATGAATTTTCAAAACATTCACGAGTTATTTCTCACAAATTCCGTTTTAAGATATTCATGGATTTGGAAAAATCATCAGTTTTTTAAAAAATTAACAAATTCGAATTAAAATAGTTCATGTACTTTAAAAATTCAAGTTTGTAAAGAATTTAATGAATTTGCATATGTTTCACGAGTGAAAATTTTATGAAGTTCATGATTTTGAAAAAAAATCATGAGATTAAAAACATTTGTGAATTTGAAACTTATTCGTGAATTCGAATTTTGAAAAGTTCATAAACATATTTGACAAATGATTTATGAAATTTAAAATGTTCAAAACTGGGAAATAAGTTTAACAAAAACAAAATAAAGTGGGTGATTAAGAAAATGGAATAAGAAAAAGGAAAGTAAAAAAAAGGAAAGGAAAAATAAAAAACCAAGTGAAAACCATGCATGAAAAAATTGAAAGAAAGAACACCCCGCGGAACCTAAATAAGAGATATTAACAACCAGAAACGAAATAAGTATAATGTGCACAAGGGCTCTCTCCAATTTGGTTACCGTGGTCGGAAGTTAACCAGGAGGTTTGTAGTTCGAACCTCACTTTGGTCACCATATTTTTAAGATTAAAAAAGATAAATAAAAGAGAGAATTGGCCAAGCCCAGGAAGTTGAGGGGTTATGTGCCGGTTTGTGGGTTTGCCTATAATAGGCGTTGAGGGCGTGAAATAGGACTTTTCTTGCTGGAGCCTGTCCTCCAGCTGAAGGTCGCCACATATTTGGGTCCCATATAAATCTACAAGATCTTAGCGTGCATTTAGGTGAGTCACATTTTCATACTGCTGTTGAACCAACTTGCAAAGCTGAACTACCTTTGCGTACACAAATATGATGAAACAAGAACACTATTATTACTATTTAGATATTCAAAAGCCACGTTCCATGCAACATCTTGGCCCAGTTCCATCCATATGGTTGAATATGCTTTCAGCTTTTTTGTAGGGCCCTTGTTTGCTTTTCCTCTTTCCCTTTGTTGATTAGCACTCTTGCCAAAAAAAGGAGCTTTACCCTGGCATGATAATGTATACTAGTAGTATAGATTGTTGAGAGGACAATGCTCCGCTAATGCCGCGAGAAGATTATAGTCGAAGAGACACATGACACGTGGTTTGTTTTAGTAAAAAAAGGAAAAACTATCAAGCAGAAGTTCTCTAGGAGAGGGATGGCAAACGGACGGTTCTTAGAGGGTAGCGGATGGCAATTTCTGCCAGTTTTTACCACAAAATTTTCTTCTTTCCAGAAACTATCATGTATTTCTGAAGAAACTGTCAACAAAAACATTCACAAGTGCCACCCAAAGAAAAAAGGCACTTGGCTGGCTGGGACTAGCCAACCCACAACCACAAATTTTGCCTTTTGCAACCATGAAATCTTTATCTATACCTATAACTATATATATCTAGTAATAAAGCAAGGTGTGTTTCTTCATTTTTTTATCCGTTCGCCGTTGAAAAGATTTTTATTTCTATCTAACATGAAACAAAATTTCGCATGTGGGGCGCGCACTGTGGCCCAACGAACTAGCCCACTAATTCCTGCCCACACAGCTGGGAAACCCCATTTGTCGTACTTCACAAGACTAGGCTGGCCTGTTTTTCTTTTTTCTGTGTTCTGTTTTTGGTTTTCTCATATGATCCGTTCTCTTTTTCTTTCCTGTTTCTTTTTACCATTTTTCCTTCCAGGTTTATTTCTATTTCTCATTTTTTTTGTAAATTTAAAATTTTCAAAAGCAACCAAAATTTATTTTTTATAAATGTCCAGAATTTCAAATTTTTGTTCCCATTTCAAAAGATGTTCGAAACTTTAAAATTTTATTCTTGTTAAAAATCAAAATTTAGAAAATTTTCCATTTTTCAAAAATGTTTGTGCTTTTTAAAATTGTCCGAGATTTTCAAGAAAAACTTGCATTTGAAAAGTAGTTCAAAATTTTAAAATATTCTTGCTTTAGTAAATTGTTCACAAATTCAAGGCAATATATTTTATGTAGTCACACATTGCTCCTTTACTTACGCTGGTACCAATTTAGATATGTGTGAAATTACATGTAGTAAGCTGGATGAAGGATGGGTGGATAAAGCTGGACGAAGGATAGATGGATTGGTACGTGAGATAGCTGGAAAAGGACCCTGAATTTCTTTGGAAAAATGTTCCCATTTTTCAAAAACTGTTTGTGTTTTCCAGAATTGTTCAAGATTTTTTTAGAAAATATGCATTTAAAAAATGTTCTTATTTGAAAAATATTCTTGTTTTAGTAAAATGTACACAATTTTAAAATAATGTTCATGTTCTGAAAATACATATTTTCTAGAATTGTTTTGAATGTTCAAAACATGTTTTGTTTTTAAAATTTGTTCACAAATTCAAGAAATGTTCATGTTTTTATGGAAGGTTCAAGTTTTTCGAAAAATGTGTTTGAATTTTAAAAAATGCTCCTCTATCAAATTTGTTAGTGTTTTTCCCAAAAATGTACGGAATTTTTAAAAAATTGCTCACAATTTTTAAAACTTTCGGTTCATGTTACCAAAAATATTCAGCTATTCATAATATTTTTTAAAGTTGAAAAAATGTTTCGAATATGAAACTGCAGTATGTTCTTAAATATTTGTGATGGCCTTGGGTTAGCAAGACGTGTTTTTTAGTGGCTAAATATTTGTGATGGCCTTGGGTTAGCAAGACGTGTTTTTTCGAGTGGCTGACATCACTTGGTTGGGTTCATGAGGTCATGAGTTCAATCCTTCAACTAGTTTTTTCTTTAGATTTTTACTACACCTTACAAACACAGGTCGTTTCGGTGTCTGGGCCTTTCACAGCCCAAGCAACTTAGCCGGACCTACCTGAGAAATGAGGCAAAAATATTTTAAATAGACTCGCATTGGTCCTTTACATACATTAGTACCAATTTATATACGTATGTGAAACTACATGTAGTAAGCTAGATGAAGGACGGATGGATTAAGTTGGATGAAGGATGGACTGATTTGTATATGAGCTAGCTGGAAAAGGGCCCTGGATGTGAGGATTGCTAAAGAGAAGACCCTATTACGTGAGCTAGATGCATGAAAAAGAGAAGACCCACCTCACTCACATATTATGAAACTTCATACCTTAAATCCCCTCGGTTAACTAATAGAAAAATAGCAGAGTAAAATTAACTCCGGTTGTACTATATCGGTGGCTTGTACACGAAAAAGAGAAGATCCGCCTCACTTTCATATTATGGAACTTCATACCTTAAAAACCGAAGACCTAAATGTTCGAACTTCATCATATCTTAAATTCCCTCGACCAATGAATGGAGAATAGCAGATTGATTACTTCACACGTGGCGAAATCCAGAACTTAAATGTTCATTCTTGAGGTGTACACAGGTTTATGCTTGCACATACAATTTTTACTAAATTTAAATGCACACTATTTTTTTTTCATTGTAACGCACGGACATATGTGCTAGTCTTTAACTCTTTATATATGATCTATGGCTTCTTTTTGCACCTTTTCTTTTGCTCACGCTCCAAACGTCACGCTTGATAGTTGTGGTGCGTGCGGCCAATTAACCAGTGATAACTTCATCATATCTTAAGTTCCCTCGATCAATGAATGGAAAATAGCAGATTGATTGCTTTACACGTGGGGAAATCCCGAACCTAAATTTTCATTCTCGGGGTATACACAGGGTTATGCTTGCACATACAATTCCCACTAAATTTAAATGCACACTATTTTTCTTCCATTGTAACACACGGACATTTGTGCTAATCTTTTAACTCTTTATATATGATCTATGCACTGCTTTTTGCACCTTCGCTTTTGCTCATGCTCCAGACGTCACACTTGATGGTTCTGGTGCGTGCGGCCAATTAACCAGGGATAACTTCATTATATCTTAAATTTCCTCGATCAATGAATTGAAAATAGCGGATTGATTACTTCACACGTGGGAAAATCCAAAAACTAAAGGTTCATTCTCGGGGTGTACACAGGGCTATGCTTGCACATACAATTCTCACTAAAGTTAAATGCACACTATTTTTCTTCAGTTTTAACATGCGGACATATGTGCTAGTCTTTTAACTCTTTATATATGATCTATGCGCTGCCTTTTGCACCTTCGCTTTTGCTCACGCTCCAGAGGTCACATTTGATGGCTGTGGTGAGTGCGGCCAATTAACCAGGGATAACTTCATCATATCTTAAATTCCCTCGATTAATGAAGGGAAAATAGCAGATTTATTATTTCACACGTGGCGAAATCCAGAACCTAAATGTTCATTCTCGGGGTGTCCACAAGGTTTTTCTTGCACATACAATTCTCACTAAATTTAAGTGCACATTATTTTTCTTCCATTGTAATGCACGGACATATGTGCCAGTTTTAACTCTTTCATATCTATGGGCTGCTTTTTGCAACTTCGCTTTTGCTCACGCTCCAGACGTCACGCTTGATGGCTGTGGTGCGTGCGGCCAATTAACCAGGGATAAACTGGACTACTAGGGCTAATACTAATCGACTCGTCAAATCAAATGACTAATCAGTAGAGGTGGGTGGGCAAGATCAATCATGCATCCATCTGAACTAGTAGAAGTTCGCACGCGACCTCGTGACCGTGGCCAGCTTTGCTGACCCGTGGGGCCGGGGGTTGACCGGGCTCACTGTCACTGATTTTTTTTTTTGCGAGGACACTGTCGGTGACACGTTGCACATCTCTGTCAGCGGTGCATGCATTGCAGTCCGCGAGTGAAGTAAAAAAGAGGTTATATCACTAGTAGTCATAAAACTTGCATTGGATGTTCAGTTTGATGCTAAAACTTGTAAAATACGAAATTATGGTTATCTAACTTGTTATTTGGTTCAAATACGGTGTTTTGTACTGATACGGTCGTACACCCTACTTGCATGGCATGCCAGCGGGGCCACATCGCAGTGGCTAGGAGTAAAAATTTCCAGAGCACTCCCTAGATTTTAATTATGCAAAAAAATGTCTAAGTGAGACCCACTTGTCAGTGAACATTATAAAAGGAAAATGAGAAATAACGTTTGGTTGTGGCCAGATTCGAACGAACGCCCTTCAGTAGGCACGCGCACCAGATGTGCCAACATGCCCAACGATATTTCTTGAATTAGACGGGTAAGTAATTATTTCTATACGCCATCAGTTAGAACACCTGGCTTGCCAGCTCAAATGGGCTATGGTCAGTGGAACCCATTTTGTACATTTGATATTTTTTTTTATAAATTTGAATGTAAATTATGATCTCAGTAATGAAAATATATTTATGGTTTACAGAAAATGTTATATTTAAAGTAATCAAATATTAGTAAAATTACAATTCAAAAATATTATACAAAAATTGTACTGCTCATAGATGAGCGGATTTTGTAACATTAAAATAAGGGAGCCGCGAGGTCTCGAACCCATGAGGCCGTGACCAATGACACCCTTCATGCTCTATTTTCTATATGTACAATTTTTTTTTTGAGACAGAGTCTATACATACATAAGATGATTAGTAAATCAAAAGGTTTAATATAAGCCAAAAATATTTAGTTAAACATAAGTAATAAAATTCTGTTCAAATATTTGTGTGTCAAAAGTTTTATACATGCAAACAATGATTAGTGAATAAAATATATAAATATAAACCTGTGTATTATATTAGACACGACTGAATATTAATATCAACAATTTAAATTGAAATTGTAAATGTGTAATTACATGGAAATTGAACTTTAAAATGTGCATATAATTATTGACATATTTGTATAATTATTATTTTCGGAATTATAATTTTACAAATATTTTACTTATTTTAAATTACAAACAATTATTAGTTCATAAATATTTTAAAAATATATATTTATTTAAATAACACATGAACAGTTTTGGAAGTAATTTGTTTTGGTTTTTATTAACAATATTTATAACACGAATATTTAAATACTATTTTTCTGACCGATATCACAATTTACATACTATGTACAAATTTCAAAAAAAAAATCTACGATGCTAAATGGACTGCACTGATCGTAGGCCATTTTAAGTTGATAGGCCCACGTGTTGTGTAGGCTCGCGTAGTTATCCTGATGAACATCTTCTAAGAAAGAGTTATCTCTCGTTATCGTTTTGATAGATAGGTTGTCATTCAGCGAGATGGTAGACCATGTAGCGCACCTTCCAAAAGTTGTGAGTTCAACTCCAGGTCACTCATAATTATCATTTTTTTCTCTTATACTTTTCACTGACAGATAGGTCTGACCTTGGCTTTTCTGCATAATTAAAAAAAAATCAGGTAGAAATCTGGAAAACATTTACTCCAAGCCAATGACATGTGGACCAGTGCCACGCTGGCATGCCACACAGGCAAGGTGTACGCTCGGATATGGTAGAAAGCACCGTATTTGCATCACACAACAAGTTAGATGACCACAAATCCGTATTTTACAAGTTTTAGCACCAAACTGAACGTCCAGCGCAAGTTCTATGACCGCTAGTGATATTATCTCAGTAGAAAACCGCGTTGGTCTGTTGGTGACACAAGATGGGTGACTAACATTTATTCGGCCATGCCCGTGACGTTTGTCAGTACATTTATTCGGGCAAACAGAAGTGAGATGTGGGAAGATTCCTGTACCCCTAAACTCGTTTGAAGGTACAAAAAATTGAACCACCGTCTACAATTTTTTTTGGAGATAAACATCCCCTCATTATATTAAGTCACAATGTCTAAGGGGATTATTACGAAAGTACCGTTCTGGATACGGGCTCAAAGGCTCCCGATGTGAACAGTAAAATTAACAAAATAGATTTTTTTTTTTGAAAATTCTGAATTTTTTTTGTGCATACTTAAGAAATATTTTTTGTGCATGCAAAATTTCATCACGAAATCACATTGATAGAAGTCATGGCAAAAAATAAACAGTTTTGCTAAAGCACATCTAGATGTGTCATAAGTATTGCACATCTAAGTAGTATGTCATTGATCTAATGTGAAGATTCGTGTGGGTATTGTATTTTTTTATTTTATTTTTCCTTTTTATGCTTAATTGAGTTACTTAGATGTATAATAACTAGAGCACATCTAGATGTGCCCTAGACACACACAAAAAAAAATAGAGCTCCAAAATATGTTTGAAAGTAATATTTTCAGAGGATCAGTTTTGTTATTTTTACCACGCCTTCCACCTGCACTAGTAGAAAACAGGGCTTTTGTTGGGGCCTGGCCAGCCCATTAGTCCCGGTTTAGTCACGAACCGGGACCCATGAGGGCATACGTCCCAGTTCGTGCGCCCAGGGTGCCGGCCGGGCCTCGTGGGGCATTGGTCCCGGTTCGTCTGGACCCATTTATTCCGGTTTCAGGCATGAACCGGGACCAATGGCCCTCGCTCCTGGCCCACAACCATTGGTCCCGGTTCGTGGCTGGAACTGGGATAGAAGGGGGGACATTAGTCCCGGTTCCAGCCACGAACCGGGACCAATGAGTTGCCTATATATACCCCATCGCCACAGCAAAGCAGTCCACACTGCTCTGCTATTTCTGGCCGGCGAGGGGAGTGCTTTGTGGTGCTCTAGCTCACCTCCTATGCACATGAGGTGTTCGATGAAATGCCCGAGCCACATAGTTAAGCTTTCTCCTCTCGAAACTCGACCTCCAAGCTCCATTTTCCCCGAGATTTGTCTAGGTTTAGCGGTCCGTCACGTCCCGTCCCCGTCTTCACCGCCATCGATCGCCCCCGCCGATCTCGTCGCCGGCACCACCGTGGTGAGCCTCTTGTTCTTATCTTCTTTCTGAAAGAAAAAAAAATACTTACTTTACATAGATAATTGTCTATTTTTCTTACTTTTATTATTGCCTGTTATTATATAGTGCGATGGTTTTAGTATCCGCCCCTGTCGGCCCTCATCCTGTCTATGATTCAGATGTGGTATATATTATCTTTTATAACTATTTGGTTCATTTATTGTTTGTGACAATTATGCCGACCAACGTGACATAGATTTTATTTATCTAGAAGGTATGTGAACCGGAAATTCCAACCGACCCTATTGTCGAGAGGTTAAATTTAGTTGAAGAAGAAAACAATTGCTTGAAGGAAAAAATAAAAAAAATTAAGGAGGAGAAGATGATATTGGAGTTGCATGTTGCGGATGTCGTCGATGATCACAAGATCAAGATGGATGCAATGTTTGAAGATTAGAAAGTATGCCATTCATACCGAGGCTTGGTATCATTATGCCGTTGGATCAATTGTTACCTTAGTTGCGATTATGATCGCATTTGTTGTTGCATTGAAATGTTTTACATAGTTTCAATGTATGGTTTAATTAGATGCTCTGGAGAGCTATATGTTGTTCAATGAAAACTATGTATGTACTTTGGTTTAATTGTGATGATGAACTTCTTTTAATTTGGTCACTTATCTATCCATGATGTTCTGTAATGGTTTTTGACACACTTAATTATATATAATGCATGCAGATGAACCGGCAATGGATGTACGGTGACAGACACACCTCCGAGTACGTTAAGGGCGTGCATAATTTTTTTGAAGTGGCTGAGGAAAACAAGCAGAATGATTTTATGTGTTGTCCATGCCCTATATGTGGGAACACGAAGTCTTACTCTGACAGGAAAACCCTTCACACCCACCTGCTTTATAAGGGTATCATGCCACACTATAATGTTTGGACGAAGCACAGAGAAATAGGGGTTATGATGGAAGACAACAAAGAAGAAGAGGACGATGACAACTATGTGCCCCCTGAATACGGTGATGCTGCAACGGGGTAAGCTGCTGAAGATCAAGAGGAACCAGACGATGTGCCCGATGATGATGATCTCCGCCGGGTCATTGTTGATGCAAGGCCACAGTGCAAAAGTCAAAATGAGAAGCTGAAGTTCGATCGCATGTTAGAGGATCACAAAATGGGTGGTACCCCAATTGCGAAGATGGCAACACAAAGCTCGGTACCATACTGGAATTGCTGCAGTGGAAATCAGAGAATGTTGTGCCTGACAAAGGATTTGAGAAGCTACTGAAAATATTGAAGGATAACGAATTGCCCGACAGTACGTACGCAGCAAAGAAGGTCGCATGCCCTCTAGGATTGGAGGTGCAGAAGATACATGCATGCCCTAATGACTGCATCCTCTACAGCGGTGCGTAGGAGGATTTGAATGCATGCCCGGTATGCGGTGCATTGCGGTATAAGATCAGACGAGATGACCCTGGTGATGTTGACGGCGAGCCCCCCAGGAAGAGGGTTCCTGCGAAGGTGATGTGGTATGCTCCTATAATACCACGATTGAAAATCTGTTCAGAAATGAAGAGCATGCCAAGTTGATGCGATCGCACAGAAAGGACCGTAAGAAAGACGGGAAGTTGAGAGCACCCGCTGACGGGTCGCAGTGGAGAAAAATCAAGAGAAAGTACTGGGCTGAGCTTGAAGGTGACCCAAGGAACATATGGTTTGGTTTAAGCGCGGATGGCATTAATCCTTTCGAGGAGCAGAGCAGCAATCACGGCACCTGGCCCGTGACTCTATGTATGTATAACCTTCCTCCTTGGATGTGCATGAAGCGGAAGTTCATTATGATGCCAGTTCTCATCCAAGGCCCTAAGCAACCCGGCAACGACATTGATGTGTACCTAAGGCCATTAGTTGAAGAACTTTTACAGCTGTGGAATGGAAACGATGTACGTGTGTGGGATGAGCACAAACTGGAGGAATTTAACCTGCACGCATTGCGGTTTGTAACCATCAACGATTGGCCCGCTCTCATTAACCTTTCAGGACAGACAAACATGGGATATCACGCATGCACGCACTGTTTAGCCGACACCGAAAGTATATACCTGGACAAATGCAGGAAGAATGTGCACCTGGGCCATTGTCGATTTCTTCCGACCAACCATCAATGACAAAAGAAAGGCAAGCATTTTGAAGGTGAGTCAGATCACCGGAAGAAGCCCGCCATGCGTACCGGTGATCACGTACTTGTTATGGTCAATGATTTACACGTAATCTTTGAAAGGGTCCCGGCGGACTATCTGTTCCGAATGATGCTGAGGGATGCGCACCCATGTGGAAGAAGAATTCTATATTTTGTGACCTACCCTACTGGAAAGACCTAGAGGTCCGCTCTTCAATCGACGTGATGCATGTGACGAAGAAACTTTGCGTGAACCTGCTAGGCTTCTTAGGCGTGTATGGGAAGACAAAAGATACACCGGAGGCACGGGAGGACCAACAACGTTTGCACGAAAAAGACGGCATGCCTCCAAAGCAGTATGAAGGTCCTGCAAGCTACGCTCTTACCAAAGAAGATAAGGAAATCTTCTTTGAATGCCTGCTCAGTATGAAGGTCCTGTCTGGCTTCTCGTCGAATATAAAGGGAATAATAAATATGCTAGAGAAAAAGTTCCAGAACCTAAAGTCTCATGACTGCCACGTGATTATGATGCAACTGCTTCCGATTGCATTGAGGGGGCTTCTACCCGAAAACGTCCGATAAGCCATTGTGAAGCTATGTGCATTCCTCAATGCAATCTCTCAAAAGGTGATCGATCCAGAAATCATACCAAGGCTAAGGAGTGATGTGGCGCAATGTCTTGTCAGTTTCGAGCTGGTGTTCCCACCATCCTTCTTCAACATCATGACGCACGTCCTATTTCATCTAGTCGACGAGATTGTCATTCTGGGCCCTGTATTTCTACAAAATATGTTACCCATTGAGAGGTTCATGGGAGTCCTAAAGAAATATGTCTGTAACCGCGCTAGACCAAAAGGAAGCATCTCCATGGGCCATCAAACAGAGGATGTCATTGGGTTTTGTGTTGACTTCATTCCTGGCCTTAAGAAGATAGGTCTCCCTAAATCGCGGCATGAGGGGAGATTGACTGGAAAAGGCACGCTTGGAGGGGACTCAATAATATGTAGGGACGGGCATTCTTGGTCTCAAGCACACTACAAAGTTCTACAAAACTCTACCTTGGTGACCCCGTATGTCGATGAACACAAGAACAGTCTGCGCTCCAAACACCCGGAGTAGTGTGACGACTGGATTACATGTGAACACATCAGGACTTTCAGCAGTTGGTTGGAAACACGTCTCAGAGGTGACAACACTATTTGTGATGAGCTGTACTCGTTGTCCAGGGGACCATCTTCGACTCCGTTGACTTATAAAGGATACGAGATAAATGGGAATACATTTTACACGATCGCCCAAGATGAAAAGAGCAGCAACCAAAATAGCGGTGCCCGCTTTGATGCAGCAACCAAGAGGGGAAAGGACACATATTATGGTTACATAGTGGACATATGGGAACTTCACTACGGACATGATTTTAAGGTCCCTTTGTTTAAGTGCAAATAGGTCAATCTGTCAGGAGGTGGGGTACAGGTAGACCCACAGTACGGAATGACAACAGTGGATCTGAACAATCTTGGGTACACTGACGAACCGTTCGTCCTAGCCAATGATGTGGCGCGGGTTTTCTATGTGAAGGACATGTCTACCAAACCGATAAATAGAAAAGATAAGGAAGCGAATACATCATACGATGAGCCAAAGCGCCACATAGTTCTTTCAGGAAAAAGAGACATCGTGGGAGTGGAGAGCAAGACAGACATGTCTGAAGATTATGAAAAGTTTCATGAAATTCCTCCCTTCAAAGTCAAGGCTGACCCAAGCACCCTGTTAAACGATGAAGATTATCCATGGTTACGGCGCAATAAGCAAAGGACATAAGCGAAGAAAAAGTGAAGACTTTCTCTCCACAACTATTACGATGATGCCTTTGATCTTAAATATCCATGTAACAGATGAATTTCTTAATGAAACCCTGATACTTCGAAAGAGATTGTCCGTTTTGTACACGAAGTGCATCCGGTTTTTGCCGTAACCCTCTCAACTTTTTAGCACATGCTATGTGGGTGAAATGATGATACCATGCCAATTTTCAACCTCTTTAGAGTTCATCTGAAGTGATTTTCAATTTCAGGGTCATTTAGCTCAAAGAATGAACTAATATAAAAAAGAATGATCTGGAAAACTTTTATGAAACTCTAATAGCAAAAATAATAAAATAAAAGAATGAACTAGAAAACTTTAATGAAACTCTAATAGAAAAAGAATGAACTAGAAAACTTTAATGAAACTCGATAGCAAAAGGAATCAACTAAAAGTCTTATAAACCTCTAGTATTATTGAAACTAAAATTATATAAAATTTATGCAACTAAAATTATCAAACTATTTTCTGTTCAAAACATTATAAGCAAAAATAATTTTCATAAAGAACTTTTTTGTTAGAAACTTTAATAGCAAAAAGAATTATCATATTTCTTTTGTTAGAAACTAAAATAACAAAAACAGTTTTTGAATATAATGATAAAACAAATTAATATTAAATAGCTGGAAAAAGAATCACTCCAAAATCTATTTTTATAGTAAAGTTAATCACAAACTAGTGATTCACACAAATTTCAAAGAATTCAAATTTAAACTATTCAAATTGGAAAATTAATGGCACTAACAGAAGTTTTATTATTTTTATTAGCTAAAACCATAAAAGAGTAACTTAAAAACTAATAAGTATTTTGTTGTAAGTAGAAACAAAATAAAATAAATAAATAAAACTAGAAAAAAGTATAAAAAATGCCGCCTACTGGGCCACCACGGCCTGCATACGACTAGAAACCCACTAGTTGGGCCAGGATGCAGGCCCGCAGTAGGCCCACACGCACAGAGAATGGAGTGGATTTAGGTCGTAAGCCTGCAGTAGATAGGAGCTCGAAGTGGTCGGCTCGGCAGGTGAAAGTGCAACTATCCCTAGGTAGTTTTGGTAATTAATATCAACATATAGCTCATTGAGCTAATACTATTCCAAGACAAATATTTTAGGAAAGCTCAATGAATGGCATGACATGGATGATCAAAGTGGATCCCTCAAAATATTAAGGACAAAAGGATTGGCTCAAGACTCTACATCTTATATTTTAGTGATCCAAGATCACATTGAGTCTATAGGAAAAGCCAATACTATCAAGGAGGGATGAGGTGTTGCTTAATGAGCTTCTTGCTTCAAGTGCTTAGTGATATGCTCCAAAAACCCTCAACTACTTTCTCATATCCACATATGACCTAAACCTAAAGTCAAAATCGGTCCCACCGATACTTTCTATCCGGCGCCACCGAGTTCAGATGTCATAGCCACTACCACAAACCCTAGGCAAATCGGTCTCACCGATAGGGATCTCGGTCTCACCGAGATGGGATTGTAATCTCTGCTTCCCTTCAGAACGCTTTGGTCCGACCAAGTGAGCGATCGGTCCCACCGAGATTGTAATGTAAACTCTCTGTTTCCCTTTCGTAACATTTCGGTCTCACCGAAAAGAGCGAATCGGTCCCACCGAGTTTACTTGACCAACTCTCTGGTTAGCTAATTACCAAAATCGGTCTCACCGAGTTTGTGTAATCGGTCTCACCGAGATTACGTTATGCCCTAACCGTAACTATATCGGTCCTACCGAGTTGCATGTCGGTCCCACCGAAATCACTAACGTCACTAGGTTTACTGAATCGGTCTGACCGAGTTTGTTGATTCGGTCCCACCGAGATTGGTAAATTGTGTGTAACGGTTAGATTTTGTGTGGAGGCTATATATACCCCTCCACCTCCTCTTCATTCATGGAGAGAGCCATCAGAACAAACCTACTTCCAACTTACTATTTCTGAGAGAGAACTACCTACTCATGTGTTGAGGCCAAGAACTTCCATTCCTACCATATGAATCTTGATCTCTAGCCTTCCTCAAGTTGCTTTCCACTCAAATCTTCTTTCCACCAGATCCAAATCCTATGAGAGAGAGTTGAGTGTTGGGGAGGCTATCATTTGAAGCACAAGAGCAAGGAGTTCATCATCAACGCACCTTTTGATACTTCTTGGAGAGTGGTGTCTCCTAGATTGGCTAGGTGTCACTTGGGTGCCTCCGACAAGATTGTGGAGTTGAACCAAGGAGTTTGTAAGGGCAAGGAGATCGCCTACTTCGTGAAGATCTACCGCTAGTGAGGCAAGTCCTTCGTGGGCGATGGCCATGGTGGGATAGACAAGGTTGCTTCTTCGTGGAACCTTCTTGGGTGGAGCCCTCCGTGGACTCACAAGAACTGTTACCCTTCGTGGGTTGAAGTCTCCATCAACGTGGATGTACGATAGCACCACCTATCGGAACCATGACAAAAACATCCGTGTCTCCAATTGCGTTTGAATTCTCCAAACCCTTCCCTTTACATTCTTGCAAGTTGCATGCTTTAATTTCCGCTGCTCATATACTCTTTGCATGCTTGCTTGAATTGTGTGAAGATTGCTTGACTTGTGCAAAGATAGATAAAATCTGCCAAAGCCTAAAATTGGGAAAAGGTTAAGTTTTTAATTGGTCAAGTAGTCTAATCACCCCCCCCCTCTAGACATACTTCAAGGTCCTACAAGTGGTATCAGAGCCTTGGTCTCCATTTGCTTTGATTTCCATAGCTTTTGGTGGTCATAGCCTTGGTTTCACAACCTAGGAGAGTATGGCGTCTAGCGAGGGAAATTATCACCGTAGATGTCCTTACTTTGATGGAACTAATTTTGCTAGTTGGAAGCATAAGATGAAAATGCATGTTCTCAGACATAACCCCGCCGTTTGGGCTATTGTGTGTATTGGCTTGCAAGGTGAATTCTTTCATGGGAGAGAACCGAACCGTGAAGCTAGTGCGGATGAGTTGAAGATGCTGCAATACAACGCTCAAGCTTGCGATATCCTCTTCAACGGATTGTGCCCCGAAGAATTCAACAAAATCAGCCGTCTTGAGAATGCAAAGGAAATTTGGGATACTTTGATTGATATGCATGAAGGTACCGACTCCGTCAAGGAATCCAAGTTGGATGTGCTCCAAAGTGAGCTTGACAAGTTCAAAATGAAGGATGGTGAAGGTGTCAATGAAATGTACTCTAGGCTTGCTCTTATCACAAATGAGATTGCTGGCTTAGGAAGTGAAGAGATGACCGACATATTCATCATCAAGAAAATCCTAAGAGCATTGGATGGAAAATATGATACCGTGTGCACATTGATCCAAATGATGCCCAATTACAAAGATCTCAAGCCAACAGAAGTCATTGGAAGAATTGTTGCTCATGAGATGTCACTCAAGGATAAGGAGGAACTTCACAACAAGTCAAGTGGTGCTTACAAAGCCTCATGTGAAGCCCCCACATCATCAAGTGAGAAACAAACCTTCAATGAAGAATTGAGCTTAATGGTGAAGAACTTCAACAAATTCTACAAGAGTAGAAGCAAAGAAAGAAGCTCTAAGCCAAGGTCATACAATGACAAAAGGTCTTCTAGTCGAGAGCGCAATTGCTACAATTGTGGGAGACCCGGACACTATTCCAATGAGTGTACGGCACCCTACAAAAGAAGAGAAGATTCTCCAAAAAGAAGAAGTAGAAGAGAAGAATCACCACCAAGAGAGAGAAGGAGTAGAGATGATCGTTATGAACAAAGAACATCCCGGAGAAGCAAGGATTCGGAAAGGAAGGACAAGTCATCAAGGAGCTACACAAAACGAAGACATCAAGCTCATGTTGGTGAATGGGTATCCGACCCCGACTCCGACAATCACTCCGAGAGAAGCTATCACTCCGACTCCGAATATACTCAAGATGAAGGTGTTGCCGGTCTAGCACTTGTGTCAACCAACTCCTATGACATATTTGATTCACCAAATGAAGAAATTGGAAGATGCTTCATGGCCAAAGGTCCAAAGGTAACACACCCCGAGTATGTTGATTTCAATAGTGACGAAGATGACTTGTTAGGTGATGATGATTTACTTGTTGACAACTCTAGTGATGGATACTATGATGAAACGTCAATTAATCATGCTAATCAAGATAAAACGAATGACAATGATAAGGAGAAGATTGAGCGTCTAACTAAAGAACTAAACACTCTTAAGTCAGCTCATGAAACTATCTTCGAAGATCATCGAGAACTTTTAAGGGCTCATGAGAAGTTACGCTTTGAAAAGCTCAATCTTGAGCAAGAGCATGAGTTCTTAAAGGCAATCAATGATGCTCTCCATAAGAAAAGTTCTTCTTACATTGCCAAGCGTTTACTCTTATCTACTTACATGCCTCAAGTCAAGTCCATTAACAAGAACAAGAAGGATTCTTCCTCTAGTAGTAACAATAATCATGCTAAATCAAATGTTGTTGCTTCTAGTAGTTCTCTTGATTCCACTAATGATTCTCTTAGCCAAGTTACACCTGAGCAAGAAAATAGCTTATTGAAGGGAATTATAGAGAAAGGTGTATACAAGAGCCTTGCCGGGAGTAAGCAACTCGAGGAAATTGTACGCAAGCAAGGAAGGCACCGGAAGAATCAAGGTGTTGGTTTTGAACGAAAGTTCAATGCCAATGGAGTTGAGTGGGAAGAAGATCAATACCCCAAGACGAAGTTTGTTCCACCACAAGACCACAAGAACAAAGGCAAGGACAAGCTTCAAGAGGAGATACATGCATTTGAAGAAGCTCCTAAGGCCTTGGTCAAGTGGGTTCCCAAGACTACGTCAAGTTCTACTTCATCAAGCACAACTACAACTCCGAGGATTCCCATCAAGATGATGTGGATCCCTAAGAAGAAGAACTAGAGAGTTCTTGAGGGTGACTCCGCCAACATTCTTCACTCATATCATTATGGCAAGGACAAGTGCAATCAACTTCCATATCTTGCACTAGTTCAAGGAGTCACAAACCCTCATGTTGGTAAGGCAAGGGACAAGGTAACCTAATGCTTTCATGGACATCATCTTGTGTGTGCATCACTCTATGTCTATGGATATTCTTGTTTGTTCCTTGTGGGACTAACCCATGTAGGTATTGAAAGTGCAACTCACTCCAAAGGATTGCTCCAAATGATCTACATCAACATTAAGCATCCACATCTTCAACACCTACATGAAGTCATCATCGACAAAACCCAAGGTTAGTTCATCCCTCTAAGGGCGGATCTCACATCTAGGGGGAGCTTAACTCTAAGAATTGAGTCAAAGCAACTCGAATGATCTGAACACATCAATGCATTATGTAAAAGTTGTAACCCCACTTGAGCTTAAACGATGAGTATGACCTATGATCAAATGTTCTCATTTGACTCCTAAGTCAATATACTCATATATAGATGACCTAGTCATCGCAAATTGTTTGATAGATGCTAGTTGGTTGTGCATGCTTTGCCACATATTTCATTTGCCATCTTATTGTGTGAGCATGTTGGTTGCATATTAAACTCATTCGAGGACATCCACTTGTTGTTTTGATTGATTGGTTTCTTTTTCTTTTGCCAAGTGGATGGACAAGAATGCCTACGAACCTTCTCTAGCTATCTATGCTTTTCTTGTCTCAAACTCTATTCATGCTACATCACAAAATTTGATCAAGTCGATTCGAACCACTCGTGTGAGGAGCACTTTCGAGTCCCGATTCGTCATAGACTTAAACTTCCAAAACTTCTTTGTGTGTTTCGGTCTGACCGATTCTTACATTTCGGTCATACCGAGATCACTAAGTCGATCTAGGTTTTCAATATCGGTGCAACCGATTTGAACTTTTCGGTCTCACCGAGTTGCTGTAACTGTCAACAGTTATGCATCTCGGTGCCACCGAGTTGTTCCACTCGGTCACACCGATAGTGTCGGGCTATATATTCACACGGGCAAAAATTTGGAAAACTTTCTCCAAACCTCTCGCCCGCGCATAGCTCGCTCTGCCTTCTAGGTCTTCGGATCGTCGACTTCGTCGCCAGCTGCCTCCTGTCGCTGGTCTCCGCCGTCGTCAATGGAATTCATCCCCGCCGTTGCCGCCGTAGCGAGTTCATCGCCGAATTAGGGTATGAACTCGATCACAATGCTATCCTCGTCTGATTCTCAGCACATTGTGTACATTATGATTCTTGCCACAATTGAAACACATCTATCTAGTCAAAACAATCTGTAGAATAGATGCGATTTGAAAATTTAGGGTTAGATTTCCGTCGAAACCATCTCAGACCCACCGAGTTGAAAAACTCGGTCCCACCGATTCGGCTAACGCCATTGCACTAGTAACTCTCGGTCTGACCGAGAATTGCTAATCGGTGTGACCGATTTTAGGACTCAGTGAAACCCTAGCAGTCTCGGTGCCACCGAACTGTGACTCGGTCTGACCGAGATCACTAGTTTAGGTTCCAAAACTGCTTCGGTATCACCGAGTTTGAAAATCGGTTGATCCGAAATGCTTTCTGTGGAAAACTAAAACTAAGTTTTTGAATCATTCTTTTGCAAAAACCTCTGCATTTTGTGATGCTCATCCATTCTATCTCATCCATAACTATTCACAGGGTCAGCAGTCAGAATTCTCAGCATGTCAGACCAAAGTGATAGCCAGAACAGGGAAGAAGAGCAGATTCACATGAGTGAGGGCACTAGTCCCTCCAATTCCTCAGATGAAGGCAGCAGAAGTACTCCTAGCAGTTTGCCCAAAGCAGCCACAAGAGCAAGAAGGAAGAGAACCTCAGACTCAGAGGATGATGACTATGTGGCAGCTGAAGATGAGGCTACTTCCAAGAAAGTAGTGCTCAAAAAGGAGTATGGCTCAGCTAAGACCACAAAGCCTGGACTGAATAGGAAGGTCCCTGCCAAGAGGACACCTATGCTGAAGGTCAGAGGATCAACACAAGAACCAGAGAAACCTGATCCCAAGGAGCAAGCCGCAGAAGGAAAGAGGAGAAAGGAAAGGGTCAGAAATACCATGGCCAGAGTTGTTGGACAACCTTCCATGATGGAAGAGGAGGAGGAAGAAGAGGTTGCTGCACCAGCACCCAAGGCACAGAAGCTGATGGGTGATGCCATAAAGTCAGGGGCTGCATCATCAAAGCCCAAAGAAGCACCCAAAGCTGCCTCCAAGGTTAAATCTGCACCTAAGAGGAATACCAGGAGTATACCAGCTGCTGAGAAGAACAAGGCCCCAGTGCCTGAAGTTGCTGCTGAGGAAGATGCTGAAGGACAAGTCCTAAGGAATCTCAAACCCAAGATTCCAGACCACAACGATGCTCATCTAGTGGCTGAGAATATGAAGCTGAGGAAGGATGCAGGGCTCAGGCAGTGGAGATTGTCTGATCCATACGCAATCAGGAGAAAAACTGTTGTAGATTACAGGTTTCACACTAAGGAACAACAGGACTTCTATGAGACTGTGCTGTTGGATAAGAAGCCCATAGTCTGTGACATGAGGTGGGTAGACTGGAAATTCATAAAGGAAAATGAGGATCGCTACCCAGGAGTATATGACAGCTTTAAGGCTTGTGGAGTTGATGAGTTTGTTGGACAGAAGTTCACAAACTGGAATGATGAGCTAGTTATGCAATTCTACTCCACAGCTCATTTTTATCCTGATGGCAGAATTGTCTGGATGTCTGAAGGTACAAGGTACCAATCAACTATTGAGGAATGGGCCAATCTGATTAATGCCCCAGAGGAGAAGGAAGATGACTTGGATGTCTACTCCAAGAAGAAGAAGGATCACAATTCCATGTCCCATATGTACAAGGAGATCCCAGACAAGGCCCTTGAAACTTTCAAGTTTGGGTCCATCCACTTTCTTCTGTCAGGGCTGCCAACAATCAACTAGATTCTTAGGCACACTCTTTTGCCCAAGTCAGGTGACCACAACATGATCAGAGGGCATGCAATTAATATGCTTCACATTTTTGATGTGCCACAGAGATTTAAGGTCATGAGCCTCATAGTTGAGACTATCAAGAGGACAGCAGTAGACCAAAAGAGAAGTTGTGGGTATGCCCCACAAATCCAGGAGCTGATCCACTCAAAGATGGGCACAGGAAAATATCTGTTGGATAAGGAACACTTTGTTCTCTATCCAGACTTTGAGGACAATCAAGTTGTGATGAATGAGAATGAACCATCCTCAATGCAAGCTCAAGAGAAGAAGGAGAAAGCAAAGAAGGAGAATGCTGCCAAGATGCCAACTCTAGAGGAGGCATCTAAATACTTTTTGAAGAGCAAGCAGGACCAACTTGGTTACTTGATAGCATCAACTCTGAGGATTGAGAAAGGGTTGGCCACCCTAACTCACAACCAGGAGAGCCTGGAAAGAATCATGGAACAAAAATTCTATGATTTAGATGTCAAAGTAACTGAGATTCAGTCAGTTGTGGAGCAGCTACAGGATGACATGCAGGAGAGGAAGGGCAAGACAACTACTGATGCATTTGCCAGAGTGCCTTGAGCTCAGAGATCAGTTGCAGAGCCTGTGACAGACACCAGAGCCACTTATCTGCACCAGCTACAGCTCCAGTGCAACCAGCTCCAGCACCAACTCCTTCAGCTCCATCCACATCAACTGAAGTCTTCTTCCAAGGAGCCATCTCTACACCACCAACTGAAGACCAAGCCTAAGAGACGATATAGTACTATGCATTTTCTAGGAACTTTTTGGTAACTTGTTGCCAAAGGGGGAGAAAAATGTATAGATCATAGGCTTTGAGAGAGAGAGAGAGTTTGCTTTTGTTCTCTCTTGTCTTCTTGGTTGAACTTTATTTGCTTTTGCTTGCTTGAGATACTATGCTATTACCTGTGAGACATTGATGATCATGTGCTTGATCATAAGCTACACTTATGCTTGTTAGATGATATTATCTTATTTATCCTTATATGTGTTGGGGAACGTAGTAATTTCAAAAATTTTCCTACGCACACGCAAGATCATGGTGATGCATAGCAACGAGAGGGGAGAGTGTTGTCCACGTACCCTCGTAGACCGAAAGCGGAAGCGTTATGACAACGCGGTTGATGTAGTCGTACGTCTTCACGATCCGACCGATCCAAGCACCGAACGTACGACACCTCCGTGTTCTGCACACGTTCAGCTCGATGACGATCCCCGGACTCCGATCCAGCAGGGTGTCGGGGATGAGTTCCGTCAGCACGACGGCGTGGTGACGATGATGATGTTCTACCGACGCAGGCTTCGCCTAAACTCCGACGATATGACCGAGTTGGAATATGGTGGAGGGGGCACCGCTGCGGCTAAGGAACGATCACGATGATCAACTTGTGTGTAATGGGGTGCCCCCTGCCCCGTATATAAAGGAGCAGGGGGGCGGCCGGCCCTAGGGGGCGCGCCAAGGAGGGGGGAATCCTCCTCCTAGTGGGAGTAGGATTCCCTTTCCTAGTCCCACTAGGAAGGAGGAAGGGGAAGGAAAAGAGGGAGAGGAGAGGGAAAGAGGGGCGCCCCTTCCCTAGTCCAGTCGGACTCCCCATGGGGCGCCACCTCTGGGCTGCTGCCTCTCTCCCCTAAAGCCCATTAAGGCCCAATACTTCCCGGGGTTCCGGTAACCCCTCCCAACTCCGTTTTCTCCAAATCACCCGAACAATTCCGTTGTCGAATATAGTCATCCAATATATCAATCTTTATGTCTCGACCATTTCGAGACTCCTCGTCATGTCCGTGATCACATCCGGGACTCCGAACAACCTTCGGTACATCAAAACATATAAACTCATAATAAAACTGTCATCGTAACGTTAAGCGTGCGGACCCTACGGGTTCGAGAACTATGTAGACATGACCTAGAACCATTCTCGGTCAATAACCAATAGCGGAACCTGGATGCTCATATTGGCTCCCACATATTCTACGAAGATCTTTATCGGTCAAACCGCATAACAACATACGTTGTTCCCTTTGTCATCGGTATGTTACTTGCCCGAGATCCAATCGTCGGTATCTAATACCTAGTTCAATCTCGTTACCGGCAAGTCTCTTTACTCGTTACGTAATGCATCATTCCGTAACTAACTCATTAGCTACATTGCTTGCAAGGCTTATAGTGATGTGCATTACCGAGAGGGCCCAGAGATACCTCTCCGACAATCGGAGTGACAAAACCTAATCTCGAAATCGCCAACCCAACATGTACCTTTGGAGACACCTGTAGTACTCCTTTATAATCACCCAGTTACGTTGTGACGTTTGGTAGCACCAAAGTGTTCCTCCGGTAAACGGGAGTTGCATAATCTCATAGTTACAGGAACATGTATAAGTCATGAAGAAAGCAATAGCAATATACTAAACGATCAAGTGCTAGGCTAACGGAATGGGTCATGTCAATCACATCATTCTCCTAATGATGTGATCCCGTTAATCAAATGACAACACATGTCTATGGTTAGGAAACATAACCATCTTTGATTAATGAGCTAGTCAAGTAGAGGCATACTAGTGACGTTATGTTGGTCTATGTATTCACACATGTATTATGTTTCCGGTTAATACAATTCTAGCATGAATAATAAACATTTATCATGATATGAGGAAATAAATAATAACTTTATTATTGCCTCTAGGGCATATTTCCTTCAGTCTCCCACTTGCACTAGAGTCAATAATCTAGATTACACAGTAATGATTCTAACACCCATGGAGTCTTGGTGCTGATCATGTTTTGCTCATGGAAGAGGCTTAGTCAACGGATCTGCAACATTCAGATCTGTATGTATCTTGCAAATCTCTATGTCTCCCACCTGGACTTGGTCCCGGATGGAATTGAAGCGTCTCTTGATGTGTTTGGTCCTCTTGTGAAATCTGGATTCCTTTGCCAAGGCAATTGCACCAGTATTGTCACAGAAGATCTTCATTGGTCCCGATGCACTAGGTATGACACCTAGATCGGAAATGAACTCTTTCATCCAGACTCCTTCATTTGCTGCTTCCGAAGCAGCTATGTACTCCGCTTCACATGTAGATCCCGCCACGACGCTTTGTTTAGAACTGCACCAACTTATAGCTCCACCGTTTAATAAAAACACGTATCCGGTCTGCGATTTAGAATTGTCCGGATCAGTGTCAAAGCTTGCATCGACGTAACCATTTACGACTAGCTCTTTGTCACCTCCATATACGAGAAACATATCCTTAGTCCTTTTCAGGTATTTCAGGATGTTCTTGACCGCTGTCCAGTGATTCACTCCTAGATTACTTTGGTACCTCCCTGCTAAACTAATAGCAAGGCACACATCAGGTCTGGTACACAGCATTGCATACATGATAGAGCCTATGGCTGAAGCATAGGGAACTCCTTTCATTTTCTCTCTATCTTCTGCAGTGGTCGGGCATTGAGTCTGACTCAACTTCACACCTTGTAACACAGGCAAGAAACCTTTCTTTGCCTGATCCATTTTGAACTTTTTCAAAACTTTATCAAGGTATGTGCTTTGTGAAAGTCCAATCAAGCGTCTTGATCTATCTCTATAGATCTTGATGCCCAATATGTAAGCAGCTTCACCGAGGTCTTTCATTGAAAAACTTTTATTCAAGTATCCTTTTATGCTATCCAGAAATTCTATGTCATTTCCGATCAACAATATGTCATCCACATATAATATTAGAAATGCTACAGTGCTCCCACTCACTTTCTTGTAAATACAGGCTTCTCCAAAAGTCTGTATAAAACCATATGCTTTGATCACACTATCAAAGCGTTTATTCCAACTCCGAGAGGCTTGCACCAGACCATAAATGGATCACTGGAGCTTGCACACTTTGTTAGCTCCCTTAGGATCGATAAAACCTTCCGGTTGCATCATATACAACTCTTCTTCCAGAAATCCATTCAGGAACGCAGTTTTGACATCCATCTGCCATATTTCATAATCATAAAATGCGGCAATTGCTAACATGATTCGGACAGACTTAAGCATCGCTACGGGTGAGAAAGTCTCATCGTAGTCAACCCCTTGAACTTGTCAAAAACCTTTTGCAACAAGTCGAGCTTTGTAAACAGTAACATTACCGTCAGCGTCAGTCTTCTTCTTGAAGATCCATTTATTTTCTATTGCTTGCCGATCATCGGGCAAGTCAACCAAAGTCCACACTTTGTTTTCATACATGGATCCCATCTCAGATTTCATAGCTTCAAGCCATTTTGCGGAATCCGGGCTCATCATCGCTTCCTCATAGTTCGTAGGTTCACCATGATCTAGTAGCATGACTTCCAGAATAGGATTACCGTACCACTCTGGTGCGGATCTTACTCTGGTTGATCTACGAAGTTCAGTAATAACTTGATTTGAAGTTTCATGATCATCATCATTAACTTCCTCACTAATTGGTGTAGGTGTCACAGGAACTGATTTCTGTGATGAACTACTTTCCAATAAGGGAGCTGGTACTGTTACCCCATCAAGTTCTACTTTCCTCCCACTCACTTCTTTCGAGAGAAACTCCTTCTCTAGAAAGGATCCATTCTTAGCAACAAATGTCTTGCCTTCAGATCTGTGATAGAAGGTGTACCCAACTGTCTCCTTTGGGTATCCTATGAAGACACATTTTTCCGATTTGGGTTCGAGCTTATCAGGTTGAAGTTTTTTCACATAAGCATCGCAGCCCCAAACTTTCAGAAATGACAACTTTGGTTTCTTGCCAAACCATAGTTCATAAGGAGTCGTCTCAACGGATTTTGATGGTGCCCTATTTAACGTGAATGCGGCCATCTCTAAAGCATAACCCCAAAACGATAGCGGTAAATCAGTAAGAGACATCATAGATCGCACCATATCTAGTAAAGTACGATTATGACGTTCGGACACACCATTTCGTTGTGGTGTAGCGACCTGACCCAAAATCGGTCAAATCTACGTATCATACCATCCCAAGATCATGCTTTGGTACTCACGAGACATCGATAAAGTAATCAAAGTTCAATCACACCTGAATATCATTAAACGATTCTCATATAGAGTCTTTATTACAAGGAATAAATTTGGCTCAAGGCCAACTCATGAGAAATAAACTACAAATGCTGCGAAGCGTCGAAGGTAAGCGAGTCCATCCGACTCAAAGGGCAATCGCCAAGCGCGGGCGTAGCCTCACTCCTGATCGAATATATCTACGCAACATAATACGTTGCAGCCATGTAGGTCAGCTTTTGGAATAAGCTGGCAAGTCATGAAGAATAACAATAATAAAGTTACTAACTCTATATGCATTTTGGCTGTGGAGCTCTAAGTTTCATCATTTTGCGAAAAGCAAATTTTATCCTACTACAGTGGACTTGCTTGTAAATTACTACAATTGTTGGTAGTTATTGAGATGGTTCCGCCAACCAATATCTCGTTCCCAATTATTAAGTCATAAACCCCTCAAATAATTCATTAGTTTTAGTGTTGAGATATCCGAATACTTCCAAGTTCCAGAGGCTCAAATGTCCGTAACCGGGGACATGGCTAATCGATTAGATCTTTAACTCTGCAGAGGGTTGCGCACTTTCCCCGCAAGAATCATTCCCTCCTTTAAATTCTTCGCACTTCATGGTGTTTGAAGACGGGACGAATGAAACAGGGTCTTCCAAAGAGTTCTTCCGCCACTGCCGGTACCCATCCAATCCTACCGTTCGTCTACTTCTCGTAGTACCGCCCAGCCAGCGTCACTACTAGGGTCAACCCAGCGAGCCCATAATGGCTTGCGGCTGCACAGTAAGCTTCGGTCATGGGGCATCCATCCTTCTCTTTGTGGCTGGGTGAAGCTTTCCGCAGGATGTCATGGCGCTTCTCCATGCATCCCGCCACCACTGGTGCTCCAGGTGCCCGTCAACCGTCCTCCACCCAGAGTGATTTTCGAAGTCCATCTTGATCATTGTAGTTCATGGGGTTGTCATCATCATTGACTCTCACATCTTGCTTATGAATATCACTCATCCCAAATCCGTCTCTGAGCATAGCAAAGTAACTACTACGTCCGGGGTCATGGTAACAAGGGATTGGTTCATCCTACCACATGATACTACTCAAGTTTAATGACTTCAAGATTTCACTACTGCATGCATGGTGGGGTGGTGACAACTACTAATGCACAAAAACATAGGTATAGAAATAACATGATCAAAACTTGCCTTGCTGATGATCCTCGTAAGCTAAAGAGTCGTAGTAGCAAGCTTCGCACTCCGGAAACTCTACCGAGACAAACAATAACACAATAAGCACAAAGCAATAGGATCACACGACATAACAAAAGTAACATAACACAACAAATCAACCAAAACCAAATCAAAAAAAAGAAAACTCAAAGAAACCAATTCAAAGTTTTTCCCTACTCCAAACAATGACAAAAAAATAGTTTTTATATAACAAAAATTCCTTAATATAACCTAATCATGCTTTTAAGTTAACTTAACAGAAAAGGTTTCACTAAGCAACTAGGAGCAAAAAGAATTAATTAAAAAGCTATTATAAAACTCATTTTAGGCCTAAACCAATTTCTATTAAGAAAAATAAATTAAAACTTTTATTAATTATAAATAAAAGTTCATCTACTAGAATGACAGAAACTAACCTAGAATAACTAATCACAAGTTAAAAATAAATTCATTTACTAATTAAAATATTAGGAAAACAGGAACTAGTTAATTAATTAGGATTAATAGGATTCTGCTTAAAACTAATTATTTATTAATCCTAAAATACCCAAGTTAATTTCTAGGGTTTGGCAATGTCAAAATAAAGTTGGGGCAAAAAGAATCATGCAAAAATAATTTTTCTAACTCAAGTTATAGCAGATTTACTATTCTGACTAAAACTAAATTAAAGAAATTTTAATTATTTTTAACATAGCTAAATATATATTCTACAGAAACTACATAAAATTTGCAATCCAACAAAAATAGAATCATGTAAAAATAATAAACAGAATAAAAGATATCAATTTTTGAAAACAGAAACTATTCTGCTAAAACAGAAAATCAAAATAAAAGAAAAAGGCCTAATGGGCCTATATTGTGCCCTGTGCGTTAGATAGCCTAACGGGGCCTAGGGTTAACTAAAACGAACCGGGCCTAAAAATAAAAACCTAACTAATACTAAACCGATTGAACCGGCGGTTTTCTAAATAAAACCTACCCCTTGAGTTCTAATCCTAACCGCTCATTTAAGATCGGACGAAGTGTTTTCGGCTGACTTACGGACTCGGCGACGGGCGGCGGCGGCGAGAGTCGTCGAGGCTTGAAGCGTCGGGAGCTCCATGAGTCGTCGGGAGGATCTTGAGGAGCACGGGAGTGGTTCGGTGGGGTCGGGGTGGTCGGGTGGACTAGGGTGGCGGCGGCGACTTTGGCGGCGATGGCGAGCTCGAGGTCTCCGTGAGCTCGGGAGAGAGAGGAGAGGGGTCCGCGAGGCTAGGGGGGAATGGGGTGCGGAGGCTCGGCTTTTATAGCCAGGGGTCGGGCGGCTTGGGGTCGATCAGGCGATCGGGATCCCGTTCTTGATCCGTGATCCTCCCATGAGTGGCGTTATGCGGGCGAGGGGAAGAAGAGGGCGGGGCCCACGGGTCAGAGAGAGAGGAGGGGTGAGGCGGCGGTGGATCAAGCCTAGGGATTCGGCGAGGCGAGGCCGGTCGGGCCAGGCTGGCTGTTGGCCTAGTGGGCAGTGGCTTGGGCCAGGCCTGGGGTCTTGTTGCTGGGCTGGGGTGGTTTGGTGGCGCCTGGGGTTTTTCTTTATTTTTTAAATAAAACAAAAAATGAAACAATATCTATAAATATTTTATATAGGGTATATATATACCAAAATGATCAGGAATATTCCTTTCATTTGAACATTTTCCAAAGGCAAAATCCAAACTTTATAAAAATCCATTTTTTCAAATTCAAAATAAAATTCAGATTTGAATCCAAATCTTTTGGCATTGTTTCCTCTGATATTTTTGGAGTGTCATGTTTGCTCCTCTCATACTTTTGATCAAGTATTTATCGGCTTAGTTTTTGAAATGTTTCCCACATGCCAAAGTTTGAAATTCAAATTCAAAACTCAAAATTCTCTCAAACTTCAAATGGCATTCAAATTCAAACAGGATGCATAGGATGCTTATCTATAATTGTAAAACATTCCAAATAGGAAATTTGGGATGTTACAAACCTACCACCTTAAGATGAATCTAGCCCTCGAGATTCGGGTTGGCTAACAAATAGGTGCGGGTGGTCTCGAAGAAGGTCTTCTTGGCGTTCCCAGTGGCTTCTTCCTCGGTGTGGTGACTCCACAGACCTTGCAGAACTTGATGACCTTGCTGCGGGTGACTCGCTTGCGGTCTCGAGAATTCGACGGGTTTCTCCTTGTAGGTCAGATCACCGCTCAAGCTGTATGGCCTCTAGGGGCCTTGTGTCTCTCAACGGAACATCGGCCATGTCGGCATGACACTTCTTCAGCTGAGAAACATGGAAGACATCATGAACTCCGGACAATCCTTCCGGCAATTCCAACTTGTATGCAACTTCTCCACGACGTTCGAGGATTTTGTAGGGGCCAATGAATCGGGGTGCTAACTTTCCCTTGACACCAAACCTCTTGATTCCACGAAGTGGAGACACACGAAGATATGCTCGGTCTCCCACTTCGTAAGTCACCTCCTTGCGCTTACTGTCGGCATAACTCTTCTGTCGCGACTGTGCTATCTTGAGCCTGTCTCGAATCAGCTTGACTTTCTCTTCGGAATCCTTGATAAGGTCGGAACCGAAAAATGATCGATCTCCAACATTATCCCACAGCAATGGTGTTCTACACCTCCTTCCGTATAGAGCTTCAAATGGGGCCATCTTCAAGCTGGATTGATAACTGTTGTTGTATGAGAACTCGGCGTACGGCAAATTATCATCCCAGCTAGACCCGTAGTCTAGGACACAAGCTCTCAACATGTCCTCCAGAATCTGATTGACTCTCTCGGTCTGTCCATCTGTCTGCGGATGAAAAGTTGTACTGAATTCCAGCCTCGTACCCAAAGTTTCATGCAATTGCTTCCAAAACTTTGAGGTAAACTGCGTTCCTCTATCTGACACGATTTTCCTCGGAACTCCATGCAGACATACAATCCTGGTCATGTATATCTTGGCCAACTTGGCACTGGTATAGGTAGTCTTCACGGGAATGAAGTGAGCTACCTTGGTCAAACGATCAACTACTACCCAGATAGAATCATAACCTGAACGGGTCCTGGGTAATCCTGTGATGAAATCCATACCTAGTTTCTCCCATTTCCAATCGGGAATCGGCAAAGGTTGAAGTAACCTGCTGGCTTCGATGTTCTGCCTTTACACGTTGACAAACATCACATATCGCTACGTGCTCGGCAATGTCCTTCTTCATACCGTCCACGAAACTTTGCTTCAAATCCGGTACATCTTGGTGTTGCGGGGTGAATCGAGTACGGTGAATCATGAGCCTCCTGAAGAATTAGCTTCTGAGCTCGGGATCATTGGGCACATAAATCGATCCTCAAACCATATAGTTCCGTGTTCATCCTTACGGAATCCTTTAGCTTTTCCTTCCTCCATCTTTTGCTTTATCTCATCGATTTCCTTGTCCGACTTCTGGGCTTCACGAATCCTTTCGGTCAAGGTGGACTGAACTTCCAGAGTTGCAACAAATCCTTTCGGAACTATCTCCAGTCGGAGATCTCTGAGGTCATCGACTAACTCCTGGGGTAATCCTCCTGCTGTAATAGTATTCACATAACTCTTACGGCTCAAAGCATCTGCTACAACATTAGCTTTACCGGGGTGGTAATGCAATCTCATGTCATAGTCCTTTATCAACTCTAGCCATCTCCTCTGCCTGAGGTTCAATTCCTTCTGCGTGAAGATATATTTCAAACTCTTGTGATCTGTGTAGACATCACAACGATTTCCGATGAGGAAATGTCTCTAGGTCTTGAGTGCATGCACTACAGCTGCTAACTCCAAATCATGCGTGGCATAATTCATCTCATGAGGCCGTAGCTGTCTGGAGGCATAAGCTACAACCTTACCTTCCTGCATCAATACTCCTCCGAGTCCTTGACGAGAAGCGTCAATAAACCTGGTATTCCTTGTGTATGTCCGCAAAATCAACACTTTGGGCGGTGACCAACCGTTTCTTCAATTCCTGAAAACTGGCTTCACATTCCTCGGTCCAAACATACTTGGCTTCCTTCTTCAACAGCTCAGTCATGGGCTTGGCAATCTTCGAGAAGTTCTCAATGAACCTCCGATAATATCCTGCGAGTCCGAGAAAACTGCGGATCTCCTTGACTGAGGTGGGTGACTGCCAATCGGTGACTGATTCAACCTTGGCGGGATCAACTGCTATTCCTTCTCCTGAAATAACATGTCCGAGGAATCCAACTTCCTTTAGCCAAAATTCACATTTGCTGAACTTGGCATACAACTGATGTTCTCGAAGTTTCTCCAGAACTAGTCGCAAATGTTCCTTATGTTCTTCCTCGCTCTTGGAGAAAATCAGTATATCATCGATGAACACCACGACAAACTTGTCCAAATACTCCATGAACACCTTGTTCATCAAATTCATGAAGTATGCAGGAGCATTAGTCAATCCAAATGACATGACGGTATACTCATATAAACCATACCTGGTAGTGAATGCTGTTTTGGGTATATCCTTTTCACGAATCTTCAACTGATGATACCCTGATCGAAGATCGATCTTAGAGAATACCTTGCCTCCAACAAGCTGATCAAACAAGTCATTGATCATCGGCAGAGGGTACTTGTTCTTGATGGTTACATCGTTCAATGCACGATAATCCACAACCATCCTCAAGCTTCCATCCTTCTTCTCTACCAAAAGAACTGGGGCTCCCCAAGGTGATGAGCTTGGACGAATATATCCTTTCTCCAATAACTCATTTATTTGATCCTTGATCTCTTTCAACTCATTCGGTGGCATCCGATAAGGTCTCTTGGATATTGGGGCTGTGCCGGGCAATAACTCGATCAGAAATTCAATGTCCCTGTCCGGTGGCATTCCTGGTAATTCCTCCGGAAACACATCGAAATTCTTGCACTATCGGCACTTCCTCTGAACAACTCCCGTGAGGGAATGCACTGATTATTCATCCGGCTGTGCTGGCTACATACTTGATCCTCTTCTACTCCGGGTGGTGAGCGAATAGACTTGCGTGCACAATCAATGTTCCTTCAAACTTTGACAACCAATCCATGCCTAGGATTACATCCAAGGTATGGGTTTCCAACACTATGAGGTCCACGGAAATTTGTGGTTCCCGATGTTGAGGGTTGCGTGACAGCCTACACCGCCATCATTTCTCCTCCTGCGGGCCGACGCGAAGGGGGCTTCTAAGGGTTCTAGTCGCAACCCGTACTTTTCCACAACTACCCTTGATATGAATGAATCGTTGCACCGAATCAAAGAGAACCAAAACTGAGCGTGAATTCAATAAAACTTACCAACCACGATTATCGGCTGATCATAGGCGTCCTCCACGTCGATGTGGTTCACCCGAGCACGAGGGAACGGATTTGGCTTCTTCACCGAGCCTCCATTGCCATTTCCATTCCTCTGCTTGGCCTCCGGGCAGTCGGTGGCGTAGTGCCTGTCTTCCGGCACTTGAAGCGGTGATGTGGCTCAGATCCTTCGAGCCGGGCAGAGCGGTGCTGATTGCCATTACCACTTCCATTGCCATTGCCATGGCCTGTCTTGTTGTCCCTGGCTGCGGTTGTTCCCATTTCCTCCATGGTTATGACCTCCATGGTTATGATGGGTGTGCCCTCCCGAGTACGGTGCATAACGGGCTTCGCCGAGCTCTGAGTTGTGCTTCCCCTGGCTGTACTTCCGCTTGCGCTTTCTATCTGCTGCTGCTTGCCTTCCGAATGGTGGCCTTGTCTACCAGCTCCCGGTAGTTGTTGAAAGTAGCCACAATAAGCTGCATGCTCAGTTCATCATTGAGTCCCTCAAGGAACTTCTCCTGCTTGGCGGCATCTGTGGCCACATCATCGAGGGCATAGCGGCGAGCTTGCTGAATTCATCCACGTCTTGTGCCACGATGCGGTTCCCTGGCGCAAGTTTCGAACTCACGCTTCTTGCACTCATGGCTCCAGCTGAGACATGAGCAGTCGGAAGGCCTGCTGGAATTGATCCCAAGTGATGGCACCAATGGGAAAAGTGGCGGTGTAATTCTCCCACCAAGAAGCTGCAGGTCCATCCGGTTGATGCGCTGCAAAGCGCACCTTCTCAACATCGGTGCATCCAACGGTGACTAGCTCCTTCCGATTTTGCGGAGCCAATCATCAGCCACAATCGGCTCGGTGCTACTAGAGAACACCGGCGGATTCAACCTCGAAATCGAGTCAAGTTGTCCACAATGGGTGGTGGCGGTGGCGGTGGATTGTTGGCGTGTTGTTCGATTCGAATAAGGAGCTGCATCGGTGCATTCTGCTGCTGGAGCAGCTGGGTGAGCTCCGGCGGGAAACCAGTGTCACGTCTCGGAGGCATCTGGTGTTTTGGAGGGGATGAGAAATTTAGAATAGAACAATGGTCTATGAGGAATAACACTACCCATATGAATGCACAATCATAACACACCAATCATTTATTCATTCCATTCAAACATGGTTCAACTAGATTACAAAAACTCATGACTAATCGAAGGAAAAACATCGGCCTAACTGATCGATGAAAAAGTAAAAGATAACATGGTGGTCGACTAAAAAGTCTTCATCAGTGGCGCCTCCTCTTGGGGTTTCCTTCGGTGGTACTCCCTTCGAAATCTTGATCATTGCTCACGAGGGGTGCTTCATCTCCACTCGGGTAAAGGTCCTCTCCCAAGTCCATCTTTTCCTCTATCGCGGCAAGCTTCATCTTCAGGTCGTCGACTATCTCCATGAAGTCCGTGATTTCTTCCTCATGGCCAAGGAAGTCTGCGCGTGCCTTCTCCTCCAGTTCCCAGTTCATGGAACAAAAGCTTCCGTGTGTCTTGAGTTACGGGCGAGCCTGAATCTCCGTTTCTGAGAAGACATTCCAAGTCCTGGATGTATGAGAGAGTGGAATCGTCCTCAATGGTACGGATGATATCTCCATTCCTTGCCCTGCGAGAAACCATGGCGAGGTCTCGAGTGATCGAGCTCGGCCTCAGATCCTCTCGGAGATGTCCAAGTGCTCGGTAGATCGCCACGTCCCTTCCGATGATCCAGTTGAACTCGGTGAACTCAAAGTTGATAGGCTCCGTGTGTCCTCCAAAGGTTCTCCACAGGATATGCACTTCAATCCTGTAGCGGTGTCCGTCCGAAGTGCATTAGTGGGTTTCCGGTGATCGAGGGTAGAGCTATCTTCAGCTGCTTCACCATCTGGACCAGCTTTCTTCGAAGGGCATCGTCTCATCGGGCTGGCGTAACTCCGTAGCAAAACTGGGTTGAACTCGACGACCATCTAGAATGTTGCAAAGGGAGAAGAGTCGAAATTGAACAGGGAGAATTATAGAATGAAAAGGGTTCAAAGTAAATGGTCTCGCTTATGGCTTTCCGATCCTAGGGGTTACGATCCTCGGTCAGCGTGTGCTCGATACCATCTCTGTGGCGACCTGACCCAAAATCGGTCAAATCTACGTATCTGCATGCCATCCCAAGATCATCTTTGGTACTCACAGTACATCGATAAAGTAATCAAAGTTCAATCACACCTGAATATCATTAAACGATTCTCATATAGAGTCTTTATTACAAGGGAATAAATTTGGCTCAAGGCCAACTCATGAGAAATAAACTACAAATGCTGCGGAAGCGTCGAAGGTAAGCGAGTCCATCCGACTCCAAAGGGCAATCGCCAAGCGCGGAGCATAGCCTCACTCCTGATCGGAATATATCTCTGCAACATAATACGTTGCAGCCATGTAGGTCAGCTTTTGGAATAAGCTGGCAAGTCATGAAGAATAACAATAATAAAGTTACTAACTCTATATGCATTTTGGCTGTGGAGCTCTAAGTTTCATCATTTTGCGAAAAGCAAATTTTATCCTACTACAGTGGACTTGCTTGTAAATTACTACAATTGTTGGTAGTTATTGAGATGGTTCCGCCAACCAATATCTCGTTCCCATTATTAAGTCATAAACCCTCAAATAATTCATTAGTTTTAGTGTTGAGATATCCGAATACTTCCAAGTTCCAGAGGCTCAAATGTCCGTAATCGGGACACGGCTAATCGATTAGATCTTTAACTCTGCAGAGGGTTGCGCACTTTCCCCGCAAGAATCATTCCCTCCTTTAAAGTCTTCGCACTTCATGGTGTTTGAAGACGGGACGGATGAAACAGGGTCTTCCAAAGAGTTCTTCTGGCCACTGCCGGTACCCATCCAATCCTACCGTTCGTCTACTTCTCGTAGTACCGTCCAGCCAGCGTCACTACTAGGGTCAACCCAGCCAGAGCCCATAATGGCTTGCGGCTGCACAGTAAGCTTCGGTCATGGGGCATCCATCCTTCTCTTTGTGGCTGGGTGAAGCTTTCCGCAGGATGTCATGGCGCTTCTCCATGCATCCCGCCACCACTGGTGCTCCAGGTGCCCGTCAACCGCCCTCCACCCAGTAGTAATTTTCCAAGTCCATCTTGATCATTGTAGTTCATGGGGTTGTCATCATCATTGACTCTCACATCTTGCTTATGAATATCACTCATCCCAAATCCGTCTCTGAGCATAGCAAAGTAACTACTACGTCCGGGGTCATGGTAACAAGGGATTGGTTCATCCTACCACATGATACTACTCAAGTTTAATGACTTCAAGATTTCACTACTGCATGCATGGTGGGGTGGTGACAACTACTAATGCACAAAAACATAGGTATAGAAATAACATGATCAAAACTTGCCTTGCTGATGATCCTCGTAAGCTAAAGAGTCGAGTAGCAAGCTTAGACTCTGGAAACTCTACCGAGACAAACAATAACACAATAAGCACAAAGCAATAGGATCACACGACATAACAAAAGTAACATAACACAACAAATCAACCAAAACCAAATCAAAAAAAAGAAAACTCAAAGAAACCAATTCAAAGTTTTTCCCTACTCCAAACAATGACAAAAAAATAGTTTTTATATAACAAAAATTCCTTAATATAACCTAATCATGCTTTTAAGTTAACTTAACAGAAAAGGTTTCACTAAGCAACTAGGAGCAAAAAGAATTAATTAAAAGCTATTATAAAACTCATTTTAGGCCTAAACCAATTTCTATTAAGAAAAATAAATTAAAACTTTTATTAATTATAAATAAAAGTTCATCTACTAGAATGATAGAAACTAACCTGGAATAACTAATCACAAGTTAAAAATAAATTCATTTACTAATTAAAATATTAGGAAAACAGGAACTAGTTAATTAATTAGGATTAATAGGATTCTGCTTAAAACTAATTATTTATTAATCCTAAAATACCCAAGTTAATTTCTAGGGTTTGGCAATGTCAAAATAAAGTTGGGGCAAAAGAATCATGCAAAAATAATTTTTCTAACTCAAGTTATAGCAGATTTACTATTCTGACTAAAACTAAATTAAAGCAATTTTAATTATTTTAACATAGCTAAATATATATTCTACAGAAACTACATAAAATTTGCAATCCAACAAAAAAGAATCATCTAAAAATAATAAACAGAATAAAAGATATCAATTTTTGAAAGCGAAACTATTCGCTAAAACAGAAAATCAAAATAAAAGAAAAAGGCCTAATGGGCCTATACTCTGCCCTGTGCGTTAGATAGCCTAACGGGCCCTAGGGTTAACTAAAACGAACCGGGCCTAAAAATAAAAAACCTAACTAATACTAAACCGATTGAACCGGCCGGTTTTCTAAATAAAACCTACCCCTTCGGGGGTTCTAATCCTAGCCGCTCATTTAAGATCGGACGGGGGGTGATTTCGGGCTTACGGACTCCGGCGGCAAGGCGGGCGCGGCGCGAGAGTGCGTCGGGGCTTGAAGGCGGGGAGCTCCAGTGAGTCGTCGGGAGGATGCGGGGAGCACGGGAGTGGTTTGGTGGGGTCGGGGTGGTCGGGTGGACTAGGGTGGCGACATCGGCGACTTTGGCGTGATGGCGAGCTCAGGTCTCCGTGAGCTCGGAGAGAGAGGAGAGGGGTCCGCGAGGCTAGGGGGAATGGGGTGCGGAGGCTCGGCTTTTATAGCCTGGGGTCAGGCGGCTTGGGTCGATCAGGCGATCGGGATCCCGGATTCTTGAGATCCGCGATCCTCCGTGAGTGGCGCTGCGTGGGAGGGGAAGAAGAGGCGGGGCCTGGTCAGCGAGAGAGAGGGAGGGGTGAGGCGAGCGGTCGACCGAAGCCTAGGGGATTCGGGCGAGGGGCGAGGCCGGTCGGGCGCTGGGCTGGCCTGTTGGCCTAGTGGGCCGGGCTGGCTTGGGCCAGCGCGAGGTCTTGTGGCTGGGCTGGGGTGGCTTTGCTGGCGCCCGGGGGTTTTCTTTATTTTTAAATAAAACAAAAACAAAATGAAACAATATCTATAAATATTTTATATAGGGTATATATATACCAAAATGATCAGGGAATATTCCTTTCATTTGAACATTTTCCAAAGGCAAAATCCAAACTTTATAAAAATCCATTTTTTTCAAATTCAAAATAAAATTCAGATTTGAATCCAAATCTTTTGGCATTGTTTCCTCTGATATTTTTGGAGTGTCATGTTTGCTCCTCTCATACTTTTGATCAAGTATTTATCAGGCTTAGTTTTTGAAATGTTTCCCACATGCCAAAGTTTGAAATTCAAATTCAAAACTCAAAATTCTCTGAAACTTCAAATGGCATTCAAATTCAAACAGGATGCATAGGATGCTTATCTATAATTGTAAAACATTCCAAATAGGAAATTTGGGATGTTACATGTGGTGTTCCGGGTGGCGTGCGTTGCGAAACTATTCCGCATTGTTTCAAATGTAAACCAAACTCGTAACTCAAATATTCTCCTCCATGATCAGATCGTAGGAATTTTATTTTCTTGTTACGATGATTTTCCACTTCACTCTGAAATTCTTTGAACTTTTCAAATATTTCAGACTTGTGTTTCATTAAGTAGATATACCCATATCTGCTCAAATCATCTGTGAAGGTGAGAAAATAACGATACCCGCCGCGAGCCTCAATATTCATTGGACCACAAACATCAGTATGTATGATTTCCAACAAATCAGTTGCTCGCTCCATAGTTCCGGAGAACGGTGTTTTAGTCATCTTGCCCATGAGGCATGGTTCGCAAGTACCAAGTGATTCATAATCAAGTGATTCCAAAAGTCCATCAGTATGGAGTTTCTTCATGCGCTTTATACCGATATGACCTAAACGGCAGTGCCACAAATAAGTTGCACTATCATTATCAACTCTGCATCTTTTGGTTTCAACACATGAATATGTGTATCACTACTATCGAGATTCATCAAAAATAGACCACTCTTTAAGGGTGCATGACCATAAAAGATATTACTCATATAAATAGAACAACCATTATTCTCTGATTTAAATGAATAACCGTCTCGCATCAAACAAGATCCAGATATAATGTTCATGCTCAACGCTGGCACCAAATAACAATTATTCAGGTCTAATACTAATCCCGAAGGTAGATGTAGAGGTAGCGTGCCGACCGCGATCACATCGACTTTGGAACCATTTCCCATGCGCATCGTCACCTCGTCCTTGGCCAGTGTTCGCTTATTCCGTAGTCCCTGTTTCGAGTTGCAAATATTAGCAACAGAACCAGTATCAAATACCTAGGTGCTACTGCGAGCTCTAGTAAGGTACACATCAATAACATGTATATCACATATACCTTTGTTCACCTTGCCATCCTTCTTATCCGCCAAATACTTGGGGCAGTTCCGCTTCCGATGTCGATCCTGCTTGCGGTAGAAGCACTCGATCTCGTGCTTAGGTCCAGACTTGGGTTTCTTCTCTTGAGCAGCAATTTGTTTGCTGTTCTTCTTGAAGTTCCCCTTCTTCTTCCCTTTGCCCTTTTTCTTGAAACTGGTGGTCTTGTTAACCATCAACACTTGATGCTCCTTCTTGATTTCTACCTTCGCGGTTTTTAGCATTGCAAAGAGTTCGGGAATAGTCTTGTTCATCCCTTGCATATTATAGTTCATCACGAAGCTCTTGTAGCTTGGTGGCAGTGATTGAAGAATTCATCAATGACACTATCATCGGAAGATTAACTCCCAGTTGAATCAAGTGATTATTATACCCGACATTTTGAGTATATGTTCACCGATGAACTATTCTCCTCCATCTTGCAGCTATAGAACTTATTGGAGACTTCATATCTCTCAATCCGGGCATTTTCTTGAAATATTAACTTCAACTCCTGGAACATCTCATATGCTCCATGACGTTCAAAACATCGTTGAAGACCCGGTTCTAAGCCGTAAAGCATGGCACACTGAACTATTGAGTAGTCATCAGCTTTGCTCTGCCAGATGTTCACAACATCTGGCGTTGCTCCTGCTGCAGGCCTGGCACCCAGCGGTGCTTCCAGGACGTAATTCTTCTGTGCAGCAATGAGGATAATCCTCAAGTTACGGACCCAGTCCGTGTAATTGCTACCATCATCTTTCAACTTTGCTTTCTCAAGGAACGCATTAAAATTCAACGGAACAACAGCACGAGCCATCTATCTACAACAAACATAGATAAGCAAAATACTATCAGGTACTAAGTTCATGATAAATTTAAGTTCAATTAATCATATTACTTAAGAACTCCCACTTAGACAGACATCTCTCTAGTCATCTAAGTGGTCACGTGATCCAAATCAACTAAACCATAACCGATCATCACGTGAGATTGAGTTGTTTTCAATGGTGAACATCACTATGTTGATCATATCTACCATATGATTCACACTCGACCTTTCGGTCTCCGTGTTCCGAGGCCATATCTGTATATGCTAGGCTCGTCAAGTTTAACCTGAGTATTCTGCGTGTGCAAAACTGGCTTGCACCCGTTGTAGATGGACGTTGAGCTTATCACACCCGATCATCACGTGGTGTCTGGGCACGACGAACTTTGGCAACGGTGCATACTCAGGGAGAACACTTCTTGATAATTTAGTGAGAGATCATCTTAAAATGCTACCGTCAATCAAAGCAAGATAAGATGCATAAAAGATAAACATCACATGCAATCAATATAAGTGATATGATATGGCCATCATCATCTTGTGCTTGTGATCTCCATCTCCGAAGCACCGTCGTGATCACCATCGTCACCGGCGCGACACCTTGATCTCCATCGTAGCATCGTCGTTGTTACACCATCTATTGCTTCTACGACTATCGCTACCGCTTAGTGATAAAGTAAAGCAATTACAGGGCGTTTGCATTTCATACAATAAAGCGACAACCATATGGCTCCTGCCAGTTGCCGATAACTTCGGTTACAAAACATGATCATCTCATACAATAAAATATAGCATCACGTCTTGACCATATCACATCACAACATGCCCTGCAAAAACAAGTTAGACGTCCTCTACTTTGTTGTTGCAAATTTTACATGGCTGCCACGGGCTGAGCAAGAACCTTCTTATCTACGCATCAAAACCACAACGATAGTTCGTCAAGTTAGTGCTGTTTTAACCTTCGCAAGGACCGGGCGTAGCCACACTCGGTTCAACTAAAGTGAGAAAGAGAGACACCCGCCAGTCACCTTTAAGCAACGAGTGCTCGTAGCGGTGAAACCAGTCTCGCGTAAGCGTACGCGTAATGTCGGTCCGGGCCGCTGCATCTCACAATACCGCTGAATCAAAGTATGACATGCTGGTAAGCAGTATGACTTGTATCGCCCACAACTCACTTGTGTTCTACTCGTGCATATAACATCAACGCATAAAACCTAGGCTCGGATGCCACTGTTGGGGAACGTAGTAATTTCAAAAATTTCCTACGCACACGCAAGATCATGGTGATGCATAGCAACGAGAGGGGAGAGTGTTGTCCATGTACCCTCGTAGACCGAAAGCGGAAGCGTTATGACAACGCGGTTGATGTAGTCGTACGTCTTCACGATCCGACCGATCCAAGCACCGAACGTACGGCACCTCCGTGTTCTGCACACGTTCAACTCGATGACGATCCCCGGACTCCGATCCAGCAGGGTGTCGGGGATGAGTTCCATCAGCACGATGACGTGGTGACGATGATGATGTTCTACCAACGCAGGGCTTCACCTAAACTCCGCGACGATATGACCGAGGTGGAATATAGTGGAGGGGGGCACCGCACACGGCTAAGGAACGATCACGATGATCAACTTGTGTGTCAAGGGGTGCCCCCTGGCCCCGTATATAAAGGAGCAAGGGGGGAGGCCAGCCGGCCCTAGGGGGCGCGCCAAGGAGGGGGGAATCCTCCTCCTAGTGGGAGTAGGATTCCCCTTTCCTAGTCCCACTAGGAAGGAGGAAGGGGGAAGGAAAAAGAGGGAGAGGGAGAGGAAGAGGGGCCGCCCTTTCCCTAGTCCAGTCGGACTCCCCATGGGGGCGCCACCTCTGGCTGCTACCTCTCTCTCCCTAAAGCCCATTAAGGCCCAATACTTCCCCGGGGGGTTCAGGTAACCCCTCCGGCACTCCGGTTTTCTCCGAAATCACCCGGAACAATTCCGTTGTCCGAATATAGTCATCCAATATATCAATCTTTATGTCTCGACCATTTCGAGACTCCTCGTCATGTCCTTGATCACATCCGGGACTCCGAACAACCTTCGGTACATCAAAACATATAAACTCATAATAAAACTGTCATCGTAACGTTAAGCGTGCGGACCCTACGGGTTCGAGAACTATGTATACATGACCTAGAACCATTCTCGGTCAATAACCAATAGCGGAACCTGGATGCTCATATTGGCTCCCACATATTCTACGAAGATCTTTATCGGTCAAACCGCATAACAACATATGTTGTTCCCTTTGTCATCGGTATGTTACTTGCCCGAGATTCGATCGTCGGTATCTAATACCTAGTTCAATCTCGTTACCGGCAAGTCTCTTTACTCATTACGTAATGCATCATTCCGTAACTAACTCATTAGCTACATTGCTTGCAAGGCTTATAGTGATGTGCATTACCGAGAGGGCCCAGAGATACCTCTCCGACAATCGGAGTGACAAAAACCTAATCTCGAAATACGCCAACCCAACATGTACCTTTGGAGACACCTGTAGTACTCCTTTATAATCACCCAGTTACTTGTGACGTTTGGTAGCACCAAAGTGTTCCTCCGTAAACGGAGTTGCATAATCTCATAGTTACAGGAACATGTATAAGTCATGAAGAAAGCAATAGCAATATACTAAGCGATCAAGTGCTAGGCTAACGGAATGGGTCATGTCAATCACATCATTCTCCTAATGATGTGACCCCGTTAATCAAATGACAACACATGTCTATGGTTAGGAAACATAACCATCTTTGATTAATGAGCTAGTCAAGTAGAGGCATACTAGTGACGTTATGTTGGTCTATGTATTCACACATGTATTATGTTTCCGGTTAATACAATTCTAGCATGAATAATAAACATTATCAGGATATGAGGAAATAAATAATAACTTTATTATTGCCTCTAGGGCATATTTCCTTCAATATGATCATTCACTTTGCTTGGTGATGAGTGCATGTATTCAATCTTTATTATTTTGAGCGCTCCACCAAGATGTATGTGACATGGAAGAGTAACCCATGAGCCTAATTCCTTGTGCATTTGCAGTCCAAAGCAAATCTTAAACTATGCAAAAATTTAGGGGGAGCTCTTGCTTATCACATAGTTCTCAAAGCGACGATGTTTTTCAATCCTATTATCATTTGTCGAAGCTTTGATCTATATGTTGTCATCAATTACCAAAAAGGGGGAGATTGAAAGTGCAACTATCCCTAGGTGGTTTTGGTAATTCATATCAACATACAGCTCATTGAGCTAATACTATTCCAAGAAAAATATTTCAGGAAAGCTCAATGAATGGTATGGCATGGATGATGAAAGTGGATCCCTCAAAATATTAAGGACAAAAGGATTGGCTCAGGCTCAAAAGCTCAATACTCTACATCTTATATTTTAGTGATCCAAGATCACATTGAGTCTATAGGAAAAGCCAATACTATCAAGGAGGGATGAGGTGTTGCTTAATGAGCTTCTTGCTTCAAGTGCTTAGTGATATGCTCCAAAAACCCTCAACTACTTTCTCATATCCACATATGACCTAAACCTAAAGTCAAAATCGGTCCCACCGATTCTTTCTATCCGGAACCACAGAGTTCAGATGTCATAGCCACTGCCACAAACAATCGGTCTCACCGATAGGGATCTCGGTCTCACAGAGATGGGATTGTAATCTCTCTATTTCCCTTCGTAACGTTTCGGTCTAACCGAAGTGAGCGATCGGTCCCACTGAGATTGCAATGTAAACTCTCTGTTTCCCTTTCGTAACATTTCGGTCTCACCGAAAAGAGCGAATCGGTCCCACCGAGTTTACCTGACCAACTCTCTGGTTAGCTAATTACCAAAATCGGTCTCACCGAGTTTGCGTAATCGGTCTCACCGAGATTACGTTATGCCCTAACCCTAACCATATCGGTCCTACCGAGTTGCATGTCGGTCCCACCGAAATCACTAAAGGTCACTAGGTTTATTGAATCGGTCCGACCGAGTTTGTTGATTCGGTCCCACCGAGATTGGTAAATTGTGTGTAACGGTTAGATTTTGTGTGGAGGCTATATATACCCCTCCACCTCCTCTTCATTCATGGAGAGAGCCATCAGAACAAACCTAGACTTCCAACTTACTATTTCTGAGAGAGAACTACCTACTCAAGTGTTGAGGCCAAGATATTCCATTCCTACCATATGAATCTTGATCTCTAGCCTTCCCCCAAGTTGCTTTCCACTCAAATCTTCTTTCCACCAGATCCAAATCCTATGAGAGAGAGTTGAGTGTTGGGGAGACTATCATTTGAAGCACAAGAGCAAGGAGTTCATCATCAACGCACCATTTGTTACTTCTTGGAGTGTGGTGTCTCCTAGATTGGCTAGGTGTCACTTGGGAGCCTCCGACAAGATTGTGGAGTTGAACCAAGGAGTTTGTAAGGGCAAGGAGATCGCCTACTTCGTGAAGATCTACCGCTAGTGAGGCAAGTCCTTCGTGGGCGACGGCCATGGTGGGATAGATAAGGTTGCTTCTTCGTGGACCCTTCTTGGGTGGAGCCCTCCGTGGACTCGCGCAACCGTTACCCTTCGTGGGTTGAAGTCTCCATCAACGTGGATGTACGATAGCACCACCTATCGGAACCACGACAGAAACATCCGTGTCTCCAATTGCGTTTGAATTCTCCAAACCCTTCCCTTTACATTCTTGCAAGTTGCATGCTTTAATTTCCGCTGCTCATATACTCTTTGCATGCTTGCTTGAATTGTGTGAAGATTGCTTGACTTGTGCAAAGATAGCTAAAATCTGCCAAAGCCTAAAATTGGGAAAAGGTTAAGTTTTTAATTGGTCAAGTAGTCTAATCACCCCCCTCTAGACATACTTCAAGGTCCTACAGCAGGGCTTATAAACCACTTCGAGCCCCTCTCAAATAGCGAGGTGGGACTAAAGGTTTGGCCGCGGCAGCAGCACCCACCTTTGGTCCCGGTTGGTGGCACCAACCGGGACCAATGGGGCACCAACCGGGACCGATGCCCACATTTAGTCCCGGTTGGTGCCACCAACCGGGACCGAAGGCCTCTGCTTCCCGCCCTTTCGGCTGCTGAAAAGAGACCTTTGGTCCCGGTTGATGGCACCAACCGGGACGAAAGGGTGGCATTGGTCCCAATGGCTTTGCTATATAAGCAAACCCTTAGCATTTTTCATTTTCATCTCTGCAGTTGCCCCGCCCCAACGATGCCGCCAGTTGCCCGAGCTTCGCCCGTCGCGCCCCATCGGCGCGCCCTGCCCGTGCCGCCCGTGCCCAGCGCCGTCACCACCCAGCGCCGTCACCGTCCCGACGCGTCGCCGTCACCTCCCAGCGCCGCCCAGCGCCATCACCGCCCAGCGCCACCGCTGCACCGCGCCGTCGCCGCGCCGCCCCACGGTCCGGCGGCCTTCCGATATTTTTTTTCATATATGTGATGATGTTGATATAATGTTTTTTTTTCATATGATGTTTTTTGTGCATATGATGTTTTTTTCATATGATGTTTTTTATCATATATGTATTATTATTTTTATTTAGGTTGTTAATTAGTAGATATCAATTTTAGGTTAGTGCATTTTAGGTTAGTGTAGAGGAAAAAGTAAAATAAGGAAAAGGAAGAAAAGAGGAAGAAGGAAGAAGGAAGAAGAAGAAGAAAAAGAAGGAGTGGAAAAAGGAAAATAAGAAGAGGAAGAAGGAGAAGAAGAAAGGAGAAGAAGAGGAGAGGAAGAAGAGGAGAAATAAATAAGAAGAGAAAAAAAAGAAAAAAAAGAGGAGAAGAAGAAAGGAATAGAGGAGAAGAAGAAAAGGATAGAATAATTTCTATTTTTTTTCTTATTCTCCCCTTCTTCTCCTCTTTTTCTTCTTCTTTTTTTTCTTCGATCTTCTCCACTATTCCTTTCTTCTTCTCCTCTTTTTTCTTCTTCGATCTTTCTTCCTCTTCTTACATGAGGGGAGGGGTCGATATACCCCCTCCCCGGTAACTTTGACATGAGGGGGGGGGGTCGCCGAGGGTTCGAGGGGCGAGGGTCGGGAACTAGGGTAGAGGTTCGAGGGTCACCGAGGGTTTGAGGGTTGTCGAGGGGCCTAGGATTCGAGGGTCGAGGAACGTCGAGGGGTCGAGGGTCGCCGAGGGTTCGAGGGTCGAGCGTCGAGGATCGTCGAGAAATCCATGGCTTCATCATTAGCCGGAAGTAACTGGGGCATGATGGTACGAAGTTGTGCAAAGTTGTTCTGGAACGGAGTCCCGGATAGGATAACTCGCCTTTTTGTACGAAGTTATGCAAAGGCCTTCCAAATAGCGATATTCGGAAGGCTCTTGTTGAACTTTATAGGAAAAAGCAAATTATCCTATCTGGGACTCCGTTCCAGAACAACTTTGCAGAACTTCGTACCATCATGCGCCTGTTACTTTCGCCTAATGATGAAGACATGGTTTTGTTGAATCCTTTGACACTAGCTAGGAAACCTCTCAACCCCTCGGTGATCCTCGATTCTCGACCCTCGACCCTCGAACCCTCGGGGACCCTCGACCCCTCGACGTTCCTCGACCCTCGAACCCTAGGCCCCTCGACGACCCTCGAACCCTCCGTGACCCTCGAACCTCTACCCTAGTTCCTGACCCTCGCCCCTCGAACCCTCGGCGACCCCTCCCTCATGTCGAAGTTATCGTGGAGGGGGTATATCGACCCCCCTCATGTAAGAAGAGGAAAAAAGATCGAAGAAGAAAAAAGAGGAGAAGAAGAAAGGAATAGAGGAGAAGATCGAAGAAAAGAAGAAGAAAAAAGAGGAGAAGAAGAAAGGAATAGAAAAGAAGAAAAAATTTTATTCTTCTATTTTTTCCTTTCTTCTTCTCCTTTTTTCTTCTTCCAATTTTCTTCTTATTTATTTCTCCTCTTCTTCTCCTTTCTTCTTCTCCTTCTTCCTCTTCTTATTTTCCTTTTCCACTCCTTCTTTTTCTTCTTCTTCTTCTTCCTTCTTCCTTCTTCCTCTTTTCTTCCTTTTCCTTATTTTAGTTTTTCCTCTACACTAACCTAAAATGCACTAACCTAAAATCAATATCTACTAATTAACAACCTAAATAAAAAATTAATACATATATGAAAAAACATCATATGAAAAAACATCATATGCACAAAAACATCATATGAAAAAACATCATATCAACATCATCACATATATGAAAAATTGAAGGCCACGGACCGTGGGCGCTGGCGACGGCGCTGGCAGCAGCGCGCTGGGCGGTGATGGCGTCATGGCGACGCAGGCGGCGGCGACGGCGCTGGGCGCGCTGGAGGTGACGGCGACGGCCGGACGGTGAGGGAGCGGGTGACAAGGCGACGTGTCGGGCGGTGCGGGGTGTGGTGACAGCGCTGGGCGCGGCGGTGATGGGGCAGGGCGCGGCGGCGGCGGCGGCGGCGGCGTCGGCGGGCGGGCTCGGGCAGCTGGCAGTGTCGTCGGGCGGGGCAACTGCAGAGATGAAAAAGCAAAAACGCTAAGTGTTTGCTTATATAGCAAAGCCATTGGTCCCGGTTCGTGGCACCAACAGGGACCAATGCCACCCTTTCGTCCCGGTTGGTGCCACCAACCGGGACCAAAGGTCTCTTTTCAGCAGCCGAAAGGGCGGGTAGCAGAGGCCTTTGGTCCCGGTAGGTGGCACCAACCAGGACTAAAGGTGGGCATTGGTCCCGGTTGGTGCCACGAACTGGGACCAATGCACCCGTTTAGTCCCGGTTGGTGCCACCGACCGGGACCAAAGGTGGGTGCTGCTGCTGCGGCCAAACCTTTAGTCCCACCTCGCTAGTTGAGAGGGGCTCGAAGTAGTTTATAAGCCCTTCCGAGCCGACCACTTCGAGCTCCTCTCTACTGCAGGCTTACGGGCCTAAATCCACTCCATTCTCTGTGCCTGTGGGCCTACTAGGCCTACTGCGGGCCTGCATCCTGGCCCAACTAGCAGGTTTCTAGTCGTATGCAGGCCATGGTGGCTCAGTAGGCGGCATTTTTTAAATATTTTTCTAGTTTTTTTGTTTTATTTATTTTATTTTGTTTCTACTTACAGCAAAATACTTATTAGTTTTCCAGTTACTCTTTTTGGTTTTAGCTAATAAAAATTATAAACTTCAGTTAGTGCCATTAATTTTCCAATTTGAATAGTTTAAATTTTAATTCTTTGAAATTTGTGTGAATCACTAGTTTGTGATTAACTTTACTATAAAAATAGATTCTGGAGTGATTCTTTTTCCTGCTATTTAATATTACTGTGTTTAAACATTATATTCACAAACAGTTTTTGTTATTGTAGTTTCTAACAAAAGAAATATGATAATTCCTTTTGCTATGAAAGTTTCTAACAAAAAAGTTCTTTATGAAAATTCTTTTTGCTTATAATGTTTTGAACAGAAAATACTTTGATAATTTTAGTTCATAAATTTTATATAATTTTAGTTTCAACAATACTAGAGGTTTATAAAACTTTTTAGTTGATTCCTTTTGCTATTAGAGTTTCATTAAAGTTTTCTAGTTCATTCTTCTTTCTATTAGAGTTTCATTAAAGTTTTCTAGTTCATTCTTTTAGTTTATTATTTTTGCTACTAGAGTTTCATAAAAGTTTTCGAGATCATTCTTTTTTTATTAGTTCATTCTTTGAGCTAAATGACCCTGAAATTGAAAAGCACTTCAGATAAACTCTGAAGAGGTTGAAAATTGGCATGGTATCATCATTTCACCCACATAGCATGTGCTAAAATGTTGAGAGGGTTACGACAAAAACTAGATGCACTTCGTGTACAAAATGGATAATCTCTTTCGAAGTATCAGGGTTTCAGACGAAAACTCATCTGTTACAAAGGGATTTCATTTTTTTGAACTTATTTGAACTCTAGACTTTTTGAGTGTTCAAAGTACACCATTCAAAGCCACATCATCAATTTTCAACCCTTTCTGACTTCATTTGTTATTTTTCATGCATTTACTGATTTTTTGAGCTATATGACCCTGAAAATGAAAAGCACTACAAATGAACTCTGAAAAGGTTGAAAGTTGACATGGTATCATCATTTCACCTACATAGCATGTGCTAAAAAGTCGAGAGGGTTACGGCAAAAACTGGATGCACTTCGTGTACAAAACGGACAATCTCTTCCAAAGTATAAGGGTTTCATACGGAAACTCGTCCGTTACATGGATATTTTAGATCAAAGGCATCATCATAATAGTTGTGGAGAGAAAGTCTTCACTTCTTCTTCGCTTGTGTCCTTTGCTTATTGCACCGTAACCATGGACAATCTTCATCGTTTAACAGGGTGCTTGGGTCAGCCTTGACTATGAAGGGAGGAATTTCATGAAACTTTTCATAATCTCCAGACATGGCTGTCTTGCCCTCCACTCCCACGATGTCTCTTTTTCCTGAAAGAATGATGACCCACAAGTATAGGGGATCTATCGTAGTCCTTTCGATAAGTAAGAGTGTCAAACCCAACGAGGAGCAGAAGGAAATGATAAGAGGTTTTCAGCAAGGTATTCTCTGCAAGTACTGAAATAAGTGGTAACAGATAGTTTTGTGATAGGATAATTTGTAACGAGAAACAAGTAACAAAAGTAAATAAAGTGCAGCAAGGTGGCCCAATCCTTTTTGTAGCAAAGGACAAGCCTGGACAAACTCTTATATAAAGGAAAACGCTCCCGAGGACACATGGGAATTATTGTCAAGCTAGTTTTCATCACGTTCATATGATTCGTGTTCGGTACTTTGATAATTTGATATGTGGGTGGACCGGTGCTTGGGTGCTGTTCTTTCTTGAACAAGCATCCCACTTATGATTAACCTCTATTGCAAGCATCCGCAACTACAACAAAAGTATTAAGGTAAACCTAACCATAGCATGAAACATATGGATCCAAATCAGCCCCTTACGAAGCAACGCATAAACTAGGGTTTAAGCTTCTGTCACTCTAGCAACCCATCATCTACTTATTACTTCCCAATGCCTTCCTCTAGGCCGAAATAATGGTGAAGTGTTATGTAGTCGACGTTCACATAACACCACTAGAGGCTAGACAACATACATCTCATCAAAATATCGAACGAATACCAAATTCACATGACTACTAATAGCAAGACTTCTCCCATGTCCTCAGGAACAAATGTAACTACTCACAAAGCATATTCATGTTCATCAGAGGGGTATTAATATGCATAAAGGATCTGAACATATGATCTTCCACCAAATAAACCAACTAGCATCAACTACAAGGAGTAATCAACACTACTAGCAACCTACTAGCACCAATCCTGGACTTGGAGACAAGAATTGGATACAAGAGATGAACTAGGGGTTTGAGAGGAGATGGTGCTGGTGAAGATGTTCATGGGGATTGACCTCTCCCGATGAGAGGAGTGTTGGTGATGACGATGGCGATGATTTCCCCTCCCGGAGGGAAGTGTCCCTGGCAGAACAGCTCTGCCGGAGCCCTAGATTGGTTCCGTCAAGGTTCTGCCTCGTGGCGGCGGAGTCTCGTCCCGAAAGACTTCATATGGCAGAAGATGGCCACCGGAGAGCCAACAGGCGGCCCACGAGGCAGGGGGCGCGCCCTGGGGGGAAGGGCACGCCCCCACCCTTGTGGCCAGGTGGGCCCCCCTCTGGCGTACTTCTTCCGCTGAATATTTTTTATTATTTCCAAAAATGACTTTCGTGTTGTTTCAATACTTTTGGAGTTGTGCAGAATAGGTCTCTAATATTTGCTCCTTTTCCAGCCCAGAATTCCAGCTGCCGGCGTTCTCCCTCCTTATGTAAACCTTGTAAAATAAGAGAGAATAGGCATAAGTATTGTGAAATAACGTGTAGTAACAGCCCATAATGCAATAAATATCAATATAAAAGCATGATGCAAAATGGACGTATCAACTCCCCCAAGCTTAGACCTAGCTTGTCCTCAAGTGGAAGCCGATAACGGTAAACATGTCCACATGTTTAGAGGTAGAGGTGTCAAAAAAATAAAATACGGACATGAGGGCATCATGATTATTCTCATAACAGCAACATATAAGGATATTGTCATATGATTTCTTATGCTCAAGTAATAATATATTCACAACGCAAAGTATGAATCAGAAACTTTATTGAGAACCAACAAACTATAATCTCAGTCATTGAAGCAATTGCAATTTATTATAACATCAGAAAGAGTCTATGTCAGAGCTTTCTAGCAAGTCCACATACTCAACTATCATTTAGTCTTTCATAATTGCTAACGCTCACGCAATACTTGTGGTTACGGAGTTTTAGTCGGACACAGAGAAAGATAAGGGCTTATAAGAAAACATAACCCATTACGTTGTCTTCCTTGTCCAACATCAACTCTTTAGCATATCATATTTTAATGAGTGCTCCCAATCATAAAAGATGTACAATATAATATATTTATATGTGAAACCTCTCTTTCTTTATTACTTCCTATTAATTGCAACGATGACCAAAGCTATGTTTGCCAACTCTCAACAATTTTTAATCACCATACTCTTTCTATGTGAAGTTATTACTCTCAATAAGATCAATATGAACTCTTTGTTTCTTTTATTCTTTTCTCTTTCTTTTATTCACTCAAGATCATGGCAAAATAATCAAGCCCTTGACTCAAACTAATCTTTATTATATAGCTCACGGACTCGATTACATAGAGAGATCATAGAGCGAAACTCAAAACTAGATCATGCCACAAACTTTATTCTACTGGATCAAGATACTACTAATAGGATCGAACTAAGAAAAACGGTAAAGATAGGAGATGTGGTTGTGATACGATATCAGGCATCTCCCCAAGCTTGGCAGTTTGCGGGGGAGTGCCCATACCCATGTGATTATGTCTCCTTTGTTGGTGAGGAAGGTGGCTGTGATGATGGATAGTCGCACATCGAGCGTAAGAGGTCCTCCAACTTGCGGATAATGCCCTTGAGTGCAACGATATGCTCCTTCAACAAAATATTTTCACGTGTGAGATACTTGTTCTGTATACGAGCTAGTTCAATCATCTTGAAAGCTTCGATCTCAGTTGGGGTAAGAAGATTGTGATCAAGTTGAAGGACGTCTCCTGCTGCCGGAGCTTGATCCTCCGTGGCCTTCTTGATCCCTTCATCCTTGTTGATCTCCATGGGTTCTTCCCTCTTCAGCTCTATCTTCATTAGCCAAGCATCGTTGTCACCATTGTTGCAGGAGGGGGACGACATGATGCCTGGCCTTGACAACCCTGACAGGAAACACCTCGACACAAGAACAAAGGATATTTGCGTGATAGAGGAGTCAAAACCTTCGGGGGATTATATAATGAATTTTTAACGACCGAAATACGTATCGTGCAAGAAAACGGAGTCTGGAGAGCACACGAGGTGCCCACCAGGTAGGGGGGCGCGTCCAGGGGGGTAGGGCGTGCCCTCCACCCTCGTGGAGGCCTCGTGTCCTTCCCGGACTGCTTCTTATTTTTCTATTTTTCTAAATTTTCCAAAACGGAGAAATATTGCCTTAAAAACTGTTTTGGAGTCAGTTTACTTACCGTACCACATACCTATTCCTTTTCGGAGTCTGAAACGTTCCGGAAAGTGTCCCTTATGTATGCCTCTGGGGTTACAGTTTCAATAACATTGGTTTCAACATTTATGGGATTACCTAAGATATAATGTTTAATTCTTTGACCGTTTACCGCCTTGGTTTCTGCCTTGAAGTTGTTGATTTTATGGCACCGAACGATAGATCTCCTCGATAACGTGAGGGGCCTTCCCATTTAGAGAGAAGTTTTCCTGCAAAAAATCTTAAACGAGAATTGTATAGAAATACATAATCACCTATATTAAACTCATGCTTTTGTATCCTTTTGTCATGCCATCTTTTAACCTTCTGTTTAAACAACTTGGCATTTTCATAAGCTTGGGTTCTCCATTCATCAAGTGAGCTAATATCAAATAACCTCGTCTCACCGGCAAGTTTGAAATCATAGTTGAGCTCTTTAATAGCCCAATATGCCTTATGTTCTAATTCGAGAGGTAAGTGACATGCTTTTCCATAAACCATTTTATACAGAGACATACCCATAGGATTTTTATATGCAGTTCTATAGGCCCATAATGCATCATCAAGTTTCTTGGACCAATTCTTTCTAGACCTATTGACAGTCTTTCGGAAAATTAGTTTGAGCTCTCTATTACTCAATTCTATTTGACCACTAGACTGTGGGTGATAAGGAGATGCAATTCTATGATTAACATCATACTTGGCAAGCATTTTACGGAAAGCACCATGAATAAAATGTGAACCACCATCAGTCATTAAATATCTAGGGACTCCAAACCTCGGGAAAATAACTTCTTTAAGCATCTTAATAGAAGTGTTATGATCAGCACTACTAGTTGGAATAGCTTCTACCCACTTAGTAACGTAATTAACAACAACTAAAATATGTGTATATCCATTAGAGGCAGGAAAAGGTCCCATATAATCAAAGCCCCAAACATCAAATGGTTCAATAACAAGTGAATAGTTCATAGGCATTTCTTGACGTCTACTAATATTACCAATTCTTTGACATTCATCACAAGATAAGACAAACTTACGGGCATCCTTGAAGAGAGTAGGCCAATAAAAACCGGATTGCAATACCTTATGTGCAGTTCTATCTCCAGCGTGGTGCCCTCCATAAGCTTCGGAGTGACACTTGCGTAGGATCTGTTCCTGTTCATGCTCAGGTACACAACGTCTAATAACACCATCTACTCCTTCTTTATAAAGATGTGGGTCATCCCAAAAGTAATGTCTCAAATCATAGAAAAACTTTTTCTTTTGCTGGTATGTGAAACTAGGTGGTATAAATTTAGCAAGAATGTAATTCGCATAATCAGCATACCACGGAGTACTACGGGAAGCATTTATGACATTTAGTTGCTCATCAGGAAAGCTATCGTCAATAGGTAGTGGGTCATTAAGAACATTTTATAACCTAGACAAGTTGTCCAAGCACGGGTTCTCAGCTCCTTTCTATCAACAATATGTAAATCAAATTCTTGTAGCAAGAGAACCCATCTAATAAGTCTAGGTTTAGCATCTTTCTTTTCCATAAGATATTTAATAGCAGCATGATCCGCGTGAATAGTTACTTTAGAATCAACAATATAAGGTCTGAACTTATCATAAGAAAATACAACTGCTAAGAATTCTTTCTCAGTAGTAGCATAATTTCTCTGAGCATTGTCTAGAGTTTTACTAGCATATTGAATAACATTTAATTTCTTATCCACTCTTTGCCCTAGAACATCACCTACAGCATAACCACTAGCATCACACATAATTTCAAAGGGTAAATTCCAATCAGGTGGCTGAACAATAGGTGCGAGATCAATGCTTTCTTAAGTATTTCAAATGCTTCTACACAATCATCATCAAAGACAAATGGTATATCTTTTGTAATAAATTAGTCGGAGGCCGAGAAATTTTGAGAAGTCCTTAATGAACCTCCTATAAAACCGGCGTGACCAAGAAAACTTCTTATACCTTTGATGTCCTTTGGGACATGGCATCTTTTCAATAGCATCAACCTTGGCCTTATCAACTTCAATACCTCTTTCAGAAACTTTATGCCCCAAGACAATGCCTTCATTAACCATAAAGTGGCACTTTTCCTAATTCAAGACAAGATTAGTTTCTTCACATCTCTGCAAAACTCGATCAAGGTTGCTCAAGCAATCATCAAAAGAGGATCCATAGACGGAGAAATCGTCCATGAAAACCTCACAAATCTTTTCACAAAAGTCAGAGAATATAGCCATCATGCATCTTTGAAAGGTAGCAAGTGCATTTCATAAACCAAAAGGCATACGTCTATAAGCAAAAGTACCAAAAGGGCAAGAAAAAGTAGTCTTTGATTGATCATTGGCTGACACAGGTATCTGAGAGAAACCAGAATAACCATCTAGAAAGCAAAAATGTGTATGTTTGCATAATATTTCTAGCATTTGATCGATAAAAGGTAAGGGGTAATGATCTTTCTTAGTAGCCTTATTTAATTTGCGGAAATCAATTACCATCCTATAACATGTAATAATTCTTTGCGGAATCAATTCATCTTTATCATTACGAACGATGGTAATACCTCCTTTCTTAGGGACACAATGGACAAGACGTACCCACTGACTATCAGCAACGGGATAAATTATACCTGCCTCAAGGAGCTTTAGTATTTCTTTTCTTACCACTTCTCTGATCTTAGGATTCAGCCGTCGTTGATGATCACGAACTGGTTTGACATCTTCTTCCAAATTTATTTTATGTTGACATAGAGTGGGACTAACGCCCTTAAGATCATCAAGAGTATATCCAATAGCAGCACGGTGCTTCTTAAGAGTTTTCAATAATCTTCTTCTTCATGCTCTAAAAGGTTAGCACTAATAATAACATGATATATCTTCTTTTCATCAAGATAAGCATATTTAAGAGTATCAGGCAACGGTTTAAGCTCAAACACGGGATCACCCTTGGGTGGAGGAGGATCCCCTAGGATTTCAACAGACAAATTGTGTTTCAGAATAGGTTCCTGTTTAAAGAATACTTCATCTATTTCCCTTCTTTCATTCATAAACATATCATTTTCATGGTCTAGCAAATATTGTTCTAAAGGATCACTAGGAGGTACGACAATAGAAGCAAGACTAATAATTTCATCCTTACTAGGCAATTCTTCTTCATGGTGTTGTCTACTAAATTTAGAGAAATTAAACTCATGAGACATATCACCCAAGCCAATAGTAACAACACTCTTTACGCAGTCTATTCTAGCATTGACAGTGTTCAAGAAGGGTCTACCAAAATAATGGGACAAAAGCTATCTTGTGGGGAACCAAGAACAAGATAATCAGTAGGATATTTAGTTTTCCCACACAAGACATCAACATCTCTAACAATTCCCGTTGCTGATATAGTATCTCTATTGGCAAGTTTAATGGTAACATCAATATGTTCTAACTCAGCAGGTGCAATCTCATGCTCAATTTCCTTGTATAAGTCATGAGGTATAACACTAGCACTAGCACCCATATCACATAAGCCATGATAACAGTGATATCCTATTTTAACAGAAATAACAGGCATGCCTACCACAGGTCTATGTTTATCTTTAGCACAAGGTTTGGCAATTCTAGCAGTTTCACCACAGAAATAAATAACATGCCCATCAATATTATCAGCCAAGAGTTCTTTAACAATAGCAATATTAGGTTCAACTTTAATTTGCTCAGGAGGTGTATAGGTTCTAATATTGCTTTTACGAACCACAGTTGAAGCTTTAGCATGATGCCTTATTCTAACAGGGAAAGGTGGTTTCTCAACATAAGAAGTAGGAACAACATGATCATTATAAGTGATAGTCTTTTCTTCAACTTTAGTAGGTGCAGCTACTTTTACTTCTATGGGAGGATGATATTTAAACCACTTCTCCTTGGGAGATCAACATAAGTAGCAAAAGATTCACGTAAAGAGGCTACTATCTCGAGTCAAGTCCATGTTTAGTGCTAAATTTACGAAAACATCGATATCCATAAAAGATTTAACACAATCAAACTTAGGTGTCATACCTGACTCCTTACCTTCGTCGAGATCCCAATCTTCAGAGTTGCGTTTAGTTCTATCCAATAAATTCCATTTGAATTCAATAGTCTTCATCGTAAATGAGCCAGCACAAGAAGTATCGAGCATGGTGCGATTGTTTTCAGAAAGCCGAGCATAAATACTTTGAAGAATTATTTCTTTTGAGAGCTCATGATTGGGGCATGAATATAACATTGATTTAAGCCTCCCCCAAGCTTGAGCGATGATTTCTCCTTCGTGAGGCCAAAAATTATATATATAATTGCGATCACGATGAACAAGATGCATAGGATTATACTTCTGATGAAATTCCAATTTCAATCGTTTATAGTTCCATGACCTCGTATCATCACATAGCCTATACCATGTCGATGCATCTCCCTCCAAAGATAAAGGGAAGACCTTCTTCTTAACAACATCATCGGGTATACCTGCAAGCTTAAATAATCCACAAACTTCATCCACATAGATTAGGTGCTCATCAGGATGCTTTGTTCCATCTCCTGCAAAAGGATTAGCTAGCAGTTTTTCTAACATACCCGAAGGAACTTCAAAGGGAACATTTTCATTTTCAGTAGGTTCAGTAGGTTGAGGAGCAACTCTTTGCTCTACTGGTCGGGGTGAAGATACCCCAAACAAGCCCCTCAGAAGATTACTTTCCATAGTAACAAGTGACAAGAAATTTCAGCACACTATATAAATTTTTCCTTACCAAATTCCACCTACCAAAGGCGCTTCACTCCCCGGCAACGGCGCCAGAAAAGAGTCTTGATGACCCACAAGTATAGGGGATCTATTGTAGTCCTTTCGATAAGTAAGAGTGTCGAACCCAACGAGGAGCAGAAGGAAATGATAAGCGGTTTTCAGCAAGGTATTCTCTGCAAGTACTGAAATAAGTGGTAACGGATAGTTTTGTGATAGGATAATTTGTAACGAGCAACAAGTAACAAAAGTAAATAAAGTGCAGCAAGGTGGCCCAATCCTTTTTGTAGCAAAGGACAAGCCTGGACAAACTCTTATATAAAGGAAAACGCTCCCGAGGACACATGGGAATTATTGTCAAGCTAGTTTTCATCACGTTCATATGATTCGTGTTCGGTACTTTGATAATTTGATATGTGGGTGGACCGGTGCTTAGGTGCTATTCTTTCTTGAACAAGCATCCCACTTATGATTAACCTCTATTGCAAGCATCCGCAACTACAACAAAAATATTAAGGTAAACCTAACCATAGCATGAAACATATGGATCCAAATCAGCCCTTACGAAGCAACGCATAAACTAGGGTTTAAGCTTCATCACTCTAGCAACCCATCATCTACTTATTACTTCCCAATGCCTTCCTCTAGGCCGAAATAATGGTGAAGTGTTATGTAGTCGACGTTCACATAACACCACTAGAGGCTAGACAACATACATCTCATCAAAATATCGAACGAATACCAAATTCACATGACTACTAATAGCAAGACTTCTCCCATGTCCTCAGGAACAAACGTAACTACTCACAAAGCATATTCATGTTCATCATAGGGGTATTAATATGCATAAAGGATCTGAACATATGATCTTCCACCAAATAAACCAACTAGCATCAACTACAAGGAGTAATCAACACTACTAGCAACCTACTAGCACCAATCCTGGACTTGGAGACAAGAATTGGATACAAGAGATGAACTAGGGGTTTGAGAGGAGATGGTGCTGGTGAAGATGTTCATGGAGATTGACCTCTCCCGATGAGAGGAGTGTTGGTGATGACGATGGCGATGATTTCCCCTCCCGGAGGGAAGTGTCCCCGGCAGAACAGCTCTGCCGGAGCCCTAGATTGGTTCCGCCAAGGTTCCGCCTCGTGGCGGCGGAGTCTCGTCCCGAAAGACTTCATATGGCAGAAGATGGCCACCGGAGAGCCAACAGGCGGCCCACGAGGCAGGGGGCGCGCCCTGGGGGGAAGGGCATGCCCCCACCCTCGTGGCCAGGTGGGCCCCCCTCTAGCGTACTTCTTCCGCTCAATATTTTTTATTATTTCCAAAAATGACTTTCGTGTTGTTTCAATACTTTTGGAGTTGTGCAGAATAGGTCTCTAATATTTGCTCCTTTTCCAGCCCAGAATTCCAGCTGCCGGCGTTCTCCCTCCTTATGTAAACCTTGTAAAATAAGAGAGAATAGGCATAAGTATTGTGAAATAACGTGTAATAACAGCCCATAATGCAATAAATATCGATATAAAAGCATGATGCAAAATGGACGTATCAACTCCCCCAAGCTTAGACCTCGCTTGTCCTCAAGTGGAAGCCGATAACGGTAAACATGTCCACATGTTTAGAGGTAGAGGTGTCAAAAAAATAAAATACGGACATGAGGGCATCATGATTATTCTCATAACAGCAACATATAAGGATATTGTCATATGATTTCTTATGCTCAAGTAATAATATATTCACAACGCAAAGTATGAATCAGAAACTTTATTGAGAACCAACAAACTATAATCTCAGTCATTGAAGCAATTGCAATTTATCATAACATCAGAAAGAGTCTATGTCAGAGCTTTCTAGCAAGTCCACATACTCAACTATCATTTAGTCTTTCATAATTGCTAACACTCACGCAATACTTGTGGTTACGGAGTTTTAATCGGACACAGAGAAAGATAAGGGCTTATAGTTTCGCCTCCCAACCTTTTACCTCAAGGGTAATGTCAACAATAATAACTCATGCTGACTTACATCCAATTAGATATATCTATCAGGATCTTTCCAACACCCTGTACTTGCCAAAGGATAAAATGTAAAAAGGAAAGGTGAAGATCACCATGACTCTTGCATAAGGTAGAAGATAATAATAAAAGATAGGCCCTTCGCAGAGGGAAGCAGAGGTTGCCATGCACTTTTATGGTTGGATGCACAAAATCTTAATGCGAAAGAACGTCACTTTATATTGCCCCTTGTGATATGAACCTTTATTATGCAGTCCGTCGCTTTTATTTCTTCCACATCACAAGATCGTATAAAGCTTATTTTCTCCCACACTAATAAGTCATACATATTTAGGTAGCAATTTTTATTGCTTGCACCGATGACAACATACTTGAAGGATCTTACTCAATCCATAGGTAGGTATGGTGGACTCTCATGGCAAAACTGGTTTAAGGGTTTTTGGAAGCACAAGTAGTATCTCTACTTGGTGCAAAGAATTTGGCTAGCATGAGGGGGAAAGGCAAGCTCAACATGTTGGATGATCCATGACAATATACTTTATCTCAGATATAAGAAAACATAACCCATTACGTTGTCTTCCTTGTCCAACATCAACTCTTTAGCATATCATATTTTAATGAGTGCTCCCAATCATAAAAGATGTACAATATAATATATTTATATGTGAAACCTCTCTTTCTTTATTACTTCCTATTAATTGCAACGATGACCAAAGCTATGTTTGCCAACTCTCAACAATTTTTAATCACCATACTCTTTCTATGTGAAGTTATTACTCTCAATAAGATCAATATGAACTCTTTGTTTCTTTTTATTCTTTTCTCTTTTCTTTTATTCACTCAAGATCATGGCAAAATAATCAAGCCCTTGACTCAAACTAATCTTTATTATATAGCTCACGGACTCGATTACATAGAGAGATCATAGAGCGAAACTCAAAACTAGATCATGCCACAAACTTTATTCTACTGGATCAAGATACTACTAATAGGATCGAACTAAGAAAAACGGTAAAGATAGGAGATGTGGTTGTGATACGATACCGGGGCATCTCCCCCAAGCTTGGCAGTTTGCCAGGGGGAGTGCCCATACCCATGTGATTATGTCTCCTTTGTTGGTGAGGAAGGTGGCTGTGATGATGGATAGTCGCACATCGAGCGTAAGAGGTCCTCCAACTTGCGGATAATGCCCTTGAGTGCAACGATATGCTCCTTCAACAAAATATTTTCACGTGTGAGATACTTGTTCTGTATACGAGCTAGTTCAATCATCTTGAAAGCTTCGATCTCAGTTGGGGTAAGAAGATTGTGATCAAGTTGAAGGACGTCTCCTGCTGCCGGAGCTTGATCCTCCGTGGCCTTCTTGATCCCTTCATCCTTGTTGATCTCCATGGGTTCTTCCCTCTTCAGCTCTATCTTCATTAGCCAAGCATCGTTGTCACCATTGTTGCAGGAGGGGGACGACATGATGCCTGGCCTTGACAACCCTGACAGGAAACACCTCGAAACAAGAACAAAGGATATTTGCGTGATAGAGGAGTCAAAACCTTCGGGGGATTATATAATGAATTTTTAACGACCGAAATACGTATCGTTCAAGAAAACAGAGTCTGGAGAGCACACGAGGTGCCCACCAGGTAGGGGGGCGCGTCCAGGGGGGTAGGGCGTGCCCTCCACCCTCGTGGAGGCCTCGTGTCCTTCCCGGACTGCTTCTTATTTTTCTATTTTTCTAAATATTCCAAAACGTAGAAATATTGCCTTAAAAACTGTTTTGGAGTCAGTTTACTTACCGTACCACATACCTATTCCTTTTCGGAGTCTGAAACTTTCCGGAAAGTGTCCCTTATGTATGCCTCCGGGGTTACAGTTTCAATAACATTGGTTTCAACATTTATGGGATTACCTAAGATATAATGTTTAATTCTTTGACCGTTTACCACCTTCGGATTTCTGCCTTCGAAGTTGTTGATTCTTATGGCACCGGAACGATAGATCTCCTCGATAACGTAGGGGCCTTCCCATTTAGAGAGAAGTTTTCCTGCAAAAAATCTTAAACGAGAGTTGTATAGAAATACATAATCACCTATATTAAACTCATGCTTTTGTATCCTTTTGTCATGCCATCTTTTAACCTTCTGTTTAAACAACTTGGCATTTTCATAAGCTTGGGTTCTCCATTCATCAAGTGAGCTAATATCAAATAACCTCGTCTCACCGGCAAGTTTGAAATCATAGTTGAGCTCTTTAATAGCCCAATATGCCTTATGTTCTAATTCGAGAGGTAAGTGACATGCTTTTCCATAAACCATTTTATACAGAGACATACCCATAGGATTTTTATATGCAGTTCTATAGGCCCATAATGCATCATCAAGTTTCTTGGACCAATTCTTTCTAGACCTATTGACAGTCTTTTGAAAATTAGTTTGAGCTCTCTATTACTCAATTCTATTTGACCACTAGACTGTGGGTGATAAGGAGATGCAATTCTATGATTAACATCATACTTGGCAAGCATTTTACGGAAAGCACCATGAATAAAATGTGAACCACCATCAGTCATTAAATATCTAGGGACTCCAAACCTCGGGAAAATAACTTCTTTAAGCATCTTAATAGAAGTGTTATGATCAGCACTACTAGTTGGAATAGCTTCTACCCACTTAGTAACGTAATCAACAACAACTAAAATATGTGTATATCCATTAGAAGCAGGAAAAGGTCCCATATAATCAAAGCCCCAAACATCAAATGGTTCAATAACAAGTGAATAGTTCATAGGCATTTCTTGACGTCTACTAATATTACCAATTCTTTGACATTCATCACAAGATAAGACAAACTTACGGGCATCCTTGAAGAGAGTAGGCCAATAAAACCGGATTGCAATACCTTATGTGCAGTTCTATCTCCAGCGTGGTGTCCTCCATAAGCTTCGGAGTGACACTTGCGTAGGATCTGTTCCTGTTCATGCTCAGGTACACAACGTCTAATAACACCATCTACTCCTTCTTTATAAAGATGTGGGTCATCCCAAAAGTAATGTCTCAAATCATAGAAAAACTTTTTCTTTTGCTGGTATGTGAAACTAGATGGTATAAATTTAGCAAGAATGTAATTTGCATAATCAGCATACCACGGAGTACTACGGGAAGCATTTATGACATTTAGTTGCTCATCAGGAAAGCTATCGTCAATAGGTAGTGGGTCATTAAGAACATTTTATAACCTAGACAAGTTGTCTGCAACGGGGTTCTCAGCTCCCTTTCTATCAACAATATGTAAATCAAATTCTTGTAGCAAGAGAACCCATCTAATAAGTCTAGGTTTAGCATCTTTCTTTTCCATAAGATATTTAATAGCAGCATGATCCGCGTGAATAGTTACTTTAGAATCAACAATATAAGGTCTGAACTTATCACAAGAAAATACAACTGCTAAGAATTCTTTCTCAGTAGTAGCATAATTTCTCTGAGCATTGTCTAGAGTTTTACTAGCATATTGAATAACATTTAATTTCTTATCCACTCTTTGCCCTAGAACATCACCTACAACATAACCACTAGCATCACACATAATTTCAAAGGGTAAATTCCAATCAGGTGGCTGAACAATAGGTGCAGAGATCAATGCTTTCTTAAGTATTTCAAATGCTTCTACACAATCATCATCAAAGACAAATGGTATATCTTTTTGTAATAAATTAGTCGGAGGCCGAGAAATTTTTGAGAAGTCCTTAATGAACCTCCTATAAAAACCGGCGTGACCAAGAAAACTTCTTATACCTTTGATGTCCTTTGGGACATGGCATCTTTTCAATAGCATCAACCTTGGCCTTATCAACTTCAATACCTCTTTCAGAAACTTTATGCCCCAAGACAATGCCTTCATTAACCATAAAGTGGCACTTTTCCCAATTCAAGACAAGATTAGTTTCTTCACATCTCTGCAAAACTCGATCAAGGTTGCTCAAGCAATCATCAAAAGAGGATCCATAGACGGAGAAATCGTCCATGAAAACCTCACAAATCTTTTCACAAAAGTCAGAGAATATAGTCATCATGCATCTTTGAAAGGTAGCAAGTGCATTTCATAAACCAAAAGGCATACGTCTATAAGCAAAAGTACCAAAAGGGCAAGAAAAAGTAGTCTTTGATTGATCATTGGCTGACACAGGTATCTGAGAGAAACCAGAATAACCATCTAGAAAGCAAAAATGTGTATGTTTGCATAATCTTTCTAGCATTTGATCGATAAAAGGTAAGGGGTAATGATCTTTCTTAGTAGCCTTATTTAATTTGCGGAAATCAATTACCATCCTATAACATGTAATAATTCTTTGCGGAATCAATTCATCTTTATCATTAGGAACGATGGTAATACCTCCTTTCTTAGGGACACAATGGACAAGACTTACCCACTGACTATCAGCAACGGGATAAATTATACCTGCCTCAAGGAGCTTTAGTATTTCTTTTCTTACCACTTCTTTGATCTTAGGATTCAGCCGTCGTTGATGATCACGAACTGGTTTGACATCTTCTTCCAAATTTATTTTATGTTGACATAGAGTGGGACTAACGCCCTTAAGATCATCAAGAGTATATCCAATAGCAGCACGGTGCTTCTTAAGAGTTTTCAATAATCTTTCTTCTTCATGCTCTAAAAGGTTAGCACTAATAATAACATGATATATCTTCTTTTCATCAAGATAAGCATATTTAAGAGTATCAGGCAACGGTTTAAGCTCAAACACGGGATCACCCTTGGGTGGAGGAGGATCCCCTAGGATTTCAACAGACAAATTGTGTTTCAGAATAGGTTCCTGTTTAAAGAATACTTCATCTATTTCCCTTCTTTCATTCATAAACATATCATTTTCATGGTCTAGCAAATATTGTTCTAAAGGATCACTAGGAGGTACGACAATAGAAGCAAGACTAATAATTTCATCCTTACTAGGCAATTCTTCTTCATGGTGTTGTCTACTAAATTTAGAGAAATTAAACTCATGAGACATATCACCCAAGCCAATAGTAACAACACTCTTTACGCAGTCTATTCTAGCATTGACAGTGTTCAAGAAGGGTCTACCAAAAATAATGGGACAAAAGCTATCTTGTGGGGAACCAAGAACAAGATAATCAGTAGGATATTTAGTTTTCCCACACAAGACATCAACATCTCTAACAATTCCCGTTGCTGATATAGTATCTCTATTGGCAAGTTTAATAGTAACATCAATATGTTCTAACTCAGCAGGTGCAATCTCATGCTCAATTTCCTTGTATAAGTCATGAGGTATAACACTAGCACTAGCACCCATATCACATAAGCCATGATAACAGTGATATCCTATTTTAACAGAAATAACAGGCATGCCTACCACAGGTCTATGTTTATCTTTAGCACAAGGTTTGGCAATTCTAGCAGTTTCACCGCAGAAATAAATAACATGCCCATCAATATTATCAGCCAAGAGTTCTTTAACAATGGCAATATTAGGTTCAACTTTAATTTGCTCAGGAGGTGTATAGGTTCTAATATTGCTTTTACGAACCACAGTTGAAGCTTTAGCATGATGCCTTATTCTAACAGGGAAAGGTGGTTTCTCAACATAAGAAGTAGGAACAACATGATCATTATAAGTGATAGTCTTTTCTTCAACTTTAGTAGGTGCAGCTACTTTTACTTCTATGGGAGGATGATATTTAAACCACTTCTCCTTGGGGAGATCAACATAAGTAGCAAAAGATTCACAGAAAGAGGCTACTATCTCAGAGTCAAGTCCATGTTTAGTGCTAAATTTACGAAAACATCGATATCCATAAAAGATTTAACACAATCAAACTTAGGTGTCATACCTGACTCCTTACCTTCGTTGAGATCCCAATCTTCAGAGTTGCGTTTAGTTCTATCCAATAAATTCCATTTGAATTCAATAGTCTTCATCGTAAATGAGCCAGCACAAGAAGTATCGAGCATGGTGCGATTGTTTTCAGAAAGCCGAGCATAAATACTTTGAAGAATTATTTCTTTTGAGAGCTCATGATTGGGGCATGAATATAACATTGATTTAAGCCTCCCCCAAGCTTGAGCGATGATTTCTCCTTCGTGAGGCCAAAAATTATATATATAATTGCGATCACGATGAACAAGATGCATAGGATTATACTTCGATGAAATTCCAATTTCAATCGTTTATAGTTCCATGACCTCGTATCATCACATAGCCTATACCATGTCGATGCATCTCCTCCAAAGATAAAGGAAGACCTTCTTCTTAACAACATCATCGGGTATACCTGCAAGCTTAAATAATCCACAAACTTCATCCACATAGATTAGGTGCTCATCAGATGCTTTGTTCCATCTCCTGCAAAAGGATTAGCTAGCAGTTTTCTAACATACCCGACGGAACTTCAAAGGAACATTTTCATTTTCAGTAGGTTCAGTAGGTTGAGGAGCAACTCTTTGCTCTACTGGTCGGGTGAAGATACCCCAAACAAGCCCCTCGAAGATTACTTTCCATAGTAACAAGTGACAAGAAATTTCAGCACACTATATAAATTTTTCCTTACCAAATTCCACCTACCAAAGGCGCTTCACTCCCGCAACGGCGCCAGAAAAGAGTCTTGATGACCCACAAGTATAGGGGATCTATTGTAGTCCTTTCGATAAGTAAGAGTGTCGAACCCAACGAGGAGCAGAAGGAAATGATAAGCGGTTTTCAGCAAGGTATTCTCTGCAAGTACTGAAATAAGTGGTAACGGATAGTTTTGTGATAGGATAATTTGTAACGAGCAACAAGTAACAAAAGTAAATAAAGTGCAGCAAGGTGGCCCAATCCTTTTTGTAGCAAAGGACAAGCCTGGACAAACTCTTATATAAAGGAAAACGCTCCCGAGGACACATGGGAATTATCGTCAAGCTAGTTTTCATCACGTTCATATGATTCGCGTTCGATACTTTGATAATTTGATATGTGGGTGGACCGGTGCTTGAGTGCTTTTCTTACTTGAACAAGCATCCCACTTATGATTAACCTCTATTGCAAGCATCCGCAACTACAACAAAAGTATTAAGGTAAACCTAACCATATCATGAAACATATGGATCCAAATCAGCCCCTTACGAAGCGACACATAAACTAGGGTTTAAGCTTCTGTCACACTAGAAACCCATAATCTACTTATTACTTCCCAATGCCTTCCTCTAGGCCCAAATAATGGCGAAGTGTTATGTAGTCGACGTTCACATAACACCACTAAAGGCTAGACAACATACATCTCATCAAAATATAGAACGAATACCAAATTCACATGACTACTAATAGCAAGACTTCTCCCATGTCCTCAGGAACAAATGTAACTACTCACAAAGCATATTCATGTTCATAATTAGAGGGGTATTAATATGCATAAAGGATCTGAACATATGATCTTCCACCAAATAAACCAACTAGCATCAACTACAAGGAGTAATCAACACTACTAGCAACCTACTAGTACCAATCCCGGACTTGGAGAGAAGAATTGGATACAAGAGATGAACTAGGGTTTTGAGAGGAGATGGTGCTGGTGAAGATGTTGATGGAGATTGCCCTCTCCCGATGAGAGGAGCGTTGGTGATGACGATGGCGATGATTTCCCCCCCGGGGGAAGTGTCCCCGCAGAACAGCTCTGCGGAGCCCTAGATTGGTTCCGCCAAGGTTCCGCCTCGTGGCGGTGGAGTCTCGTCCCGAAAGGTTTCTTATGATCTTTTCCTTGACGAAAGACTTCATATAGCAGAAGATGGCCACCCGAGAGCCAACAGGGGGCCCACGAGGCAGGGGGCGCGCCCTGGGGGTAGGGCGCCCCCCACCCTCGTGGCAGTGGGTCCCCTCTGCGTTTCTTTCGCTCAATATTTTTTATTATTTCCAAAAATAACTTTCGAGGAGTTTCAGGAGTTTTGGAGTTGTGCAGAATAGGTCTCTAATATTTGCTCATTTTCTAGCCCAGAATTCCAGCTGCCGGCATTCTCCCTCCTTATGTAAACCTTGTAAAATAAGAGAGAATAGGCATAAGTATTGTGACATAACGTGTAATAACAGCCCATAATGCAATAAATATCGATATAAAAGCATGATGCAAAATGGACGTATCAAAGAACTATGTGACGCTTTGGCTCATCGTATGATGTATTCGCTTCCTTACCTTTTCTTTTTCTCGATTTGGTAGACATGTCCTTCACATAGGAAACCTGCGCCACATCATTGGCTAGGATGAACGGTTCGTCAGTGTACCCAAGATTGTTCAGATCCACTGTTGTCATTCCGTACTATGCGTCTACTTGTACCCCGCCTCCTGACAGATTGACCCATTTGCACTTAAACAAAGGGACCTTAAAATCATGTCCGTAGTCATGTTCCCATATGTCCACTATGTAACCATAATATGTGTCCTTTCCCCTCTTGGTTGCTGCATCAAAGCCGACACCGCTGTTTTGGTTGCTGCTCTTTTCATCTTGGGCGACGTGTGAAATGTATTCCCATTTATCTCGTATCCTTTGGAAGTCAATACAGTCGAAGATGGTCCCCTGGACAACGAGTACAGCTCATCACAAATAGTGTTGTCACCTCTGAGACGTGTTTCCAACCAACTGCTGAAAGTCATAATGTGTTCACATGTAATCCAGTCGTCACACTGCTCCGGGTGTTTGGAGCGCAGACTGTTCTTGTGTTCATCGACATACGTAGTCACCAAGGTAGAGTTCTGTAGAACTGTGTAGTGTGCTTGAGACCAAGAATGCCCGTCCCTACATATTATTGAGTCCCCTCCAAGCATGCCTTTTCCAGTCCGTCTCCCCTCATACCGCGATTTAGGGAGACCTATCTTCTTAAGGCCAGGAATGAAGTCAAAACAAAACCCAATGACATCCTCTATTTGATGGCCCATGGAGATGCTTCCTTCTGGCCTAGCACGGTTATGGATATATTTCTTTAGGACTCCCATGAACCTCTCAAAGGGGAACATATTGTGTAGAAATACGGGGCCCAGAATGACAATCTCGTCGACTAGATGAATTAGGACGTGCGTCATGATATTGAAGAAGGATGGTGGGAACACCAGCTCGAAACTGACAAGACATTGCGCCACATCACTCCTTAGCCTTGGTATGATTTCTGGATCGATCCTTCTGAGAGATTGCATTGAGGAATGCACATAGCTTCACAAAGGCTAATCGGACGTTTTCTGGTAGAAGCCCCCTCAATGCAACCGGAAGCAGTTGCGTCATAATCACGTGGCAGTCATGAGACTTTAGGTTCTGGAACTTTTTCTCTGGCATATTTATTATTCCCTTTATATTCGACGAGAAGCCAGACGGGACCTTCATACTGAGCAGGCATTCAAAGAAGATTTCCTTCTCTTCTTTGGTAAGAGCGTAGCTGGTAGGACCTTCATACTACTTTGGAGGCATGCCGTTTTTTTCGTGCAAATGTTATAGGTCCTCCCGTGCCTCCGGTGTATCTTTTGTCTTCCCATACACGCCCAAGAAGCCTAGCAGGTTCATGCAAAGGTTCTTCGTCACGTGCATCATGTCGATTGAAGAGCGGACCTCTAGGTCTTTCCAGTAGGGTAGGTCCCAAAATATAGATTTCTTCTTCCACATGGGTGCGCGTCCCTCAGCGTCATTCGGAACAGATAGTCTGCCGGGACCCTTTCCAAGGATTACGTGTAAATCATTGACCATAGCAAGTACGTGATCACCGGTACGCATGGCGGGCTTCTTCCGGTGATCTCCTTCGCCTTTGAAATTCTTGCCTTTCTTTCGACATTGATGGTTGGTCGGAAGAAATCGACAATGGCCCAGGTACACATTCTTCCTGCATTTGTCCAGGTATATACTTCCGGTGTCAGCTAAACAGTGCGTGCATGCATGGTATCCCTCGTTTGTCTGTCCTGAAAGGTTACTGAGAGCGGGTCAATCGTTGATGGTTACAAACAGCAACGCGTGCAGGTTAAATTCCTCCTGTTTGTGCTCATCCCACACATGTACATCATTTCCATTCCACAGCTGTAAAAGTTCTTCAACTAATGGCCTTAGGTACACATCAATGTCGTTGCCGGGTTGCTTAGGGCCTTGGATGAGAACTGGCATCATAATGAACTTCCGCTTCATGCACATCCAAGGAGGAAGGTTATACATACATAGAGTCGCGGGCAAGGTGCCGTGATTGCTGCTCTGCTCCCCGAAAGGATTAATACCATCCGCGCTTAAACCAAACCATACGTTCCTTGGGTCACCTGCAAACTCAGCCCAGTACTTTCTCTCGATTTTTCTCCACTGCGACCCGTCAGCGGGTGCTCTCAACTTCCCCTCTTTCTTACGGTCCTCTCTGTGCCATCGCATCAACTTGGCATGCTCTTCGTTTCTGAACAGGCGTTTCAACCATGGTATTATAGGCATACCACAGCACCTTTGCAGGAACCCTCTTCCTGGGGGGCTCGCCGTCAACATCACTAGGGTCATCTCGTCTGATCTTATACCGCAATGCACCGCATACCCGGCATGCGTTCAAATCCTCGTACGCACCACAGTAGAGGATGCAGTCATTAGGGCATGCATGTATCTTCTGCACCTCCAATCCTAGAGGGCATACGACCTTCTTTGTTGCGTACGTACTGTCGGGCAATTCGTTATCCTTTGGAAGCTTCTTCTTCAATATTTTCAGTAGCTTCTCAAATCCTTTGTCAGGCACCGCGTTCTCTGATTTCCACCGGAGCAATTCCAGTACGGTACCGAGCGTTGTGTTGCCATCTTCGCAATTGGGGTACAGCCCTTTTTTGTGATCGTCTAACATGCGATCGAACTTCAGCTTCTCCTTTTGACTTTCGCACTGTGTCCTTGTATCAACAATGACCCGGCGGAGATCATCATCATCGGGCACATCGTCTGGTTCCTATTGATCTTCAGCAGCTTCCCCCGTTGCAGCATCACCATATTCAGGGGGCACATAGTTGTCATCGTCCTCTTCTTCTTTGCTGTCTTCCATCATAACCCCTATTTCTCCGTGCTTCGTCCAAACCCTTATAAAGTAGGTGGGTGTGAAGGGTTTTCCGGTCAGAGTAAGACTTTGTATTCCCACATATAGGACATGGACAACACATAAAATCATTCTGCTTGTTTGCCTCAGCCACTTCGAGAAAATTATGCACGCCCTTAACGTACTCGGAGGTGTGTCTGTCACCGTACATCCATTGCCGGTTCATCTGCGTGCAATTATATAATTAAGTGTGTCAAAAACCATTACATAACATCATGGATAGATAAGTGACCAAATTAATAGAAGTTCGTCATCACAATTAAACCAAAGTACATACATAGTTCTCATTGAACAACATATAGCTCTCTAGAGCATCTAATTAAACCATACATTGAAACTATGTAAAACATTTTAATGCAACAACAAATGCGATCATAATCACAACCAAGGTAACAATTGATCCAACGGCATAATGATACCAAGCCTCGGTATGAATGACATATTTTCTAATATTTCTAATCTTCAAACGCATTGCGTCCATCTTGATCTTGTGAGCATCGACGACATCCGCAACATGCAACTCCAATATCATCTTCTCCTCCTCAATTTTTTTTATTTTTTTCTTCAAGTAATTGTTTTCTTCTTCAACTAAATTTAACCTCTCGACAATAGGGTCGGTTGGAATTTCTGGTTCACATACCTCCTAGATAAATAAAATCTATGTCACATTGGTCGGCATAATTGCCATAAACAATAAATGAACCAAATAGTTATAAAAGATAATATATACCACATCTGAATCATAGACAGGACGAGGACCGACGGGGGCGGATACCAAAACCATCGCACTATATAATAACAAGCAATAATAAAAGTAAGGAAAATAGACAAGTATCTATCTAAAGTAAGTATTTTTTTTCTTTCAAAAAGAAGATAAGAACAAGAGGCTCACCACGATGGTGCCGGCGACGAGATCGGCGCGGGCGATCGATGGCGGTTAAGACGGGGACGGGACGTGACAGACCGCTAAACCTAGACAAATCTCGGGGAAAATGGAGCTTGGAGGTCGAGCTTCGAGAGGAGAAAGCTTAACTAGTGTGGCTCGTGCATTTCATCGAACACCTCATGTGCATAGGAGGTGAGCTAGAGCACCACAAAGCACTCCCCTCATCGGCCAAAAAAAAACAGAGCAGTGTGGAGTGCTCTGCTGCGGCGATGGGGTATATATAGGCAACTCATATTGGTCTCGGTTCGTGGCTGGAACCGGCACTAATGTCCCCCCTTCTGTCCCGGTTCCAGCCACGAACCGGGACCAATGGCTATGGGCCAGGAGCGAGGGCCATTGGTCCCGGTTCGTGCCTGGAACCGGGGCAAATGGGTCCAGACGAACCAGGACCAATGCCCCACGAGGCTCGGCTGGCCCCCTGGGCGCACGAACCGGGACGTATGCCCCCCATGGGTCCCGATTCGTGACTGAACCGGGACTAATTGTGACGCCCCAAGACCGGAGCTTCAGTTGCCTTCCAGGGTTTCCGAGTTTTGCCATGTGTTTTGTTTGGTGTGTGCTTTCATCATGTCATCTCTTGCATTGCATCATCTCATCATATCATTAATTTTTGCAACTCTTCTAAATAAATTGCATGGGTTTTTCGATCCATTTAAATCGAGGGAATTCACATGGTGTTTTCTCTTTATAACATATCCTCCTAATAGTTATGGAGCTATTATAATTTATTCCATTTATTTGGAATTGATCTTAACACACTTGCAAAATAATTTCGTTCCTTTTTCTGCTTCAAGTTTGGTCCCCAAACCTTGCCATTTTATTTCATCATTTTCCGGAGTTCCACCAAAAATCCTCGGGTCATTTTTGTTAAATTCCTCATATTTTTATGAGTCCGGGAAAATTATCCCCATGTCCAAATCCTTTCCCCAACCCTCTCGTTCTTTTGTCTCTCTTTATTTGTTTTTTTCTGCTAGATATTAGGGTGAGAGAGAGAGAGCCCAGCCCATCTGCCACTAGGCCGGCCTAACCTCCCGCAGACCTACCCAAGTTTGCGCCATATCTATCTTAATCTTTTCTACGGGAATAAGTAGTATGCCAAATCCATTGCTTGTCATCAATTTAATTGATGAAGGATCAGCATAATGTAATTCTTATTCTTGTTCCATCGAGTAAATTCAATTCCTTATTCCGGAGGATCATCAAAATTCTTGATTTCATTTGTTCATCTTTCTTATCCAAAGCTCCAAGTTTTCTGTATTATCTCATCGCGAAGCTTCATCTTATCACTGCAAGGCTTCACCTTGTGTTTTCAACTTCTCTTTCTTTTATCATCCTTTTGTTTACCGGAGTTCTTCATGGAGGCTCTACATGATGGTTCGTCAAGGATTCTTTTCATTCTTCAATTGTTCTTCAAGATTTCTCGCGGAGTTATGATCCGCCAAGCCATACTCTAACATAAGCATGGTGCTCAACACATGTTTTGTTTTGGGGAGTTCAATTATTCTTCTTCTTGCATTTCGAAGTGCAATTCGTTCTACCTTATCATTTGAGGTGGTGTTATGTCATTCTCGACAATTTGAGTTCGTGTTTCATGATTCAAATGTTGTCAAGAATGAGGTATTTTAAATCCACCAATCTCTTCGTTGGAGTTATCTTGGGTTATATTTCACCTAAAGCCTTTCCTAAGGATTGTTGCTATTTATGGTGCTTATAAAGGACCCAAGTTTTTCATTTGCCCTCCCGGTGAGATAAGTTTTCATCTTCTTGTTGATCTTAATTCAATCGTTTGCTTCCGTTGGTGGCAGAAACTCACCTCATAATTTTGAGATGTTTACCATAAGCCCACAACAAGCTTGTGCTTTTCGTTGTTGGTTTTCCAACAACTCCGTTCTAGCCTTCCTCGTAAGGAGGTTTCTTTCAAACTCATTTGTGGTAGAAGTTATCATTTTCTTCTCCATTCCTTTATTCCAATGACCTATCTTCAATTTTTCTTCCGGAGGCATTGCGATGTTGCACTCTTCGACCCATCATCTTCTTTTGTCAAGATCATGTTCTTTTCTTGCATTATCCATTTAACCGGAGGTTGTGTCATCTCTTCAAGTTCTTTTCTTCTTATCAAGTTTTCCTTCTTCTTTTAGACGGAGTGCTGCCCAAATGTTATCATTCTTACTCCTTCTCGATCTAGTTTTAACCGGAGTGGTTTCAATATCTATTTTATCACTTAACCTCTTGTTTTTCGTCGTATCCCTTGTTCCTCTTTTCTAACAGAGTGTTTTCAATTTTCTTCATCTTCATTGTTTTCTTTCTTTCATTTTGTTCAACCTCTCAAGGTTCTTTGGTTTCATTCGTTTGTCAAAGAAGCAACTTTGTTTTACCTCTTCCTCTTCCGCTTTTCTCCGGTGCCATCCTAGATCTCGGGACGAGATCCTCTCGTAGTGGTGGAGTGTTGTGACGCCCCAAGACCGGAGCTTCAGTTGCCTTCCAGGGTTTCCGAGTTTTGCCATGTGTTTTGTTTGGTGTGTGCTTTCATCATGTCATCTCTTGCATTGCATCATCTCATCATATCATTAATTTTTGCAACTCTTCTAAATAAATTGCATGGGTTTTTCGATCCATTTAAATCGAGGGAATTCACATGGTGTTTTCTCTTTATAACATATCCTCCTAATAGTTATGGAGCTATTATAATTTATTCCATTTATTTGGAATTGATCTTAACACACTTGCAAAATAATTTCGTTCCTTTTTCTGCTTCAAGTTTGGTCCCCAAACCTTGCCATTTTATTTCATCATTTTCCGGAGTTCCACCAAAAATCCTCGGGTCATTTTTGTTAAATTCCTCATATTTTTATGAGTCCGGGAAAATTATCCCCATGTCCAAATCCTTTCCCCAACCCTCTCGTTCTTTTGTCTCTCTTTATTTGTTTTTTTCTGCTAGATATTAGGGTGAGAGAGAGAGAGCCCAGCCCATCTGCCACTAGGCCGGCCTAACCTCCCGCAGGCCTCCCAAGGCCCAACTCCTAGCGCCCTCCTCCTGCACCAGGAGCCTCGCGCGCGGCCCAAGGCCTAGGCCCAAGGCCCAGCCAATCCTCTAATCCTAGCCCGCAGGTCATCTCTCCCTCGATTCCTCATCGCCGCCGCTTCGCCCTTCCCTGCCCGATCCCGCATCTCTCTCCTTGCCCGATCCCCTTTCCTCCCTCGTCGCCTCGCTCGCCCGATCCCCATCTCTCTTCCTCCTCGTCGCTCCTCCGCGCGACCAGGCCAGACCCCGGTGGCCTCCTCGTCGCCGCCCGAGCGGGTCTCCTCCGTCCATCTCCATCGCCTCCCCTCCTCCCTCTTTTCCCCTCGGCCTCCTCCACCCGTCGCCGTTCGAGTCAGCGCCCGTCCGTGCGTTGGCACCATGGCCAGCACTGTCGCCGCCTCCAGCCGTGCCGGCGAGTCCAGCCGGCCGCAGCTCGTCGCCCGCCCCGTGGCCTCATCCCCGCCTCGACCTCGCGTCCTCGCCTCCGAAGACCGTCGCCTGCGACCCACGCCCGGCCACCCGCGTCGAGTCCCCTACCACGCCGGAGCCAGATGCAGCGTCCCCGCCTCCGTTCGGCTCGCCACCGGGCCAGGACCACCTCGCCCTCACCTGCGGCCTCCTCCTCGCCGCCTCCGCTCCACCTCCTGCCCGACGCCATGGCCGCCCCATGGAGTCCCACCGGCCAGGGACCAGATGGGCCCCTGCCCCGCCTCTGCCTCGGTCGAGCAGGGTGGAGGAAGCACCTCTGTTCGCCCCTCCCGTTGCTGCCAAGGCGCAGGAACCAGGGAAGCCCGAGGAGACCGTGCAACTACGCGGATTCGCCGAGTACGACTACTCATGGGACCCGTCAAGTTCATCTACGTGCATGTCCGACCACATCCGAGGTGGATAACGCCAAGTACCGTGACGACCGCAGATGAACGTTTTGGACCGTGAAGTTCGGCTACACGTGGATCCGACAAGTACCCCTTCGGTTCCGTCAAGTTCGACTACGCGGGAACGATTACATCCGAGGTGGATAACGACAAGTACCCCTACGCGCGAAACGGAAGCCCGAATGACTACTTCCACGATGATCCGACAAGTACCCCGATGACGTGTACCACTACCGTCGACCCTCGAAGACCCCGTGGACCCCGAACATCCACGGGACATGAACGACTACTTCCGATGACGGGATGTACCACTACTATCGAACATGAACACTACTTCCTCTACTTCCCTCGACGACCCGTGAACGACTCCTTCCCTCTACGAAACTCGACCCGTCCCGATTGCTCGTTCCGAAGGTATAACCCGTGATGACCGACCGTGATCGAATCATCCTTGCGATGCTCCTCTTTTGCCATGCCACCGTTCCGTGGGAACCCGGTATCCGGGATCACCCCACCTTCTTGCATGACTCGCTTCCGTCCCCCCCTTTCCTTTGCACCGATATCTCAATCGAGTTATCGGAACCGATATGTTGCGTGGCACCATTTTCGGATTCGTTGCCGTGGCACCCCTTTCTTCCACCACGGTGACACAATGCTTCATAATGCTCTTGTCAACGTTTTCATAAAATTGCATAAACTTGCACATGTCATCCGCATCATGATAACAACAATTAAAATGTTTATAATTGTTGTTTGCTTTAATTTTGCCTAAATGCCATGCTAAAATGATTTATTTCATAACTAAATAACCGTAGCTCCATTTTAAATAAATTATATATGTAAATGGGGTAGAAAAATGCCTAGTTTAACATGGTACACTTTACTTTGCATGTTTAACAACTCTAAAATATGCTTTAGGTCAGATCTGTTCCGAATCCATAATATGCATATGGGGATTTTCCGGAATTGTTGTTTCTTATTTCCGGCCTCATTTAAACTTGCCTAGATAGCTAGTTTCATTTGCTCCACCTCTTGCCATGTTTAATAACATTTAATCTTGTTGAGTACCTAACCGAGATCAAACTAAATAATTGATGTGGTGTTTCGTAAATATGCAACTCGTTGCATATTGAGCTCCACTTAATTTGTAGTATTGTTTGTTGCATTTTGCCATGCCATGCCTCATTAAACCGGACATGCATCATACTTGTTTGTGCATCATGCCATGTTCATGTGATGGTTGTTTTACTATGTTGTTTGCTTCTTTCCGGTCTGCTTCTCTCGTTAGCTTCGGTTTCGTTCCGGAGTTGTGAGGATTCATTCGACCTCGTCCGTTTGTCTTCTTCATGGACTCGTTCTTCCTCCTTGCGGGATTTCAGGCAAGATGACCATACCCTCGAAATCACTACTATCTTTGCTTGCTAGTTGCTCGCTCTTTTGCTATGCCTATGCTACGATGCCTATCACTTGCTTATCATGCCTCCCATATTGCCATGTCAAGCCTCTAACCATCCTTTCCTAGCAAACCGTTGTTTGGCTATGTTACCGCTTTGCTCAGCCCCTCTTATAGCGTTGTTAGTTGCAGGTGAAGATGAAGTTGTTCCTTGTTGGAACATGGAGATGTTGTTCCTTGTTGGAACATGTTTACTTGTTGGGATATCACAATATATCTTATTTAATTAATGCATCTATATACTTGGTAAAGGGTGGAAGGCTCGGCCTTATGCCTGGTGTTTTGTTCCACTCTTGCCGCCCTAGTTTCCGTCATACCGGTGTTATGTTCCCGGATTTTGCGTCCCTAACGCGTCGGGTGATTTATGGGACCCCTTGACAGTTCGCTTTGAATAAGACTTTTCCAGCAAGGCCCAACATTGGTTTTACCATTTGCCTCACCTATACCCTTTTCCCTTGGGTTTCGGAGCCGAGGGTCATCTTTATTTTAGCCCCGGGCCAGTTCTCCTTTGAGTGCTGGTCCAAACCGAAGCGATGTCCGGCGCCCCTGGGCAATCAGGGTTTATGCCAACCCGACGCCTTGCTCATCCGGTGTGCCCCGAGACCGAGATATGTGCAGCTCCTATCAGGATTTGTCGGCACATCCGGGCGGCTTTGCTGGTCTTGTTTTATTGCTGTGAAATGTCTTGTAGCCGGATTCGAGACTGATCGGGTCTTCCGGGAGAAGGAATATCCTTCGTTGATCGCGAGAGCTTATCATGGGCTAAGTTGGGACACCCCTGCAGGGTTTTGAACTTTCGAAAGCCGTGCCCGCGGTTATGTGGCAGATGGGAATTTGTTAATGTCCGGTTGTAGAAAACCCGAAGTTGATCTTAATTAAAATACACCAACCGTGTGCGTAACCGTGAGTGTCTCTTTTCGGGGTTGATCGAGAGGAGAACACGGTGTTGGAGTTATGCTTGACGTAGGTTGCTTTAGGATCACTTCTTGATCATAGTTGTACGATCGTGCTTTTGCCTTCTCTTCTCGCTCTCTTTTGCGTATGTTAGCCACCATATATGCTAGTCGCTTGCTGCAGCTCCACCTCACTACCCTGTCCTACCTTTAAGCTTAAATAGTCTTGATCTCGCGGGTGTGAGATTGCTGAGTCCCCGTGACTCACAGATACTTCCAAAACCAGTTTGCAGGTGCCGATGAAACCGTGCAGGTGATGCACCTGAGCTCAAGGAGGAGCTCGATGAAGATCTTGTTCATTGTGTTGTTTCGTTTCAGTTGATCAGTAGTGGAGCCCAGTTGGGACGATCGGGGATCTGTGTAGCATTTGGGGTAGTCTTCTTTTATTTTGGTTCCGTAGCCGGACCTTGATTGTATCTGTATGATGTAATGTTTTACTCATGTATTGTGTGAAGTGGCGATTGTAAGCCAACTATGTATCTCTTTCCCTTATGTATTACATGGGTTGTGTGAAGATTACCTCACTTGCAACATTGCTTTCAATGCGGTTATGCCTCTAAGTCGTGCTTCGACACGTGGGAGATATAGCCGCATCGAGGGCGTTTCACTAATGTGCTGGCCAGGCCCCAACCAAAGCCATATTTTCTACTAGTGTTACTGTCTTGTGCATATTCGGTTTCCCTTATTAGTCGAGGTTATAGTACTGTAATTGATGAGTTATGCATGCGTGCGCAGGTTCCACTATATTCTCGTAGAGATTAAGCTTGAGCAGGGACTAGTAACTGTCTTAGAATCGAGACGAAAAGATCCCCAGGAGTATGCGGACATGACTGAAATGCTCGAGAAGTAATTTAAATCGATCATCATCGCACCAAATCGGCAACTTTGTTCATTTCCTAATATCAAGTAACTGTTTTCTTTGTCTGGCAGGGTTTGGAAAAAATTCACCGCACAAGCTCCGGGACTGCCGGGGAAGCTACGATTTACACACCCAAAAGTAAGTACTACTAGCTAGTTCCGCGCATCTCCTAGTGATTCAACCGCTAGTTTCATCAATACCATTTAGCATGCTTTCTTATCAGTTTGATTGACCTCTATTTCTTGTAAAGTGGTTGCGGTAGGAAGCCGGGAATATTACTGTGGATACTATGTTTGCGAGTCCATCCGCCACACGACCTGTGAGCGGGGCTACTCTAAAAAAAATATGAAGTGCATTAGCAATAATATTCACAATTTTATTTTAGTACCATCATTTGTGTTGAGTTTCAATCGTTCATATATATGTATTGACCCCCTTCTTCAAATTAGATGTTTCAGATGCCGGATGAACTCCTAGCACAAGATCGCATGCGAGCAATTCAAGAGGAATTAGCGGGATTCTTTCTTGACCACGTGATCAATAAAGATGGAGAATACCATGTGGAACCTGAGTTCATATATAATTAGGGGATTATATTGTAAGAGATCTTATATTATATATATGTAGCCAGTAGCGTCGGATAGATATAGGAAAACTTGTTGTTCGATCATTCTCTCGGAGAAGGAGAGGTCGATATCACTTCTCTCTGTATGCATATGTTCATGATGATCTTCTGTACTTAATGGTTTCCTTCATTTACTTACTAGCTAGCGTGTCGAGTCCTCTCTATACGTATAGTATGTAGCGTCGACCAAGCATGGATATAAGAGAGGACACTTCTCTCTATTAATTAGCTAGCTAACACAATATATGAAACACCTGAATTAACCCCCCCAAACCCCTAAACCCACCCTCTTTAAAAAAAATAAAAACCTCAGCTCCTGCCAGCTGCTGACGCGTGGATGCCTTTTGGTCCCGGTTGGTGCTACCAACCAGGGCCAAAGGCCCTCCTGCCTAGGCTCGCTGCAGCAGCCACGTGGAGGCCCATCTGTCCCGGTTGGTATAAGAACCGGGACTAAAGGTATAGGGCTTTAGTACCGACCCTTTAGTCCCGGTTCCCCAACCGGGACAAATGGGCCTTACGAACCGGGACAAATGGCCCTTTTTCTACTAGTGCTGGTAGAGAAACTCTTATCATATGTGTAGCTCAGACATTAACTACCTATACTAGCAAGATGCCCGTGCGTTGCACGGAACATCAAGATGCATTTATATGAGTAGTTTATCTTATGGGAGAAAAGGATGAACAAGGGAAGGCCTTAAATGCAAATGTGGAGAGGAGTGTGGGTAAATTGTCATAGTTTCGTTCCTATCCGTTAGATATAGATCGGACGACCTATATTGCAAGATGACAGGCACACCATCATCATCAGCTTTGCTTTTTATAAGAGTAAATCATGGGAGTCTTTAAAACTACATTCATCTGTTTGTGATGAACTCACTAGAATGGTTAGGAGTTTCTACTGGGGTTCCTCTAAAGGCGAAAGAAAAGTACATTGGCGAGCTTGGGATGATCTTCTACAACCAAAGATAAGGGCGGTGCTGGTTTACGGGATTCTTGTCTCTTTAATCAGGCACTTAAGGCTCGGTACTACCCGGGTGGAAAATTAGCTAGAGGACACGGTCTTTACGGGGAATGCATCTTCATCTTGGCAAGTTGTTAGTTATGGACTTGAACTCTTAAAGAAAGGCTTAATCTGGAGAGTGGGGCAATGGGAGGAGTATGCATGTGTGACGTGATAATTGGAGACACATGCCCTTCTCATATAAGCCTATTATTACCATCCAAGGGAGATGCCGCATTAGATTTGTCTCTCAATTGTTAAATGCTAATGGTTCATGCAACTATGGTCTGCTGAATACTTAATTTTTCGCTGGCTGATATCCAAGAGATTACAAAGATTAGGGCCTCGCCAAAGCAACAGGAGGATACGCTCGCATGTGGACCAGACAAGTGTGGTTTATTTACAGTTAAAAGCGTGTATCAGTTTGCCTTTGATGAAGCACATAGACAGACCGCTACTGGGTCTAGTTCTAGACCGGATGGACGACGCGATTGTTGGAAGATGATCTGGGCATGTGAGGTTCCTCCTACTGTGCGTAACTTTGCGTGGAGATTAGCTACAAACTCTCTACCGACATGGCGGAATAAACATATTAGAGGGCTTGAAACAGATGGAGTTTGCCCTGTGTGTTTTTGAAGGACCATTTGCCCTGTGTGTTTGGTAGAGCCTGAGGATAACTTCCATCCATTTTGTCGCTGTACTCTCGCTTGTGAGCTATGGCAGGTCATGTCGCCAATCTGGATGCTACTGGCCCTTTATTCTATCCAAAATACCGGCAAGGAATGGTTATTTCATGTGCTATCTCCGCTTGCTGATATTGAGCGTTCTATGTTATGACACTGGCGTGTTTGGCATATTCGTAATGAAGTTGTACATCATAAACCTCCACCACCAATGGAAGTATCTAGAACGTTCCTTGTGAGTTATCTAGACTCTCTGATTGGTCGTACAACTGAGTTTTCAACTGATCCAACCAAAGGCAAAGTGGCGATAACCTATGAAAAAACAAAGAAATAGCCATATGTGATAGTGCCGAATGTGGTGCAGCCCAGGTGGGTTCCTCTTGATAGTGTGTGGGTCAAACTTAATATTGATGATGCTTTTGCTGTGGATGGTTGTTGGTACCGTGAAAAATTGAGTCACGCACCCAACTGTGCACATGCCACGGTCGCCTCTGGACCAAGCTCAAGAAGACAAAAGAGTTGCGTGTCACTACTACTTGCAATGGTGGTATGCAGATCTTCGTGGAGAATAAGAAGAACAAGCAATCTTACCAAGACAAAGCTTGTGCACGGTGGTGGTATGTATAATAGATCTTTTTCCAGAAGATCTTCATACTCATCTAGCAAGCCCACTCAAGACCAGGAAGAATCACATCAAGACATCCGGCAACGATCACCGACGAAGACCCGTGAACGACCTCACCCGACAACAATTGTCCTTAGCTGGCGCGCAATCAACCAACCTTCAACAGCAAGCTACCGCCTCACCTATGCGTGGTGCAGTCCTTCTGTGCTCGTAGGACCCTTGTGCCACGCGGCCGGTGGGCAGGCACTCTAGGTGATGGACAAGCCGCGAGGGGTCACTCACTCACCCACGCCGGCGCATGGTGCACACCTGTGCAAAGACGTTTCATGCCTCGAGCAGGTGTCACCATAGTCGGTGCTGGCAAGACACATGAATTCATTCCCGGAAGATAGAAGACGATGCCACATTGCCACCCATTTATTGCACCCACCTACCTGGTCGCTCTGAGACCGCTTCCTTAGCCTCGAAGCCGTCTGTGGTACCCTTGGAATATAAAAGGAGGGCCAAGCCGGAGGAAAAAGTGGGAGGACACGATGAGCAGAAGAAGAGAAAGTAGAACAGTTGGGACACTTGTTAGAATACCAGTAAGAGCACACTACTCTTCTTGTTCCTGGGAAGGACTTGTAGCTCTAATCGACACATCAAAACACATAAAAAGCAGGAGTAGGGTATTACGCAACCATGCAGCCCAAACCTGGGTAAATCATTGTATCCATTTCTCATACTTCGGTAGTGTAGGTTTGTGCCTTCCTGCTGCATCCCCGAAGTAGCAAAAGGACGTCGACCGTCCACGGTGTCACGTGCGTGTTCTGCACACGCTGCCCGACAATGGCACCGTTGGAGTAGGTATGGTTCTAAGGGATGACAAGGGCAATATCATATTTTCATCTTGCCGGGAAACTCTTGAACCGGAATTGTGCGCGTCCATGGGAGGGCTTTATTTTGTTTTACAAAATAGTGATTTTCCTATTATTATTGAGATGGATTACATAGTTACTGTCAAGTTGATTCAAGTCCGGGATGTGGATAGATCAGTCTATGCTTCACTCATCAAGGAAATTGGATACCTTTTTTGTCTTCGGGATACTTGTATTACTCATGTTAATCGTGTTCAGAATAATGTTAAAAGTGGTAGTTTAGCTAGGTTTGGTAGAACTGAGGGCAGAACTATGTCTTGGTTAGAGTCTGGCCGGGACGTTCCTTTATCTCTAGCTTTTGATGATTGTAAGGACTTGGTGATTGAGTAATACAAGTTTTTCATCCGTAAAAAAAAACTGATTTTGTGATGGAATTTTGCATGCACAACAAACATTTTTTAAAGTACTTTAAAAAATTTGATGTCGATCACATGCACATGCTGCTTCATGTGCTGCACTGCACGTATTGGTGCGCTCTGCCATGGCCGAACGCGATGCATGCAGCAGGCCGTAGCTGGCTAGATAGAGAGCACTATCTGGCTCAGTCTCAGTCCTTGCCTCCCGCAAACCCACACTTTACCCTGTCCCCTCCAAGAAATCACGACGGTGCCGACCAGCAAATGGGGTGTGGAGCTGAGCGCTGAGGGTTATCGTCGAGTTTCATCCCAACAAACAACATGCTCCATGGACTACAGTCTTCGTGCACTCTCATCACCAAGCACCGACCGATGCTGCTTACCCAGAAACATGCATGGATTGATGTCAGTGCCTATCTGTAAGGTGTATGCCACCCACGTGGTGTGCAGGTTCTAATGGTCGCCGGTGTATATCAAGAACTGTCCAAGGAAGTACTAGCTCAGTCTGGATTTATTAGTTCTCATCGTATTTTAGATTAAAATTTGACCACATATCCAACTAGCAAAATGTTAATTTATGTCATAAAAAATATATTATTGAATTTATATTAGAACGTAGTTGCCAATGATTTTTTACACATAACTTAAATTTTATTGTTAAAATAATGGTTAAACTATGACTCAAAATACGAGGAGGGCTAATAAACCAGGGTAGTAATAGATAAGTCGCTCCAGCATCGATGGATCCGTGCGACTGTTAATCATCAACATGACTATTTGTACATCTTCATAACATCTATAGTGCGCGCTTTTGTGCACGTGAGCAGGGGCGTAAGTGACATGTGGAGGGTTCATCTGTACATTTCATATTTTGTGAAGAAATTGGCTGTAAATTTAACAAACAAAATATAAGTTCTATGTATTAGGAATAGTACCATCAAATTCAATGATATAAATTTTGTGGTGTTTAAATATAAGTTCTATGCATTAAAAACATAACATTGAGTATTTTGCTAGTTAAATATATTTCAAGTCTGACTAAAATACAATGGGGTTTATAAACTCGGTCAGAGGAAGTACTCATCTCAGCATGATACATCTGATCCGACAGTGCAACATCGATAAAATTTTGATGCTTTAGAGCAACTCTAGAAGAGTTGACATATCGGCTAGATCGTCATGATAACCATCAAAATGGCCCTTTTGACGAAAAAGGCCATTCTAGCACGCCATCGCACCCTCGATCGAAATAATTTCGGAGGGCGCTCCAAACCAAGCCAGCATGCCTCATAATTGGAGGTTGGGCGAGGTGATATAGCATGCCCTTCATCCACACAAATATTAGCGCCATATATGTTTCTGACGTGTGCTCCGTTCCTTGTCAAGTCAACCTCCTTGAGTTTTTCTTTTTTTGACATTTCACATCTCTTTATTCATTTATAATCAAAGTCACATTCTTTACAAACAGAAGGAAAATAGCAGGTGGTGGATCATCCATCCAAGAGCTTTTCATGGATGAATTAGCTAACCTAGCAAGCTCATGAGCTACACTCTATTTGCCTCTCTATAACAATAGTCAGTCTCCTTGAGTTGGTTTTATGGACGTAGTCTGCTTTTCCTTGGGAGGGAGGGGGGCGTCTACTTTTAGAGCAACTACTTTTTCATCTTATCACCACACATAGCGACTTTGCAAGAAAAACATAAGTTCGACAAATGGCATAGGATGAAGTAGATTTTTTTTCTTTTATAAAATCTCCTTTTTCAGGTGGGCGTTTGGGCGGCAACTCGTGCCATGTTTCATTCAGGTGTCAAAGGCAGATCTCACCCGGCTTGATCCGGTGATAGTTGGCTGCCACACGACTCCCTGTCTTGGTCCGGCTAGGCTGATCGAGGAAGAAGTATGTGCATTTCCTTGCTTGTTTGGCTTTGTGCGGTGGCCTCCTTCTAGTGGTCAACCGTCGGCAAGGGTATAAGTGGTGGGGCACCCTATGGAGCCGGCGGTGGTGGATGTGTGTGCGACTTGGCCACCAGGCTTTGTGTGCCAGACTACCAATGCCTCCCTCCCACATGATGGTCCATCTCTGCTTTATATCCCTTGTGTTTCGGTGATGGTCAAGGTGTTCCCCCACATCGGCGCAGTTGTTAGCACGCTCATTGTTTTCATTGGCATATGTAGCCTCTCGACAAGTACCCCGGTGTGTGGACTTCACCTTGATCCACGATTCTGATGCTGATCAGGATATTGCAGTCGAATTTCTTCTCCGACAAGTTGGTGGTAGACAGGAGACTTCGTATATGGTTGTGCTCTTCGAGTATCAAGTCTTTAGTTCCGGGGTGAAAACCCTAGGTTTGTATATCTCTGACCGTACCTGGCAGTGACGATTAACTCTCCTTTGTTGAAAGCGTTGGCTGGAGCTTACTCAATCTTTCTATTGTGGGTGAAAACCCATGATCTAGCCCATTTAGTTGGACCTGGCAATGATGTTCATGCACTATTTTCTTCCTGAAGGCGTCAATGTTGGGCAACCCCCTCGTCGTCCAGGTGTTGTCAATGATGTTGGTAATAGCTGATATGTTGCTACAACGGGTTATCCATCTCACCCGTGATCCCTAAGGGCCCTCTTTTTTTCTTCTTCCTTGGTTGTGTGCATCTTAATAGTGCAGAAGTGAGGTGTGTACTTGTTGTATTTTGTATCGATCTAATGAAACATTATTGGTGTAAACAATGCTACCGCCACTCCCTTGACCGTCACCTATCGCCATTTTCTCGCCAGCCCGGCCACCCCTTTAAATTCCCCTACCTCCCATTCCTTCTACATCGCCAACACCCTTCCTCCCCCCTCCACCTGTCCACCCACCCCAAACCCTCAACTTCTAACTCGCTTCCACCTGTGACGTCAATGTCGTGTCATCATCGGCTTCAGGTCGCTCTGACCGAGGTCACGCCGTGGTGCTGCCATCTTCAGCCTCTAGGTTTCACCCTACCCCCGGTCGCCTGACATAAGCAAAAGAAAATAAAATCAGTTGCCTATGAAATAACAATTGTGCATATAAATGTATCCTTAGAGTCGTGTAAGTCAGAATCATTGAGGCCCCCGCGTCGCTCCGCACGAGCGACACGGGCGGCGACCCAAGCCACCGCCGACAACCCTTTCTCCGTCGTCTACCTCCCTTGCCGCCGCCCGGATGCGCCGCCGGGCAAAGCCTGTGTGACAGCGGCGGCGGCAGGGCTTCTTCTTCACGGGGCGGGCGGCATGTGGCTGGCTCGTGCGGCACCGGCGCATGGTCGTCGCGAGCTCGGCGTCGGCGGGCTGAAGCCCCTCTCCTCCGGCGGGGGCGGCGGATCCGGGGCCCTCGCGCCCGGATCTGATGGTGTGTGGGCGGGGCCGGCCTGCAGCGGCGGCCCTAGCGCCGTGGGATGGCGCCCGTGTTGCGGCCGATCTGGTCCGGCGCGGGCGTGGCCTGGTGGTGCTCTGGCTGGGAAGGTGCGGTCAGACGGGAGATGAAGCTTGAGGTGTGGATGCGGCCGGGTCGCGGTGCGTCCGTGCGGGGAGGTGCGGCACGAGGTGCCCGACGGCTTGGTTCTGTCGTCGTGAGGATGTGCAGTGGTGTGGTCGGCGGCTGTTGCTCGGGCAGTGTGGCAACCCGGGTGGAGGCAATGCAGTGTTGAGGTGTTGGGCGCGCGGGGCGGCGCGGATCTGCTGCTCGGAGGTCGCGAAGGGTGAGGGTGGTCAGATCCGGCCGGATTTGACATCGGTGGCTCGATGGAGGGCTTGCTGATGCATGATGTGCGGAGCTCGAGAGGTTGACCCGGGCGAAAGCTTGTCTCCGGCGTGTCCGGAACCGGCGATAGCGACGCGTTTAGGCGTCGTTTCCTTCTTGTTGGCATCGTCGAGTTACTCTCAGCTCCAATCTTCGCAGCTTCGGGGGAAACCTTAGATCCATGGGATCGGACGATGACGGTGCTCTAGCATCGTATCCCCTCTCGAGGGCTTCGTCTTTGGAGCTAGGCATCATCAAGCGGGACCGATGGAAGTTGGTGGCCTGTGGCAACGATGATGGGTGTGTGCGATGTCGCAGACGCGACAATGGTTGCGATAGTCGGCTCTTCTTCGGCGTGTTCGTGGGCAGATTACCTCGGGTTGTTTTGTTGCGGTGAAGTCGGAGCTGTGGCGGCGGGGCCCCTGTGGCGACGATGACAGGCAACAGGTGGTTTGTTCGGTGGTCTTCCGCGGCGCCAACCTTGCCTAGTTCTCCTTCGGAGCTATCTTTCAGAGTCGGAGTTGTGCTGTCCTTGGCGCGGGTGGCTGAGTTTGGCGCGGGGCTTCTTGTGTTTCACATAGCCTCTGCGATGTGGGTTGGGTCTCCATTTGTCTTCGGAGAAGTCGGAGTCGCTTGCTCGGAGATTAGGGAGGGTGATGACGCCTGTTGGGGAGAAGTGATGACGATGACACAGGTGTGTGATGTTGACGAGACTCTATGTGAGGTTGGTGTGTGATTATGAGTGTGCCGCTCAGCGGTTTGTGACGGTTTTCGCCCGGTTTTTTGTTTATTAACCGGGCAACTCTCTACTTCTTTATTAATGAGATGAGGCAAAGCTTTTGCCTCCGTTTTGAAAAAAAAATGTATCTTTATTCTTACCATCGCGGTGATGTCGGTTTTGAGCTTGTGGCTATAAACCTAACTGACAAAGTTAATTAATAAAAATCACTAAAGCCATGACAAGTTAGCAGCCTAGGATTCTAGCTCAGTTGGTACTTGGTACAAAGTACTCTGGAGTGCCTTCGCCACCTGGTTGCAATAAGCACCCTTGTGCCTACCTACTTTCTTTGTACGACTGCAAAAGAGAAAGTAAGACGGTAATTGCCTAAGAGGGCAAACAATTTCAACCGGCCAAAGTCATCGGTGCATGCATGACAGCGGCAAAGAATTCTTGGCCTATATATACGCGTCGACGCTTCCATGTACACCCGGCAGCCACCTTCGCGTCTCACTTCTCCATCCTTAATTTATCACGTTTACAAGCACTAAGCAACCATGTCCATTCCAAGACTATCCACCTTCCTCGCCGTGCTCTTACCTACGTTTTGGACGGTCTCCGTGCGCAGCTCAACGCTGCTCCTGGCACGCTCACACTCGCTGCCGTCGCCCAACGCCGGCGTGCCGCTCACCAAATGGGCAGCTTCCCTCGCCGCGCAGTCCGCCGCAGACGTGACACGCGTCGCCATGCTCGCGGCGGCCGTGCCCGCCAAAGCCAAACCTAAGAGCAAAGGCCGGTCGTTCGTGCCGATCGCGCCGGGCCGGCAGATCCTCAGCATCCCCAACTACGTGGCCCGCGCGCGGCTCGGCACGCCGCCGCAGACGCTGCTGGTCGCCATCGACCCCAGTAACGACGCCGCCTGGATCCCGTGCAGCGCCTGCGTCGGCTGCGCGCCCAAGTCGTCCCCGTCCTTCGCCCCGACGGACTCGCCCACGTACAGGCCCGTGCGGTGCGGCTCGCCGCAGTGCGCGCAGATGCCCGGCGCCGCCTCCTGCCCCGGCGGCCTTGGCGCGTCATGCGCGTTCAACCTGTCGTATGGCTCGTCCACGTTTCAGGCCGTTCTCGGGCAGGACGTGCTCGCTCTTGAGGGCGGCAGCACCGCGTCCTCGTACACGTTCGGGTGCCTCCGCGTGGTCACCGGCCGGTCCGTGCCGCCGCAGGGGCTCCTCGGCTTTGGGCGCGGGCCGCTCTCCTTCCTGTCACAGACCAAGGACACGTACGGCTCCGTCTTCTCCTACTGCCTCCCGAGTTACAAGTCCTCCAACTTCTCCGGGACGCTGAGGCTCGGCCCCGCCGGGCAGCCGAAGCGGATCAAGACGACGCCGCTGCTCTACAACCCCCACCGCCCCACCCTGTACTACGTCGACATGGTCGGCATCCGCGTGGGCGGCAGGGCCGTAGCCGTGCCGGCGTCGGCACTCGCGTCGTTCGACCCGGCCACGGGCACCGGCGGCACGATCGTGGACGCGGGCACCATGTTCACGCGGCTCTCGCCCCCCGTGTACGCCGCGGTGCGCGACGCGTTCCGGCGCAGGGCGCGGGCGCCCGTGTCGGCGCCTCTGGGCGGGTTCGACACGTGCTACAACGTGACCGGCGGTGGCGTGCGGGTGCCGAGCGTGACGTTCGCGTTCGCCGGCGGGGCGGGGGCGGCCGTGACACTGCCTGAGGAGAACGTGATGATCCACAGTTCGTCGGGCGGCGTCGCGTGCCTGGCCATGGCGGCGGGCCCGTCGACTGGGGTGAACGCGGGGCTCAACGTGCTGGCCAGCATGCAGCAGCAGAACCACCGCGTGCTCTTCGACGTGGCTAGTGGCCGCGTCGGGTTCTCGCGCGAGCTCTGCACGGCCTGATCCATATACACGCGCGAAGAGTACATTTGTATTATGCCATGGCAATTTGAGATTTGTTTTGCGCATGGCACTAAGAAATGTTGTGTTTCCGGATTCAAAATTTGCTCACAAAGTTGTGAAGTTGTACGTTTCTTCTCGGAGCTGTAGCCTACGACCAACGCGAGCAGGGAACTTTTCCGATGAAACCTCTCCATTTTACTTCCGTCACTTAAAACTTTCCTTAATATACTCGTTAATTTCAAAATATAAACCAAGTGCCCGTCTAGCTCAGTCGGTAGAGCGCAAGGCTCTTAACCTTGTGGTCTTGGGTTCGAGCCCCAAGGTGGGCGATTATGTTTTGTTTAAAAGTCGCTTTTAGCTATTTGATTGATCAAGCAAACTGCAATGTTTCATATTCGTTTACCTATAACTAGGTGAAATAAATACAAACCCCAAATATTTGTTATAAAAGTAATCTCTCTAATCACTTTTTGCATCTTATACAGACCACAAAATATTGTTCCTTTTTAATATGCAAACGCACACACATACATACATACATACACTCATATGACCACCTTCGAGAGACTGAGTCGGTACATATCCTTGAGATTGACGAAATCGCCACAGATGCCTTCAGCATAGTCGACGAGAACATCTCCTCTGACTGAACGCACGTCCCTAAAAGTCTTAAGTCGAGTCGCATATCAATTGCGTACAATCCGCGTATATTCTCGCGAGCGCACGCGCTATTTGTATGTGTAGTTACACGCGACCTCCATCCGGCAAACTACTACAATTATGTTTACCTCGCAAAAAAATACTCGAAAAATGCATTATCTTGGCTGGAGTTGTACAATGGTCTGCTTTTGTTTTAAGGTTGTCTTTTTTACTCCCTCTGTTTCATAATGTAGTAAATATCGATCTTTTGGAAAGTCAGACTTCATAATTTTTGACCAAGTTTATACATAAAACTAATTATATCTATGATAAGAAATATATATAATATGAAAACATGTCTTATGATGTAGCTAATAATATGTATTTGGTATTCTAGATGTGTATGTCTTTCTCTACAGATTTGGTCAAATTTTGTAAAGTTTAACTTCTTAAAATATCTATACGTACTACATCGTGAAACGGAGGGACAACAAACTTCTTGGCTCAAATTTGATCAAACTTCTTGGCTCAAATTTTATCACGAGGCAGATTATGCTCATCAACTGATGTAAACTACTAATAATTGGTCTAACGCTCAAGCCTTCTTTGATGCTCATGTTCATGTCCAAAGGCGTTCTCTTTTCTTCTCTCGCATCTTGAGCCCCAATATGGCAATATTGGATGATACTTGGACTGATATGAGAAATCAATTGACTATAGATGAAAATAATTTGTGACAACCTCACCACCTCCAACTCTAAGCCATGGTATTGTGGGAGTAAGATATAGCAACTCGTATGCTTTGTTCCGTGGATTAGCAGTTTGGATTTGTAACTTGGTTTGTGCATGCAAAGATTTCTGTTACTGTTAGATTAAGTATGACTTTCTGTTATATTCTTTGTCTTTAGGGGTCATTATTCACTATGTATAGGCAATAATATCTGTTCTGTTTCGGATCAACCTGTTGATAGTATTAGGCCTAAATGGATAAACCAATGTATGTGCATTGCATATTGTAGGTGCCAGTTACTCCTATTTCTTTCTTTAGCTAGGATGTTAGTTCATGTATGATCTGGATAGTGTCAGTGTTGCGCTAATATGGGTTGAGATTGAGCAATCATAGTATCACAATGTCTGGATTTTTTAAAGCATGACATTATTTAAAGAAAATGCAGATTTTATGCCATTGTTTTGTGCCGCAGTCCCTATATGAACCTTAGGTTTACCTGTAGCAAGTACTTCTTGTTGTGTTGGTTCAAACATCAGCGCTGAACGTGCTGGTTGCTTTCTGCTTGTAAGAATACTTCCTGTGTTTTTCTTCTTTGTGCCACAATGAACACAATTATTGGTTTGTATGCCCTGTTCATTAAGTGTTGCCCTGATCGAAGCATTTTTTCTTGGTGAATAACACCTTGGGTGAGTATTGTCGCGTGGATGCGACTAAAACAAGATGGCGAGCAATGACATATCTGCCTTTCATCAACATGGGTTCTTCCTCGTCCTTGATCCGATGGCGCACCCAGGCATCTGCGACGACCTGACCATCTCCAACTCGAAGACTTTGTAGTGTGGGAGGTGAGCTATATAGACTTCTATGCTTTAGGTTGGTTCCATGGATTAGGCGTTAGCACCGTGAGTGGATCTTTGAGGCGAGCTGACAGGGCGAGAGTTAGGACCACCTAGGAGAGAGTGGGCCTGGCCCTGTTAGGCGTTGTGATACTTAACTGCAACTTAACGAGGTCTTGGTATTTGATGCAGGAGTTGGCTCACGAGCTTATCGCACTAACCATCTACTGCGGGAGTAGTTGCCGGTATCCGCGTCGTGGTGTCGGCGAAGTACTTGACGTCGTGAGCTGCGAATGGCCAGTGCGGATTGGACTGGTTGGGCGCTTTGGCTGGAGTGCGCTTCGGACAGCGTCGCCAACGCGAGGTGTGTCTTTCGAGGCGATGGGCCCCGAACCTGTGGCAACTTAGGTTTAGAACCGGTATTGGCCTCTCTGTTGTGCCTAAGTGGGGCTGCGATGTGTTGATCTTCAGCGGCGGGCATGACCCGGAAAGTGTCGGCCAAATGGGATCAAGCGTCTTTGGTAAGATGGTGCACCCTGCGAAGATTAATCTAATGAATAGCGGCGATCTTCGGTAACGGGGCGACTTGGAGTTGTACCTTGAGCTTATGACAACTAGAACGGGATGCTTGATAAAACACACCTTCCAAGTGCAGATACAGCGGTGGTGGCTCTCTCGGGGGATATGAGGAGGGATGCGCCGTGTAGGATATTAATATGTGTTTTTTGCTTGGAGGACTTGGTTGTCCTCTTCTACATTTGCAAGAGCGGTGTCGGAAGCGTAGTCTTCGTTAAGACTAGCTATCCCCTCTTATACGGCATTCTGTGATTCAGTCCTTGATGGCCTTTACACATATATCCATGCATATGTAGTGTAGCTCCTTGCTTGCAGTACTTTGGATGAGTACTCACGGTTGCCTTGTTCCCCTTTTCCCCCTACCTCTACTCGATTGCTGCAGCAGACGATGGAGCCGGAGCAGAGCATACCGCCTATGGCGACTACTACTGCAGGTGCCTACTACTCGTGCAGCCAGCCCGGCGGCGACGAGGAGTAGCAGGAGGATCGAGGCGGAGGCTGCTCCTCTTTCAATCTATCCCGATTTGCTAGCCTTCTTAAGGCAAACTTGTTTAACTTATGTCGTACTCGAGATATTATTGCTTCGCTGACTTCGTCTATGATCGAGCACTTGTATTCGAGCCCTCGAGGCCCCCAGGCTTGTATTATGATGCTTGTATGACTTATTTTATTTGTAGAGTTGTGTTGTGATATCTTCCCGTGAGTCCTTGATCTTGATCGTACACATTTGCGTGCATGATTAGTGTATGATTGAATCGAGGGCGTCACAAGTTGGTATCAGAGCCGACTGCCTGTAGGAATCCCCCTTCCACACTCCTTGGCCGAAGTCGAGTCTAGACATTGCAAAAAAATTTACTAACTTGGTTGTGTGCCTTACGGGCCCACGTCGTCATCGGGTGGTACTAGGATCTTTTACTCCTCGACCTTTACTCGACTCTGAACTCTCTTCTACTCGGGTTAAGCGGTTACTAACTAACCCTAGGATCCCGTGACCACATTTGCTAAAAACAAAACTAACTTTAGGTTCTCGCGAGTACTTTCTCCCGGAGAGCCCCTCACTTCAGATGATCGTCTGCTAATCAGAAGATTTCGAAGATACTCTCTGATGTTCTCTCGAGACTTTGTGCCCATCACTTTTGCTATTCCCGACCACCGATAAATCCGTATGGAAAACTACTTACACTTGCCATTCATACGATCATCCCCCATTGATCTTGTTATTACAAGATACCCCGAAGTTTTCTTTATTGTTCCGAGAATACCTTGTGCCTACTGCCTAGCAGTTCTTTGCCACATGAATACCCCTTGAAATAAATCCTCGTGACTCGTCGAGTATCCGCTCATCGCGATTGTTCATGAGTTTCACAAAAGTCTTCAAAATACTATTCGATCTTCGAAAATCCTCTGGAGCCTTTGGCTCTTGAAATTCTGCTTGCTTGCATTATGGTTAATCCCATAAGTCTCGTAGTCATAATGACATTCCTTGTCATTATCATTTTGAGTCTGTTGACTCAATATGTTTCTGAATACCATAATCATCATTGATCCTTATAAATTACCTTTCTGGCTGAGCTTCCTTCTTTAACGGAATTGGTTCTCGACCAATCCAATTGTCGATTGATTGTACCCTAAGGCTATTCGACTTATCCATCCCTAATCGGGGCATTGCTTCTCGACCTTGAATTGGGAATCATAATTTCTTTGCATTTGACAATTGAGTTAGTCAGTTGTTTCTATAGTTTGATATCCTTGCACTCTTCTTCCTCTAGTTGAGTCTTGATGCTCACGTCGGATCCTTGTGGACCACCGATCCTTTGTTGGATTTTATCCGACAACGCCTTTCATATTCAATAACCTTGTGAGCCTTTCCTCGATACATAATGCCTTTGGTATATTGTATCCTCTCGCTTTCAACCATGCTCTGCCTTGAGCTTGAGTTAATTATTTCTAAAGATTCGGTATATGATTCCAAGAAGCCCTATGGGTTGAACATATGCCTTCACTAAACCGTGTGGACCGAAAGTTTTCACGAATCATACTCTTCGGTGCTTCGGATAAAATTTTCAACACGCAACTTCATCGAGCGTGAGAAGTGAATGAAAGGTTATGCATTGGAGAAGTGGAAGTCGACCTTGAACTTTATGTTCATGCCCATGGACGCGGGTATATCCTATCATGGAAGCTTCTGTAACAATTACTATCTCCTTGATAACTAGCATATGGTATTTATGAATTGATCCCTTGCAACCGTGGTTCCGACCATGATTGTTCTTCTTTGATAAAGCATGACATTATTTAAAGAAAATGCAGATTTTATGCCATTGTTTTGTGCATATTTTACAAAACAAATAAACTAAAATAATAAAAACAAAACTAATAGGAAATATAAATGGTTAAAGAGAAAGCAGAACAACAACATCAAAAGGTCAAAGCCCCTCACCCCACGCAGTCCCTATATGAACCTTAGGTTTACCTGTAGCAAGTACTTCTTGTTGTGTTTTCTATGCTTTAGGTTGGTTCCATGGATTAGGCGTTTAATCCATGACTTGGTTTGTGTATGCAAAGATTTCTGTTACAATCGGACTAACATGAATTTCTGTAGTTATATTCTTCGTCTTTGGGGCTTGTTGTTTACATGTAGTAATATCTGTTCTGTTTTGGGTATGCATGACACCTCTCCTGTTTAAGTTCCATGTGTGCTGGTAGTAGGCATAAATCCATGTATGTGCGGTGCATATTGCTTTTTTGGATTTGTGCGTGTCAGTTCATGTATGATCTGGATAGTGTATGTGTTCTGCTAATCTGGGTTAAGAAGGAGCAACCATGCGATCACAATGCATGGTTTTTTGCCACCATAATGCTATTTAGACAAAATGCTGATATCTATAGGGTTTAATGAGTTGATTCTGGATCTCTAGGTTATCTAACTTCTATCTAAAAAAGCTCAACAAGGTGCCATATTAGGTGCATTTATTACTCAAACTTTATGGAATGTATAATTTTATTATATCTTTGAAATATGAGCTATGTTTGTAGCTCAGATGGGGTTTCTGGATATTTTTCTGTAATCTTGCTTTGTGTCATCATCTTCCTTTTTCCAGAAAATGCGGATGATTCTGTGAGGTTCTCTAACCTTCTACATCCTTATCTTCTGCTACCTCAACCTCAACTCATTACCATCCCTGCCTCCCTTGGTTCAGGTGACTCCTTGGTCTCTCTCTCTCTCCGCCATCGAGCCGTGGGTGACTGTTGGGGAACGTAGTAATTTCAAAAAAATTCCTACGCACACGCAAGATCATGGTGATGCATAGCAACCAGAGGGGAAAGTATAGTCCACGTACCCTCGTAGACCGAAAGCGGAAGCGTTATGACAACGCGGTTGATGTAGTCGTACGTCTTCACGATCCGACCGATCCAAGTACCGAACGTACGGAACCTCCGAGTTCAGCACACGTTCAGCTCGATGACGATCCCCGGACTCCGATCCAGCAGGGTGTCGGGGATGAGTTCCGTCAGCACGACGGCGTGGTGACGATGATGATGTTCTACCGACGCAGGGCTTCGCCTAAGCACCGCAACGATATGACCGAGGTGGAATATGGTGGAGGGGGCACCGCACACGGCTAAGAAACGATCACGAAGATCAACTTGTGTGTTCTAGGGTGCCCCCTGCCCCGTATATAAAGGAGCAGGGGAGGCCGGCCGGCCCTAGGGGCGCGCCAGGAGGGGGAGTCCTCCTCCTAGTGGGAGTAGGACTCCCTTTCCTAGTCCAACTAGGAAGAGAGGGGGAAGGAAAGAGGAGAGAGAGAGAGGGAAGAGGCGCGCCCTCCTAGTCCATTCAGACTCCTCATGGGGGCCCACCTCCTGGGATGCTGCCCTCTCTCTCCCCTCAGGCCCACTAAGGCCCAATACTTCCCCGGGGGGTTCCGGTAACCCCTCCGGCACTCCGGTTTTCTCTGAAATCACCCGGAACACTTCCGGTGTCCGAATATAGTCGTCCAATATATCGATCTTTATGTCTCGACCATTTCGAGACTCCTCGTCATGTCCGTGATCACATCCGGGACTCCGAACAACCTTCGGTACATCAAAACATAAACTCATAATAAAACTGTCATCGTAACGTTAAGCGTGCGGACCCTACGGGTTCGAGAACTACGTAGACATGACCTAGAACTATTCTCGGTCAATAACCAATAGCGGAACCTGGATGCTCATATTGGCTCCTACATATTCTACGAAGATCTTTATCGGTCAAACCGCACAACAACATAGGTTGTTCCCTTTGTCATCGGTATGTTACTTGCCCGAGATTCGATCATCGGTACCTCAATACCTAGTTTAATCTCTTTACCGGCAAGTCTCTTTACTCGTTCTATAATACATCATCCCGCAACTAACTCATTAGTTGCAATGCTTGCAAGGCTTAATTGATGTGTATTACTGAGAGGGCTCAGAGATACCTCTCCGACATTCGGAGTGACAAATCCTAATCTCGAAATACGCCAACCCAACAAGTACCTTCGGAGACACCTGTAGAGCACCTTTATAATCACCCAGTTACGTTGTGACGTTTGGTAGCACACAAAGTGTTCCTCCGGTAAACGGGAGTTGCATAATCTCATAGTCATAGGAACATGTATAAGTCATGAAGAAAGCAATAGCAACATACTAAACGATCAAGTGCTAAGCTAACGGAATGGGTCAAGTCAATCAGATCATTCACCTAATCATGTGATGCCATTAATCAAATAACAACTCTTTGTCCATGGTTAGGAAACATAGCGATCTTTGATTAATGAGCTAGTCAAGTAGAGGCATACTAGTGACACTTTGTTTGTCTATGTATTCACACATGTATTATGTTTCCGGTTAATACAATTCTAGCATGAATAATAAACATTTATCATGAAATAAGGAAATAAATAATAACTTTATTATTGCCTCTAGGGCATATTTCCTTCAGTCTCCCACTTGCACTAGAGTCAATAATCTAGATTACACAGTAATGATTCTAACACCCATGGAGTCTTGGTGCTGATCATGTTTTGCTCGTGGAAGATGCTTAGTCAACGGGTCTGCAACATTCAGATCCGTATGTATCTTGCAAATTTCTATGTCTCCCACCTGGACTAGATCCCGGATGGAATTGAAGCGTCTCTTGATGTGCTTGGTTCTCTTGTGAAATCTGGATTCCTTCGCTAAGGCAATTGCTCCAGTATTGTCACAAAAGATTTTCATTGGACCCGATGCACTAGGTATGACACCTAGATCAGATATGAACTCCTTCATCTAGACTCCTTCATTTGCTGCTTCCGAAGCAGCTATGTATTCCGCTTCACACGTAGATCCCGCCACGACGCTTTGTTTAGAACTGCACCAACTGACAGCTCCATCGTTTAATGTAAACACATATCCGGTTTGCGATTTAGAATCGTCCGGATCAATGTCAAAGCTTGCATCAACGTAACCATTTACGATGAGCACTTTGTCACCTCCACAAACGAGAAACGTATCCTTAGTTCTTTTTAGGTACTTCAGGATGTTCTTGACCGCTGTCCAGTGATCCACTCCTGGATTACTTTTGTACCTCCCTGCTAGACTTATAGCAAGGCACACATCAGGTCTGGTACACAGCATTGCATACATGATAGAGCCTATGGTTGAAGCATAGGGAACATCTTTTATTTTCTCTCTATCTTCTGCAGTGGTCGGGCATTGAGTCTTACTCAACTTCACACCTTGTAACACAGGCAAGAACCCTTTCTTTGCTTGATCCATTTTGAACTTCTTCAAAACTTTGTCGAGGTATGTGCTTTGTGAAAGTCCAATTAAGCGTCTTGATCTATCTCTATAGATCTTAATGCCCAATATGTAAGCAGCTTCACAGAGGTCTTTCATTGAAAAACTCTTATTCAAGTATCCCTTTATGCTATCCAGAAATTCTATATCATTTCCAATCAGTAATATGTCATCCACATATAATATTAGAAATGCTAAAGAGCTCCCACTCACTTTCTTGTAAATACAGGCTTCTCCAAAAGTCTGTATAAAACCAAATGCTTTGATCACACTATCAAAGCGTTCATTCCAACTCCGAGAGGCTTGCACCAGTCCATAAATGGATCGCTGGAGCTTGCACACTTTGTTAGCTCCCTTTGGATCGACAAAACCTTATGGTTGCATCATATACAACTCTTCTTCCAAAAATCCATTCAGGAATGCAGTTTTGACATCCATTTGCCAAATTTCATAATCATAAAATGCGGCAATTGCTAACATGATTCGGATAGACTTAAGCATCGCTACGGGTGAGAAGGTCTCATCGTAGTCAATCCCTTGAACTTGTCGAAAACCTTTTGCAACAAGTCGAGCTTTGTAGACAGTAACATTACCGTCAGCGTCATTCTTCTTCTTGAAGATCCATTTATTCTCAATTGCTTGCCGGTCATTGGGCAAGTCAACCAAAGTCCACACTTTGTTCTCATACATGGATCCCATCTTAGATTTCATGGCTTCAAGCCATTTTGCGGAATCTGGGCTCACCATTGCTTCTTCATAGTTCGTAGGTTCATCATGATCTAGTAGCATGACTTCCAGAATAGGATTACCGTACCACTCTGGTGCGGATCTTACTCTGTTTGATCTGAAGTTCCATGATCATCATCATTAACTTCCTCACCAATTGGTGTATGTGTCACTGAAACTGGTTTTTGTGATGTACTACTTTCCAATAAGGGAGCAGGTACAGTTACCTCATCAAGTTCTACTTTCCTCCCACTCACTTCTTTCGAGAGAAACTCCTTCTCTAGAAAGTTTCCGAATTTAGCAACAAAAGTCTTGCCTTCGGATCTGTGATAGAAGGTGTATCCAACAGTCTCCTTTGGATATCCTATGAAGACACATTTCTCCGATTTGGGTTCGAGCTTATCGGGTTGAAGTTTTTTCACATAAGCATCGCAGCCCCAAACTTTAAGAAACGACAACTTTGGTTTCTTGCCAAACCATAGTTCATAAGGCGACGTCTCAACGGATTTCGATGGTGCCCTATTTAACGTGAATGCGGCCGTCTCTAAAGCATAACCCCAAAACGATTGCGGTAAATCTGTAAGAGACATCATAGATCGCACCATATCAAGTAAAGTACGATTACGACGTTCGGACACACCATTACGTTGTGGTGTTCTGGGTGGCGTGAGTTGTGAAACTATTCCGCATTGTTTCAAATGTACACCAAACTCGTAACTCAAATATTCTCCTCCACGATCAGATCGCAGAAACTTTATTTTCTTGTTACGATGATTTTCAACTTCACTCTGAAATTCTTTGAACTTTTCAAATGTTTCAGACTTATGTTTCATTAAGTAGATATATCCATATCTGCTTAAGTCATCTGTGAAGGTGAGAAAATAACGATATCCACCACGAGCCTCAACATTCATCGGACCACATACATCTGTATGTATGATTCCTAACAAATCTATTGCTCTCTCCATAGTACCGGAGAACGGTGTTTTCGTCATCTTGCCCATAAGGCACGGTTCGCAAGTACCAAGTGATTCATAATCAAGTGGTTCCAAAAGCCCATCAGTATGGAGTTTATTCATGCGCTTTACACCGATATGACCCAAACGGCAGTGCCACAAATAAGTTGCACTATCATTATCAACTCTGCATCTTTTGGCTTCAACATTATGAATATGTTTATCACTACTATCAAGATTTAATAAGAATAGACCACTCTTCAAGGGTGCATGACCATAAAAGATAGTACTCATATAAATAGAACAACCATTATTCTCTGATTTAAATGAATAACCGTCTCGCATCAAACAAGATCCAGATATAATGTTCATGCTCAACGCTGGCACCAAATAACAATTATTTAGGTCTAATACTAATCCCGAAGGTAGATGTAGAGGTAGCGTGCCGACCGCGATCACATCGACTTTGGAACCATTTCCCACGCGCATTGTCACCTCGTCCTTAGCCAATCTTCGCTTAATCCGTAGTCCCTGTTTCGTGTTACAAATATTAGCAACAGAACCAGTATCAAATACACAGGTGCTACTGCGAGCATTAGTAAGGTACACATCAATAACATGTATATCACATATACCTTTGTTCACCTTGCCATCCTTCTTATCCGCCAAATACTTGGGGCAGTTCCGCTTCCAAAGGACCAGTCGCTTGCGGAGAAGCACTCAGTTTCAGGCTTAGGTCCAGGCTTGGGTTTCTTCTCCTGAGCAGCAACTTGCTTGCTGTTCTTCTTGAAGTTCCCCTTCCTCTTCCTTTGCCCTTTTTCTTGAAACTAGTGGTCTTGTTGACCATCAACACTTGATGCTCTTTCTTGATTTCTACCTCCGCAGCCTTTAGCATTGCGAAGAGCTCGGGAATTGTCTTATCCATCCCTTGAATATTATAGTTCATCACAAAGCTCTTGTAGCTAGGTGGAAGTGATTGGAGAATTCTGTCAATGACGCTATCATTCGGAAGATTAACTCCCAGTTGAATCAAGTGATTACAATACCTAGACATCTTGAGTGTATGCTCACTGACAGAACTATTCTCCTCCATCTTGCAGCTATAGAACTTATTGGAGACTTCATATCTCTCAATCAGGGCATTCTTCTGGAATATTAACTTCAACTCCTGGAACATCTCATATGCTCCATGACGTTCAAAATGTCGTTGAGGTCCCGGTTCTAAGCCGTAAAGCATGGCACATTGAACTATCGAGTAGTCATCAGCTTTGCTCTGCCAGACGTTCTTAACGTCGTCAGTTGCATCAGCAGCAGGCCTGGCACCCAGCGGTGCTTCCAGGACGTAACTTTTCTGTGCAGCAATGAGAATAATCCTCAAGTTACGGACCCAGTCCGCGTAATTGCTACCATCATCTTTCAACTTTGCTTTCTCAAGGAACGCATTAAAATTCAACAGAACAACAACACGAGCCATCTATCTACAATCAACATAGACAAGCAATATACTCTCAGGTACTAAGTTCATGATAAATTTAAGTTCAATTAATCATATTACTAAAGAACTCCCACTTAGATAGACATCCCTCTAATCCTCTAAGTGATCACGTGATCCATATCAACTAAACCATGTCCGATCATCACGTGAGATGGAGTAGTTTCAATGGTGAACATCATTATGTTGATCATATCTACTATATGATTCACGCTCGACCTTTCGTTCTCCATGTTCCGAGGCCATATCTGTTATATGCTAGGCTCGTCAAGTTAAATCTGAGTATTCCGCGTGTGCAACTGTTTTGCACCCGTTGTATTTGAACGTAGAGCCTATCACACCCGATCATCACGTGGTGTCTCAGCACAAAGAACTTTCGCAACGGTGCATACTCAGGGAGAACACTTTTACTATGATAATTTAGTGAGGGATCATCTTATAATGCTATCGTCAATCAAAGCAAGATAAGATGCATAAAAGATAAACATCACATGCAATCAATATAAGTGATATGATATGGCCATCATCATCTTGTGCTTGTGATCTCCATCTTCGAAGCACCGTCATGATCACCATCGTCACCGACGCGACACCTTGATCACCATCGTAGCATCGTTGTTGTCTCGCCAATCTTATGCTTCTACGACTATCGCTACCGCTTAGTGATAAAGTAAAGCATTACAGGGCGATTGCATTGCATACAATAAAGCGACAACCATATGGCTCCTGCCAGTTGCCGATAACTCGGTTACAAAACATGATCATCTCATACAATAAAATTTAGCATCATGTCTTGACCATATCACATCACAACATGCCCTGCAAAAACAAGTTAGACGTCCTCTACTTTGTTGTTGCAAATTTTACGTGGCTGCTACGGGCTTAGCAAGAACCAATCTTACCTACGCATCAAAACCGCAACGGTAGTTTGTCAAGTTGGTGCTGTTTTAACCTTCGCAAGGACCGGGCGTAGCCATACTCGGTTCAACTAAAGTTGGAGAAACTGACACCCGCCAGCCACCTGTGTGCAAAGCACGGCGGTAGAACCAGTCTCGCGTAAGCGTACGCGTAATGTTGGTCCGGGCCGCTTCATCCAACAATACCGCCGAACCAAAGTATGACATGCTGGTAAGCAGTATGACTTATATCGCCCACAACTCACTTGTGTTCTACTCGTGCATATAACATCAACACATAAAACCTAGGCTCGGATGCCACTGTTGGGGAACGTAGTAATTTCAAAAAAATTCCTACGCACACGCAAGATCATGGTGATGCATAGCAACGAGAGGGGAGAGTATAGTCCACGTACCCTCGTAGACCGAAAGCGGAAGCGTTATGACAACGCGGTTGATGTAGTCATACGTCTTCACGATCCGACCGATCCAAGTACCGAACGTACGGCACCTCCGAGTTCAGCACACGTTCAGCTCGATGACGATCCCCGGACTCCGATCCAGCAGGGTGTCGGGGATGAGTTCCGTCAGCACAACGGCGTGGTGACGATGATGATGTTCTACCGACGCAGGGCTTCGCCTAAGCACCGCAACGATATGACCGAGGTGGAATATGGTGGAGGGGGGCACCGCACACGGCTAAGGAACGATCACGAAGATCAACTTGTGTGTTCTAGGGTGCCCCCTGCCCCCGTATATAAAGGAGCAAGGGGGGAGGCCGGCCGGCCCTAGGGGCGCGCCAAGGAGGGGGAGTCCTCCTCCTAGTGGGAGTAGGACTCCCCTTTCCTAGTCCAACTAGGAAGAGAGAGGGGAAGGAAAGAGAGGGAGAGGGAGAGGGAAAGAGGGGCCGCGCCCCCCTCCCTAGTCCAATTCAGACTCCTCATGGGGGGCGCACCTCCTGGGCTGCTGCCCTCTCTCTCCCCCTCAGGCCCACTAAGGCCCAATACTTCCCCGGGGGGTTCCGGCAACCCCTCCGGCACTCCAGTTTTCTCCGAAATCATCCGGAACACTTCCGGTGTCCGAATATAGTCGTCCAATATATCGATCTTTATGTCTCGACCATTTCGAGACTCCTCGTCATGTCCGTGATCACATCCGGGACTCCGAACAACCTTCGGTACATCAAAACATAAACTCATAATAAAACTGTCATCGTAACGTTAAGCGTGCGGACCCTACGGGTTCGAGAACTATGTAGACATGACCTAGAACTATTCTCGGTCAATAACCAATAGCGGAACCTGGATGCTCATATTGGCTCCTACATATTCTACGAAGATCTTTATCGGTCAAACCGCACAACAACATACGTTGTTCCCTTTGTCATCGGTATGTTACTTGCCCGAGATTCGATCGTCGGTATCTCAATACCTACTTTAATCTCTTTACCGGCAAGTCTCTTTACTCGTTCTGTAATACATCATCCCGCAACTAACTCATTAGTTGCAATGCTTGCAAGGCTTAATTGATGTGTATTACTGAGAGGGCTCAGAGATACCTCTCCGACATTCGGAGTGACAAATCCTAATCTCGAAATACGCCAACCCAACAAGTACCTTCTGAGACACCTGTAGAGCACCTTTATAATCACCCAGTTACGTTGTGACGTTTGGTAGCACACAAAGTGTTCCTCCGGTAAACGGGAGTTGCATAATCTCATAGTCATAGAACATGTATAAGTGATGAAGAAAGCAATAGCAACATACTAAACGATCAAGTGCTAAGCTAACGGAATGGGTCTAGTCAATCAGATCATTCACCTAATGATGTGATCCCATTAATCAAATAACAACTCTTTGTCCATGGTTAGGAAACATAACCATCTTTGATTAATGAGCTAGTCAAGTAGAGGCATACTAGTGACACTCTGTTTGTCTATGTATTCACACATGTATTATGTTTCCGGTTAATACAATTCTAGCATGAATAATAAACATTTATCATGAAATAAGGAAATAAATAATAACTTTATTATTGCCTCTAGGGCATATTTCCTTCAGTGACTGTGGTGCTGGCCATCGAGACAATGGTTTAGTTTTTGATTCAATGGTGGTGTTCTTGTGCCCACACAATATTGTTATTGTGATGATCTTTCTTGTTGATGCAATTGATTTTCTTGTAATTCTGTGCTGGGTTCTTTTTTTACTGCATGCTATAGGTTTTGTAATGGTGCCCAAGTTTAGTTTCAGTAGCATCCATATGCTGTGATTGAAACTTTTTAACGGCTATAAAATAGAACAAGTTCTGTAGTGTTGTGGTGTATTGATAGAACAAGTGCTATTCTTTTCTTGGAATCAATCATATTATGTGTTGTGCTTTAGTGTAGGGATAAACTCTGGTGTTACCTGCCCAGTATTAGCTATGAATCCTGATCATAAGCATGTTTATTTATTCACCTATATGAGGTTGTTTGTTGCATCGTATGAGTTTAAATTCCGTATCTTGGCCTGGCAGGTCCTCCATGAATTGTCTTCTCCATGGTCGTGTTGCTGCGCTTTTGTTTTTTGTTTTGGTTAGTCTTGAAACTGGACACCTGATTCTGTTCAAAGGTGTAGTTCCTTAGCTGAAATATGACGCATTTGTGGTCTGGCATTTTGGCTGTGTGGTGGGCACTGTGGACTAGAAAAAATGATGAGATATTTGAACGCAAACCCATCAAGTATCAAACTTAACCCCTGCACTGTGTCATGTTTCTACTGCAGCAATCAAGGATTCTATGTAGCGCCAAGATGAAAGTTAATGGCTATCAAATATGACAGAATGCTTGTTTATTGTATAGTCTTGGTGTGTATTATAGGATTGAGCATGTTATCTCACTTTCTATCCCCTTTTTCAGTTTGGGTATAATAACTAGTGCCATTGTTTTAGTGGATTTAGGACTGAAGTGCTAATTTAGATACCATTTTATCTAAGAGTGACATGATTACTTGATTCCTAGTGTTCTTGTAAGCATCTGTATGCCATTGTTTTGTGCCGCAGTCCCTATATGAACCTTAGGTTTACCTCTAGCACTTACTTCTTGTTGTGTCGGTTCCAACATCAGCGTTGAATGTGTTGGTCGCTTTCTGCTTGTAAGAACACTTCCTGTGGTTTTCTTCTTCACGCCACAAGTGAATGGAATTACTGATTTGTATGCCCTGTTCATTTAGTGTTGCCCTAATCTAAACATTTTTTCTTGGTGAGCAGCACCTCGGGCGAGCATTGTCTCCTGGACGGGGACCAAAACAAGATGGCGAGCAATAACATATTTTCCTTTCATCAACATGGGTTCTTCCTCGTCATTGATCCGATGGTGCACCCCGGGCATCTGCAATGACCTCAGCATCTCCAACTCGAAGCCTTTGTAGTGTGGGAGGTGAGTTATAGAGACTTCTATGCTTTAGGTTTGTTCTGTGGATTAGGAGTTTAATCTATGACTTGGTTTGTGCATGCAATTATTTCTGTTGCTATCGGACTAAGCATGGCTCTATGTTGTTATATTCTTGGTCTTTGGGGCCTGTTTATCTTGATCACTATTCATTTTTGTTTACATGTAGTATTATCTGTTCTGTTTTGGGTATGCATGAGACCTCTCCTGTAAGTCCCACGTGTGATGGTATTAGGCATAAATTTGTGTATGTGCGGTGCATATTGCAGGTGCCAGTTACTCCTGCACAATGCATGCTTTTTTCTGAAGCACAATGCTATTTAGACGAAATGCCGATATTTACAGGGTGTAATGTGTTGATTCTCGATCTCTAGTTCATGTTATTTCTATCTACAAAAATGCTTAACAACATGCCATGTTAGCTGCATATATTACTCAAGCTTGTATGGAGTGTATAATTTTATTATATGTTTCAAGTATGAGCTATATTTCTAGCTCCGATGGAGTTTCCTGAGATTTTTTCCCTCTAATCTTCCTTTGTTTCACCATCTTCCTTTTTCCAGAAAATGCGGATGATTCTGTGAGGTTCTCTAACTTTCTACATCCTTGGCTTCCGCAACCTCAACCTCAAATGATTACTTCCTTGCCTCTCCCTTGGTTCAGGTGATTCCTTGCTCTGTTTCTCTCTCGCCATCGAGCTGTGGGTGATTTCTGCAGGCCATCGAGATGATGGTTTAGTTTTCGATTCTGTGGTGATGTTCTTGTGCCCACCACAATCTTGTTATTGTGATAATTTTTCTTGTCAATGAAATAAGTTTCTTGTAATTCTTTGCTGGGCTCTTTTTTGTACTGCATGCTACAGGTTTGGACATGGTGTCCATGTTTAGTATTGACATCATCCATATGCCAGGATTAGAACTTTTTAAAGTCTACGAAATAAAACAAGTTTTGTAGTGCTGTTGTGTATTAGTAGAACAAGTTCTATCCTTTTCTTGGAATCAATCATCTTATGTGTGTTGTGCTTTAGTGTAGGGATAAACTCTCTGGTGTTACCTCCCCAGTGTTAGCTATCAATCCTAATTATAAGCATGTTTGATTATTCACCTGTATGAGGTTGTTGCACCTTATGGGTTTGAAATTTCGTATCTTGGCCTGGCAGGTCCACCAGTTGCTGTTGATGCGCCTTTGTTTTGTTTTTTTGATGATCTTGGAACTGGACACCTTATTCTGGTCAAAGACGTACTCCCTCTGTGTCAAATATAAGACGTATTTTTATACTCCCTTATCAAAAAACGTTTTTGATACACTTGATTCTGTTCAAAGACGTAGTAGTTCCTTAAGCTGAAATATGGTGCATTTGTGGTTTGGCATTTTGGCTGTGTGGTAGGCACTGTGGACTAGCAAAAATGATGTGATATTTGAGCGCAAAGGCATGAAGCGTCATACTTACCCCCTGCACCGTGTCATGTTTCTACTGCAGCAACCAAGGATTCTATGAAGCTCCAAGATACAAAAACCTCTTGCACCCTCATCACCAAACTGTCGAAGACATATCAAATCCCTTTGATCGGCATTGCTGAGCAGTGGAGTTGGTCCTTTTGCACCGCCACTTATTTGGTTGGAGTTGTTTTACCAGCTGTTTCTGCAACTAAACTGTTAGTGAGGGTGCCTTTTGGTAGCAATGATCTTGTACAAACTTGTAGTGTTGGGTTTGGTTGATGCTTGCTTGTATATGGCCTTGGTGCTTTTTTGTTTTGAGATTTTCTCAGGGCTCTTGAAGTAATAAGTTCATGGAGCACCACATCCATCTTCTTTGTAGGATGTTTTATCTTCCTGTATCTTGCTTGTGATTTTTGTTGTGGTGCTTCTTTTGCTTTGAGATAAAAAAATATTGTATGATTATGTTCTTTCTATCATACTTAGAACTCTTCTGATTTGTTGTGCTACGCAATACCAGCATTCTATCTTTTTGAAATGGAAAAAAGTATTGTCAGTAAATGCAGTGGTTTGGTTTTAGTGCCTGGTGTATTGCTGCAAGTCAAATCATGCTCTCCTTTTGTGTTTGAACAATCTGATTTTAATCTACATTTGAACTTGGGGATACTGTGGAAAATGTATCATGTAAGCATGTTGTACAATATCCATCTCAGTTCTCTATCAACCAATCGGTTGGAGTCTAGGGAAAACATATTGTATACTTTCAAAAATATTGTTAGAGATTGAGAGAAGAAAAGAGAACGCCTTTGGACATGAACATGAGCATCAAAGAAGGCTTGAGCGTTAGACCAATTATTAGTAGTTTACATCAGTTGGTGAGCATAATCTGCCTCGTGATAAAATTTGAGCCAAGAAGTTTGATCAAATTTGAGCCAAGAAGTTTGTTGTCCCTCCGTTTCACGATGTAGTACGTATAGATATTTTAAGAAGTTAAACTTTACAAAATTGACCAAATCTGTAGAGAAAGACATACACATCTAGAATACCAAATACATATTATTAGCTACATCATAAGACATGTTTTCATATTATATATATTTCTTATCATAGATATAATTAGTTTTATGTATAAACTTGGTCAAAAATTATGAAGTCTGATTTTCCAAAAGATCGATATTTACTACATTATAAAACAGAGGGAGTAAAAAAGACAACCTTAAAACAAAAGCAGACCATTGTACAACTCCAGCCAAGATAATGCATTTTTCGAGTATTTTTTTGCGAGGTAAACATAATTGTAGTAGTTTGCCGGATGGAGGTCGCGTGTAACTACTATTAGCGTCATAGCGTGCAATTTTAGAGTTAGTCCAGTGCTACAAGTTATTTCATTTTTATTTAAAAGCCGATGTCAGGTTGTGACCTTGTCCTATCTGCCAGCCAAAGCATGTCCCACTTTATTTTCCATGTGGTGTGAGCAGCAACAACAACGTATGCAGATGTAGATGTGGCCCAAAATTTTGGTCTCACCGGTGGCCCATCTGCAGATGTGGCCTGTTCTGTATAGCTTGAGAAATGGCAAAGCATGGCATGTCATGAGGTTTAGTCCCACCTCGCTAAGGGAAGGAGGTGGAGACCAACATATAGGGTGGACTCTCTCTTGTCTCATGTAACACTAGAAGTTAGAAGTAGTCTTGAACTACACATACAAATAGCGCGTGCGCTCGCGAGAATATACGCGGATTGTACGCGATTGATATGCGACTCGACTTAAGACTTTTAGGGACGTGCGTTCAGTTAGAGGAGATGTTCTCGTTGACTATGCTGAAGGCATCTGTGGCGATTTCGTTAATCTCAAGGATATGTACCGATGCGGGGCTAGCAATGACAGATACCTCTCCGATACAAGCAAACAAAATATGCGAGAACTCTGATACAACCCCTTTATCACGTTGGTTGCAATGTTCTTGATTGTTTGTGCAGGTACTAGGGACTTGCGTGTAGCCACCTACTGGATTGATACCTTGGTTCTAAAAAACTTAGGGAAATACTTACGCTACTTTGCTGCATCCCCCTTTCCTCTTGAAGGGAAAACCAACACATGCTCAAGAGGTAGCAGTAGACAAGGTATTTCTGCCCGCGGGTTCAATTGCTCCGTCGTGAACAGTAAAAATTTTAAAAAAAGAAAAAAGAGAACTTCATATTATCCTTAGAACTGTTTATCTTGGCGATCACATTTCATCATGATAGGGGCTATTGGTTTTTCAACCATAGGTAAGTCCATCAAAAGCTCACGAAGCCACTCTGCTTCAACAGTGGCAGTGTCTAATGCTGTGAGTTCTACTTCCATAGTTGACCTCGTTAAGATGGTCTGCTTGCAAGACTTCCAGGAAACAGCGCCACCACCAAGTGTAAAAACATAACCACTTGTGGCCTTAATCTCATCAGCAACAGATATCAAGTTCGAGTCACTATAACCCTCCAGTACCCTTGGATACCCGGTGTAGTGAATCCCACAGCTCGCAGTGCCTTTCAAGTAGCGCATAACTCTCTCAAGCGCATGCCAATGATCATCTCCCGGTTTTGACACAAACCGACTCAGCTTGCTCACAACAAAAGAGATGTCGGGCCTCGTGGCACTTGCCAAATGCATAAGCTAGCCAATAATCTTAGAATACCTCAGTTGATCTCTAGCAATCCGTCGATTCTTTCGAAGCAACGCACTAGCATCATATGGAGTTGGAGAAGGTGTGCAGTCGCTATACCCAAAATGACTCAAGACCTTTTCCACATAGTGATACTGAAGCAGTGTGGTCCCACCATTCTCATCTCTTAGCAGCTTGATATTTAAGATAACATCAGCTACTCCTAGATCCTTCATCATAAAACAACGAGATAAGTAATCCTTAACCTCCTTGATTAAATCAAGCTTGGTTCCAAAGATCAATATGTCGTCGACATACAGACAAAGAATAACTCCTTCGCCCCCACCATAGCGATAGTACACGCACTTGTCGCCATCGTTTACTACAAAGCCGACAGCAGTTAATGTTCTTTCGAACTTCTCATGCCACTCTTTAGGAGCTTGTTTAAGGCCATATAAAGACTTTAATAACTTGCACACCTTTCCTTCCTGACCAGGTACTACAAAACCATCTGGCTGATCCATGTAAATTTCCTCCTTCAACTCTCCATTGAGGAAAGCTGTCTTAACGTCCATTTGATGAACGAGAAGACCATGTGAGGCAGCCAGTGATAGTAGCACCCGAATTGTGGTCAGTCTAGCCACATGTGAGTAAGTACCAAAGAATTCTTCACCTTCTTTCTGGGTATAACCCTTGGCCACAAGCCGTGCCTTGTACTTTTCAATCGTACCATCAGGTCTAAGCTTCTTCTTGAACACCCACTTACATCCTACAGGTTTGCACCCATAAGGACGGTCAGTGATCTCCCAGGTACCGTTAGCTAAGATGGAATCCATCTCGCTACGTACAGCTTCCTTCCAGTAGTCAGCATCAGGAGATGCATAGGCTTCTGAAATAGTCCTGGGTGTGTCATCCACGAGGTACACAATGAAATCGTCACCAAAGGACTTTGCATTCCTCTGTCTCTTACTCCTCACAGGAGTTCCATTGTCACCCTCAACAGGATTCTCAACGCGTTCCATCGCAATGGTGGGTTCAGGAATTACAGCGCATTCCTCACTAGATGGAGTAGGTATCTCCTGATTTGATGAACTCGACATATCCTTCATAGGAAATATGTCCTCAAAGAAAGTTGCATCATTCGACTCCATAATCGTACCAACATGCATGTCGGATACCTCATATTTTATTATCAGAAATCTATAGCCGATGCTATGAAAAGCATAGCCTAGAAGAACACAATCCACGGTTTTTGGTCCAAGCTTGCGCTTCTTGGGAATTGGTATATTGACTTTCGCCGAACAACCTCAAGTACGTAGGTAAGAGAGTTTCAACCTTTTCCTTTCCCATTCCTCTAATGGAGTCATGGTCTTATGCTTTGTGGGAACTCGGTTTAGGACATGACACACAGTCATTAGCGCCTCCCCCCACCATTCCTTGGATAGACCCGAAGTGTCTAACATGGTGTTAACCATATCAGTTAGAGTTCGGTTCTTTCTTTCGGCTACCCCATTTGATTGGGGTGAGTAGGGAGGCGTCCTCTCATGGATTATACCATGTTCCGCACAAAACATATCAAATTCATTGGAAAAATACTCTCCACCACGATCGGACCTAAGTCGTTTAATTTTTTATCAAGTTGGTTCTCTGCCTCAGCTTTATAGTTTTTGAAGAAAGTCAAAGCCTCATCTTTTGATTTCAGAAGATACACATAACAATATCTAGTGGAGTCATCAATCAACGTCATGAAGTATCTCTTTCCACCTTTTGTCAACACGCCATTCATCTCACAATGATCAGAATGTATAAGTTCTAGTGGAGGCAAGAGACTATGCTCGACCCTCACAAACGTTGCAACGTTACCCCAAACCATCGAAACCTAAGCATAAAACACCTGTTGCAGCGCATGGAGGAGCATAACCCCAAATTTGGCTCACCAAACACGAGGATGATAAAGAAGGGGCCAACATAAACACAAATTTTAGAGCAAATACGACGCGGCAGTGTGCGTGTCTACTTCTAATCCTCAATTATATTCATGTTGTCCCAATCTACTCTCTTTTTTTGCGTGTGATTCCAATCTATTCTTTTACCTTCCCACCACTTCAATCTCATTTATATTTCAATCGTTGTTATTGGTATTATTTATTTTAGAATAGTTGTATTTTTTTAGGAAGAATAGTTATGGTTTAAGTTATAATTTGTACTTATTCTTTGCGGGAATAACCATTGTTTATGGATAACTTGATGTCGTGAATATTAGTATATCTTGTATTTCACTTTATTCTTCAACTACAAAGTTTTAAAGTATGATTATTTTGTTGTGAATAATACATATGATTTAACACACTAGAAATAGTAGGTTTGTATTTTGCTTGGGAATTCGTGATTTGTTTTGTGCATGGCACTACAAAATGTTTTGTTTCCGGATTCAAAATTTGCTCAATAAATTTTGAAGTTCCACGTTTCTTCTGGGACTCCAACCTACGATCAATGCGACCATGAGGTGCAATGAACATTTTAGTGTTTGACTATTCAAAAAGCTTTCCCATTTTAAACTTCCATGTATAATGCACATCAATTAATAGTAACTAAAATATAAATGCAAAAACTTGAATTTGGACCAGGTTGCTCGTCTAGCATAGTCGGCAATGTGCAAGGCTTTTAACCTTGTGCTCTTGGGTTCAAGCCCCATGGCGGGCGACATTATTTTGGTTAAACCTTATTTTAGTACAAGTTGTCTAGGGTTATGCCTTTTCATATTCTTTTAGCTCTGACTAGATGGAATACGTCAGAAATACAAACCACAAATATGTGTCATAAAAGTGATCTCTGTAATCACCTTTTCACACATAAGCGCATCATGTTCGAACATTAGCCCTAAGAATCTCTGCGCCTTGCTTCGAAGCAGCCACTGCCTGTCCTATAGTGTTGTAAACCTGCCAACATAGAAGATAGGAACAATAACCCAGTGGCGTGGAAGGAACTAGCCTATGGTAAACTTGTGCATATGCGACATTACTTGATGGTGGCATAACTTCAGATAAAACAGTCCAGTTATGTAAATTTAGAAGATTAATCAGATTGTTTGTCTAGCACAGTTGGTAGAGCGCAAGGCTCTTAACCTTGTGGTCTTGGGTTCTAGCCCCAAGGTGCGGAACCACCTTATTTTTATCATTGATTTGTGTAAAATCTGGATAAATTGTTCAAACATAATTTCAGAAACTCTCTAGGTTTATGTATTTTCAAATGCGCAAGTGCAACTTTCACATTATTTTTAATACATGATCCAGCCTATGTGCTTATCGGAGTGTAAACCGGCTTGAACTTGGTGGACACATCACACACGCATTTTTATGGAGCCCTCCATCACTCTTTACACTTTTTTTTGCAGGTCACCGTTCTTTAGACTTAATAAATATGTATTAATCCAACCTCAAAAAATGTATTGATGTACGTATGCACATTGCATTGAATTACATAAGTAAAGATGAACAACCAGCCACTTGGCGAAAGTAGTATTCTGCTCACGAGTTAAATGCACCAGTGATGAACAGTAAGTCCAAAATATAGGAGAAATCAAAATAATCTAAGTTTTTAAACAAACATTGAAGAGTTGTCTATGTATCTACACATATTCGAGAAGAAAATCATATGTACTGCTAGGGGGGAAACAATATCAATGCTCCAAAAAGCTTTCAAAAATAGTCTTGTTGGAGCATCGTTTTTGCCCAGAGCATTTAGGAAAAAAAATTCTACATGAAAACTTGTACATATATAGAAAATTCATCAATGTTTGTTGCCAAAAAGATTCTCTTTTTTCTTTTTTACTGTTCACGACGGAGCATTTGAACTCGCGGGCAGAAATACCTTGTCTACTGCTACCTCTTGAGCATGCGTTGGTTTTCCCTTGAAGAGGAAAGGGGGATGCAGCAAAATAGCGTAAGTATTTCCCTCAGTTTTTAAAACCAAGGTATCAATCCAGCAGGAGGCTACACGCAAGTCCCTAGTACCTGCACAAACAACCAAGAACCTTGCAACCAACGCGATAAAGGGGTTGTCAATCCCTTCACGACCACTTGCAAAAGTGAGATTTGATAAAGATAATAAGATAAATATTTTTGGTATTTTTGTTGTATAGATTGAAAAGTAAAGATTGCAAAATAAACGGCGACAGAAATAGCTAGTTGATGGGAGATTAATATGATGGAAAATAAACCCGGGGGCCATAGGTTTCAGTAGTGGCTTCTCTCAAGATAGCAAATTCTACGGTGGGTGAACAAATTACTGTCGAGCAATTGATAGAAAAGCGCATAGTTATGAGAATATCTAGGCATGATCATGTATATAGGCATCACATCCATGTCAAGTAGACCGAAATGATTCTGCATCTACTACTATTGCTCCACACATCGACCGCTATCTAGCATGCATCTAGAGTATTAAGTTCATAAGAACAGAGTAACGCATTAGGCAAAATGACATGATGTAGAGGGATAAACTCAGGCAATATGATATAAACCCCATCTTTTTATCCTTGATGGCAACAATACAACACGTGCGTTGCTGCCCCTACTATCACTGGGAAAGGACACCGCAAGATTGAACCCAAAGCTAAGCACTTCTCCCATTGCAAGAAAGATCAATCTAGCAGGCCAAACCAAACTGATAATTCAAAGCGACTTGCAAAGATATCAAATCATGCATATAAGAATTCAGAGAGGAATCAAATATTTTTCATAGATAAACTTGATCATAAACCCACAATTCATCGGATCTCAACAAACACACCGCAAAAAGTATTACATCGAATAGATCTCCAAGAAGATCGAGGAGAACTTTGTATTGAGATCCAAAGAGAGAGAAGAAGCCATCTAGCTAATAACTATGGACCCGAAGGTCTGTGGTAAACTAGTCACACATCATCCGAGAGGCTATGGTGTTGATGTAGAAGCCCTCCGTGATCGATTCCCCTCCGGAGGAGCGCCGGAAAAGGCCCCAAGATGGGATCTCACGGGTACAGAAGGTTGCGACGGTGGAAATAGGGTTTCATGGTGCTCCTAGATGTTTTCGGGGTATATGAGTATATATAGGCGAAAGAAGTAGGTCGGTGGAGCCACGAGGGGCCCACGAGGGTGGGGGCGCGCCCTCCTGCCTCGTGGCCGCCTCGTTGCTTCCTTGACGTCCACTCTAAGTCTCCTGGATTGCCTTTGTTCCAAAAACGACTCTTCCCAAGGTTTTATTCTGTTTGGATTCCGTTTGATATTCCTTTTATGCGAAACACTAAAATAGGCAAAAACAGCAATTTGCACTGGGCCTTTGGTTAGTAGGTTAGTCCCAAAAATAATATAAAAGTGTATAATAAAGCCCATTAAACATCCAAAACAGATAATATAATAGCATGGAACAATCAAAAATTATAGATACGTTGGAGACGTATCAAGCATCCCCAAGCTTAATTCCTGCTCGTCCTCGAGTAGGTAAATGATAAAAACAGAATTTTTGATGTGGAATGCTACCTAACATAATCTTTAATGTAATTTTCTTTATTGTGGCATGAATGTTCAGATCCGAAAGGTTCAAGATAAAAGTTTAATATTGACATAAAAATAATAATACTTCAAGCATACTAACTAAGCAATCATGTCTTCTCAAAATAACATGGCCAAAGAAAGTTCATCCCTACAAAATCATATAGTTTGGTCATGCTCCATTTTCGTCACACAAGAATGTTCTCATCATGCACAACCCCGATGACAAGCCAAGCAATTGTTTCATACTTTAGTAATCTCAAACCTTTTCAACTTTCACGCAGTACATGAGCGTGAGCCATGGATATAGCACTATGGGTGGAATAGAATATAATGATGAGGGTTGTGTGAAGAAGACAAAAAAGGAGAAAGTCTCACATTGACGCGGCTAATCAACGGGCTAGGGAGATGCCCATCAATTGATGTCAATGCAAGGAGTAGGGATTGCCATGCAACGGATGCACTAGAGCTATAAATGTATGAGATCTCAACAAAAGAAACTAAGTGGGTGTGCATCCAACTTGCTTGATCATGAAGACCTAGGTTATTTGATTAAGCCCATTGTTGGAATATACAAGCCGAGTTCTATAATGAAAAATTCCCACTAGTATATGAAAGTGACAAAATAAGAGACTCTATCATAAAGATCATGGTGCTACTTTGAAGCAATAGTGTGGAAAAGGATAGTAACATTGTCCCTTTTATTTTATTTTATTTTTCCTTTTTTTGGGCCTTTTTTTATTTGGCCTTTTTTTCTTTTTTCTTCGGGACAATGCTCTAATAATGATGATCATCACACTTCTATTTATTTACAACTCAAAGATTACAACTCGATACTAGAACAAAATATGAATCTACATGGATGCCTCCGGAGGTGTACCGGGATGGGCAATGAATCAAGAGATGTATGATGAATTATGCATGGTGGCTTTGCCACAAATACGATGTCAACTACATGATCATGCAAGGCAATATGACAATGATGAAGCGTGTCATAATAAATGAAACGGTGGAAAGTCGCATGGCTATATATCTCGGAATGGCTATGGAAATGCCATAATAGGTAGGTATGGTGGCTGTTTTGAGGAAGATATAATGAGGTTTATGTGTGATAGAGCGTATCATATCACGGGGTTTGGATGCACCGGCGAAGTTTGCACCAACTCTCAAGGTGAGAAAGGGCAATGCATGGTACCGAAGAGGCTAGCAATGATGGAAGGGTGAGAGTGTGTATAATCCATGGACTCAACATTAGTCATAAAGAACTCACATACTTATTGCAAAAATATACAAGTCATCAAAAACCAGGCACTACACGCATGCTCCTAGGGGGATAGATTGGTAGGAAAAGACCATCTCTCCTCCCCGACCTCCACTCATAAGGATGACAATCAAAGAACACCTCATGTTTCAAATTTGTTACACAATGGTTACCATACGTGCATGCTACGAGACTTGCAAACTTCAACACAAGTATTTCTCAAATTCACAATTACTCAACTAGCACAACTTTAATATCACCATCTTCATATCTCAAAACAATCATCAAGTATCAAACTTCTCATAGTATTCAATGCACTCTATATGAAAGTTTTTATTATACCCATCTTGGATGCCTATCATATTAGGACTAATTTTATAGCCAAAGGAAATTACCATGATGTTCTAAAGGACTCTCAAAATAATATAAGTGAAGCATGGGAGATCAATAATTTCTGTAAAATAAAACCACCACTATGCTCTAAAAAGATATAAGTGAAGCACTAGAGCAAAATTATCTAGCTCAAAAGATATAAGTGAAGCACATAGAGTATTCTAATAAATTCCGATTCATGTGTGTCTCTCCAAAAGGTGTGTACAGCAAGGATGATTGTGGTAAACTAAAAAGCAAAGACTCAAATCAAACAAGACGCTCCAAGCAAAACACATATCATGTGGTGAATAGAAATATAGCATCAAGTAAAGTTACCGATGGACGAAGACGAAAGAGGGGATGCCTTCCGGGGCATCCCCAAGCTTAGGATTTTGTTGTCCTTGAATTTTACCTTGGGGTGCCTTGGGCATCCCCAATCTTAGGCTCTTGCCACTCCTTATTCCATAATACATCAAATCTTTATCCAAAAACTTGAAAACTTCACAACACAAAACTCAACATAAAATCTCATGAGCTCCGTTAGTGCAAGTAAACAAACCACCACAATAAAGTACTATAATGAACTCATTATTTATTTATATTGGTGTTAAACCTAATGTATTCCAACTTCTCTATGGTTCATACCCCCCGATACTAGACATAGATTTATCAAAATAAGCAAACAACACACGAAAAACAGAATCTGTCAAAAACAGAACAGTCTGTAGTGATCTGTATCAAACGCAAACTTCTGGAACTCAACAAATTATACCAAAATAGGACGACCTATAAAATTTGATTATTGATCTAGTGCAATTGGAATCAGTATTTTATCACGTTCTGGTGATTTTTAACAATTGTTTTGGTGAGCAGAAAGTTTCTGACTTTTTCAAGAAGACCGAATAATTGTTATCCAAGAAGATCCTACAGGTTTAACTTGGCACAAACACTAATTAAAACATAAAGCCATATCTAACCAGAAGCTAGATGAATTATTTATTGAATAATATCAAGTAAAGAAGAATTGGGTTGTATTCCAACAAACACTTTTCTTTAAAGCCTTTTAGCTAGGCATAGATAATTTTAATGATGCTCACATGAAAGACAAGAATTGAGGTGCAAACAGAGCATTATAAAACATGTGACAAACACATATAAGTCTAACATACTTCCTATGCATAGGAATATTATAAGCAAAAAAATTTGCAAGGCAAGCAAAAACTAGCATATGCAAGGAAGAAGAAAGTGATGATAGCAATCTCAACATGAAGAGAGGTAATTTAGTGACATGAAAACTTCTACAACCATATTTTCCTCTCTCATAATAATTACATGTAAGATCATATTCAAATTCAATAATATTGCTATCACATAACATATTCTCTAGATGATCCACATGCATGCAAAGTTGACACTCTACCAAAATAGTGGGATTATCATTAACTAAAGTCATGACCTCTCCAAACCCACTTTTATCCAAAATACCATAAGATTGAACATTCTCCAAATATTTGGGATCTAAAGTTGACACTCTTCCAAACCCACTTTCAATAATATTGCAAACATTATTATCAATCTCATGTTCATCATGGGGCTTAAATAAATTTTCAAGATCATAAGAAGAATCACCCCAATCATGATCATTGCAACAAGTAGTAGACATAGCAAACTTAGCATCCCCAAGCTTAGAGTTTTGCATATCATTAACACAATTGATATTAATAGAATTTATAATAACATCATTGTAGTCATGCTTTTTATTCAAAGATCTATCGTGAATCACTTCACAAAGCACTTCATCACAATTTTCAGATTCACGGATTTCAAGCAAAACCTTATAAAGATAATCTAGTGCACCCAAATCACTAGTAATTGGTTCATCATAATTGGATCTCTTAAAAATATTGGCAAGAGGATGAGGATCCATAGATCTTAGGTTCTCTGTTTAGCAATAAATACACAACTATTCCAACCAAACGAGCAAACGAGCCAAGTAAGACATCAAGGCAAACGAAAAGACGAATAGAAGAAGGGCGAAGAAAGGCAAAGGTGAAGTGGGGGAGAGGAAAACGAGAGGAAAATGGCAAATAATGTAATGCGAGGGATAAGAGTTTGTGATGGGTACTTGGTATGTATTGACTTATGCGTAGATCTCCCTGGCAACGGCGCCAGAAATCGCACGTTGGCGCGAGATCAAATCTTGACTTGACTTGGCGTAAACCTCCCCGGCAACGGCGCCACAAATCCTTCTTGCTATCTCTTGAGCATGCGTTGGTTTCCCCTTGAAGAGGAAAGGGTGATGCAGCAAAGTAGCATAAGTATTTCCCTTAGTTTTTGAGAACCAAGGTATCACTCTAGTAGGAAGCTACACGCAAGTCCCTAGTACCTGCACAAACAATCAAGAACCTTGCAACCAACGCGATAAAGGGGTTGTCAATCCCTTCACGACCACTTGTAAAAGTGAGATCTGATAAAGATAATAAGATAATATTTTTGGTATTTTTGTTGTATAGATTGAAAAGTAAAGATTGCAAAATAAACGGCGATAGAAATAGCTAGTTGATGGGAGATTAATATGATGGAAAATAGACCCGGGGGCAATAGGTTTCACTAGTGGCTTCTCTCAAGATAGCAAATTCTACGGTGGGTGAACAAATTACTGTCGAGCAATTGATAGAAAAGCGCATAGTTATGAGAATATCTAGGCATGATCATGTATATAGGCATCACGTTTGTGTCAAGTAGACCGAAATGATTCTGCAACTACTACTATTACTCCACACATCGACCGCTATCCAACATGCATCTAGATTATTAAGTTCATAAGAACAGAGTAACACATTAGGCAAAATGACATGATGTAGAGGGATAAACTCAAGCAATATGATGTAAACACCATCTTTTTATCCTCGATGGCAACAATACAATACGTGCCTTGCTGCCCCTACTGTCACTGGGAAAGGACACTGCAAGATTGAACCCAAAGCTAAGCACTTCTCCCATTGCAAGAAAGATCAATCTAGTAGGCCAAACCAAACTGATAATTCGAAGAGACTTGTAAAGATATCAAATCATGCATATAAGAATTCAGAGAAGAATCAAATATTGTTCATAGATAAACTTGATCATAAACCCACAATTCATCGGATCTCAACAAACACACCGCAAAAAGTATTACATCGAATAGATCTCCAAGAAGATCGAGGAGAACTTTGTATTGAGATCCAAAGAGAGAGAAGAAGCCATCTAGCTAATAACTATGAACCCGAAGGTCTGTGGTAAACTACTCACACATCATCGGAGAGGCTATGGTGTTGATGTAGAAGCCCTCCGTGATTGATTCCCCCTCCGGCGGAGCGTCGGAAAAGGCCCCAAGATGGGATCTCACGGGTACAGAAGGTTGTGGCGGTGGAAATAGGGTTTCGTGGTGCTCCTGGATGTTTTTGGGGTATATGAGTATATATAGGCGAAAGAAGTAGGTTGGTGGAGCCACGAGGGGCCCACGAGGGTGGGGGGCGCGCCTACCCCCTGGGCGTGCCCTCCTGCCTCGTGGCCGCCTCGTTGCTTCCTTGACGTCCACTCCAAGTCTCCTGGATTGCGTTTGTTCAAAAATGACTCTCCTGAAGGTTTCATTCCATTTGGATTCCGTTTAATATTCCTTTTCTGCGGAACACTGAAATAGGCAAAAAAACAGCAATTTGCACTGGGCCTTTGTTAGTAGGTTAGTCCCAAAAATAATATAGAAGTGTATAATAAAGCCCATTAAACATCCAAAAAATAATAATATAATAGCATGGAACAATAAAAAATCATAGATATGTTGGAGACGTATCATCTGCCACGTAGCTAGCTTAGTGTTAGAAATTATACTAGCAATATTTAATACTCTAAATCTACAAAGCAAGGATATAAGATGTAATGTATTTTCTCTTTAAATTTTTTGAAAAGAGGCGCTTTATTTCTTAAAAGGTTTATGCATTACACCTAGCCTCTACATAACTAAGATGCACACAACCAAACAAAGTTCTCTCGCACGAACAAAAATAAAAAATACGAAATACAAAGAAACATGTAGAGCCTGTATACCGCCTAAAATGAAGGTGGATCAATCCTAAGATCATGTTGCCACCCATCTTGGTAAAAGTATCCCTCGCCATGTCCTCCAATCGTGCAAACACCTCTGTAACTATGTCTCGATTCTCCACACGTTGTAGAGAGGACCATAAACAAAGAGTCCCGATACATCTGTAGATAACCTGCATGAGAGAAGTACTTTTATCGTTAAGACCCTTATCGTTTCTACAAAGCCAAAGGGACCAAATAACGGCAAACGCTCCCACCCTAAGAAGAGTTCTAAACTTGTGATCTATCTCGTGTAACCATTTGCTAAATATGTAAGCAACACTACAAGGAGGATACAAGCCAGAAGCTATCTGGATGACCGACCATATAGAACGAGCCAATTTGCATTGGAAGAATAAATGTTTTATTGTATCATCATGTTGGACAAAAGACACATTGCGGACTTCCATGATAATTTCTATTAATAAGGTTATCTTTAGTAAGAATGACTCCGCGATAAAGATACCATGCAAAGATTTTTTTTTCTTAAGAGGTATCTTCATCTTTCAGATATTCTTGTTATTATCAACTAGCACATAGACTAGATTACAATTGCACCGTGGAAAACCGCTTGAGCAGGATGTACCATGATTGGAGTCTGGGTCCAATTAAATCTCTTCTGAACATCACATTTGGCAGAAATGATTGCATTACCGTGGCAATAGTATCACCCTTGTGACACAGAATGTTGTATAGAGACGGATATTGTTCTCTGGGTGTGGCATTTCCTAGCTACTTGTGCTCCCAGAATCTAATTTCCGAGTCGTCCTTAATGGTGAAGGATCCATAAGAGAAGAAATATTTCTTCTTACCCATTAGACCCACCCAAAAGTGAGAATTCCCATGCTTCTGGTATACTTGGGATACCGCCTTGAAACCCACATATTTCCTCCTCGGGAGGGTTTACCATACACCATCTTCCGTCAATAATTGAAACAATCATTTGCCAAGGAGGGCCCCATTCTTAATCTCAAGGTCATGAATGCCCAACCAACTTTGGTCTTTGGGACGGCAAACCACACTCCATTTAGCTAGCCGATATTTATTTCTCTCGCTATCTCCTTGCCAAAAGAATCTTGATCAGAAATAATCCAATCTATGTAAAAACTCCTTTTGGCAATTGGAGGAAGGAAATCATATATAGTACCATGTAACTTAGTATTGGATATATGAGGACCAATCTTCCACCCAAAACAGTAGTTTACCTCTCCAACTGCTAAGTCTTTTTGCAGTCTCTCCTCGTTGTGTTTCCATTCAGCATTAGTGAGTCTTTGATAATGTATCGGTATCCCCAAATATGTGACCGGAAACTAGCCCAACCCGCATCCGAACAGTTCAGTGTACAGGTGGGCCTTGTCTTGAGCATCACAAAACAAAAAATTCACTTTTATGAAAATTGATCTTAAGACCTGAGCGTTGCTCGAATGCTGGTAAAATTAGTTTGAGCAACTCTTAGGTCTTAAGATCAATAGCGCGCCACTCTGCAGAAAATCTTTTCATTCTGAGAGTCTGCTAAAGAAATGGCCATTTGACTTTGTTAGAAGCTTTTTCAAAGTCTATTTTGAGTACCACCCCATTCAACCTTTTCCGATGTAATTCATGGACTATTTTATGAAGTATAACAACTCCATCTAGGATATGTCTGCCTTGCATCAAATTAGTTTATGAAGGACGAATCATGTGTTTAGCAACTGAATTTAGCCTAATAGTCGCAACCTTTGTGAATATTTTAAAAGTAACATTAAGGAGAGAAATAGGTCTATATTGTTGTATCCTTTCAGCCTCATTAAACTTAGGTAATAAAATAATCTCGCCGAAGTTTAAGCAAAACAATCCTAGTTGTCCAACATGTAGGTTGCTAAGCAAAAGTAGGAGATTCAATTTAATGACTTCCCAGAAATTCTGATAGAACTCAATGCGAAAACCATCTGGACCCGTGGCTTTGTTGTGCTCCATTAGGAAAAACGAGTTTCTAACTTCCTCCTCGGAGTATGGGGCTACTAGAAGGCCATTTTGCCCATCAGAGACCTTGGGGATGTGATCTATTCGGGACTCATCCATCGAGAAGTTTCCTTCCTCTTGGGCTCCAAACAAATTTTATAATAATTAGTGATGTAAGATTTAAGTTGCTCATGCCCCTCAATTGTGCCCTCATCCTGTTGTAGGGAATGAATAATTTTCTTCCGGTGTCTGCCATTGACAACTCCATGGAAATATCTTGTATCCGAATCACCTTTCAGGATAAATTGAGAGTTAGAATGTTGGTACCATTTGAGTTCCTCTTCACGCAGCATGCTATCCATTTGTGCATTTGAATGACTCTTGATCTATATTTCCATGCTCAGATAGAGGTCAAACCTCTGCCAAAGCTTCTAATTCATTAATGATAGATGAAAGCTGAAGCTTCCTTTTTTAGGATACCCACCATATGCATACACTAGTGCAGAACCGGGCTTTAGCACTGGTTTGTAAGGGCCTTTAGTGTCGGTTCGGTAACCAACACTATAGGGTGGGGACTAAAGGTCCCCCCTTTAGTACCGGTTCTGCACGAACTGCCACTAAAGGTTCACCACGTGGCACGAGCCAGGGTCGTGGGCGGTAACACAAACAGGTACTAAAGGTTGGGGGGTGATGACCCACAAGTATATGGGATCTATCGTAGTCCTTTCGATAAGTAAGAGTGTCGAACCGAACGAGGAGCAGAAGGAAATGATAAGGGGTTTTCAGCAAGGTATTCTCTGCAAGTACTGAAACAAGTGGTAACAGGTAGTTTGTGATAAGATAATTTGTAACGAGCAACAAGTAACAAAAGTAAATAAAGTGCAGCAAGGTGGCCCAATCCTTTTTGTAGCAAAGGACAAGCCTGGATGAACTCTTATATAGAGAAAAGCGCTCCCGAGGACACATGGGAATATCGTCAAGCTAGTTTTCATCACGTTCATATGATTCGCGGTCGGTACTTTGATAATTTGATATGTGGGTGGACCGGTGCTTGGGTGCTGTTCTTACTTGAACAAGCATCCCACTTATGATTAACCTCTATTGAGAGCATCCGCAACTACAACAAAAGTATTAAGGTAAACCTAACCATAGCATGAAACATATGGATCCAAATCAGCCCCTTACGAAGCAACTCATAAACTTGGGTTTAAGCTTCTGTCACTCTAGCAACCCATCATCTACTTATTACTTCCCAATTCCTTCCTCTAGGCCCAAATAATGGTGAAGTGTTATGTAGTCGACGTTCACATAACACCATTAGAGGCTAGACAACATACATCTCATCAAAATATCGAACGAATACCAAATTCACATGACTACTAATAGCAAGACTTCTCCATGTCCTCAGGAACAAACGTAACTACTCACAAAGCATATTCATGTTCATAATCAGAGGGGTCTTAATATGCATAAAGATTTGAACATATGATCTTCCACCAAATAAACCAACTAGCATCAACTACAAGGAGTAATCAACACTACTAGCAACCTACTAGTACCAATCCCGGACTTCGAGACAAGAATTGGATACAAGAGGTGAACTAGGGTTTTGAGATGAGATGGTGCTGGTGAAGATGTTGATGGGGATTGCCCTCTCCCATTGAGAGGAGCGTTGGTGATGATGATGGTGATGATTTGCCCTCCCGGTGGGAAGTGTCCCCGATAGAGCAGCTCTACTGGAGCCCTAGATTGGTTCCGCCAAGGTTCCGCCTCGTGGCGGCGGAGTTTCGTCCTGAAAGGTTGCTTATGATTTTTTTCCTTGACGAAAGACCTCATATAGCATAAGATGGCCATCGGAGAGCCAACAAGGGGCCCACGAGGCAGGGGGCGCGCCCTGGGGGGTAGGGCACGCCCCCCACCCTCGTGGCCAGGTGGGTCCCCCTCTGGTGTACTTCTTCCGCTCAATATTTTTTATTATTTCCAAAAATGACTTTTGTGGAGTTTCAGGAATTTTGGAGTTGTGTAGAATAGGTCTCTAATATTTGCTCCTTTTCCAGCCCAGAATTCCAGCTGCCGGCATTCTCCCTCCTTATGTAAACCTTGTAAAATAAGAGAGAATAGGCATAAATATTGTGACATAATGTGTAGTAACAGCCCATAATGCAATAAATATCGATATAAAATCATGATGCAAAATGGACGTATCAACTCCCCCAAGCTTAGACCTTGCTTGTCCTCAATCGGAAGCCGATAACGATAAATATGTCCCCATGTTTAGAGGTAGAGGTGTCGATAAAAATAAAATACGGACATGAAGGCATCATGTATTCTCATAACAACAACATATATAGATATTTTCATATGATTTCTTATGCTCAAGTAATAATCTATTCACAAAGGAAAGTATGAATCAGAAACTTTATTGAGAACTAACAAACTATAATCTTGGTCATTGAAGCAATTGCAATTTATCATAACATCAGAAAGAGTCTATGTCAGAGCTTTATAGCAAGTCCACATACTCAACTATCATTTAGTCTTTCATAATTGCTAACACTCACGCGATACTTGTGGTTACGGAGTTTTAATTGGACACAAAGAAAGATAGGGGCTTATTGTTTCCAACACACTATCAGGATCTTTCCAACACACTATGCTTGCCAAAGGATAAAATGTAAAAAGGAAAGGTGAAGATCACCATGAATCTTGCATAAAGTAGAAGATAATAATAAAAGATAGGCCCTTCGCAGAGGGAAGCAGAGGTTGCCATGCGCTTTTATGGTTGGATGCACAAAATTTTAATGCAAAAGAACGGCACTATATATTGCCCCTTCTGATTTGAACCTTTATTATGCAGTCTGTCTCTGTTATTTTTTCCACATCACAAGATCGTATAAAGCTTATTTTCTCCCACACTAATAAGTCATACATATTTAGGGAGCAATTTTTATTGCTTTGCACCGATGACAACTTACTTGAAGGATCTTACTCAATCCATAGGTATGTATAGTGGACTCTCATGGCAAAACTGGTTAAAGGGTTTTTGGAAGCACAAGTAGTATCTCTACTTAGTGCTGAGAATTTGGCTAGCATGAGGGGGAAAGGCAACCTCAACATGTTGGATGATCCATGAGAACATACTTTATCTCAGATATAAGAAAACATAACCCATTACGTTGTCTTCCTTGTCCAACATCAACTCTTTAGCATGTCATATTTTAATGAGTGCTCCCAATAATAAAAGATGTCCATGATAATATATTTATATGTGAAACCTCTCTTTCCTTATTACTTCCTATTAATTGCAACGATGACCAAAGCTATGTTTGCCAACTCCCAACAACTTTTAATCATCATACTCTTTCTATGTGAATTCATTACTCTCAATAAGATCAATATGAACTCTTTATTTCTTTTTATTCTTTTCTCTATTCTTTTACTCCCTCAAGATCATAGCAAAATAATCAAGCCCTTGACTCAACACTTATCTTTATTATATATAGCTCACGGACTCGATTACATAGAGAGATCATAAAGCAAAAACTCAAAACTAGATCATGCCATAAACTTTATTCTACAAGATCAAGATACTACTAATAGGATCGAACTAAGAAAAATGGTAAAGATAGGAGTGTGATGGTGATACGATACCTGGGCACCTCCCCCAAGCTTGGATGTTGCCAAGGGGAGTGCCCATACCCATGTGATTATGTCTCCTTTGCTGGTGATGAAGGTGGAGGTGTTGTCGATGATGGCATAGGCTTCTCCCTTAATTTGCGCTTGAGGACGAAATTTTGGTCCCTCAAATCATCAATCTCCCGCTCCAGGGTTAATATCTTTTTGCATAGGTCCTACATATTTTCTTGCAAGAGACGAAAAGGGATAAACTCGATCTTTAGTTTCTTTGCCCTATTAGGGAGACTTGACTTTTTGAACTCCACATGCATGTCCCCAGGTTGAGGTAATGGGGCTTCATCTTCATCTGAGCTCGTCTCCTCCTTCCCCTTAGGTTCATAGTCCTCTTCTTCCTCTGTAGTCCAACCATCATGCTCCACATCTCCATAGACCTTAGGATTATAAAGGTAATCATCCACATAACTTTCTCCTTCCGAATCCTAGGACGAGATGTTGATCTGATCTGCAGCAGGACAACTCAAAACGAAAACAGAGGATAATTGCGTGATACATGAGTCAAAACCTTCGGGAGAATATATAATGAATTTTTACCGACCAAAATACGTATCATGCAAGAAAATGGAGTCCGGAAGGCACACGAGGTGCCCATGAGGTAGGGGGGCGCGCCCAGGGGTAGGCCGCGCCCTCCACCCTCTTGGGGCCCTCGTGTCCTTCCCGGACTGCTTCTTATTTTTCTATTTTTCTAAATATTCCAAAACGGAGAAATATTGCCATAAAAACTGTTTTGGAGTCGGTTTACTTACCGTACCACATACCCATTCCTTTTCGGAGTCTGAAATATTCTGGAAAGTGTCCCTTATGTATTCCTCCGGGGTTACGGTTTCAATAACATTGGTTTCAACATTTATAGGATTACCTGAGATATAATGTTTGATTCTTTGACCTTTCACCACCTTCGGATTTGTGCCTTCGAAGTTGTTGATTTTTATGGCACCGGAACGATAAACCTCCTCGATAACGTAAGGGCCTTCCCATTTAGGGAGAAGTTTTCCTGCAAAAAATATTAAACGAGAGTTGTATAGCGATACATAATCACCTACATTAAACTCACGCTTTTGTATCCTTTTGTCATGCCATCTTTTAACTTTTTCTTTAAACAACTTGGCATTTTCATAAGCTTGGGTTTTCCATGCATCAAGTGAGCTAATATCAAATAACCTCTTCTCACCGGCAAGTTTGAAATCATAGTTGAGCTCTTTAGTAGCCCAATATGCCTAATGTTCTAGTTCGAGAGGTAAGTGACATGCTTTTCCATAAACCATTTTATACGGAGACATACCCATAGGATTTTTATATGCAGTTCTATAGGCCCATAATGCATCATCAAGTTTCTTGGACCAATTCTTTCTAGACCTATTGACAGTCTTTTGCAAAATTAATTTGAGCTCTCTATTACTCAATTCTACTTGACCACTAGACTGTGGATGATAAGGAGATGTGATTCTATGATTAACATCATACTTGGCAAGCATTTTACGGAAAGCACCATGAATAAAATGTGAACCACCATCAGTCATTAAATATCTAGGGACTCCAAACCTCGGGAAAATAACTTCTTTAAGCATTTTAATAGAGGTGTTATGATCAGCACTACTAGTTGGAATAGCTTCTACCCACTTAGTAACATAATCAACAACAACTAAAATATGTGTATATCCATTAGAGGCAGGAAAAGGTCCCATATAATCAAAGCCCCAAACATCAAATGGTTCAATAACAAGTGAATAATTCATAGGCATTTCTTGACGTCTACTAATGTTACCAATTCTTTGACATTCATCACAAGATAAGAAAAACTTATGGGCATCCTTGAAGAGAGTAGGCCAATAAAAACCTGATTGCAATACCTTATGTGCAGTTCTATCTCCAGCGTGGTGTCCTCCATATGCTTCGGAGTGACACTTGCGTAGGATTTGTTCCTGTTCATGCTCAGGTACACAACGTCTAATAACACCATCTACTCCTTCTTTATAAAGATGTGGGTCATCCCAAAAGTAATGTCTCAAATCATAGAAGAACTTTTTCTTTTGTTGGTATGTGAAACTAGGTGGTATGAATTTAGCAACAATATAATTAGCATAATCAGCATACCATGGGGTACTAAGAGAAGTACTTATAACATATTATTGCTCTTCAGGAAAGCTACCATCAATAGGTAGTGGGTCATCAAGAACATTTTCTAGCCTAGACAAGTTGTCTGCAACGGGGTTCTCAGCTCCTTTTCTATCAACGATATGCAAATCAAATTCTTGTAGCAAGAGAACCCATCTAATAAGTCTAGGTTTAGCATCTTTCTTTTCCATAAGATATTTAATAGCAGCATGATCAGTTGTAATAGTTACTTTAGAATCAACAATATAAGGTCTAAACTTATCACAAGCAAATACAACTGCTAAGAATTCCTTTTCAGTAGTAGCATAATTTCTTTGAGCACTGTCTAGAGTCTTACTAGCATAATGGATATCATTTAATTTCTTATCAACTCTTTGCCCTAGAACAGCACCTACAGCATAATCACAAGCATCGCACATTATTTCAAAGGGTAAATTCCAATCAGGTGGCTGAACAATAGGTGCAGAGATCAATGCTTTCTTAAGTATTTCAAATGCTTCTACACAATCATCATTAAAGACAAATGGTATATCTTTTTGTAATAAATTGGTCAGAGGCCGAGAAATTTTTGAGAAGTCCTTAATGAACCTCCTATAAAAACCGGCATGACCAAGGAAACTTCTTATACCTTTGATGTCCTTGGGACATGGTATCTTTTCAATAGCATCAACCTTGGCTTTATCAACTTCAATACCTCTTTCAGAAACTTTATGCCCCAAGACAATACCTTCATTAAACATAAAGTGGCACTTTTCCCAATTCAAGACAAGATTAGTTTCTTCACATCTCTGCAAAACTCGATCAAGGTTGCTCAAGCAATCATCAAACGAAGATCCATAGACGGAAAAGTCGTCCATGAAAACCTCATAAATCTTTTCACAAAAGTCAGAGAATATAGCCATCATGCATCTTTGAAAGGTAGCAGGTGCATTACATAAACCAAGAGGCATACGTCTATAAGCAAAAGTAACAAAAGGGCATGTAAAAGCGGTCTTTGATCATTGGCTGACATAGGTATTTGAGAGAAACCAGAATTACCATCTAGGAAGCAAAAATGTGTATGTTTGGATAATCTTTCTAGCATTTGATCTATAAAAGGTAAGGGGTAATGATCCTTTTTAGTAGCCTTATTTAATTTGCGGAAATTAATTACCATCCTATAACCTGTAATAATTCTTTGCGGAATCAATTCATCTTTATCATTAGGGACAACACTAATACCTCCCTTCTTAGGGACACAATGGACAAGACTTACCCACTGACTATCAGCAACGGGATAAATTATACCTGCCTCAAGGAGCTTTAGTATTTCCTTTCTTACCACTTCTTTCATTTTAGGATTCAGCCGTCGTTGATGATCAATAACTGGTTTGGCATCTTTCTCCAAATTTATTTTATGTTGACATAGAGTGGGACTAATGCCCTTAAGATCATCAAGAGTATATCCAATAGCAGCACGGTGCTTCTTCAGAGTTTCCAATAATCTCTCTTCTTCATGCTCTTAAAGGTTAGCACTAATAATAACAGGATATATCTTCTTTTCATCAAGATAAGCATATTTAAGAGTATCAGGCAACAGTTTAAGCTCAAACACGGGATCACCCTTGGGTGGAGGAGGATCCCCTAGGATTTCAACAGGCAAATTGTGCTTCAGAATAGGTTCCTGTTTAAAGAATATCTCATCTATTTCCCTTCTTTCATTCATAAACATATCATTTTCATGGTCTAGCAAATATTGTTCTAAAGGATCACTAGGAGGTACGGCAATAGAAGCAAGACCAATAATTTCGTCCTTACTAGGCAATTCTTCTTCACGGTGTTGTCTACTAAATTTAGAGAAATTGAACTCATGAGACATATCACCCAAACCAATAGTAACAACATTCTTTTCGCAATCTATTCTAGCATTGACAGTGTTCAAGAAGGGTCTACCAAATATAATGGGACAAAAGCTTTAGCATGATCCTTTATTCTAACAGGGAAATGTGGTTTCTCAACATAAGATGTAGGAACAATAGGATCATTATAAGTGATAATCTTTTCTTCAACTTTAGTAGGTGCAGCTACTTTTACTTCTATGGGAGGATGATATTTAAACCACTTCTCCTTGGGGAGATCAACATAAGTAGCAAAAGATTCACAAAGAGAAGCTACTATCTCAGAGTCAAGTCCATATTTAGTGCTAAATTTACGGAAAACATCGGTATCCATAAAAGAGTTAACACAATCAAACTTAGGTGTCATACCTGACTCCTTACCTTCGTCGAGATCCCAATCTTCAGAGTTGCGTTTAATTCTATCCAATAAATTCCATTTGAATTCAATAGTATTCATCATAAAAGAGCCAGCACACGAAGTATCATGCATGGTTTGATTATTATGAGAAAGCCGAGCATAAATTTTTTGAAGAATTATTTCTCTTGAGAGCTCATGATTGGGGCATGAATATAACATTGATTTAAGCCTCCCCAAGCTTGAGCGATGCTTTCTCCTTCACGAGGCCAAAAATTATATATATAATTGCGATCATGATGAACAAGATGCATAGGATAATACTTCTGATGAAATTCCAATTTCATTCGTTTATAGTTCCATGATCCCGTGTCATCACATAGCCTATACCATGTCGATGCATCTCCCTTCAAAGATAAAGGGAAGACCTTATTCTTAACAACATCATCGGGTATACCTGCAAGCTTAAATAATCCTCAAACTTCATCCACATATACTAGGTGCTCATCAGGATGCTTTGTTCCATCTCCTACAAAAGGATTATCTAGCAGTTTTTCTAACATACCCGAAGGAACTTCAAAGGTAACATTTTTATTCTCAGTAGGTTCAATAGGTTGAGGAGCAATTCTTTGCTCTACTGGTTGGGGTGAAGATACCCCGAACAAGCCCATCAGAGGATTACTTTCCATAGTGACAAGTGACAGTAAATTTCAGCACACTATATAAATTTTTCCTTACCAAATTCCACCTACCAAAGGCGCTTCACTCCCCGGCAACGGCGCCAGAAAAGATTCTTGATGACCCACAAGTATAGGGGATCTATCGTAGTCCTTTCGATAAGTAAGAGTGTCGAACCCAACGAGGAGCAAAAGGAAATGATAAGCGGTTTTCAGCAAGGTATTCTCTGTAAGTATTGAAATAAGTGGTAACAGATAGTTTTGTGATAAGATAATTTGTAACGAGAAACAAGTAACAAAAGTAAATAAAGTGCAGCAAGGTGGCCCAATCCTTTTTGTAGCAAAGGACAAGCCTGGACAAACTCTTATATAGAGAAAAGAGCTCCCGAGGACACATGGGAATATCGTCAAGCTAGTTTTCATCACGTTCATATGATTCGCGTTCGATACTTTGATAATTTGATATGTGGGTGGACCGGTGCTTGGGTGCTGTTCTTACTTGAACAAGCATCCCACTTATGATTAACCTCTATTGCAAGCATCCACAACTACAACAAAAGTATTAAGGTAAACCTAACCATAGCATGAAACATATGGATCCAAATCAGCCCTTACGAAGCAACGCATAAACTAGGGTTTAAGCTTCTGTCACTCTAGCAACCCATCATCTACTTATTACTTCCCAATGCCTTCCTCTAGGCCCAAATAATGGTGAAGTGTTATGTAGTCGACGTTCACATAACACCACTAGAGGCTAGACAACATACATCTCATCAAAATATCGAACGAATACCAAATTCACATGACTACTAATAGCAAGACTTCTCCCAGGTCCTCAGGAACAAACGTAACTACTCACAAAGCATATTCATGTTCATAATCAGAGGGGTCTTAATATGCATAAAGGATCTGAACATATGATCTTCCACCAAATAAACCAACTAGCATCAACTACAAGGAGTAATCAACACTACTAGCAACCTACTAGTACCAATCCCGAACTTGGAGACAAGAATTGGATACAAGAGATGAACTAGGGTTTTGAGATGAGATGGTTCTGGTGAAGATGTTGATGGAGATTGCCCTCTCCCGTTGAGAGGAGCGTTGGTGATGACGATGGTGATGATTTCCCCCCCCCGGAGGGAAGTGTCCCCGGCAGAACAGCTTTGCCGGAGCCCTAGATTGGTTCCGCCAAGGTTCCGCCTCGTGGCGGCAGAGTTTCGTCCCGAAAGGTTGCTTATGATTTTTTTCCTTGACGAAAGACCTCATATAGCAGAAGATGGCCATCGGAGAGCCAACAGGGGGCCCACGAGGCAGGGGGGCGCGCCCTGGGGGTAGGGCGTGCCCCCCACCCTCGTGGCCAGGTGGGTCCCCCTCTGGTGTGCTTCTTCCGCTCAATATATTTTATTATTTCCAAAAATGACTTTCGTGGAGTTTTAGGACTTTTGGAGTTGTGCAGAATAGGTCTCTAATATTTGCTCCTTTTCCAGCCCAGAATTCCAGGTGGCGGCATTCTCCTTCCTTATGTAAACCTTGTAAAATAAGAGAGAATAGGCATAAGTATTGTGACATAATGTGTAGTAACAGCCCATAATGCAATAAATATCGATATAAAATCATGATGCAAAATGGACGTATCAGGGGGTTTGGTTTTATTTTTTATTTTTCCTTTAATTTTGTGTTTTCCATTTAATTGAGAGATTGTTTTTGCATTATAATGAGTTGTTAAATCACTAGGTCAAAGTATCGCGGATTAGTTTGAAGTGGATATGGATCGTCCTAAGTGATCAAGTAATATGGATATGGCATATTACTTCATGATCACTTAGCTAGCTAGGATCCATCCAGTTGAAACTAATCTGCGGTTTCTTTCAGAAATGATATAATAACTCATCATCATCATCATCATTATCATCATATTAATATGAAAACTCTTTCATTTCATATCATCACCAACAACATTAGCTAGCCAATAATCATCTTAGTCATCATTACCACTATTTAATCATCATAGTCATTACCGCTATCTAATCATCACCAACACCAGCTTAAAGAAGAAACATTCACTTGTACCAGAAGCAAAGATATCATCGAGTTCAACATGGTCATGAGATTATAAGCGTTCATAAGACCACAAACGCAAATCACTTTGAGATTAAGTTCAGGACGAAGAACACGGACATGAGAGGACAAGTACTAAGAGCATGAACTAGCTAATCACTCTTGCTGCTGCTCTCTCAGGTAAAATAGCATATAACATGTGTATAAATCCTGAATCATCATATTGGAGCATGCAGATGAACCTGTCTCCTAATCATGGGCTGCATTTCGTCTAATTCTTGCTGCCCTCTAGTACTTCTCTGTGATCCTTCAAAATTTTGCTCCAGTCTTTCACTATTAAGCATTCCTCGGTTTTAGAAATCCTGAATGCACTCATGTGCGCTGTAGGATGTCTTGGCCGTAAGCTAACCATTGACATGTGACCTTTAGTCTCAATCCACTGAGGCACAACTATCATCGGGAGAACCTGTTGAAGAACATCGTATAGTAACATACTTAGCAATGAAGTTTAGCTTAAAAAAAATGTATGCAAAAGATACACTGAGGACAAATAGTAAAAATCTTACCATCTTGCCTAAATAGATGTGACTGTAGTTCAATACGAACACTATTGGTCGCACGTTTTGAGTACTAAGACTTTCAAATTCAGGAAAATAATTTCTCTTGACAGCATCAAGATCCTCAAGCCATGAAACATAATGACATATCTCCTCGCAGTTTAGTTCAGCCCCGGGACAGTGGATGGTCCTGTCTACCAAGCGCCGGACATTATTGCTTGAATGGAAATAAGCTGTCAATAGAAATTAGTTGTCAACTATTTTTGAACAAACAATATCGAAGACATAAATATGGTTGAGAAACTCGCATAATGGTAGAACTGGAGGCATCTGCAAATCGACCCAAATGTCTCTATTACCTTCAATATCATATTCCCGACGAATATCAAAGGTGATAACCATATCAGGCTCAAATGCACAAGCCTTGTATAGTGCTTGCCAAGTTTTGCATTCAAAATGGGTGTAGGTGTATGCATTGTATACGTCAAAGGTATAACCATGCTTGGTCTTCAAGTAAACTTTCTTTACCTCCATAGTTTTGTTAGGACTGAAACCTATCTTATCCAAGACAAAAATTCTTGCATGGCAGGGGATACGCCAGTAGAATAGTGAAAATTTAAAATTATAAGTTGAAGCAAATGAAGCATAAGTCATGCTTAATTATGAAAAAAGACTTGTCGTTGTGACTTACTATACCCACTTCGAAGGTCTCATCCAGCTTTATGCTGAAGTGCCTATCATCAACTAGGAAATTTCTGTCGCACGGGCCACACTCGTTTTCGCAGTATTCACACATAATGAAATCGTTTTCGTCGTCAAACGACATTTCCTATGTTCAAAGTTGAAACATTAAATGATAAACACTTACTAGTTCTATTAATTCAACTAGCTAGTTATATTAATTCAACTAAGCACTTACTAAAAATACACAAGTTCTATTAATTTTCTTACTAAAAATAAAGTAGCTAGTTCTATATATAGTAAAATTTTAATTAGATGATCAAATCTCATATACCTAACTTTAATATATCTAATTCATCACACATTTAACATCAATATATCTAATTCATCTATAACTAAAAGTATTAAAACTAACTCATCTAACATTAATATCTAGCTAATTCATCTAATTCATCTAACATTTGACATTACTATCTAACATATATTTCTATCTAATTCATCTAACATTTGACATTAATACTCTAATATATATATATATATATATATATATATATATATATATATATATATATATATATATATATCATCTAACAATTGACATTAATCTAACATTTATATAAACTAGAAGTATAAAAACTAAAATACAAAAAACAGAGAAAAATCATTAAGAAAAATCTGTCTCCTGTTTGTGTGTGTGTGTGTGTACTGTGTGAGTGAGAGGTCACGCACGCGCTTGGCAGGGGCAGGCGGTCGATCTTACAATGGGCGATGGCCATGGATGCGAGGCGACGGGGCGGCGACGGGACGGGTCGGGCGGCGACGGGCGCAAGCGACGGGGCGGAGACCACCGGGCGGGACGGGCTGGGGCGGCGATGACGTGGACGGGCTGGGGCGGCGACGGGGCACGGGCGATGGGTGCGGCGACGACGGGCACAGGCGCGATGAAGCAGATGAACAGAAATTAACTGAAATTTTGGTAAGTGCTGTATATATAGGAGAGGCCTTTAGTACCGGTTGGAGCCACCAACCAGTACTAAAGGCCAAATTTGGCCAGGCCAAGCTGCGGGAAGCGACCCCCTTTAGTACCGGGTCGTGGCTGCAACCGGTACTAGAGACCCCCCTCTAGTACCGGTTGGAGCCACAAACTGGTACTAAAGGGGGTGCGCTCCCATCCCGCGGTGCACAAAGTTTAGTCCTACCTCGCCGAGCGAAGGGCAGCCGCACTAGTTTATAAAGTCGCTGCTCCTTCGAGCTCCTCTCTAAAGCATGCTTCTGGGCCTAACTTTGGTGCGCTGCCCTGTGAGCCTGCTGGGCCTTATGGGCCTGCATATCCACGCCCAAGGCCAAGTAGGCCCACTCGGCAGCGCGCAAATTTTTTATATATATTTTTTTCTTTTCTGATTTATTTATTTTCTTCTATTTATTTCTGAGTAGTTTTTTGCTGTATTTAGAATTTCTTTGTGAATATTTTTGCTTTGGGTACAAAAAATTATAACACATGAGTTTTGGTCCGAAACCCTGATACTTCGAAAGAGAGTGTCCAGTTTGTACACGAAGTGCATCCAGTTTTTTTCGTAACCCTCTCTACTTTTTTGCACATGCTATGTGGGTGAAATGATGGTACCATGCAAAGTTTCAACCTTTTCAGAGTTCATTTTGTTGGGGAACGTAGTAATTTCACAATTTTCCTACACACACGCAAGATCATGGTGATGCATAGCAACGAGAGGGGAGAGTGTTGTCCACGTACCCTCGTAGACCGAAAGCGGAAGCGTTCTGACAACGCGGTTGATGTAGTTGTACATCTTCACGATCGACCGATCCTCAGTACCGAATGTACGGCACCTCCACGTTCAGCTCGGTTACGTCCCGCGAACTCACGATCCAGTAGAGCTTCGGGGAAGAGCTTCGTCAGCACGACGGCGTGGTGACGGTGTTGATGAAGTTACCGACACAGGGCTTCGCCTGAGCACTGCTACGATAAGACCGAGGTGGATTATGGTGGAGGGGGGCACCGCACACGGCTAAGAGAGATCAATGATCAACTTGTGTCTATGGGGTGCCCCTTGCCTCAGTATATAAAGGAGGAGAGGAGGGGAGGCCGTCCGGCCCTAGAGGCGTGCCCAAGTGTGGAGGCGTACTACGACTCCAAGTCCTAGTAGGAGTCCACCAAGAGGAAGTGAGGGAGAAGGAAGGAAAGGGAGGAAAGGAGGAAAGGGGCCCGACCCCCTAGTCCAATTAGGTTTGGGCTAGGGAGGCCGCGCGCCCTGCCTTGTCCTGCCTCCTCTCTTCCACCACTTGGCCCATGAGGCCCAATACTTCTTCCCCCGTATTCCCGTAACTCCCCGGTACTCCGAAAAATACCCGAATCACTTGGAACCTTTTCGATGTCCGAATATAGTCGTCCAATATATCGATCTTTACGTCTCAACCATTTCGAGACTCCTCGTCATGTCCCCGATATAATCCGGGACCCCGAACTACCTTCGGTACATCAAAACACATAAACTCATAATACCGATCGTCACCGAACGTTAAGCGTGCGGACCCTACGGGTTCGAGAACTATGTAGACATGACTGAGACACGTTTCCGGTCAATAACCAATAGCGGAAACTGGATGCTCATATTGGCACCCACATATTCTACGAAGATCTTTATCGGTCAAACCGCATAACAACATACGTTGTTCCCTTTGTCTTTGGTATGTTACTTGCCCGAGATTCGATCGTCGATATCTCAATATATACCTAGTTCAATCTCATTACCGGCAAGTCTCTTTACTCGTTCCGTAATACATCATTCTGCAACTAACTCATTAGTTGCATTGCTTGCAAGGTTTATAGTGATGTGCATTACCGAGAGGGCCCAGAGATACCTCTCCGACAGTCGGAGTGACAAATCCTAATCTCGATCTATGCCAACTCAACAAGTACCATCGGAGACACCTGTAGAGCACCTTTATAATCACCCAGTTACGCTGTGACGTTTAGTAGCACACAAAGTGTTCCTCCGGTATTCGGGAGTTACATAATCTCATAGTCATAGGAACATGTATAAGTCATGAAGAAAGCAATAGCAATATACTAAACGATCAAGTGCTAAGCTAATGGAATGGGTCAAGTCAATCACATCATTCTCTAAGGATGAGATCCCGTTAATCAAATGACAACTCATGTCTATGGCTAGGAAACTAAACCATCTTTGATTCAACGAGCTAGTCAAGGAGAAGCATACTAGTGACATTCTGTTTGTCTCTGTATTCACACATGTACTAAGTTTCTGGTTAATACAATTCTAGCATGAATAATAAACATTTATCATGATATAAGGAAATATAAATAACAACTTTATTATTGCCTCTAGGGCATATTTCCTTCAGTCTCCCACTTGCACTAGAGTCAATAATCTAGTTCACATCGCCAAGTGATTTAACACCGATAGTTCACATCACCATGTGATTAATATCCAAAGGGTTTTACTAGAGTCAATAATCTAGTTCACATTGCTATGTGATTAACACCCAAAGAATTCTAAGGTGTGATCATGTTTTGCTTGTGAGAGAAGTTTAGTCAACGGGTCTGCCAAATTCAAATCCGTATGTATTTTGCAAATTTCTATGTCTACAATGCTCTGCACGGAGCTACTTTAGCTAATTGCTCCAACTTTCAATATGTATCCAGATTGAGACTTAGAGTCATCTGGATCAGTGTCAAAACTTGCATCGATGTAACCCTTTACGACGAACCTTTTGTCACCTCCATAATCGAGAAACATATCCTTATTCTACTAAGGATAATTTTGACTGCTGTTCATTGATCTACTCCTTGATCACTATTGTACTCCCTTGCCAAACACATTGTAGGGTATACAATAGATCTGGTACACAACATGGCATACTTTATAAAACCTATGGCTGAGGCATAGGGAATGACTTTCATTCTCTTTCCATCTTCTGTCGTGGTCGGGCTTTGAGTCTTACTCAATTTCACACCTTGTAACACAGGCAAGAACTCTTTCTTTGACTGTTCCATTTTGAACCACTTCAAAATCTTGTCAAGGTATGTACTCATTGTAAAAACTTATCAAGCGTCTTGATCTATCTCTATAGATCTTGATGCTCAATATGTAAGCAGCTTCACCGAGGTCTTTCTTTGAAAAACTCCTTTCAAATACTCCTTTATGCTTGCCAGAAAATTCTACATTATTTCCGATCAACATTATGTCATTCACATATATTCATCAGAAATGTTGAAGTGCTCTCACTCACTTTGTTGTAAATACAGGCTTCGCCGCAAGTCTGTATAAAACTATATGCTTTGATCAACACATCAAAGCGTATATTCCAACTCTGAGATGCTTGCACCAGTCCATAGATGGATTGCTGGAGCTTGCACATTTTGTTAGCACCTTTAGGATCGACAAAATCTTCTGGTTGCATCATATACAACTCGTCTTTAAGAAATATAGTAAGGAATGTAGTTTTGACATCCATTTGCCAGATTTCATAAAATGTGGCAATTTGCTAATCATGATTCAGACAGACTTAAGCATCGTTATGAGTGAGAAAATCTCATCATAGTCAACACCTTGAACTTTGTCAAAAACTTTTTTCTACAAGTCTAGCTTTGTAGATAGTAACAATACTATCATCGTCCGTCTTCCTGTTGAAGATCCATTTGGATAGTAACAATACTATCATCGGGCAAGTCAACCAAAGTCCACACTTTGTTCTCATACATGGATCCCATCTCAGATTTCATGGCCTCAAGCCATTTCGCGGAATCTGGGCTCATCGTCGCTTCCTCATAGTTCGTAGGTTCGTCATGGTCTAGTAACATGACCTCCAGAACAGGATTACTGTACCACTCTGGTGCGGATCTCACTCTGGTTGACCTACGAGGTTCAGTTGTAACTTGATCTGAAGTTGCATGATCATCATTAGCTTCCTCACTAATTGGTGTAGGAGTCACAGGAACAGATTTCTGTGATGAACTACTTTCCAATAAGGGAGCAGGTACAGTTACCTCATCAAGTTCTACTTTCCTCCCACTCACTTCTTTCGAGAGAAACTCCTTCTCTAGAAAGGATCCACTCTTAGCAACGAATGTCTTGCCTTCAGATCTGTGATAGAAGGTGTACCCAACATTTCTCCGATTTGGGTTTGAGCTTATCAGGATGAAACTTTTTCACATAAGCATCGCAAGCCCAAACTTTAAGAAATGACAATTTCGGTTTCTTGCGAAACCACAGTTCATATGGCCTCGTCTCAACGGATTTAGATGGTGCCCTATTTAACGTGAATTCAGCTGTCTCTAATGCATAATCCCAAAAGAATAGTGGTAAATCAGTAAGATACATCATAGATTGCACCATATCTAATAAAGTACGGTTACGATGTTCGGACACACCATTACGCTGTGGTGTTCCAGGTGGCGTGAGTTGCGAAACTATTCCGCATTGTTTAAAATGAAGACCAAACTCGTAAGTTAAATATTCTCCTCCACGATCAGATTGTAGAAATTTTTATTTTCTTGTTACGATGATTTTCCACTTCACTCTAAAATTATCTGAACTTTTCAAATGTTTCAGACTTATGTTTCATCAAGTAGATATACCCATATCTTCTCAAATCATCTGTGAAGGTCAAAAAATAATGATACTCGCCGCGAGCCTCAATACTCATCGGATCACATACATCAGTATGTATTATTTCCAATAAGTCAGTTGCTCGTTCCATTGTTTTGGAGAATGGAGTCTTAGTCATCTTGCCCATAAGGCATAGTTCGCAAGCATCAAGTGATTCCAAAATCCCATCAGCATGGAGTTTCTTCATGCGCTTTACACCAATATGACCTAAACGGCAGTGCCACAAATAAGTTGCACTATCATTATTAACTTTGCATCTTTTGGCTTCAATATTATAAATATGTGTATCACTACGATCGAGATCCAACAAACCATTTTCATTGGGTGTATGACCATAGAAGGTTTTATTCATGTAAACAGAACAATTATTCTCTAACTTAAATGAATAACCGTATTGCAATAGACATGACCAAATCATATTTATGCTCAACGCAAACACCAAATAACACTTATTTAGGTTCAACACTAATCCCGAAAGTATAGGGAGTGTGCGATGATGATCATATCACCTCGCCCTTAGCTAGTTTCTGTTTATTTTGCAACTCCCATTCGAGTTACTAATCTTTGCAACTGAACCAGTATCAAATGCCGAGGGGTTGCTACAAACACTAGTAAAGTACACATCAATAACATGTATATCCTATATACCTTTGTTCACTTTGCCATCCTTCTTATCCGCCAAGTATCTAGGGCAGTTCCACTTCCAGTGAGCATATCCTTTGCAGTAGAAGCACTCAATTTCAGGCTTGGGTCTAGCTTTGGGCTTCTTCACGGGAGCAGCAACTTGCTTGCCGTTCTTTTTGAAGTCCCCCTTCTACCCTTTACCCTTTTCTTGAAACTAGTGGTCTTGTCAATCATCAACACTTGATGCTTTTCTTGATTTCTACCTTCGTCGATTTCAGCATCATGAAGAGCCTGGGAATCGTTTCTGTTATCCCTTGCATATTATAGTTCATCACGAAGTTCTAGTAACTTGGTGATAGTGACTAGAGAACTCTGTCAATCACTATCTTTTCTGGAAGATTAACTCCCACTTGATTCAAGTGATTGTAGTACTCCGACATTCTGAGCACATGCTCACTAGCTGAGCTACTCTCCTCCATCTTGTAGGCAAAGTACTTGTCAAAGGTCTCATACCTTTCGACATGGGCATGAGTTTGAAATACTAATTTCAACTCTTGGAACATCTCATATGCTTTGTGGCGTATCAAAACGTCTTTGAAGCCCTGATTCTAAGCCGTAAAGTATGGTGCACTAAACTATCAAGTAGTCATCATATCGAGCTTGCCAAACGTTCACAACGTCTGCATTTGCTCCTGCAATCGGTCTGTCACCTAGCGGTGCATCAAGCACATAATTCTTCTGTGTAGCAATGAGGATAATCCTCAGATCATGGATCTAATCCGCATCATTGCTACTAACATCTTTCAACTTAGTTTTCTCTAGGAACATATCAAAAATAAAATAGGGGAGCTAAACGCGAGCTATTGATCTACAACATAGATATTCTAATACTACCAGGACTAAGTTCATGATAAATTAAAGTTCAATTAATCAAATTACTTAAGAACTCCCACTTAGATAGACATTCCTCTAATCATCTAAGTGATCACGAGATCCATATCAACTAAACCATGTCCGATCATCACGTGAGATGGAGTAGTTTTCAATGGTGAAAATCACTATGTTGATCATATCTACTATATGATTCACGCTCGACCTTTCGGTCTCAGTGTTCCGAGGACATATCTGCATATGCTAGGCTCATCAAGTTTAACCCGAGTATTTATGCGTGTGCAAAACTGGCTTGCACCCGTTGTATATGAACGTAGAGCTTATCACACCCGATCATCACGTGGTGTCTCGGCACGACGCACTTTGGCAACTGTTCATACTCAGGGAGAACACTTGTACCTTGAAATTTTTAGTGACAGATCATCTTATAATGCTACCGTCAATCAAAGCGGAATACGATGCATAAAGGATAAACATCCTATGCAATCAATATAAGTGATATGATATGGCCATCATCATCTTGTGCCTTTGAGCTCCATCTCCTAAGCACCGTCATGATCACCATCGTCACCGGCACGACACCCAGATCTCCATCATAGCATCATTGTCGTCTCGCCAACTATTGCTTCTACGACTATCACTACCGCTTAGTGACAAAGTAAAGCAATTACAGGGCGATTGCATTGCATACAATAAAGCGACAACCATATGGCTCCTGCCAGTTGCCGATAACTCTGTTACAAAACATGATCATCTCATACAATAAAATATAGCATCATGTCTTGACCATATCACATCACAACATGCCTTGTAAAAACAAGTTAGACGTCCTCTACTTTGTTGTTGCAAGTTTTACGTGGCTGCAACGGGCTGAGCAAGAACCATTCTTACCTACGCATCAAAACGACAACGATATTTCGTCAAGTTAGTGATGTTTTAACCTTCACAAGGACCGGGCGTAGCCACACTCGATTCAACTAAAGTTGGAGAAACTGACACCCACCAGCCACCTTTGTGCGAAGCACGTCGGTAGAACCAGTCTCGCGTAAGCGTACGCGTAATGTCGGTCCGGACCGCTTCATCCAATAATACCGCCGAATCAAAGTATGACATGCTGGTAAGCAGTATGACTTGTATCGCCCACAACTCATTTGTGTTCTAGTCATGCATATAATATCTACGCATAAACCTGGCTCTGATACCACTATTGGGGAACGTAGTAATTTTAAAAATTTCCTACGCACATGCAAGATCGTGGTGATGCATAGCAACGAGAGGGGAGAGTGTTGTCCACGTACCCTCATAGACTGAAAGCGGAAGCGTTATGACAACGTGGTTGATGTAGTCGTACGTCTTCACGATCGACTGCTCCTCAATACCGAACATACGACACCTCCGCGTTCAGCACACGTTTAGCTCGGTGACATCCCGTGAACTCACGATCCAGTAGAGCTTCGTCAGCACGACGGCGTGGTGACGGTGTTGATGAAGTTACCGACGCAGGGCTTCGCCTAAGCATCGCTACGATATGACCGAGGTGGATTATGGTGGAGGGGGGCACCGCACACGATTAAGAGAGATCAATGATCAACTTGTGTCTATGGGGTGCCCCTTGCCTCAGTATATAAAGGAGGAGAGGAGGGGAGGCATGCCGGCCCTAGAGGCGCGCCCAAGTGTGGAGTCCTACAAGGACTCCAAGTCCTAGTAGGAGTCCACCAAGAGGAAGGGAGGGAGAAGGAAGGAGAGGGAGGAAAGGAGGAAAGGGGGGCCGCCCCTAGTCCAATTCGGTTTGGGCTAGGGGGGCCGCGTGCCCTGCCTTGTCCTACCTCCTCTCTTCCACCACTTGGCCCATGAGGCCCAATACTTCTTCCCCCGTATTCCCGTAACTCCCCGGTACTCCGAAAAATACCCGAAGCACTCAGAACCTTTCCTATGTCCGAATATAGTCGTCCAATATATCGATCTTTACGTCTCGACCATTTCGAGACTTCTCATCATGTCCCCGATTTCATCCGGGACTCCTAACTACCTTCGGTATATCAAAACACATAAACTCATAATACCGATCGTCACTGAACGTTAAGCGTGCGGACCCTACGGGTTCGAGAACTATGTAGACATGACCGAGACACGTTTCTGGTCAATAATCAATAGCGGAACCTAAATGCTCATATTGGCTCCCACATATTCTAAGAAGATCTTTATCTCTCAAACCGCATAACAACATACGTTGTTCCCTTTGTCATTGGTATGTTACTTGTCCGAGATTCGATCGTCGGTATCTCAATACCTAGTCCAATCTCGTTACCCACAAGTCTCTTTACTCGTTCCGTAGTACATCATCCCGCAACTAACTCATTAGTTGCATTGCTTGCAAGCCTTATAGTGATGTGCATTACGGGGAGGGCCCAGAGATACCTCTCCGACAATCGAAGTGACAAGTCCTAATCTCGATCTATGCCAACTCAACAAGTACCATCAGAGACACCTATAGAGCACCTTTATAATCACCCAGTTACGTTGTGATGTTTAGTAGCACACAAAGTGTTCCTCCGGTATTCGGTAGTTGCATAATCTCATAGTCATAGGAACATGTATAAGTCATGAAGAAAGCAATAGCAATATACTAAACGATCAAGTGCTAAGCTAACGGAATGGGTCAAGTCAATCACATCATTCTCTAATGATCTGATCCCGTTAATCAAATAACAACTCATGTCTATGGCTAGGAAACTTAATCATCTTTGATTCAACGAGCTAGTCAAGTAGAGGCATACTAGTGACATTCTGTTTGCCTATGTATTCACGCATGTACTAAGTTTCCTGTTAATACAATTCTAGCATGAATAATAAACATTTATCATGATATAAGAAAATATTAATTAGAACTTTATTATTGCCTCTAGGGCATATTTCCTTCACATCTGTAGTGCTTTTCAATTTCAGGGTCATTTAACTAAAAAAATCAGTAAATGCATGAAAATAGCAAATGAAGGCAGAAAGGGTTGAAAGTTGACGACGTGGCTTCAAATGGTGCATAATGAATGGACAAAAAGTCTGTAGTTGTAATAAGTTTACAAAAGGAAGTGCCTTTGTAACAGATGAGTTTTGGTCTGAAACCCTGATACTTCGAAAGAGAGTGTCCAGTTTTTACACGAAGTGCATCTAGTTCTTGTTGTAACCCTCTCTACTTTTTTGCACATGCTATGCGGGTGAAATGATGATACCATGCCAAGTTTCAACCTTTTTAGAGTTAATTTGTAGTGTTTTTCAATTTCAGGGTCATTTAGCTCAAAACAAATTAGTAAATGCATGAAAAATAGCAAATGAAGGCACAAAGGGTTCAAAGTTGACGACGTGGCTTTCAATGGTGCATAATGAACGCACAAAAAGTCTCGAGTTGTAATAAGTTTAAAAAAATGAAGTGCCTTTATAAAAAATGAAGTTGTAGAGAATTTGAATTTATAAATGCAAAAATGGAAGTTTGGGAACGTTCTTTTATTCCCTCTCATTTAACTTTTAAAAAGTTTCGAATTTCACTCAATTTCACACAAGAAACCACACCATAATCTAACAATCAATCAAATCTATCTATTTATTATAACATTCCAAAATTTAGAATTTTGGGATGTTACAAACCTACCACCCTTAAAATGAATCTCGTCCTCGAGATTCGGAGAGGCTAGAAAGAAATAGGTTAGGTTCGGGGTTTTCTCAAATTCCATCGATCGACTCCGGGGTCTTGGGTGCTACCACCCTTAGAAGCAAGGTTGCGGTTCCATCAATACTCATATACTCCATCCTTATTCTTGATAGTATTGGTCTTCTCACATTCTCTGGAAAATTTCTAATCTGGCTCTTCAGGTAGCGGCATAACCTTTTCCTCAATTCTTCTGTCCTTTCATCTTGGTAAGGTTATTCCGAGACTGGGTCCTCTTAGCTGAAGGGTCCGGCGCTAATACTAATCAGCTATCGATATCTCATGGTGGTAAACCATTTATGGTTTCTCCTGCAGGAAATGGGGCTGGGCTGAATCTCACCGTATATCCTACGATTGGCAACACCTGCCTTGTACAAGGGAAAATTGTCATACCATTCTAAGGTTTAAAACAAGGTTTTGATCGTCGTTGCTCTACTATAGGCAAGTCACTCACATTTACCATCCCATATAGCAAGGCGAACAATAAGAGTAAGTCGGTATGGTAATCAATCAATCCCGCACCCAAATCATTACCCTGTATATGGTTTAGCGAATCTTGCATTCTAACACTTGGTCATCCTCACAAGCATAGCAGAATTTCTCTTGTCGACGAACCAAGTTCGGATAAATCCATGGATTCTGCAAGCCAAACAACATCTATTGTTCCTTCACAACTCTCAGGTTTTGCGTTACTCCTATAAGATCGTTTGTCGATAAAGTCGTATCCTCTTCCAGGGTTTTTTCCTTTAGCAAGAGTGTGCTTGCTTCTTGGCAGGTCCTGGGGACTGTGGGTTATGGCCCATCTCATCACTTGTAAACCGTGAACTCATCATCGGGGCAACTGCTCGTTATTCCAACATCCAACTTCCTAGCATTCTTAAATCCATCCAATTGTACTGTCTCCCTTCCTTCTATTGATACCAAACTCAAACGTGATTACTCAAACTTATCATAGAGTCACCATTGCTCCATATTACCAACATCATACCTCCTTTATATCCAATACTTATTTTGTCCGAAGTCCACTCCGTGAAATATCTTTATCCTTTCTAGGGGTGAAATCTCCTCACAGGGTACTACCACCTTTAAAATGCAGCCAACTCTTCCATAGACCATATTTCTCATATCCTCGAAAATGGTCAAAATCTTCCTTCATAGAGTCACTGCTCATAAAAATCCAAATCAGTTATCAGTACCAACGGTGCTAACTTTATTGATTCTCGAATTACTTCAATCTCCTGCATTTCCATTTCATGCCTCAACTCAACACCTCAATTCAAAAGAGTTGATCTCACTACTACTACTACATTTCTCACAGACTCAACTACTAATCACAAGTCTCCTTCTCTTTGGGACAATCTCTGGCAAGATGCCCTGCTTTATTACAATAGAAACATATTACTTCATACAAGTCTTGAGGTTTCCTTTTTGGGCAACGGCTGAAGTAGTGCCCTGATTCCTTGCACCTGTAGCAGGTGATATGACTCAGGTCCTTCCTGGAATCAACTCTATTCCTCTTCCTGGACTTTTCCATGCCAATCATGGCTTCTTCTTGTGGGTCATACTCTACTTCCTCTGTCGGGAATTCTACTAGATCCCCCTTCATACAATTCTGGGAGATGTGTCCTTCTTCTCCACATGAATAGCATGACTTGGTGCAGGCTTTAATTGGGCCTTCTTTGGGTGTGTCCCCGACATCTTCCTTCATCACGAGTTCTTCTAAAATTTCCATAAGGGCTCCTTTCTTTACTTCTTTCTTCTGTTGTACGGTTCTTCGTACCACGGGGTAAATGTGACATTGAGCAGGATAGTGGGTAGTCCCTTTACACAAGAGACAAGAAATTGTTGGGGAACGTAGTAATTTCAAAAAATTTCCTACGCACACGCAAGATCATGGTGATGGCATAGCAACGAGAGGGAGAGTGTATGTCCACGCACCCTCGTGAGACCGTGGCGAAGCGTTATAACAACGCTGTTGATGTAGTCGACGTCTTCACGATCCGACCGATCCAAGTACCGAACGCACGGCACCTCCGAGTTCAGCACACGTTCAGCTCGATGACGATCCCCGGGCTCCGATCCAGCAAAGCGTCGGGGATGAGTTCCATCAGCACGACGGCATGGTGACGATGATGATGCTCCACCGACGCAGGGCTTCGCCTAAGCTCCGCGACGATATGACTTTACCGGCGCAGGGCTTCGCCTAAGCTCCGCAACGATATGACCAAAGTGGAATATGGTGGAGGGGGGCACCGCACACGGCTAAGGAACGATCCGTAGATCAACTTGTGTGTCATGGGGTGCCCCCTGCCCCCGTATATAAAGGAGCAAGGGGGGGTGCGGCCGACCCTAGGAGGAGGCGCGCCGGAGGAGTCCTACTCTCACCAGGAGTAGGACTCCCCCCCCCCTTTCCTAGTTGGATTAGGACTTGGGGGGAGGGGGAAGAGGAAGGGGGGCGCCGCCCCCCCCCTCTCCTTGTCCTATTCGGACTAGGGGGGGGGAGGGGCGCGCGGCCTGCCCTGGCCGGCCCTCCTCTTCTCTCTTATGGCCCATTAAGGCCCATTGACCCCCCGGGAGGGTTCCGGTAACCCCCCGGTGTTCCGGTAAAATCCCGATTTCACCCGGAATCTTTCTGAAGTCCAAACATAGGCTTCCAATATATCGATATTAATGTCTCGACCATTTCGAGACTCCTCGTCATGTCCGTGATCACATCCGGGACTCTGAACAAACTTCGGTACATCAAAACTTATAAACTCATAATAAACTGTCATCGTAACGTTAAGCGTGCGGACCCTACGGGTTCGAGAACTATGTAGACATGACCTAGAACTATTCTCGGTCAATAACCAATAGTGGAACCTGGATGTTCATATTGGTTCCTACATTTTCTATGAAGATCTTTATCGGTCAAACCGCATAACAACATACATTGTTCCCTTTGTCATCGGTATGTTACTTGCCCGAGATTCGATCGTCGGTATCCAATACCTAGTTCAATCTCGTTACCGGCAAGTCTCTTTACTCGTTCTGTAATACATCATTTCATAACTAACTCATTAGTTACAATGCTTGCAAGGCTTAGGTGATGAGTATTACCGAGAAGGCCAGAGATACCTCTCCGACAATCGGAGTGACAAAACCTAATCTCAATTATGCCAACTCAACATATACTTTTGGAGACACCTGTAGAGTACCTTTATAATCACCCAGTTACGTTGTGACGTTTGGTAGCACACAAAGTGTTCCTCCGGTAAACGGGAGTTGCATAATCTCATAGTTGCAGGAACTTTGTATAAGTCATGAAGAAAGCAATAGCAACATACTAAACGATCAAGTGCTAAGCTAACGGAATGGGTCAAGTCAATCACATCATTCTCCTAATGATGTGATCCCGTTAATCAAATGACAACTCATGTCTATGGTTAGGAAACATAACCATCTTCGATTAACGAGCTAGTCAAGTAGAGGCATACTAGTGACATACTGTTTGTTTATGTATTCACACATGTATTATGTTTCCGGTTAATACAATTCTAGCATGAATAATAAACATTTATCATGATATAAGGAAATAGATAATAACTTTATTATTGCCTCTAGGGCATATTTCCTTCAGTCTCCCACTTGCACTAGAGTCAATAATCTAGATTACACAGTAATGATTCTCACACCCATGGAGTCTTGGTGCTGATCATGTTTTGCTCGTGAGAGAGGCTTAGTCAACGGGTCTGCAACATTCAGATCCGTATGTATCTTGCAAATCTCTATGTCTCCCACTTGGACTTGGTCCCGAATGGAATTGAAGCGTCTCTTGATGTGCTTGGTCCTCTTGTGAAATCTGGATTCCTTTGCCAAGGCAATTGCACCAATATTGTCACAGAAGATCTTCATTGGTCCCGATGCACTAGGTATAACACCTAGATCGGAAATGAACTCCTTCATCCAGACTCCTTCATTTGCTACTTCTGAAGCAGCTATGTACTCCGCTTCACATGTAGATCCCGCCACGACGCTTTGTTTAGAACTGCACCAACTTACAGCTCCACTGTTTAATAAAAATACGTATCTGGTTTGCGATTTAGAATCGTCCGGATCAGTGTCAAAGCTTTACGACTAGCTCTTTGTCACCTCCATATACGAGAAACATATCCTTAGTCCTTTTCAGGTATTTCAGGATGTTCTTGACCGCTGTCCAAAGGATCCACTCTGGATTACTTTGGTACCTTCCTGCCAAGCTTATTGCTAAGCATACGTCAGGTCTGGTACACAGCATTGCATACATGATAGAGCCTATGGCTGAAGCATAGGGAACATCTTTCATTTTCTCTCTATCTTCTGCTGTGGTCGGGTATTGAGTCTGACTCAATTTCACACCTTGTAATACAGGTAAAAATCCTTTCTTTGCCTGATCCATTTTGAACCTTTTCAAAACCTTATCAAGGTATGTGCTTTGTGAAAGTCCAATTAAGCGTCTTGATCTATCTCTATAGATCTTGATGCCCAATATGTAAGCAGCTTCACCGAGGTCCTTCATTGAAAAACTTTTATTCAAGTATCCTTTTATGCTATCCAGAAATTCTATATCATTTCCAATTAACAATATGTCGTCCACATATAATATTAGAAATGCTACATAGCTCCCACTCACTTTCTTGTAAATACAGGCTTCTCCAAAATTCAGATAAAACCATATGCTTTGATCACACTATCAAAGCGCTTATTCCAACTCCGAGAGGCTTGCACTGACCATAGATTGATCTTTGGAGCTTGCACACTTTGTTAGCTCCTTTAGGATCGACAAAACCTTCGGTTGCATCATATACAACTCTTCTTCCGAAATCCATTCAGAAATGCAGTTTTGACATCCATCGCCATATTTCATAATCATAAAATGCGCGATTGCTAACATGATTCGACATACTTAAGCATCGCTACGGGTGAGAAGGTCTCATCGTAGTCAACTCCTTGAACTTGTCGAAAACCTTTTGCAACAAGTCGAGCTTTGTAAACATAACATTACCGTCGTCGGTCTTCTTCTTAAAATCCATTTATTCTCTATTGCTTGCCGATCATCGGAAAGTCAACCAAAGTCCATACTTTGTTCTCATACATGGATCCCATCTCAGATTTCATGGCTTCAAGCCATTTTATGAATCTGGGCTCACCATCGCTTCTTCATAGTTCGTAGGTTCACCACGATCTAGTAGCATGACTTCTAGAATAGGATTACCGTACCACTCTGGTGCGGATTTTATTCTGGTTGATCTACGAAGTTCAGTGACAACTTGATCTGACGTTTCATGATCATTATCATTAACTTCCTCGCTAACTGGTGTAGGTGTCACTGAAACCGATTTCTATGATGAACTACTTTCCAATGAGGGAGCTGGTACTGTTACCTCATCAAGTTCTACTTTCCTCCCACTCACTTCTTTCGAGAGAAACTCCTTCTCCAGAAAGGATCCATTCTTAGCAACGAATGTCTTGCCTTCGGATCTGTGATAGAAGGTATACCCAATTGTCTTCTTTGGGTATCCTATGAAGACACATTTTTCCGATTTGGGTTCAAGTTTATCATGTTGAAGTTTTTTCACATAAGCATCGCAACCCCAAACTTTCAGAAACGACAACTTTGGTTTCTTGCCAAACCATAGTTCATAAGGTGTCGTCTCAACGGATTTTGATGGTGTTCTATTTAACGTGAATGCGGTCGTCTCTAAAGCATAACCCCAAAACGATAGCGGTAAATCAGAAATAGACATCATAGATCGCACCATATCTAGTAAAGTACGATTACGACGTTCGGACACACCATTACGCTGTGGTGTTCTCGGTGGCGTGAGTTGCGAAACTATTCCGCATTGCTTCAAATGCAGACCAAACTCGTAACTCAAATATTCTCCTCCACGATCAGATCGTAGAAACTTTATTTTCTTGTTACGATGATTTTCAACTTCACTCTGAAATTCTTTGAACTTTTCAAATGTTTCAGATTTATGCTTCATTAAGTAGATATACCCGTATCTGCTTAAATCATCTCTGAAGGTGAGAAAATAACGATATCCGCCACGAGCTTCAACATTCATCGGACCACATACATCTGTATGTATGATTTCCAACAAATCTGTTGCTCTCTCCATACAACCGAGAACGGTGTTTTAGTCATCTTGCCCATGAGGCACGGTTCGCAAGTACCAAGTGATTCATAATCAAGTGATTCCAAAAGTCCATCTGTATGGAGTTTCTTCATGCGTTTTACAATCGATATGACCTAAACGGCAAGTGCCACAAATAAGTTGCACTATCATTATCAACTCTGCATCTTTTGGCTTCGACATTATGAATATGTGTATCACTCTGTCGAGATTCAACAAGAATAGACCATTCTTCAAGGGTGCATGACCATAAAAGATATTACTCATATAAATAGAACAACCATTATTCTCTGATTTAAATGAATAACCATCTCGCATTAAACAAGATCCAGATATAATGTTCATGCTCAACGCCGCACCAAATAACAATTATTTAGGTCTAAAACTAATCCCAAGGTAGATGTAGAGGTAGCGTGCCGACCGTGATCACATTGACTTTGGAACCGCTTTCCCACGCCGCATCGTCACCTCGTCCTTTGCCGTGCTCACTTATTCCGTAGTCCTGTTTGAGTTGCAAATATTAGCAATGAACCAGTATCAAATACCAGGTGCTACTACGAGCTCTAGTAAGGTACACATCAATAACATGTATATCACATATACCTTTGTTCACCTTGCCATCCTTCTTATCCGCCAAATACTTGGGGCAGTTCCGCTTCAAAGGTCGATCGCTTGCAGTAAAACACTCGATTTCAGGCTTAGGTCCAGACTTGGGTTTCTTCTCTTGAGCAGCAACTATCTTGCTGTTCTTTTGAAGTTCCCTTCTTCTTCCCTTTGCCCTTTTCTTGAAACTAGTGGTCTTGTTGACCATCAACACTTGATGCTCTTTCTTGATTTCTACCTCCATGCTTTTAGCATTGCGAAGAGCTCGAGAATTGTCTTAGTCATCCCTTGCATATTATAGTTCATCACGAAGCTCTTGTAGCTTGGTGGCGTGATTGGAGAATTCATCAATGACACTATCATCCGGAAGATTAAGTCCCAGTTGAATCAAGTGATTATTATACCCGGACATTTTGAGTATGTGCTCACCGACGTAACTATTCTCCTCCATCTTGCATCTATAGAACTTATTGGAGACTTCATATCTCTCAATCCGGCATTTGCTTGAAATATTAACTTCAACTCCTGGAACATCTCATATGCCCCATGACGTTCAAAACGTCGTTGAAGACCCGTTCTAAGCCGTAAAGCATGGCACATCTGAACTATGGAGTAGTCATCACTTTGCTCGCCAGACGCTCACAACTTCGGCGTTGCTCTGCAAAGCAGGCACGGCACCCAGCGGTGCTTCCAGATTTAATTCTTCTGTGCAGCAATGAGGATAATCCTCAAATTACGGACCCAGTCCGTGTAATTGCTACCATCATCTTTCAACTTTGCTTTCTCAAGGAACGCATTAAAATTCAACGGAACAACAAAGACGAGCCATCTATCTACAGAAACATAGACAAGCAAAATACTATCAGTACTAAGTTCATGATAAATTTAAGTTCAATTAATCATATTAAAACTCCCACTTAGACAGACATCTCTCTAGTCATCTAAGTGTTTACGTGATCCAAATCAACTAAACCATAACCGATCATCACGAGAGATGGAGTAGTTTTCAATGGTGAACATCACTATGTTGATCATATCTACTATATGATTCACGCCGACCTTTCGGTCTCCGTGTTCGAGGCCATATCTGCATATGCTAGGCTCGTCAAGTTTAACCTGAGTATTCATGAGTGCAAAACTGGCTTGCACCCGTTGTAGATGGACGTAGAGCTTATCGCACCCGATCATCACGTGGTGTCTGGGCACTACGAACTTTTAGCAACGGTGCATACTCAGGGAGAACACTTCTTGATAATTTTAGTGAGAGATCATCTTATAATGCTACCGTCAATCAAAGCAAGATAAAATGCATAAAGGATAAACATCACATGCAATCAATATAAGTGATATGATATGGCCATCATCATCTTGTGCTTGTGATCTCCATCTCTGAAGCACCGTCATGATCACCATTGTCACCGGCGCGACACCTTGATCTCCATCGTAGCATCGTTGTCGTCTCGCCAACTATTGCTTCTACGACTATCGCTACTGCTAAGTAATAAAGTAAAGCAATTACATGGCTTTTGCATTTCATACAATAAAGCGACAACCATATGGCTCCTGCCAGTTGCCGATAACTTCGGTTACAAAACATGATCATCTCATACAATAAAATATAGCATCACGTCTTGACCATATCACATCACAACATGCCCTGCAAAAACTAGTTAGACGTCCTCTACTTTGTTGTTGCAAGTTTTACATGGCTGCTACGGGCTGAGCAAGAACAGTTCTTACCTACGCATCAAAACCACAATGATAGTTTGTCAAGTTGGTGCTGTTTTAACCTTCGCAAGAACCGGGTGTAGCTACACTCGGTTCAACTAAAGTGAGAGAAACAGACACCCGCCGGTCACCTTTAAGCAACGAGTGCTCGAAGCGATGAAACCAGTCTCGCGTAAGCGTATGCGTAATGTCGGTCCGGGCCGCTTCATCTCACAATACCGCTGAACCAAAGTATGACATGCTGGTAAGCAGTATGACTTATATCGCCCACAACTCACTTGTGTTCTACTCGTGCATATGACATCAACGCATAAAACCAGGCTCGATACCATCATTGGGGAACGAGTAATTTCAAAAATTCCTACGCACACGCAAGATCATGGTGATGGCATAGCAACGAGAGGGAGAGTGTATGTCCACGCACCCTCGTGACCGTGGCGGAAGCGTTATAACAACGCGGTTGATGTAGTCGATGCCTTCACGATCCGACCGATCCAAGTACCGAGCGCACGGCACCTCCGAGTTCAGCACACGCTCAGCTCGATGACGATCCCGGGCTCCGATCCAGCAAAGCGTCGGGATGAGTTCCACAAGACGACGGTGTGGTGACGATGATGATGCTCCACCGACGCAGGGCTTCGCCTAAGCTCCGCGACGATATGACTTTACCGGTGCAGGGCTTCTCCTAAGCTCTACAACGATATGACCGAAGTGGAATATGGTGGAGGGGGGCACCGCACACGGCTAAGGAACGATCCGTAGATCAACTTGTGTGTCATGGGTGCCCCCTGCCCCAGTATATAAAGGAGCAAGGGGTGCGGCCGGCCCTAGGAGGAGGCGGCGCGAGGAGTCCTACTCCCACCGAGTAGGACTCCCCCCTTCCTAGTTGGATTAGGACTTGGGGGAGGGGAAGAGGAAGGGCGCCGCCCCTCTCCTGTCCTATTCGGACTAGGGGAGGGCGCGCCTGCCCTGGCCGCCCTCCTCTTCTCTATTATGGCCCATTAAGGCCCATTGACCCCCAGGAGGGTTCCGGTAACCCCCCGGTGTTCCGGTAAAATCCCGATTTCACCCGGAATCTTTCTAAAGTCCAAACATAGGCTTCCAATATATCGATCTTTATGTCTCGACCATTTCGAGACTCCTCATCATGTCCGTGATCACATCCGGGACTCGAACAAACTTCGTACATCAAAACTTATAAACTCATAATAAATCATCATCGTAACGTTAAGCGTGCGGACCCTCGTGTTCGAGAACTATGTAGACATGACCTAGAACTATTCTCGGTCAATAACCAATAGCGGAACCTGGATGTTCATATTGGTTCCTACATTTTCTGAAGATCTTTATCGGTCAAACCGCATAACAACATCGTTGTTCCTTTGTCATCGGTATGTTACTTGCCCGAGATTCGATCGTCGGTATCCAATACCTAGTTCAATCTCGTTACCGCAAGTCTCTTTACTCGCTCGTAATACATCATTTCATAACTAACTCATTAGTTACAATGCTTGCAAGGCTTAGGTGATGAGTATTACCGAGAAGGCCCAGAGATACCTCTCCGACAATCGGAGTGACAAAACCTAATCTCAATTATGCCAACTCAACATATACTTTTGGAGACACCTGTAGAGTACCTTTATAATCACCCAGATTACGTTGTGACGCTTTGGTAGCACACAAAGTGTTCCTCCGTAAACGGAGTTGCATAATCTCATAGTTGCAGGAACTTTGTATAAGTCATGAAGAAAGCAATAGCAACATACTAAACGATCAAGTGCTAAGCTAACGGAATGGGTCAATTCAATCACATCATTCTCCTAATGATGTGATCCCGTTAATCAAATGACAACTCATGTCTATGGTTAGGAAACATAACCATCTTCGATTAACGAGCTAGTCAAGTAGAGGTATACTAGTGACATACTGTTTGTTTATGTATTCACACATGTATTATGTTTCCGGTTAATACAATTCTAGCATGAATAATAAACATTTATCATGATATAAGGAAATAGATAATAACTTTATTATTGCCTCTAGGGCATATTTCCTTCAGAAATCTGCCTAGTTGGGCATTCTTCAGCTGAGTGACTTTCTTCACAATTAGGGCATTCATCCTTGTGTTCTTTAGGGGTGTGTCCTATTTCTCCACAAATATTGCATGCACAAGGTTTCTTCATATCATTTCCATAAGGCTTCAAATTCGGGGACACAAGACGAGACTTTAGCAAAGTCAACTTAAATTCCTTCCAAGTGGTTACCCCTTGCCATCCATCGATGGTTTGGTACAGCCTCCACCAAGTAGCAGCACCTCTTTCAAAACACTGCAGAGCATGCTAGGCCATATCCTTTCCGGCTACAGAATTATTCTCCATATGAGCTTCCATGTTCTGAATCCATCGGTCCGTCTCGAATTGACTCATCGGTCCAGAAAATATGGGTTCATCTCCATTCATCCTCTATTGGGTCCATGGGTTTGGGGTGGGATAAGAGAGAGAGATAGAGAAGGATACACACAATGAAAACAATAGTTTTGAAGAGACAGATTTTATTTCGTGGCTGTCGGAAAAACATCAAACAAATGACAACTCACAATCGTCGCATCTAACATAGGTATATAATAGGGGTTTGGTCTTCTAAAGGTCAATAAATCTTCATCAAACTCTTCAAGTCGTGTTCATGTCTCTGATGGCTTCTTCCGATCGTGCTTGTACTTTTCAAGTTCTTTTGCCAGATCATCTCATGTTGACATGAAGTCTCTCATGATGTCCTTCAATATTTCTGGAGTTGCGTTCCAAACTTCGGGGTTTCAACATCCTTGGCATGAGCCATGGTCCTACTGTCCTTCAGTTCCTGACAAATCTCCAGTATCTCGAGGTTTTGTTCCTCCAGTTTGGCTACATCAGCTTCTGGGTCCTAAGTTCTTCATGAAATGCTTCTTTGTCAAAATACGGCTTCCTGTAGGTCCGTCTTGAAACTCCTGATGTAATTCTCCAAATCCTGGTGATACACCAGCTAAGGTTAAAACTGCATCCTTTGCTGATAGATGCTCCATCAGCCTTCTACCATCCAATCCTTCCGAAGAAATGCATGCTTATCTCAGCACGGTGACAATAGCATAAGCGGGCGATAACATCACGGATAGTCGTGTTTCTGCTCTTGTAATTACCATGAGCTATCATTCCATAATTGAAATCTCCTGCTTTGGGGTTTTCTTGACAAAACTTTGAGTTCTAATGCTCCATGTTCCAGTCTTTCTCCGATACACCTTGATCTTGGGTATTGACAACTTCCATAGTCTAACAAGTTCCATAAGGGTAGCCTTCCTTAGGTCATATCAATCCGGAAATTCTTCAAAGCCTTCAAATTCTCCTAGTCTTCGGGGTCTTCAACCATTGAGGTTTCCATTATTCTAATGCATGGTAAAATCCTCTTCATTCCGAAGTGGTCTTAGTTGTTCGATATCTTGTACTTCTTTGAGTGGTTTATCAGTCAAATCTTCATGTGGTCAAATAGCAAAAAGGGGTATGGTCTAACTAAAAGGGAGTATTTGAATTAACTCAGAAGAGAAGAGAGGTAAAAGATCTTTTTGAAAAATGAAGTTGTGGAGAAAATCTTTCCTATGGGCTTGCCAATTTCTAGGGGTCACGTCCTACAGTCAACATGTGCTCGGATACCATCTTGTAGCGACCCGACCTCAGACGGTCAAGTCTCTGTGCTTAAGTGTCATCCCTGGATCGGTATGCTGACACACACACTACTCGAGGATTTATAACAGAGGCAAATCACATGTATAGAGTAACGTAAATACTATTTCCTCAATCCAAATAGCGGAAGTAACAACAAGGTTGTGGATTCCCATCAACACCAACGGCAATGTTGAGTGTAGAAATCGTAACCCTAACGTATCACTTACTCGTCGTAAGGTTCCTGCAACATGAGACGTTGCAGCCACAAAATGGTCAGTACATTGAATGTACTGGCAAATTCACACCATAGAGCAATGATGAATAATAGATAACACTACATGCATATTTGGCTGGTGGAGGCTCTATGGTTATAATGTTTTTTGCGAAAAGCCAATTTTTCCCTACTGCAAAGGAATATATTTTATTTAACTACGAAGTTGGTTGAAAATTATTGAGAAGGTTCCTCCAACTCAATCCCAATTAAAAAGTTACCAACCCAACAAATTAATTAAGTAAAGTGATGAGATCCGTATGATAATCCAAGAGCCAGTTACTCAAGATGTCCATAACCGGGGACACGGCTAATCATGATTAGTTCGTACACTCTGCAGAGGTTTGCGCACTTTTCCCCACAAGACTCGATCTCCTCCATTGGATTTCTCGCATTACATGGTGTTTGAGAAACGGATGACCGAGACACAGTCTTTCAGAAGCATTAACTCTAACCATGGGTAGACAGTACGAAACTACATCCCCTACATCTGCTAGCCTACCACTGGAAGAGGTCATGCAACCTACTCAACTATGCTAGAGCCCATAATAGCTTGTGGCTGCTCATGGAAGTTTCTAGCATGAATAATCTTATGATCCCTTTGAGCCTGGGTGGCATTCCATAGGGTGATCACACGGGTCCTCCGGGATCCCCTTGGGCAAGCATTGGGTTCTCCAGGTGTCCGGTCAAACCACTGGGTACTCCAGGGTGCCCCAACCAATCCACCCAGATGTGTATTAAATTAGCCACCTTAAGTTAACCAATAAATAATAATCTCACATCTGTCATGGGTACACTCAAACCCAAACCACGTCTACGAGCATAGCATAGTAGTATAAGCATAACGTAGAAGTAACTCCCAAGGTTTGAATATAATACAATATGTTCCTACCTCATCAACTACTTCCCAATACCCACATGTTATCAAATCCTAACCACACAATGTTTCGAGGGCTGAAACTAATGCATAAAAACTGGCTAATGAAAAGTATGATCAAAGTGTGAACTTGCATGTACTATTGATGAAGATGATTCACACTCATAACTCCTGATAGTTCTACTCGTCACACTCCGGTCAATCTATCTTAAGCAATCAGTAGTAACCACACATAAGCAATCACTCAAAAGATCGGAAAGAACAAAGTAAAAAATTCGGAAAACTTCAAAACCAAGCAAATAACTCTAACAACAGAAAAAATTCTAACAGTACCAAAATTAAGTGAATTTGGCCTTATCAGAAAGTTTAGGTCAAGAGCTTTAATTTTCAAAAAGAATCAACTAAATCGGAGTTATAAAACTCGAGTTACGATCAAACGAAGTTTGAATTCAAATCTGATCTAATTCAAAATTTTAAAATTTTACAACATGTTTGAGTTGGATTAATCGATAGAGGGGATCGTAACAAAGAAGTGGGCATTGGTTTCATCTAATTCCGACTAACGAGAAAAAGTAGTGATGGATTGAAGAACATGGACAAATCTATAATGAAGAATCATCACAGATAGGTCCTTGGCCGGAATTAAAATAAAAAGAAAAGTCCTATCGAATGAGTGTTCGCTAGAGAAGACTACAAAATGAAATCGTTCGCTACCGAGTACTAATGGACGAACGTCCACAAATTAACAAACCTAAATAACTAAACCGTTGAAAAGAATAAAACCGAACTAAATAAAGAAAACCGGGGCGGTTTGCGATCTATACTGGTTCGGGCGAATAAACCGGCGGCGGTGGCGGTTCCCGACGAGGCAGATCGTTTCGGCTGCGCGGCAGCTCCGGCAGCGGGGCGAGGCGACGCGGGGCAGCGGCGGCTCGGTGGCAACGCTCGCGAACGGCAGCAGCAAGGCAAGCAGGCGGTGGTGCAGGCGAGCAGCGGCAGCAGCGGTGGCGGCGGGAGCAGCCGCGCGAGGAGAGAGAGGGCGGCGGCGGCGCAGGCTTATATAGAGGGGGCGAGAGGTTGCGTGGAGTAGGGGCAGTGGGCAAAGGCGGCGGTCGCAGAGTCCGGAGGCGGCACGGACGTCGGGGCAGCGACGGCGTGCGACGGCAGGTCTTCCGCTCGGAAGAGAGACGGCACGCGGGACTGGGCCGTGGCTTGGCCCGGTTGGCGGGGCCGGCCCAGTCCGTCAGAGAAGTTTTTTTAAATAGTTAGACGAAAAGAATAAAAACAAAAAGAAATAAAAATATTATATAGGCATATAATATATCAAAAAAATTCCTAAAAAATATTTTCTACAGCATGAACATTTTTCTTGCATCAAATAAAATTCTCAAAAATTCAAATAAAGCAAATAGTGCTATCACGCAATAAAATCCAATTAAAATCATTTTGAAAATACCAAAATGATTTGAAATTTATTTCTCTCCAATTTTCTATTGTAGGGAATCATTTTACCCTATTTTCCATATATTTTATTTTTGGACGAAAATAATTTGAATAAAATCCAAATAACTCCAAATTGAAAATAATTTCCAAAAGGACTTTAAATTTGATCCTTTTAAACTCCCAACTCATATTTCATATGTTTTGAAGAAGTCATTTTATCTTCTCTCATGAAAATCATTGAGTTGCTTGAAGTTTCTGAATTTGAAAGTATTTCCAAATAAAATTCAAATCTTTTCGAAACCCCTTTTCATTTATTTCAATGGAAGAAGTCATGTCATCTTCTCTCCAGGGTTTTGGGGTGAAAAGAATTTGAATTTATAAATGCAAAAATAAAAGTTTGGGAAGGTCCTTTTATTCCCTCTCATTTGACTTTCAAAAAGTTTCGAATTTCACTCAATTTCACACAAGCAACCACACCACAATCAAACAATCAATCAAATCTATCTATTTATTATAACATTCCAAAATTTAGAATTTTGGTATGTTACATATAGTTTTTGTTGTAACCCTCTCTATTTTTTTGCATATGCTATGTGGGTGAAATGATGATACCATGCCAAGTTTCAACCTTTTCAGAGTTCATTTTTAGTGCTTTTCAATTTTAGGGTCATTTAGCTCAAAACAAATCAGTAAATATATGAAAAATAGCAAATGAAAGCACAAACGGTTGACAGTTGACGACGTGGCTTTGAATGGTGCATAATGAGCGCACAAAAAATTTGGAGTTGTAATAAGTTTAAAAAAATGAAGTGCCTTTGAAACACATGAGTTTTGGTCCGAAACCCTGATACTTCGAAAGAGAGTGTCCAGTTTGTACACGAAGTGCATCCAGTTTTTGCCGTAACCCTCTCTACTTTTTTGCACATGCTATGTGGGTGAAACGATGATACCATGCCAAGTTTCAACCTTTTCAGAGTTCATTTGTAGTGCTTTTCAATTTCAGCGTTATTTAGCTCAAAACAAATCAGTAATTGCATGAAAAATAGAAAATGAAGGCACAGAGGGTTCAAAGTTAACGACGTGTCTTTGAATGGTGAATAATGAACGCACAAAAATTCTGGAGTTGTAATAAGTTCTAAAAAATAATGCGCCTTTATTATAACAGATGAGTTTTGGTCTGAAACCCTGATACTTCGAAAGAGAGTGTCCAGTTTGTACACGAAGTGCATCCAGTTTTTGCTGTAACCCTCTCTACTTTTTTGCACATGCTATGTGGTTGAAATAATGGTACCATGCCAACTGTCAACCTTTTTAGAGTTCATTTGTAGTGCTTTTCAATTTCAGGGTCATTTAGCTCAAAACAAATCAGTAAATGCATGAAAAATAGCAAATGAAGGCACAAAGGGTGAAAGTTGACGAAGTGCCTTTGAATGGTGCATAATGAACGCAAAAAAAGTCTCGAGTTGTACTAAGTTTAAAAAAATGAACTGCCTTTGTAACAGATGAGTTTTGGTCTGAAACCCTGATACTTCGAAAGAGAGTGTCCAGTTTGTACACGAAGTGCATCCAGTTTTTGCCGTAACCCTCTCTACTTTTTTGCACATGCTATGTGGGTGAAATGATGATACCATGCCAAGTTTCAACCTTTTCAGAGTTTATTTGTAGTGCTTTTCAATTTCAGGGTCATTTAGCTCAAAACAAATCAGTAAATACATGAAAAATAGCAAATGAAGGCACAAAAAGTCTGGAGTTAAAATAAGTTATTAAAAATGAAAGAGAGGCGTAATGCTCACCTGCACGTTGCTTATCTTCAGCCTTGAGGAAATAGTGTAGACTGCACGGAGCTATGTGTAGGTTTTGTCCGAAACCCTGATAGCTCCGTGCAGTCTACACCACTTCCTCAAGGCCAGAAGCTAAGCAACATGCAGGTGAGCATTGCGCCTATCCTTCATCGTCTCTGCACTCAGGGCTTATAAACCGCTGCAAGTGCCTCTCGCTTGGCGAGGTGGGACTAAAAAACAACTGCAAAATGAATCAACTAAAAAACACTAGTACTGGTTCATGCCACAAACCAGTACTGAAGGTGCTAGTGGGGCCCCAGCCTGGCCATAGCCTGCCACAGCCTCTTTAGTACCGGTTCGTCGCACGAACCGGTACTAATGAGCTCCGCCCGCCTAGCCGTTGGAATCGGTACTAATGGTCACATTAGTGCCGATTTTGATACAAACCGGGACTAATGTGCTTCACATTAGGCCCTTTTTCTACTAGTGATAGCTGATAGCCCACAAGTATAGGGGTTCGTTTGTAGCCTTTTTCGATAAATAAGAGTGTCGAACCCAACGAGGAGCTAAAGGTAGAACAAATATTCTCTCAAGTTCTATCGACCACCGATACAACTCTATGCACACTTGACGTTCGCTTTACCTAGAACAAGTATGAAAATAGAAGTACTTTGTAGGTGTGATAGGATAGGTTTGCAAGATAATAAAGAGTGTGTAAATAAAATCTAGGGGCTGTTTAGATAAAGACACAGCTAAGTAAGTTTTAGTAGAGAGCTTTTATCAACAAGAAAGTTATTTGTCCCTAGGCAATTGATAACAAGTACCGGTAATCATTCTTGTAATTTTATATGAGGGAGAGGCATGAGCTAACATACTTTCTCTACTTGGATCATATGCACTTATGATTGGAACTCCAGCAAGCATCTGCAACTACTAAAGATCATTAAGGTCTTGAAACCCAACCATAGCATTAAGTATCAAGTCCTCTATACTCCCATACGCCATAACCCATTTATCCGCGTTTGGGTTGTTGTCATCCCCCGCAACACTCACAATAAGTAAACCATGAACATATTGCAATACCCTACAGAGGGTGCCCCTCACGTTTGCATGAGAACGTAGGGCACCGTAGGATAGCAACATAAATAAAATATACAATCATACCAACCAAGATCACGATTAACCCACAGGACAAAACGGATCTACTTACACATCATAGGATAACCATAGATCATTGGGAAATAATATATGGAGTTGAGCACCTTTTTTAAGTAGAGATTACTGCGGGGGGAAGAGGTGTTACACCGCTGCATAGAGGGGGAGAAAGTTGGTGTTCACGATAGCAAGATTGTTGATGTAGATAGTCGTCCCAATCGTTGCCCCGGCGACACTCCGGCGCCATCGGAAGCGAGGGGGAGAGAGCCCCCCTTCTTCTTCTTCTTCTTCCTTGGCCTCCCCCCTAGATGGGAGGAGAGTTCCCCCTCTGGTCCATGGTCTCCATGGCGGCGGAGGGGCGGGAGCCCCTCCGAGATTGGATCTCCTCTCTGTTCTCTTCTGTTTTGCGTTCCCCAGATCTGGCCAAAAACCGTTTCTTATATTCTAGGAGATCCGCAACTCCGATTGCGCTGAGGTTTGAAAACGATTTTTTTCGGATATAAGCTTCCTTGCGCCTAAAGTAGAGCTCCAACCGACGTACAAGGTGGGCACAACCCACCACGGCACGCCTGGCTCCGGGACCGCGCCCTGGTGGGTTGTGCCCACCACGGGCCTCCGTTTGCGGTTATTCCAACTCTAAAAAATCACATATATTCCAAAATAATTCTCCATGAAATTTTATTGCATTTGGACTTCGTTTGATATGGATACTCTACGATACAAAAAACACGCAGAAAACAGGAACTTGCACTAGGCACTGGATCAATAGGTTAGTCCAATAAATCATATAAAAAGTTACCAAAAGTATGTGAAAGTGGTATAATATTGGCATGAAACAATCAAAAATTATAGATACAACGGAGACGTATCAGCATCCCCAAGCTTAATTCTCTGCTCGTCCTCGAGCAGGTAAATGATAAAAAAGATAATTTTTGACGTGGAATGCTACCTAGCATAAACTTGATCATATATCTAATCATGGCATGAATATTAAGACATAAGTGATTCAAAGCAATAGTCTATAATTTGACATAAAGACATCAATACTCAGGCATCCCAACAAACAATCATGTCTTTCAAAATATCAACGCTAAAGAAATTTATTCCTACAAAATCATATAGCCTTGTCATGGTCTGTCTTCTTAACACAAAGTGTTTATCATGCACAACCCCGATGACAAGCCGAGCAATTGGTTCAACATTTTTAACGCGCTTCAGCTTTTCCAACTCTCGCGCAATACATGAGCGCAAGCCATGGATATAGCACTACAGGTGGAATAGAGTATGATGATAGGGATAAATATAAAGAAGACAAAAAAAGTAAGAAAGTCTCACATCGATGCGGCTAACCAACGGGCTATGGAGATGCCCATCAATCGTTATCAATGCGGGGAGTAGGGATTGCCATGCAACGAATGCACTAAGAGCTATAAGTGTATGAAAGCTCAACATGAAAATTAAGTGGGTGTGCATCTAATCCTATAATGAAAAAATCCCACTAGTATATGAAAGTGACAACATAGGAGACTCTCCATATGAAAAACATGGTGCTACTTTGAAGCACAAGTGTGGTAAAGGATACTAAGAATGCCCCTTCTCTCTTTGTTTATTTATTCTTTTTCTTTTTCTTTTTTCTTCTTTTTATATATTTTTTTCTCTCATTGTCCGGAGCCTCATCCCGACTTGTGGGGGAATCATAGTCTCCATCATCCTTTCCTCACTGGGCACTGCTCTAAAAATGAATAATGATGATCATCGCACTTCTATTTACTTATAACTCAAAAGAAATAAAAATTACAAATCGATACCTATGAAAAAGTATGACCCTATATGAATGCCTCTGGCAATGTACCAGGATTTGCAATGATCTGGCGTAACATGTATGAAAAATGATGAACGGTCGCTGAGACACAACTACTATGTCAGCTATATGATCATGCAAAGCAGTATGACAATGAATGCTCAAGTCATCAAAACGGAAGCGGTGGAAGTTGCATGGCAATATATCTCGGAATGGCCATGGAAAAGCCATAATAGGTAGGTATGGTGGCTGTTTTGAGGAAGATATAATAAGGCTTATGTGTGATAGAGCGTATCATATCACGGGGTTTGGATGCACCTGCGAAGTTTGCGCCATGCCTCGATGTGAGAAAGGGCAATGCACAGTACCGTAGAGGCTAGCAAATTGCGAAAAGGTAAGAGTGCGTATAATCCATGGACTCACATTAATAATAAAGAACTCATATACTTATTGCAAAAGTTTGTTAGCCCTCGAAGCAAAGTACTACTACACATGCCCCTAGGGGGATAGATTGGTAGGAAAAGACCATCGCAAGTCCCCGACCGCCACTCATAAGGAAGACAATCAATAATAAATCATGCACCAACTTCATAGCATAACGAGAGACTATACGTGCATGCTTCAGGAATCACAGACCTTAACACCAATATTCGTACTAACCACAACCATTTACTAGTACCTCCCACATATTATCATCTCTATATCGCAAAACTATTGCAAGGAATCAAACATATCATATTCAGTGATCCATAAGTTTTATGTAGGAATTTATGACTAACCATGCAATTGACCAATTCCTTGTGACTCTCTAAATAGATATAAGTGAAGCATGAGAGTTTAGTTCTTTCTACCAAAGATCATACTCTAATAAATATAAGTAAAGCAAAAGAGCATTCTCCAAACAACGGTTTTCTATGTGAAGAGAAACAGGCAATCCAAACTTCAAATGATATAAGTGAAGCACATGAAGCATTCTATAAAGCCATACTTAAAAGATATAAGTGAAGTTCAATGAGCATTCTATAAACCAACCATGGACTATCTCATACCAGCATGGTGCATAAAAGATAAATGAAAACTAAGCGCAAAAGACGCTCCAAGATTTGCACATATCACATGAACGAAACGAGAACGAAAACATACCGATACTTGTTGAAGAAAGATGAGATGCCTTCTGGGGCATCCCCAACCTTAGACGCTTGAGTCTCCTTGAATATTTACTTGGGGTGCCTTGGGAATCCCCAAGCTTGAGTTCTTGCCTCTCCTCCTTCTCCTCATATAGAAACCTCCTCGATCTTTGATCACTTCATCCACACAAAACTCAACAGAAAGTTCAGTAAGATCCGTTAGTATAACAAAGCAGATCACTACTCTAAGTACTGCCGCAAACCAATTCATATTTTGTTTTTGCATTGTAGCTACTGTAATATAACATTTCCATGGCTTATACCACCGATAAAAATCGATAGTTTCATTAAAACAAGCAAAGAATGCATCAAAAACAGAATCTGTCTTAAACAAGACAGTTTGCAGTAATCTGAACATTCACCATACTTCTCGTACTCCAACAATTCTGAAAAAAATAGGAAAAATAAAAAATTTGTATAGAAAGACAGTGCAGAAAGTTTCAGAACCGTTTGACGTTCCAGTAAAATATGTAAAATCACGCACTACAGCCAAAGTTTCTATTTTGCACCGCATAAACCAACAAGCAATCTAAACATCCTAAAGGCAAATACAATGGAATTGTACAAGGGGATAATTATTTTTGTGAGAATATTCATAAAAAATTCTGCTTCCATGAGCATGAACACATGTGTTCAAGGTCGACCCTCACTTCTCCAATGCATAACTTCCAATCGCTTCTCTTTTGTGAAAAGTTTTAACTTCCCCTCTATATTTTTTTGTTTTTAAACTCTATAAGCACTCAACAGAAATAAATGACTCTCTAAAACTTCCGGGTTGTCTCCCTCGCAGCGTTTTCTTTAAAGCCATTAAGCTAGGCATAAAGTGCTCAAGTAATGAATCCACCCGGATCCCAAGGTATATCAAAGCCAATTTTAATTAACAATGATTTGGCATTTAGTAGTGAGCACAAAGCAACATATATGATGCAATGACGAAGTCTAACTCTCTTCCTATGCATCGGCATGTCATACAAGAACAATTCATGCACATCAAGTAAAGGCCAATACATAGCATAAGCAGTTTTTTGCAATTTTATCGTGTTGGAAACATAAAGAGGCGGAGATATAGTTCCTCTCTCATAATAATTGCAAGTAGGAGCAGCAAGAACATGCATATTACATTCATCAAAATCATCATGTGCAACGGTAAAAGGCAACCCATCAATATAATCCTTAACAAGTGCAAACTTCTCCGATATAGTGTAGTTTGGAGAATTCAAAAAGATAATAGGATTATCATGTGTGCGTGCAATAGCAACAATTTCATTTTTAACATATCTGTTCTTCCTCCTTTTGTTCTTCACTCTCCTCGTCATCTTTTTCATCCAATGAGCTCACAGTTTCATCAATTCCTTCTTCCATAGACTCCTGCAAAATATTAGTCTCTTCTTGGACAGCGGACACTTTCTCAATAAATTCATAAATATCGGAATTTTATTTATAATTATCATAGAAATATTTAAGGATAGCAAGATTTTCAGGTCTATAAACTGAATCATCAAAATCTTCAAACTTTTTAAACAAAGATTCAATTTCATAAGCACCCTTAAAAGCAACAAATTCTTTTAACCGTTCCACATCATAGTAATCATATATACCTTTAGCATAAGAAGCCAAGGTTTCATTATCATTAAATTCGCAAGAATAGGGAAGGTGTGAAACCTCAATCTTAGAGCAACAAGTATAATCATATCTCAAGCATAGAAAGCATACCATTGCAACATTTCAATTTGATCCCATAAATTTTTTCCCTTTTGAGTCAAGCGATAATCCCTAAAGTATTCACGTTGATCCAATGTTACTCCCATTATCAAGTTAAATGGGGTTTTCTCAGGATTATCAAAGTAGTGCATAATATTTTTCACATAACGAGCATCGAGGGATTTAGGAGGTTCCCCATCTCCATGAGTAGCAAGTACATCTAATTTTTTTGGTGTTTTGAGTTCCATATCCATAACTAAAGATAGAGAACAACTTAGAACAAGAAATAAAAACTACTTAGTGATAAAGCAACCAAGCATGCACAAGAATATTCACCCCACGCTATTGCTCCCCGGCAACGGCGCCAGAAAAAGGTCTTGATAACCCACAAGTATAGGGGATCGTTTGTAGCCTTTTTCGATAAATAAGAGTGTCGAACCCAATGAGGAGCTAAAGGTAGAACAAATCTTCCCTAAAGTTCTATCGACCACCCATATACAACTCTACGCACACTTGACGTTCGCTTTACCTAGAACAAGTATATAACTAGAAGTACTTTGTAGGTGTGATAGGATAGGTTTGCAAGATAATAAAGAGTGCGTAAATGAAATCTAGGGGATGTTTAGATAAATACACACCTAAGTTAGTTTAGTAGAGAGATTTTGTCAACAAGAAAGTTATTTGTCCCTAGGCAACCGATAACAAGTACCGGTAATCATTCTTGTAATTTTATATGAGGGAGAGGCATAAGCTAACATACTTTCTCTACTTGGATCAGATGCACTTATGATTGGAACTCCAGCAAGCATCTGCAACTACTAAAGATCATTAAGGTCGTGAAACCCAACCATAGCATTAAGTATCAAGTCCTCTATACCCCCATACGCCATAACCCATTTATCCGCGTTTGGGCTGCTCTCATCCCCCGCAACACTGACAATAAGTAAACCATGAACATATTGCAACACCCTACAGCGGGGGCCCCTCACGTTTGCGCGAGAACGGAGGGCACCATAGGACAACACCATAAATAAAATATACCATCATACCAACCAAGATCACGATTAACCCATAGGACAAAACGGATCTACTCAAACATCATAGGATAACCATAGATCATTGGGAAATAATATATGGAGTTGAGCACCATGTTTAAGTAGAGATTACAGCGGGGGGAAGAGGTGTTACACCGCTGCATAGAGGGGGAAAAGTTGGTGTTGACGGTAGCAAGATTGTTGATGTAGATCATCGTCCCGATCGTTGCCCCGGCGGCACTCCGGCGCCACCGGAAGCAAGGGGGAGAGAGCCCCCCTCCTTCTTCTTCTACCTTGGCCTCCCCCTAGCACTACTAGGGAAAACCTTATACCCAGCATCTTAGCAGTAACGCTGGACAAAACAGGGCGCTACTGCTACTTAGTAGTAGTGTTTTTAAATAGACCGCGCTACTGCTACTACTTTAGCAGTAGCGCGTTCTGTGAAACAGCACTGCTGCTATATTTGTACTAGGCGCAGATGGCTAGCCCCACTTAGCAGTCGCGCGTACCACTGACAAGCGCTATTGCTATGGACCGTAGTAGTTCACCCTCTCACACTCACTCCCTCTCACTCGCTCTCGCCCGCGCCGAACCCGTACATCGTCCGACGCCGCCGCGCTGTTCCTCGCCGAGGTACCACTAGTAGAAAACAGGGCTATGGTTCTGGGCCAATATTCACATTAGTCCCGGTTCAATCACGAACCGGGACTAATGTGAGCATTATCTCGGTTCGTGCGGCTAAGGCATTAGTCCCGGTTCACTGGGCCTTTAGTCCCGGTTTGTGCCTCAAACGGGACTAAAGAATCGATGTTTATTAGTCCCGGTTCATGCCTCAAACCGGGACTAAAGATTAGACCTTAGTCCCGGCTTGAGGCACGAACCGACTAATGGTTGAGACCTTTAGTCCCATTAGTGCTACGAACCGGTACTAAAGGTCCCGCTTCAAACTCTACCCCGTGGATCGCCTTTTCAGTTTTCAAAAAATAAAAGAAAATGATGGAAATGTCAAAAAAAATAAGTTTCCCATGTGATATGTGGTCTAGTTGTTGGGAAAATTTGCAAATGTGAATTTTGACTTTATTTGCAAAATCTCTCTGGAATTTGTAAATATGGGCATACTTTTGCATACTAACTCGGATGAAAAAGTTTTTTATATGAAAAATCATCTACTCGAAACATTTTCAAAATCCTCAAAAACCTAACAGAAAAAAAGTTACAGGGTTTTTAAGATCTAGAGTGGAAAAAATCGAAAAAATTTCAAACTGTGGTCAAACAATGGTCACACAATGGTCAAACTAATTATTCTAGAATATTAGTGTTACTAAATAATTATTTCAGTTATTTTGAATTTTGGTCAAATCTGGTCAAACTGTGGTCAAACTATGGTCAAACTATGGTCAAACTGTGGTCAAACTATGGTCTAACAATGGTCAAACTAATTATTCTAGAATATCAGTGTTACTAAATAATTATTTTAGTTATTTTGAATTTTGGTCAAATCTGGTCAAACTGTGGTCAAACTATGGTCAAACTAATTATTCAAAATAACTATTGTTTTCTAAATAATTATTCAAAATAACAATAGTTTCAAACTCAAACAGTGAAATGTGTCACTTCATGCTCAAGCAAAATTGCTGAGGGTTAATAGGATTGACATCTTACTATTGTGAGGAAAACAACAAGTGCAGACTTGGAAACGAGGGAGAATAGAACCCGGAAGTTAAGCGTGCTCAGGCTGGGGGAGTGGGAGGATGGGTGACCGTTCGGGAAGTTAGATGATTTGGAATGATGAGGGGTGATTAGAGATTAGAGAATACATTGAGCAGTGATGAGGGGTGCTGATTAGAGATTATAGGTTAAAATAATTCAGAAATTTGAAAATAAAAAATTATTAGAAAAATTCAAAAAAAATTCAAAAAAAATCATAAAATTTCCTTTAGTCAAGGTTGGTGTTACCAACCGGGACGTCCCGGTTGGTGTTACCAACCGGGACTAAAGGTGGAGCTCCACGTGGCCGCGACCTTTAGTCCCGGTTCTGGATTGAACCGGGACTAAAGGGGGGAGGCATTAGTACCGACCCTTTAGTCCCGGCACCAACCGGGATAATAGGCCCTTTTCTACTAGTGTACTCCCTCCTCCCTCCTCCCCTCCCTCCTTCCACCTCCTCCTCCGGCCGCCCATCTCCTCCTCCTCCTCGGGCCGCCCTCCCCTCCACCCCGCCCCTCCTCCTCCTCCGCGCCCCTCCCCTCCCCCCCCCCCCCTCCACCCCCGCCTCCTCCTCCTCCGCCGCCCCTCCTCCCGCCTCCTCCTCCTCCGACCGCCCCCTCCACCCCGCCCCTCCTCCTCCTCCTCCGCTGCCCTCCCTCTTTTTTTTTCTGTTTTCACTGTAGTTTTATACTATTGTATAATGTAGTTTTTTACTGTTGTTAGTAAGTGTTTAAAATAATTAGTAAGTAAATTAATAAACTAGTTGAACTAGTTTAGTTTTAGTAAGAACAAGTTGAATTAATAGAACTAATGTATTTTGAGTAAGAAAATTAATATAACTAGTTGAACTAGTTTATTTTTAGAAAGAACTAGTTTATTTCTATTTATAGTAAGTTTATATTTAGTAAGAACTAGTTGAATTAATAGAACTAGTTGAACATGTCACATTTGTTGTTATTTTTTTAGTTTAAGCAATTATTCCCGCATCGACGTCGACGATGCCTATCCCGCATCCCCGTGGTCGATACCCGTCGTTCGCTAGGGTTTTAGTTGTATTAGTGATGTTATATGTATGATACTATTCGGGATGTATTAGTGATAACTTATAGGGTTTTTTTGTTTTTGCAGAAATCAAGGAGCCCCTCCATCATCCCCGTCGTCGTCCCCGTCACCGACCCCCTCCGACCTCGAGGTGAGACCAGCCAAATCTCCATGTCAATATGAGTCCTATAAGATATGATGTAGATAAAAACATGTATATCTTGTGTTGCTCAAATAGGATATGTGGTTGCCCAAGTGGCCGGTCATGTTCAGGTTACACCTCCGAGTGGCCTATGTTTTGCCAAAGTGTTGATTAATTTCCGTTCCGGCAAATTTCAGGCACTCGATATGTCATGTTTTAGCAAAGGTCATGCCGGAATTTTCCGTGAATTTTGGCATGACTTGTGCTAGAATATGTAGGAAATATCGAGTAGCCTGGATTTTCTAGAAAGACAATTAAACAATATTTCGGGTTGACTTTAAGTCTGTCGAGTCTCCACCATATATGACAGGACGAAGAATCCCGACTGTTGTCGTGGGGGTAGCTTCTCCTTCGTTCCCGTGTGCTATGTCTTGTTTTTTTCGTAATTAAGCTCGACTTCTACTACTTCAACGTGTAATTTTTGTCTTTTAGAATTCGACTAGCTTATCCCATGCCATGCAAGACGCTATGTCTTGAAGAGGATGGGTTTTGAAGACCATGAGAGGAATGAAACAAAGAAAATTAACCAAAGGACCCATCATGGTATGGATTTTGAGGTAAATCTATACAATTCTCAGAGCGTATCCCATTTTGGTTGCCCGGGTTGGGAAGCACTTTGCAAGATGTATGGTTTTCAAGAGGGTATGTTTGCCACCATCGATCTTGGTGATCCTGACATCGATCAAGACAATTTGGACATTTGGGTCCTTGTTGATACGCTTCCAATTATAACACTATGTGAGTTCCACAAACATAGTTATTAAGTAATTTATATTGTTTGTTTCAAAATAGTTGACAGCTTATTTCCTTTGATAGCTTACTTTCATTCTTCAAAGAATGTGCGTAACATGGTAGACAAAACCAACTACACCGATGGCTCTGAGTTAACTTATCAGGAGAAAAGTCATCTGGTCGCATATTGTACTGATCTTGAGAACTACAATGCCTTTATCGAACTCCTCCAAATTATGGTCAATACTTGCCACTAGTGCACGTGTTGAACCACGATAACTTCCATGGAGAAATCCTGGTAAGATTTTTTACTATTACGACATCCCTGCATCTTTTGCATACTTCTAAAACTAGTACATCATTGCTAACTACGAAGTTATTACTATGTTTTTCAGCAGAGAATCCTGATGGATTGTGTGTCTCATTTGATGTATCAGAATGGTCGCCTTGATGTTTTGAACATACAGCCAAGTCATCCTACGAATCTCACCTGTCCATACCAGATTTCTAAAACCGGTGAACACATGCTAATCTCAGAATGGAAAAAATGTATGGACAGTCGTAAGGAGGTTCTTGGAAGCAACATTATGCGAAAGGCAAGAATTGGAGACAGGATAATCTCCATTCTCCATAATGGAGAGTCAGGGGCTATCTTGTTTTATGCTATTTTACCTCGGATAATATAGTAGGTCCTAAGAGAGTGTAGTAGGTCCTATGAGATACAATATGTTTATAGTTGATGACGATGAGTAGTTGTGATTATATCTAGTGACCAACTTGTATGTGATGTCTCATTGATGAAAACGATGATCATGAGGAGGTGTTATATGACAATGATGTATTATGATGATAAGTTGTTAATGATATGATGATGATGATGATGATGATGATGATGATGATATATTATATCATTGGGTGAAAGAGCCGCGGATTAGTTTCAAGTGGATGTCCATCCACTTGAGACTAGTCCACGGTTCTTTCTCCCATTGATGTAATAACTCATTATGATGTAAAATCATTCTCTTAATTGCTGCGGTATGAAAACTTGTATAAAGGTGTATGAATACAACATGAAATAAAAAAGAAATACGGAATAATAGTAGTAGCGCGTGCTAGGAGAAGCGCTAGTACTAATTACCAGTAGCGCCCATAGTACAAAGCTCTGCTACTAAGTCGATATAGCAGTAGCATGGTCCAACCCATCCTACTATAACCTTTAGCTGTAGCACCTTACTAGTAGCGATGCACCCCGCGCTACTGATAGGCTTTAAACACGCGCTACTGCTAGGGTTTTCCCAAGTAGTGTAGATGGGAGGAGAGTTACCCCTCTGGTCCTTGGTCTCCATGGCGGTGGAGGGGCGGGAGCCCCTCCGAGATTGGATATCCCTCTCTGTTCTCTTCTGTTTCGCGTTCCCCAGATCTGGCCAAAAACCGTTTCTTATATTGCCGGAGATCTGCAATCCAATTGCACTGAGATTTGAACACGATTTTTTTTCCGGATAAAAGCTTCCTTGCGCCCGAAGTAGAGCTCCAGCCAACGTACGAGGTGGGCACAACCCACCATGGCATACCTGGCTCCGGGACCGCGCCCTGGTGGGTTATGCCCAACACAGGCCTCTGTTTGCGGTGATTCCAACTCTAAAAATCACATATATTCCAAAACAATTCTCCGTGAAATTTTATTGCATTTGGACTTCGTCTACTATGGATACTCTGCGATACAAAAAATATGCAGAAAACAGGAATTGGTACTGGGCACTAGATCAATAGTTTAGTCCAATAAATCATATAAAAAGTTGCCAAAAGTATGTGAAAGTGGTATAATATTGGCATGAAACAATCAAAAATTGTAGATATGACGGAGACGTATCAATAGCCCAGCCACCAAGGAATTTACGCAATGCACGCATTTTGTTATTCCATTTGTGCATTGGGGTATGTCCGGCAACCGATTTCACCACACCTCCTTGATCATGTCATGGAAGCCATCCCGAAGCAACCAACTAAGTTCGAACTTGAACTTGCATCTATGTTGTGCTCGTGGGAAACCAGTAGTTAGGAGAATGGGTGCATGATCTGATATAGCCTCAATACGAGGTAGAGCACGAACAGACACCATAGGAAATTTAGATTCCTAGTCCTATCAAGATTTTGTAGGGCACCATCTAAAAAATAGATTTTGTAGGGCACGTACATATATGGACAACTAATACTATAGTTCTTCTATTGATGTCCACCTTATATATAGAAATCTTAACTTTTATAGTTAGGCCTTACTATATAACTAATGGAATAGGTTGTTTAACATTTATGGTAATATGGGTGAACCTAAGGGCTTAATTATCTCTTCTTTTTAATTATATAATATATAGATTGCCAAAGAGTTCACATCGCCCGCCTAGCTCAGTTGGTAGAGCTCAAGGTTCTTAGTTTGTTTGCTACCTGAGCAACCCTGCCTTTCCTGCAGCCATCCTAGCCCCACGATTTAGGACATGTGGGGCTGAGATCACTGTTTCGAATGGTAGGACTGCCCAGGTAGCACACCATAGAGGCTGGTTACCTTGTGGTCTTGGGTTCGAGCCCCAAGGCGGGCAATTTCTTTTTGGTGCTTCCACATATTTTCTTTTCTTTCTGGATTTGTACCCTTTTTGACCAATTGTTTTAGGTATATGGGATAAGTTAGAGTTATGTATTTTCTGCGACATCAAACTCCACATGGAAGTTAGCTAGATGAATCGAATGTATTGGTGTGATGTGGACCTTGGGAAATAGGAAATCAGGTGACGAAGCACCAGGAGAGTGGCTTTGTTTTATTATTTTTAGCGTTGTAATTTGCTATTCTTGGTGTTAGGTCATCTTCTAGACTGTGGACGGTGGGGCCGTCGTGTGTCTGTAGCGTTGTTTGAGTGGTGGTCATTCATTTGTTCATCTATTTGTGTGTCGCAACAGAAATGATTTACCATCGCTGCAAATAATCATCCATCAAAGTACCAGGACGCATTCCCTTCTCAAGAAGGCTCGTACATCGGTCTAGACCAAGCCCTAGAAGTAAATATCATTACGTAATGACCACATGTTCCATATGCAAGAAGCAAATTCACATTATTTATAACAAATTTAGAACTAAGAGACCACAACCTAGATAAGCCAGACATCGACTGAGGAAGAAAAAAAAAGCAATCACATGAGATAAGCACTTCCAATATTCTTTTGTCACTATGCAGTCAAAGAGAAAATGTTGTACAGAGATAACTATGCATTGAGTGTTGTTAGTAGATACATAGCTATTCCCGGAAAAGAGCACTAGAAGATACATGCGAGGTATTTCTAATGATTATTTACAGTTTGGGAAATCTAGGGATTGACTTGTTGGTTTTGCTAATATTATTTTTGCTGGTGATTTGGAGAAGAGAAGATCTCTCACAGCTTATGTTTTCATCACTGGTGGTTGTGTCGTGGCATGTGAGTTGGAGAGAAACTTTGCAGTCTATTGTATGTCGTTCCACTACTGATGTTGTAACATCCCAAATTTTCAATTTGGAATGTTATACATAGATCATCATTGCATACCATATTTTTTATTGCATTTTGGCTCGATCCTAGAAATTTCACGCAACTCAAGGACCCACGGAGAGAGTTGGAGATTTCGTTATTTTCATACTTGAGTTTTCTCAAATTTTCAAAAATAGGATCATTTGATTTTATTTATTTTATCCTCAATTATTTATATTATCAAAATATGAGAGAGGGAATAAAATGACTTTCCCAAAATAAAGAAATATTGAACATTTAATATAAAAAATCAAATAAGATTTTTATTTGGAGTTTATCGCTTTTTTATTTGAATTTAGGAAAAATGTGCGTTTTTCGAAATTGCATTTAGGCCCCAAATAAATGTTCATCTTGTCCGGCTAGATTTTAGAAGCCGGGAGAAATTATTTTGGTATTTTTGGAGTCCGTTTAGTATTTCTTTCGTTTGTTTTTCTGCGCATAATTATAAAAAAAAAGTGTGAACCGACCTTGGGCCGGTTTTGGTCAGACTGCTCGGCGGGGGGCCTCAGCCCGCCTCTAACCCTAGCCACCAGCTGCCCGCCGCCGCCGCCGACCAGCACGCCGAGGTTGACCTCACCGCCGCCATTTTTCGTCGGTTTTTTTAGATCTGTTTTTTATTACATCGGTTTTTTCGGTTTAGGTTAATTAGCAAGCGTTCGCTCGTTCGTTCGTTTTAACGAACTCGTTCATCGTTAAGATCCAGATAACAAACGTTCGTTCGTTAATCTGTTCGTCGTTTTTCTTTTTCTCAAAATTTTTCCGTGATTTTTCTGATCGTGATTTCTGATCCGATGTTAGATCTAGTATAACTTTTCGCTCGTTTATCGGAATCAGGCGATTCAAGCGCCTAGAGTTTCGTCTCGAAACCCTCTTTCCAAATAATCAACTCAAACAAGTTTTTGCTTCTGTAAAATTTGACTTCGGTCCAGATTAGTAAACGAAGCTTGTTTCTTTCGCCATTTGACTTTCGTTTTTTCGTTCGATTTGATTCTTTTTGCAAACCGGAGTTCTTAAGTTGAACTTTCTGGTTAGATCTTTTATTTGAGTTTTACCTGTGCATTAGATGAGTACTTATTGTATGCTTGTTTGTTTGCGATAGAGTACCCAGAGTGCGCCGCTTGCTACTTTAAATCTCTAGGTTTCGTGGATCATCAGCAAGGCAAGTAACACTTTGATCATATCCCTTTTATACCCAGTTTTTATGCATTAGATCAATCCTTAAACATTGCATGATTAGGATCTAATTAAACTGTGGGTTTTGGGAAGTAGTTGAGGTAGTACCTATTACCTGTTTTATTATCAAACCCTTGGGAGTTACTTCTACGTTTGCTTATTATGCCATGCTATGCTAGTAGACGTGGATTGGTGAGTGTATCCATGACAGATGTGAGATTGTTAATTAATGGTTTATTTAAGTTGGCAACTTAAACACACATCTGGGTGGATTGAGGTACCTGGGTATTCCAGGATTGCCTGTTTTTCTTTATGGACCGCCACCCAGGATCAAAGGGATCATGAGATTATTCATGCTAGAAACTTCCGTGTGCAGCCACAAGCTACTATGGGCTCCAGCATAGTTGACTAAGTCGTGCGAACTCTTACAGTGGTAGACTAGCGGATGTAGGGGATGTAGGTTGGTACTTGTCTACCCGTTAAATAAGGTGCTAGCGCTTCGAAAGACTATGTCTCGGTCATCCGTTTCTCAAACACCATGTAGTGCGAGAATGCCAACGGAGGAGATCGAGTCTTGTGGGGAAAAGTGCACAAACCTCTGCAGAGTGTAACAAACTAATCATGGTTAGCCGTGTCCCCGGTTATGGACATCTTGAGTATCTAGTACTTGGATTATCATGTGAATCTCATCATGTTACTCTAATTAATGTTGCTGGGTTTTTAATTGATGATGCTTAATTGGGATTGAGAATGCTGTCAACCATTCTCAATGTTTAACAACCACCATGATAGTTAAATAAAATTTATTCCTTTGCAGTAAGGAAAAATTGGCTTTATGCAAAACTGTAACCATAGAGCTTTCCACCAGCCATATATGCATGTAGTATAGCATTAGTCTTTCATATTACTCTCTATGTGTTACATTGCCAGCATATTCCATGTGCTGGCCCATTTTCGGGCTGCAACGTTCATTTTGCAGACTTTTCAGACGACGAGTAAGGTGCCTTAGGTGGTGGCTCTATACTCAGTGATGTCGTTGGAGTTGATGGACTCGCTTATCTTCCAAGCCTTCCGCTGTTATCGTTATTAGATGGCCTTAAGCCATGTTATTGTTTGTATTAAGTTCTCTTTTGAGACATTCGATGTAATAAGTGTGTGATTGCTACTCTGTTATAAATCCTTCAAGCACTCGTGTGTCAAGATTCTCGATCCAGGATGACACTGGTGCACAGAGGTCAGACTGTTTGAGGTCTGGTCGCTACAAGATGGTATCAGAGCACACGCTGACTGTAGGACACGACCACTAAACTAAAGCCATAGATCACTACTCTTTCTTCTCATTTCTGACTCCTCATATTTTCTACTCTTTAGGATGGCGGATGCAAGGAACAAGTTCATGCAACCGGAGAATTACACAGCCACACACCCTATTGACACTGTCACATGGGATCAGTTTCAGAAAGCTTTCCGCACTGCCCATGTTTCAGCAGGAGCTATGGCCATGAAGAAGCGTGAGTTTCGCAAATTACTCCAAGGAGGACGCACTGTAGGCCAGTATGTGGAGGACTTTAGTAAGTTAGCACGTTATGCCCCAGATGACGTTGCTACAGATGCAACTAAGCAGGAGAAGTTCCTGGAAGGACTAAATGATGAGCTGAGCATGCAGTTGATGGTAGCAACTTTCAACAACTACCAGGAGTTGGTAGATCGTGCTCTTATGATTGAAGGGAAGCAGCAACAGATTGAAAACCGCAAGCGGAAGTATGGTCAAGGGAAGTACAATTCTGGAGCTCAGCAAAAGCTACGCTTTACCCCGAAAACGGGAGGACAATTTCAGCATACCCATGGAGGAGGTAGCTCACACAATCATAATGGTTCCAAGAATGGAAACGGGAATGGAGGAAGCAACGGACAAAACCGCACCAATCCGTCAACCCCAGCCAAGAGAGACCTGAGCCAAGTCACTTGCTTTAAGTGTCAGAAGACCGGACATTATGCAAATGAATGTCCCGAAGCCCAGAATGGAAATGGAAATGGAAGCTCAGGGAAGAAGCGGAACCCTTTCAACAGGGGATAGGTGAACCACGTTAACGTGGAGGAGGTTGAAGCTCAACCAGATGCAGTAATAGGTAAGTTTTTGGTTAAGACATTTACTGCAGTCGTAAGAGGTCTGGTCGCTACAGATGTCGAGTATATGACGGTTTCTGAGACATGCGCAGAAGCTATTTGGTTGGGAGGTTTGTACACTAAACTTTGTGAAGATATGTCTTACCTTACCATATTTTCTGACAAACAAAGTATTGTACTCCCTCCGTTTCAAAATAGATGACCCAACTTTGTAACGCAGGGAGTATGACTTAAAAAGAATCAAATGTATCATCAGAGAACAATAACACATTGATGTTAGTGGAGGTGCATGCGACTTGGCCGCCAGGCTTCGCGTGTCATCCTATCTGGCACCATGCCTCCCTCCCACATGATCAATAATCCCCCCTAAACCTACTAAAATGCTCCAAGTCAAAACAACTCCGTAAAACACCTGTATAATACCATGGCTGTAGCATTACTTCCCACATGATTGTATGTCTCTACTGGATGTTTTGGAAGTAATGCTACACATAATACGTTTACGGGAGTTTTACAGGAAGGTCGATTTTGATTGAAGATTAAGTGGGAGGAGGGGCCCACCCACGTGAAATCAGGGGGGAGATGTTAGTTAGAAAGAAAGAATCCTAGCACTAGTAGAAAAGAGGGCTTTGGTCCAGGCCGGGTTAGCCCATTAGTCCCGGTTCAGTCCAGAACCGGGACCCATGGGGGCATTGGTCCCGGTTCGTGAGCCCAGGGGGCTGGCCGGGCCACGTGGGCCATTTGTCCCGGTTCGTCTGGACCTTTTGGTCCCGGTTGGTGGGATGAACCGGGACCAATGGGCCTGGCTCCTGGCCCACCACCATTGGTCCCGGTTGGTGGCTTGAATCGGGACAACAGGCTGCCCTTTAGTCCCGATTCGTGCCACGAACCGGGACCATTGAGGTGCCTATATATACCCCTCGCCCGTGAGCAGACCACTCCACTGCTCTGTTTTTCTCTGGCCGGGGGGCGGGGGGGGGGGGGAGGGCTTTGTGGTGCTCTAGCTCACCTCCTATGCACATGAAGTGTTCGATGAAATGCCCGAGCCACACTAGTTAAGCTTTCTCCTCTCGAAGCACGACCTCAAACTCTATTTTTCCCGAGATTTGTCTAGGTTTATATTAGCGGCCCGTCACGCCCCGTCCCCGTCTTCACTGTCGTCGATCGCCCGCGCCAATCTCGTCGCCGGCACCACCGTGGTGAGCCTCTTGTTCTTATCTTCTTTCTGAAAGAAAAAAATTCTTGCTTTAGAGATATATACTTGTCTAATTTTCTTACTATTTTATTGCTTGTTATTATATAGTGCGATGGTTTTGGTATCCGCCCCCGTCGGCCCTCGTCCTGTCTATGATTCGGATGTGGTATATATTATCTTTATAACTATTGCTTCATTTATTGTTTATGAAAATTATGCCGACCAACATGGCATAGATTTTATTTATCTAGGAGGTATGTGAATCGGAAATTCCAACCGACCCTATTGTCGAGAGGTCAAATTTAGTTGAAGAAGAAAACAATTTCTTGAAGGAAAAAATAAAAAAAATTGAGGAGGGGAAGATGATATTGGAGTTGCATGTTGCGGATGTCGTCGATGATCACAAGATCAAGATGGATGCAATGCGCTTGAAGATTAGAAAGATTAGAAAAATATGCCATTCATACCGAGGCTTGGTATCATTATGTCGTTGGATCAATTGTTACCTTGGTTGCGATTATGATCGCATTTTTTTCGCATTGAAATGTTTTACATAGTTTCAGTGTATGGTTTAATTAATTTAGATGCTCTGCAGAGCTTTATGTTGTTAGATGAGAACTATGTATGTACTTTGGTTTTAATGTGATGATGAACTTCTATTAATTTGGTCACTTAATTATCTATTCATGATGTTCTATAATGGTTTTTGACACACTTAATTATATATAATGCACGCAGATGAACCGGCAATGGATGTACGGTGACAGACACACCTCCGAGTACATTAAGGGCGTGCATGATTTTCTCGAAGTGCCTAAGGCAAACAAGCAGAATGGTTTTATGTGTTGTCCATGCCCTATATGTGGGAATACGAAGTCTTACTCTGACCGTAAAATCGTTCACACCCACCTGCTTTACAAGGGTTTCATGCCACACTATAATGTTTGGACGAGGCACGGAGAAATAGGGGTTATGATGGAAGACGGTGAAGAAGAAGAGTACGATGACAACTATGTGCCCCCTGAATGCGGTGATGCTACTGAACATCAAGAGGAACTAGACGATGTGCACGATGATGCTGCAACGGGCAAAGCTGCTGAAGATCAAGAGGAACCAGACGATGTGCCCAATGATGATGATCTCCGCCGGGTCAATGTCGATGCAAGGACGCAATGCGAAAGTCAAAAGGAGAAGCTGAAGTTCGATCGCATGTTAGAGGATCACAAAAAAGGGTTGTACCCCTATTGCGAAGATGGCAACACAAAGCTCGGTACCGTACTGGAATTGCTGCAGTGGAAAGCAAAGAATGCTGTGCCTGACAAGGGATTTGAGAAGCTACTGAAAATATTGAAGAAGAAGCTTCCAAAGGATAACGAATTGCCCGACAAGACATATGCAGCAAAGAAGGTCGATGCCCTCTAGGATTGAGGTGCGAAGATACATGCATGCCCTAATGACTGCATCCTCTCTGCGGTGCGTATAAGGATCGAACGCATGCCCGGTATGCGGTGCATTACGGTATAAGATCGACGAGATGACCACAGTGATGTTGACGGCGAGCCCCGTGAAGAGGGTTAGTGCGAAGGTGATGTGGTATGCTCCTATAATACCACGGTTGAAACGTCTGTTCAGAAACAGAGAGCATGCCAAGTTGATGCGATGGCACAGTGGGGACCGTAAGAAAGATGGGAAGTTGAGAGCACCCGCTGACGGGTCGCGGTGGAGAAAAATCGAGAGAAAGTACTGGGATGAGTTTGCAAGTGACCCAAGGAACGTATGGTTTGCTTTAAGCGCGGATGGCATTAATCCTTTTGGGGAGCAGAGCAGCAATCACAACACCTGGACCATGACTCTATGTATGTATAACCTTCCTCCTTGGATGTGCATGAAGCGGAAGTTCATTATGATGCCAGTTCTCATCCAAGGCCCTAAGCAACCCGGCAACAACATTGATGTGTACCTAAGGCCATTAGTTGAAGAACTTTTACAGCTATGGAATGGAAACAGTGTACGTATGTGGGATGAGCACAAACAGGAGGAATTTGACCTAAAGGCGTTGATGTTCGTGACCATCAACGATTGGCCTGCTCTCAGTAACCTTACAGGACAGACAAACAAGGGATACCACGCATGCACACACTGTATAGATGACACTGAAAGTATATACCTGGGAAGCTGCAGGAAGAATGTGTACCTGGGCCATCGTCAATTTCTTCCGACCAACCACCAATGTCTAAAGAAAGGCAAGCATTTCAAAGGCGAGGCAGATCACCAGAAGAAGCCCGCCATGCGTACCGGTGATCACATACTTGCTATGGTCAATGATTTACACGTAATCTTTGGAAAGGGTCCCGGCAGACTAGCTGTTCCAAATGACGCTAAGAAACACGCTCCCATGTGGAAGAAGAAATCTATATTTTGGGACCTACCCTACTGGAAATACCTAGAGGTCCGCTCTTCGATCGACGTGATGCACGTGACGAAGAACCTTTGCGTGAACCTGCTAGGCTTCTTGGGCGTGTATGGGAAGACAAAAGATAGACCTGAGGCACGGGAGGACCTGCAACGCTTGCACGAAAAAGACGGCATGCCTCCGAAGCACTATGAAGGTCCTGCCAGCTACACTCTTACGAAAGAAGAGAAAGAAATCTTCCTTGAATGCCTGCTCAGTATGAACGTCCCGACTGGCTTGTCATCGAATATAAAGGGAATAATAAATATGCCAGAGAAAAAAATTCCAGAACCTAAAGTCTCATGACTGCCATGTGATTATGACGCAACTGCTTCCGGTTACATTGAGGGGGCTTCTATCGGAAAACGTCCGATTAGCCATTGTGAAGCTATGTGCATTCCTCAATACAATATCTCAGAAGGTGATCGATCCAGAAATCATACCAATGCTAAGGAGTGATGTGGCGCAATGTCTTGTCGGGCTTCGAGCTGGTGTTCCCACCATCCTTCTTTAATATCATGACGCACGCCCTAGTTCATCTAGTCGACGAGATTGTCATTCGGGGCCCGTATTTCTACACAATATGTTCCCTTTGAGAGGTTCATGGGAGTCCTAAAGAAATATGTCTCAGAATCGCTAGACCAGAAGGAAGCATCTCCATGAGCCATCAAACAGAGGATGTCATTGGGTTTTGTGTTGACTTCATTCCTGGCCTTAAGAAGATAGGTCTCCCTAAATCGCGGTATGAGGGGAGACTGACTGGAAAAGGCACGCTTGGAGGGGACTCAATAATATGCAGGGACATATATTCTTGGTCTCAAGCACACTACATAGTTCTACAGAACTCTACCTTGGTGACCCCGTATGTCGATGAACACAAGAACAGTCTGCGCTCCAAACACCCGGAGGAGTGCGACGACTGGATTACATGTGAACACATCAGGACTTTCAGCAGTTGGTTGGAAACACGTCTCAGAGGTGACAAGACTGTTTGTGGTGAGTTGTAGTTGTTGTCCAGGGGACCATCTTTGACTGTATTGACTTACAAAGGATACGAGATAAATGGGAATACATTTTACACGATTGAACAAGATCAAAAGAGCACCAACCAAAAAAGCGGTGTCCGCTTTGATGCAGCAACCGAGAGGGGAAAGGACACATATTATGGTTACATAGTGGACATATGGGAACTTGACTACGGACATGATTTTAAGGTCCCTTTGTTTAAGTGCAAATGGGTCAATCATCAGAGGCGGGTACAAGTAGACCCATAGTACGGAATGAAAACTGTGGATCTGAAAAATCTTGGGTACACTGACGAACCGTTCGTCCTAGCCAATGATGTGGCACAGGTTATCTATGTGAAGGACATGTCTACCAAACCTAGAAAAAGAAAATATAACGGTTTAATACATCATACGATGAGCCAAAGCGCCACATAGTTCTTTCAGAAAAATGGACATCATGGGAGTGGAGGGCAAGATGACATGTCTAAAGATTATGAAAAGTTTCATGAAATTCCTCCTTCAAAGTTAAGGCTGACCCAAGCATCCCGATAAACGATGAAGATTATCCATGGTTACTGGCAAATAAGCAAATGACACAAGCGAAGAAAAAGTGAAGACTTTCTCCAACTATTATGATGATACCATGCCAACTTTGTAATGCATTTAGTATGATACCATTGTCCGTTTTGTACATGCACATGCTATGTGGGTGAAACTATGATACCATGCCAACTTTCAACTTTTTCAGAGTTCATTTGAAATGCTTTAATTTAATGTCTTATGGTTCGGACCTCATAATACCATTAATCCCGGTTCGCTCCTTGTTAACTATGTTCTCACCAAGAACACTCAAGAGGGCAGCCACGTGGGCCATTGGTCCCGGTTCGTTTGGACCTTTTGGTCCCGGTTCCACGCACGAACCGGGACCTATGCGCCTCGCCCCTGGCCCATGACCATTAGTCCCGGTTTGTGCCACAAACCGGGACTAAAGGGTTGGTCCTCGCTATGGTCGAGTTTAGTCCCACCTCGCCAACCAAGGGCGCCACACCGGTTTATAAGCCCCTCCCTCTCTGCCTTGTTGAGCTCCTCTCAAAGTGAAAATAGATGCCCTTATACAGGGAATTTGACCTAAATTCATACTGAATTTCTCTGAAAGTCATAGAAATTTATTATGAATTTAGGTTGAATTCTCTCTATAGGCGCATCTATGCTCATTTTTTAGGAAAGTTAATCACAAACTTGTGATTCACACAAATTTCAAAGAATTCAAATTTTAACTATTCAAATTTGAAAACTAAAGGCACTAACAGAAAGTTCATAATTTTTCTAAAACTAATGGCACTAACAGAAAGTTTATAATTTTGCTGATCTAAAAGCAAAAAAGAATTAAAAATTAAAGCAAAAACAAAAGAAAATAAATAATGCAAAAAAACAAAAAACTGGAAAAAAATTATTTTTAGTAAAGTTAATCACAAACTTGTGATTCACATAAATTTCAAAGAATTCAAATATTAATTATTCAAATTTGAAAAGTAATGGCACTAATAGAAAGTTTATAATTTTCTAAAACTAATGGCACTAACAGAAAGTTTATAATTTTGTGACCATAAAGCAAAAAGAATTAAAAATAAAGCAAAAAACAAAAGAAAATAAATAATGCAAAAAACAAAACAAAAACTGAAAAAAAACTATTTTTATAGTAAAGTTAATTACAAACTTGTAATTCACACAAATTTCAAGGAATTCAAATTTTAACTATTCTAATTTGAAAACTAATGACACTAATGTAAAGTTTATAATTTTTCTAAAACTAATGGCACTAACAGAAAGTTTATAATTTTGCTTACCTAAAAGCAAAAAGAATTAAAAAATAAAGCAAAAACAAAACAAAAATGAAAAAAACTATTTTTACAGTAAAGTTAATCACAAACTTGTGATTCACACAAATTTCAAAGAATTCAAATTTTAACTATTCAAATTTGAAAAGTAATGGCACTAACAGAAAGTTTATAATTTTTCTGACCTAAAAGCAAAAAGAAATAAAAAATAAAGCAAAAAACAAAAGAAAATAAATAATGCAAAAAACAAAACAAAAAACTGGAAAAACAATATAAAAAACTGCCACCTATTGGGCCACCACGGCCTGAATACGACTAGAAACTCAACCTGGGCCAGGATTCAGGCCCGCAGAAGGCCCAATAGGCCCATAGATAGCACAGTGTGAGATTAGGCCCGTAAGCCTGCATTTGAAAGGAGCTCGAGAGGGTAGCCGCAGTGGGAAGGTTAGTGTATGTTCATATTTTTTGTCAATTTATGTGTATGTTCATATTTAGAAGAAAAAAAGGAGTGGAAAAAGAAGGTTAGTGCATTTTAGGTTAGTGTAGAGGAAAACGTAAAATAAGGAAAAGGAAGAAAAGTTTTATATATCGGAAAGGAAGAAGAAGAAAAAGAAGGAGAGGAAAACGAAAATAAGAAGAGGAAAAAAGAAGAGAGAGAAAAAGAAGAAAAAAGAGGAGAAGAAGAAAGGAATAGAAAATAGAAGATTTTCTATTTTTCTTAGAATCCTCTATTCCTTTCTTCTTCTCCTTTTTTTTTCTTTTTTTTTCTTCGGCCTTCTCCCGTATTCCTTTCTTCTTCTTCTTTTTATTTCTTCTTCGCTTTCTTATGTTTTATCGGTCTGTCCGTCGTCGATATACCCTCCCGATAACTTCAACACGAGGGGGGGGGGGGTCGATATACCCCCTCCCCGATAATATTATTTTCCCATGTACATATGTCGTCATTGCCAATATAACCCCCTCCCGATAACTTCAACACGTGGGGGGGGGGTCGATATACCCCCTCCCCGATAACATTATTTTCCCGTGTATGTATGTCGTCGTTGTCGATATTACCCATTCTCGACTGTGATAACTTATACCGCGGGAGCACCCCCCGACCCTCTCGCTCGACCAAAACTCTCGAGGATACCCAATCCCTAGAAAAAAACGATGTCAGTCTCCTACCCCCTCCCGCCGCGCCCCTACCCGACAAACCCTCTCGAGGCCACCCCAAACCCTAGAAGCGTTGTCGAGGCTACCCCAAACCCTAAAGCCGCCGCGCCCCTATATTTGCCACTAATATATCCATCTGTCATGTTTGAATAATAATTGCCATGTTCTAAATATTTGTAGAAACTATGGACACCCCCCGAGACGAAGCAACAGAAGCAGGTGTTGGGGGACATAATTGCACAAGGAAGTGATGTCGTCTTCTCGTTTATCAACGACACCGATGGTCTGGAAGGACAGGGTGAAGAAGCAGGCTATGATTATGATGGCTCCTTTGACCCAATGCCGGTGCAAGAAGGAGACCGTGAGGACGGCTCCGGTGACCCAATGATGGTGCAAGAAGGAGACCGTGATGACGGCTCCGGTGACCGAACCGAGTCTGGCCAGGTATATATATTAGTTAAGCATGTGCCGACTAGCTAATTGATGCATTCATTTTTTTTTGGTATATGTACACATATTAATTAACTCTCGTCTTTCTTCTTTTTTCTAGCCCTCCGGATCGAGCACAACTTCGGTAAGGAGACGAGGCCCGAAGAAAAAGTTGAGCTCGGATGAAAGGTTTGAGATCACAGCAATCGAGCGCGACGGCGAACCGATTGAACCCATCCGGACAAAGAACACATTTGCTTCTTAGTGCAGGGTTCCTGTTAGGGACAAGATCCCGATCAGCATCCACCAATGGTATAAGCCTAAGAACGAAGACCCTGAGGTGTCTTATGTCAATGATATGCAGAAAGATGATATTTGGACTGAGCTGAAGGCAAATTTCACCCTACCGCCAGAGGAGGATCCGAAGAAGCCAGTTATAGAGCAATTAATCAAGTCTTTTGCTCTTAAGAAGATGGCAGGCCTATTCAGGAGGTGGAGCAAAGAGCTGAAAAAGTTTGTCGACAAAGAAGAGACACCAGAATTCATCGGCAAACATGAGAAGATCAGAGATCACTGGCCCGCATTTGTGCCCACAAGACATCGGAAAAGAGTAAGAAGATGTCGGCGACAAACAAGCAACATGCTGCGAAGAAGAAGTTTCACCATCGCACGGGGTCAGGTGGCTACCTCAAAGCCCGGCCTAAGTGGGCCAAGGCTGAGAATGATCTGCTTGATAAAGGGATCGAACCAGAGACAATGAACTGGCCAGACCGTTGCCGGACTTGGTTCTTCGGGGCTGGCGGAACCTTGGACCCTATATCAGGGAAGTGCCGTTGGACGGACGAGCAACTGAAAATACCAGTCAAGAGGCTTCGGCACTATATCGATGCAGCGCAGCAAGGGACGTTCGTTCCAGACAGAGAGAACGACGAGCTCACAATGGCCCTCGGGAATCCAGAGCACCATGGACGGACACGAGGCACGCCAGGCTCTGTTCCGTGGAAGGTTGGTTTTCCTGACGCAGGCGGTTACAAATGCCAGGAGAGGAGGAATAAAGTGCAGCAGACCGAACTGCAGGCGCTGCACGCAAGGGTACAAGCGATAGAGGAACGAGAAGCAAATCGCAGCGAATGAACTGCCGAAGCTTCCCCCGAAGCTACCCCGACATCTCAGCGGAGAAGCAGCGTGACTTCCACCGAGCTGCTTCAGCCGGAGCATGTCTTGACGGCTCCTGCTAGCTACCCCGTGGATTTTATCACGGAGTCTCAAAATTGCCACCTTATGACGCAATGGCAGAACTTAAAAGTCAAGGCGGCTTCCGGCCAAGTTCGACCTTCTGAACCCGGCACAACTTTTCATTGTCGTCCGATTCCAGAAGGATATGCTAGGGTGACGGTGGACGAAATAACGGAGGGATTTGAGGACCTCCGGCTTGACCACCCTACCGGTGAAGGGGAGACTCGGCTGGGTTCTGCTCTGAAGACTCCATGCCTATGGCGGAAGGAGTTCATCTACCTTCCGAACTGGACGCCTCCTCCTCCTCCTCCGGTGAGTCAGGGCACTCCGCCTCCTACACCGCCTCCTCCTCCGGCGAGTGACGATCAGGGCACTCAGCCTCCTTCTCCGGCGCGTGGCGGCACTCCGCCTCCTTCTCCGCCTGCGCCGAGCAGCCAGCAACCTCCTCCTTCTCCGCCTCGCCAGCAAGGGCGGAAGAGACCCGCCGCCGCCCCGGCTGCTCTGGCGCGTCGTAGTCCTTCTCCTCCGCCTCGTAAGCAAGCACGAAAGAAGACAGCCGCAGCCGCTCCGTCTGCTCCGGCGTCTAGCAGTACAACCAGAGGCGGGAGGCAATACAGATACGGTCCACCTCAAGCCTCTAGAGAAGTTACCGTACGAGATGACCGTGGAGGAAAACAAGAAGATCGTGCGGACCGAAGTGAAGGACTTCTTTGAAGGGTTGAAAGCGCATAGACATCCACCTCCGGAGGAGAAGGTAGATCCGATGAAAGCAAAGTGCACTATCGATGCCCTGAGGAAACCACCAAAGTCTCCACCGAAAACCAACTATGAGCGCATTACTGAAAAGGCATATCTCGAAGCCAGCGGTCGGGAAGTACTGTCAGTGATCAAAGGTTAAAAGAACGAGCAGCTGCGAAAAAAATTGCCCAGCTCGGTGAACAAGCAAAGCAATCGTGCCCCCCGCTCAATGTGTCTAGCGACATCGTCGCTAATGCTCCGTGGACGGTGCCCTGTTATAGCAATCTTGGAGATTACCTGCCTGACAATGTAAATTTTGATTCCATGGAGGTGGTCGAACACAGATACGAGTACGGGAAACCTTTCGTCAAAGATGAAAAATCTCTAACAACGATGATGCGAAGATTCCATAATTGGTACATGAAAACCTGTAGAGAGTCTGGGGGGACGAATACTTTGTATCTGAGAATTAAAGAGGAGCACGACCTCGTTGGAACTGGTCTGTTGCCTGTTCCATTTGAGGAGTTCTTCGAGTTCTTCAATCAAAAGGCCCTCGATAAATTAACGGTCTTTTGCTACTGTCTGTAAGTACTATTTCTGTCATTAAGTCTCTATATATAGCTCAACTCTTTCATTGCATGTATTTATAATTAATTATCCTCACTATATTATGCAGATTGAAGATCGTCGAGTGTAGAAAACAAGAAATGTATGATATTGGGTTCATTAACACAAATATCATAGATGAAATTCAGGTTAAAAAGCACGCCGAAGAGGCCGAGGCCAACTTGCTATAATCGTTGATCAAAAATCAAAACAAAGATACCATACTCTTTCCTTACAACTTCAAGTGAGTGTTACTGTCGTGTGCATATTCGGTTTCCCTTACTACTCGAGCGAGGTTATAGTAATGTAATTGATGAGTTATGCATGCGTGCGCAGCTTCCACTATGTTCTTCTGGAGATTAATCTTGAGCGGGACTAGTAACCGTCTTAGACTCGAGATTTAAAAGATCCCAAACCTATGCGGACATGACTAAATTGCTCAACAAGTAAGTTCAATCGATCATTATCGCACCATATCGGCAACTTTTTGTTCATTTCCTGATATCTCAAGTAATAATAATTATTTTCTTTGTCTTGCAGGGTTTGGAAACAGTTCACCGCAGAAGCTCGGGACTGCCAAGGAGCTGCGATATACATACCCGAAAGTAAGTACTACTAGCTAGCTAGTTGCGCGCATCTCCCATTGATTCTATAGCTATACTTTCATCAATGCCATTTATAATGCTTCATTATCAGTTTGATTGACCTCTATTTCTCGTAAAATGCTTGTGGCAGGAACAAGGGAATAATTACTATGGATACTACATGTGCGAGTTCATCTACAAAGCGACTTTGAAAAATAAGCGGGGCTACTCTAAAAGACAATATGAAGTGCGTAAGCAATAATATTCACAATTTCATTTTATTACACCATCATTTCTGTTGAGTTTCATTCATATCTATGTATTAACCCCCTTCTTCAAATTAGACGTGGCAGATGCGGAATGAACTCCTACCACAAGATCGCATGAAAGCAATTCAAGAGGAATTGGCGGGATTCTTTCTTGACCACGCCATCAATAAAGCCGGAGAATACCATGTGGAAGTAGATTTCAAATGCTAGGGGATTGTAAGAGATCTTACATATTGTATATGTATGTAGCCAGTAGCGTCGGGTAGATAATACGAAAACTTGTTGTTCGACCAATCTCTCGGAGAAGGAGAGGTCGATCGATCACTTCTCTCGGTATGCATGACGAACTTCTGTACTTAATGGTTTCCTTCATTTTCTTACTAGCTAGCGTGTCGAGGGCCTCTCTATGTATAGTACGTAGTGTCGACCAAGCACAGACATAAGAGAGGACACTTCTCTCTATTAATTAGCTAGCTAACACAACATATGAAACACCTAAATTAACCCCCCAAAACCCCCAACACCCCTTAAAAAACCCCCATCCCCTGAAATGCTGACGCGTGGATGCCTTTTTGTCCCGGTTGGTGCCATCAACCGGGACCAAAGGCCCTCCTGCCTGGGCTCGGCGCACCAGCCACGTGGAGGCCCATCTGTCCCGGTTCGTGTTTGAACCTGGACTAAAGGTCTAGGGCATTAGTAACGACCCTTTAGTCCCGGTTCAAGAACCGGGACAAAAGGCCCTTACCAACCGGGACGATAGGGGTTTTTTCTACTAGTGTAGTCACCGTGTAACCGTGTAACTCTTTGTACGTAATGTTGTGTTCCAGGGTTCAAAATTTGCTCAAAATGTATTTATATCGAAGGATAACATAAAATCAAATGTTTGTGATAAAGGTGATACATTTATATTGGCATGATAAAAGATATATTTATAAAGTGGAATAAAAGATACATTAATATTGGCATGATAAAGTAAAATCAAATTGAAGGATAAAGTGAAATAAAAGATACATTTATAATACAAACCTTTATAAATGTATTTATATTGAAGGATAAAGTAAAATCAAATGTTTGTGATAAAGGTGATCTTTTTATAATCACCTTTTACATCTCGATGTTCTTCAAGACTCTTGCAAAGAAAGTTAAACATCGAACACCTCTTGATTCTAAAATCGGGATTGCATGAGTAGATCACCCCCGAACGGCAACGGAGGTGGTGACGATGGGGAGATGCTGCAGGAGGATAATGTTGACGCACCACCAGGCTTGGCCTTCACCGTCTTGGAGACGAGCTTCAGACTCCAGACTCCACCCTAGGAAGGTTGTACTCGGTGTCATCAAGCTCAAGATCTGGTTGGGTGGGTTCAAAAAGGAAGCCCGGTGCCTCGGTGGCTTGATACTGAGCACCTGCCTCCTCGAACGAATCAACATAGTGCTCGTATATGTACTTCATGCCTGAATCCGTTGCTTAAATGAAGGAACAACAAAAATTATCACAAACATTTCACCGAACACTTGCCGGGCGTAGTGACTCCTGTAAGGGCGAATGATACCTGCGCAGTAGACAGACGTGGGTCTGGAACGACGGCAGAAGACAAGAGGCATGGAGGTGTAATGGTGGGGGTCGCGGAGTTTCGGAAAGGGCTTGGCAGGCGGCCAGGGTAGAAGAACGACATCATTGGCGAGATAGAAAATGGCAATAGAAAGAGGGAAGGATGGAGACGCGGGTCCAGACGAGGTTTTGGGTGTCCCGGGGGTGTCAGGATCCTACGTGGCTGGTTTTCGGAGTCCCATAATGCCCTCGTGGTTGGTGGAAAAAAATAATGTTTGGACTGGTCCACAGACCGATGCAGGACGACGTTAGATGACGAACTGTGTTCGAAAAGCTCTGTCCGAACACTTAGAATGGTCTGAAGGTCCGCTTTGAAAATGCCTTAAGATAACATGGACCACCACCATCCCACAAGGCAACGACCGAGGCAGGCGGATCTCGATGAACAATAAAATAAAAAAATGCTAGAATTTTTTAAAAAAAAAACTAGGAAAAAATTGCAGGGAAGATGCTCGAGTGTGTGATGCCGTGCCAAATTTTGTGGTATTTGGATATCTGGCATTTTTGGCATGGACGCCACGAACTTAAACATCTTCCACACAAAAAAATTAATCTGATTTTTTCTAGTATTTTTTAACGCTATTGTTCACCTGAGGAAGCAGATGAGCTCGGAAACCATTTCTAGATGTTATTATATCAAATATACTAACATATTGGATGGAATAACGTGTTATATTACGAGACAGAGGGAGTAATTTAACTAGATGGCCGCGCGCCCTCTCGCCGCACCGTGATCACCCTCAGTCGATCATTCAACACCCGGACGCATCACAAGTTGATACGCACGTGGAATTAAGTAGTGACACATACATACATCGGCGGGGCGTGCACGTATATGCCGAACCGCGAGTAGGTTGGCGTGCACGGCACCACACGGGACGGCACGGATGCATGCCATCGACGTGCCGTTGCTGCTGATAGCACGCACGCGCGCATGGCATGGTCACTTTGGTCAGTCACGCCTCACGCGAAAAGGATTGGGCGACCGCGACCGATGCGGCACCACCGCTCGGTCAGGTCTGCCATCGATCGAGCAGCTGACCACGGAATATGCATATCTTCAAATTATGCGCCGACCGAGCCCTTCAAAACTCGTCGGGCGCCTGCATGGCTCTCTGTTTACCGCCGGTACTACATCTACAGTTTTACAGATGTAGGAGTACTCCCCTTGGCAATATGACTAGTCCATGAGCAGTTATCCAGCTTACGGTGGAACTCGGTCAACCCATCGGGATACGTAAAACGAACAGTGATATGCATGCATGGTCTCGCGGCGCTGAGTAACTGCAGTGCTGTATGGGCGCAGACTCGTCACTGTGGCCTGTGAGGAACGAGACGAAAGGCACAGTGCGGAGTGAGACGAAAGCGGCGGGCACATGTTCCCACTTGCCCCAAGGAGCAGACCAACCCTACCCAGCTAGGCACATTGCACTGCATTGTCAAGCGGCAGGCCGGCGACCGCTGTTCCTAGGTTCGTTCACACCGCCCTGACACCTTGCTGCCAGACATGACGATTTGATACATCTCTATCTAGTACAGTACAACAGAGATGCATCAACAGAATTTGAAAGCGGTGGATGATGTGTGGAGGCTTAATGCTCGAGTGATTTTTGGGTTTTCATCAGATTGATCTCTCCTTTTACTGAGTATATAAAATAACTAATTGTACGTACTAGCCTAAAAGGTCGTCTTAAATCTTGAGACGGAGGTAGTAATTTGATATCCTTGTGCAAAGTAGCTACATACTTCTGGTGTTCTTTGTACTACTTTGACGGTTGATGAATAGACTAAAAGTTTTCTCGAAAAAAATAGCTACATACATGTTTCCTTTGGAACATCGTGGTAATTACACCTGATAATTGATTTTATTTTTTCAAAATACGCCAAAACGTTTCAAAACTTTTTTCCAACAAGCTTGAACTATCATATCTGTCATGCAAAAATAATATGTAAAGACTTATTCTCTAACAAAATTCTGATAAAAATGACAAATTGCCCAAGACATATAGTTGCTAACTCACAAGACCACTTCCATCTCAAAATTATATACGGGCGGCGAGGTGTTGCTCGAGTGCGGCCGGTGTCGTCTTTTTTGGGGCCGTAGGAAGAAAGCGGTTGAAGAAGGTTGGTTGAACGCTCAATTTATATGAGAAGTCCCGGGCATCTTTAATGTGCATCCTCAAATAGCCCGCAAACTTCCGAACCGAATTGTACAACGCACATCCAATGCAGACCCACATTTGTCGTGAACCCACCCGTTCGTCGGTTTTTCCACAAACTGGAGACAAACATGTCGGAGCTTTAGGGAGTCCGAACATCCATATGACGACCATAAGCCACTACACTCTCCGTACAAGCAAGGCCACTCCTATTCTAATAGTTGATCAGCAGGGATGGGTACAGATCACAGTGAACGACTCTCATAATCACTAGGAATGAACCTCTCAATCATAGGGAACAACCATTGGAAGCACACGGAACAATTCACATATAAAGAAGTTCAAAAGAGCTAGAAACAACTCTCTCATTCACTTGGAACAAGTTTCACAATCACGGGGAACAACAGTTAGAATCACAAGGAACAATTCACAGAGAGGAGGGATTCAGAAGAGGAGCAACTCTCTCGATCACATGAAACAACTCCCTCTATCACATGAAACAACTCTCTCAAGCACCAAGAGCAAATCTCACAATCATAGGGAACAACTCTCAACCACGAGTTGCTGTAGTGTGTTTTGGCGGAAGGAACTTGACAAGTTGTATGTTTTGGCAGTAAACAAATAGAGGTGAACAATATTTCTTTGAGTTAATTGAGGCGGACATTCGAGGTATAGGGTTGGATGACCGGCTCCCGTATCATATCTGCGGACGTGTTCGAACATGGCCCATGGATAGATAGTGTATGTCTTAGGGGATATCGTAGGAGATGCCCTCATAATAGCCACACCGAAAAACACGGTATGTGCTTTATTTTTGAAAGAACAATAAAGTTAGGTATAAACAGGGACCAACTAGGTGTAAATCGACTGATAAACATTTCATGCCAAGTCTTTTCTTTCTAAACCCTTGGATTAAGATCCGATCGTAGTTCTAACTCTCTTTTTTTTTTTGCGAGATTTGTAGTTCCAACTCCAGCCGCTAGCACTGTTCCTCTTCTTCCTATGTCCGCTGCCAAACCCAGACCGAATAGTCTGCCTCCGCAGCCCTGCCCTCAAACTTCCCCACCATCGTGTTGGCACCACCCTAGTCGCCCCTCTAACCTCTGCGAACCTGCAGCCGAGCACTACTAAGATAGACACTCGACGAGTCTGCACTTCCGCACCTGTAAGATATATCCAGAGGCTGATACTTCCCCGACGAGCCAGCGGCCGCTACTTCCTTTCCGCCGAAATCAATTGTCCCAAAAACATAATGGCACTACCAACAGTTCTCCGAAGAGCCTGCATATGAATCTCTTCGTAAAATGGCTAACTTTGACAAATAATTTCCCCTCACTTAGTTTGCCTTCAATGAGAGTATCATAGGCGGTATCATGTTTGCCAAGTAGACGTTTTTATGAGGTGGCATGCAATTAAATGAAGAAATAAAGAATTTGGTTTCATATCATGATATTGTATTGAATGTTGTTTAACAATCTAAGATAGTAACTATGATACCACATACAGTGGAAGCAATATTATGCACTAGTATCATATGCATAATACTACTGTTTAATACTCTCTGCGTCCGGAACTACTTGCCACAGAAATGGATAAAAATGGATGTATTTAGAACTAACATACGTCTAGATACATCCATTTCTCCGACGAGTATTTCCGGACGGAGGGAGAACTACACCCCGCTGCGGACAGCCTTAACTAGATAAGATTAAACACACATATTTGGTATAATTTTACATCTTTTTTTATTATTGCCTAGATTAAATATTATTGTATTGCACAATATATATCCATTAAGGTGGTAAAGATATGCCAAAAGGAAGTTTGTTGACCCGTTCCTAGATTTCAAGGAATTAATAACGAAGATTAATTGTGTTAGCTGCGAATACATCATCTTGGCTACAAAATAGCTAATTCTGACAAAATAATTTCCCCTCACTTAACTTCCTTCCGAAGAAAAAAATCCCCTCACTTAACTGGATAAGATTAAATCCATGTATACAATATTACATTTTTTTCTATTATTTCCTAGATTAAATGTCTTTTTATTGCAGGATATATAATCCATAACATGGTTATGATATGCCAAAAGGAATTTGGTTGACCCCATTGCATGATTTGCAGGAATTAATTAACCAAGATTAATTGTGCTAGCTAGGAATACATCACGGCAGCCGTGCATGGCCGTAGCTAATTTGGCCCGTCCAGAGGATGTAGACCCCGCCCACCGCCGTCCACGATAAAAAGACAACATCCTCCACCACCACCCCACAAGGCCACAAGGCAACGAGCCGAGGCGGGCGGGGTCCATCTCCCTCACGAGCCGAGCTCCCCCAAAATCCTCCTCTCTCTCTCCACTACTGCGCTGCGCACAGACAGACTAATCAGTCGACCGACAATGGCGGTTCCCACGCCGCAGCGCCGTCTCCTGGCGGCCGCCATGGCCCTGCTGCTCGCCCTCGCCTCGTCCGGCGCCGGCGCCGTAGCCTTCGCGGGGCCGATCAAGACGGTGGTGGTGGTGGTGATGGAGAACCGGTCGTTCGACCACATGCTGGGGTGGATGAAGCGGCTGAACCCGGCCATCGACGGCGTGACGGGCGCCGAGTGGAACCCGGCCAACGCGTCGGACCCGTCGGCGGGGCCGCGCGTTTACTTCGGCGACGGCGCGCAGTTCGTGGACCCGGACCCGGGCCACTCGTACCAGGAGATCCGCCAGCAGGTCTTCGGCTCCGACGACGCCACGGGACCGGCGCGGATGAACGGGTTCGTGCAGCAGGCGCGGTCCATCGGCGGCGGCAACATGACGGACGCGGTGATGAACGGGTTCGCGCCCGACAGCGTGGCCGTGTACCGGGAGCTGGTGGCGCAGTTCGCGGTGTGCGACCGGTGGTTCGCGTCCGTGCCGTCGTCCACCCAGCCCAACCGCCTCTTCGTCCACTCCGGCACCTCCGGCGGCGCCACCAGCAACAACCCAGAGTACGTACGCCCTCCTTGTTCAAGCCATGATTCTGTTCTGGTTCTGTCCATCTCTCCGACGAATGCGTCTTGATTCGTTGCGTGCGTGGGCGCGCGCGGTGGATTGGATTCGATTCCAACCTGCATTGCGGACGGAGAGGGGTGGGTTGGTCGCCAACAAGAACAAAATAGATTTATTAATGGTGGGTTGTTGGGGATGATGCGCGCTCAGATACATAGCAACAAGAATGTCGTGATCTTGCTACTAATAATTGTAGAAAAGTGCTCGCTAGCTCTATCTAGCCTGTTGCCGGAAGGAGCTACTGTAGCTTGCGCTCACGTTAGTGTGAAGCAGAGTGGCCGATTTATATCTGGCCGGGACAGAGCATTCTCAGTGGCCGATTTATTCTCAGTGTAGCATTCTCAGAGCATTCTCCTTGCCCAAATCCTGCAAAGGCTATAGGATATCGGACAGCAATCTAATCATACATGAGCGAGTACTTATCTAGAAGATCATAGGGATCATTTTGTTCTTCGGCCATTTGTCACACGGCCGTCGAACCAACTAATTCCTGCTCCCTCCGTCTCGTAATATAAGAACGTTTTTATGAAGAAAAAAAAACTGCGACGCGGACACTAGGTACCATGTATTATACTTGAAAACTACTCCAGCAATATACCTTTCTCGTCTCTGTTCCGACACTGTTCCTTTTTCGAGAATGGACATTGTTCCTTTGCGAAAATGTTCGTACTAGTAGTGGTACCGCTTTCATGTTTTGTGTAGGGCAAGGGCAGCTTCTTATCCGAGTGCTTTTCCTCTTCCTTCGTTGAGCAGCAAAGCGGAACACTCGTTGCGAAAAGAGCTTTGGCCTGACATTATTACAGTGTCTAATGCGAGACACGAGGCCGGCTGTGATTAGCCGACACGTTGCTTTCCTGCGTCTCTGCTTTTTGTCTAGCTGCGGACATCGCTCATCACGCTGCTGCTGCTGGATGCGGCTAATCAAACAGGGTTATTAGAATAACTAATCCTACTAGTAGCACTAGCACCACTCCTAGTACGATCGGCTCGTCAATCATCAATTAACTAATCGCCATGGGAGAGGACGGTGCGCACGATCAATCATGCGTCCATGTGAAACGGATGAGAAATGGCAGCACCCACGCGATCTCTGGGCACTGCCCCGCCTCGCTGAACCGTGGGACCAAAAGGATCACCGGGCTTACCGTCAGTGAGACTCTCTGGACACGTCTCTCTCAGAGCTTCGGTCGTCCAGCCAGTGACGAGAGTGGAAATCCGTGCATGCCCGGCAGTCCCCTGTCCGTGACACAAGAGCTGGCCGGCTGACATTTATTCGGCCATGCGACCTCCCATGACGTCGACCTGACCTTTGTCGGTAGCACATGCACATGGGATGGAGTGAAATGAGACGCCGGAAGATCTCTCTTCCCTCAACGCGCTCGAGGGTACCCACGTTCGATGCTGTGCACGATACACATACGCTGTTGGTTTGTGACTATGGTTGCCATATGTTGCCGCATTTAAGATTAGGCAACTTTGACCAATTTAGGAGGATGTTTGGTTCAAGTCTTACCTTAGGCAATATACTTTTTGCCATACTAGGGCCCCACATGACATACACTTAAAAAGTGTGGCGAGATTCTCTTAGCCTTGCCAACTTGTGGCTCTTATTTTAAAGAACTAACCTTAGGCAAGTGTGGCAAGAAATATGTCTCAACATATGGCACTCCTAGGCCTAGAACCAAACAGCCCCGTAACGTTTTCCAGTGGAAAAATGGATACATCATTACGTTTTTCCTTTTTTTTTTCCGGAGAATACTTTTTTTGGGGTTTTCTTTTGGGGAATGCCTGTTCTTTGATTGCCGTTTTTTTTTGGAGAAACCTTTGATTGCTTTTTTTAGGCAAGAAACCTTTGATTGCTGTTCTGCACCGGCTTGTATCATGGCAGGCCCAAGAACTAACCGGGTATCAGCCCAACAGCGCATGTCTCGCCCTGTGTGATAAGCAACTATTGGGCCTCCTTGCAGCCCGGCCTAGTCGGCTGGATTGAGTCCGTGGGCTGGAAAACAGAAATGAGCCACTAACTTCAGAATTCAGAGCTTTATGTTTTCTTTTACACTCCCCTAAAAAACTGTTTTATATTCTGCCAAAAATAATGTTTTCCTTTACACGAAGGAACCAGTTTTGGGCAACTATCTTACAATCCTCACTTGAACTGAAACAGAGCACAACATGAGCTACCCTGAGTGAGCGGTTCTCTGACAAGAGTGTTACACGTACGTATGCAGGTTGCTGGCCAAGGGGTACCCGCAGAGGACTATTTTCGACAATGTGCACGATGCGGGCCTCTCCTTCGGCGTCTACTTCCAGGACGTGCCGGCGGTGCTCTTCTACCGCAACCTCCGCAAGCTCAAGTACATCCTCAACTTCCACCCCTTCCACAATGCGTTCCGGGACCATGCCCGCCGCGGCTCCCTCCCCAACTACGCCGTCATCGAGCAGCACTACATGGACTCCAAGGACCACCCCGCCAACGACGACCACCCCTCCCACGACGTCTACCAAGGCCAGATGTTCGTCAAGGAGATCTACGAGACGCTTCGCGCCAGCCCCCAGTGGAACGAGACGCTCATGGTCCTCACCTACGACGAGCACGGCGGGTTCTTCGACCATGTGCCCACGCCCGTCGATGGCGTGCCTAGCCCCGATGACATTGTTGGCCCGCCCCCGTACAACTTCACGTTCAACAGGTTGGGGGTGCGCGTCCCAGCCATCTTGATCTCTCCATGGATTGAGAAGGGAACAGGTCAGTCATCACTTCTTTGTTAATACGGATGCTAGCTTGCTCAATGTACCACTCGTTGCTGATATTTGTTTCGGTTTCAGTTATGCATGGGCCGAATGGAAGTCCAACCCCGACGTCGCAATTCGAGCATTCTTCGATCCCCGCAACTGTGAAGAAGCTGTTCAATCTGCCACAGGATTTCCTGACCAAAAGAGACGCATGGGCTGGGACCTTCGAAGGCGTCGTGCAAACCAGAACTGAACCAAGGACGGATTGTCCAGGTAATTTGTCAAGTTCAGCTTACGACTTGGTGCCACCACATGGTTTGCTTTGTATTCTTGCGATGAGTAGTTTGCTTATCCATGTAAGTTATGAAATGTGCAGAACAACTCCCGACGCCTACGAGGATCCGGCAGACGGAGGCGAACGAGGAGGCGAAGCTGAGCTCGTTCCAGCAGGAGATCGTGCAGCTGGCGGCGGTGCTGAACGGCGACCACCAGCTGAGCAGCCTGCAGGAGAGGATCAGGGAGAGGATGAACGTGAGGGAAGGCACCTCCTACATGAGGAGCGCAGTGCGGCGCTTCTTCGAGGCAGGCATGTCGGCCAAGAGGATGGGCCTCGCCGACGAGGAGCAGATCGTCAAGATGAGGCCCTCCCTCACCACCCGGACCTCCTCCTCTGTTCACGATGAACACCCGTAGAGGACGCATACATACCATACAGACATAGGACGAAATTGATGTTTGGGATCATCAAAATTGGTGGCACTACACATACATAGAGGATCGATATGGTGTGGTCATAGCGTAGCCAGTACGATATGGTGTGGTCATAGCGTAGCCAGTACGATATGGTGTGCTCGTGCTACATGTAATGGAAGTGCTGACAGAGCAATGCAGCATGCGCCGCCCCATGTCAGCATTCGGCAATGTCTCTTGCTGACAGAGTCACGACGTAAGGAAAATCTGTGTGTGGTTATCTACAAAACCTGCATGTGCATGCATGTGTATGCCAGCCAATGGTCGGCACAAGGAAGTCCATGGATCCGTGCAGCAATATGCATCCTGTTTATGAATCGTCATCAAGCAGGCTAGTTCATCCTGACCATAACCATGGAGTCGACTGGCTGACTAGCCAAGCTAATTAACATGTTGATCTAAAACCATGACAAGTCAGGAGGCTAGGATCCTGTTCCTAGCTCGGCTGGCACCTGGTACACACTACACACTACACAGAGGTCTCCGGTGCCTCGGCCACCTGCGTTGGAAACACATCGTGCCTACTTGCGGACTACCTTTTCGGTGTTCGTCTGCTCAAAAAGCTTCCAATGGGGGAACTTCGGCGTGCAGTACTTTATGCTGGCATCGCCTAATTTTGGTGTAAGAACCTATACAGTGCATGTGTATAAATGAGATCGATTTTGAAATGTGCCACCAATGCCCGTCTAGCTCAGTCGGTAGAGCGCAAGGCTCTTAACCTTGTGGTCTTGGGTTCGAGCCCCAAGGTGGGCGTCTACTTTATTTTTCATCTGCCTTATTGAATTTTTTTTCTTGGGTATTTGCCTCATTGATTTAGTAGGATAAAATTAGTTGAAGTTGTTTTCGAAACCTTTCCACCTTTTTCCTTTTAATTTAAAAAGTTCAATGTTTCATATTATTTTACTAAATGACCCCATTTTATTATTGACTAGGGGGAATAAGGAGGGAAAAACGCCAAACAATGATATGCATCATAAAAATGAAAGTTAAAACGAAGATATTATAATGTTGTGATCCCTATAATCGCCTTTTGCATCTTCACGTTCCACCGCGATTCACTGAGGAAAATTGCACAACACAAAAAACCGTCTGAACTGGACTAATCTCAGAGATTTGAAAAGATGCATGAGTCAAATATTGTAGGATAAAATTAGTTGAAGTCGTTTTTGAAACCTTTCCACCTTTTTCCTTTTAATTTACAAATTTCAATGTTTCATATTATTTTACTAAATGGCCCCCATTTTATTATTGACTAGGTGGGATAAGGAGGAAAAAACGCCAAACAATGATATGCATCATATAAATGAAAGTTAAAAATGAAGATATTTAATGTTGTGATCTCTATAATCGCCTTTTGCATCTTGACGTTCCACCGCGATTCACTGAAGAAAATTGCACAGCACACAAATCCATCTAAACTGGACTAATCTTAGAGATTTGAAAAGATGCATGAGTCAAATATTGTGAGAACCGTAAATCATTGCACGTTTGGACACACTTTGGTCGAAGACAAGAGGTTTGCAAGGTAAGCTACCACTGCTTCCTTGTTGTACTATCTGCAATGAAGATCTTAGGTACACAAAATATAAAATGGGAGAACATATTTGATGTCATCATGGACACCACAATTGCCAAGAAGTTTGCAAGTTGAGCTAGCCCTGCTTCAATGTTACACCATGAGTCACCACCACTGCCCATATAATCAGACGTTTTGTGATATCAAAACACCATAGGTTTCATTCACCAAGAAAGATTTACTCCCTCCGTCGGGAAATACTTGTCGCAGAAATGGATAAAAATGGATATAGCGCTGAGATTTTTCTTCCTGTAAAAGTAGATGCCATTACCACCGAGATGTTGATATGTGATGGGTTTGGTGTTCGGTGGCGTATTGGCTCTATTGGGCTGGACACACTCTGGAGTTTGTTGCTTTGATCATTTGTTGGTTTTGGTTTGCTTCCCCTCACCCGATTTTGCTCCCCTTCTTTCTGTAACTTAGTTTTGCGTAGTTGTTGGGAGAATTTGGGATTGGGGGAAGGGGGAGTTTGCAAGATTCTCGCAAAGGTTGCGACATAATCCCAAAAGCATAAGGACCCAAACACCTATTGCAACAAAACAAGGAATAAATGCCCCAAATATAGCCCACCAAACATAAAGAGGTTAAAAAAGATACCAGCGAAATAAAACGAAGTGTTGATGAACATACGACACGACAAGGCGCATGTCTAGTTCTTGTCATCAATCATATTCAAGTTGTTCCAATTTATTCTTGACCTCCCCTCCTTCTCCATGTCATTTGTATTCCGTTCGGTGTTATTTGTTTAAGAACAGTTGTGGTTTCAATTGTAATTCATATCATTTTGTCAACTGATAGCTTGATGTCATGCATACACGTCACTCGTGGTGCGCGCGTGCGTGGCTCTTATTGTGTTATTCCTAACGAAAATGCATGTTGCATTTTTATGCCTACTATATCTATAGATACACTTGCACTATCCCGCGTACAGACTGAGTCTTGGTCAGGGTCAAAGTACACATTAGTTTCGAATCTATGAGGGACGAGGGACGTGGTGTGGCTACTCTTGGTCACTCAGATCAACTTTCTCCGGATATCTGCACACAATAGCTATACAATAGCTATACATAAGTTGACTAAAGGTCGATACTCCATAACACAATAGCTATACATAAGTTGACTAAATTGATTGAATTGAAATGTCCAAGAGGAAAGATACCATGAGGTGTATGTTGACATCTGATGGAGTCTTCACTATCAAATCCTTTTACAGACAACTTGTTATTATGGAGAATGACTTCCCACAAAAATGTTTGTGGAAAATAAAAGTTCCTCCTAAAATTAAAATGGTTTATGGCTGGTGGTTAAGAAGAGCATATTAACCAAAGACAATTTGTTGAGGAGATGTTGGATAGGTAAAAAAAATGTTGTGCTTTCCGTCATATTGATCATCTTTTTTTTTTCCAGATGCTCAGTTGGTGGTTTGGAGTTTGTTCAAATGTTCTTTTCATTTGAGAAATTCCCGTGGCAGCTTAAGCACTTGTTTTGGTGCTTGGATTAAATGTTTTCAAATATAAATAAGAATCTAGTGGTGGTGGTGGGGGGGGTTCCATCTTCGGACTATATGGAGATGCATGAATGATATTGTCTTTGAGAGAAAACACAATTATGATCCTATTGTTCTCATCAAACTGTTATATCAATGGATATCACCATGGGCCATTCTGTAGATAAAGGAGGTAAATTGAAGGGTGTTCATGCTGGCGGCAAGAATCACAGAGCGTGTAGAAAATGAGGTGCATAGAGCATCGCAAGGGTGGAGACCAGGAGTTCCCAGCTCTGGTAGCTGATGGGGACCGATGCTTTGGAATTTTCTGGAGGCTGATCTTTGCTTGGTGATGTCTCTCCCATCGATCCTGGTGTCGGCTTCGATTTTGTCTTATGTATTTATAGTTATGGTTTGGCTCTAGGTTTTGTGCTGGTAGTTTCTAATGTTGCTGAGTTTAAAACACTAGTGGTTTGTGTAATGTTTGTGCCTTCCCTTGTTTGTGGCGTTGAAGTCTAGGTTCTTCGTCTAGTGAGCTTGTTTTCTTTTAGATGTTTTTCCCCTTTGTTTGATGATGTTTTTAGCTTTGATGTAGTTGCTGGTGGGAGTTAGTTTGTAAGATACGAACCAAATGATTTCTATAATAGAAATCAGAGAGGAAGACTCTCTTTTGATGAAAAATTGTACGTTCATTGAATTTGCAATTTGAGTAAGTCAATTTTTCAGGAGGAGGAGCGATCCGATGAAAAAGAGAGCTGGATGAACAAGAAAAAAAGGCGACTATTGGATCTTAGTTTACTGGCATAGAAAACTGAAGAGAGGCCCTAAATAATGTCTAGGTAGCTTATTCATGGCTGGTGCCTAAACAATATAGTAGGAACTATTTTTTGTGTGTTCTGTTATATTGGGTGCTATGACTCTCAAGTGTAAACCATATGACCTGAGCGCGTATTTAGTTACTCCAGATTTGGGCGTGGCTATATTCCAGTCGACTGAAAATAATATTAGGGTCAGTCTTGGGCGCACACTGCACCTAGCCAGTGGCATAGCCAACCTGATGCACCGGGGTGGTCCGGTAATATAAATGTTACATAAATTTTGTTTATTTTCATGGAAATAATTTTGTACTACATTGTGCACAAGCTATGGTGGAATTCCAGCTGGGTGGTCCACCCGCTAGCTTCAACGTATACGTGTTTACTTTCTTTATGTATGTGCGCGTTAGTGGCTGTGTGTCGGTGCAGCGTGTGTGTGCATGTGTAGGGTATGCGTGCGCGTGTGTGAGAGATGGAAAATGTGGCACCACTAATATATGTAGTCGATTCATAAATTCCATATTCATGAAATGAATTAGTAGCATTGGTATCATCCTTCTAGAAGAAATAGAATAAAATAAATGATGATAAATTTTGCACACAATTTAGACAGGAATTACGTTTTTTTATAATATACAAGAATAAGCATAATAGTGGTATTTTGCAGAAAAGAATTTTTCTAAGAAGGAATGGTTTATTAGCATTGGCATTGCGCTTAACTAAAGAAGAAAGAAAAAAAAAACCAAAATGATAAATTTTCTAAGAAAGAATGGATTGGTGGCATTGGTATTACCCTTCTAGAAGAAAGAAAATGAAAAAAAGGAATACATTTTCTTGCACAAAATTTACATGGAAATTACGCGTTTTCATAATATGAAAGAATAAGTGCATAATAGCGGGTTTTTTGAAAAAAAGAAAATTCTGAGGAAGGAATTAATTATTGGCATTGGTATTACCATTAAATAAGAAAGAAAATAAAAGCAAATGAGGAATTTTTGCACATAATTTCTAATGAAATTGCATAATTTCTAATGAAATCGCATAATTTCTCGAATGCAAAATAACCATATAATAGTGCAAAAATGGCACTCTAGTATAATTTTCTCACATATTGTATAATACTTATGTTTATATGTATCACAAACACACATAAAGGAAAAAAACGACTAAAAAGCACTTGATAAACAATATAAAAGAGTAAAACTGGTGCAAAGCTGAAAATACCAAAATTGAGTTTTCTCTTAGCATGAACGAATTAGGGACATTAGTTTCACCCCCCAAATAGAGAAAGTGGTTTTTAAAACAAACAATGATAAATTTTTTGCTCAGGAATCACATTGCTACAAAATATGCAAAAATAAGGATATTGTAGCATAATTTTCAAATAACAAATATGATTTGCACACAGGTTGGTTCAAACTGAAATGTATATATTTATGTTTTCTGTAGTTTTTGAATTAAAAGATTAATTGTACCTTACATGTCGAAATAGAACGTATCTCCACCAATGATGCCATTTTCCGCACACGTGCGGCGCACGCGCTCGGAGGCAAGCACACACAAAGAGACATGCACATGTACACGTACACATACACATACGCGCACACGCACACGCACACGCACACGCACATGGCGGCAACACACGCACACCATACACAACACCTGCACCTGCACAACACTGGCACATGCATGACACACACATGCACACACACAAATCTGACACTAAAAAAAAGAAAAGAAATAATTACCGGTAGAAAAAGAGGTAATATCATTGAAACTCATAGAACTTGCATTGCATGTTCAGTTTGGTGCTGGAATGTACGGTATTGTAATAATCTAACTTGACTCAAGCGTGCAAATACGATCACGAAAACGTATGTTGGCGTATCTATGTGTATGGCCCCACCTGTCATTGAGATAGGACTCTCGACCTATGCATTTTTGCATAGGACACACTCGCATGTTTCTATTTGCCAGAAAATCCAACTACCGCAATACACTTGCACAAAAAGTCCTAGAATTTTTATATATACACAAAAAGGGTACCTCCAAGGCTCTAAACAGACACCCACTTCTAGATCAACTGCTCGTATGGCCACTCCACCATTCACATTTGAATGTGTAAACTGGATAACAAATTTATACTCTCCATTTCCAAATGTATTTTCTAGGGATTTCAATAAAAACTATATACAGATGTATATAGACATATTTTAGAGTGTAGATTCACTCATTTTGCACTGCATGTAGTCCACATTGGAATATCTGAAAGACTTATATTTAGGAATGGAGGGAGTATATATTAAGCGATGATCATGTGGAGCTTATCTGGGCTGCACATACTGCGGCCCATTTTGCACGCGCTATCTTTTTAAGATATTTGCGAAACATAAGTAAAATAATTATTTTCAAATATTTGTGTGTAGAAATATTATACAAACACAAGATGATTAGTAAATAAAAACATTTTAATATAACTTGTGTATTATCTAAATAATATTTAGTAAAACTTAAATAATAAATTTTTAAATAAAACACACAAGATATTTTTTAAATATTTAAAACGCAAATAATAAAATGATGTTCAAATAATTTTTTTGACCCCTTTTGGTAAAAAAGATATCAGTTACTGTCTGAGCATCATTATTACAAACTTTGTACTGGTGCCATATAACAATCAAATGAATGATTGAACGAACAAATGAGCAAAGTGAGTTACATGCAAGACGAAACTAGGAGTATATGGTTGGATCCTGGCGCTAGGTAGCTAGCTCATCATGATCTTGAACTCGTCGAAGCTGAGCACGCCATCGCCGTCGAGGTCGAACCGGCAGATCATGGCGCGGCACTCGCCGGCGCCCCGCTTGGCGCCGAGCCTGCCGAGCATCCGACCCAGGCTGGCCGGCGTGATGCACCCCTGCCCCTCCATCTCGTACATCCTGAACGTCTCCCTCAGCACCCGGATCCTCAGCTCGTCATTCTCCTCGTGCTCCTCGCCTGCCCAGGCCGCCTGCTGCGCCAGCTGGAGGAACTCGGCCTCGTCCAGCAGCCCGTCGCCGTCCGCGTCTGCCGACGCCACCAGCGCCTCGGCCTCCTCCGCCGGCACATCCTCGCCCAGTGTGGCCCGCATGCACCCCCGCAGCTCCGCCGCCGAGATCCTGCCGTCTCCGTCCCGGTCCACCGACGCGAACAGCGCCCTCAGCTCGCCCGACTTCGACGCAACCATTCTCGCTGGAAGTCGACGATATCAGACTGTTGATAGGACTTTCGTAGTTGATCTTGATCCTTTGTTTGCTATAAAGCTGTGCGTTGCTGCTGCATGATCTTGGAGGAGGTGCGCGTGTGCATATATACTCTGGGCGCGACGCGGTCCATGGAAGCTTCATGGCACGAGGAGAGATGCCGTGGTCGTCGTGGACATGCCGCGTCGCGGGTTGGACTGCCACGTTTGTTATTCTTCTGGTCTTGGGTGGTCAACCACGGCATGCAGGTCAGTATTCTCCAGGAAATGGATTCGAAGCTTTCGCGTGGCGTCCGTGTGTCGATTAATTCGAGAAACCAAGAAAAGCGCGAGGGGGACAATAAATGCCGAAAAGATGAGTGTTGGTTGCGCGTGTGTGCGGTCCGACTTGGCAAAACGGGTCGGCATCGGTTGGCGTCGCGTGTAGTGGGCTCGTATGCAAATTCATTCTATGTCGGCATCGTGCCACTGCTGTTTGGATGGATCAATTGTATTTTGTCAACTGTTTGGTTGGAAGCGTTGGTGCAACGCGTACACATTTCACTTGCCTCCGTTCAATAATTATGCGTGATTTTCGAGATAGGCTTGGTTTTATTAGGGCATGTCCAAAATGGACTCTTAAATCGCCCACAACCGTTCGGACAGCACGGTCCGAACGTGTTTAGCCATTGAATACGGTTTTGTATCGGTCCGCCTTTGAAACAAATGTGGGAGGTTTTTTATGAGAGTCCGGACAGTAGTCATGCAGGACTCCGACACCCTCAGCCATCCAAAGCTCATCTTGGCCCCATGTGTCCATCCTTTCTCTACATCCATTTTCTATCTTGCCTCCGCCACCGCTCCACCACTTCGGCCGCCCGGTCACACCCTTGCCGAAACTCGATGACCCCGTCTCCTCCAATGCTACACCCGGGCTCCACGCCGCTTCTCCTCCGCCGCAATTATGATCCTATTATTCTCAGCAAACTGATATATCACTGGATATCTTCTTAGGCCATTCGGTAGATAAATGAGGAAAATCAAAGGGTGTTGATGCTGGGGGCAAGAATCATAGAGCATGTCGCAGATGAGGTGTATAGAGCTTCACAACGGTGGAGACTAAGAGTTCTCAGCGATCAGTGGCTGATGCTGGACTGATGCTTTGGAATATTTCTGGAAGCAGATTTTGCTTGGTGATGTCTTTCCCACGGATGCTAATGTCCGCTTCGAATTTATCTTCTGTATCTATAATTGTGGTTTAGCTCTAAGTTTTGTGCTGGTAGCTTCTAATTTTGTTGAGTTTAAAACTCTGGCGGTTTGTGTAATATGTTGGTGTCTATCCTTGTTTGTGGCGTTGGAGTCTAGGTTCTTCATCTGGTGAGCTGTTTTTCTTCCCCAGATGTTTTGCCTCTTGGTTTGATGATGTTTTTAGCTTTGTTGTAGTTGCTTGTGGGAGTTAGTTTGTAAGATACAAACCAAATGATTTCTTTAATAGAATCAGAGAGGAAGGCTCTCTTTTGCTTAAAACATGTAAGTTCATCGAATTTGCAATTTCGGTAAGTCCATTTTGTGGAAGGAGGAACGGTTGGACGAAAAAAAAAACTGGAGGAAAAAGAAAAAAAAGATGACGGTTGAAACTTAGTCTACCGGCATAGAAAATTGAATAGAGGCCCTAAATAAATTTTAGATAACGTACGCATATCTGGAGCCTAAATAATATAGCAGGGACTTTTTTTGGTATATTGGGTGCTATTACTCTCAAGTGTAAACCATATAACATGAGCGCGTATTTGGTTACACCCAGATTTTTAATTGAAAAACTGGTCACATGCCGCCCTCTAAGTGCTTGTCCGGTTACACACATACACGCGGTGTTCCCTGCTCCACATAGGTCCACAGGGAGCACCTCCGCCGGGGAGTACCTCGGCCCATCCGTTCGTGCGGGTTCGGTTAAGCCCCGCGTGGGCCGTTCCCCATCCGAAACCACTTCAATCCACACAGAAAACACAGGGAAACATAATCGTCACCTCACCTGTGGAAATAAACCATGCGGGACCTGAAGGTGAACTCTAGGCGGCTACGAAGCCCAATGCGAACTCGGCGGCAACGGCTAACTGCTAGGAGGGGTTTAACCCAACATGATTGGGTGAGGGAGGGATTGAGGGGATCTAGAGGTTTAATCCCTATATGGATTGGGTGAGGGAGTGGGGATCACCCAATCCTTGGGTGGATTATATGCCCTAGGGGGTTGGTCCCCTGACTACCGAACAAGGCCTAGAGGGTTTGGAGCCATCACGTTCACGTTTTCCATTCAATTCGGGCATCTGAATTCCTCGAGGAACTTACAATCCAATTCCAAGAGCACCTTCCAGATGTAGTTATATTACTACATCTATTAGTTAGAAAAATTTAAAAACTTAAATTTGGACATGTTTTGCAAAAAGTGTAGGGAAAAAGTAAAACGACTATAACTTTTGCATATGATGTCGGAAAAAAAGTATAATATATCAAAAATGTTCAACACGAAAATCCCGTCTGGATCTGATTAACCTGACACAAGGCCGTGATGTGTTTCGCTGGATCCTTACTACATCAGGGTCTTTCACGGCAGACTCTATGTATCATGCGCTCATGCATTCTGAGGTACCGATAAGCAATAACAAGAAAATTTGTAAGGCAAAGATTCCACTAAAAAGTTAAAATATTCATGTGGTACCTTCGTAGAGGTGTTGTGCTAACCAAAGACAACCTCGCACAACGCAACTGGCCAGGAAGTAAGAAGTGTTATTTTTGTACTCATGACGAGACAATCAAACACCTCTTTTCTCAATGCAAGCTTGCGCGTACTACGTGATCAATCATCCAAATAGCGTCAAATTTATATCCGCCCACAAGTGTTGCCAATATTTTTGGTCATTGGTTGGACGGTATTTTAAATAGGTACAAAACGCTAAAAAGGGTGGGAGCGTATGCCTTACTATTGTCTCTTTGGCTATGTAGAAACGATTTGGTTTTTAATGAAAAAAATGCTTCTCCTCTGTAGGTTATCTTCCGTTGTACGCACTGTTGGGGAACGTAGTAATTTCAAAAGAATTCCTACGCACACGCAAGATCACGGTGATGCATAGCAACGAGAGGGGAGAGTGTTGTCCACGTACCCTCGTAGACCTAAAGCGGAAGCGTTAGCACAACGCAGTTGATGTAGTCGTACGTCTTCACGATCCGACCGATCAAGTACCGAACGTACGGCACCTCCGAGTTCAGCACACGTTCAGCCCGATGATGTCCCTGGAACTCCGATCCAGCCGAGTGTTGAGGGAGAGTTTCGTCAGCACGACGGCATGGTGACGATGTTGATGTTCTACCGACACGGGGCTTCACCTAAGCACCGCTACAGTATTATCGAGGTGGACTATGGTGGAGGGGGGCACCAACACGATTGAGAGAGATCGACTGATCAACTTGTGTCTAGAGGTGCCCCCCTGCCCCCGTATATAAAGGAGCAAGGGGTGAGGCGGCCGTCCAAGGAGGAGGGTGTGCCAAGGGGTGAGTCCTACTCTCCTCCTTTCCTTGTTGGAGTAGGAGAGAAGGAAAGAGGAGGAGAGGGAGAAGGAAAAGGGGGCTGCACCCCTTGTACAATTCGGACCAGAGGGGGGGGGGGGCGCAGGCCTCCTTCCTTTTGGCCTTTCTCCTCTATTCCAGTATGGCCCAATAAGGCCCATATACTCCCCGGCGAATTCCTGTAACTCTCCGGTACTCCAAAAAATACCCGAATCACTCGGAACCTTTCCGAAGTCCGAATATAGTCGTCCAATATATCGATCTTTACTCTCGACCATTTCGAGACTCCTCGTCATGTCCCCGATCTCATCCGGGACTCCGAACTCCTTCGGTACATAAAAACTCATAAACTCATAATAAAACTGTCATCGAAACCTTAAGCGTGCGGACCCTACGGGTTCGAGAACTATGTAGACATGACCGAGACACGTCTCCGGTCAATAACCAATAGCGGAACCTGGATGCTCATATTGGCTCCCACATATTCTACGTAGATCTTTATCGGTCAAACCGCATAACAACATACGTTGTTCCCTTTGTCATGGGTATGTTACTTGCCCGAGATTCGATCGTCGGTATCTCAATACCTAGTTCAATCTCGTTACCGGCAAATCTCTTTACTCGCTCCGTAATACATCACCCCGCAACTAACTTATTAGTTACAATGCTTGCAAGGCTTATAGTGATGTGCATTACTGAGTGGGCCCAGAGATACCTCTCCGACAATCGGAGTGACAAATCCTAATCTCGAAATACGCCAACCCAACAAGTACCTTCGGATACACCTGTAGAGCACCTTTATAATCACCCAGTTACGTTGTGACATTTGGTAGCACACAAAGTGTTCCTCTGGTAAACGGGAGTTGCATAATCTCATAGTTATAGGAACATGTATAAGTCATGAAGAAAGCAATATCAACATACTAAACGATCAAGTGCTAAGCTAACGGAATGGGTCAAGTCAATCACATCGTTCTCCTAATGATGTGGTCCCATTAATCAAATGACAATTCTGTCTATGGCTAGGAAGCATAACCATCTTTGATTAACGAGCTAATCAAGTAGAGGCATACTAGTGACACTCTGTTTTGTCTATGTATTCACACATGTATCATGTTTCCGGTTAATACAATTCTAGCATGAATAATAAACATTTATCATGATATAATAAAATAAATAATAACTTTATTATTGCCTCTAGGGCATATTTCCTTCACGCACTCGCTTCATATGTGGTATATGTTACAACATGCAGAGTACCAACTGCTATTCAAGGCGGTGTGTACGCGGTTGGGGCAGGTGGCTATGGAGGTTTTTACCCAACATGGATGGCAGCATAATATCTAGATCGGTCCACCAATCGTTTCGACATAGGCATAGTATCGGTCTATAGGACTCTACTGTTGCCGAATTGTCATTTTTTCTTTTTTTATCAGATTTTTAATGTTTGGCTGTTTGTATCCTAGTTATGCAGAGACCGGGTGATACTCTAAATGCTTTGTATCGGCTTGATGCTACATTTTGAGATAATAAAAGCGCCCTTTATAAAAAAAAATGTACAGACATAAACGCTTATATACACACGTATACTCACCTCTATGAACACACACGCACACCCTACCCCTATGAGCACCTCCGAGAGGCTGAGCCGACATATCTCCTTAAGATTGACGAAGTCACCACATGCATCTCGTAGTCAACGAAAACGCCTCCTCCGATTAAACACACATCACCGAAAATCCTGAAATAAATCCAAGATAATGCGAGCACTAAGATTTGTATCCTGATGGGCTGAGAAAATCCAGTTACAAAGATGTTGGCAGAAGAGCGAAGGCGTCTGATGTAACATACATGTGGTACTGCCAACTGCTCCTTCATCTGGTCATGGTCTCTCGGCCGGCCTTCTACCCATCACAAACAACAGAAAGTACATAGATCAGTCAAACATAACATGGGGAAATCTGATCACGAGGTCGCCTTTACCAACCGACCTCAGTCTCGGAGGCTAAATTTTTCTTAGGGTTGTCTTTAGGGCCGTAGCCTGACCCACCAACCCTCCCCCCTCCAGTGCGAACGCCTAGCTAGGCAGGCCCAATGCCAGCTTCCTGGCCCAAACACAAATCCCTTTCAAACCCAAAAATTGAGAACTTGTAGAGAGACAAAAAACTGTGAAAAACTAATAAATATACAATACGGACAATTCGCAAATGAAATTTGCATTTAGATTTACAAGATAGTGTACAAGAAATTAATTGCCAATTGAAACAGGAAAAAATGTTTCCTTTTACTACATCACAAGATAAAACAAGCATAATAAAATAGAAGAATGTTATAATCTAGAGAGACAAAGAAATAGTATTATCATTGCCATGATCAATATGAAAAAGACAAACATGTTACAAATGGCAAGTTTTATCAATTTTGTTCTCTTAAAAAGACATGGCAAATTTTTGGGGGAAACGTGGATTTAAAAAAAGGAAGTACTTGTAAATTTCCATGTACATGCCAAAAATGTGTACTAAAATAAAAAAAAGACTTATGGAATTTTGCCATGATCTTATGACAAAAAGGCCATGCTATTTTTCATAACATCCAGATTCACATGCACGGGGGAAATGAACTTGCCATGGTAGAAAAATAATATAATTACCATGTGATGTAACAAAACTTGTCGTGGTTAATAGAAAACATTGCAAAAAGAGAAACATATGTTTTTTTGCCATGGTTATGAAAATAAAATTTCCATGGGACCATGAAAAAACTAAAGTTGCCATTGATATGAAAATAAATTTGCCATGTGTATAAAAATAAATTTGCCATGTCTTTAAAGATAGATTTGCCATGGTCGTGGAAAACAAAAAAAATTGTGATGGATTTGAATATAAATTTGCCATGGTTGAGTAATTCAATTTTCCATGGGCTATGGAATTAAGTGAACTCTTATTCATGGAACATTTGAATTTATGTTCTCTCGCTAATGGCAAAATCAGAAAAAGCTAAAAAGTACATTGACATGGCAATTCTTTAAAAAAATACCATGAACATAGTTTGTTGGCATGGAAAAAACAATCTCTATTTATTGGCAGACGATCTCTAACATTGCCATGGCTATGAAAAAGGACCAATCTCTAATTCATGGCAGAAGTGATAAAAATTAGGTCTTGCCAACTTTAGGATTTTTGTTCCATAATTTATGGCAAATCCATAAAGATCATAGTACATATAAGTACCATGGCAATTTTGTAGAATGATTGCCATGGCAATTTTACAAGGCAACATGTAAAAAGTGTCATATGATCATGGCCAAAAAATTTGCAGAATGTGAAATTGGGTGAAAATTGTGATCAAAATAAGACTAATTGCCATCACATTTTACATATTATAAATGAGAAAATTCCTTATATAACACTGTTTTAAATATTGGTTCTCTATTTAACACTCCAATAAATTTTCTTCCCTAAATAACACCAAGTGTAAATTTTTTTCCCTTTCTAACACTTCCGTCAAGTCCGTTAGCATATGCCGTTAAGATCTGGATTGACTGATGTCAGTATTTTCTCGTTGGACGAAATTACCCCTTTGAGGAAAAAGAAAAAATAGAGACCAAACTCTCTGTTCGGTCTCTCTGTTCTCTCCCGACCCGACTCTTCTCATCCCCTTTCTTCCCAACCCTAGAGGCGGCGGCGGCGGCGAACCTCCCAGACCTAGCGGCGGCGGCGAACCTCCCAGACCTAGCGGCGGCGGTGGCGGCTGCGGAGGGCTATGGATGGCGGCAGTTCTGCGGATGGAGACGGCGCCGCGGACGACGGCCATGGCGCGGCTGCGGAAGTGCTTCCCGATGGCGCCGGCGGAGCTGAGGTCAGGTCAATCCAGGGCGTCGGGCTAGCCTCAGGCTGCGGTGGGGTTGAGCCAGCAGCGGGCCAGGCCGGAGACTCGGCTACAGCTGGCTCGGGCATGGCCAGTGGCTCGGCTGCAGCTGGCTCGGGCCAGGGCGCGGCAATGGCTGGGGTCTCCGGCAAGGGCACGGCTGGGTCGTTCCTGGCAGAAGCTTCAGGCCAGGGCGGTACTCAGTTGCCTCCAGCAACATGGGCGTGTCCAGATGGGTAAGGGCCAGTCCATCTAGTAGCAATTATCATGCATAGATTGTGGAGATCTCTAGATTGTGCTAGTTTGTGTAGCTGTGTATTTGAGGAAGAGATCTTATCACTTAATTTCGGTTAATGATCAGATTGTCTAGCAATACTCATGCATAGGTTTAAAGCAAAGTTTAAAGTTGTCTTTTTAATTCACAGGATGGATCCAAATTCAAGTTATTTGCTCAAAATTAAATTGTTTGGCAATCCAAAGAAAGCTCGAAAGGACATAAGATGTTTTTGTTTTGAGAAGGTCATTGATTGTGACTTGACAAATTATAAGGATTTGGTCGAGTCAATTGTAGAGCAGTACCCGCCGCGTTATTTGGAAGTTGCACATGTGCAATATTATGACTATGCTCTTAAAAACTGTCCAGAAGTAAAATCTGACCAAGATTTGATGATTATGTTTGAAAAACACTCGGAGACAAAGGTGCTGCATATGATTATTGCATATTGTGATCCCTCGGAACCATATGAGCCTATCACCGAGTGGGATGAACCTAACAGCAATATAGAACCTGAGGATGATACTTACCTTCGCAACCCAAGACCTGAGAATGAGCATGTTGGTGTTGATGAGGAGAATATGTATGAAGTGGACGAACCTATGCCCTTAGATGTGGTTCTTTGTCGTAATAAAGAAAAGGATGATGAAGTAGAGGAGTCTGAAGTAGAGGACGATGAAGTAGGGGAGTCTGAAGTAGAGGATGATGAAGTAGAGGAGGATGAGGAGTTCCATGAGGCAGAGCATACTCCACATGTAGAGTATGACAAATTAGACCCTCCAATGACAAAAGGCTTTACATATCCCAGCATGAAAGAGTTCAAGTTGGCACTTTCTCAGCATGCAATCAAACATGAATTTGAGTATAACACCGAGTATAGTACACCTCATCGGTTTAGGGGCTATTGTTCAAGACGAGATGCTGATAATTGTCCATGGAGGATACATGCTTCTACGACGGAGGATAAGTGTACTGTAATGGTAATTGTTTAACTCTATTCATTTGTGAACATTTATTGCATAATTGTCAAGTGTTTTTAGCTAATTACCTCTATCTCTCTTTTTAAGGTGAAGAAAAACCCATGTGGTCATGATTGCTCTAGTACAAGAAGGAAAAAGAAGATGAAGAATGCAACCAAGTTTTGGATATGTGATAAGGTGAAGGATTGGCTGATTGAAGATGCTACTCTCGGAGCGAAGGCATTGTGAAAAAAGATTAAAGAACACCACAAGGTTGACATCCACTACAAGAGGGTATATATGGGTAAGAAGCTAGCTCTGAAAGAACTATATGGTGATTGGGATAGCAGCTTTGACAATTTGTATAGGTTTAAAGCACAAGTTGAAATCTCTTGCCCTGGTAGCATAGTGCAGATTGATCATTACACTATAAAAGAAAAAATCAGGTTTAGAAGGTTCTTCTTTGCTTTGAAACCTTGCATAGATGGATTCCTTAGTGGTTGCAGACCGTACTTGGCAGTAGATAGCACATTCTTAACAGGCAGGTTTAAGGGGCAGCTAGCCAGTGCTACCGCTGTAGATGGCCATAATTGGATGTATCCACTTTGTTTTGGAATTTTTGATTCCGAAACAAATGAGAACTGGATCTGGTTCATGCAATTGCTTAGGCAAGCCATAGGATCGCCAAGGGGTTTAGCCATAAGCACTGATGCTGGGCAGGCGGTGATGACAGGGGTAAAGGAAGTTTTCCCAGAGGTAGAACATAGGGAATGCATGTTTCACTTGGTGTCAAACTTCAAGAAAAAGTATCACGGAAAGGTATTTGATGACCATCTTTGGGCTGCTGCTTACTCATGGAACAAGTATATATTTGAGAAAAATTGGGTTGCAATGGAGACAGCAAAGCCAGCGGCAACTACATATCTTAGGAAGTGGCACACTAGGTTGTGGACTAGGAGTCAGTTCTCAACCATTTGTAAGGTGGACTATGTAACCAACAACCTGGCAGAGTGCTTCAATAAATGGATTAAGCACCACAAGTCCTTGAACTTGGATGACTTAATGGACAAGCTTAGGCAGATGATTATGATCATGTGGAATCGAAGGAGAAAAGTAGCAAAGAAGTTAGCTGGCTTATTAATTTTGCCCCACATAATGAAGAAGTTGAATGCAAAGAGTAGAGAGTTAAACTTGGAGGTGGTAGAAAGCTCGGAAGAAGTTGCTGAAGTTACTCAATTGGGAGGCAGCGGGTTTAGGTTTGTCGTCAACTTGCATGACAACACATGTTCTTGTAGACAATGGCAAGTTTCCGGCCTTCCTTGCAAGCATGCTCTAGCATTCATCACATCACTTGTCAATGCACATATACAGAATTATGTGGACTCGTATTACTCCATTGACAAGTTTAGGGCAGCTTATGGCCAACTAATCCCTGCTATGTGTGACAAGACCCAGTGGCCTGAATCTAACCATGGATTCTTCATGCATCCACCCTTGTTAAAAGCTGTAGCTGGTCGGCCCCAAACTGAGAGGCATAAGGGTTGTGGTGAGAAAAAGAGGAAAAGTGGCCAGCACTTGTGCCCTATTTGCAAGGAATACGGGCACCATTGGCATAAATGCAAGAAGGGTAACAAAGATGACATTGCTGCTTTCATGGCTGTGAGGTAATCAACTATCCATTCTACTCTCCTATTGCATGTTAACTTTCTTGCATTATTGTTTTGTAATCACCTATGAATGTTCACTACTTTCTCATTTCTCGTGTAGAGAACCACCAAAGAAGAGGAGGAAGACTACTAAAACATCCGAGTCATCCATTGTGCCAAGAGGTGATGACGCGCCGGCAGCCGCTATGTATTTTCCACCAAGGTTACCTATTCTACACCAATGCTTGTTCCAAATAATAACTGAGGTTTTATTTGTGCCAAACGAAAACTGAGTTCGATTTGTATGTATTCATGCAATCCATAGCCAAAACTTGGAAACAACAACCAAGAAGAATGGAAAGCATAACCAAACATTGGAGACTACAAACAAGAAAAATGCAAAAGGGGGGAAAAGGTGACCTTTTTTGTTTCTGGATTTTAATATCACATATTATGTTGATATTGTTGTTTGCTGCCATACATGTATCAAATATATCCATATGTATTGTTGTCATACATGCACTACAATAATTTGACAGCCATGTTGTTATTTTAAGGGCCACAAGGAAGATGGAGCTTGCTAAAAAGGATCAAAACAATCCGATGGTGCCATTTGACAGCCCTGCAATGGGCACTAGAAGCAAAAAAGCTTACCCAACTAGCCCTGCAATGGGCACAAGAAGCAAAAGGCGACTCAGCTTGTGAACTCCCATCTAATTTCTTTCACTTAATGTCACTTTTGTTGCTGCTCATGTCATGTTGTGTGGACTTGGAGTAATGTATGTGAACCTGGGTATGATGTGAGCCACTTTTGGGTTGCTAATATGATGTATGTGTGGACTTGGAGTAATGTATGTGAACCCTGGTATGATGTGAGCCACTTTTGGGTTGCTAATATGATGTATGTGTGGACTTGGAGTAATGTATGTGAACCTGGGTATGATGTGAGCCACTTTTGGATTGCTAATATGATGTATACGCATGATGTATGTGAGTCATATATGTGTACTTGGATGTGAGTCTGGATGTATATGGAGTGCCTCATGCCATTGGCAATTTTGAAAGGTGTGTGTTGAACAATATACATATGAATTGTGTCATAGGTTCTGCCCAAATTTGAATTAAATTTCGAAATAAAAACTGTCCAGAATTGCATTTTACAAGGAAAGTTCTGCCCAGTTTTGCAATTAACAGCAGGAAAAAGTTATTGATCCCCATGTGAATGATTTTGATCACAAGTTGCATTAGGGGTAAGATCGTCTTTTCATGTACCATTTAACACCGTTACTACTCAAAATAGACGGAAGTGTCATAAAGGGGACAAATTTTAGCATTGTTGTTAGATAAGGAAGAAAAAGTTTTACGGTGTTAAATAGGGCACAAAAATTTAAGCGAGTGTTAAATAAGGAATTCTCTCATTATAAATTTTGGTGGAATTTGCCTTCACGATATATTGACAAAACATGTCAAAAATTATAAGGAACCATGGGAAGAAAACATAGAAAACTGTGTACAGATTGTGAAATTTGCCAACTAAAAACTATGTACTTATGCAAATTTGCCATGGCATTTTGACATGTTACAGAGATGATAGATGAAGCATAAAAAGGATTCACAATCACCCACGTGCAGATTGGGAGCTAGCTGGAGGACAAGAGCATTTGGCTCACACAGCTGCAGGGGAAACTTTTTTTGCCAAGTCCTACACAAATGCCAAGTTCTATCTCAATTTTCCATGCTCAACATTTCCAATAAAGTTGCCATTTTCTAATCAATATTTACCCAAGACAACAGTACGTCCAGAATCTAAATCTATAAAAACAGCATTGGAATCTGCTAAATGTTCAACAATTTGCCATGTTCTACTCAAATATCATGTTGTACTCAATTTTCCATATCGACATTTTCAAGTGGGAGTTAGCAGAAAAGAGCATCTAGAGATTTATTCAAAGTAGCAACACTTGGGAAAAAAAGGAAAAAATTATATGAAACCAGGTCTCATAGTTAGCAGGTGAGACCCACGCTGATGGATGACACGTGGCATTCACAAATCACAAAGCATATAATCTCCCCGATTTTGGGTGGGGTGGGTAGATCTTTGTGATTTGTGAACGCCACGCCATCATCGAGATAGCCTCACCGCTAACCCGTAAGACCTGATCTCAGGATGGGTCTCATCAGGATGGGACATAGATGGATCGACGTTGTGTGGGCAGACCTGGTGGACGACCTCGCCGCTGTCAAGCTCGTCGGGTGCGGGAGAAGGCAGCGGCCAAAAATTCGTTCTCTGGGACGACCCAAAAATCGGATGTCAGATTTTTAGCATTATCGTAAATAATTCCGGCGTCTGAATTCGTAAAGAAACCCACAACCCAATTCAAAGAGCACGGTCAAACGAGACAAAGATATTCACATAGATCAATTACAGTCTGTGCATCACCATTACAACTTTGTACTAGTAGTACCATATAATAATCGAATGAATGAATGAACAAACGAACGAACGAACGAGTGAAGGAGCTATATGCAAGATGCAACTCAGGCCCTGATGCAACTGATATATGCTTGTGCCCAGGCACGAGGTCCCTAGCTCATCATGATCTTGAACTCCTCGAAGCTGAGCACGCCGTCGCCGTCGAGGTCGAACCGGCAGATCATGGCGCGGCACTCGCCCACGCCCCGCTCGGCCCCGAGCCTGCCGAGCATCCGCCCGAGGCTGGCCAGCGTGATGCACCCCTGCCCCTCCATCTCGTACATCCCGAACGCCTCCCTCAGCGCCCGGATCCTCAGCTCGTCGTCCTCCTGCCCCGCGTCGCCCGCCCAGGCCGCCTGTTGCGCCAGCTCGAGGAACTCGGCCTCGCACAAGAGCCCGTCGCCGTCCGCGTCCGCCGACGCCACCAGTGCCTCGGCCTCCTCGACCGGCATGTCCTCGCCCAGCGTCGCCCGCATGCACCCCCGCAGCTCCGCGGCCGAGATCCTGCCGTCCGCGTCCCGGTCCAGTGACAAAAAGAGCGCCCTCAGCTCGCCCGTCGTTGTGGCAACCATTCTCGCCGGATGCTTTAGTAGTAGATCCTGACCCTGCCTGTGCTTCCTAGATCGTCTGCTTTGCTATAGAGCTGTAGGTTGCTGCTGCATGATCTTGGAGGTGCCGCGTGCATATATACTCGGGCGCGACGCGGTCCTTGGAAGCTTCACGGCATGCAGGGCCTGAGGAGAGATGCCGTGGTCATCGTGGACGTACGTACATGCCGTGTGGCGGGCTGGACTACGGCAGGTTTTTCGTTTTCCTTTGGGCGGTCAACGACGGCAGGTTAGTAGTCTTCTCCAGGAAATGGATGCGAAGATTTCGTGGGGGCATACGTGACTTGGCGTGACGGTCGAGATGGTTCTGGTGGAGGAGAAAAGCAGGGAAGGCACGGGGAAAATCTGCTTCGGCGACGGAAAAGTTCGAGGTTGGCTGCGCGTGCGGTCCCACTTGGCAGGGAAGCCCCGTCCGTCGTGTGCGTGCGTGGGTTCCTTCCTTTTCATGCATGTCCCATCGTGCCGCGGTAGTATTTTCCAACAATTTATTTGGTTGGGAGCGCTGATGCAAAAGCAAGGCTCACTCAGCACGCACGTACGAGTACGGGCTGCCGCTGCTTGCCGATATCGGTGCGGTGGTGCTGCCCGATGCACACAAGGTGCTTGTTAAATTGTCAAAGAGAGAAAGAGGGGAGGAAGAAGAAAGTTTATGCTGACTTCAAAACAGTCCTCGACGAACAAGGTTGGACGAGCCCCACATCATCACGCGGGCTGGTAGAATTTGTCAATCGGCCCTTGCCCACGTGAGTGCGTCCAGTTTGAGCCCAACTGCTCCTTTCGTCTTCATCCCATCCTCCAGGCGACGGCGACATATGGCGGCGCAGGTGATCGGCAACACCTAGGTGACGAGAGGCGTTCATACCGTGGGAGCTCGCACAGCGGCGATGACGTGTCGTCCGCCGTGAATGGCGGTATGTGATCTTATACGGCGGCACGGCGGTGCCCCCGTACCCATGTACAGTAAGAAGATTGGATCACCATGGCTGCATTGGGCATGTTACTACCTCAATTGTCATCTATTTCATCGTTTTGGTGCGTTCTCGATATAATTTAGGTGATTTAGGCACACATTTGCTTTGGGTTTACACAGATGATTAGGGTTCGATGTCCAATGGCTAAAATTTGAACTTTTTGTTGGTTTAACATATGCATGCACTGATTTGTGTACAATTGAGTTCATCCATGGTGGATCTTTCATGCACACTGGTGGTAATCTGTCATATCTCAATGGTCGCAAGGTCTGCTATGATTAGTGTGACAGTAGTGTTGCTTGTATGAAGATGTTTTATGAATTAGTAGAGAAGGTGGGTTATGAGACTGCAGGAAGAATTCAAATCTATTTGCTGCTGCCTGGTATGCAATTGAATGAAGATGGGCTCAGGTTGATTGCAAACAATAATGATACAAAATGCATTAACAAGCTAGTTAGAGAAGGGCACAAATACCTGATGTTGTATCTTGTTCATGATGCTGCTTCTGGTGGAGGAGGATGTGATGATGTGTTAGCAAATCCATGTACATATGCACCTGATGTGATCAGCCCTATGAAGAGCAAGATAAATAACAGTGTTGTAGAGGAGCAACGCATTGTACTTGATAGGGACAGCAGTGCTTCCATGTTGTTTGCATGTGAGGAAAATGTAGAAGGGACAAGCAAGAGGAGTAGAAGAGGTACAACAGAGGTAGAGGGGGAGTTATGTATAGAAACTGATAGCGAAGACTCGGATTATGATCCAGAAATAATTGATAGTGACTATGACCTCAATGATGGTGACGATGATTTGATCAACGAGGATGCAAAAGCTGCCGGTGATGAGAAGAAAGGGACAAGGACAGGGAAGGAGCTAGCAGAGGATCCTAACTCCGAGGATGATAGTGTTGATCTGCCTGAATCAGATGATGATGATGACATTAATTTCAATTTCAAACATTTCACTGAAGTTGATTTGAAGGAGCCTTCTATGTGGGGCAGGTTTTCCCATCTATTGCACTGATCAGATAGGCCATTAGGGAGTATAGTTGCAATGAGAGGCTACAAATAACATTTCCCAAGAATGACCAGACAAGGATTGGAGTTGTGTGCAATGGTGGTTGCCCTTGGCATTTATATGCTTCGTTTGACAATAGAACCAAGGGAATTCAGGTTAAAACATTTAAAGATGAGCACACATGCACAAAGAAGTGGAGTGTTAAAGCGTTCACTGCCAGATACATTGCTGCAAAGTATGTTGACAAGGTCAGAGCGGATGATAAGATTTCTTTAAAGGGTTTAGGAGCAATGGTGCAGGAAGAGTGGAACATGAAGGTTCATAGGCAGAAACTTTGGAGAGCAAGGAAATAGCATTTGACATTATTTATGGTGATGATATTGCTCAGTACAACATGTTGTGGGATTATGCAGCTTAGTTAAGAAGGTCAAATCTTGGTAGTACTTTTTTGTTGCAAGTTGCGGATGATGGTCAATGCCAGAATTGCTACTTCTCTTTTGATGCATGCAAGAGGGGATTTGTTATAGCTTGTAGGCCTGTAATTTTCTTAGATGGTTTTCATTTGAAGACTCAGTTTGGTGGAGTTTTGTTAACTGCAATAGGAATGGATCCTAATGATTGCATTTATCCTGTGGCCTTTGCTGTTGTGCAAGTTGAAAACACAGAAGCTTGGAGATGGTTCTTGACTATTCTTAAATAAGATCTTGGCATTGTGGACACCTCACTTTGGACAATCATGTCTGACAAGCAAAAAGTAAGTCACTTGTAGTTCTAATATATGCTTTGGTAGTTTGGTTGCATTCTTCATATTCTACTATATGCTTCGTGATTAGTAATTATTTAGCACTAATTTAATTTATTCACATCCATGGTTTAACTTAGGCAGTGCGAGAACTATTTAAAGATTCAGAGCATAGATATTGTGTGAGACATATCTGGCAGAATTTTACAAAGAACTTTAATGGAGAAGCGATAAAGCATCAATTGTGGAGATGTGCTAGAAGTACTACTCATGGTCAGTTTAGAGAGAACATGGACAGAATGCTAGTTCTTAGTAAGGAAGCTCATGATTGGTTAGAGGAGTTAGATCCAAAACATGGGTAAGGGCATTTCAAAAAGATTTCCTCAAGTGTGATGTACTATTGAACAACAATTGCGAAATATTCAATAGGTATATTTTAGATGCAAGAGAACTCCCCATATTAACCATGATACAGAGGATTAAAGGACAAATGATGGGCAGACACTATGCTAAGCAACTGGAGGTGCTGAAATGGAATTGTACATCTGTCCCAAAGTGAGAAAAAGGTTGCAAAGACATATTGATGCTGCAGCCACATGTCATGCTGATTGATACGTCTACAACGTATATATAATTTTTGATGTATTCATGCCTTGTTTATAATATTTCTACATGATTTTGGTATGGATTTTGTTAGAACTAACCCGGACTGACGCTACTTTTAGCAGAACTACCGTGGTGTTATTTTTGTGCAGAAATAAAAGTTCTCGGAATGCGCTGAAAATCAACAGAGTTTTTTTGGAAAAGATAAAAAATACTGGAACAAAAATTTATCGGAGGGGAGTCCCATGGGACCCACGAGGTTGGAGGGCGCCCCCACCCCCCTGGGGCGCGCCCCTGTGCCTCGTGGACTCTCCCTGGGGCCTCCTGACTTGTTCTCGACGCCAACCTCTCCTATAAATCCCCAAACCTCCAGAAAATAACCGAAATTGGGAGTTCCGCCGCCGCAAGCCTCTGTAGCCACCAAAAACCAATCGGGACCCTATTTTGGCACCCTGCCAGAGGGGGGAATCATCACCGGTGGCCATCTTCATCATCCCGGCGCTCTCCATGACGAGGAGGGAGTAGTTCACCCTCAGGGATGAGGGTATGTACCAGTAGCTATGTGTTTGATCTCTCTCTCTCTCTCTCTCTCTCTCTCTCTCTCTCTCTCGTGTTCTTGACTTGGCACGATCTTGATGTACCGCGAGCTTTGCTATTATAGTTGGATCTTATGATGTTTCTCCCCCTCTACTCTCTTGTAATGGATTGAGTTTTCCCTTTGAAGTTATCTTATCGGATTGAGTCTTTAAGGATCTGAGAACACTTGATGTATGTCTTGCGTGGGATACCCGTGGTGACAATGGGGTATTCTATTGATTGACTTGATGTATGTTCTGGTGATCAACTTGCGGGTTCCGTGATCTTGGGAATCTATGCATAGGGGTTGGCACACGTTTTCGTCTTGACTCTCCGGTAGAAACTTTGGGGCACTCTTTGAAGTTCTTTGTGTTGGTTGAATAGATGAATCTGAGATTGTGTGATGCATATCGTATAATCATACCCACGGATACTCGAGGTGACATTGGTGTATCTAGGTGACATTAGGGTTTTGGTTGATTTGTGTGTTAAGGTGTTATTTTACTACGAACTCTAGGGCTGTTTGTGACACTTATCGGAATAGCCCAATGGATTGATCTCTTCGTTTGTTCTCCGCTATTAGTGACTTCGGAGTGACTCTTTGTTGCATCTTGAGGGATAGTTATATGATCTAATTATGTTATCCTTGTTGAGAGAACTTGCACTAGTGAAAGTATGAACCCTAGTCCTTGTTTCGAAGCATTGCAATACCGTTTTCTCTCACTTTTACCACTTGCTACCTTGCTGTTTTTATAATTTCAAATTACAAAACCTATATCTACCATCCATATTGCACTTGTATCACCATCCCTTCACCGAACTAGTGCACCTATACAATTACCATTGTATTGGGTGTGTTGGGGACACAAGAGACTCTTTGTTATTTGGTTGCAGGGTTGTTTGAGAAAGACCATCTTCATCATACGCCTCCCATGAATTGATAAACCTTAGGTCATCCACTTGAGGGAAATTTTCTACTGTCCTACAAACCTCTGCACTTGGAGGCCCAACAACGTCTACAAGAAGAAGGTTTCGTAGTAGACATCAAGCTCTTTTCTGGCGCCATTGCCGGGGAGGTTAGTGCTTGAAGGTATATCTTTTGATCTTGCAACTGAATCTTTTAGATTCTTTGTTTTATCACTAGTTTAGTATATAAAATAAAACTACAAAAAAAGGAATTGAGGGTGCCTCATAGGCTTCATCTTTTTAATGTCTTCCGTGAAAATGGTGGAAAGGAAAATTGTGCTCAAGTGCTAGAAGAGGAATGCATTAAAATGTTTGGCACTAAATCTTTGAATGATGAGCATGATTGCAATGTTATTAGTATGAATGCCTTGAATATCCATGATGCTAATGATATGCAAAGCCACAAGCTTAGGGATGCTATGTTTGATGAAGATGATATTTTTAGTCCCCCACGTTTTGATGAGCAAATTTATTATGATGAAAGCATGCGTCCTATTTATGATGATTATATTGATGAAAGTGGGTTTGGAAGAGTGTCAACTTTAGGAAGTAATGATCCCACTATTTTGGAGGGTGTTGAATCTTATTATAATTGTGCAAGTGGATTTGGAGAGGACATGACTTTATTTAGTGATGAATCCACTATTTTGGAAGATGCTATCTATGATGATTATTGTGATGACATGTATGTTATAAAGAATAATGATAACCATGAAACTTGTCATCATGATTTTAATTTTCCATTGGATTGTGCCTCACATGATAGTTATTTCGTTGAGTTTGCTCCCACTATTCCGAATGAGAAGAATTTTGCTTATGTGGAGAGTAGTAAATTTTCTATGCTTGGGCGTCATGAAAAGAATGCTTTATGTGATAGTTATATTGTTGAATTCATTCATAATGCTACTGAAAATTATTATGAGGGAGGAGTATATGCTTGTAGGAATTGCAATAATATCAAGTTTCCTCTCTATGTGTTGAAAATCTTGAAGTTATGCTTGTTTTGCTTTCCTATGCTAGTTGATTCTTGTTCCCATAAGTTGTTTTCTCACAAAATCCCTAGGCATAGGAAATGGGTTAGACTTAAATGTGCTAGTCATATGCTTCATGATGCTCCCGTTATGTTTCAATTCTTATCTTTTATGAGAGCATCATTGTCATAATCATGCCTAGCTAAAAAGGCATTAAAGAAAAACGCTTGTTGGGAGACAACCCAATATTTACCCCTACTAGTAGTGTTGATTACTTATCGTAGTTGATGCTAGTTGGTTTGCTTTGTGAATTACTAAATGTTCAGATCCTTTATGTTATTCAATACCCCTCTGATCTTAAAACTTCATGATGATGAGTGAGTAGTTACTTTTGTTCTTGAGGACATGGGAGAAGTCTTGTCATAAGTAATCATGTGAGCTTGGTATTCGTTAGGTATTTTGATAATATGTATGTTGTTATTCTCTTAGTGGTGTCATGTGAACGTCGACTACACGACACTTCACCATTTATGGGCCTAAGGGAATGCATTGTGGAAGAGTAAATAGATGATGGGTTGTTAGAGTGACAGAAGCTTAAACCCCAGTTTATGCGCTATTCCGTAAGGGGCTGATTTGGATCCACATGTTTAATGCTATGGTTAGACTTTGTCGTAATTCTTTTTTCATAGTTGCGGATGCTTGCGAGAGGGGGTAATCATAAGTGGGAGGCTTGTTCAAGTAAGAACAGCAATGAAGCATCGGTCCACCCACATATCAAATCATCAAAGTAACGAACGCGAATCAAACAAACTGGTGAAAGTGACTAGATGAAATTCCCGTGTGTCTTCAAGGAAGTTTGCATCATTATAAGTACTCGTTCCGGCCTGTCCTTTGGACTCAAAAGAATTGGGCTATCTTGCTGCACTTTATTTACACTTGTTACCCGTTCCAAATTATCTTGCTATCAAGCTATCTGTCATCGTTTATTTCAGTGCTTGCAGGAATTATCTTACCGAAAACCGCTTGTCATTTTCTTCTGCTCCTTGTTGGGTTCGACACTCTTAGTTATCGAAAGGACTACGATTGACCCCCCATACTTGTGGGTCATCAGCGATGTACAGAGGTAGATGTCCAGGAGTCTACGATTTATGGTCTGAATGCAATGAACAAGTGCTTCGCTACGAAGGCAGCTCCCACGACTCGTTCAATAACAGAGAGAAGGCAGAAAACCATTACAATCAGTATGTGCATAAGCAGAAGAGAAAAACTGAATTAATGGGTTCAGTGGATGTGCTAGCCAGAAACGGCTTATCGGGTTTAGCGGATGGAAGAACATGATAATTCTTCTTTAGTTTGTGATAATTGTGATATTGCTTTTATTAGATGGTCGCATGTAGACATGTATTGACCACTTTATTGTTTAGTAAGTAGGAACTTATACTAAAGAGGTTCCTTGTCATTTCAAATAAAGTTTGTGTGAACTATTTTATATAATGGTTATGTGAGTTTGTTGTTAGACATTGTCACTTGAAATGCATGTTTGTGTATTGTATATCTATTTTTGCGGCAGGGATTAGAGGGAAAAAAAAGTAGAAAGTGGTCTGGGAACGGATCTTTACCGAGCGGGGCTCTCGGCAAAGTGGCATGTGCTGGCAGATGAATGTGGCAGGTTTGCCGAGAGCCGCTCTCGGCAAAGAGCTGATGGAACAAGCCAACGTGAAGTCACTTTATTTTGCCGAGTGGTACTGTTTGGCTCTCGCCAAACTCTTTGCCGAGTGCCCGTGTCCTAGCTCTCAGCAAATTTCTGTTTGCCTGAGAGGTGTACGCCGGGTGGCCTTTGGTTTAGTGCAACTCTCGGCAAAAGCGTTGGCAGCGGTTATCGGTCCTTTACCGAGTGTCCGTGGCACTTGGCGTATATGCTGATTCAAGTAGTGTTTTTTCTTATGCGACTCTAGATTCTGACATTTCATTTTTGCTACTCTTAATTTTTGACAATTATCACAATTGCATTCCGTGGCAAAAGCAATATTTCCAGTGCCCAACACACATATCTTGTTTTATAGATCCACACAGATATTTAGGCCTGCAAGTATTTCGGCCAACCAAAGCCCAACCGCACCACTCACACCCTACCCTAGTTTCTCCAGCCGCCGCCTCTCCCCTCTCGGTCCATCCCCAAATCAAAGCCAAATCAGCGACGAGGACGACGGCATCGGTTGCGCGGCCATGAAGGAGGAGGAAGGCGGCTGCAGCAGCGAGAAGCCGCGGGTGGAATGGGCGTCGCTTCAGCCGGACCTCGTCCAGCTCATCGCCGACTGCATCATCTCCACCAGCGGCGTCGAGGAGTACATGGACATGAGGGCCGTCTGCCCCAGCTGGCGCTCTGCCGTCTCCAAGCCATCTCCTCACACCGCGGTCGCGGATCTCCGTTTCAGGCCACGGCAGTGTCTTGCTTGACCGAGCAGACGACGACCAAGGCCGGCCCCTCTTCCTCGACGTCACCACAGGGCGCTTCCGCCGCCTGCGCCGCCCCGTGCTCCGTGACTACATCTTCGTCGGTGCATCCGACGGCCTTCTCGTCCTCGGGGACAGGGACTCAGGGAGCCCCCGCATGCCGCTCGTCTCTTCAACCCATTGACTGGTGACGTGTTTCCCTTTGCGGCGTCCATACCTCCGGAACCTCGGGTGCACACTGCAATCGCTGGCTCGGAACCAACGATTATCTTCTCGTTCGCACCGTGCCACGGAGAATACCAAGATATATATCCCAGCTTATTGTTCTGTTGCCCACAGGCCACGGTGTCACGCTGTTTACTCTGCTAATCCCACAGGCCAGCTCCGCCTGGTGAAGTTTCATGATGCTGCTTTAAGCGACGAAGGCTTGTTCTATCTCAGGAGCATGGTCACCTATGCAGGCAATGTTTACGTGCTCAGTACTGGAGGTATTTTGTGCAAGATTGTTGGGACCGGTGGCCACTGGTATGCGGAGCGGTTACTGGAGATTGACATGCACTACACTGGTGGTCTCATCTCTCATGGAGGCAGTCGGTAAACTGCTGCTTGTTAAAGAGGAATCTGAAATGATTCAAGTTTTCAACGTGGATGTTAAGCGGGAGGTACTTGAACCAAGCGAAAGTATCGGCAGCAGTGCGCTCTTCCTAAATCACGGCAACTGCATTGTTGTTGACGCAGATAAGCTTCCTTCCATCGAGCGCAACTGCATCTACAGCACTTTCATTGATAGGATATACGTCTCGTATGACCTCAGTGATGGCAAGAAAAAATGCATCACCAGCCTCCATGTGCCCGGAGGCCTCGCTGATGATATCATCCATGAAGGCCCTTTGAGCCTTGCTCAGGTTCTCCTCACTCCGTATCCAGAAGTTAAAGATCAACTTGATCGTATCCTACATGAGAAAAAACTGAATTCCCTTGCAAGTGTTTTTCTTTCTCGTTGGACAGAACGGCGGAATGCCAAGATTGGTTGTTTGCTGGGCACAAGCTGAGGATGCTCTAAGCAAGAGCTACAGCTGGGTGCCTGGGTTGATTTTTGCACATTTGCACCTGGAGAATTGCTGAAGACTTGGTGCCATTCTGTTTGTTTTGTCTCTTTATCCAGTGGTGTAGTTCATGTGCTGTTTTTGTTGGATACTTGGATATGATCGATGTGCCCTAGTAGTAGCAGCTTTGTAATGTATCTGGTGCTGTTTCTGTCGAGTACTCCCTTCGTTTCTAAATATAAGACCTTTTAGATATTTCAATACGGACTACATACGGATGTATATAGGCGCATTTCAAAATGTAGATTCACTCATTATACTCTGTATGTAGTTGACATACTCCTTCCGGTCGGAATTACTTGTCACAAAAATGGATAAAAATGGATGTATCTACAACTAAAATACATCTAGATACATTTATTGCTTGGACGAGTAATTCCGAACGGAGGGAGTATGTCATTAACCTGCAGGCTCCACCCTTGGTTTGTCCCAGAAATCTTGTACTGATCTTTTTTGTGAGGGAATGAAATCGGTAGCTGTGCTCCATATAATCCCGCCAGCAACAGCATTTCCTGCCTTTTGGTGGCGTAGGGGTTCGAGCTCTATCCCATTGGAGATGAACACCTCCTTTCCTCAGCCGTCGACTCCCCTGCCAAGATTTGGGGTTAAATTTCTTGGGTTTTGGTTGTTGTTTGGTTCACAGAACACATTTTTAAGTTGATTGTTGTTTGTGTCTAGAAATAGAGTAGCAGTCTAGTCTGTGTTGGATGGAATGTTTTTGCTGCTGAATGGCTTAACGATGGTTAAATGGGTACCTGAATTATATCTGCAGTAACTATTATGCAGAGATATAGGCCATAATATATAACCCAATAGAAAATAGTTCTCTCTTTTTTCATAACTAAACTAATTGATAGGTCTCTCTTTGCATATATCCTCACAGCGTCATAGCGTGCCAGTTGTCATCAGTTCATGATTAGAGGCTCAGTACTTTGGTGGGCAAGCTGAAGACCGTCCTCAGTTGTCATGAACACGATGTACAATATGTGTCTCATGTATTCTATATTCCACGCATTGCATGGTTGAACCTATGAGGGACCGGCCGCAGCCGCTGCGTCTGTGTCTTTCACATCGCTCTATGGGTGCATAGAATACAAGGAGAGGCAAGCGTTTGGAGATCAAAACTCAGATAGCGGTCTGTTTCAGAGTGTGTAAGCAACTGTACTGCCGGAATTGACAACAAATTTGGCCAGTGCCCAGTTGTTTGCCAAGTTCACGACAGAAGGACGTGGTCTTGATGATTTCTTTCTCCTTCTATATATACTTTCCTGTGGATTTCTGATTGCAGGGAGCCAGTCGAGTAGGGTCCTTCCACTCCCTTGAGGTCCCTGCCAATGGTGCGAACGGCAGCCATCATTGTCCAGCATGCATATCGTTGGCGCTGTCTAGGTATCCTCACCTCCCAATACTCATTCTCAGCAGTCAGTGTTTGCTTCTGGTGATCTTCAAATAATTGGGTTTAAGTTGTGTCTTTACTGAATATTCCTATTGAGATACTGGATTTGAGATTATTATGAGATACTGATTTAATATTAGAGGACATTCATAGTGGGCACCTGCAGGGCAACCATGCTTGGCGACGTTCGATCGGTCGGCGTCACCGCGAGTGCGCGATCATGATGCAAGAGTGATGCCATCCAAACAGAAGTGGCGCGCAACGGCATCATGCTGTAGGCCATCCTATTAAATTAACTGTTTGTGTAGCGTGTATAGGACTGCACACGTTCCCGCCGAGCTTCTGAAGTTTGAAAATTAATTAGAGCTCAACGTGTATGTGGATTCAACCAACGATGTCTTCATTGAGTGCTCTAAGAAGTGATCGAGGTCACTGTCCTGAAGTAGAAGAAGCAGCATGGCAAGTCAGCTTGGTGACAAGGTGTAGCAAGCACAATATAACACAACATGTATCTTGCCCTCAAACCTCAATACACCAGATTTTTCTTAGACCCAGCCAGATGCATGGGCACAACAAAGAGAAATATGATGTGATGCATGGTCTTCAAAAACGAGAAATCAAAAACCTTCTGCCCAATGATTAATTGTCCTTTGATAGATAATTCAATTTCTATTTATATAGCTAATTTTTGTTGTATTATTTAATTTGGAGAGTTAGTATGTTTGTCTAGATCTATCTCTTCCACCTTGTGAGACTAAGAAAGGAAATCAGGTGGAAGTTGGAGCATGTCTAGACTCTACATGGTACTGGACTGCAGGTACATACTAACATACGTGTGTTTATTCCTTCCTTTGTGTGCCTGTATTTTCCTGATTAGGAAAAAGGGGGATCGGAGGAGATAATCATTCGATCCCCAACTAACATCCCAAGCTGTTAAGTTAAGCTTTATAAAGCTAGCAAGGAGTTCTGAAACATGAATGTTCTGCTTCTCTTCTGTAGTTCTATCTATTTCATCTTAAATTCTCATTTTTTTACAATTTCGTGACAATCACTTTAGATAAAGCCACCTGTAGGTATGGTGAAACCTGAAAGTTTCTTTATACCCCTTCCTACAATATACGGTTATTTCCTCATAGATGTTGCTTCTTATGTAATACTAACATGTATTGTGAGAGTGTTCATGTGTTAAATTCTTGAATTTATGACTGGTTTCCTTATGGTTTATTAGCTTGACTTAAAATACGTAGATGGTGCTACAATTTCTCCCGTTGTCATTCCAGTGTAGATTAAAAGAACACAATTGTGATCAGTAACACTAAATATAAATAATAGTTGGTTCCTAGACAATCACAAGAACTTGTATATGGAAAAATACAAAAGCATCTACAAATGCAAGTCAAACCACGACCTAGCATTCAATCAAGAGAATGGCCCTATCTATTTTTTTTTGCATGGTAATACGTGTCTCATTCGTATCATAAAGATTAAAGTACAAGTCACGTAACACTAGTAGAAAAAGCCCCATCCATCCCGGTTCGTGAGGGCCTTTAGTCCCGGTTCTGGAACCGGGACTAAAGGGTCGTTACTAAAGGCCCCCCCTTTAGTCCCGATTCTTATGCGAACCGGGACTAAAGCCCCTCCACGTGGCCGCTGTCTAGAGCTCCACCTTTAGTCCCGGTTGGTAACACTAACCGGGACTAAAGGCAATTATACGAAATTTTATTTTTTGATTTTTTTTATTTTCAAATTTCTGAATTATTTTACAATTTAATATTTAATCAGCACTCATCACTGCTCAATTTAACCTCTAATCTCTAATCACCCCTCATCATTCCAAATCATCTAACTTCCGGGTTATATTTCCCCTCGTTCCCAAGTCTGCACTTGTTGTTTTCCTGACAATAGTAAGATGTCAATCCTATTAACCTCAGGAGTTTAGCTTGAGCATGAAGTCACATGTTTCACTGTTTGAGTTTGAAACTACTCCCTCCGTCCCACAATATAAGAGCATTTTTTACACTAGTGTAGTGTCAAAAATGCTCTTATATTACAGGACAGAGGGAGTATTATTCTAAAAACAATAATTATTTAGTAACACTAATATTTCTTGAATAAGTAGTTTGACCATAGTTTGACCAGATTTGACCAAAATTCAAAATACTGAAATAATTATTTAGTAACACTAATATTCTTGAATAATTTTTAATACCACTAATACTTCTTGAATAAGTAGTTTGACCATAATTTGACCAGAAGCCCATTCGATATCGTATGCAAAAGATATGGCCGTTTTATTTTTTCATAACACTTTTTTGCAAAACATGTCCAAATTTAATTTTTTTAAATTTTCCTAACTAATAGATGTAGTGACATAACTACATCTCGATGGATATTAATTTTTGAAGTTTTTATCATTTTCTTTTGCTTTTTACAAAACTGAAAAGGCGATTGGGGGGGGGTGGTGGTGGTGGTGGTGGTGGTGGTGGTGGGGTTAGAGTTTGAAAATGGGGCCTTTAGTCCCGGTTTGAGACACGAACCGGGACTAAAGGGCATTGCACCCTTTAGTCCCGGTTCATGTCTCAAACAGGGACTAAAGGTCTAATCTTTAGTCCCGGTTTGAGATACGAACCGGGACTAAAGGGCATCGCACCCTTTAGTCCCGGTTCGTGTCTCAAACCGTGACTAAAGGGCTCATTTGAACCGAGACTAATGCCTTTAGCCCCACGAACCGGGACCAATGCTCACATTAGTCCCGATTCGTGACTGAACCGAGACTAATGGGCTTATCTGGCCCGAACGTATGCCCTGTTTTCTACTAGTGTAAGGAGCGACATGACAAAACTGAAAAGATAGCAAAACATCTTTGAGCTTGACACCAACGCCCATCACCTGCCTCCGGCACCATGACAGCAGCCACCGAAGAAAAGAATGATGGATCACCTCCTCGCCCGAGCTCGACGCTGCTCCATCGCTGATATGCAGCTTTGCGGACCTCCAAGGTGGCTCACCAAAAGTGAAGCCTTTACCGTTGAACGAATCAGACCGGGGCAACACCCCGGACACGCCATCGAACTCCAGATCTTGCACCCCACCGCGACTAGGACGTCGCAAAAGGAAACAATACCTGCCCTCCACGAACCACGATCCTAGCACATGTTCCGTCTTTCAGATGTCGTCGATGCAGACCACAATCTGCATCCGCTCCTGGACTACCTCCCAAGCTCCGCGCCGACGCTGGAGCAAACGCCATCGCAACGGCGGAGCCCGAGGGCACAGGTCCACCACGAGGATGCCGCCGCCGCCACACCATCCTTGCTTGAACAGACTGGTTTCCAAATCCACCCCCAATCATAGGACCGATGGCCTTGTCAAGGAAGGATCCGAAGAATCTTTATTCAGCGATGTCATCGTCGCCGCCGAAACAAAGACGATGAACAAGCTAAAAATCTAGACTATGAGGGAGTAAAAACGATCCACATGCGTGGATCCGGCGACCCCCCTCACCACCGACGACCGAGGTCGCCGGTGGAGGGGAGCCGCCGGTGGACAGCGCTGGAAAATTGGGCTCTCCTGATGGCCCTATCTAATTCATTGCTATGGGCAACTAACTCGAAAATAGCATGTGTACATGCAGCTCCCCGTAATTCTTCTTTTCGAGAAGAAAGGGATCTTTTCATAGAAAACTTTAAAATAAGTGAATAGAAAAACAATTTCCATGGTATGATAACGTACGACATGATACCTTTCCTATTTTTTCCCAATTATTTTCTTCATATTCACAGGTATTTGTGTGATTGTTATGTCAACACAAGTTTAAAATTATCTTTCCCCAACTTCTCTGTTACATCCTAGAATTTCAACTTCGAACCTAATCTTACATATTTCGCCACATTCTTGTCTCTCATCATGCACAAAATTTAATCTTTCATCTACCTAGGATATCATTTCCTTAATTGTTCTATCTTGTATTGCCTTGATATTTTCGACAAAACCAATTTGAATGTTTTCACGACAGTGCATGTTGCCACTCAACTTTCTTATTCGTTGCCTCTTTTCTTTTTTGGAGTTGTGCAATACTGTTCCAATATATATTTCACGAAATTAAAGAGGCTTTAGAAAAATATTTTTCTTGTATTCCTTTTGCAGATGTATTTTGTGTGTGTACTTTCCCATGTTTCTTATTCGTTGCCTTCCGTGATAAGAGCATGTACAACCATAAGTACCAAAATTCTCCCCCGAAACGCCTGTGGACGCTCGAGCACGTCCGCAGACAGTGACCTGGCGGCACAAAAATTGCCCGATATATCCATGTACCTCAAACTTCATTCCTCAATCCGTACAAGTCATGCAGAATAAAAATCTAGGTACTACATAGAGGTATCCTATCTATTCATTGTCGGAGATGTCCACTATCTTCGTGGCTGGCTCCGGGTAGATGGGCAGCCGCGGCTTGTCGGACGTACTAGAGGCGAAGAGCCCGTCGATCTCCGCCCTTTGCTACTGGATGAAGCACCGATTATCCTCCACCAAGGCCTTATCCTGGATGGACTCGAGAATGGCAGTCTGCTCTGCCATCTCGTCCGCTATGGCCTCCTCCAAGCCGAAGCCCGCAGTCGGCTCCGCTGTGTCGTCCTTCCACGGCTTCGCCGCCTCCTCCTCATCCTACGGATCCGCCCCTTTCGTGGGCATGGGGTCCTGCTCCGCCTCCGGTTGTTCCCCCCTCCTCCTCCACCTCCTCTTCCTTCCCTGTCTACGGTGGATTCGAATGCAGGCTGGTAGCGACACGAGCAGCGTGCCTGACCCGGATCTCCTCCTCGAGTTGCAACTGGCGTTCCAACGTCAACATGGCATATGTGGTGATCCTCTTCTAGGCCATGGGAAGAGACTACGACGAGCGGATGGAAGCTGGCGGCACAGATGGGAGGGAGAGGGAGGAATGGGGATGGGCTAGGGCTTGGCTGTTGCCGTTTGGCTTAAATAGGTGGACTTGCTCCCTAGGGCGGCACGCCGAAGCGGTGTCATGTGGTGCCAAGAATGCATCCGCACCGAGAACCGGAGTAGGCAGTTGTTGGACCATCAGTCTCTGCGCGTGACCGTGTGGGCCCTTGTGGTCAGTCTGACGTGGTGGCCACGTCCGGGTTTCCCATATCCACCTCAGATTTTGCTTTTGAGAAACATATCCGCCTTAGATATGGGGGTCAGTCTGGGCCTTTAACGGGTCCAATCCCAATCTGTAACAATCAGTAACACATATTTTCTCTTTTAGATCCACACACACATTTCTACCAGCCCAAGCCCAAGCGCACCACTCACACCCTACCCTAGGCCCTAGCTTCTCTCCAGCCGCCGCCCTTCTCCTCTCGGTCCGTCCTTTCTCCCCCAAATCCCCAAATCCTCACTCGAACCCAAACCCTAAGCATCGGCGAGATGTTTGTCGAGGACGATGGCATCAGTGGCGCGACCATGAAGGAGGAGGAGGGCGGCTGCATCAGTGAGAAACGGTGTCGCTTCAGCCGGACCTCGTCCAAAGCATCGCCTACTGCGTCCTGTCCGCCAGCGGCGTCGACGAGTACGTGGGCATGAGGGCTGTCTGCCCCAGCTGGCGCTCTTCCGTCGCAAAGCCATCTCCACACACCGCGGTCGCCGACCTCCGTTTCCGCCGATGGCAGTGAGTCTTGCTCAACGGGGCAGACGATGACGAAGGCCGGCCCCTCTTCGTCAACGTCACCACAGGGTGCTTCCACCGGTTGCGCCTCCCAGTGCTGCGTGAGCAGCGTGACTACATCTTCGTTGGTGCATCCGCATGCCGCTCGTCTGCTCAACCCATTGACTGGTCACGTGCTTCCCTTTGCAGCGTCGATTCGTCCGGATCTCTGGGTGGAGACGGCAGTCGCTGGGACTGAACCAACGATCATATTCTCTTTCCCACCAGTCTACTTCTCCGTGAGGTGTCCTTTGGAGCGAATCGGCGGTGACGCGGTTTACTCTGCTGATCCCAATTCCCACAGGCCAGCTCCGTCCTGTGACTGTGATGCATTTATAGCACTGATGCTGGAAACAAATTTGATAGCATGTACGTGAGATATGACCTCAGTGACGGCAAGAGAAAATACGTCAACTGCCCTCAGGTTCCTCAAGATGTTCGTGTAGCTGAAAGCGGTATAATACATGAATGCCCTTTGAGCCTTGCTCAGCTGCTTCTCACTCCCTATCCAGATGTGATAGATCAACTAGATCGTATCCACCAAACCTAACTCGTAGGCCTTCAGTGTTTAGCGACTTGCTCAATTTCAAATGTCATGCTGCAACCTCGAAAAAGGCATTGAATTCCTTGGCAACTAGTTTCTTTGTCACTGGACTTGATTGCAGCCAAAACGCTTGTGCTGCAGCTTCGGGCTGCTGAGGTTCTAAACCAGGAGCTACAGCGTAGTGGAGAATCGCTGAAGAGTAGTGAAATCCTATCTTTTTTGTGTATTCATCCACTGGTGTAGTTAAAGTCCTGTGCCTCGCTGTCGTTGGTGGAGCCCTGATAGTGATAGTGGTTGTGTAATGGATATGTTGATGTTTGTATCATGCAGTTGCAAGTGCTGGATATGTTGCTGTCGTTGGATATGATGCGCCCTAGTAGCAGCTTTGTAATGCATCTGATGCCGTTTTTTTCTTGTATACGCACGAGTGTGTGTACTACTCCCTCCGTTTCCAAATATAAGCCTTTTTAGAGATTACAACAAGGGACTACATACGGAGCAAAATGAGTGAATATACACTCTAATGTTTATATACATTCGTATGTTGTAGTCCATTGGCAATCTCTAAAAAGACTTATATTTAGGAAAGGAGGGAGTATATATTAAAGAAAGGAGTGGGGTGAAGAGCCCTTCCACAATTGAGTTGCATATTACATGTGCCCAAATCCGCCCTAGCGTTGTCTAGTGTATCTCCTCGGCGTAGCCCATGTTGATAACGCTTCCAAGAAGTGGGCTACGTCTCCTTTGGTTAGCGCTGCCTGCTTCCATATCCTTGTTTCTCCTTCTATCCTATCAACTATAAAGCTTATCGACGGCACTACTCCATCAAATACAATCGCATTTCAGTGTTTCCACAATTCCCAGAGAACCAGGATGATCATTGCTCTGTCGTCCTTTCCATTGCGCCGGGTGCCAATCTTGCTTTGGCACCATTCTGGAAGCTTCTCCCCTCCCGATGGAATCCAGTCTTGCTTGTCGAGTGCCTGGCAGATGATTGTCCAGACCTCGCGCGTGAACACACAACCAAGTAGCAGGTGGTTTATCGTTTCTTCTTCCTGGTCGCAGAAAGGGCATGCTTCTTGGTGATCCAGTCCCCTCTGAGCAAGGCGGTCCGAAGTCCAGCATCTGTTCCGTAGAGCCAGCCAAGTGAAGAATCTACAGTGCAGACGGGCCTTTGATTTCCATGTAAACGTTGCGGTTGGCGCCACCTCCCTGCCCCAGAACCTAGCCGCGTACCTTGATCTGATCGAGAAGTGACCATCTGTCTCCCATGCCCATGCGATGGAGTCTTGCTAATCCTGCTGTATCTCTTATCTCGTGATCGCGGTCCAGAGGGTGAAGTACTCCTAAAGCAAAGTCGGTGTGAGGTCAGGTCCAATATCTCTCGCCTAAGTATTGTCAGGTATTGCTTGGCGCACTGTGCGTTCTTCGCGTGTCTTCCTCTTTACTTGACCATATAGGCCCGGCGCGAGCTCCTGCACCCGCTGCCCTTGCAACCATCTATCTTCCCAAAACAGTGTATGTCTTCCATTCCTAACTTTAGATAGGGCACCGGCTTGGTATAGCTGTAGCGATTGTCTTGGCACACAAATCCTAAATTCCGCCCATGGCCTTGAGGGGTCCGATCTCTGGAGCCACGGCCATCTTGATTGCATCGCTATGTTTAGCCATTCGAGGTGTGGGATGCTGAGGCCTCCAGCCCACATAGGTGTACATATTGTCTCCCATGCAACAGAGCATTGTCCACCATTTGTCGTTGCCTTAGCGCACCAGAGGAAACCCCGACAGATCTTGTTCATCGCCGCAATCTTCTTGTGTGGTATGTCCATGCAAGAATGGTGTGAAGAGGCATTGCACATAGAACCGATTTGACTAAGAGTAGGCTCCCGCTCTTTGACATGCCGGCTGCCTTGCACCTTGGTAAGGCTGCCGCAAGTTGATCCACCAGGCCCGAGAGTTGAGTAGATGATTGCTTATGGATAGTGTGTTGCAAGCCAAGATACTTGCCAGGGAACGTGCCGCTTGGGCATCCTATGGTTGCCACCACCCTCTCCCGAGTGTCCGAAGGGCAACGGATCGGGTAGGTTGCACTTTTGGTAAGGTTCACATGTAATCCTGAAGCGCCACCAAAGATTCGTTGAAGCGAGGAGCATGCTTGTAGGTCTTGATCAAATGGCTTGGCGAAGATCATGATGTCATCGGCAAATATCGAGAGGCGGTGTTTCATTCCCCTCCATGCAAGTGGAGCCATGATTCCACGTGAGGTCGCAAGTTCAAACATCCGTTGTAGCGGCTCCATGATTAACATGAAAAGCATCGGTGATAGTGGGGCTCCTTGCCTTAATCCCTTGCAATTGTATATGGGTCCTCCTGGAGCTCCGTTTACCATGATCCTCGTGGAAGAGGTAGATAGCGGGCCACAAATCCACGCAAGTCAATTAGGCCCGAAGCCCATAATTCGCATTACTTCTAGGAGAAAAGGCCAGTGCACCTAGTCAAACGCCTTCGAGATATCCAATTTCAACATTACAGCCTCTTCCTTTATTGCATGTAGCCGACGTGACGTGCCTTGCACGAGAATGAAGTTCTCATGGATCAATCTACCCTTCACGAAGGCACTTTGGTGCATTCCAACAAGCGATGGCAAGTCAGGCGCAAGTCTGTTTGACAAAGTCTTGTCAAAGATTTTTATCGTTCCGTGGATGAGGCTCACTGGCGGGAAGTCTCGGATGTCTACCGCACCATCTTTCTTGGCAGGAGCGACACAATGGCTTTGTTGATAGCCGGCAGTCCTCTCATGTCTCCTCCGTAGAAATGTCAACTTGCTCCAGACAAACGTCACAGCGAAGAACAGGAAAACTGACCTGGCTTTCTTGATGGGCGGCGCGAACATGCTCTAGAGCGGAGGCATCTTCACCTGGCGAAGCGCAGCCTCATCTTGAACCAGATACCGGCGACGCCGATGCCAACACCAACTCCCACGCCGACGCCAACGCCGCAGCCAAGCCCGAGTGATGATGCCTCCGCTACGCCCAGCCCAGAAGCCGCGCCGATGCCACCTAGCCCGCGCACGCGACGCCGACCCTTCAAACGCTGGAGGCCGACCCCACCGTTTGATGATGCATTCCTTGTGTGTCCTTTCGTTTTGTGCACCGAACTTTTCATTTGATCGCCGAACTGTGGCATGGGGATGATCGCCAAATTGTGGCGCTGATCGCCGGTTATGGCGGTTTTTTGGAGCGGGAACGGACCAAGTTTGAATATGCTGCGCCTTGGGTGCGGCACCTAGGGGCGTGGCTAGGGCCTTGATCGCCCCGAACTGTGCGTCTAGGCGGATGGTAACAGGAGACAAGGGACACGATGTTTTTACCCAGGTTCGGGCCCTCCCGATGGAGGTAAAACCCTACTCCTGCTTGATTAATATTGATGATATGGGTAGTACAAGAGTTGATCTACCACGAGATCAGAGAGGCTAAACCCTAGAAGCTAGCCTATGGTATGATTGTTGTTCGTCCTCCGGACTAAAACTCTCCGGTTTATATAGACACCGGAGAGGGCTAGGGTTACATAGAGTCGGTTACAATGGGGGGAGATCTTCATATCATATTGCCAAGCTTGCCTTCCACGCCAAGGAAAGTCCTAACCAGACACGGGACGAAGTCTTCAATCTTGTGTCTTCATAGTCCGGGAGTCCGGCCAAAGGTCATAGTCCGGCCATCAGGACACCCCCTAATCCAGGACTCCCTCAGTAGCCCCCGAACCAGGCTTCAATGACGATAAGTCCGGCGCAAGTTTGTCTTCGGCATTGCAAGGCGGGTTCTTCTCCAAATTCCATGTACCTGTCGGATAGTGTCCGGCTTCTGGTGCGTGTTGCTCTCCTCAGCTTCTGTGCCCAATAATGACCATCTTCCACGTGTCAAACGAATGTGAAAAGCGAGGGTTTTTTTTTCATTTACCCCCACAGTCGCGTAAATGAGCCGCCCATAAAAGAGACGGGGGTTTAGATCCAATTCACACCACCTTCCCTCCACGAGTACTCATCAGAGCGCTTTCGACAGAGATCCATTCCACCATGGCCGGTCGAAGTAGCTCCTCCTCTCACCTCTCCAGCCCTCGGCCCGGAGATTGGGTGCGGTGTTCCGTCCCACATAGCAAGCTAGTAGTGCTTCATTCCAAGGGGCTCCTCCCCCCAGCATATATGGTCCCAATTCGAGCCGGGATCGCCACCTATAGCGGCGGAGAGCAGGCGGAGAGCGTCCCCAATCCCTCTCAAGGAGAGCGGGTATGCCTAGTCCGTTATTTAATAAGAGGACTCGTATTTCCAATTCATCCGTTTCTCCGAGGGCTACTGGAGTTCTACGGCCTCCAGCTACACAACCTCACGCCTGCCTCCATTCTGCATGTTGCGGGCTTCGTGGCCCTCTGCTAGCTGTTTTTGGGCATCGAGGCCCATTTCGCACTGTGGAAGAGGTTGTTCTGCCTTGTGCCCTGCTCTCAGGAGGGGTCAATTTATCAAGTGGGTGGAGCCGAACTATAGCGCATCGCCGGGACCGGATATCTATCCGGTACCCCAAAGAAGGCGTCCGAGGACTGGCCTTCAGAATGGTTTTATATGGATGACGTCCCCCTGCCGGACCCTGTACGGATCGGCCTTCCTGAGTTTAACAACGCTCCGTTGAAGAAATGCCTGAGCTGGCGCCCACGAAACCCTCAGAGGAAAACTGACAGGGACGTCCTTTACCTGATGAGCCGGATAAGATTGTTGGCCCATTCCGGTTGACCATGATCGAGGTCATGGCCACATGCATTACGCGGGGGGTGCAGCCGCTTCAGTACAGAGGCCACCCCATGTGGGATTTCAACAGGGAGGATGACGCCACCCGATGCGGTCGCAAGGGGCCGGATTCGGCCGCCACTCTAACGAAGATCTTATCCGCTTTGTACAAGGGAGAAGAAGAGGAATTCCTCCGTGTCAACCCACGGGGTGGATTCTCTATGTACAGTCCTCCAAGCTGGGTGAGCGAACACTTTCACTTGTCTACCCGCTTTCGAAATTCCCATAATTGAGTACTTAGTCTAGCGATGCTAACGCAGGAGCTGCGCCAGACTGTGAAGGAGATAAACAGCCCTCCTCCGCAACCCGAGGACCCAGAACGGTCCCTCGATCCGGACTCCCAAGAGGACCCGGACTTATGTGTGGAGTTAATTGATGGGGTGTTTCATCAATTGAGTAAGGACAACACCTTAGTGACCATTACGGCCGACTATCCCGGACTACTTCCGGCCTCAAAGGTGACCGAGACCGAAGTCCCAGTACTTTCAAGAGGATTCATCCATGCTTTATTTTGATTGCCGTAAACCAATAGTGTTTCGCTTTGCAGGGGAAATCTTTGAGGCGGAGGGCCGAGCCCGCGGTGGGTAGCCAACAAGGGCCACTGAAGCCAGGCGGGCTAAAAAGAAGTGCGGAGCATATCGAGATTCCGGCGCAACGGTACGGCGTGCAATTTTAACGCCTAGGGTTTATGTCCTCAAGTCACACTAACACCTATGCTCTCCTTAAGAGGAAGAGCACCCGCTGGACTATATCCACCGGCCAGGCTTCAAGGTCGGGTCCAGAAGCGGAGGCGAACACGGGGGGCGCACCGGACGCTCCTCCGACAGAGGACGCGGACGGGTTATCTGCCACCAATTCAGAGGTGGAGAGTGCCATGAACCACAGGCGTCGCCGGGCTGTTCTTCGTGACGCATGTTTTTCCCAAGAGGCGTTGGACGCTTTTAATACAGGAGATGCGTATCTCCGTGCCGCTCAAAATGGTCTAGCCAGAGCCACATAGCAGTATGTGAAAGACATACGGGTGAGTAAATCTGATGGTTATATATGTCAGTAGCCCCCGAGACTTGAAACAGTTAAGATAACTAATTTAAGGATCATATGGTATGCAGGATCTTACAAAGAAGAACACGCAACTGTCCCAGGAGCTGGAAGTCTGCAAGGCCCAACTCGAGGCCGCACTGGCCGTTTCAGAGAATGCCAAGGGGACCCCCTCGGGTAATATATGCTTCGAAAGATAATCCTGCTGTGAAGTGCGGTATATGTGCAATTCTGACAATAACAGTGCAGATGGAGCCGGAGTGAATCCGGACAAACAGCAACTCCTGCGCCAGTTAAAGGCCGGCGAGAGCGTGCTGACGAGGGTGAGGCAAGAGAAGAACAAGCTTCAAGACACCAATACCCAGCTTGGCGAGGAACTAAAGGATGTTCGTGCTCAGCTGTCTGATTCCGTAAAGGAGAATCGACGACTTCGACGCGGCATTTTTAGTAAGTGCTTAAGCGAATCTTCGAACAAAGAGTTCGGCGAGGAAGTCGATTGACAGAGCTATGTCTGTAGATGTGCTGACAGGTCGTCCTGCGGAGGAGATGCCCGGTTCAGCGGGGGACCTTCTTCTTGAGCTGCTGCAACTGCACGAACGTGTTCGGCACGCGATGCAAGGCGTCGTCCAGGCTATATGGCCATCCCTCTCCATGCCCGAAGGCCTTGGAGAGCTTGCAGAGAAGCTGGAGGGAGTGCGGCAGCGCTTCCGGTTGTGGAAGATATCGACCTGCCGTCAAGGTGCCAGGGAGGCCTGGGCCATGGTGAAGACTCGGTACACGAAGGCTGACCCGAACCACATGGCCGAGGTCGGCCCTGTGGGGCCTGACGGAAAGGAGATCCCTGCCAGTTTAGTGTATGGCCAGGTAGAGCTGGCTGCCAAGTATTCTCAACAGGACTGTAAATTAGACAGCCTGTTGGATGGTATTGAAGAAGAATATACCGAGTCAAATTGACTATGTAATTTAAAATGACATGTAAAATGCCTTCTAGCCGGATTGTAGATCGTTTGTCATCGCGGACCTTTTCGCTTCAACCTCTGGACCCGATAGTCTGGAGTGTGTCCGAATACCCTCTCGGTTATGTAAGAACCGGGGCATGCATGGAGACCAGGCGTAGGGGTCATAAGTGCTTTAGCAGACAAGTGCCCAACTAGTTATGTTATATTACATGGTTAGTAAGAAACATCTTCCAGGGAGAATAGTTCCGTTAGGGGTTCCTTTCCCTGGGAGGCATGCCCTAAAGTGCATGTCCGAACTGCGAGAAAAAAGCAGAAAAGCATCTGGGGGCAGATAAAGAAACAAGAAAAATCATCTTTTAGTTCACCGACCGAATATTCCCTTAAGAACGCTAGCTTTCGGCTTCACCCAGTCTGAGGTACACGTCCGGCTGACCCGGCAGTAACAATCGCAGAGGTGCTCCCTTTACCACCTAGCCGAACAAACAGGAACGTAGGGGTAAGCACAGGAGCCAGGCAACCCAGCTTGGCCAAAACTTAAGTCATATCGATGCATATAATGGTGTGTAAAAGGTTCATGCGGAAGTGTCACACATGTTTTGGGCATGAGGCCCGTTTATATAAACTTCTGATAAAGAAGCCCCCAGGTATAATGAGCGCGGGTGGCGCGTCAAGTGTGTGCGAGCAACGCGCAGGCAAGCCCCTAAGGCTTGGGAGAAAAAGGTAGGGAGAAGGAGAGAAATACCAGGCAGCTAATTTGAAAAAAAGATAAAATAAAAAAAGGGGACAGAGGAAGGAGATGAACACGGAGTCCGGCGCTAGGCGTAGAATCTTCGTAGGCGTGCTGCGTTCCATGGGTTCGGCTCGAGTCGGTTGTCCGATGCGTTTCGCAGACGGTACGCTCCACCAGTCTGGACTTGGTCGATTATGAAGGGACCCTCCCATTTGGGCTTTACTTTGTCCTTTTTCTTGTCCGGCAGGCGTAGAACTAGTTCGCCAACGTTATAAGTTTTGGCCCGTACTTCTCTGCTTTGATATCTTCGAGCCTGCTGTTGATAGAATGCGGAACGGGCTTTTGCTACGTCCCACTCCTCCTCCAATACGTCCAAGCTGTCCTGCCGATCGAGCTCGGCTTCTCACCTTAAAAAATTGTGTGAATCCGGTAGTGCGATTCGGCGTGGTCCGCAGCCCCCAGAGTACGGAGTCAAGCTCCTCTACCCAGTGCGTGTTAGATTCCTTGAGGGATCGCACTAGTCTGGGTTTGATGCCGCTCATGATGAGACTGTTGGCTCGCTCGACTTGACCGTTGGTTTGTGGGTGATAGACTGAAGCGTAGTCGAGCTTAATGCCCATGTTTTAGCACCAGATTTTAACTTCGTCGGCCGTAAAGTTTGTGCCGTTGTCAGTGATGATGCTGTGGGGGACACTGTAGCGGTGTACAACCCCGGATATGAAGTCTATCACCGGTCCGGATTCTGCCGTCTTTACAGGCTTGGCCTCTATCCATTTGGTGAATTTATCCACCATGACCAGTAGGTATTTTTGCTTGTGGGTTCCTCCTTTAAGGGGTCCAACCATGTCGAGCCCCCAGACCGCAAAAGGCCAGGTTATGGGTATGGTTTGTAGGGCGGTAGGCGGCATGTGGCTTTCATTAGCGAATAATTGGCAACCGACGCATCGCTGGACTTTGTCCTGAGCGTCTGCCCGGGCCGTCTGCCATTAAAATCCGGTACGGAAGGCCTTGCTTACCAGGGCTCGGGCTGCGGCGTGGTGCCTGCCGAGTCCGGCGTGAATTTCCGCCAGAAGGTTCCGCCCTTCGTCTTCGGAGATACATCTTTGAAGGACTCCGGTGGTGCTTTTTATTATAAAGCTCTCCTTCATGGACTTTATAGGCTTTAGATCGCCGCACTATGCAGCGTGCGTCATTTTGGTCCTCGGGGAGTTCCTGCCTAATTAAGTAGGCTAAGAATGGTTCTGTCCACGGGGCAATTACTGCCATCATTTCGTGGGATGAGGATGTGACTTCATTGACGGAGTCTTCCGTTGTGTCATGGTGTTCTGGGTCAGGTGATGCGGTCTGGTCCGGTTTGTTAATTTCGGATTCCCCTTCCCACTGTACGGATGGCTTGAATAACCTTTCCAGGAAAATGTTGGGGGGGACTGCATCGCGCTTTGCGCCGATGCATGCCAGGACGTCTGCTGCCTGATTATTTTCCCGGGCTATATGGTGGAACTCCAGCCCTTCGAACCGAGCTGGCATATTTAGGACGGCGTTGCGGTAAGCTGCCATTTTCGGATCTTTGGCGTCAAAGTCTCCGTTTATTTGGGATATCGCGAGGTTAGAATCCCCACACACCTCTAGGCATTGAATGCCCATGGAGACTGCCATCCGGAGGCCATGTAGAAGGGCCTCGTATTCGGCTACGTTGTTGGAGTCCGTATACATTATCTGGAGTACATATTGGACTATATCTCCTGTTGGGGACGTTAGGACGATGCCAGCCCTCAGACCTGCCAGCATTTTGGAGTCATCAAAGTGCATGGTCCAGTTGGAATATGTGCCGTACTCTTTAGGGAGTTCGACTTCAGTCCATTCCGCGACAAAGTCAGCCAAGGCTTGCGACTTGATGGCTCGCCGTGGCTTATATGTTATGTCGAACGGGAGGAGCTCAATGGCCCATTTGGCAATCCGGCCTGTTGCTTCGCGGTTGTTTATGATATCGTTAAGAGGTACTTCGAAGGCTACTGTTATCGAGCACTCTTGAAAGTATTGTCGTAGCTTCCGGGATGCCATGAACACTGCGTATGCTATTTTTTGGTAATGCGGGTACCGGGACTTGCATGGAGTGAGGATAGTGGACACGTAGTACACTGGTTTCTGGACAGGGAATTTATGTCCGTCCGTTTCTCATTCGACGACGAGGACTGCGCTTACAACTTGGTGAGTTGCCGCGATGTATAGCAACATTGATTCGCCGATGTTTGGCGCGGCCAGGACAGGGTTTGTTGCCAGTATGACTTTTATTTCTTCGAGTTCGGCCGTGGCGGCATCCGTCCACTCGAAGTGTTCGGTGCGCCGGAGGAGGCGGTAAAGGGGTAATGCCTTTTCCCCCAAGCGGGAGATGAAGCGGCTTAAAGCCGCCACGCATCCAGTCAATTTTTGTATTTGCTTGAGATCTTTTGGGATATCCAATTGTGACAGAGCTCGGATCTTGCCTGGGTTTGCTTCAATTCCCCTACCGGATACAATGAAGCCGAAGAGCTTTCCGGCTGGTACGCCGAAAACGCATTTTTCCGGGTTAAGCCTAATGTCATATGTTCAGAGGTTATCGAACGTGAGCCTCAAGTCGTCTATTAGAGTTTCGACGTGTTTGGTTTTGACGACCACGTCATCCACGTATGCTTCAACCGTTTTGCCGGTCTGGTTGGCCAGACATGTCTGAATCATGCGCTGATATGTTGCGTCGGCGTTTTTGAGTCCGAAGGGCATTGTGTTGAAGCAGAATGGGCCGTATGGGGTGATGAATGCCGTTGCGGCTTGGTCTAACTCTGCCATCTTGATTTGGTGGTAGCCAGAGTATGCGTCGAGGAAACACAATGAATCGTGTCCTGCTGTGGCGTCGATGATTTGATCAATGCGGGGTAGGGGGAAGGGATCCTTTGGGCAGGCCTTATTTAGGTCTTTAAAATCGACACATAGGCGCCAGGATTTGTCCTTCTTTGGTACCATCACCAGGTTTGCTAGCCAGTCTGGATGTTTTATATCTTTGATTAATCCGGCTTCCAGTAGTTTGGCTAGCTCCTCTCCCATGGCTTGTCTCTTGGGTTCGGAGAAACGCCGAAGAGTCTGCTTGACGGGCTTAAATCCTTTTAGGATGTTCAGGCTGTGCTCGGCCAGCCTGCGTGGGATTCCTGGCATGTCTGAAGGGTGCCAGGCAAAAATGTCCCAATTTTCTCGTAGGAATTCTCTGAGTGCGGCGTCTACATCTGGGTTTAGTTGTGCCCCGATGGAGGCCATTTTTGTAATGTCCATTGAATGGACTTGGAACTTGACTATATCGTCTGCCGGCTTGAAGGAGGTGGACTTGGATCTTTTGTCGAGTATCACGTCATCCCTGTCCACCGTGGAGCACAACACAGTTAGTTCCTCGGCCGCTAGGGCTTCGGACAGTGCCTCGAGGGCCAGTGCGGCTGTCTTGTTTTCGGCGTGGAGCGCTGTGTCCGGATCACTAGCAAGAGTGATGATTCCGTTGGGTCCGGGCATTTTGAGCTTCATGTACCCGTAATGGGGTATAGCTTGAAAAATTGTGAATACTTCTCGCCCTAACAGAGCGTGGTATCCGCTGCTGAACGATGCCACTTGAAATGTGACCTCCTCGGATCTGTAATTATCTGGCGTGCCGAACACCACATCCAGTGCGATTTTCCCTGAACAGCACGCTTCCCGGCTGGGGATTATTCATCTGAAGGTTGTGTTGCTTCGCTCAATGCGGCTCCAGTCTATTTCCATTTTTCGCAGGGTTTCCTCATAGATGAGGTTTAGTCCGCTGCCACCGTCCGTGAGTACCTTTGTAAGCCGTAAGCCGTCCACTATCGCACTGAGGACCAGTGCGGCTGGTGCTCGGGCTGTCCGGAATTTAGGTTCGTCACTGGCATTAAAGGTAATAGCCGTGTCACTCCATGGGTTTATTGTTGCTACTTGGTAGACTTCGGTAAGGCTGCGAGGCGTTCGTTTCCTCGCATTGTTTGATGTGAAGGTCTCCAAGACTGTTGACACCGTACTGGTGTTTCTGGGGTGGTACTCTGCGGATTCTGTAGTTAAAAGCTCCTCGCCACTTCTGGCCACCTGCCGGAGTATCCAACATGCTCTAAGGCTATGGGTTGGTGTGACTTCCCCTGAACTATGAATTTTACAGGGTCCATCGAGCCATCCCTCCAGTACGGTTTCATACCCTATAGAGGGTTTTTGTTTTTTGCTGTTTGGCTAGGTGTCTGGCGATAATACGCCCTTTTGTTTCGAACTGGGATTGTATTCAGGGTCTGATTGTCCCAGAATTTTGTTTCGGTTTTCCGAACGCTTTCTGTCGCACAGTACTTTCGTACTATGGATGTCAAGTCGGCGAAGCGTGTAATTTCGCGGCGACTTAAGGCGTTGAGGACTCCGATGTCCGTGCAGTTCTTATAGAAGAATGAAATTGCGTCCTTCTCACGGCAGTCCTTTATCCTGTTCATAACCAGGAGGAATCTGGCCCAGTAGTGGTGTACTGTTTCCCCGGGCTCTTGCCGTATTTGGGATAGATCCCTTATATTTGGGTGGGCGGGTGGATTTAAATCCGGAACCTCGCCCAATCTAAGACTCAGGGGCCAAGAAATTTCCGAATTCGTAAGCTTGTTTTCTTGGGCGTTATTCAATGAATCAGGCCTACTGCCTGACTTTAGGTTCAGGGCTTGGGCGACGTCCTCCCCTCCACGGATGTCCAGCTTGGAGGGGTCAGGAATCCGGACACATCTGGTCCTTAGGATGGGCAAAGATTCGCCACATTGTTCTTCCACCACTTCAACGTGGTGGGTGACCTGGGGAGAGTCGATCTCTCTCTGATCGGGTTTAGGCCCAATCTGGCCGTAATCTGTAGCGACTCCCAGGGCGGCGACGCGATCCAAGAGCTCGTTTAGGGAAGAGAGCTAAATCGGATCTAACTGCTCGGCAAGTTCCGAGCTGATCTGGAGATTGCTTTCGATGACCCGAGAGGTCATCGCCGGCGCGGCGTCCGAACAGGCAGTCATCAAAAAACTGCCTAGCCGAAGAGTTTGGCCGACAGCCAAAGCTCCTTTAGCAACAGCGTCGTCTTTAAAGACGGGGTGCGGCATCCTTCCTGACGGTGACGACACATAGGAACTCTCAATGAAAGCACCAATGTCGGTGTCAAAACCGGCGGATCTCGGGTAGGGGGTCCCGAACTGTGCGTCTAGGCGGATGGTAACAGGAGACAAGGGACATGATGTTTTTACCCAGGTTTGGGCCCTCTCGATGGAGGTAAAACCCTACTCCTGCTTGATTAATATTGATGATATGGGTAGTACAAGAGTTGATCTACCACGAGATCAGAGAGGCTAAACCCTAGAAGCTAGCCTATGGTATGATTGTTGTTCGTCCTACGGACTAAAACTCTCCGGTTACATAGAGTCGGTTACAATGGGGGGAGATATTCATATCATATCGCCAAGCTTGCCTTCCACGCCAAGGAAAGTCCTATCCAGACACGGGACAAAGTCTTCAATCTTGTATCTTCATAGTCCGGGAGTCCGGCCAAAGGTCATAGTCCGGCTATCCGGACACCCCCTAATCCAGGACTCCCTCACCGACCCTTCAAACGCCGGAGGCCGACCCCATCGTTTGATGATGCATTCCTTGTGTGTCCTTTCATTTTGTGCGCCGAACTTTTCATTTGATCGCCGAACTATGGCACAGGGATGATCGCCAAATTGCTGCGCTGATCGCCGGTTATGGCAGTTTTTTGGAGCGGGAACGGACCAACTGTGAATATGCTACGCGTTGGGTGCGGCACCTAGGGGCGTGGCTAGGGCCTTGATCACCCCCAGGGCGTAAAAATCGCCATGTGAGTGTCCAAAAGAGCGTCGGCCTATGCGCTACGTGGGCGGGCGGGGGGGCGAACGAGTGGAGATGCTCTTAATAAGACGAGCTTAGTAGTTGATCTTGACCCGGCCTGGGCTTCCTAGATCCTCCGCTTGCTATAAAGTTCTGCATGTGCGTTGCTGGAATGCATGATCTTGGGGGTGCCTGTGCGTTGTCATAGTTGTTGCTGGTGGGAGTTCGTTTGTCAAATACGAACCAAATGATTTCCTTTATATAATTAATAGAGCATGCACAATCTGTGTGAGCCTATTAGTCCCAAGTTGGTAAAGATTTTGAAACTAACATTCAGAAGACAGAGGGGCCTGAATTGCTCAATTCTCACGGTCTCTGTTTTCTTAGGAAGAAGGGTTATCGTACCAAAATTCAGTTGAAAAAGCTGAAGCTGTCCAGAGAAGAGATTATTAAACAGAGGCAACAGATCCCCCTAATAATATGCCAGCACTTTTTATAAAACTCCGCTGGAAAACCATCAGGGCCCGGCGCCTTGTTATTTTTCATTTGCGATATGGCCTCGAACACCTCTTTCTCAGAAAAAGGAGCCGCGAGAATATCATTCTCCACCGCTGTGAGTTGAGGAACATCCTCAACCCTGGACTCATCCAAGGACACGCAGTTATCCTCAGGAGGACCAAACAACTGCTTGTAATACTCAGTAATATACTGCTTAAGGTTTTCATGTCCTACAATTGTTCCTTCATCTTGCTCAAGCTGAAATATCCTCTTCTTTCTATGTTTACCATTAGCAATCATGTGAAAGAATTGAGTGTTCGCATCCCCCTGGACAACCCGTCGGACCTTGGCCCGCAACACCCACTTCAATTCCTCTTCTCGAAGAAGTTCTTTCAGCCTCATCTCCGCATCAAGCTTGGCATGCAGCTCCATGGCCGGCAGTACCGTGGTTTCAACTTTCACATCTGGGGCCTGAATAAGGGAAAGGAGCCTTTCCTTTTCGACCTTATAAATCCCGCTAAGATGCTTAGCCCAACCACGCAGGAAGCTTCTCAAATGCCTAATCTTATTTTGCTAGCGCTGAAGCGCAGTCTTCCCTCCTGAATCCTTAGCCCACTCTCTGGCTACGAGATCAAAGAAACCTTCTCGTTCGAACCAAGCCAGCTCAAACGAGAAGGAGTTTTTATTACCCAGGTGGGTGGCCTCACCATAGTCGACAAACAACGACGTGTGGTCAGAAATCCCACGGGACAAAGCCTGAACTGTTACTAGAGGAAACTTCTGTTCCCACTCGACGCTCGCCAACACTCGATCCAACTTCTCATACGTCGGATTTGGCATCGCGTTAGCCCAGGTGAATTTCCTACCCGAAAGCTCAATTTCTCTCAGGTCAAGACTTTCAATGATAGTATTAAACATGAATGACCATCTGCCATCAAAGTTATCATTGTTCTTATCCTCACGCCGTCTAATGATATTGAAATCACCCCCCACCAGGATAGGAAGCTGCTCTGAGCCGCAAATCCTAACAAGATCAGTCATGAACTTGGGCTTGAGTTCGGGTTGTGCAGCCCCATACACTGCAACCAGAGCCCAATTAAATCCATCATCCTTTGATCGAACCCGAAACTTGACCGCAAAGTCACCCATAACCACACTTCGAACCTCGAGCGCCTCGCATCGAACGCCGAGCAAGATCCCACCCGATCTCCCTCTCGGTGGTAGGCAATGCCAATCAAAGTCAATCCCTCCCGACAGAGTATTAAGAAACCGAGGCGCAAAATTGTCTCTACCGGTCTCCGATAGAGAGATAAAATCTATTCGATGCTCGACAGCCGCCTCAGCAAGAAATCTTATTTTAGTCAAGTCCTTTAGACCTCTGCTATTCCAAAAGATTCCCTTCATAGTTCATCATGGAAATTTTTGGCCGTACGAGTCCTAAAACTCCTACGCACCGCAGACACGGGTACACCTTCCGTTTCCACTTGCGCTTAGGGTTAACATGGCTCTGCAACTGGTCCTCACAACCCGTCGCAGAAGGTCCAGGCAAAACCGTCTGAGAAGTATCATCCTCCTCCTCCGCCTCAAGACTAGGATGAATAAGGTCCACACAGAAAGGATCTAGCACCCTGACCCCCAGAGCCTCAACCTCAGAATCACTCATGGGCCTAACTGCCGCAATATTACGAATCATCTCTAAGGCCCTCTCAACCTCTAGATCAAGAAGGTCATTAACGGAATTAGAGGTTTCAGTGACATTACTACCAAGTGAGACTCCTAATTGATTTGCATTTTCAACAATCTCATCATTAGAAAAATGCATAATGGAATTAGAAGTATTAACTGACATACCAGTACTGACCTCAATGTCACGGAGCTTGGCCGCCCTCATGGCGCACCGCTGCTGAATGCCGTCCACATCTGGCAGAGTCTGGAGGCGATCGCTCACCCGTCGCCCCTCAGACATCTCATCCTGAATCCCTCCAAACCTAATCACCTCCTCACGAGAGAACCTGGACGGGGTGTGACCTCCTTCCTCACTCCTCCGGCAAGGCTGGACACAAGCCCCGACCACCGGCGTCGGGCTCACCCCACAAGGCGGAGCTGGAGGCGAGCGGGGGGAAGGGAGTGCATGGGCCACCTGCCCGAACTCCCTACCCCGCATCGGAGAGGCCATCGCCCTAGGCGCCTCAGGGGAGGAGGGCGCCGAGGTCACCTGCCCCGAGCCCCCTCCCGATGGCATGGACACCACTGGCAGCAAAGACGACGCGACTGGAGAAGAGGTGTCCGAGGCCACCTGCCCTAGACCCCCTCCCAGCGCAGAGACGGACTAAGGCGCCATGTGTCCCAACAGTCCAACGTCGGCAGGAGAGGAACAACCCGAGGCCGTCTGCCCCCGGCCCTCAGCCAACAAACCAGCCACGTCCTGGGGCGGAACACCGTGTTGAGCAGGAGAGGGAGTGGCCACCTGCTGACTCCCCTCCTCCACTCCCCAGACCGGAACCCCCGGAGTAGCACTCAGAGAATCCTCAAAAACCAAAGCAGGCAATGCCAGCTCAAGAGCCTCCTCGGACTCCACCCGATCGCTCCATAGTCTCGGGGGAGCAGAAGCGGGTTCGAAGGACCCAAATCTCAGAGCCCTCAGTGACGACAAGAGAAAATACGTCAACTGCCCTCAGGTTCCTCAAGATGTTCGTGGAGCTGAAAGCGGTACAATACATGAACGCCCTTTGAGCCTTCTCAGCTGCTTCTCACTCCCTATCCAGATGTGATAGATCAACTAGATCGTATCCACCAAACCTAACTCGTAGGCCTTCAGTGTTTAACGACATGCTCAATTTCAAATGTCATGCTCCAACCTCGAAAAAGGAATTGACTTCCTTGGCAACTAGTTTCTTTGTCACTGGACTTGATTGCAGCTAAGACGCTTGTGCTACAGCTTCGGGCTGCTGAGGTTCTAAACCAGCAGCTACAGCGTAGTGGAGAATCATTGAAGAGTAGTGAAATCCTATCTGTTTTGTGTATTCATCCACTGGTGTAGTTAAAATTCTTGTGCCTCGCTATCGTTGGTGGAGCCCTGATAGTGATAGTGGTTGTGTAATGGATATGTTGATGTTTGTATCATGCAGTTGCAAGTGCTGGATATGTTGCTGTCGTTGGATATGATGCGCCCTAGTAGCAGCTTTGTAATGCATCTGATGCCGTTTTTTTCTTGTATACGCACGAGTGTGTGTACTACTCCCTCCATTTCTAAATATAAGCCTTTTCAGAGATTACAACAAGGGACTACATGCGGAGCAAAATGAGTGAATATACACTCTAATATATGTTTATATACATTCGTATGTTGTAGTCCATTGGCAATCTCTAAAAAGACTTATATTTAGGAACGGAGGGAGTATATATTAAAGAAAGGAGTGGGGTGAAGAGCCCTTCCACAATTGAGTTGCATATTACATGTGCCCAAATCCGCCCTAGCGTTGTCTAGTGTATCTCCTCGGCGTAGCCCATGTTGATAACGCTTCCAAGAAGTGGGCTACGTCTCCTTTGGTTAGCGCTGCCTGCTTCCATATCCTTGTTTCTCCTTCTATCCTATCAACTATAAAGCTTATCGACGGCACTACTCCATCAAATACAATCGCATTTCAGTGTTTCCACAATTCCCGAGAGAACCAGGATGATCATTGCTCGTCGTCCTTTCCATTGCACCGGTGCCAATCTTGCTTTGGCACCATTCTCGAAGCTTCTCCCCTCCCGATGGAATCCAGTCTTGCTTGTCGAGTGCACGGCGATGATTGTCCAGACCTCGCGTGAACACACAACCAAGTAGGAGGTGGTTTATCGTTTCTTCTTCCTGGTCGCAGAAAGGGCATGCTTCTTGGTGATCCAGTCCCCTCTGAGCAAGGCGGTCCGAAGTCCAGCATCTGTTTCGTAGAGCCAGCCAAGTGAAGAATCTACACTGCAGAGGGGCTCTTGATTTCCATGCAAACGTCGCGGTTGGCGCCACCTCCCTGCCCCAGAACCTAGCCGCGTACCCTGATCTGGTCGAGAAGTGACCATCTATCTCCCATGCCCATGCGATGGAGTCTTGCTAATCCTGCTGTATCTCTTATCTCGTGATTGCGGTCCAGAGGGTGAAGTACTCCTAAAGCAAAGTCGGTGTGAGGTCAGGTCCAATATCTCTCGCCTAAGCATTGTCAGGTATCGCCTGGTGCACTGTGCGTTCTTCGCGTGTCTTCCTCTTTACTCGACCATATAGGCCTGGCGCGAGCTCCTGCATCCGCTGCCCTTGCAACCATCTATCTTCCCAAAACAGTGTATGTCTTCCATTCCTAACTTTAGATAGGGCAGCAGCTTGGTATAGCTGTAGCGATTGTCTTGGCACAACAATCCTAAATTCCGCCCATGGCCTTGAGGGGTCTGATCTCTGGAGCCACGGCCATCTTGATTGCATCGCTATGTTTAGCCACTCGAGGTGTGGGATGCTGAGGCCTCCAGCCCACATAGGTGTACATATTGTCTCCCATGCAACAGAGCATTGTCCACCATTTGCCGGTGCCTTAGCGCACCAGAGGAAACCCCGACAGATCTTGATCATCGCCGCAATCGTCTTGTGTGGTATGTCCATGCAAGAATGGCGTGAAGAGGCATTGCACATAGAACCGATTTGACTAAGAGTAGGCGCCCGCTCTTTGACATGCCGGCTGCCTTGCACCTTGGTAAGGCTGCCGCAAGTTGATCCACCAGGCCCGAGAGTTGAGTAGCAGATTGCTTATGGATAGTGAGTGGCAAGCCAAGATACTTGCCAGGGAATGTGCCGCTTGGGTATCCTATGGTTGCCACCACCCTATCCCGAGTGTCCGAAGGGCAACGGATCGGGTAGGTTGCACTTTTGGTAAGGTTCACAAGTAATCCTGAAGCACCACCAAAGATTCGTTCAAGCGAGGAGCATGCTTGTAGGTCTTGATCAAATGGCTAGGCAAAGATCATGATGTCATCGGCAAACATCGACATGCGGTGTTTCATTCCCCTCCGTGCAAGTGGAGCCATGATTCCACGTGAGGTCGCAAGTTCAAACATCCGTTGTAGCGGCTCCATGATTAACATGAAAAGCATCGGTGATAGTGGGGCTCCTTGCCTTAGTCCCTTGCAATTGTATATGGGTCCTCCTGGAGCTCGGTTTACCATGATCCTCGTGGAAGAGGTAGATAGCAGGCCACAAATCCACGCAAGCCAATTAGGCCCGAAACCCATAATTCGCATTACTTCTAGGAGAAAAGGCCAGTGCACCGAGTCAAAAGCCTTCGAGATACCCAATTTCAACATTACAGCCTCCTCCTTTAGTGCATGTAGCCGACGGACGTGACGTGCCTTGCACGAGCATGAAGTTCTCATGGATCAATCTACCCTTCACGAAGGCACTTTGGTGTGTTAGACTATGTATAGCTTCTGTATTTGTGTACGTATATTGTACCTATTGTAACACACCCATTATATATATGAGATAAGCCACCCCTAGAGGGTTGAGCTGGTTCCCCCAAAATCATTGTCTTACATGGTTACAGACCTGGTTACGTACGCTTCCGCAAAACCCTAACCTACCGCCGCCGCCCCCCACACATCGCGCCGCCGCCCTTGATCGCGCCGCCGCCATGACGGGAGCCGCTGCCTCCACTCCTCGTCCGCCGGATTCCTCCCGGCCTCCCTCGCCGCACTCCTCTCTCTCCCGCTCGACTCGACCACCATCCGGCCGCCACAGATCGGGACACGCAGCGTCGGCTCGTTCTTCTCCAACCACTCGTCGCCGGGACATGCACTGACGATTCATACGTCGAGTGCCCCTTCACCTGCCTCATCGACCGGCGCCATCGCGCCTCTGGCCTTCGCGCCCGAGGCCACCGCGGTGGCCGTCACGGCAGGCCACATGGCGTCCGCGCCCCTGGCGGGATCGCCATCGATCACGGCGCCAGTTGCTTCGCTTGGGGCGTATGCGCCGCCGTCGCTGCCCACGGGTCCTGATCCCGTGACGTCTCTCGCATCGCCCGTCCCTGCCCCCATGGCGTACGCGCCTCCGGCAGGCACTCCTACGGGCCCGTTGCCTCCACCGTTCCACTTCAGCAACCTCATCACCGTCAAACTCTCGTCCGACAATTACATCTTTTGGCGTGCGCAAGTTCTTCCGCTCCTTGGGAGTCACTACTTGCTTGGCTATGTCGACGGCACTTTTCCATGTCCTCCTGACAGCGTGAACGGTCCGGTTTACAACCCGGCGCACCGTGTATGGACGGGACAGGACCAGGCGAATCTCTCCTCCATCCAGGGTTCGCTCACTCCGGTTGTTGCCGGGCTCATCGTCTTTGCGAAGACTTCCCACGAGGCTTGGACCATCCTTGAGCGCTCCTTTGCGGCACAGTCACAAGCCAGGGTCAGTGCCCTTCGTAGCGAACTTGGCGCCTGCGAGAAGCTTGATTCCACGGCGACAGAGTTCTACAACAAAGTCAAGTCCCTTGCTGACACACTGGCATCCATTGGACAGCCGCTTACAGACTCTGAGTTCAACTCCTTCATTGTAAACGGCCTCGACGAAGAGTATGATGGTTTGGTTGAGATCATCAATGAGCACGGCAACACGACTCCCATGATGGCGCATGAGGTCTACTCTCGACTTCTCCTCACCGAGCAGCGTGTTGAGGCGCGCCGTGCCAACCGCAACCACGGTGTCGCCTCCGCCAACGCGGCCCACAGAGGTAGCCGCCCCTCCGGCGGTGCTCCGTCCTCCGCCTCGGGCAAGGGGCCCGCGTCGCTACCACCGGCCTCAACCACCCCCACTCTGACCCTTGCTGGTGATGGCGGTCGACGGGTCTGCCAGCTTTGTGGTCTTGATGGGCATTGGGCCTCCAAGTGCCATCGATGTTTTCAGAAGAGCTTCCTCGGTCTCGGCAACGACAGCAAGGATACGCGCAACACTGCGCGACAGGTGGCTATGGCCGACCGCCCGGTGCCGCAAAAGTCTCAAGGCCATACCCAGTCTTACTCCATTGATCTGCACTGGTACATGGACTCTGGGTCGACGGAGCATCTGACGAATGAGATGGGGAAGCTTCTGTTGGGGAACGTCGCAGAAAATTAAAATTTTTCCTACGGTTTCACCAAGATCTATCTATGAGTTCATCTAAGCAACGAGTTACGAGAGAGAGTTTGCATCTACATACCACTTGTAGATCGAGTACGGAAGCGTTCGAGGGAGTGGTGATGATGAAGACGTTCCCAACGTGATTCCGATCACCGATGACCAAGTGCTGAACGGACAGCACCTCCGCGCTCAACACACGTGCGGGATTTACGGCGTCTCCTTCGCCTTGATCCAGCAAGGAGGAAGGAGAGGTTGAGGAAGACAACTCCAATGGCAGCACGACGGCGTGATGCGATGGAGGGGCTGTTCTCCGGCAGGGCTTCGCCAAGCTTATGCGGAGGAGGAGAGGTGTTGGGAGGGAGGGCTGCGCCTTCAATGGTGTATGCAGCCCTCCCTCCACCCCTCTATTTATAGGGAAGGGAGGAGGGCGGCCCCTCTAGATGCATCTAGAGGGGGGCGGCGGCAAGGGAGGGGGCGCCTCAGGGTTCCCCCTCAACCCTAGGCGCATGGGCCAAGGGAGGGGTGCGCCCAGCCCACCAGGGGCTGGCTGCCTCCCACGCAGCCCAAGTGGCCCCGAAGGGGTGGCCCTCATGTGGTCCTCCGAACCTTTCCGGTGGACCCTCCATAAAACCGATATGACCCAAACTTTTCCGGTGTCCGCTTGACGACTTCCCATATATAAATCTTTACCTCCGACCATTCCGAACTCCTCGTGACGTCCGGGATCTCATCCGGACTCCAACAACATTCGGTAATCACATACAAGTCTTCCTATTTACCCTAGCGTCACCGAACCTTAAGTGTGTAGACCCTACTGGTTCGGGAGACATGTAGACATGACCGAGACGCTCTCCGGTCAATAACCAATAGCGGATCTGGATACCCATGTTGGCTCCCACATGTTCCTCGATGTTGTCATCGGATGAACCACGATGTCAAGGGTTCAAGTAACCCGTATTCTATTCCCTTTGTCGACGGTATGTTACTTGCCCGAGACTCGATCGTCGGTATCCCAATACCTCGCTTAGTCTCGCACGCAAGTCACTTTACTCGCACCGTAATGCATGATCCCATGACCAGACACTTGGTCACTTTGAGCTTATTATGATGATGCACTACCGAAAGTGGGCCCAAGATACCTCCCGTCATACGGAGTGACAAATCCTGTCTCGATCCGTGTCAACCCAATGACACTTTCGGAGATACCTGTAATGCACCTTTATAGTCACCCAGTTACATTGTGACGTTTGGTACACCCAAAGCATTCCTACGGTATCCGGGAGTTACACGATCTCACGGAAGAGATACTTGACATTGGAAAAGCTCTAGCAAAACGAACTACACGATCTTTGTGCTATGCTTAGGATTGGGTCTTGTCCATCACGTCATTCTCCTAATGACGTGATCCCGTTGTCAATGACATCTGATGTCCATAGTTAGGAAACCATGACTATCTGTCGACCAACGAGCTAGTCAACTAGAGGCTCACTAGGGACATATTGTAGTCTATGTATTCACACGTGTATTATGATTTCCGGATAATACAGTTGTAGCATGAATAAAAGACAATTATCATGAACAAGGAAATATAATAATAATGCTTTTATTATTGCCTCTAGGGCATATTTCCAACAGCTTCATCCTCGCGAGCCCTATCATGGTTCCGATAAGATCCACACCGCCAACGGAGCAGGTATGCACATCTCTCATATTGGTCAAGCATCCCTTCTTACTAGTCATGCCACTAGGAGGCTTCAGCTTCGTGATGTTCTTAGAGTACCATCTGTGACACGCAATCTCCTTTCAGTTCCTAAACTCACTTATGATAATAACGTGTTTTGTGAATTTCACCCGTTTGATCTTTTTATTAAGGATCGAGACACGAGGGACGTTCTTCTTAGTGGGCGTCTCTACCAGGGCCTTTATCATCTGGAGCATCCTGGAGTCTCTCGGGTTTTCAGTGGAGTTCGCGTCTCGTCGTCACATTGGCATGCTCGTCTTGGTCATCCTGCCACACCTATCGTTCGTCATGTTTTGCATCGTCATGATCTTCCTAGTGTCTCTAGTAATAATGATGTCGCAGTGTGTGATGCTTGTCAGCAGGGGAAGAGTCATCAACTTCCTTTTTCAGAGTCTACTCGTGAGGTGAAACATCCTTTAGAACTTGTTTTTTCGGATGTATGGGGTCCTGCCCAAACTTCTGTCAGTGGTCATAACTATTATATTAGCTTTGTGGATGCTTAGTCGCTTTACCTGGCTCTATCTCATTAAGCGTAAATCTGATGCGTTTGATATTGTTGTTCAGTTTCAAAAGCATGTTGAACGTCTTCTCAAGCATAAAATTGTTCATGTTCAGTCGGACTGGGGTGGTGAGTATCGCAACCTCAATTCCTTCTTCCAGTCGCTTGGGATTGCTCATCGTTTAGCATGTCCACATACTCATCAACAAAACGGTTCTGTCGAGCGTAAGCATCGTCACATTGTCGAGACTGGTCTCACTCTTTTGGCCCATGCATCGGTTCCCTTCCGGTTTTGGAGTGATGCTTTTACCACTGCATGCTTTCTTATCAAGCGTACTCCCACACGTGTTCTTAACATGAAAACTCCTATTGAACTTCTCCTTAATGAACAACCTGACTATACTTTCTTTAAAGTATTTGGGTGTGCTTGCTGGCCGCATCTTCGACCTTATAACAAACGCAAGCTGGAATTTAGGTCCAAAAAGTGTGTCTTCCTGGGCTACAGTTCCCTTCATAGAGGTTACAAATGTCTTCATGTTCCCACTAATCGTGTCTACATTTCTCGGGATGTCGTGTTTGATGAGCTAGTTTTTCCGTTTGCCAATCTTCCTGTCTCCACAGAAGCCTCTCCGTCCATGCCTTCATCCTCTCCTGCCTCTGACCAATTTGATGATGTTGCATACTCTCCTGTGCTATTACCTAACCATGGTGCAGGAACCGGACGTGGGGCTCGCTTGGAGCTGTTGGAGGATTCACCATCATCACCGCCACCCTCTGATGTGCACGTCGATCGCCCCATGATGCTGCATGGCATCGATCCGTGTGCCCATGCACGGTCTGAAGGAAATATGCCCTAGAGGCAATAATAAAGTTATTATTTATTTCCTTATATCATGATAAATGTTTATTACTCATGCTAGAATTGTATTAACCAGAAACATAATACATGTGTGAATACATAGACAAACAGATAGTCACTAGTATGCCTCTACAAGACTAGCTCATTGATCAAGATGGTTATGTTTCCTAACCATAGACATGTGTTGTCGTTTGATTAATGGGATCACATCATTAGGAGAATGATGTGATTGACATGACCCATTTCGTTAGCTTAGCACTTGATCGCTTAGTATGTTGCTTATGCTTTCTTCATGACTTATACAAAGTTCCTGCAACTATGAGATTATGCAACTCCGTGCTACGGAGGAACACTTTGTGTGCTACCAAACGTCACAACGTAATCGGGTGATTATAAAGGTACTCTACAGGTGTCTCCAAAAGTATATGTTGAGTTGGCATGAATCGAGATTAGGTTTTGTCACTCCGATTGTCGGAGAGGTATCTCTGGGCCTTCTCGGTAATACACATCACATAAGCCTTGCAAGCATTGCAACTAATGAGTTAGTTGTGAGATGATGTATTACGGAACGAGTAAAGAGACTTACCGTAACGAGATTGAACTAGGTATTGATACCGACGATCGAATCTCGGGTAAGTAACATACCGATGACAAAGGAACAACGATATCGTTATGCGGTTTGACCGATAAAGATCTTCGTAGAATATGTAGGAACCAATATGGGCATCCAGGTTCCGCTATTGGTTATTGACCGAGAATGGTTCTAGGTCATGTCTACATAGTTCTCGAACCCGTAGGGTCCGCACGCTTAACGTTTCGATGACAGTTCATTATGAGTTTATAAGTATTGATGTACCGAAGGTTGTTTTGAGTCCCGGATGTGATCACGGACATGACGAGGAGTCTCGAAATGGTCGAGACATAAAGATTGATATATTGGAAGCCTATGTTTGGACTTCGGAAAGGTTCCGGATGAAAACAGGAAGTTATCGGAACACCGGGGTTACAGAACCCCGGAGGTCTATGGGCCTTGATGGGCCATAAGAGAGGAAGGGCCGGCCCGGCAGGCAGGCGCGCCCCCCCCCTCTAGTCCGAATAGGACAAGGAGAGGGGCGCGCTTTCCTCTTCCCCTCCTCCAATCCTAATCCAACTAGGAAGGGGGAGTCCTACTCCGTGGGAGTAGGACTCCTCCAGCGCCTCCTAGGGCTGGCCGCACCCCTTGGCTCCTTTATATACTGGGCAGGGGCACCCATGACACACAAGTTGATCTACGGATCGTTCCTTAGCCGTGTGCGGTGCCCCTTCCACCATATTCCACTTCGGTCATATCGTCATGGAGCTTAGGCGAAGCCCTGCGCCGGAGAAGTCATATCGTCGCGGTGCTTAGGCGAAGCCCTCGTCGGTGGAGCATCATCATCGCCACCACGCCGTCGTCTTGACGAAACTCATCCCGACACTTTGCTGGATCGAGTCCGGGATCGCCATCGAGCTGAACGTGTGCAGAACTCGGAGGTGCCGTGACGCTCGGTGCTTGGATCGGTCGGATCGTGAAGACGTCGACTACATCAACCGCGTTGTTATAACGCTTCGCTTTCGGTCTCACGAGGGCGTGGACGGACACTCTCCCCTCTCGTTGCTATGCCATCACCATGGTCTTGCGTGTTCGTGAGGAAATTTTTGAAATTACTACGCTCCCCAACAGTGGCATCCGAGCCTGGTTTTATGCGTTGATGTCATATGCACGAGTAGAACACAAGTGAGTTGTGGGCGATATAAGTCATACTGCTAACCAGCATGTCATACTTTGGTTCAGCGGTATTGTGAGATGAAGCGCCCGGACCGACATTACGCGACGCTTACGCGAGACTGGTTTCACCGCCCGAGCACTAGTTGCTTAAAGGTGACCGGCGGTGTCTGTCTCTCTCACTTTAGTTGAACCGAGTGTGGCTACGCCCGGTCCTTGCGAAGGTTAAAACAGCACCAACTTGACAAACTATCGTTGTGGTTTTGATGCGTAGGTAAGAACGGTTCTTGCTCAGCCCGTAGCAGCCACGTAAAACTTGCAACAACAAAGTAGAGGACGCCTAACTTGTTTTTGCAGGGCATGTTGTGATGTGATGTGGTCAAGACATGATGCTATATTTATTGTATGAGATGATCATGTTTTGTAACCGAGTTATCGGCAATCGGCAGGAGCCATATGGTTGTCGCTTATTGTATGAAATGCAACGCCATGTAATTGCTTTACTTTATCACTAAGCAGTAGCGATAGTCGTAGAAGCAATAGTTGGCGAGACGACAACGATGCTACGATGGAGATCAAGGTGTCACGCCGGTGACGATGGTGATCATGACGGTGCTTCGGAGATGGAGATCACAAGCACAAGATGATGATGACCATATCATATCACTTATATTGATTGCATGTGATGTTTATCCTTTATGCATCTTATCTTGCTTTGATTGACGGTAGCATTATAAGATGATCTCTCACTAAAATTATCAAGAAGTGTTCTCCCTGAGTATGCACCGTTGCTAAAAGTCCGTAGTACCCAGACACCACGTGATGATCGGGTGTGATAAGTTCTACGTCCATCTACAACGGGTGCAAGCCAGTTTTGCACACGCAGAATACTCAGGTTAAACTTGACGAGCCTAGCATATGCAGATATGGCCTCGGAACACGGAGACCGAAAGGTCGAACGTGAATCATATAGTAGATATGATCAACATAGTGATGTTCACCATTGAAACTACTCCATCTCACGTGATGATCGGACATGGTTTAGTTGATTTGGATCACGTAAACACTTAGATGACTAGAGAGATGTCTGTCTAAGTGGGAGTTTTTTAATATGATTAATTGAACTTAAATTTATCATGAACTTAGTACCTGATAGTATTTTGCTTGTCTATGTTTACTGTAGATAGATGGCTCGTGCTGTTGTTCCGTTGAATTTTAATGCGTTCCTTGAGAAAGCAAAGTTGAAAGATGATGGTAGCAATTACACGGACTGGGTCCGTAACGAGAGGATTATCCTCATTGCTACATTGTAAGAATTACGCCCCGAAGCACCGCTGGGTGCCAGAACCTGCTGCAGAGCAACGCCGAAGTTGTGAGCGTCTGGCGAGCAAAGCTGATGACTACTCTATAGTTCAGTGTGCCATGCTTTACGGCTTAGAACCGGTCTTCAACGACGTTTTGAGCGTCATGGAGCATATGAGATGTTCCAGGAGTTGAAGTTAATATTTCAAGCAAATGCCCGGATTGAGAGATATGAAGTCTCCAATAAGTTCTATAGCTGCAAGATGGAGGAGAATAGTTCACAAGTGAGCACATACTCAAAATGTCTGGGTATAATAATCACTTAATTCAGCTGGGAGTTAATCTTCCGGATGATAGTGTCATTGACAGAATTCTCCAATCACGCCACCAAGCTACAAGAGCTTCGTGATGAACTATAATATGCAAGGGATGACTAAGACAATTCTGAGCTCTTCGCAATGCTAAAAGCATGGAGGTAGAAATCAAGAAAGAGCATCAAGTGTTGATGGTCAACAAGACCACTAGTTTTAAGAAAAGGGCAAAGGAAGAAGAAGGAAACTTCAAGAACAGCAAGAAAGTTGCTGCTCAAGAGAAGAAACCCAAGTCTGGACCTAAGCCTGAAATCGAGTGTTTTACCGCAAGCACCGGACACTTTTGAGCGGAACTGCCCCAAGTATTTGGCGGATAAGAAGGATGGCAAGGTGAACAAAGGTATATGTGATATACATGTTATTGATGTGTACCTTACTAGAGCTCGTAGTAGCACTGGTATTTGATACTGGTTACGCCGCTAATATTTGCAACTCAAACAGGGACTATGGAATAGACGAGCACCGCAAAGGATGAGGTGACGATGCGCTGTGGAAACGGTTCCAAAGTCAATGTGATCGCGGTCGGCACGCTACCTCTACATCTACCTTCGGGATTAGTTTTAGACCTAAATAATTGTTATTTGGTGCCAGCGTTGAGCATGAACAATATATCTGGATCTTGTTTGATGCGAGACGGTTATTCATTTAAATCAGAGAATAATGGTTGTTCTATTTATATGAGTAATATCTTTTATGGTCATGCACCCTTGAAGAATGGTCTATTCTTGTTGAATCTCGACAGTAGTGATACACATATTCATAATGTCGAAGCCAAAAGATGCAGAGTTGATAATGATAGTGCAACTTATTTGTGGCACTGCCGTTTAGGTCATATCGGTGTAAAACGCATGAAGAAACTCCATACAGATGGACTTTTGGAATCACTTGATTATGAATCACTTGGTACTTGCGAACCGTGCCTCATGGGCAAGATGACTAAAACACCGTTCTCCGGTTGTATGGAGAGAGCAACAGACTTATTGGAAATCATACATACAGATGTATGTGGTCCGATGAATGTTGAAACTCGTGGCGGATATCGTTATTTTCTCACCTTCACGAGATGATTTAAGCAGATACGGGTATATCTACTTGATGAAGCATAAATCTGAAACATTTGAAAAGTTCAAAGAATTACAGAGTGAAGTTGAAAATCATCGTAACAAGAAAATAAAGTTTCTACGATCTGATCGTGGAGGAGAATATTTGATTTACGAGTTTGGTCTACATTTGAAGCAATGCGGAATAGTTTCGCAACTCACGCCACCGGAACACCACAGCGTAATGGTGTGTCCGAACGTCGTGTCGTACTTTACTAGATATGGTGCGATCTATGATGTCTATTTCCGATTTACCGCTATCGCTTTTGGGGTTATGCTTTAGAGACGGCCGCATTCACGTTAAAAAGGACACCGTCAAAATCCGTTGAGACGACGCCTTATGAACTATGGTTTAGCAAGAAACCAAAGTTGTCGCTTTCTGAAAGTTTGGGGTTGCGATGCTTATGTGAAAAACTTCAACCTGATAAGCTTGAACCCAAATCGAAAAATGTGTCTTCATAGGATACCCAAAGGAGACAATTGGGTATACCTTCTATCACAGATCCAAGGCAAGACATTCGTTGCTAAGAATGGATCCTTTCTAGAGAAGGAGTTTCTCTCGAAAGAAGTGAGTGGGAGGAAAGTGGAACTTGATGAGGTAATAGTACCAGCTCCCTTAGTGGAAAGTAGTTCATCACGAAATCGGTTTCGTGACACCTACACCAATTAGCGAGGAAGATAATGATAATGATCATGAAACTTCAGATCAAGTTGTCACTGAACTCGGAGATCAACCAGAATAAAATCCGCACCAGAGTGGTACGGTAATCCTATTCTGGAAGTCATGCTACTAGATCATGGTGAACCTACGAACTATGAAGAAGCGATGGTGAGCCCAGATTCCATAAAATGGCTTGAAGCCATGAAATCTGAGATGGGATCCATGTATGAGAACAAAGTATGGACTTTGGTAGACTTGCCCGATGATCGGCAAGCTATTGAGAATAAATGGATCTTTAAGAAGAAGACTGACGCCGATGGTAATGTAACTGTCTACAAAGCTCGACTTGTTGCAAAAGGTTTTCGACAAGTTCAAGGGTTGACTACGATGAGACTTTCTCACCCGTGGCGATGCTTAAGTCTGTCCGAATCATGTTAGCAATTGCCGCATTTTATGATTATGAAATTTGGCAAATGGATGTAAAACTGCATTCTTGAATGGATTTCTAGAAGAAGAGTTGTATATGATGCAACCAGAAGGTTTTGTTGATCCAAAGGGTGCTAACAAAGTGTGCAAGCTCCAACGATCAATTTATGGTCAGTGCAAGCCTCTCGGAGTTGGAATAAACGCTTTGATAGTGTGATCAAAGATATGGTTTTATACTGACTTTTGGAGAAGCCTGTATTTACAAGAAAGTGAGTGGGAGCTCAGAGCATTTCGATATTATATGTGGACGACATATTGTTGATTGGAAATGATATAGAATTTCTGGATAGCATAAAAGGATACTTGAATAAAAGTTTTTCAATGAAAGACCTCGGTGAAGCTGCTTACATATTGGGCATCAAGATCTATAGAGATAGATCAAGACGCTTGATTGGACTTTCACAAAGCACATACCTTGATAAAGTTTTGAAGAAGTTCAAAATGGATCGAGCAAAGAAAGGTTTTTACCTGTATTACAAGGTGTAAGATTGAGTCGACTCAATGCCCGACCACAGCAGAAGATAGAGAGAAATGAAAAATGTTCCTATGCTTCAGCCATAGGTTCTATCATGTATGCAATGCTGTGTACTAGACCTGACGATGCTTAGCTGTAAGCTTGGCAGGAAGGTACCAAAGTAATCCAGAGTGGATCATCGGACAGCGGTCAAGAACATCCTGAAATACCTGAAAAGGACTAAGGATATGTTTCTCGTATATGGAGGTGACAAAGAGCTAGTCGTAAATGGTTACGTCGATGCAAGCTTTGACACTGATCCGGACGATTCTAAATCGCAAACCGGATACGTATTTTTATTAAACGGTGGAGCTGTCAGTTGGTGCAGTTCTAAACAAAGCGTCGTGGCGGGATCTACATGTGAAGCGAGTACATAGCTGCTTCGAAGCAGCAAATGAAGGAGTCTGGATGAAAGAGTTCATTTCCGATCTAGGTGTCATACCTAGTGCATCGGGACCAATGAAGATCTTCTGTGACAATACTGGTGCAATTGCCTTGGCAAAGGAATCCAGATTTCACAAGAGGACCAAGCATATCAAGAGACGCTTCAATTCCATTCGGGACCAAGTCCAAGTGGGAGACATAGAGATTTGCAAAATACATACGGATCTGAATGTTGCAGACCCGTTGACTAAGCCTCTTCCACGAGCAAAACATGATCAGCACCAAGACTCCATGGGTGTTAGAATCATTACTGTGTAATCTAGATTATTGACTCTAGTGCAAGTGGGAGACTAAAGGAAATATGCCCTAGAGGCAATAATAAAGTTATTATTTATTTCCTTATATCATGATAAATGTTTATTATTCATGCTAGAATTGTATTAACCGGAAACATAATACATGTGTGAATACATAGACAAACAGATAGTCACTAGTATGCCTCTACAAGACTAGCTCATTGATCAAAGATGGTTATGTTTCCTAACCATAGACATGTGTTGTCATTTGATTAATGGGATCACATCATTAGGAGAATGATGTGATTGACATGACCCATTTCGTTAGCTTAGCACTTGATCGTTTAGTATGTTGCTTATGCTTTCTTCATGACTTATACAAAGTTCCTGCAACTATGAGATTATGCAACTCCGTTTACGGAGGAACACTTTGTGTGCTACCAAACGTCACAACGTAATCGGGTGATTATAAAGGTACTCTCTGGTGTCTCCAAAAGTATATGTTGAGTTGGCATGAATCGAGATTAGGTTTTGTCACTCGATTGTCGGAGAGGTATCTCGGGCCTTCTCGGTAATACACATCACATAAGCCTTGCAAGCATTGCAACTAATGAGTTAGTTGTGAGATGATGTATTACGGAACGAGTAAAGAGACTTACCGTAACGAGATTGAACTAGGTATTGGATACCGACGATCGAATCTCGGGTAAGTAACATACCGATGACAAAGGAACAACGATATCGTTATGCGGTTTGACCGATAAAGATCTTCGAGAATATGTATGAACCAATATGGGCATCCAGGTTCCGCTATTGGTTATTGACCAAGAATGGTTCTAGGTCATGTCTACATAGTTCTCGAACCCGTAGGGTCCGCACGCTTAACGCTTCGATGACAGTTCATTATGAGTTTATAAGTATTGATGTACCAAGGTTGTTCGAGTCCCGGATGTGATCACGGACATGACGAGGAGTCTCAAATGGTCGAGACATAAAGATTGATATATTGGAAGCCTATGTTTGACTTGGAAAGGTTCCGGATGAAAACAGGAAGTTATTGGAACACCGGGGTTACCAGAACCCCGGGAGGTCTATGGGCCTTGATGGGCCATAAGAGAGAAGAGGAAGGGCCGCCAGGCAGGCCGCCCCCTCCCCTCTAGTCCGAATAGGACAGGAGAGGGGCGGCGCCTTCCCTCTTCCCCTCCTCCAATCCTAATCCAACTAGGAAGGGGGAGTCCTACTCCGTGGGAGTAGGACTCCTCCAGCGCCTCCCCCCTAGGGCTGGCCGCACCCCTTGGCTCCTTTATATACTGGGGCAGGGGCACCCCATGACACACAAGTTGATCTACGGATCGTTCCTTAGCCGTGTCGGTGCCCCTTCCACCATATTCCACTTCGGTCATATCGTCATGAGCTTAGGCGAAGCCCTGCGCCGGAGAAGTCATATCGTCGCGGTGCTTAGGCGAAGCCCTGCGTCGGTGGAGCATCATCATCGCCACCACGCCGTCGTCTTGTGAAACTCATCCCGACACTTTGCTGGATCGAGTCCGGGATCGCCATCGAGCTGAACGTGTGCGAACTCGGAGGTGCCGTGACGCTCGGTGCTTGGATCGGTCGGATCGTGAAGACGTCGACTACATCAACCGCGTTGTTATAACGCTTCGCTTTCGGTCTCACGAGGGCGTGGACGGACACTCTCCCTCTCGTTGCTATGCCATCACCATGGTCTTGCGTGTTCGTGGAAATTTTTGAAATTACTACGTTCCCCAACACGGTTGCCCGAAGAACTCGTCGCGCCGGGCTCGTCCACTGCTCGGCCTGCTACGCCAGTGCCCTCCGCATCTCTAGCGGCTCGGCCTGCTGCACTGGAGTCGCCTGCGGCTCGGCCCGCCACGTCACCGTCGCCCGCGGCTCGGCCCGCAACACCGGCCTCGCCAGTGGCTCGGCCCACTACGCCGGACTCGCCCACGGCTCGGTCTGTGACGCCGGCGTCACCAGCGGCTCAGCCTGGCTCACTGGCATCGCCCGTGGACCGGCCTGCTACGCCGATCGCGCCTGAGGCCACTGCGTCTGGCTCCTCGTCGCCTGAGCCCTCCATGATCAGTGTCTCGCCGACTGACTCGTCTTCATCGACGTCATCCAGCCCATTGCCAGCTGCTCCGTTGACCTCGGTGGCTCCTGTGTTCCGACAACATACACGCAATCGCAGTGGGATTTTTCGGCCCAAGGAACGTAAGGATGGTACTGTTGCTTGGTTGGCTGCTTGTCTGCCTGCTGCTGTTGCGGATCCGTCTTCTGAGCCCCGCTCATATCAGGCTGCCATGCGCGTTCCTCATTGGCGAGAGGCTATGGAGCAAGAGTTTCATGCTCTTCTTCGCAACAAGACATGGACTCTCGTTACTCCACCACCACGGGTAAATGTTATTGACTCCAAATGGGTGTTCAAAGTGAAGAAGCATTCGGATGGATCTATTGAGTGTTACAAAGCGCGCCTTGTTGCTAGAGGATTTCGGCAGCGCTATGGTATTGACTATGAGGACACCTTCAGTCCTGTCGTCAAGCCTACCACCATTCGGCTTCTTCTTTCTCTTGCTGTTACTCGTGGTTGGTCACTTCGTCAACTTGATGTGCAGAATGCCTTTCTCCATGGATTCTTGGAGGAAGAGGTTTATATGAGACAGCCGTCTGGTTTTGCTGATCCTGATCATCCTGACCATATATGTCGTCTCACCAAAGCGCTCTATGGTTTGAAGCAAGCTCCTCATGCCTGGCATGCACGCCTTGCCTCTGCCCTTCGTGCTCATGGGTTTGTGTCGTCCACTGCTGACTCTTCATTATTCCTTCTACAGAAGCCAGAAGTCACTATGTATCGTTTGGTCTATGTCGATGATATTATTCTTGTCAGCTCTTCTCGGTATGCTGCTGATGCTCTTGTCTGCTCTCTTGGTGCTGATTTTGCGGTCAAGGATCTTGGGAAGCTTCACTACTTTCTTGGAGTTGAGGTCACTTCTCGTAGTGATGGCCTTGTTCTGACGCAGAAGAAGTACTCCTTGGATTTGTTGCAGCAAGCTGGCATGCTGAAGTGCAAACCGACTACCACACCCATGTCGTCTACCGACAAGATCACAGCTGTTGATGGTGAGCTTCTGTCTTCTGCGGATGCCACAGAGTACAGGAGTATTGTTGGTGGGCTTCAATACTTGACGATCACGAGACCAGATATCTCTTATGCTGTTAACAGGGTTTGTCAGTATCTTCAGGCTTCTCGAGACACTCATTGGGCTGCTGTTAAGCACATTCTGCGTTATGTCCAGTTCACGGTGACCTTTGGGATGCATATTCGGCCGACTTCCTCTCGAGTCCTTTCGACCTACTCTGATGTAGATTGGGCTGGCAGCCCAGATGACAGGCGATCCACGGGGGGTTATGCTGTGTTCCTTGGCTCTAATTTGATCACTTGGAGTGCTCGGAAACAGGCTACTGTGTCACGTAGTAGTACTGAAGCTAAGTATAAGGCTGTGGCTACTACTGCAGAGATCATCTGGGTGCAGTCTTTGCTTCAGGAGTTGGGTATGTCTCAACCTCAGCCTCCTATCCTTTGGTGTGATAACATCGGTGCTACATACCTTTCTGCAAATCCGGTATTTCATGCCCGAACGAAACACATTGAAGTTGACTATCACTTTGTACGGGAACGTGTGTCGCAGAAGCAACTCCAGATCAAGTTCATCTCTTCTAAGGATCAACTTGTAGACATCTTCACTAAGCCTTTGCCTCTACCACAGTTTGAGGCCTGTAGGCGCAATCTTACCCTTCTCAGTTCTTTAGAAAGTTGCTAAGATTGAGGGAGGGTGTTAGACTATGTATAGCTTCTGTATTTGTGTACGTATATTGTACCTATTGTAACACACCCATTATATATATGAGATAAGCCACCCCTAGAGGGTTGAGCTGGTTCCCCCAAAATCATTGTCTTACATGGTGCATTCCAACAAGCGATGGCAAGTCAGGCACAAGTCTGTTTGACAAAGTCTTGTCAAAGATTTTTATCGTTCCGTGGATGAGGCTAACTGGCCGGAAGTCTCGGATGTCTACCGCACCATATTTCTTGGCAGGAGCGACACAATGGCTTTGTTGATAGCCGGCAGTTCTCTCATGTCTCCTCGGTAGAAACGTTAACTTGCTCCAGACCAACGTCGCCGCGAAGAACAGGAACATTGACCTGGCTTTCTTGATGGGAGGCGCGAACATGCTCCAAAGCGGAGGCATCATCACCTGGCGAAGCGCGGCCTCATCTTGAACCAGATACTGGCAACGCCGACGCCGACGCCAACTCCCACGCCGACGCCAACGCCGCAGCCAAGCCCGAGTGATGATGCCTCCGCGGGGCCCAGTAGCACAGACGCCGCGCCGCCCAGCCCAGAAGTCGCGCCGACGCCGCCCAGCCCACGTACGCCGACGCCGACCCTTCAAACGCCGGAGGCCGACCCCGCCGACCCTTCAAACGCCGGAGGCCGACCCCGCCGTTTGATGATGCATTCCTTGTGTGTCCTTTCTTTTTATGCGCCAACTTTTCATTTGATCGCCGAACTGTGGCACGGTGATGATCGTCAAATTGTTGCGCCAATCGCCAACGGTTATGGTGTTTATTTGAAGCGGGAACGGACCAAGTTTGAATATGCTGCACCTTAGGGGCGGCACCTGGGGGCGTGGCTAGGGCCTTGATCGCCCCCAGGGCATAAAAATCGCCGGATGAGCGTCCAAAAGAGCGCCGGCCTATGCGCTAGGTGGGGGTGGGGGAACGAGTGGAGATGCTCTTAATAAGACGACCTTAGTACTTAATCTTGACCCGGCCTGGGCTTCCTAGATCCTCCGCTTGCTATAAAGCTGTGCTTGTGCGTTGCTGGTATGCATGATCTTCGGGGTGCCTGTGCGTTGTCATAGTTGTTGCTGGTGGGAGTTCGTTTGTCAGATACGAACCAAATGATTTCCTTTATAGAATTAATAGAAATCAGAGAGGAAGGCTCTCTTTTGCTTAAAAAGGGTGTAAGTTCATTAAATTTGCAATTTGGGTAAGTCGGTTTTGTGGAAGGAGGAACGGTCGAATGAAAAAAAAAGCTGGAGGAAGAAAAAAATGATGGTTGGATCTTAGTCTACCGGCCTAGAAAATAAAATAAAGGCCCTGTATAATTTTTAGGCAGCTTACACATATCTGCTGCCTAAATAATGTAGTAGGGACCTTTTTTTTATTTGTTTTGGTATATTGGGTGCTATGACTCTCAAGTGTAAACCATATAAGCCAAGCGCGTATTTGATTACTCCCAGATTTTTAACTGAAAAAACTGGTCATCTGCAACCCTGCAAGTACTTGTTCTGTTACCTCCATGCACGCGGGGTTCCTTGCGCAATCCACGCGGGTCCACAGGTATCACATTTGCCGGGGTGTAACCCCGGTCCAACCGTTCGTACGAGACCTGAGGCGAACTCCCGGCGGCGGAGAAGCCCAATGGGAACTCGACGATGTGGATGAGGACAGTACCCAGAGATATTTTCACTAAACTCATCTCATGTGCGTAAAGCAAAAGAATCCTTTGCGATGCACACAATCATTCAAAGAGAACGGTGTTTGACGGCAGCACGCGCAAAGTTTCCCTTCACATTTTAAAAAATTTGGCCTACCAACGAAATATCTACCCCCCTCCCCACCCCTTTTCTCCCTGACCACAAGTCAGATTTCCCCTGTTTCCCCTTCCTTCCTTCAGAAGCTATAGACACTTTCTCGCTTGCTTCCTCGCTCTCGCCGTATCGCATCCTACTTCCGGGGTCAACATGGTCTTCGTCAATGACCTCTCCAACGGTTCCTCCTCCGACGACTAATTTTTCAGCACCCAGGTATACGTCTCTTCTCTCTCTCGGGTTATGACTTGGAACGAAGGATTAACCCGACAGTCAATTTGAGTCATTTCTTCCTCTTGTAGCCCCCTAGGAGCATCAGTTGCAATGAATGGAGTGGGTGGCTGAAGATCTGCCTGCTCGTTGTCATCATCAATATCCATGCGTGAAGCTATTGCGTTTGAATATGTGGACAGTGGGAGGAAGTTTCTGGCATGTGCAGAGAAGGTTACACTAGTGCAGAACCGGGCTATAGCACTAGTTCGTAAGGCAACCGGCACTAAAGGGTGGGGACTAAAGGTCCCCCATTTTAGTATCGGTTCTGCACGAACCGCCGCTAAAGGGCCACCACATGGCACATGCCAACACCAGGGGCGGGGAGCCCTTTAGTACCGGTTGGTAACACCAACCGTTGGTAACACCAACCGGTACTAAAAGGTTTGGTGGCTTTTGATTTTTTATTTATTTTCCCTTTAATTTTGTGTTTTCCATTTAATTTAGAGATTCTTTTTCATTTATTTAATATAAAAACTCTTGCATCTCATATCATCACCAACAACAACACTAGTTAATAATCATCATATATATATAGTCATTACCACTATTTTTATCATCATTATGTAATCACCACCAACATTAGCTTAAAGAAGAAACATTCACTTGTACAAAAAGCAAAGATATCATCGAGTTCAACATGGTCATGAGATTATTTATAAGCATTCATAACTAAGACCACAAAAGCAAATCACTAATATTTAAGTTCAGGACAAAACACGGACATGAGACGACAAGTACTAATAGCAGGAACTAGCTAATCACTCATGCTGATCTCTCTCAGGTAAAATGGCATAGAACATGTGTAGCTCTCCTGATTCATCATATTGGAGTGATTCATCATATTGGAGCATGCAGATGAATCTGTCTCCTAATCGTGGGTTGCGCTTCTGATTGTTGCCCCCAAGTACTTCTCTGCGATCATTCACAATTTTCTCCAGTCTTTCACTATTAAGCATTCATCGGTTCTAGAAATCCTGAATGCACTCGTGTGCAATGTAGGATGTCTTGGCCGTAAGCTAACAATTGACAGGCGACCGTTAGTCGAGATCCACTGAGGTACAAATATCATCGGCAGTCCCTTTTGAAGAACATAGTATAGTAACATACTTAGCAATGAAGTTTAGCTTAAAATAATGTATGCAAAAGATGCACTGAGGACAAATAGTAAAAATCTTACCATCTTTCCTAAATACATGTGACCGTAGTTCAATACAAAAATTGTTGGTCGCACGTTTTGATCACTAAGATTTGCAAGTCTAGGAAAATAATTTCTCTTGACAGCATCAAGATACTCAAGCCATGAAACATATTGACTTATCTCCTCGCAGTTTAATTCAGCCCCGGGACAGTGGAAGGTCATGTCTACCAAGCGTCGGACATGTTTGCTTGAATGGAAATAAGCTGTCAATAGAAATTAGTTGTCAACTATTTTTCAAATAAACAATATCGAAGACATAATATGGTTGAGGAACACTCACATAATGGTAGAACTGGAGGCGTCTGCCACATCGACCCAAATATCGGTATTACCTTCAATATCATCTTCCGGATGAATATAAAAAATGATAACCATATCAGACTCGAATGCATAAGCCTTGCATAGTGCTTGCCAAGTTTTGCATTCAAAATAGGTGTAGGTGAATGCATTGTATAATTTTGCGTGGAAAGTATAACCATGCTCGGTCTTCAAATAAACTCTCTTTACCTCCATAGTTTTCATAGTACTGAAACCTATCTTATCCAATACAAAAATTTATCCAATACAAAAATTCTTGCATGGCAGGGGATATGCTATAGTAGAATAGTAAAAAACTGAAACTATAAGTTGAAGAAAATGAAGCATATGCTTAATTAAGAAAAAAAACTTGTCGTTGTGAGTTATTGCATTCACTTCGAAGGTCTCATCCAGCTTGATGCTGAAGCGCCTGCCATCAACTAGGAAATTTCTGTCGCACGTGTCGCGCTTGTCTTCGCAGTATCCGCACATAACGAAATCATTCTCGTCGTCAGACATTTCCTATGTTCATATATAGTTGAAACATTAATTGATATAAATACTTACTAGCAGTTCTATTAATTCAACTAGCTAGTTCTATTAATTCAACTAGCTCTATTAATTCAACTACTAAGCACTTATTAAAAATAAACTAGTTCTAAGCTTCTTACTATAATCTCATATATAGTAAACTTTTAAATCTTTTAATTAATTATTAGATCATCAAATCTCATATATATATATATATATATATATATATATATATATATATATATATATATATATATATATATATACATAAATGTATATATCTAGCTAATTCATCTAATTCATCTAACATTTGACATTAATATATCTACATTATTTTCTATTTAATTCATCTATGACATTAATATCTAACATTTCTAACATGCATTAATCTAACCTGCATTTATATAAAGTAAAAATAAAAAATAAAAAAAGAATATATATATATGCATGAAAAATAGCAAATTGTCCAGTTTGTACATGAGGTGCATCCAGTTTTTGCGGTAACCCCTCTCTACTTTTTCACACATGCTATATGGGTGAAATGATGATACCATGCCAAGTTCCAACCTTTTCAGAGTTCATTTGTAGTGTTTTTCAATTTTGGGTCATTTAGCTGAAAACAAATCTTTAAATGCATGAAAATTAGCAAATGATGTCAGAAAGGGTTAAAAGTTTATGATGTGGCCTTGAATGGTGCATCCTAAACGCAAAAAATGTCTGGAGTTGTAATAAGTTTAAAACAATGAAGTGCTGGTGTAGCAGATGATATTCTTCCGAAACCCTGATACTTCGAAAGATATTGTCCAGTTTGTACACAAGGTGCATCCAATTTTTGCCGTAACCCTCTCTACTTTTTCGCACATGCTATGTGGGTGAAATGATGATACCATGCCAAGTTCCAACCTTTCAGAGTTCATTTGTAGTGCTTTTCAATTTCAGGGCCATTTAGCTCAAAACAAATCTTTAAATGCATGAAAAATAGCAAATGATGTCAGAAATGGTTGAAAGTTTATGACGTGGCCTTGAATGGTGCATACTACACGCAAAAAATGTCTGAAGTTGTAATAAGTTTAAAAAAAATGAAGTGCCGGTGTAACAGATGAGTTTTCGTCCGAAACCCTGATACTTCGAAAGAGATTGTCCAGTTTGTACACGAGGTGCATCCAGTTTTTGCCGTAACCCTCTCTACTTTTTCGCACATGCTATGTGGGTGAAATGATGATACCATGCCAAGTTCCAACCTTTTCATAGTTTATTTGTAGTGCTTTTCAATTTCAGGGTCATTTAGCTAAAAACAAATCTTTAAATGCATGAAAAATAGCAAATGATGTCAGAAAGGGTTGAAAGTTGATGACGTGGCTTTGAATGGTGCATACTGAACGCAAAAAAAAGTCTGGAGTAAGTTTAAAAATATGAAGTGCCGGTGTAACAGATGAGTTTTCGTCCGAAACCCTGATACTTCGAAAGAGATTGTCCAGTTTGTACACGAGGTGCATCCAATTTTTGCCGTGATGTCAGAAAGGGTTGAAAGTTTGATGCCGGTGTAAGTTTTCGTCCGTGTAAACATGTAAAAATATACATCAAAAATACATTGATCATCAATGATCTTTTTGTGTAGAATCTAAATTGTCAATAGGAATCTACCCCGGTTTAAGAACCGGCGAAGACTTCTATTGCAGCCACAGATACTACACATAAAGTTCACTGAAGACGAAGTGGTTGTGATAGTTTGAGAAGTAACATATTTAAGGTGGTAAAAACCTTCTTAGCCGAGCGAGGTGGGACTAAAAAACAGCTGCAACTAAATAACTTTAGCACCGGTTTGTGGCACGAACCGGTACTAAACGTGCTGGGTGGGGCCCCAACCAGACAAAAGGCTGCCACAGCCTCATTAGTGCCGCTTCGTGGCATGAACCGGTACTAAAGCTTCTCCACAAACTGGTACTAATGATCGACGACCGCCTAGCCGTTTGAACCGGCACTAATGTGACCATTAGTTTCGATTCATCTACAAACCGGTACTAATGTGCTGAACATTTTACCGTTTTTTACTAGTGTTAGCCCCACTTTCGTTGTTACAAATCAATTGTTAGATGCGATTCAAACACTGTCACTGTGCTATGTTATTGTGGATGTTAAGACAGTGTCACAGTTTATACCTAGTATCTAAAAATGTTGCCATCTCATTAGTGGCGCCATTAGAAAATTATTTCATACCGCATCAGCAGTTTGTGCAGCCAACTTTGGTCCACACATCCGAGTAGCCAAATAGTAAAATACTAAATCTTTATGGCACGAAGGAACTGGGCATCAGAACAACTAGGTGCTCTGGAGTTCGGGTCCCTGATTTTTTTTCCGCTACATTGGCTCGCCAGTGCAGGGCACCGGTGCCAAATGTAGCAACAGTTGTCTTTACACCAAATTTGGCATACACAATGGATGTCCTTAGTGCTATTAGTTCTATGTTACTAAATTTGTGAATGTACACACCTGTTAGTATCAATTTGATTTCATCAAAACACTGTCGCTATGCTGTTGCAGTTATATTTAACTTCCTCATAAAATATTCAATTTGTTATTTATAGTTCATGACTAAGAAATTGTAGCGTTGTTGTAGTTAATTATGGCTTCTGAAATTTCAGAATTTGGTTGTTGTCTCTGTAGCAATTAATTCATTTGCACATTGATCTTTTTGAGAAGATATGACATTATTAACCTGTTTCTTCAGTTTATGAAAATATGTATATGCTTATTTTCTATGTTTCTACAAACCCATTTCTCTTTCAGTTGTTACTGATCTAGTTTTAAATATTATAGAATGAACGAAAGTGTTCTTACCTGGAGTGGGTTGATCAAGAGTGGCCATAGTCTTTAAAGATGTGTTTAGCAAAGCTCTGGAGCATGTATAAGGAAGAGAACATAGGTATGCTTAGAGAAAGTGTTGTCAATGCTGAAGAAGTGAAGATGCGAGATAAAAGGCGGGGAATGGAGAATGAGCTCAGATTTTTTAAATCACACTTTCCTAAGATGGTGTTGGCGAAGGAGGAGTCACTTTTCCTGTTGGCCAGTGTGAAACAGGTTCTTACTCAACTGAAAGCAGAGGTGGATAAGACGAGTCTGGATGTTTCGATGAGGAAAATGAATATATTGTTCAAATATTGTTCTCATGAAGGTGAACTAGCTATATGTTGTACTGTGCTGTTTTCAGGTTGCTATCACACTGTGATAAGATGTATTTATGTGCGTGATATGAAATTGGCAACTGTTCGATTTGAAATGTGAATTTGCGTAATACTGAAATTATTAATTATAAACTAATAAACCTGCTAAATGGGTCAAGAAACTTTGCAAATGATTCTAGTAGTAAAAGCGCTTGTCATGGACAGCCCGATGCCATACATTATAGGTTATAAATAGATTTGATTTGCAGATATGGATAGCATTGCCCGTCTAGCTCAGTCGGTAGAGCGCAAGGCTCTTAACCTTGTGGTCTTGGGTTTGACGCCAAGGTGGGCGTCCAAATTTTTTTCATTTACCTTATTCATTTAATTGGACGGAATTACTTGAAGTTGCTTCAGAAAACTTTCTACCCTTTTCCTTCAAATTTACAAGTTCAATGTTTCATATTGGTTTACTAAATGACCCCACTTTATTGTTCACTACGTGGAATAAGGCGGAAAAAACGCAAACTAGGGATATGCGTCATAAAAGTCAAAGGTAAAACCAGGATATTTAAAGTTGTTTTGCATCTTGATGTTCCAGTGGGACTCACTTAAGAAAAATGCGCAACAAAAAATCCTTCTGAATTGGACTAATCTTAGAATTTTGAAAAACCGGATGAGTCGAATATTGTGAGAACCTAAAATCATTGCACGTCTGGACACATTTTGGTCGAAGACAAGAGGTTTGCAAGGTGAACTACCACTGCTTCCTTGTTGTACTATCGACAAGATCTTAGGTACAAAAGATATAAATTGGGTGAAGCTCTAATCAGAACACGTGTGATGCCACTGTGGACACCATCATTGCCAAGAGGTTTGCAAGGTGAGCCTTCATTGTTGTACCATGAGAGAGCACCACTACCAAGATAATCAGATGTTTTATGATAACAAAACACCACAGATTTTCTTTCACAAAGAAAGATGTATGAGATAGCCCTACGTTTTTCCCTCCTGCAACAGTAGATGCCATTACAGTTGAGACGTTGATATGTGTTGGGTTTGGTTTTTCGTGTCGTGTTGGCTCTGTTTGGCACTATGTAGTTTGTTGTTTCCATCATCCGTTGGTTTTTGTTTGCTTCCCCTCACTCGATTTCACTCACATTTTCCCTTCTTTCCATAACTTTGTTTTTTGGAGTTACTGGAAGCATTTGGGAGCGAGGGGAGGCGAGAGGATGCATGAGTGGGCGAGTTCACGAGATTCTCGCTAAGGTTGCAACATAATCCCAAAAGCATCGGAGCCCAAACATAAAGCACTTATTACAACACAACAAGGAACAAAACCCCAAATTTAGCTGACCAGACATAAGCAGGTTAAAAAAGGGACCGGCAAAAAAAACAGTGTTGATGAAAATACAACATAAGGGGTGCGCCTATTTCTTGTCCTCAATGATATTTGAGTTGTTCCATTCTGTTCTTGACCTCCCCACCTTCTCGATGTCATTTGTATTCCATTTGATCCTATTTGCTTAAGAATAGTTGTGGTTTCAATCATAATTCATACCATTTTGTTGGTTGATAGCTTGATGTCTTGCATACACATCGCTTGTGGTGCGTGTATGTGTCTCTTGTTATGTTATTGCAAACGAAATGCATGTAACATTGTTATGCCTATTATATCCCCACAACCAGATACATCTATACACTTCCACTATCCCGCATACAAAATGAATCTCGGCCAGGCTAAAAGTACACAATAGTTTAGAATCTATGAGAAAGAGTAGGAGAGATGTGGTATGGCTAGTCTTGGTCACCCAAACCAACTTTCTCCGGATATCTGCCTTGCCTAACCTTGCTCACCGAACTGAAGGTCAAGACTACATAACACAACCGTATGTATTGTAAATTATTCCACGGTAGCTATATATAAGTTGACTAAATTGATTAAATTAAAATGTCTAACAAGAAATATACCATCAGGTGGACGTTCACTAGTAGAAAAAGGGCCTATTGTCCCGGTTCATAAGGGCCTTTAGTCCCGGTTCTGGAACCGGGACTAAAGGGTCGTTAATAAAGCCTCCCCCTTTAGTCTTGGTTCTTACACGAACCGGGACTAGAGGCCGTCCACGTGGCCGCTGCCTGGAGGTCCACCTTTAGTCCTGGTTCGTGGCACCAACCGGGACTAAAGGAAATTTTATGATTTTTTTTATTTTTTTTATTTTCAAATTTCTAAATTATTTTAACCTCTAATCTCTAATCACCCCTCATCACTGCTCAATTTAACCTCTAATCTCTAATCACCCCTCATCATTCTAAATCATCTAACTTCCCGAACGGTCACCCATCCTCTCACTACCCCAGCCTGAGCACGCTTAACTTCCGGGTTCTATTCTCCCTCGTTTCCAAGTCTGCACTTGTTGTTTTCCGATCCTGACAATACTAAGATGTCAATCCTATTAACCCTCAGAAATTTAGATTGAGCATGAAGTCACACATTTCACTGTTTGAGTTTGAAACTATCGTTCTAAAAAACAATAATTATTTAGTAACACTAATATTTCTTGAATAAGTAGTTTGACCATAGTTTGACTATAGTTTGACCACAGTTTGACCAGATTTGACCAAAATTCAAAAAAACAGAAATAATTATTTAGAAACACTAATATTTCTTGAATAAGTAGTTTGACCATTGTTTGACCATAGTTTGACCATAGTTTAACCATAGTTTGACCAGATTTGACCAAAATTCAAAAAAACTGTAATAATTATTTAGTAACACTAATATTATTGAATAATTATTTAGTAACACTAATACTTGTTGAATAAGTAGTTTGACCATAGTTTGACCAGATTTAACCAAAATTAAAAAATGAAATTTGAGCATAACTTTTTTTTTCCTTTTAGAATTTGAGGATTCACAAAATTTCCAAACAGGCCGTAGGCGGTCAAAATCGGATGCGGATTTTCATGCTGAACATTTTGATATATTATACATTTTTTTACATCGTATGCAAAAGTTATAGCCGTTTTACATTTTCCCTACACTTTTTGCAAAACATGTCCAAATTTAAGTTTTAAAATTTTCCTAACTAGTACATGTAGTAACATAACTACATTTGGAAGGATTTCAATTTTTGAAGCTTTTATTCATTTTCTTTTGCTTTTTACAAAATTGAAAAGGCGATCCAAGGGGGGGGGGGGTTGAAAATGGGACCTTTAGTACCGGTTCGTGCCACGAACCGGTACTAATGCCTCAAACCCCATTAGTACCTGTTGGTGGCTTGAACCGGGACTAAAGGTCTAACCTTTAGTACCGGTTGGTGCCACGAACCGGTACTAATGGGCATCGCACCCTTTAGTCCTGGTTCGTGGCACCAACCGGGACTAAAGGTCCCATTTGAACCAGGACCAATGCCTGTACGGTGCCCTAGCCGCTCGAACCGGGACTAATGCTCACATTAGACCCGGTTCGTAATGCAACCAGGATTAATGCTCTTTTCTGCCCGAACGTAAGCCATGTTTTCTACTAGTGGTTGACATCTGATGGTGTCTTCACTATAAAATCTTTTCTATAGACAACTTGTTATTGTGTACTTTTAGCCTGGCTGACATCTGATGATACAGTAGCTTCCAACAGAAATGTATGTGGAAAATAAAAGTTGCTCCAAAAATTAGAGCGTTTTATGGTTGATGGTTAAGAAAAGCATATTAACCAAATACAATTTGCTGAGGAGAGGTTGGATAGGTAAAAAAATATTTTGCTCTTGGTGGTATGTTCATTTTCTTTCAAATGCTTAGTTGCTAAATTGGTTTGGATTTTGTTCAAATGTCCTTTAGATTAGAGAAATCTTCCTGACACTTAAACACTTGTTTTGGTGTTTGGATTAAAAAGTTTTTCAAAGATAAACAAGAATCTGGTATTTGTGGGGGTTTCTGCCATCTTCTGGATTATATGGAGATGCGTGAATAATATTGTTTTTGAGACAAAACCCAATTTTAATCCTATTATGCACATCAATTTGATATGTCATTGTATATCTTATTGCGCCATTCTGTAGATAAAAGGAAATCGAAGGGTCCTGATGTTGGGGGTAATAGTGATACAACATGTGGGAAATGAAGTGCATAGAGCTTCACAAAGGTGGAAACCAAGACTTCTCAGGAATTAGTAACTGATACTAGACTCGTGCTTCAGAATTTTTCTGGAGGCTGACCTTTGCTTGGTGATGTCCTTCCTCTGAATGCTAATGCCTGACTTGGTTCTATCTTCTGGATTTATAGTTGTGGTTGGGCTCTAGGTTTGCTGCTGGTAGTTTCTGATGTTGATGAGTTTAGAACTATGGTAGTTTCTACCGCAGATCCGAAGGCAAGATCTTTGTTGCCAAGAATGGAACCGCTCTAGAGAAGGAGTTTCTCTCGAAAGAAGTGAGTGGGAGGAAAGTAGAACTTGATGCGTTAACTGTACCTTCTCTCAATTAGGAAAGTAACTCATCCGAGAAATTCGTTCCCGTGATGCCTACACCAACTGGAGAGGAAGCTAATGATAATGATCATGAAACTTCAGATCAAGTTGCTACAGAACCTCACAGGTCAACCAGAGCACGATCTGCACCAGAGTGGTACGGTAATCATGTTCTGGAAGTTATGTTACTTGACCATGACGAACCTATGAACTATGAAGAAGCTATGATGAGCCCAGATTCCAATAAATGGCTTGAGGCCATGAAATCTGAGATAGGATGGATGTATGAGAACAAAGTGTGGACTTTGGTGGATTTGCCCGATGATCGGCGATCCATAAAGAATAAATGGTTCTTCAAGAAGAAGATTGACGCTGATGGTAGTTACTGTATATAAAGCTCGACTTGTCGCAAAAGGTTTTTGACAAGTTCAAGGAGTTGACTACGATGAGACTTTCTCACCCGTAGCGATGGTTAAGTCTGTCCGAATCATGTTAGCAATTGCCGCATTTTATGATTATGAAATCTGGCAAATGGACGTCAAAACTGCATTCCTTAATGGATTTCTAAGAAAAGGGTTGTATATGACGCAACCAGAAGATTTTGTCGATCCTAAAGGTGCTAACAAAGTGTGCAAACTCTAGCGATCCATCTATGGATTGGTGCAAGCATCTCGAAGTTGGAATATGCGCTTTGATGAGGTGATCAAAGCTTATGATTTTATAAAGACTTTCGGAGAAGCCTGTATTTATAAGAATGTGAGTGGGAGCTCTATAGCATTTCAAATATTATATGTGGATGACATATGTTGATTGGAAATGATGTAGAATTTCCGGATAGCATAAAAGGATACTTGAATAAGTATTTTTCAGTTAAAGACCTCGGTAATGCTACTTACGTATTGGGCATCATGAAGGAAATATGCCCTAGAGGCAATAATAAAGTTATTATTTATTTCCTTATATCATGATAAATGTTTATTATTCATGCTAGAATTGTATTAACCGGAAACATAATACATGTGTGAATATATAGACAAACAGTATGTCACTAGTATGCCTCTACTTGACTAGCTTGTTAATCAAAGATGGTTATGTTTCCTAACCATGAACAAGGAGTTGTTATTTGATTAACAAGGTCACATCATTAGTTGAATGATCTGATTGACATGACCCATTCAGTTAGCTTAACACTTGATCGTTTGGTATGTTAATGCTTTCTTCATGACCCATACATGTTCCTATAACTATGAGATTATGCAACTCCGTTTACGGAGGAACACTTTGGTACTACCAAACGTCACAACGAATCGGGTGATTATAAAGGAGTACTACAGGTGTCTCCAAAGGTACTTGTTGGGTTGGCGTATTTCGAGATTAGGTTTTGTCACTCCGATTGTCGGAGAGGTATCTCCAGGCCTTCTCGGTAATGCACATCACTTAAGCCTTGCAAGCATTACAACTAATGAGTTAGTTGTGAGATGATGTATTACGGAACGAGTAAAGAGACTTACGATAACGAGATTGAACTAGGTATTGGATACCGACGATCGAATCTCGGGTAAGTAACATACCGATGACAAAGGGAACAACGTATGTCGTTATGCGGTTTGACCGATAAAGATCTTCGTAGAATATGTAGGAACCAATATGGGCATCCAGGTTCCGCTATTGGTTATTGACCGAGAATGGTTCTAGGTCATGTCTACATAGTTCTCGAACCCGTAGGGTCCGACACGCTAACGTTTCGATGACAGTTCATTATGAGTTTATAAGTATTGATGCACCGTTTGTTCGAGTCCGGATGTGATCACGGACATGACGAGGAGTCTCGAAATGGTCGAGACATAAAGATTGATATATTGGAAGCCTATGTTTGGACTTGGAATGGTTCCGAGTGAAAACAGGATGTTCTGGAACACCGGGGTTACGGAACCCCGGGGGTATATGGGCCTTCATGGGCCTCAAGGGAGAAGGAGAAGGGCCGGCCAGGAGGGCTGCGTGCCCCCTCCCCTCTGGTCCGAATAGGACAAGGAGAGGGGGCGGCGCCTTCCCTCTTTCCCTCCCAATCCTACTCCAACTAGGAAGGGGGAGTCCTACTCGGTGGGAGTAGGACTCCTCCTTGTGCGCCTCCCCTTGGCCGCCACCTCCCCTTGTCTCCTTTATATCTGAGGCAGGGGCACCCCATGACACACAAGTTGATCTACGGATCTTTCCTTAGCCGTGTGCGGTGCCCCCTTCCACCATATTCCACTTCGGTCATATCGTCGCGGAGCTTAGGCGAAGCCCTCGCCGGAGAAGTCATATCGTCGCGAGCTTAGGCGAAGCCCTGCGTCGGTGGAGCATCAACATCGTCCCACGCCGTCGTCGTTGACGGAACTCATCCCGACACTTTGCTGGATCGGAGTCCGGGAATCGTCATCGAGCTGAGCGTGTGCAGAACTCGGAGGTGCCGTCGTTCGGTGCTTGGATCGGTCGGATCGTGAAGACGTCGACTACATCAACCGCGTTGTTATAACGCTTCGCTTTCGGTCTCACGAGGGTGCGTGGGCGGACACTCTCCCTCTCGTTGCTATGCCATCACCATGGTCTTGCGTGATCGTAGGAAATTTTTGAAATTACTCGTTCCCCAACAGTGGTATCGAGCCTGGTTTTATGCGTTGATGTCATGTGCACGAGTAGAACACAAGTGAGTTGTGGACGATACAAGTCATACTGCCTACCAGCATGTCATACTTTGGTTCAGCGGTATTGTGAGATGAAGCGGCCGGACCGACATTACGCGTACGCTTACGCGAGACTGGTTTCACCGCTCCGAGCACTCGTTGCTTAAAGGTGACCGGCGGGTGTCTGTCTCTCTCACTTTAGTTGAATCGAGTGTGGCTACGCCCGGTCCTTGAGAAGGTTAAAACGAAGTCTATTTGACGAAGTATCGTTGTGGTTTTGATGCGTAGGTAAGAACGGTTCTTGCTCAGCCCGTAGCAGCCACGTAAAACTTGCAACAACAAAGTAGAGGACGTCTAACTTGTTTTTGCAGGGCATGTTGTGATGTGATATGGTCAAGACGTGATGCTATATTTTATTGTATGAGATGATCATGTTTTGTAACCGGTTATCGGCAATGGCAGGAGCCATATGGTTGTCGCTTATTGTATGAAATGCAAGCGCCATGTAATTGCTTTACTTTATCACTAAGGAGTAGCGATAGTCATAGAAGCAATAGTTGGCGAGGCGACAACGATGCTACGATGGAGATCAAGGTGTCGCGCCGGTGGCGATGGTGATCATGACGGTGCTTGGCGATGGAGATCACAAGCACAAAGATGATGATGACCATATCATATCACTTATATTGATTGCATGTGATGTTTATCCTTTATGCATCTTATCTTGCTTTGATTGACGGTAGCATTATAAGATGATCTCTCACTAAAATTATCAAGAAGTGTTCTCCCGAGTATGCACCGTTGCGAAAGTTCTTCGTCTTTGAGACACCACGTGATGATCGGGTGTGATAGGCTCTCGTTCAAATACAACGGGTGCAAAACAGTTGCGCACGCGAATACTCAGGTTAAACTTGACGAGCCTAGCATATAACAGATATGGCCTCGAACACGAGACCGAAAGGTCGAGCGTGAATCATATAGTAGATATGATCAACATAGTGATGTTCACCATTGAAACTACTCCATCTCACGTGATGATCGGACATGGTTTGGTTGATTTGGATCACGTAATCACTTAGATGACTAGAGAGATGTCTGTCTAAGTGGGAGTTTTTTAATATGATTAATTAAAACTTAAATTTATCATGAACTTAGTACCTGATAGTATTTTGCTTGTCTATGTTTACTGTAGATAGATGGCTCGTGCTGTTGTTCCGTTGAATTTTAATGCGTTCCTTGAGAAAGCAAAGTTGAAAGATGATGGTAGCAATTACACGGACTGGGTCCGTAACTTGAGGATTATCCTCATTGCTGCACGAAAAATTACGTCCTGGAAGCACCGCTGGGTGACAGGCTGCTGCGAGATCTTGAGCGAAGTTGTGAGCGTCGCAAAGCGAGCTGATGACTACTCTATAGTTCAGTGTGCCATGCTTTACGGCTTAGAACCGGGTCTTCAACGACGTTTTGAGCGTCATGGAGCATATGAGATGTTCCAGGAGTTGAAGTTAATATTTCAAGCAAATGCCCGGATTGAGAGATATGAAGTCTCCAATAAGTTCTATAGCTGCAAGATGGAGGAGAATAGTTACATCGGTGAGCACATACTCAAAATGTCCGGGTATAACAATCACTTAATTCAGCTGGGAGTTAATCTTCCGGATGATAGTGTCATTGATGAAATTCTCCAATCACGCCACCAAGCTACAAGAGCTTCGTGATGAACTATAATATGCAAGGGATGACTAAGACAATTCTGAGCTCTTCGCAATGCTGAAAGCATGCGAGGTAGAAATCAAGAAAGAGCATCAAGTGTTGATGGTCAGCAAGACCACTAGTTTCAAGAAAAGGGCAAAGGGAAGAAGAAGGAAACTTCAAAAGAACAGCAAGAAAGTTGCTGATCAAGAGAAGAAACCCAAGTCTGGACCTAAGCCTGAAACTGAGTGTTTTACTGCAAGCAGATCGGACATTTGGAAGCGGAACTGCCCCAAGTATTTGGCGGATAAAAGGATGGCAAGGTGAACAAAGGTATATGTGATATACATGTTATTGATGTGTACCTTACTAATACTCGCAGTAGTACACAGGTATTTGATACTAGTTACATTGCTAATATTTGCAACTCAAAGCAGGAACTACGGATTAGCGAAGATTGGCTAAGGACGAGGTGACGATCTTGCGTTGGAAATGGTTCCAAAGTCGATGTGATCGCGGTCGGCACGCTACCTCTACATCTACCTTCGGGATTAGTTTTAGACCTAAATAATTGTTATTTGGTGCCAGCGTTGAGCATGAACATTATATCTGGATCTTGTTTATTGCGAGACGGTTATTCATTTAAATCAGAGAATAATGGTTGTTCTATTTATATGAGTAATATCTTTTATGGTCATGCACCCTTGAAGAATGGTCTATTCTTGTTGAATCTCGACAGTAGTGATACACATATTCATAATGTTGAAGCCAAAAGATGCAGAGTTGATAATGATAGTGCAACTTATTTGTGGCACTGCCGTTTAGGTCATATCGGTGTAAAACGCATGAAGAAACTCCATACTGATGGGCTTCTGGAATCACTTGATTATGAATCACTTGGTACTTGCGAACCGTGCCTAATGGGCAAGATGACCAAAACGCCGTTCTCCGAACTATGGAGCGAGCAACTGATTTGTTGGAAATCATACATCTTGATGTTTGTGGTCCAATGAATATTGAGGCACGCGGCGGGTATCGTTATTTTCTCACCTTCACAGATGATTTGAGCAGATATGGGTATATCTACTTAATGAAACACAAATCTGAAACATTTGAAAAGTTCAAAGAATTTCAGAGTGAAGTGGAAAATCATCGTAACAAGAAAATAAAGTTTCTACGATCTGATCGTGGAGGAGAATATTTGAGTTACGAGTTTGGTTTACATTTGAAACAATGTGGAATAGTTTCGCAACTCACGCCACCCGGAACACCACAGAGAAATGGTGTGTCGAGCGTCGTGTCGTACTTTACTGGATATGGTGCGATCTATGATGTCTATTTCCGATTTACCGCTATCGTTTTGGGGTTATGCTTTAGAGACGGCCGCATTCACGTTGAATAGGACACCGTCAAAATCCGTTGAGACGACGCCTTATGAACTGTGGTTTGGCAAGAAACCAAAGTTGTCGTTTCTTAAAGTTTGGGGCTGCGATGCTTATGTAAAGAAACTTCAACCAGATAAGCTCGAACCCAAATCGGAAAAATGTGTCTTCATAGGATACCCAAAGGAGACTGTTGGGTACACCTTCTATCACAGATCTGAAGGCAAGATTTTCGTTGCTAAATTCGGATCCTTTCTAGAGAAGGAGTTTCTCTCGAAAGAAGTGAGTGGGAGGAAAGTAGAACTTGATGAGATAACTGTATCTACTCCCTTATTGGAAAGTAGTTCATCACAAGAAATGGTTCCTGTGACAACTACACCAATTAGTGAAGAAACTAATGATGATGATCATGAAGCTTCAGATCAAGTTACTACTGAACCTCGTAGGTCAACCAGAGTAAGATACGCACCAGAGTGGTACGGTAATCCTATTCTGGAAGTCATGTTACTTGACCATGGCGAACCTACGAACTATGAAGAAGCGATGGTGAGCCCAGATTCCGCAAAATGGCTAGAAGCCATGAAATCTGAGATGGGATCCATGTATGAGAACAAAGTATGGACTTTGGTTGACTTGCCCGATGATCAGCAAGCCATTGAAAATAAATGGATTTTTAAGAAGAAGACTGACGCTGATGGTAATGTAACTGTCTACAAAGCTCGACTTGTTGCAAAAGGTTTTCGACAAGTTCAAGGGGTTGACTACGATGAGACTTTCTCACCCGTAGCGATGCTTAAGTCTGTCTGAATCATGTTAGCAATTGCCGCATTTTATGATTATGAAATTTGGCAAATGGATGTAAAAACCGCATTCTTGAATGGATTTCTAGAAGAAGAGTTGTATATGATGCAACCAGAAGGTTTTGTCGATCCAAAGGGTGCTAACAAAGTGTGCAAGCTCCAACGATCAATTTATGGTGCGGTGCAAGCCTCTCGGAGTTGGAATAAACGCTTTGATAGTGTGATCAAAGCATATGGGTTTGTCTGCACTTTTGGAGAAGCCTGTATTTACAAGAAAGTGAGTGGGAGCTCTGTAGCATTTCTGATATTATATGTAGACGACATATTATTGATTGGAAATGATATAGAATTTCTGGATAGCATAAAAGGATACTTGAATAAAAGTTTTTCAATGAAAGACCTCGGTGAAGCTGCTTACATATTGGGCATCAAGATCTATAGAGATAGATCAAGACGCTTAATTGGACTTTCACAAAGCACATACCTTGATAAAATTTTGAAAAAGTTCAAAATGGATCAGGCAAAGAAAGGTTTTTACCTGTGTTGCAAGGTGTAAGATTGAGTCGACTCAATGCCCGACCACAGCAGAAGATAGAGAAAAATGAAAGATGTTCCCTATGCTTCAGCCATAGGCTCTATCATGTATGCAATGCTATGTACCAGACCTGACGTATACTTAGCTGTAAGCTTGGCAGGAAGGTACCAAAGTAATCCAGGAGTGGATCACTGGACAGCGGTCAAGAACATCCTGAAATACCTGAAAAGGACTAAGGATATGTTTCTCGTATATGGAGGTGACAAAGAGCTAGTCGTAAATGGTTACGTCGATGCAAGCTTTGACACTGATCCGGACGATTCTAAATCGCAAACCGGATCGTATTTTTATTAAGCGGTGGAGCTGTCGGTTGGTGCAGTTCTAAACAAAGCGTCGTGGCGGGATCTACATGTGAAGCGGAGTACATAGCTGCTTGAAGCGGCGAATGAAGGAGTCTGGATGAAAGAGTTCATTTCCGATCTAGGTGTCATACCTAGTGCATCGGGACCGATGAAGATCTTCTGTGACAATCTTGGTGCAATTGCCTTGGCAAAGGAATCCAGATTTCACAAGAGGACCAAGCACATCAAGAGACGCTTCAATTCCATTCGGGACCAAGTCCAAGTGGGAGACATAGAGATTTGCAAAATACATACGGATCTGAAAGTTGCAGACCGTTGACTAAGCCTCTTCCACGAGCAAAACATGATCAGCACCAAGACTCCATGGGTGTGAGGATCATTACTTTGTAATCTAGATTATTGACTCTAGTGCAAGTGGGAGACTGAAGGAAATATGCCCTAGAGGCAATAATAAAGTTATTATTTATTTCCTTATATCATGATAAATGTTTATTATTCATGCTAGAATTGTATTAACCGGAAACATAATACATGTGTGAATATATAGACAAACAGTATGTCACTAGTATGCCTCTACTTGACTAGCTTGTTAATCAAAGATGGTTATGTTTCCTAACCATGAACAAGGAGTTGTTATTTGATTAACAAGGTCACATCATTAGTTGAATGATCTGATTGACATGACCCATTCAGTTAGCTTAACACTTGATCGTTTGGTATGTTAATGCTTTCTTCATGACCCATACATGTTCCTATAACTATGAGATTATGCAACTCCGTTTACGGAGGAACACTTTGGTACTACCAAACGTCACAACGAATCGGGTGATTATAAAGGAGTACTACAGGTGTCTCCAAAGGTACTTGTTGGGTTGGCGTATTTGAGATTAGGTTTTGTCACTCCGATTGTCGGAGAGGTATCTCCAGGCCTTCTCGGTAATGCACATCACTTAAGCCTTGCAAGCATTACAACTAATGAGTTAGTTGTGAGATGATGTATTACGGAACGAGTAAAGAGACTTACCAGTAACGATATTGAACTAGGTATTGGATACCGACGATCGAATCTCGGGTAAGTAACATACCGATGACAAAGGGAACAACGTATGTCGTTATGCGGTTTGACCGATAAAGATCTTCGTAGAATATGTAGGAACCAATATGGGCATCCAGGTTCCGCTATTGGTTATTGACCGAGAATGGTTCTAGGTCATGTCTACATAGTTCTCGAACCCGTAGGGTCCGCACGCTTAACGTTTCGATGACAGTTCATTATGAGTTTATAAGTATTGATGCACGAAGTTTGTTCGAGTCCGGATGTGATCACGGACATGACGAGGAGTCTCGAAATGGTCGAGACATAAAGATTGATATATTGGAAGCCTATGTTTGGACTTGGAATGGTTCCGAGTGAAAGCAGGATGTTCTGGAACACCGGGGTTACGGAACCCCGGGGGTATATGGGCCTTCATGGGCCTCAAGGGAGAAGGAGAAGGGCCGGCCAGGAGGGCTGCGCCCCCCTCCCCTCTGGTCCGAATAGGACAAGGAGAGGGGCGCCCTTCCCTCTTTCCTCCCAATCCTACTCCAACTAGGAAGGGGGAGTCCTACTCCGGTGGGAGTAGGACTCCTCCTTGGTGCGCCCCCCTTGGGCCGCCACCTCCCCTTGTCTCCTTTATATCTGGGGCAGGGGCACCCATGACACACAAGTTGATCTACGGATCTTTCCTTAGCCGTGTCGGTGCCCCTTCCACCATATTCCACTTCGGTCATATCGTCATGAGCTTAGCGAAGCCTGCGCCGGAGAAGTCATATCGTCGCGGAGCTTAGGCGAAGCCCTGCGTCGGTGGAGCATCAACATCGTCACCACGCCGTCGTCTTGACGGAACTCATCCCGACACTTTGCTGGATCGAGTCCGGGATCGTCATCGAGCTGAGCGTGTGCGTAACTCGGAGGTGCCGTCGTTCGGTGCTTGGATCGGTCGGATCGTGAAGACGTCGACTACATCAACCACGTTGTTATAACGCTTCCGCTTTCGTCTCACGAGGGTGCGTGGGCGGACACTCTCCCCTCTCGTTGCTATGCCATCACCATGGTCTTGCGTGATCGTAGGAAAATTTTTGAAATTACTACGTTCCCCAACACATCAAGTTCTATAGAGATAGATCAAGACACTTAATAGGACTTTCACAAAGCACACACCTTGACAAGATTTTGAAGGAGTTCAAAATGGACCAGCCAAAGAAGGAGTTCTAGCCTGTATTGTAAAGTGTGAAGTTGAGTAAGACTCAAAGCCCGACCACGACATAATATAAAGAGAGAATGAAAGTCATTTCCTATGCATCAGCCATAGGTTCTATAAAGTATGCCATGTTGTGTACTAAACATGTTGTGTACCTTGCCATGAGTTTAGCAAGGGGGTGCAATAGTGATCCAGGAATAGATCACCAGAAGAAAGTAACCAACACATTCAACGCTGATGTTGGAACCGACACAACAAGAAGTAATTGATAAAGGTAAACCTAAGGTTCATATAGTGACTGCGTCACAAAACAATGGCATACAGATGCTTACAAGAACACTAGGAATCAAGTAATCATGTCACTATTTGATAAAAGGTAGCTAAATTAGCACCTCAGGCCTAAATATACTAAAACAATGGCACTAGTTATTATACCAGAATTGAAAAAAGGGGATAGAAGTTAAGAGATAACATGCTAAATCCTATAATACACATCAAGACTACACAATAAACAACCATTTTGTCATATTTGATAGCCATTAAATTTCATCTTGGCACTTCATTGAATCCTTGATTGCTGCAGTAGAAACATGACACGGTGCAAGGGGTAAGTTTGATGCTTGATGGGTTTGCGCTCAAATATATCATCATTTTTGCTAGTCCATAGTGCCCACCACATAGCAAAAATGCCAGACCACAAATGCATCATATTTCAGCTAAGGAACTACGTCTTTGAACAGAATCAGGTGTCCAGTTCGAAGACTAACAAAAAAAAACAAATGCGCATCAACATGACACTGGAAAAGACGATTCATGGAGGACCTGCCAGGACAAGATATGAAATTTTAAACTCATACGGTGCAACAAACAACCTCATACAGGTGAATAAACAAACATGATTATAATCAAGATTCATAGCTAAAAATGGGTAGGTAACACCAGAGTTTATCCCTACACTAAAGCGCAACACATAATATGATTGATTCCAAGAAAAGATAGCACTTGTTCTATCAATACACAACGACACTATAGAACTTGTTTTATTTTATAGCCATTAAAAAGTTTAAATCATAGCATATGGATGCTATAGAAACTAAGCATGGGCACCATTACAAAACCTGCAACATGCAGTAAAAAAAAAGAACCTGCCACCGAATTACGAGATAACTAATTCATCGACAAGAAAGATCATCACAATACCAAGATTGTAGTAGGCACAAGAACACCACCACAGAATCAAAAACTAAACCATTGTCTCAATGGCCAGCATCATAGTCACCCACGACATGATGGAGAGAGAGAGAGGGGGGGGAGTCACCTGAACTTAGGGAGAGGCAGGCATGACGTATCGATCTTCTTTATGCCTTAGGTTTGTCCTACCTTAGTTTTTTTCATCCTCCACCGCTGGGTGGTTTCATATAGAAGTCACAAATCGTCTGATATTTTCAACTCCATTATCCATTATTAATATGCTGGCACTTAGAAATTCACATTAGTGGTGGTAAGTACACCTGAACTAATAACTAAGCCCATCCCACTTTGGAGAAGCTTGATCACATCCTAATGTCTGAGTCCTGGGAGGATCTGTTCCCCTTGGTCTCTGTCAGAAAGTTGGTTCGTGAGATCTCAGACCATAACCCCCTGTTATTGTCCACGGGCGAGGAGGGACGTGAGGCTCCGAAACCCAGAGAGTTTCGGTTCGACCTATCTTGGGTGAAAGATGACAGATTCATACCGTTGGTCCAGAAAATTTGGTCTCGTAGGGTTTTTTCTTCTGATCCCATTGATGTTTTAAACATCAAACTCAAGAGATTTAAGTCGTACTTTAAAGGATGGGGTTCGGATAGATCTGGTCACGATAAAAAGAGAAAGGAAGACCTTCGGATGGAGCTGCAGATGCTGGAAGAAGTAGAAGAAGAGGCCCCTCTTTCCCCTAAGCTATATAGTAGAAAGATTGATATTTGTTTTGAGCTTCATGAGCTGCTTGTCAGTGAGGAAATATTTTGGCTACAACAATCACACGAGCGATGGTTGCTCAAAGGGGACTTGAACACTGATTATTTCCATTGTATAGCGAATGGACGTAAACGAAAAAACACGATCCACTCCCTTAAGGCTGGTGACGTGGAGATTGAGGGCACTGATAAGCTAATTGAGCATGCCACGGAGTTCTACAAAGAACTGTTCGGTCCTGCTCCTGGGAATCAGTTTCATCTTGCTCTTGACACTTGGGCGCCTGAGGGAAGGTTGAGTGAGGAGGATAATAATGACCTGTGTAGAGAGTTCTCGGAGGAGGAGGTCAAGGAGGCTTTGTTTGACATGGCCTCCAATAGGGCCCCAGGTCCTGATAATATCCCGGTAGAATTCTACCAGGTATGTTGGGATATAGTTAAGGAGGAAATCATGGCCTTGTTTAGGCACTTTCATCGAGGGGAGTTGGATGTCCAGAGGTTGAATTACGGGATTATCACGTTGCTCCAGAAGCTTTCGGGGGCTGACAAAATCCAACAGTTCAGACCTATATGTTTGCTTAGATGCCCATACAAGCTCATCACAAAAGTCCTAGATCGTCGGGTTTCGGTGTATGCTGATAAACTAATTAGCCCAGTCCAGAATGCTTTTGTCAAAGGGAGAAGCATCATGGATGGTGTTCTTTCGCTTCATGAGATCCTAAACTACACTCATGTGAAAACAAGGGTTGGCGTGGTGTTGAAACTGGATTTTGAAAAGGTGTATGATAAGGTTAACTGGGACTTCTTGCTAGTGTCATAAGCTGTGGGGATTCAATGAAACTTGGTGTGGGTGGATTAACCAGATCCTTCGGAATGGCACGGTTAGCATTAAATTGCACAATTGTGTGGGTCCGTATTTTCAAAGTGCTAAAAGGGTGCGTCAAGGCGACCCTCACTCCCCATTCCTGTTTAACTTAGCTGCTGAATGTCTCACAAAGATGATTAAGAATGCACAACATAATAAGCTGTTGGTTGGCTTAGCTGCGGATTTGATCCCTGATGGAGTTGCGGTTCTCCAATATGCGGATGACACAATTATTTGTCTTGAGCATGACATCGTCAAAGCAGTTAACCTGAAGTTGCTGTTGTACATGTTTGAAATGATGTCAGGTTTGAAAGTTAATTTTCAAAAAAGTGAGATTTTGACTGTTGGGGGAGACGATGCTGTTATTAAGCAATATGCCGACCTCTTTAATTGTGATGTAGGTAGCTTCCCCATCAAATACTTGGGCATGCCTGTTAGTTACACCTCATTGAGGAACTCTGACTGGGAGTTCATTGTGTGCAAATATCTGAAAAGATTCGAAGCCTGGGTGGGCAATGCTGCCTCCATGGGAGGGAGACACACCCTTTTAGACTCGGTTGTCACCCAGCTATCACTGTATCATATGTCTATGTGGTTGATGAACAAAACTTTTATTGAAAAACTGGATAAGCATAGAAGAAAATTCTTCTGGCAGGGTTGTAACAAGAAGAAAAGATATTATCTTGTGAAATGGAGCAGAATTTGCAGATCCAAAGAGAAAGGTGGCCTAGGGATTAGGGACTTGCATAAACAGAACATCAGTCTGATGGTGAAATGGTGGTGGAAGCTCGAAACACAAAGTGGGGTGTGGCAAGATATTATTCATGCTCGCTACTTGCGGAATAAAACAGTAGCGGATGTCGCCCCAAGGTTTTCTGACTCTCCGAGTTGGAAATCCCTATTGAAAGTCAAGGAGATTTATATGGCTGGTAGAAAAGTTATTACTGAATCCGGGAACATTGCTAGGGTGTGGAGCGATCCTATTAACAGATTGCTTCCGTTTAAGGATCAATATCCGCAGCTCTTTAATATCTGTAATGTCCCTGAGTGTACCATTAAACAAGTGCTAAGTGTGGAGACCGACTCCTTTTTCAGGCGCAGGCTTAATCCTGCTCTTGCTGAACAATGGGGGACAATCTTAGATACACTTAACAACCTGCGTCTTACTGACAAAGACGATCGAGTGGTTTGGAGTTTAAACCAGAATGGTAAATTCAGTACCAAATCTGTTTACAAATGGCTTGAAAAACCTCTCAACGGGTGCCACTGTAAGTGGATTTGGAAGGCCAAAATTCCTCTCAAGATTAAAAATTTTATGTGGCAGCTTTCGCAAGACGCGGTGTTGACTAGACAGGTGATGCGCCATAGGAATTGGCCTGGGAATCCTATTTGTTCTTTTTGCAATGAGATTGAGACTTCCCAGCACTTGTTCTTTACTTGTCCTGTTGCAAAGAGTGGTGTGGCGATCTATTGGGGTGGCTATTGGCACCGATAAATGTCCAGATAACTATTGGCAATTCTTTGCTTGGTGCCACTCCTTTCTTCCTGGAGAGGGCAAGTTCTATACGGTTGGACTTGCAGCCGCGTGCTGGGCAATCTGGCTCGCTCGCAATAAGGCTGCGTTTGAAAAAAAGCAAATCAAGTCTCCTTTTGAAATCGTGTTCTCCATGTGCTCTTTTCTTTTGTACTGGACAGGACTGCAGAAAGGTGAAGACGCCGACAAGCTTCGATCAGGTGCCGAGATGATCAGAACCAGCACAATGCAGCTGATGAGGCTTTGCGGGGGGGCCGCCCAGCCGATTGGAGGAGCTTGAAGGATCGTGCAGCTGGGAGGGCCTTCTTCCTTCATAGTGGCTTTTTAGTTTGCGCTTTGTGATCTTTTGTCGTGTTGGCATGTTTGTCTCTTTTGGGTGTACTGGAGCTTGTTGCTCTTGAACTGTATGTGTTACCAGGTTTTCGCCCCACAGCATTCGGGTCGACGACGACCGAATTGCAGTGGGTTTCCTGGTAATGCTTGAACTCGCCTTACCTCTTTCCCTCCTCCTGACTCTGTTCTCGGAACTGGTTGTATTTCCGTTGTTTGCAATGGAAAGGGGTAATGTCTGGTTCAAAAAAAAAAAAATAGAAGTCACGAGTTCGTAGATTGTCGGTTCTTATGTTTGATTTAGTTGTGGTTCTGCCTCTCCCGTGTTTATGATCCGCGGCATGTTGGTGCTGTTTGACAAGGCATTCTTGGTGATGTGCTGTCTTTGGTCATTGTGTTTTTCTGTTATCTAATCAGTTTGCAAGGGGAATTTTTTTGCACATTGCATTGTTTGACTATATGGTTTATTCTGTATAAAGTAGAGCGAAAGCTTGCCTCGTAAGATATGATTGATGCAGTTCCTCCACTGGCATGCTCTTTAGTTTGCGTGCATGTGTATTATTCTAAGCTAGCGGAATCTTCCGTCGACCCAGCTGCAAGCAAAGCGGAGTTGTGCCAGTCCAAGCAAAGAATCAATGGAGAGTGCCATGGACGTGTGGGCATTGAATTGGTACGTACTGGTACTATAAAAACACGACGAGCATAAGCAGCTCTCCATCTTTCCTAATTTCTCCCACGCTCCAGCCGCTGCGTGTGGTTTCATGTTGTTGTCGGAGCAACATGAGGGTGCTGAAGGCATGTGGAGACTGCGTCTGCGCCGTGCCAACCTGCCCGCCCACGACTCAACACAGGTAGCTTCAAGAGTTTAAATCCTTAATATAGAACGCTCTAGATATTGTCCTAAATCATATTCAATTTGACCGTACTTTCTAATAGATAAAAGTATACTTTTCGTTACTCAATTTTTGGTGGAGTCCAGATTTAGTTCTTTAAGTCTAAAACCAGACAATTTGCACCCATAACAATTAAAATCGGACAAGTTTAGTCCTTCATCTTGGCTGACCCGGTATCCCTGCTGACTCATTGTGGTTTTGCCTTTTGACTGGTTTTCTCTCCCCAACCTGGCCCTCTCTCTTCTCCCTATTTCTGTTTGGGCATTTCATCAAACACACGATGCGTGCCTACCATCAGATGGTCCTGCTAGCTACCACATGCTGCCGTGGCCGCATCGTGGGCTGCCTACGTACTGGCCACTCGAAGCCGGCACCGCCTTCTCACCGCTGGCAGCGTGCAACAGTGCCGCTCCAGCACTGGTAGCCCCGTGCACCTCGCCATGGCGCAGTTCCCGGCTGCCTGCCAACCTCTGTGCGCACCGCCGCTAGCCGCACCAGTACGAGCGACACGAGCGCGCCAGCCATGCAGGTGACTAAGCTGACGCCCGCGTCGTTCTGGAGCTCCCCTTCAGGCAACCAACGCCGCCTAGGTACGCATCGAGCTCGACGGTGGTCTAGCTGCTTCCGACAAGCAGCCACACGTTACTTTGCCGCCGGTGGTGCTTTCCCTCGAGCTCGCAACGCTCACGTCCGGGGCCACATTGGTGCGCACGTGCTGTGGCAAGGGTGAGGCCGAGGAGGCGAGGTGCAGGTGGCTTCTATGGATAGGTTGGTGCACCTCACCTCGATGCGTCCTTGAGCACCCGAGCGTCGAGCTCCAGCACGTTGCTTAGGAGGCTTCGATGGCTGATTTGGGTGCGCGTGCAACGGCGGCATGGTGCAGGCTGCTGTATGCGGCCGGCCCGCCCTTCCACCGCCGTATCCATGCCCCGCAGCCAGCTTGCAACTGTCGCGGCTGCCTCCGCGAGTTGCTCCTGGCCGCCAGCCATGGGAACTTGGAAGGCTGCTGCTGGACGTGGGGGTTGAGCACCATGACAGGCGGGATGGACGAGATGACAAGCACCGTAGGCATCGGCTGCCTACGAAGTGTTCGATGAAATCCACGACTCCAGTAAGCAGGGGCGGACCTACGTTGGTCCAGCCGGTGTCACTGGACACCGGGTAGAAATCCAGCTTACGTTATGTATAGTACGCAGTTTGGGCCTTGGACACCGGTAAAAACTAAAGCTGGACACCGGTTGAAACGAGCTAGAGAGAGAGAAACACACGGCGAGCACTCAGCGCAGGTGCGGCCCATCCCGCTGTCGATTATTTGGAACCTGACGTGTGCATGCCCGCTTACACTTAGGCATGTACAATAGTTGATGAGATAGTCTTATGTTAAGTCTTGCATGTGATTTACAGATGATTAAAAAAAAATTCTACAATGGGTCATCTCTTAGCTTTATCTTTAATAACTAGCAATTCCTAAAAATGTGGTGAGATATATTGTACTAAGAGATCACCTCTTGTCTTCTCTTAAATAAGAGAAGACAAGCCTTTTCTTAAGAGTTCTCTCTCCTCCACCTCATATCTATCCTACGTGGCACTCGTAAGATAGCACCATTATACATGCTCTTAGTGGCGCGGTCGCCAGTCACCAACGGGCGGTCAGCTAGAAAATGACACCATCCGCCAGCCCCTGCCCTCGCCCGCTTGCCGCTGCAGACCGCTAAATAATCGAAGGAAACCGCTGTGGCTCAACGTATACCTATCTCAAATTCCAGTTACCTAAATTACATGGTTAGAGTTTTCAAATTTATCGGTATTACAATCGAGAATCTGACTGTGATTTGATAATTTTCCTTAGTGATTCACATCTATTTGGAACTTTAGATTATTTCTTGACCATATGCGACAGTAGTAAGACACAATTTTGAATAACTTATTTGTTGCAGGTATTTTTTGAGTAACTTTTTAACTCTACAACCGTACAGTTCACTCAATATATATTTTATTTATTGTTTCTATTCTTGCATCCATAGCAGTTGTGCACCTGTGATAATATATTAAGCGGCAAATTATATGGGTATTTTTGTTGCGGTCGCTGATCATATATTTTTAGTTGGTCATCGTATTTGTTTTTATTGTTTGGGTTTCTTATGTTTTATTGTACAGCTTTACATAATCAACGGAAATTTCAAGTAAAATGCTTCATTTTATAAGGATTTATATCGTCGAACATTTTAGGCTGTCGAGTTTGGTGTACACGTGGACACCGGGTGATTTTTGTTCTGGGTCCGCCCCTGCCAGTAAGAAGAAGATGATGAGGTGGATGTTGTGTTAGACTTACGAGTCAAAACCGGGTTGAGTCAGTATGGAAACAACCTGAAGGACTAAACCCTATTTTAGAAGTTATAAGGGTGTTAGTTATCTAGTTTTAAAGTTGAAGGGTTAAATTTAGACTCCACAAAGAGTTGAAGGATAAACAATATACTTTTCTCTTTTTTATAAAAGGGGGATTATCCAATTTGATCGTATGTTTCCACAGAGCACTTATTTACTGTTGTATAAACGTTATTAGCATCTCTATTTATGCAAAGTGCGCCCTATATTAGGAACAGAGAGTGCATTTTTAAACTTTAACCGGATAATTGCCCCTGCGTTACAATAGCAGCATAAACAACTAAATCAGCAACAATTAATATGGATAGGAGGGAGTAGAAGACTAGCCCGTGATTGCATGTCCATTATTACATCAGTGCACTAAGATGTTAGCAATTTTTGTGTGCAGTTCGCATGATTACTTACTTGATAAGAATTTATTGACTTACCAAAGAAAATACTCCCTCCGTTCCTTTGTATAAGGTGTATTTGCTTTTTTTATAATTGCAGAAAGTAAGGTGCATTTCTTCTAATTCTTCATAATTCCCTTGTTAGCCCTCCAGAAAAATGAAAAGTATCTCTTTCCTGATTGCCTATATCTCTCCTTGTATTAAAAGAAGGAAAGTATCTTTCTGTCGATTGCATGCACCTCTTACTTTTGTGGACTAATTGATTTACTTACTACTAATCAACAAATTTGCCAAGGGTAATTTAGTCATAACATGTCTATAATTCCATGCCTTGGTCACCGTGCCGAAAATAATACACCTTACATAACGGAACGGAAGGAGTACTATTTAGGAGAAAGATCAGAGAAGTGAAAAACTATCATGTTATTGTTAAGCACTTATTTGGTAGGAATTTATTGGCTTACCAAAAAATATTATTATTTGGGTGAAAAATAGAGATGAGAGGAAACAAATAAAATGATATTTCTTTGTTTCTATCGCTTTCGGGTTTTTCTTTTCTGTTTTCCTCGCCCAGGCATAGTTTCCGTCTTGATGACTTTGCTCTTTGCCAACGTGATTTTTCGTGTGCGTGTGATAGTGTTGGCTGTACCATCGGCACTTAGGATAAGTCTGAGAACATCCCTGAATCTTATTACCAAACCTACAACGACATACTAGTAAACAAATGACACAATGCTCCAAGAAAACGCCTTCAAGAAGGAACCACAGTTCACATGCCGATGTTGGCTAGTGCAACCAGATATCAAATCCAGGGTTATCACCCTAAAGCAGATCTTTGAACCAACTTCTTCAACAAGGTAAAGAAGCATAAATGTCGATGCTACCTAACCAAGCCCGAAGGCAAGATTGTGAGTTTTCACCTAGCAAGAATACATCTGCGATGTTGCGAGGTTGCCATTGTATGTGTATCAGTGTTCCCCTCGTGTCGCCCCCGCGGGCAACCCATGGGGAACCCTAGCCGCCGCCGCCCTCGTCCCTCCTCCGCCTCCACCTCTCCTCGCCGCCGTCTGCATCGCCGTCGGGCAAAGCTTGGCCGGCTGGGCGGCGGCATGGCATCTCTCCCCCTTGGAGCATCTTGGGCGGCGCGGGACGACCAGATCGCGAAGAGGCGTCGGGCTTGCGCGGGGTCTGGCGGCACGGCGGGCGAGCATCTTTGCGGCGGCGCGTTGCGGCGCCGGCGATGCGGCATGAGAGCAGCGGCTTGGATGCGACTCCATGGCGAGGTGGTGGCTGCGTGGTCTTTAGATCGGGTGGTTGCGGGCACCACCATGTTCAGGACGGATCTATCTGGATCTGGCGCTTGGATGTTGTCGGCCGGCGCAGGGTGGTGGTCTACGCCGCTGGCCTCGTCGGATCGTTGGATCCGGCGCCTGGAGATCTACGACGGCTGTCCTTCTTGATCCTCCTTCCTGGTGGGTTGAGCCCCATGGAACTTGCATCTCTGCTGGTCTCGGTTCGTCTCGCTATCGAATCCGGATCAGTCGTAGTTTTGGTGGTATAGGTTGGGGACCAGCATCGGCGGCGTCTCACGACGCTGTTACCCTCCTTGGAGGCGAAGCTGAGGTCCCTCCTATCCACATCCGAACCCCTCCCGGACGAAAGTCCAAAATTCAGTCTGGATTGGGAGGCGGCGGCGCCCTGCGCTTCGTAACCTCCATGGAGGCGCCGTCTTGGGAGGCTCGGATGGTTGGGCGAGAGATGCTATGGGTGGTGGGCGCCGATCGAGTAGCCCCTAGATCTGGGTCTACCGGATCGGACGATGATTACACCTTCGATGTTGTTGTCCCTCCTGGGAGCATCGTTTTAGAGCATGCGCTGGCTGGAGGGGACAAGAGGAGGAGCGATGTTACATATACCGCGAGGCCGACGGCAGATCCTGGCGGGATGGTGCCGCAGAGGGTCGGTGATGGGCGCGTCTGGAGATGGACTCACGCAGGATGAGGAAGCTGTCAGGCGTCATGGTGGCGTTGATGGCAGAGAGGCCTGGTAAGGTCGGTGCAACAATTTTTCTCTGAGGATGGACCGAGGGACGGCGGAGGTGACGGCCCTTGTAGCGTGTGGTGCTCACTGGAAGTGTGCCTGACCGGTGTGGGACCCAATCCAGGTAGTGGCTTGGAGGGGACACCCGACTTTAGATGTTAGGCTTTAGTGTCATGTCTGTTTGGTATTAGGCCCGGATATTTGGCACACCTTTATCTTATCAAGGATAGGAGTAGCAACGGTGTTGCCATGATAGTGGCTTGAGGCTTATTGATGTATCACTTTGTATGGTCTTTGTGAATATTTAATAATATAATTGAATGCATCGTCCATATGCAAAGGCCGGAGATACATCCTCCTTTTCTAAACAGAAATACGAAGTTGCTACCATGCATAGTGACCGTCCACCACCCTAGTGGACTGCTACCATAGAACTAGCAAGGCAAAGGAGAAGTCACTGGAAGAGAGGCACCATCGCACCATTTTGACCGTTGTCTCACTGCCATCTCCCGATGGTTTGTCATGCGCGCCACACAACACCTAGCAGCCATCGCCCGAGATGTGAATCATGTGACCCAACGAATGCCTGATGCATATCGCTGGATCCTCAGGGCCATTGCCCCGGCATCCTCTGTGTGAATTAATGACGCCCAGAATGATGTTGGCCGGTAAGGGCATCTCCAATGCCGACCCGTAAACCGCCCACATATGTTCAGGTCACACTGTCCTGATCTGTTGTGTTATCCGACGCGAGCCTGAGATTCATCTGACCAATGAAAAGCCATCACATGCCCTCGTCCATTCATGATGGTGGAAGACCGATGCTATTTGGCAGAAGGAGAACTTGATTTTAACAAATTAGTATGATGTTTGGCGGAAAGCTTCAAGCTAGCTACGTTGATTTGGCGAAGGCACATAGCTATCTAGCTAAACATGATTTACTTAGTAGAAAGCTCTAATTATTGCTAAATGGATTGCTTTCGCTAAATTTTGGAACACCTTTTGCCAAATGCACTCACGTTTTTTAATAAAGGGTGGATTTTATTAACTCAAAATAAAGTATCAAGTAGATACAAAGCATGATGAGCACACATCCGGCCTCTGCACAGCTAGGATAGACACAGCCAACACTAAGACACTCACATAAAAAAAACACACCGAGAAATAGCAAAATCACACAAGACTAAAGCTATGCCTAAGCGAAAAAAGCCAAAGCGATCAGAACGCACTGCTTTGTCCGAAGTGTTTGGCAGAAGGTGCATGCAATGGCAATGCATGCATTGGCGGAAGGTGCATGTAATACATGTTGCTTGTTTGGCCGTGTTGTTTCATCTTTTCAATTGACCGTTGTTTATAGCAAGTTTAACGAAAGACTATTGCGGACATTTGCGGTTACGGTTGGCTGGCCGGCTCCCGCATCGTGTCCGCGGACTGGTCTCCTGTCCACGGATGGATTCCGGAGTAAATTTATGGGTCGGCGTTATAGATGCCCTCATAAGCGGTGCACTTCATCTCCATCATCAAAGGACACTTTCGCTGGGGCTTCGGAGCCAAATGCCTGCCGACGCCCACAAAAAAGGCAGCCGCGCTGCTGCTGGGCGCCAGTTCTGTTACGAACAGGGCCACCAACACCGTCGCTGCATCATCCCGTGTCGTCCCGGCTGCCACTCACAGTCGTCGCGCTATTGCCGCCACACCTCGCGCCGTCCGGGCAGCCATTCGGAGTCGATGCACGTGTCATTGGTGAAGTTGATCCTGCCCTCCCGGGCGTCCCCGGTGGCTAACTGGAATGTGGGCTAGGGGAGCACGTCCTCCTTCCCGTGGGGAAGCCAACATCTTGCACTCCCACTTTACTTAGGTCGTGCCTGGCCCAGCCACCGTCCTTGCAGCCGACATGGCCACATGAGGTCCTGCCACTCCCGTAGCCACCGATGTAAATCAGCGCAGGGCACAGTGCTACTCCCTCTTTTTTTTAAATAGATGACTCAACTTTGTACTAAAGTTAGTACAAAGTTGAGTCATCTATTTTGAAATGGAGGGAGTACCTGCCAGGCCATCAGTATAGCCAAGGTCACTAGAGCAAAAGGACAATTGTCACATCATTGCTGGCCGGGAGTCGTGGGTTGGTATGCGAGAGCAGCGATAGGCAGCTGTTGCGCGCCGACACACACAATGACCAATCGGCTGTGCGTCATGGTGTGGAGGTGCGTGCTTTAGGTGCGAGCTCGAGCAAGAACGGATCCTGGCCTGGCGACATAGGTGGGCAAGAGGATGGAGGTCGTTGGTGTTGCCTCAAGCTTCTTCCGGTCATCTCGTATGGTGCTGTTGTGGGTAGGACCGTAGGAGGAGGCTGAGTCGCCCGCCCCTACGAGATTATAGGATCAGGCGCTTTCATATTTTTTTTAACATAACAGGAACACAAGATCAAAAGCTACCACTTATGCATTGTCTAACATTAAGAGATAGTAATCCACTGCATAATATGCTTATTCGTCTCACTACCGGAATTTCGCCTAATCCCGACGATCTGTCACATGCCGACGGCCCCCATCGGCATATATGGAGGTATGCCGACGGCCTAGGGCAAGCCGTCGGCATACTTCCACATATGACGACGGTGGCCGTCGGCATAGTAATGTCATCGGCATAGTGGGACATATGTCTACAGCGGCCGTCGGCATAAACATGGGTCCGGCAACCCGATGGGTGACGAGCGTTTGATGCCGTCATAGCTAGGCCGACGGCACTAATGGCGGCCGTCGGCATAGCTATGCTGATGGCAAAGCCGTTGGCATAGGCTTGGTCCACGTCCTCGATTCGCGACACGTGCCACGTCATCGATCCGAGGAGTGTCAGTTGGGCACACCTCATCAATCCGGGGCATAGCTATTTGATTAACTTAAATGGCATATCTCTGTATTATTTGTTTTTTTAGTTTTTATCTTTTTCTAAATTAAAATTTCATTAACTTAAATTTCATTAACTTATCTAAACATAAACATTCATAAATTATATATCGATTTGGTGTAGAATTTTCCATAGATTATGAATATGTAGTTTGTATTTTTTTCGAGTATGTTAGTAATGTGACCTCATGTTTTTTTGTATATAGGTCCCTATACTTTATTAAAATCAGAAACAATTGATAATTACATCTATTTTGACAAGTTTTATATGTTTTTTTATAAGAACCTTGAAAGTGCTGATACGCCGGTCAACTGTGCCAGGGTTAGACATGAGGGGCCTATCACAACCAGGTGAAAAGGTCCATCGATCAAACCCCATCTGGTGAAAGTCAAAGGGCTAGATCCGCTGGTCAACGGTGCCAGGGTTAGACGGACTGGGGTACTTGGGGGGTAGCTGGGCCGTCGGCATACCTTAGTGCGAGGCTGCACCAGTTGTCGACACGTGGCAGAACTATGCCGACGGTCTGGCCGTCGGCATAGATATAAAACTATGTCGACGGATTGGCCGTCGGCATAGATGTTCAACGTGTCGCCCTTTCATTGATCAGAACTTGACGACGGCGCCGTCAACCGCCGTCATATGTAGAAGTTTGCCGATGGTTGTATGAAGGGCGTCGGCATAGGCCTCTATGCCTACGGCTTTTCTACGCCGACGACCCGGCCCAGCTACGCCGACGTAAAAGTTGCCGACGACCCTATGCCCACGGTTGCCGTCGGCATAGGCCTATCCCGACGGGGTTTGTGCCTATACTGACGTCTGCGAGCCGTCGGCATAGAATGCCATTCCGGTATTATCTTCTTTAAATGGCATGCATGGGGTAAGATATGCATATATTGAGTAGATCAACTTTTGTTCCATGCGATATCTAGCCCTTTTTCTTAGTGAAAGGGTGTCCCCCGCTCCACTTTTGAAAACATGGTATAATCGAAGTCCCTCACATACACGAGCATACACCCCCTATGAACGCACACATTTACACCCTACCCCTATAAGCCCGTCCGAGAGACTGAGCCGGCACATCATCTTGAGATTAACGAGGTCGCCACAGACGCCTTAGTAGTCGACGGGAACAACTCGTCCGTTTTATATATGAAGAAAAAATAAAACAACAAAGTTCTCAGGCCAGGCCTTTTGCTTTCAGCCTTTTAGTTTTAGAGACAAATGTTAAAACATAGTATTAGTTCCAAAATGTAGGACGTTTTGGCAGGCTTAAATATCCTACCAAAGTGTCCTATATTTTGAATGGAGGTAGTATCACTTATCAGCCAAATGCATGACTCAAAGTTTGTCGCCCTCAAACACTATCGCGCTGACGATTGCTCTATATATTTTCCTTTTCGTCCTTTCTAACTTTTGTTTCGTAAAACGTATCAGCTCAGTGGAGCGTGTCCAGCAACTCTGGAAGGAGTGGGAGATCCAGTTGCTCGTGCTAGCGAGCTTCTCCCTTCAAGTCATCCTCCTCTTCTCGGCAGCGTTCCGGAAACGCCACAGCTCCCGCCTGCTCAGCGCGCTGTTGTGGCTATCATACCTATCGGCAGACTCCATCGCGGTCTTCGTCCTTGGACGCCTCGCCGCCCACACTAGTGACCCACAGCACCAGCTTGTGCTATTTTGGGCGCCCTTCCTGCTGCTCCACCTCGGCGGACAGGACACCATCACCGCCTTCTCCATGGAGGACTGCATGCTGTGGAAGCGCCACCTGCTGAACTTCACCATCCAGGTGGCACTGGCCATTTACATCGTCCGCAAGCAGTGGCACGGAGGCAGTCAGCTTGTAGCTCCCATGGTACTAATGTTCATCTCTGGAACTATTAAATATGCTGAGAGAATTAGGGCCCTCAGGAGAGCAGGCTCAAGGAGCAGCAGCTTCAATGCCGGTGGGAGGCATCTTGCCTCCGGCTTGAGCAGATATTATGATGGCCTGCTATCAATAATTTCTGAGAAGAAAGAGGGAAATTTCGAACATGTGATGGATGTGACCTGCGGGGGCTTCTTTATGAAGTTTGATTTTTTGATGGACGTAAATCCTCCATTTAGCGGAATTGATTTACAGGATTTAAGGATTGCAATTGCAGAAAGGATTCACAGGTTTGACGATGGAGCTAGTGATCTAGTGTACAAGATTGTTGAGATTCAACTCTCACTGGTACATGACTACTTGTACACCAAGTTTGGACGGATCACTGGTGTGTTACATCGACTCATCACACTTGTCCTAACCTCTACGGCTCTCATTTTGTTTTTGGAAGCCAGGGTTGATCATCAATTGCAGGGACTAGTCAAGTACAGTAGAGCTGATGTTACCATATCTTACATATTGCTTGTGGGCGCTGTCACAATGGAGATATCCTCTACCTTCATGTGGTCCCTGCTATCATATTGGCCATACATGCCAATTGCATATTGGCGGACATTTGATTATGACAAAATCTTCCATTGTGTACCCAAGGGTCTCCATCCAGGAAGAAGAATGGAGTGGTCGGGGAAGATGAAACAGTATAACATGCTTGATGGATGCATCCAGGAGATACAAGCTGGCCGACTGGAACGGATGATGGGCAGTATCGGCATCAAGCGGGATTACACAACACATGTCGTCATATCTCCTGAGGTAAAGAAGATGCTACTTGTAAAACTGCTTGAGATAAAAACCAATGCACCTGGTGGTGGGGGATTGTCCTCCAGCAGCTTCCGTGGCCAATGGTCTCAATGGTGGGCTGCGCTCCAGACCAAAGATTATTTTGGTGCAGGTCAACAATCTGAAAGTGCAGCTCAACGGGCACTTGAGTTAAGCAACATCCAAGGTTTGGCTTTTGTGTCAAGTGTCTATCTTTGGCACATGGTGACTGATATATGCTTAGTGGCCGACAAGACTGCCAGTGCCTCCGAATTCAGAAGTTTTAGCCAAGCATTGTCCAATTACATGATGTACCTTGTCGCCAAGCGTAATGTGATGCTTGATAGCTGTGCCTATCATGTGCTTCATAAAAGTCGACATAGTTTGTTGTGCACTCGTCCTGCTATCGTTGCTGATCGGAGTGCGTTCCTCCAGAATGTCCATGACGGTGTCTACCATGGTTCCCGTGCACTTGACCAAGCTCGTGAGGTCTCCTTGGAATTGCTTAGGCCCGAAGGAGCAGCTTATCGGTGGGAGCTGATTGCAACGGTATGGGTGGATATGCTATGCTATATTGCTCGTAATTGTGGGGCTGAATTCCACGCCAAACATCTAATCACTGGCGGGGAGTTCGTTAGTCATGTCAAAATTGTTCTGGTTGTTCTAGGCTTTTCCTTCCATGAGTATGAAAAGGTCGAGCTAGCCTGACATACATTTCTTTCCTTACTTTGGAAGCTTCACTGTTATTGTTATGCCACGTGAGGACCAGTATGGTTGTAATTTATTAGAAAAACTCCATTAATATATTGATTGTATATTTTGGAACTTATTAATGAAATGATACTAGCAAGTTGTCTATGTGTTGGTACGGAAGATAGCTTTCCCTTGGTTTCGATTCCTGCTCTGATCCGAAGTCAAGTCTCCTATGGCACATGTTTCTCTGATGACAATGAGTCGAACAATTTTAAATTCATCCAGTTGACAACATTAGCAAGGTATAATTGTAAAACCTTTAATCCATCTGAAGTGGAGTTTTCCTTCCCATCAAGGTATGTAAAGAGTTGAACATAAGCTCTAGTGATGAAACCAACCTATGGTCATGGAGGGTCAACAGGAATGATCAAAACGTTATTACTGATCAAGAACTCGAAACTCCCAGAAAAGAAATACCAATCCCATGCTCTTCGGTGGTTCTTACGCTCTGAAAGAAATCCTTCCAACGCTTTCCTCCGAGGTGGTGTTGAGAAATGACATACAATCTCTCGTTGACGCATCCAATTTTTTGCTAGCTGTCATATATTATAGGTGGATAGACTGATTTTTGATCAGCAGAAATGGAAGATCTGATGTTTTAGAATGGCCTTCCCCCGATTAGAGAAGGGGCTTGGTATGGAATGGAGGCGTGCACTCACTACAAGAAATATGTTAATCCATGACGGATTTCTGATGACAGTTTCACAAACTGTCATCGATGGCCCGGTACAGGCCGCCAAGCCCGCTAAAGGCCGCCTAGCCACTCCCGTATAAAACCTAACCCTAATACCTTATTCCTCGGCCCGTGGCTAGACCCTCCTCCTGATTCCCCATCGTCTCCCACGCATCGCCGCCACCCACCACCTGTTCGCCTCCGTCCTCTCGCAGCTCGCCGCCGGCCCTCCCCCTTCCCTCCTCCTACCTCGCAACTCTGGCAGCTGCCAGATCCGCCGGATCCCCACCCAACCATCCCTCCAGCAACCCATCTGTCTCTCTCTCGTGCGACCACTCGCGCCGCGACCAACGACCACCGATTCCGGCGACGTCGGCCACCACGTAACACACCCAAGACCTTGTCTCCGACCTCTCCGTCCTCCAGACCGGCTGGATCCGCCGATCCCCGTCTATGCTCGCCCGCGGGCCCTATCCCATGGCTAGGGCTACGGCTGCAGCGTCGCGTCCATCGACGACGTGTCTCCGGCGGCTCCTCTCCATCGCACACCGCACCCCCATAGCCAGAGCCAATTTCCGGGTTGGCTCCGCATCAGTGTCCGCTGGTAGATGGCAGAGCCAATTTCCGGGTTAGCAAAGATGTCGTAATACTGCATCCACATATAGTTTCGTTGTACCCGAGTTTTAAAATCGGTACTATCACTATCACCACACCATATATGTACTAATTGTTGGGGTGCCAACTTGTGGCGCCGCAAGTTTTGCGCATGTTTTCATTTTAATAAAATACATAGAGTCCTTCCCTCCATCTAAAAAGACATCTTAGAAAAAATCCTCACCTTCATCTAAAAAAAGATGTTAAAAATAAAAAAAGGGAAAAATTGTCACCGCCGTCTATCAGCGAGAGCCACATTGCATAACCCTCCATTTTAAAAATACCAGAGGTACTCAACTTTCATCTAAAAAGAAAAAATGCATTTAAAAAACAATCCTCATCTTGATTAACTTTTTTTAAAAAGATTTCTCACGACGGCCAACCAGCTTGCACCACGTGACATAGCTGGTTAGCCGCCCTTCACAAGATGCATCGAGAAATAAGGATGCAGAGGATCCTCCCGCTTCCTCAGCGATTTGGACTTCCTGGCCGTTGGATCTTGCGGCTTGATGCGATCTGGGCCGTTGGATCCAGCCCTGAAATGACCGCGTCCGTCGGATAAAAAAAAAGTTATTGTTCCAATGAACAGTTTCACCTCGATCGTGCCACCGCGCGTAATTCCAGCGCCCCCACGAGGGCATTTTCGTCATTTTGCGTCCTGCGGTATAAAAAGGGCCGCTCCTATGGAGAGGAAACCAAGCCGTCGCTCCTCCCGCACAGCCGCACTCGCGCCGTCCCCTTCCTCTTCCTCCCGCCTCGCCTCTCTCTCCTGGAAATTGATTCGTTTTTCTGCAGATTGGTCCGCTCAAGGATGACGAGGAGATGGCCGGCTCCAGGGAGCAGCAGAAGGAGGAGGGGCACGCAGCGCCGGCCGGGCTGATGTGAAGGGGGCTGCGAGCTCGACGTGAGATCAGCGGCAGGGACGAGCTCAGCAGGCTCTTCTACTGCGCCTGCTAGACCTCGAGGTCCACCTGCCCCTCCCCCCCTCTCCCTCCCTAGCGATTTGGTTTGGTGTTCATGGTGTTCCGCCGAACAAATCACCAAAAGAAATTATATACATATGCAGTACATTTTTAGTAGCGACAGATTATTCCTAGGATCATGTAAAAAAAATTATTGCTAGGGTCAGCGGTGGGTTCAGCGGCCGCGGTCGGCGCTGCCGTCCTGTCCAGTGAGCTCCTTTGACCAGCGCCATGAGAGCAACTGCGCCGGTGCCTCTCGTGGACAGCGCGTGCATCAGCAACCTTCTAAAGTCCTTCACGAATCGCATCGCATCGCCGGCCCGAGTGACGGCCATCCGGCTGTTCCCCTTTGCGGTGTGCTACACCGTGTCCGCTGAAGCTGCAATATCTTCGGACGCCCGTGTTGTTGAGCGGAGGTTCCTCATCCAGTAGCAGCATCCGCGACTCTTATCCATATACCAAACATAGTAGTATCTATGCACATTTTCCCCTTTACCCTGCGTTTCTACGAACAGGTGCATATCCCCCCATTGCCTTATCATCTCCTCTATTTGATTCCAGTCAAAAATTGATTCATGGTCGCTCACACATGATAGTGCTAGATGGAATTCCCTATGGATTGCCAATGCAGATTACTATATGATCCACTGTAATTTTAGTGGTCGTTGGTTTCCGTACAAAATTGGTTTATTGCACGCAAGATTTCAGACTTAAGCACAAGTCAATGAATCATGTACAGCCTCATGTGGCTAATTCTACTTCGGGTAATTTGCCCAAGCAAGGTTAATCTATAAAGCTATGCTTTTCCTCAAAAAAAGAAGAAGAATTGGATTGTCAGGATTACACCAAACAGTTACTCTTGATTAATAGAGATAATGACTTTACTAAGACAAATGTACGTGCACATTTATTAAAAACAATCTTACGATGTTCATATTAAGTAGAAATCTGGTGCTCGTGTCTATCGTACTACATCCTAAATGATTGGATATCCGCTAATCAACGACTTCAAGTCCTTGATACACCAGACTTCTGAATGTCTTTTTTTCATCGATTCTTTATCAACACAACTACTCCTTGTCCTAGGCCTTGAATCATTGTGCTCCTGGTTATCTTACTTTTCCAATCCATCCTTATGCTGAATGTTTACTGGTTTGTTATCAACACCAGTGCATTTGCGAGTTATGACACGAAATGGCCGTAGAGTTAGCTCATGCATTAGTTAGTTACTTCACTAGCTGTGCATGGTGGGCGTGGCGTGAGCTTAAGATTAGTTGGTAGTGGAGATACTCTTGTAATGGCTATCTGCTATTGGCTTTCTTAACCATCATCCTACGCCTTCATGTTTGTTAGGGACTTATCTACTATGATACCATATACATGCTTATGGAAGGCACTCAACAGCATATTCTAGAAAAAATAGAGGTTTATTATCCAGGTATATTTATCTACTATTGTACTTGAGACCTGACATTCAAAAGGAAAATTTCAATATTAATAGCTGATAAAGAAACGCTCCACAGTTAGTCGATACACATGTACCAATCTGGAGTTAGTATACATGCTTGAGATATGGTCCTATTGTTAGTTTGGTTTGCTATTGAGTACATTTGGTTATAATTAGAATTGCAATAGTTTCGTTATAGGATCTAAGGGACATTTAGAAGTTTGGCAAAAGACATCATCTACTCATGAATAATCTCATCATCTGAAAATGGATTCAGAGTTAGGCCACTTACACATCATGGTAAACCTCCTGGTTCCCATTTTGTCTGTATTTTTAAAGGGGTGCTAAAATCCTGGATGGTTATTGGATAGTGGATTAGCATCATTGCTTAACTAAGTCCCTGGAAATTTGGATAAGCAGTTTTTTTTTTAAGTGTATATGGTTCTAGACTTTCTTTTTGTGGTAAAGGCAGAATCTTGGATGATCATTGGACAATGGATTAGCGTTAGTGCTTAAATAAGTCCCTAGAAATCTGGATGAACAATTTTTCTTTAAATGTATATGGTTCTACTGGTAATCATTAATCTGTAACCTTGTGCTTGCTTGTGACCAGTAAGGTTGTGACGGGTTGTCATCCCATGGTTTTTCTGCAGCACCGTCACTGCCGTCCTTAACATACAGAAGAAGTTCGTCCCAAGCTTCAAGACTCTAGGGTCAATTCCATAGAAGGTAATTTCCTTTGATATTGGTATTGTTGACATTTGGTTTTTCCGGCTTCTGGTTGCTGTTATACTTTGTTTATTCATGCTTTTGTTTGTATTTAAATTTGCCTAAAGATATGTTCAAGTTCATACCTGCAGTTCAATAGCTATTGCCTGAAATCTGCTTTCTACCTGTGCTTTTTAAGTATATATGCCTATAAAGTGTCCTCTATTGCTTTCTTAAATTCTGGAGTCTGCTATGTAATGATGGCATCGGCAGATTTTGTTGTAGGCAGTACTGAAAAGTAAATATATTGAACAGATCAAATTGCAAGATTAGTTAGCTTTCCTCCTGATTACATTTTCTCTTACATCTTCAATGCTTTGTCTACCATGCTTTCTCATGTCCCTGGTGCCTTTTTTGTTTGATATGAAGTAAATTTGCACACTGGATGGGGCGACCAGGTTGTGGCAACTTGGCGGCATGGCTAATGAATAAAGAAAATAGCAATAACTGATTGATTTTAGATCTCATGTGCCTGCAAATCTTCTGTTCTTGCCGTTTATGTGCTGGATCTGTTGTTGCATTCGTCGATCTGTTGTTGGTTCTTAATTTAGTCTGGTAAAGAGTAAGTTGCACTTTGTTGGTCCATTTGGGTTATGGATTTTTTTTATTATGATGGCGAGACACACCTATGGTGAGATTCTATTTCGATGATGATGTGCACTCTTCACACCTCGCTCTGAATTGGCACGAGAAGATCGTTCTAGATTGGAATCCATATAACTTTGAGAAGGTCAGCTTTGGACCTTATTTGATTGTTCATTTCCTCTGTTCCTCAGAATGACATATGATATTTACTGTCTACTCTGTACTATTGCAGGTCAATGTCTGTTGTCTTTCTCTCTCTGACTGCCTCTCCTCCCATTGACTTGGCATGCTGGTCACCGCCGTGTCTCCTGCTGGCTTGCCCCTCGCCCTCGTCGGGAGGGTTGTGTGGGCCGTCCTACATTTTAATCCACATAACTTTGAAAAGGTCAGCTTTGGTCCTTATTTGATTATTCATTTTTCTCTCATTATTCCATATGATATTTACTAACAAGGAATCATATGCTCGCAGGTCACCACCATGCCGTCTCTCTCTCTCTCTCTCTCTCTCTCTCACCGCCCCTCCCGTTGTCTTGGTTTGATGGTTGCTGTTGTGTCTCCCGCCGGTTCGTCCGTTGCCATCGCTGGAAGGGTTGTGTAGTCCGCCGCTCATGCCAGTACTATGCAGTGACCAGTGAGGACCATGGCATCAAGACAGCCCAAAAGGAAACACCGACGGCTATAGCACCGGTTGAGGCCACCCTGTCTGTCAGCCCACAACAGGTTTGCATGCTTTGCCCTTGCCTCCTACTTCTCTCGCCTTGCTGGTCCCTGTACTATGCCATGTCGCCGAACCAGTCGCCATGGGATGCTTAACGTCGTGTTGGATGATGCCACACATGATTTAGGGCGACAACCCTACCGCATAGGCCCAATAAGCAGACATTAATTATTATTTTTGCTTGTGTTGTTTGTTAGCTTCATGCCTTCACCTTAATGTAGCGAAATAGTTAATTACTGATTTTGTGGGGTTCTTTTGTTGCCAGTTTCTTCATATGACGAATAATTTATGGTGGATGATATCACTCTGGGAGGAATTATCAGGCACACAACCAGCGAGCGGTGGCAGAAGCAACTTCTCCCTTGAACTACATGCCAGGTAAGATTCAGACCTTTAGAGGTGAAAAGAAGTATATGTGATATTGTTTTCTTCCCTTCCTCTGAAGCGCCTTACCTTGAACCGCGATCATTTTGCAATGAGAAAATATGTATTTTTTCTTTATCTTCTTGATGATTGTTTCTCATACATTGAATTTAAGAGGAAACACGGACATAAAGCTACATGGGAACGCTTTATCCTAAATAGATTTGTTTAAAGGAATGTATATGTTCTGGAATGGAGGGAATGAAAATATCAATTAGATGAAATTTGGAGATCAATAGAATGCATTTGCATTCATAAAGGCATATGTAGACAGTGCAATTGGCGATCACTTCTTTGTCGATTACTTTACAATCCTCCATAATTGTAAATTAATTTGATCTGGGAGGGAGCCAAAATATATAGCGTCTTGCTTTTGGTATAACTGACTGTCTCACTCTTCTATATTGATATTGATCTAAACTTACTGTATTGGGTTGATCTATCATGTGCAACGCGCGTTTCCTATATTTTTATTTGTTCTATGAGTAGCGGAGATCCTTACCAGCAAAATGTCTTTCCAGTATGCATTACCAAGTGACTACTACTTTTTATTTTAGTCCTTCCCTTGCCCTCCACCTTATGTTTTATTTTTAGGTTGATGATAAAGTGGGGACCTTAAAAACCTTTTACAACAGCTTAGTGCCCAGAAGATCCCTCTCTGATTTAGTTGAGTAGTATATAGTTGGTTGACAACCAGGTTTTCGGTTAGTGTTTTTAGTCGTGCATCATCCTTTTTCCTCCGTTCACACCACAATAAAAATAAGAAACAGTCTGTATTGATATACTTTTTCCTTAGACAGGGCAACTTTATTCTAAGAGGCTCCAAAATCTGAAGAAAGATGTGGCTATGCAGGATGCCAAGCATCGCAAGACTAAGGTGGCTAACACAATGGAGCTGGAACATCGACCTTTTGTTTCGTATCGCCCAAGCCAGCATGTTTGCCCTTTTGATGTTCTTCGAAACAGGAAATGTATACGTTTAGATTCCCGTTGTCGTCTTTATAATGGAAGGTAGCACCTGGTGGCATGTTGCTATTTTCACTTTGCTTTGAACAAGACATTGATAGACTTTAGATATTGATTCTATCTCTCTATCGTAAAAAGTAATGTATGGTATTGTGTTTTATCTCTATTCAAATGAAAGCACCGAGCTTGATTCTTTTTTATAACCGGATGTTCATCTTCAGTTTCATTATGTTTCGCTTCTAACACAATTGGTTGGCTGCACATGCTATACCTGAGTTCCTACTGACAAATTGTTACACGCTTTGTCAAAATGTTGTGTCCGGCACCCTCGCGCCAAGGCGCGAACCCGATCTAGTAATGGGTTTAATGTATTGGCACTGGGGCTTGCTCCGGCGGCTCGGGTATAAGCTTCGGACAGCGTAAGCTTTCCACGGTTATCTGGCGTGATCTCTTCATGATTTGTCCCTTGTTTTGTGTAATTAGGTAGCTGCTTCCTAACACACAAGCCCACTGTCACATGAGACCTTTTTTCTCATTATTTTCCTCCCGTTCGCGGTAGTTCTCGCTCAAGGCCTCTACTTTTTTCAAGTGTATTATGTTTTTCAGCTTAAAACATTCACTCTGTCTTGTTTCATGCTTATATTTTCATATTACTTCTCAGGTTTAAGTCTGTTTTAGCTAGGCTCAACTTGAGGATTCCAAGAGGGGAACCGAGAAAGCCAATGTGGTGCTCATTATAATATGAATACTTACCTGATTTCTGCAACGTTGCTTCTTTGTGGTCATGTGAATGATGTTTGTTTGATGAAATTGAAAAGGCGGGGACTCTAGTCCAAGTTTATCGTCTATGTGAGGCTGAACCCGCAAGGGAAGTCCGGCCAAAGTTTGCATCATGGCCCTAAATGATGCGAACAGTGTTCCCAAGTCCACCTCCACGAATGGTGCTACACTTGATACACTGTGCAACATGCCTAGCTGTCCCAAGTACATCCCGTCAGGTAGCACTACACTTGGTATGGCCAATAGCGCATCCTACAAACACCAGAAACTAGTTGCAACTCCTAGGCAGAGATAAGGACGATTAATAAGTCTAGAGAACTTGGAGTACCCGAAGCCCAATGTGTGGTAGTAACTGCTCTTTGATAACATACACAAAACTCAGTGCTTAAGGACGGTCTCAATGAGACAACACACAATGTACTCCTACATGGCCTCTCATCGCTACCTTAACAACACACCATGTACTCCTACATGGCCTCTCATCGCTACCTTGATCAAATTGTGTTCACACACTTAACTCTCACACAGTAAGACATGAACACAACCATTCCAACTCATCACCTAGATGGATCAGACCTCACACGACTATAAGCATGGCAAGCAAAGAAAGCAATCATGGATTATTAGTCACAACATGGACCAGGCAATTCCTACTCATGCAAAGAAGTTTTAATATTTACTATGACAAAGACAGGTCATCCAGAGGAATGGTTCAACTACCGCAACATGTTACAGTTGAATTGTTGTTGTCCTAATGCAGTAAAAGAGAGCAAGAGCGAGAGAGTGATTGTATCGAAATGCTCAAGCACTAGTAGGAAAAGGGTTTTTAGTCCCGGTTCATAAGGGCGGGACTAAAGGGTCGTTACTAAAGCCTCCCCCTTTAGTCCCGGTTCTTCCTCCACGTGGCCGCTGTCTGGAGGTCCACCTTTAGTCCCGGTTGGTAACACCAACTGGTACTAAAGAAAATTTTGTGATTTTTTTTATGAAAATTATTTTGGATTTTTTTTGACTTTTCAAATTTTTGAATTATTTTAACCTCTCATCTCTAATCACCCCTCATCATCTAACTTCCCGGACGGTCATCCATCCTCTCACTACTCCAGCCTGAGCACGCTTAACTTTTGGGTTCTATTCTCCCTCGTTTCCAAGTCTGCACTTGTTGTTTTCCTGACAATAGTAAGATGTCAATCCTATTAACCTCAGGAATTTAGCTTGAGCATGATGTCACACATTTCACTGTTTGAATTTGAAACTATTATTCTAAAAAATAACACTAATATTTAGTAACACTAATATTTCTTGAATAATTAGTTTGACCATTGTTTGACCACAGTTTGACCAGATTTGACCAAAATTCAAAAAAACTGAAATAATTATTTAGTAACACTAGTATTCTTGAATAATTATTTAGTAACACTAATACTTCTTGAATAAGTAGTTTGACCAGATTTAACAAAAATTCAAAAAAAACTGAAATTTGAGCATAACTTTTTTTCCTTTTAGAATTTGAGGATTCTAAAAATTTGCAAACAAGCCATAGGCAGTCAAAATTAGATGCGGATTTTCATGCTGAACATTTTGATATATTATACGTTTTTTTCTGACATCGTATGCAAAAGTTATAGCCATTTTACATTTTCCCTACACTTTTTTGCAAAACATGTCCAAATTTAAGTTTTTAAATTTTCCTAACTAGTAAATGTAGTAACATAACTACATCTGGAAGGATTTTAATTTTTGAAGTTTTTATCATTTTCTTTTGCTTTTTACAAAACTGAAAAGGCGATCCAGGGGGGTAGAGTTTGAAAATGGGACCTTCAGTACCGGTTCGTGCCATGAACCAGTACTAATGCCTCTAACCTTTAGTACCGGTTGGTACCACGAACCGATACTAATGGGCGTCCCACCCTTTAGTCCCGGTTTGCGGCACCAACTGAGACTAAAAGGTCCAGACGAACCGGGACAAATGGCCCACGTGGCCCGGCCAGCCGTCTGGCTCACGAACCGACCAATGTTTCATGGGTCCCGGTTCATCTTGATCAACCGGACTAATGGGCTAACCCAGCCTGGACCAAAGCCCTCTTTTCTACTAGTGAAGGGGGTTTTCCTCGCCTGGCACTTCTGAAGATAGTATTGTTGTTCATCAGTGTCAACCTTCACAACGTCAGAATCGTCCTCTACCGAGAAGGAACAAACACCGGCAAACAAGGGAACAACATTCAATTCATGGAAATGCAACAATAGGATGCATGATCATGACATGGCAATATAATGTTCATTGGCCTAATGCATCTAGGAACAAAGTAAAATGAAGTTCGTTCGAACGCAAGGTTCAAAATCAAACTCCATATGTGATCATTTAAATGCCATTTTATTGATTTGTCCTAAACATAGGTCAAAAGTTGTTCTAACAAGCATGCAAAAGGTACCAATGGAAATATTGGATTTTCCTGGTCAGTTTTCATATATAAACTGTTGCATTTGGAGTTACGGTTGAATTTATATAATGTTTGAAGTTTGCAACATTTTTTGAAATTTCCAAATCATTTTTGAATTATAAATAATCCAAAAAATGATTACTGTGTCGGCACTACGCCAACGTATGGCTATCAAAGTCAAACCTGACATTGGGGACCACATGTCAGTGTAACGACGCCTAATTAGAATTAATTAAGCCCAACTTAAAATAGGTAGGGGATTAAGTTAGTCTGTGGGGCGCAGTGTCAGTGTGTGAGGGGGTAGTTAGTGGCCTCATTAGCCACTAATGACGTTGCCATGTTTGCGGCTAACCGTCGGTGATACACAGACGTGGCGGCGTCGCTTGTCCCGGTGATTCCGACAATGAGAGGAGGCTGGGTTGGGCTCCTTGGAACGGTGGCTACAGATGGAGGGGGGGTGGAGCGAGACGACGACGGCAAGCACATCCACGGCGGCGGGAGCACGCGTATGTGCGGGCGCAGGGTTTAGGTGCGCAAGGGAGCTAGCTAGGGGTGGCATTGGCCTATTGGTTGCTCCAAGAGCATATGGGACGCGCGGGTCCGAGCGGAGAAGCACGGTGTCTACAGGAGCAATGGCCTTGGCAGACGACGATGCACGGGTACTCGCGGGGCATGGTTACGGCACAAGAACGGCGACGACAACAGAGGGGAAAGAAGCGACGGCATACAGAGAAGATGATAGGTAGGTCAGCGGCTCGGGGGAAGGCAACGGATTGGCGATCGTGATCTCGGGTGCCTGTAGGTGAAGACGACGATCCAGGGCATCCGAGGATGCGTGCTTCGGCATGGAGCTTCATGACATCGATTCCCCCCGAAGACAACCATCCTTCTCTATATAGGCGGTCAGGGCACGGCGGGCGCAGTCGGCAGGCGCGGCGGGCCCAGTCGGCAGGAGCGGGGTGGAGGCAAGCGCGGGCACGGGCGAAGCGTGGCGGCAGATAGCTGGGGAGGCGGGTGTGGAAAGCAGGGACAGTGCGGCGCGCGGTGAGGTAGTAAGCAGCTCTGATGGGTAGGTGCGCTGCCGGGGACGCACACGGGGCATGGCTAGCGATGCAGCGCGTGCACGCGGACGCGGACGTGCCGGAGCATGGCCGGGAGGGGGGGGGGGGTGTCGCGGGCGGCACGGTGGGCGAAGTTTCAGCCACGGCAATGTTGCCGCCCTACGGCAGTGGAAAATGTATGGGGAGGAGGGGGAATCAATGGTGGAGCTACCCGCGGGTGGCAGAGAAGCAAACGACGGGTCGGGGCTCGGGGTGGCTAGTTCGGCTGCAAATCAAATCATGGTTGTGGCAGATGTAGTCTTCAAAAATGGCACAGGCGGCATTGCCAGGGGGTCCCCGACGTCGATCTCGCGGCGAGGGTGACCGAGCGGAGAACTGTGGAGCTGCTGGAGAAACCCTGGTCGCTCAGGGATGACAGTGGCCGCATGCTTCACCAGGTCGCGACCATGGCGGCTCTCGGGTGAGGGGGAAGAAGGGGATCCGAGGCGGGAGGGGAGCGGCCAGGGGGAAGTAGGGTAGGAGAGCTCGAGGCGCCGCGGAACTGGCGCCCGGGGGGCACCGACGAGCTGGTGTGGCAGGGACGTGCCCCTGATCGGGTGGTCGGTCGGGGGAACAGAAGAACAAGATGACCGGTGGGGGTAGGAGGGCTGCCTGGCTCGAGCCCGAGGGGGTGGGTTCCTTCTTTTTGTATATTTTTACTCTTTTGCTTTTTTTTTCTTTTAACTTTTCTGTTTTCCTAAACTTTTTAAAACCAAAACAGTTTTATAATTTATAAAACTTGTACCTAATGTAGCTTAATAAACTTAGGCCACTGCCACTTTTAGGTGAGGTTTAAATAAAATAGTTTAGTATTTTTATAAATTAAAAAGCATTTAAACAAATGTTTTAACCACTATTTTAGTTATCTTAGGTCATTTATACACTTTGCAAACTTGTTGGTTCCCAACCATAATTAGAAATGGAATATTTGCCACATGATCGACATTTTAGTTTTAATGTTTCAAAACCTTTACCGTTTGACTCCATTTTAAATTTGAAATTCGAGCGGGTTTGAATCAACGCGAGTTTATCAACAGTAAACGTGATGACATGACGTCATTAGTAGAGGGTTACTGCAGCTTAATTATACGGGCGTCACAGACTCTCAAGTGTAAACCATATAACCCGAGTGCATATTTAGTTACTCCAGATTTGAGCGTGGCTATATGCCAGTCGATTGAAAATAATATTAGGGTCAGTCTTGGAGCATACTCACTGCACCTAGGCTAGTGGCGTAGCCAACCTGATGTGCCAGGGTGGTCCCGTAATAAAAATATTACATGAATTTTGTTTATTTTTGCGGAAATGATTTTTCACCACACTGTGCACGAGCTATGGTGGAATTCTAGGGTGGTCCATGAGACCATGAACCACCCGGCCTGTCCACCCGCTAGCTACGCCAAGCTATGCCCAAACTACTAGTGATACGATGGTAGCTAGTTCATTCAACGGTGTTTATTTTCTTTATGTATGTGCACGTTAGTGGCTGTAGGTGCAACGTGTGTGTGCATGTGTAGAGTATACGTGCGCGTGTGTGAGAGACGGAAAATGTCACACCACTAATATATGTACTCGTTCCTTCAATTCCCTGTTCATGAAATGAATTAGTAGCATTGGAATCATCCTTCTAGAAGAAATGAAATAAAATAAATATTGATAAAGTTTGCATAAAATTTAGACAGAAATTACGTTTTTTGTAATATACAAGAATAATCATAATAATGGTATTTTCGCAAAAAATAATCTAAGAAGGAATGGTTTATTAGCATGTGCATTGCCCTTAATTAAAGAAGAAAATAAACCAAAATACTAAAGTTTTGTAAGACAGAATGGATTAGTGGTATTGGTATTACCCTTCCAGAAGAAAGAAAATGAAAAAAAAGAATGAATTTTTTTTGCACAAAATTACGTGGAAATTACGCGTTTTCATAATATGAAACAATAAGTGCATAATAGTGGTTTTAAAAAATAAAATTTCAAGGACAGAATTAATTATTTATGTTGGTATTATTATTAAATAAGAAAGAAAATAAAATCAGAAAATAAAAGCAAATGATGAATTGTTTTGCGCACAATTTCTAATGAAATTGCATAATTTCTTAAATGCAAAAATAACCGTATAATAATGCAAATTTTGCACTCTAGTATAATTTTCTCACATCTTGTATAATACTTATGTGTATATGTACAACCCCCCCACCCTAATATTCACAACACACATAAAGGAAAACACGACTAATTAAAAGATTAATTGTACTTGATAAACAATAAAAAAGTCAAACTGAAATGTATATATTTATGTTTTCTGTAGTTTTTAAATTAAAAGATTAATTGTACCTTACATGTCGAAATAGAACGTATCTCCACCAATGATGTCATCTTCCGCAAACAAGCGTGCACGCGTGCGCGCACACACACGCTCAGAACCAGGCACACACAGAGACATGCACATGTACATGTACACGCACAGGGTGGCAACACACGCACACCATACACAACACCTGCACCTGCACAACACCGGCACATGCATGACACACACGCACACACACAAAATCTGACACTAAAAACGAAAAAAAAATCAATTACAGTTTGAAAAAGAGGTAATATCACTTAAACACATAGAACTTGCATTGCATGTTCAGCTTGGTGTTAAAATTTTGAAAATATGGTATTGGAATCACCTAACTTAACTCAAACGTGCAGATAAGGTCACGAACGCGTATGTTGGCGTATCCATGTGTATGACCCACTTGTCATTGAGTGAGGACCCTGGACCTATGCATTTTTGTGTAGGACACACTCGTATTTTTCATTTGCCAAAAAATCCAACTACGCAATACGCTTGTACGAAAAGTCCTAGAATTTATATATATACACACAAAAAGGGTACCTCCAAGGCTCTAACCAGACACCCACTTTTAGATCAACTGCTCGTGTGGCCACTCCACCATTCACATTTGGATGTGTAAACTGGAGAACAAATTTATACTCTCACCATTCTTAAATTTTTTTCTTTACAGATTTTAATAAAAAAATATATACAGATGTATATAGACATATTTTAGAGTGTAGATTCACTCATTTTGTTTCCTATATATGTAGTCCACATTGAAATGTCTAAAAGACTTATATTTAGGAATGGAGGGAGTATATTAAGCGAGGATCATGTGGAGCTTATTTGGGATACAGATACTGCGACCCATTTTGCACGTGCTATCTTTTTAAGATATTTGTATAACATAAGAAATATGATTATTTTCAAAAATTTGTGTGTAAAAATATTATACATACACAAGATGATTCATAAATAGAAACATTTTAGTATAAATTGTGTATTTTCTATTTTTTAATAAAACTTAAATAATATTTTTTTTAAATAAAACAATCAAGATAATCTTTTAAATATTTGTAAAACGTAAGTAATAAAATGATGTTCAAAAAATATTTTTCTGACCCCTTTTGGTAAAAAAATCAGTTACTGTCTGAGCATCATCATTACAAACTTTGTACTAGTGCCATATGACAATCGAATGAATGAAGGAATGAACGAACGAACGAGCGAAGGAGCTATATGCAGACGAAACTAGGGGCATATGCTTGGGTCCAGGCGCGAGGTAGCTAGCTCATCATGATGTTGAACTCGTCGAAGCTGAGCACGCCGTCACCATCGAGGTCGAACCGGCAGATCATGGCGCGGCACTCGCCAGCTCCCCGCTTGGCGCCGAGTCGGCCGAGCATCCGGCCCAGGCTGGCCGGCGTGATGCACCCCTGCCCCTCCATCTCGTACATCCCGAACGCCTCCCTCGGCGCCTGGATCCTCAGCTCATCGTTCTCCTCGTCCGTGCCCGCCCAGGTCGCCTGCTGCGCCAGCTCGACGAACTCGGCCTCGCACGGCAGCCCGTCGCCGTCCGCGTCCGCCGACGCTACCAGCGCCTCGGCCTCCTCCGCCGACATATCCTCGCCCAGTGTGGTCCGCATGCACCACCGCAGCTCCGCCGCCGAGATCCTGCCGTCCGCGTCCCTGTCGAGCGACGCGAACAGCGCCCTCATCAGCTCGCCCGACTTCGTCGCAACCATTCTCTCTGGATGGACGACTATAGACAGGCTCTTGATAATAAGACTTTAGTAGTTGATCTTGATCCAGCCTGGGCTTCCTAGATCCTCTGGTGCATGATACTGAGGTGCGGGTGTGCATATATACTCTCGGCGCGACGCGGTCCATGGAAGCTTCACGGCATGAGGAGAGATTCCGTGGTCGCGGTGGACATGCGGGTTCAGGCTGCAGGTGGGACTGTCCGCCGGAAACCCGCATCCGCCCAACATCCGCCACATAGTATAAGTGAAAAGCCCGCATCTGCCCGCATATTTTTACACGGGATAAGTGGGTTTAGCGGGCAACCCACATCCAACAACATGACTGAAAGTGAATATTTCTGCACTCAAATAATAGCGGAGTACAAGCGCGTACAAGTACGTCAGGCAGCATATACAAATACTCAACTGTTCATGTTCATGCATACTGAATAGTGATTGTAGAACATGAGGACTTCTGGTGCCGGCAAGCATGGGTAAGTTACGTGAAGCTGGACATCGTGCACCGTCAAACACATGGATCTGGTGTACAAGCTGTCGCTGCCCACACGGCTGTGGAAGACAGATGGACAGGCAGAGAATGAGTAAATGACTGATCAACGAGAGAGATGGATGTGTCTCGCTGCTTGCGGATGGCACCATACAAACGCGAGGCTTTTTCCTAGATCGGGATGATAGCAAAGATGCGTCATCCATGGCGGAGCTGGGCCGTGACGTTGCGGCGGCATCCATGGCGGACTGGGACGACCATCACAGATCGGACGACGACGATGCTGTGGCAGCGTCCATGGCGGCCATGGCGGAGTTGGAAGATGGCATTGTGGTCATGGCGGAGCTACACGGCGGCAGGCCCTGATTCGAGGAAGTGAGAAGGAAATGGGCTCGCGGGCGCCGCAGGACAAACCCACGTATCCCACATATCCAGTCGTTCTATCCGTAGGTGTCCATGAACACAGATTATGTGGGCTTTTACGTGGGCACCGCGGGCAGCCCGCGTCCACTTACAGCCTGACGGGTTATTCTTGTGGTCTGGGCGGTCAACCACGGCATGCAGGTCAGTATTCTCCAGGAAATGAATTCAAAGCTTTCGCTTGGCGTCCGTGTGTCGATTAATTCGAGAAACAAAGAAAAGCGCGCGGGGGAAGAGTGTTTTTTCCCCGAAAAGATGAGGGTTGGTTGCGTGTGCGTGCGGTCCGACTTGGCAAAAGGGGTCGGCGTTGGTTGGCGTCGCGTGTAGTCTTCTGGCCGCCCCCGCGTTCGCGTGCGTGTCATGGGTTCGTAAGCAAATTCATTCCATGTCGGCATCGTGCCACTGCTGTTGGATGGAGCAATTGTATTTTGTCAACTGTTTGGTTGGAAGTGTTGATGCAACGCCTACACATTTCATTTGCCTCCGTTCAATAATTGTCCATTATTTCCGAGATAGGCTTGCTTCGTTTCGTTAGGGCATCTTTAAAACGGACCCTTAAACCGCCCACAAACATTCGGACGGCACAATCCAAACGTGTTTAGCCATTGAATACGGGTCTGTATCGGTCCGCCGATCGGGGCAGACGAATTTCTGCAAAGTCAAAACAAATATGGAAGGCTTTGCGGGAGCCCTGACAGTAGCCATGCAGGACTCTGACACCCCCGGCCACCCAAAACTCATCCCGGACCCATGCGACCATCCTCCCATCTTTCTCTACATCCGTTTTCTATCTTGCCCCCATCGCCGCTCCACCACTCCGGCCGCCCGGTCACACCTTTGCCGGAACACGACGACTCCGTCTCCTCCAATACTACACCCAGGTTCCATGCCGCTTCTCCTCCGCCACAATTATGATCCTATTATTCTCAACAAAATGTATTCATTGGATATATTCTTGGGCCATTCTATAGATAAATGAAGAAAATCAAAGGGTGTTGATGCTTCGGGCAAGAATCGTAGAGATGTAGCAAATGCGGTGTATAGAGCTTCACAAGGGTGGAGACTAGGAGCAGTGGTGGGGCGTGGGCAAGAATAGGGGGGGCAAACAAAATTACTATAGGCTGATTTTTGGTGGACAAATAGATCGAAAACTAAGATATATACATATATTTTCCTGTGAGCTGGGGGGCACCGGCGCAGGTTGGTCCCGATGAAGCTCCGCCGCTGACTAGGAGTTCTCGAGGATTAGTAGCTGATGTTGGACCGATGCTTTGGATTTTTTTCTGGAAGCAGACATTTGCTTGGTGATGTCTTTCCCATGGATGCTGATGTCCGTTTCGAATTTGCCTTATGTATTTGTAATTGTGGTTTGGCTCTAGGTTTTGCGCTGATAGCTTCTATTATTGTTGAGTGTAAAACTGTAGTGGTTTGTGTAATATGTTTGTGTCTGCCCTTGTTTGTGGCGTTGGAGTCCAGATTCTTCATCCGGTGAGCTGTTTCCCCCCAGATGTTTCGCTCTTGGTTTGATGATGTTTTTAGCTTTGTGGTAGTTGCTGGTGGGAGTTAGTTTGTAAGATACGAACCGAATGATTTCTTTAATACAAATCAGAGAGGAAGGCTCTCTTTTTCTTAAGAAATGTAAGTCCATTGAATTTGCAATTTGGGTAAGTCGGTTTTGTGGAAGGAGGAATAGTCACACGAAAAAGAAAAGTTAGACGAAGAAGGAAAAAAAAAAAGATGGTTGGATCTTAGTCTAACGGCATAGAAATGAATAGAGGCCCTAAATAAATTTTAGGCAACTTACGCATATCTGGTGCCTAAATAATATAGTAGGGACTTTTTTGGTATATTGGATGCTATGACTCTCAAGTGTAAACCATATAACCTGAGCACGTAATTGGTTAGTCCCAGATTTTTAATTAAAAAACTGGTCATATGCAGCCCTCCAAGTGCTTGTCCAGTTACGCCGATACACGCGGTGTTCCCTGCTCAATACACACAGGTCCACGGGGATCACCTCCGCCGGGGTGTACCTCGGGCAATCCGTTCGTGCCGGTCCCTCGTGGGCCGTTCCCCAACCGAAACCCCTTCAATCCATGCAAATATACGGGGAAACATAATCGTCACCTCACATGTGGAAACAAACCACGCGGGACCAGGAGGTGAACTCTCAGCGGCGGCGAAGCCCAATGCGAACTCGACGGCAACGGCTACCTCCTTGCAGGCAGTGGCGGAGCCAGAACTTTTCTGAAGCCTGGGCAAGTTTGAGCCTGATCAAGGATCGCGCCGTCTCGAATGGGAATAGCCAAACAAGCGGGGTCACAGAGGGGTGTAGCGATCGACCGATCGTGTCTCATCTGAGTAAACGAGTTTTGCTACATCCACGAGTAATTACGAGGTGAAGGGAGTTAGGGAGCGATTTGACAGCGTTTAATTGGACATTAATGAGGCGGCCGACCCACCCTGAAATTCAGAGGAGGCGCTTGGTTACTGTGGAAGCAAGTTTCTTCGGTTCCAAAACTAATTTGAACAAAAACCACGATATTTATTTTGGACCTTATGGTTTTTAGAGAGAGTAAAAGGTTTATTGTTTTTAGTTTTGTTCATTCCAAAATAAGTGTCATGCTTTTAGTTCAAATTTGAGCTGAAAGCACGACACTTGTTTGGAACAAGGGCGAAAAAGCTTACTTTTTTAGAGAGAGTAAAAAGCTCTTGTAGGTCTAGCATTTTTCCGAGTAAACAAAGCAACAGCCGATGAGTCAAACCACATATCTTAGGTAGCCCATTACAGAAGGAAATGCAAGTAAAGTACAATTAGCCCATCAAGCTATTGTATTAGTCCAGCTACTACTACACTAGTAGGCCTTCTCGTTTCATGAACTAAGAAAACGGAAGCCCATTCGGCCACTTCTGCCCAGGTAAACCACAGTGTGATGACAATTTTTCCCACTGTGACATGGCCATCGCTAGCTTGCATGTAGCTAGTGAGCCCGGGAAAGTGCCCAGGCTAGCCGGGCGTTGGCTCCGCCACTACTTGCAGAGGTTTAACCAAGGGTGAGGGAGGGATTGAGGTGATATAGAGGTTTAATCCCTCCATGGACTGGGTGATTAGGGGGATCACCCAATCCCTGGGTGGATTGAATGCCCTAGGGGGTTGGTCCACTGACTACCAAACAAGGCCTAAGGCTAGTCGTAATGAGAGTATCATAATGAGTATCATGCATGCAAACTAGGTAATTTTTATGAGGTGACGTATAATTAAATCAAGAAAGTGAGGTTTGAATACTATATTATGATACCTTATCATAATAAATTCTAGAAGCGGGTTTGTAGCACCAGACACTACTGGAATCAGCAGATTTGTCGTGTGCCCTCTCTTTGTCGTCTGCTAGAGGACAACAAAGGTAGGCTTTGCCATAAGCCACCAGAAAGCGAACGGTAAAGAGGCAGCAGATGGCAAAGGTAGGCTTTGCCATCAGCCAACTCTTTGTCGTCTGCTAGCAGACGACAAAGAGGGGGGCCAGAGGGGGTTTGGCCCACTGGCTGTCATAACCTAACGGGCGCCCTCTTTGCTGTCCGCTAGCAGACGACAAAGGGTTCTTTGCCGTCCTCTAGCTGACGGCAAAGGAGAGGAGGACGGCAAAGCTTCAAAATTCACTTAACAGCGCCGCGTCCGACCCGTCGCCCTCTCTCTCTCTGTCTCCTCTCCTCTTTCCTCCATCTGTCACCCCGCACCGTCGCCATCGCACCCTCCCCGCGCCGTCGCTGCCCCATCGCTGCCCCCTCCCTGCCTTCCCACCCCCTCCCCGCCCCGTCGCCACCCCACCTCGCCACCGCCCGTGCCGGGCCCCTCCCGACCTGCCGCCTCCCGTCGCTGCCCTCCCGCCTCGCCACCCCACCTCACTCACCCCCTCCACGACCTGTCGCGCCTGTCGCCACCCTCCCGACCCATCGCCGCCCCAGGGTGAGCCCCGCCACCCTCTCCTTTTTCTGTTTTCCTTTTCTGTTTAGTTTAGGTTTTTACTTTAGGTTTTTCAGTTTAGTTAGTTTAGATTATTTAGTTTAATTAGTTTAGGTTTTTGAGTTTAGGTTTAGGTTTAATTAGTTTAGGTTTTTAGTTTAGTTAGTTTAAGTTTAATTAGTTTAGTTATTTAGTTTAATTAGTTTTGGTTTAGGTTTAATTAGTTTAGGTTTTTAGTTTAGTTAGTTTAGGTTTAATTTGTTTAGGTTATTTAGTTTAATCAGTTTAGGTTTAATTAGCTTAGGTTATTTAGTATAGGTTTAATTAGTTTAGGTTTTTAGTTTAGTTAGTTTAGGTTATTTAGTTTAATTAGTTTCCCAAACCATGGTATTCTCCTAAAACTCTAAAAATAGTAAGCACCCAAACGCAGCCTTAGTTTAGTTTAATTAGTTTAGGTTTCTTTCTTCTGTTTTTTAAGAATAAACAAGAAATATGAAAAAAAGAAGTAAAAGAAGAAGAGGAAGAAGAAGATGATGAAAAAAAGAACAATAAGTAGAAGAGGAAGCAGAAGAAGATGAAGAAAGAAGATGATGAAAAAAAAGAAGTAGAAGAAGAAGATGAATAAAAGAAGTAGGAAAAGTACAAAAAGAGGGTCGCCGAGGGGTCGAGGGTGACCGAGTGGTCAAGGGGTTAAGGATCGAGGGGAAAAGGAGTCGAGGGTCTAGGGGTCGAGGATCGAGGTGTCGAGTGGTCGAGGGTCGAGGGGAAAAGGGGTCGAGGGGTTGAGGATCGAGGGCAAAAGGAGTCGAGGGTCTAGGGGTCGAGGATCGAGGTGTCGAGGGGTCGTGGGTCGAGGGGAAAAGCAGTCGAGGGGTCGAGGATTTGCCATCCCGACCACGACACCCCGACCCCCTGACCCTGACACCCCGGTATCCCGAAGCGGCACCCCGAGACCCCGACACGGCAGCCCCAACCAAGACACCCCTAGACCCTGACACGGCAACCCCGACCCCGACACAGCACCCCGATGCTATTATTCAATTAGTTCATGTTATTAGGTATTCAATTTTTATTATGTTCATGATGATGATACACGCTTAAATATTTTATTATGTTTAAATTGTACTCGTCCACGGCCAATGGAGCTCGCCATCGAGGCTAGGGCCCGGGAGCTTCTGGCGGAGGTAAACAGGCAGGCGGCGCAGAGAGAGAAGGAGTTGGAGGAGAGGACGGCTAGGATGGTGGAGGAGGAGAGGAACCCGAACGACGCGGGTCACCTGGCCCTATACGAGCTCCTCGTGGTAAATTTCTCCTGCATATTAGCCAAATCATGCATGTAATGTTCGTTTCATTACTAACTAATATGACTAGCTCGTGAAAACAAAATGTGCAGTCCGTGTGCGAGAAAAACGGTCAGACCTCTCCGCCGATGCCCCAGATTGGTATAGCGGACACGGTGAGTTTCATTAGTTATTAGTATTCACATTTCAGTTGCATCATGCTAATGAGACATTGCAAATGATCTTTGGTGCAGCATGCCTCCCGACAAGCATCGACCGATCCTTCTCCGTCTCGCAATTGCGCAACCCCGACCGGTCCTTCTCCGTCTGGCACTAGCGCACACCCGACCGGTCCTTCACATCCATGATGATGGTAAGTTTTCCGAAGTGACATAATAACCTTACTTAGCTCCAAACTGACATACTTTACCTAGAATAGCTATAACATGACCTATACTTAGCATTATTTCCTCCTAAATGACTTAATATGCTTAGTTAGCTAAAAACAGGCATAACTACCAAGGATACCTCAATAATGATCTATACTTAGCTTACCAAGTTCATTTATGACATAATTAGCTTACTTAGGTAAAAAAATGGCATAATAACCTTGGTTTATCTCCAAAATGACCTATACTTAGCTTATTTTTCTCGAAAATGACATAATAACCTTACTTAGCTCCAAAATGACATACTTTACCTAGGATAGCTATAAAATGACCTATACTTAGCATTTTTTCCTCCAAAATAACTTGATATGCTTAGTTAGCTAAACAATGGCATAACTACCTATGATAGCTCAATAATGATTTATAATTAGCGTAGCTAGTTCATTTATGACATAATTAGCTTACTTGGGTAAAAATAGCATAATAACCTAGGTTTAGCTCCAAAATGACCTATACTTAGCTTATTTTCCTCGAAAATGACATAATAACCTTACTTGGCTCCAAACTTACTTTACCTAGGATAGCTATTAAATGACCTATACTTAGCATTTTTTTTCTCCAAAATGAAAAAAAATATGCTTAGTTAGCTCAAAAATGGCATAACTACCTATGTTAGCTCAAAAATGACCTGTACATAGCTTCTCCAGTTCATCTATGACATACTTAGCATACTTAGGTAAAAAATGGCATGATAACCTTGGTTTAGCTCCAAAATGACTTAGACATTGCTTACTTTCCTCCAAAATGACAAAATAACCATACTAAGCTCCAGAATGACCTATTTACCTAGCTTAGCTCTAAAATGACCTACACACTTAGCATTTTTACCTAGCTTAGCTAAAAAATGGCATTTTTACCTACCTTAGTTAGAAGAAGTAGAAGAAGATAAAGAAGAGGAGAGGAGAAAAAGAAAGAGAAGAAAAATTCTTCTTCTTCTTCTTCTTCTTCTTCTTCTTCTTCTTCTTCTCTTTTTCTTCTTCTTTTTTTTCTTCTTCTAGCTAGTCTTCTTCATCTTCTTCTAACTTTCTTCTTTTCCAATTTGCAGATTTGCTTCAGATGAGGAGCTTGCCTTCATGGAGTCTACTCTTCTCCTTGTGCTTCTTTTATGTTTTGGAAACTTGTTGCAAACTTCTTGTTGGATATGTATGTATGGATGAAACCATTTTGTGTTGGATATGTTGTTGGATAACTTGTCGTTGGAATCTTGTTATATATATGTTGTTGGAAACTTGTTATATATATGTTGTTGGAAACTTGTTATATATATCTGTGAAATTCTGTGAAATTGAATGAATTTAAGAAAAAACAGGGGTTGTACAGGCTCTTTGCGGCAGACGGCAAAGCTGTCACATGGCAGCTACCTGTCCAACCTGGGGGCACTGTGGCTGGTCTATTTGGTCAGTTTGCCGTCTGCTGACAGACGACAAAGACCTTTGCATCTTCGCCGTCTGCCAACAAACGGCATAGCATGCCACGTGGCAGCTACCTGGGCTGGCCTATTTAGGCACTTTGCTTTCTGCTGGCAGACGGCAAAGCACGTCGTTGACCCCCTAACAGAACTAACATGCCACGTGTGTCGTCCAGGCTCTTTGCCGTCTGCCAGCGGACGACAAAGGCCTCGACATCTTTGCCGTCAGCCAATAGACGGCAAAGAGCCCTTTGCCGTAGTTCGTTCAGCCGGACGGTTTGTCGTCTGCTGGCTGACGGCAAAGGTTTTTGCCGTCCGCCAGGCATGCCTTTGCCGTCAGCTATGGCAGATGGCAAAGATCCTGATTCCTGTAGTGTGGGTGCTCCACACCCCTCTACGAAAATTAAATTAAAAAAATACGTGAAATTTGAAAAAAATCTGAGATCTTGAGATACCAAACTTGGGTTCCCGATCTACTCAAATTTTGTGAAAAAATACCAGGAATCGTACTCGTGGCAGAAAAAGACAAAAAATGTTTTGATGGATTTTTGTTCGGACAATATTTCCTTCGCCACGGATACGTTTTCTGGTATTTTTCCGCACAATTCTACACAGGGATAGATTGTGAACCTAGATTTGATATCCCCAAATTTCAGATTTTTTTTGAATTTTTTGGTATTTTCTATATTTATTATTCGTATAGGGGTGTGGAGCACCCCAGGAAGTCCTGTGTATTTTTCAATAAATTCTAGGCTACTATGTATCATGATATTTCAGATACTAGTTTATGATACAATGTATTACGTAGATAGTATCATACACTAGCATGAAAATAATATATGATACCCCCAGCTTAAAAGGGGTTGGAACCCAGGATGACAAATCAGCCCCTTCACATCACGTTTTCCATTCCTTTCGGCCATCTGAATTCCTCTAGAAACCCACAATCCAATTCCAAGAGCACCGACAAGTGACAATCGCTCGAGACCAAAGGTATTCACATAGATCAATTACTGTGCATCATCATTACAAAATTTGTACTGCCACCATGTGTACGTATATAACAATCAAATGACTGAATGAATGAACGAGCGAAGGGGCTATATGCAAGACGGCGATGGTATATGCTTGGGTCCAGGGTCAGGCGCTCTAGCTCATCATGATGTTGAACTCGTCGAAGCTGAGCACGCCGTCACCATCGAGGTCGAACCGGCAGATCATGGCGCGGCACTCGCCAGCTCCCCGCTCGGCGCCGAGTCGGCCGAGCATCCGCCCCAGGCTGGCCGGCGTGATGCACCCCTGCCCCTCCATCTCGTACATCCCGAACGCCTCCCTCAGCGCCCGGATCCTCTGCTCGTCGTCCTCCTCCCCCGCGTCGCCCGCCCAGGCCGCCTGCTGCGCCAGCTCGAGGAACTCGGCCTCGCACAGCAGCCCGTCGCCGTCCTTGTCCGCCGACGCCACCAGCGCCTCGGCCTCCTCTGCCGGCACGTCCTCGCCCAGCGTCGCCCGCATGCACCCTCGAAGCTCCTCCGCCGAGATCCTGCCATCCGCGTCCCGGTCCAGTGACAAGAACAGCGCCCTCAGCTCGCCCGTCTTCGTCACAACCATTCTCGCGGGATGGTCGACAATACAGAGGCGCTTGATAAGACTTTTGTTGATCTTGATCCTGCCTGTGCTTCCTAGATCCTCTGCTTTGCTATAGAGCTGAAGGTTGCTGCTGCATGATCTTGGAGGTGCGCGCGTGCATATATACTCATGGCGCGACGCGGTCCTTGGAAGCTTCATGGCATGCAGGGAGGGAGGAGAGATGCCGTGGTCACCGTGGACGTACGTACATGCCGTGTGGCGAGTTGGACGATGGCAGGTTTTTCTTTTTCTTCTGGGTGGTCAATGAAGGCAGGTTAGTAGTCTTCTGGATGTGAAGCTTTCGTGGGACATACTACGTGACTTTGGCGTGACGGCCGAGATGGTTCTAGTGGAGGAGAAAAGCTGGGGAAGGCACGGCGAAAGTCTGCTTCGGGGACTGAAAAGTTCGACGCTGGCTGCGCGTGCGGTCCGACTTGGCAGGGTTGACGTGGGAGTCGTGTGCGTTTGTTTTGCCGGGAAACTGTGGGCGCCGCCTCCGCGTTTGTTCCTTCCTTTTCCTGTATGTCTCCATCGTGCCGCTGTAGTTGGAAGGAGCGGTAGTGTTTTCCAACCATTTTGGTTGGGGGCGCTGATGCAAAAGCAAGGTTCACTCAGCACGCACGTACGAGTACGGGCTGCCGCTGCTCGCCGATGTCGGTGCGGTGATGCTGTCCGATGCACATAAGGTGCTTATTAAATTGTCAAAGAGAGAAAGAGGGGAGGAAAAAGAAAGTTCATGTTGAGCCCCCACGAGTCATCGTAATGGAGTTGACTTTCCCGTCATGTCTCCCCTAACAAGCAGGCCCATCCTGCCGTAAATGCGTTTAAATCGTCTAAACCGGCTACTATCCGTGGTCGTATTAGAAAAGAAAATTTAGGTCTAGCTGGTAGTTTTTGCTGACAGTTTTAAAGTAGTAGTTCTGTAGGATCGAGACCTTAAATGTGGTAGTTTTTGTTAAATACTCCAACATGTAAGCATCAGTTTCACCCATTTCACCTCTTTCATAGATTCATTTTTCTTGAAAAAAGATGGATTTTTTACCGTGCATCGGATACAATGTACATGTATCGGCTCTCCACTCATGCTATGAGATTTTTGATATACTTTGTAGAATTTACCTTATTTGACTTGTTTCAGAGTATTATATGATGTTTAAAGGTATACCTTTTTTTAGTTATTTGAACTAGTGTGTGCATACAGTAAAACAACGATCAATATTGCATCATAGAGACAACGTCCAAATCTAAAGCCATCGAATAGATGTTATTTGTGATCCTGTGGAGGAGATGGAGTGATTCTTATTCTACAGGTTTGCAAATGTATAGTGTTCATACACCATCTCTACAATGCCTTTTTTTCAAAATTGTTGTGTAAGTTTTTCTGCATTACACACTGTCCCAACCATGATTATGGTTTCCACTACAGTTTTGGAACTCTAATATCAAACCTAATGTTCCAATTTTCCGCCAGAAATATATGCGTACAGTTGCATTGCACGATATCAAGGAAATAAAACTTTGGCATGCATACAGAATAAAGAGTAGCACTAGCATCTATAAACCTATGATTTGGAGTAAGTTTATACATTCATTGTCCCTGCTGCTGTTGGTTTTGAAATAGAAATCCAATCTGATGGGGTTCGTTTCCGAGTCGACTTCACAGAGACTAATTCTCTGGTATTAGTTAACTAGGTACCTGATAATAACGACAACTATTTTAGGAAAAATTGTAGCTAACACCAAATAAATAAAACAGCAGACATATGTTTTATTCTAAAAAAAAAAGGTCATGCATGCTAAACAAATAATATGATCTTGTATCTTTATACCAATAATAGAGAATGCACATTCAAAGACAAGAAAGGAAAATTTTGTTAGGAACATATCATTGTTAACGAGCCAGAGCTGAAGAAGGGTTTTGACGACAATCTAATTGTTCTCACTTGATACACATAAGAACTATGCTTTTCATTACTCATGAACTGGATAGTCCGATTTTCTAGAAACCTCCAACTTATTGTTAGATTCATACACTTTGAAACACACCTTACCAGGTTTCTAGATATTTAAGTATACCATGGACATTGACTTGATATAGATTCACTCTAATAAATAAGGGGCGTACATTAATATTGGGGGTAATTTGAAACTTTTGGGTTTGCTTAGATTTAGTGTGAAATCCATTGTAACAAAAGATCACCTTAAACATCCCAATATAAAACTAAATTTAGTTTTTCGAGAAGATAATTTCACTAAGCACAATATTGTTATAATGATAAATGCTTAATCAATATGAAAATTATGTACTATAACATCCATGTGCATGATTACATTATTAATTATGCTAGTTATACATTAAAATAGTATTCAGAAATACATGTGCAACGTTGTGCAAACAAAACACGACATACATTTAGTGAAAATGTCAAATGTGGAAGAATATAAAAAATTAGTACAAAAAGATAATAATTAAGAATTTTAACTTACTATCGTCTCACCGATAAATCATGAGTGGACATGGTGCCACACGAGGATGTAATCATGCCCGTCGGCTACCAAGTGATTCGTGCAGTTTTAATACACACGTAGGATATACTAACTTCTCTTCACCTTATCCATGTAGTATAGTTTTCTTATAATTGCTCTGAACGCATTGACTTTCTGTCAGTCTTAATGGCTACATGCGGCATTGAGCGGGTCAGAACGCATTCAGGAGAGAAGAGATGGGCAGGAGTGGCAGTTGCAGCAACACGATCAATGCATTAACCTTGCGTTGTTCGACGAACTGGATGCTCATGCTTCGTTCTACTCCTCTGCATAGTTCTCATCCACCTACATTTACGTTTGCCATTGATCCCACCATAATGATGTTGACTATGGCTCATTATCAAGCCCACCTGTGCAGATGTATCACATTTCAGTTAATTAGCTAGAGTAATATTATTTGCATCCTTATCAAGTACCTTCAGTAGTCAAGACCACAACCCAGCTGCTACTAAATGTAATAGTTGAGCTTTGCAACGTTGCAGTTAAGGTCCACCATTACCACTTGCTTGCCTTGGACACAAACAGTAACCATTCAGATATTATGATAAATTTCCATCTTCCCATACAACCAGTATCAAGGAAATGAAATATTTGAACTGCCCCCGAAAAAACAGTCATAAACGGTCACATGCGGTCGACAGATGTTAATTCACACGAAGTTAGTGTTTAATGGCTTGCAGGCTATCAATTCACCCAGCATGAATTAATATTCCGCCAACGCTTTGAAAATGCATGCTCTCTCCTTAATGGTTTTCACAGACCATGGGCAATATGAGAAAGTGATAAACATCTCGGATGGGTTTTATAGTTAGATTAGCACAAAAACTAGTGTATGAATTGGATTGCTTAAGCAGGACATTGATGAACACGATGGTAATATACAACACATCAACATAAATCACTTGTTTTTAGGAGATAATGAACTAGATATAATACATATAACGTTCATAGCAAGGTATATTTAAGTGATGGCATTGTCACCACGTAGGTGGTGATTACTACTTAGCGTAGCGCGAGTAGGACAAACCTCAAGGGAATTGTAATGGGATGATAAGACATAGGCCTATTACAAAATCTATATCTATTTTAAAACATCTTCATTTTTTTAAATGCATGCCTTAGTTAATGTTCGTCGAAGTTCATTTTCTTATAAATCTCGGACATTAAATTATTTTTCTCATTCAACTTGCAATTCATATTTCAATGCACATTCATGAAAAATATCATCAGTTTGCAGTTAGTCGCAAGCAGAAAGTTTGCATCGTCACATGTTTGATGTGTTGTAGTTACAACCTATTTGGGAGTGGGACAAAACATGTGCTCGTGGTTAAGCTGCATAACCCCAAGTTCCTAAGCATGTCAAAGATGAGCAAGTGATTATATGAGCAGCAACAATACGTGCAATATGAAATCCGTGCATCAAATAAAAATGCTCTAACATAACAAAAGTGAATATTCAACATAATTATGCTAGACCCCACCGATATTTTACATAAGCCAACTTAAATGGTCTAATCAAGCTATTGCCCTCCCTAGCTCCAGCCAGCTATTTAAAATGCTCAACATCAAGTCCATCGGCAACTTTTACTTAATAACTAATTCAGAGAAATTAATGAAGAGAGATTTGGCTGTATCCAACTTCATTTAAGATGCCCAACCACCTACTCATATACAAGTGTTTGTCGAATTAACCTATTGTAGCGCTCAGGTATTCATTTAAGCGCTATATTAAGTGTTAATCCCACAGCATGCATGGACCTCCCAGATTTCATCCTCGCATGGCACCATATCCCAAAAATACGTGTCACTCTTCTCACACACTAATTCTACTGGACATGAACTAGTAGACTAGAGAGCAACACATGGTTAACTGGCAAGTTTGGTATTCGTCAAACATGGATACCTGCATACTTCATAAGTGTCTTACTTGGCGGGTTATTGCGGACTATATCAACATCTGAGAGTGAGAATGTTTTCTTTGGTCACTTTGTCAGTCGTCGACTTTGTCTACTTGAGTTTTAGATAAGATTTGAAAATGTCATCGAAGAGGAGCGCCAAAAGGAATTGGATGATGACAATAGCACAATTCATACACTGCTATTACTAGAGACCACTTAGAGAATTGGGAGTCCTGCTAGAGATGCCTATACTTATACTATTTTCATCTATTTCAAGATGAGGTGATCGCTGCTATCGACATGCGTGATGCACTTTCAATAGAATAAGTTGATGAAGGTACACACCACTCATATCACTAATTTAAGTGGCAAAGTTAGAGATGTGATTTACAACACTACGACGAAGATTTCACATTGGTTTTGCCAATTGTTTGAATCTGTGGGTATACCCTATTCGCACATCATCATTGTCCGAGAGAGAGAGAGAGAGAGAGAGAGAGAGAGAGAGAGAGAGAGAGAGAGAGAGAGAGATTCAAGGAGATCCCAAGTCATTAAATTCTTGATAGGTGGGCAAAAATGGTAAGACGACGGTACTTGACTCAAATGGCACCGTCATTCAAGGGTCAAGTAAATCACTTTCGCTTGCCATTAATCAACTATACTCGGGTACATGCACTAAGTTCAATATGGGCATGATGGCTGCAAAAAATTCTGAGGAGAATATGCAATATTTGCATAAGGGTATTGCTGATGTTGTTGACCATGTATTAAATACGGGAACAAGCTGCCAACAGATGAAGGTGCAAGAACATGAGTCATTTATTGGAGTATCATTTCCAAGTGAGATCACTATCCAAGCACCATCTATTGCACACACAAAAGGAAGTGGCACAAAGAGGAAGGAGGGTTCACACTCGATAACAAGTGGAAAACGAAAAAAAAAGATGAATATAACTCAATTGATTGTGAGCATGTCATGGTCTTGTAGTTCAACAAATGATTTTTTTGCATGTTCTTATAGGTCAAGAAGCTTCAAAATAGACCGGGGGGATAAGAATGTGCACCAGACTCGAAGGTTATTTCGCGTTTCCCATATTTAATGTTGTATTGTTTTCATGAAAGGTTTTTAGGTTCTAGTTCTTGATTTCATATGGTAGGTGTGCTTTTGTGCCTACCATTGGATGATGTAGGAATAGGAACTCATCAAGTGATCTGTAGCAATATTGCTTCATTTAGCCATGTTAATTAATGAACCATATCATCTTGTGAGCTATTTCGTATTGTGACCTATAGCGGTAGCGGTGGGCCACCGACACGCGCTACTGCTATGAGACTACTAGTAGCACTGTATTTTGCAGAACGCTACTACTACGGGTAGCCGCGGTGGGTGAGGATGGGACCACTTAGTAGCAGCGCTGGACTGTCGGCCCGCGCTACTGCTACTGTCCTACCTGTAGCGTTGGTACATGCCACGTGCAACTACTAAGTAGCAGTAGCGCTGCGCCTCAACCCCGCGCTACTGCTAAGGTTCTATCTATAAGCTTTCTCCTAGTAGTGTAACCCTGACCTTGTCATTTTTTGAAATCTGACAAGCCTCTTGTGATGCAGTCCATATATGATAATTACTTGCCTAAACCTTCCTTGCCATCAAACTTCATACCAAGAGTAAACTTTGATTCACCCCCTTTGTCCTTGAACCTTATATATCTAGACTTGAATGTCTTCACTTCACCACCACTGCCAAATCTCATCGAAAGAATCACACAAATCAGAGCTATCTTCATATGCGGTACCACTCTCATTATTTTCCTGTCCCCAGATTATTTGAGGACCCCATTGTAGGCCCACCACCCAACACAACGTCATCAAGGTGATCTAGTTGTCCAGCCTTCATCTTTGCCTTATACTCCTTATAATTTTTGTTGATCTCAATAGGCTTTTCATCTTCATCAAAAAATATGTCATCATTAGGACAGTAATCACTCCCTCTGCTATCCTCGTCTTCATCTTCCTCTGAATTTTCATTTGCAGCCTCTGAAGTTTCCTCTTCAGGCTCTTTTGACTTACCAGTAGTGATTGCAACACAATCATTGTTTGTAGGTGAACAATTAGTCAATGCGACAAATGATCTGCAGCTCCCTCCGATTCACCACTAGCATTCAGACCCATTAGACGCTCCACATATATTTCAGCTACACTTCCAACATCAACACAATCTTTAATCTCCTTGCAGTCCGTATATAAAGCGACCATTTTAGACCATAAAACTTCTCCTTTCTTGAAATAGCCAATGGAACATCTTCCCTTCCTTTGTTTGGCAGTGCATACCGAAAATCCGAACAAGATCGAAAAAACTGAACTTATCATGATAGGTGGATGACATGGCCTCCTTTTCCCAATATATTGCATGCTTTCCCATCATTCAAAAACTACCCTTAAAAATGATAATAAACAACACCTCTTTAGGATCCATGTGACTACCATATAATCATACAAGAGAGAAACAAGCTGAATGTGAGGCATCTCCTTACTCACAAATGGAGGACGACAACAACTACAAGCAAAAAATACCTTCCGCAACGAGCTCGTTGTCGTCGTTCAATGTCTTCGCCGTCGTGCTCGGCCAGCCACCTCCGCACAGCCGCCACCATGATTACCCAGCAACCGCGGGCCTCAGTCCCGCCCAGGCCACACCGCTGTGGCCCCGCCTCGCTGCCGGCCAATGCCACCCATGGCGAATCGCCGCTCGAGGGCTCATGAGAGAAAGGGGATCGTGTGTGTGTGTGAGAGAGAGAGAGAGTGTGTGAGAGAGAGAGAGAGAGAGATAGAGAAAGATACGCAAGTTGCCCTTGGCCATTTAACTAATGTGGCGGTCGGCCACGTGGACAGTTTTAGTCAAAACACGGTCCACACCACAGCAAAACCATCTTAAGTGTTACATGGGACCAAAGGTATCCGGATAGTGGTTTTAAAGTTGAGTGACGTTTCTAAAATTTCGTGAGAGTTCAAGAACATAAAATATACTTATCTCCTAAAGGAGCCTCTAAAGAGTTTGGAGCCGAGGATGACAAGTCAACCCCTACACATTCACCTTCTCTATTCATCTGGGGCATCTGAAATCCTCAAGAAACCCACAATCCAATTCCAAGAGCACAGACAATCCATCGAGGCCAAACGTATTCACATAGATCAATTACTGTTTGTTCATCACCATTAAAACTTTGTACTAGGACGGTATAACAATCGAATGAATGAATGAATGATTGAACGAACAAATGAGCAAAGTGAGTTACATGCAAGACGAAACTAGGAGTATATGGTTGGATCCTGGCGCTAGGTAGCTAGCTCATCATGATCTTGAACTCGTCGAAGCTGAGCACGCCATCGCCGTCGAGGTCGAACCGACAAATCATGGCGCGGCACTCGCCGGCGCCCTGCTCAGCGCCGAGCCTGCCGAGCATCCGCCCGAGGCTGGCCGGCGTGATGCACCCCTGACCCTCCATCTCATACATCCCGAACGCCTCCCTCAGTGCCCGGATCCTCAGCTCATCGTCCTCCTCCCCCGCGTGGCCCGCCCAGGGCGCCTGCTGCGCCAGCTCGAGGAACTCGGCCTCGCACAGCAGCCCGTCGCCGTCCGCGTCTGCCGACGCCACCAGTGCCTCGGCCTCCTCCGCCGGCACGTCCTCGCCCAGCGTTGCCCGCATGCATCCCCGGAGCTCTGCCGCCGAGACCCGGCCGTCGCCGTTCTGGTCCAGCGACGCGAATAGCGCCCTCAGCTCGCCCGACTTTGTCGCAACCATTCTTGCCGGATGATCGATCGATCGGTCGGGCTAACTAACCGGTGAACTAGACGCTTTGCTACGGAGTTGTGCGTTGCTGCTGCATGATCTTGTGGGAGCGCGTGTGCACATATACTCGGGGAGCGACGCGGTCCATGGAAGCTTCACGGCATGCAGGGCGGGATGGGAGATGCCGTGGTCGTCGTAGACAGGCCGTGTCGCGGGTCGGACGACGGGAGGTTTTTCTTTTTCTTCTGGGTGGTCAACCACGGCAGGTTAGTATTCTTCTCCAGGAAATGGATGTGAAGCTTTCGTGAGGGTGTACTTGACGGCCGAGATGGTTCCGTTCCCGTTGAGGAAAACAGGGGAAGACACGGGGAAAATCTGCTTCGGCGATGGCAAAGTTCGATGTTCGGTCCGACTTGGCAGGGTGGACGTGTAAGTCACATGCGTGTGCTTTGCAGGGCAACTGTGGGCGCTGTTTTGAATCAGAATGATGGAATACATTGATCGATGGTTACAGGTCCCCTTTATATGTCCGGAAGAGCGTCGGTTCCAGGAGATCGAAGGAAGGCGTCGGTTGCGGGACAAACCGCAACGACGGTTTACTTAAAGGAAGATTTCCCTTAATTACAGAATTAGTTTTAACACTTCCCTTAATCTATGCTTGAGCATGTAGATCATCTTCACGATTGTCCGGAAAGCTCTATCATCTTAAAAGATTCTTCTTCAAAAGTTGTTTATAAAATCTTTGATGAGATCCTGAAACATATACTCACAAAGAAAGATAGTGTAATGTGATGTCATTAAAATGAAGATATCTCAAGAAGAGACTCTTCCTGACATCTACAAGTTCCTGAGTCTTCGCATACCAATTCCATGAACACAATTATGGAGGAAGGAGAGATGACCACGAGATGCCGTGGTCATCGTGGGCGTACATACATGCCGTGTGGCGGATCGGACGGGAGGTTTTTCTATTTCTTCTGCGTAGTCAACGACGGCAGGTTAGTAGTCTTCTCCAGGAAATGGATGTGAAACTTTCGTGGGGGCATAGGTGACTTTCGCGTGACGGCCGATCGGGATGGTTCTCGTGGGAGGAGAAAAGCAGGGGAAGGCACGGGGAAAATCTGCTTCGGCGACTTATAAGTTCGATGCTGGCTGCGCATGAGGTCCGACGACGTGGGCGCCTCCGAGTTAGCGTTCGTGGGTTCCTTCCAATTCATGTCGCCATCGGACCGCCGTCTAGTTTTAGCCTCTCACATAGGTCATCTTCAACCAACCCGCAAATTTTCTTCTAGATCCGTTCGCGGACAGAAGATCTGTTTTGGATGAAGATGTGCGAGGCCATCGTCTAACGTTGCCCGCATACATTGCAAACACTTTTTCAACAAACAGGATAAAATTCATACAAATATTACGGATTTCATACAAACCAGACAAAAATATTTACATTTTAGATATAGCACGTACGGTCGCGCGGAGCTCCACTTCCACGACACAGATACACTACACTAGTCTACGACCGGCCGTGACAGATCCCTTTGTCTTCCCCATGACCGGCAGCCCGCTCATCGTACTGCCGAGAGTCCCGGAGGCATATTCGTCCCCCGTATTTTCCCTGTGTCCGGTTGCGCCGCTCAGCAAAGTGGCAAAGAGGATGCTTCAGCCGGAGTAGAAGGGTGGAGAAAATGGTGAAAAGAGGAGATGGGGAGCGGTGGAGTGGTGTGATTCTTGCCCGGCATCTGGCCTGCTTTAAATAGCGGGCAAACGGCAGCAGCTTGCTTGGCGTTGTGTTTAATGCCGGCCTGCTCGTGTACAACCGTGTGGCCGGAGTAGGTTTCTCGGCTTCCACGCGGATTTAATAAAGGCGTTTGAATGCAGCGACGAGATGTGCTCAGCCAGGCTTGCAGCGGGTGGCACCCTTGGCCGGCGCGCCGCTTCCACGGTGAAGGCACGTCCTGAGCAGTTTTTAATGTGGAGCGACGCGCTCTACAACAACATGAATGCGGATAGCTGGCGCCAGGCGGAAACAAGGGCGGGCGAGGGAGGAGAGGGTTTGATGGGCCAGGATGGTTAGGAGTGGGTGTGGGCATGTCCGGACGCCTACAAAGCCCCCACATTTGTCTCCTGTTTGCGGGAGAAAGTACGTCTGGACCATCCTGCGGATCGATACAGATCCGCATTGGATGACTTCGATGGTTCGGACAGCACGTCCAAACGTATGCGGGAGGTTTCAGGGTCGGCATCGAAGATGCACTTACATGGATAAATGTTGTAGAGCAGGCACACAACACACACCACACCACACGCACGCACGGTCTATAAACACGCCGCACATCTTGAGAAATTTTAGAAGCCATCCTACTTCTGAAGGATGGGTACGTCGTCATCCCGACAGCTCATAGATGTATAGGTACCTGCCACAGAAAAATACCCCGGGGAGAGACACCTACTTTGATCCCAAGGATCGATCTTGGATGGGCACTGCCACAATCAACCATCGAGTCACGGGATAGTCCTCGCCATTTTGCCACTGTCATTGGATGGATCAGTGGTAGTATTTCTCAACGGTTTGGTTGGGAAAACCAAGGCTCGGTCAGCAGCTATGTACAAGTTTCACCTGCTTCGGATATAATGTGTATGTGTCTATCGTCTGCCGTGGCTTTGAGATTCATGCAATTTTTTTCAAATTTTTTTCCAACACTAACCATGTTTCAGAATTTACATTTTTAAAACAAATACTAGCATGTGCATCAAATGAAACAACGATCAAATTTGCATCCCGGAGATTCTGTCCCATGGAGAACACCGATGAAGCCGAAGGGCAACGCCTCGGCACCCTGCTGGTGGGCCGAGAGAATATCTAAAATACCAAATTTATATAATTAGATCCGTCACAAAAAGTATTTTTTTGTGTGATGTATAGGTATGAGCATATAATAGGAAATAAGCAGCAAGGGAGTTGGGTAGACTAAAGATACTGCCTTTAGCCCTCTGCGGACTTTCTTGAAGTCCGAGTCGTAAAAAAAAAGGATCGATAGGATTTGGTCCATTTGTTGTCCTTCCAGACAGAGAAGCGAGAAATCTATCTGCTTTGACCGCTTGCCCTCCTGATATTTTATTCTATAATCTTGAGCAAACATACATAAGAATGACTTGCACGAAAACGGATGCACCTTATATTCTAGAATGGAGGGAGTATGTGTTATAGTATGCTGTGTTTCTCCCATGGAACCGACTAGATCAACAAGAGATGACACAAATCATCCAAGACGTAAGAATCTCAATGTGAGAATGGAAATTTCCAGCATCTTAAATAATTTGCAAGAAAACCAAGTGATGCAAGAAAAAATCTTTCAAAATCATTTGAAAGAACTACCGACATCATGTTGCAAATGTATATTGTTTGTAGACCATTTCTACGATGCAATTTTCAAACTCAGCGTGTAAGTTTTTCCACATTACACGCTGCCTCTAGCACGACTTCTTATTTCTTTGCTACATGATTGGAACTCTAACATCGTATCTACTGTTTCCAATTTTCTACGAGAAATGTGTCTGCACAGTTGCATTACAGGATACCAAGGAAATAAAACTTTTACATCCACAAAAATTGGTGAGTAGCACCTATCAACCCAAGAAATGCAGTAAGTTTTGACATTCATAGTTTATGGTTTTGCTAGTTCTGAAATACAAATCCTAAATGATTGGGTTGTTTTGGGAGCTTACTTGAGAGATGCTAATTCTTTTGTACTCAGTTATTTCGGTACACGAGAATAATGATGGTTACTAAGAATAACCAAATTAAAACCCAATGAATAAAACATCATACATGAGGTGTATCCTGATACAAACATGCATGCTGCACAAATAACATGATATTGTATCTTCATACTAAGAATGGAAATGCCTGCTCAAAAACAAGAAAGGAAAATTTAGTCAGGAAAATATCATCATTAACGAGCAAGAGTGGAAGAAGGGATTCATGGGCATTCTAATTGTTCACATTTGGTACAAATAACTATGATTTTTGTTACTCATAAACTTAATAGTCTTATGTTCTAGAAACATCCACATTATTTAGATTCATACTCTTTAAAACTGTCCCTACCAGTTTTGTAGATACTTAAGGATACTATGTACATGTAATTGTGTAGATCACTTTAGTAAATAAGGGCCAATAATTATCTTTTGGAGTAATTTGACACTTTTGGATTTGCTTAGATTTAGAGTGAAATTCATTGTAATAAATAATCTCCTTAAACATCCCAACCTACAAAAACAAAATGATTTGTTTAGAATATGTAATTTCACTTTAGTAAATGACAATATTGTGTGTAACTATAAATGCTAGGACATTATAAAAATATGTATCATAATATACGATTGTATTATGAATTATGCTAGTTATACATTAAAATAGTATTTAAGAGTAGATGTATATGTATGTATAATGGCATGCAAAAAGTATACATTTAGTGAAAATATCAAATAGGATAATATAAAAAACTTTAGTACAAATATATAAGAATTGTCAATTTTAACCGAACTAACACATGAACACACACGCGCGCGCACGTGCCCGCTCGGCTGATCGTGTCAAGTTTTCCGACAAATTAACAATTAATCGCACATGACCCGACTTTTGTTTTGGAAAAGGAAACATGTTAAATCATGTAATTAAACGGGAAGCACTCCGCGGAGAACGTTTTCAACATGCATGGGAGCGCCGGCACCCCACTTGTTCTAAATTTCAGGATGGCCCCACCCTAATTTAACCCAGGACCAAATGATATAAGGTAACCAGAAATTGTTGCGACATTTTCAAATCAGGAAAAAGTAAACTTTCTCAAAGTGAGTGTGTAGACGACGCGAGTTAACCTTCCACACTTCCTATGAGGCCACAAACTAGTAAAACTGAACTTGAAACCAATTTACTATTATTTTTGAATTTATCAAAGTGCCCATAATAATCGTGGTGGGTCGGTTTTGTGCTTGTGCCACTTTGCAAAAAAACCACAAGTGTCATGCGAGATAAATAGTGGAGATTCTATGTGGATCAGTAAACAAGCACTCCTCTGTTCAACATTTACTTCAGCAATGCGGCCATGAATCTCTTCACATTCACCATGTACATCGCTAAGTCACATATCATTCCAATATTATAGACTGGACACGACACTGGTGGTATGATGAAGACGTTTTTTGGGTCTATAAAACCTAAATCCAACCATTAAATGAGTTGATTTTCTAAAACTAATCTTCAAAGTTATAGACAGCTAGAACAAGTCACATCCATATTCACATGTAAAATTTCATCATGCAAAAGTAGAATCTTGAAAAAAAAATCCTTTATTTAACTTTTCAATGAGAATTGTTGGCACACGTTACAAAATTTAAGAGGCTTGCATCTCAAGATGAGATTGTTTGTGCCTACTACCTCCGTTTTGGTTTATTACTCCCCATCGTATTTTGGGTCAAAGTTTGACCACGTATTTGACTAGCAAAATGTTAATGCACGTCATAACAAATTATATTATTGGTTTCATATTTGAATGTACTTTTCAATGATATTATTTTTGTTACTTATAACTTCTATTTTATTAATTAAATTTATAGTAAAAACCCAAAATATGAGGAGATTAGCAATCAGAATGGAGGTAGTAATAATTAAGTTTATTTCCAGAGTTGAACTACCATTCTCTTGGCATAATGTTAGGATATTTCGGACATGCCAAATCACACCATCCTCTTGTCAAATAAAATATTCTAGCCAAAAAATGTATGTCATCAAATTCATGAGTGAAAAGTTCCAAATGGTGTAACTTTTATGACATATATGTCATATGCTATTGGTCGAATGAATGCTTAAAGTAAATATTGGAATACTTATTAGGCCCTATAAACCCGAGTAGGGAGAGAAGGTCTGCATATGCATTGCCAGGGGCAGAGCTTGGATTGGGCCAGGTCCAACACAATAAAACAATGTCAAATAGTTGGAAAATTGCTACATTCAATGAAGGGTTAACGGGCCATGACCCAGGCCCATGCCCTAAATGCCTAGGCCCCTTCTTGCCATTCTTACGGTTAAACACGCATAATTGAATGCAATTAGATTAAGTTCAACACATAGCTTTCCAATGTAATAATAATAAGAACAAGCAATTTTGTTTGACTAGGAATCGGACTACAATTTTAACTTGTACATTGTTTACTAGTTACTTAACTTTTTTCCTAGGGAAAATTAACAATTTCAACTTATCTATAAATACACTATCCTCCTTAATTTTGGAGCTCTTACGTTGAATTGAATTGTTATATTTTGGATCTGATTCATGATTTTGATTGAGGTTCTTTTCAATTTGGTTCATGATTTTTATTCAGTTGAGGTATTCAATTTCGGATCTTGTTCACTTTTTGACTAGGTCAACTCTTTCGGTTGAGGTTTCTAATTTTGAATTTGGTTCATGATTTTGACGGAGTAAATGATTTCTCAAGTCAATCGGCAATCACCAACCTACAAAGACACATGACTCCAATGCACCCTCTCATCACATGGCAAAAAAGAATCGTCAACATGCAAAACCGTATCGTCAATATAGTACATGCATTCGCGAGCACCAGAAACTTTCCCAAATGCATATAGATTGATTAGTAGAGAACACCAAATGAAACAATCATCTCCGTCATGCACCAAATGATACATTTTTTGTTGAAATTTTGACAACACAAACGGCGGAGCAAAGTGCGCACAACCCTTCTAGTACTTAGTTCTATGTGGGGTTACCCCGTTTAGTTGGAGTTCATCCTTACTCAATTGTATGCAGAAATTTCAGCAGTTGTAGTGTAAGTCTTATAAACCGGATGGAGACAGTACAACTCTCATGTATTACGAGACAGAGGGAGTAGTATGTATATCTGTTTTTTTTAACAAAGTATGCATATCTGTTATTCTGTTAGTGTCAAAATTTGCAGTTACTTGTCCCATTTCCTATTGGTCACCGCTTTGGCGTTTGCTTGTAACAGTAATACACTTACTAGATCGGCAATGCTACATTCACGGGCCTGTTACGGAGGTTTTATGGAGTGCCTCCGACATGGCAAGGTTTTATTGGATTAAGGGAGGAGATTGGCCCCACCTACCTGAAAATTCAGGAGTGGGGATTTCATAGTAAACCCCGTAACAGGCCCGTGTGTTTACCATTTTTGCTTATATACTGAAAGCTGATTAACCGAGAATCAGTCGCCAGCTCGGTACTCATGCGGAACATGACTTGGTCGTCGCTGGCGGCGAGGCAAGTTTATTATATATATGCCGGGAGGGTGAGAATGACACGTCAAAGCTCCGGGAGAAGACACCGAATAACATATCAGCAGCAACCGACGGAAGTCCCTGGCTGGCCTCGCTTGCATGGAATATTCTGTCACAAAAATCCCATGCATCCAGGAGTATTATATATGCTCCGATGTGCTCGTTCAACTTTGCACAGAAGACCATGCATGCTCGACGACGGCTGAAAACGAATTGACACCGTCCGCAGACCAGTTCCTCGGCCTCATCAATTCTTTCAATAATTTTGCCTTGAATCCATCAACACAACTGGCTAGCTGCAAGCTCGTACGTACTTGTGCCGCCTGCATATATACACGCATAGGCACTCGAGAGTCGAGACCAAGCACCGGAAGCTTAGCTAGCGTTGCATTAAAACACGGTCACACACTGCTACCACGTACAGCCACGAATCTCAGGTGATCACCGAATCAAGCAGGCGAAGATGGTGCACGCCGCGACGGCCGAGCGCTTCAGCAGCGTGTTCGCCTCTTTCGACCGCGACAACGACGGGAGGATCTCGGCGACGGAGCTGCGGCTGTGCATGAAGGCGGCGCTGGGTGAGGACGTTTCGGCGGAGGACGCCGAGGCGCTCGTGGCGTCGGCAGATGCCGACGGCGACCGGCTGCTGAATGAGGAGGAGTTCCTCAGGCTGGTAGCGCGGCCGGAGACAGAGGCGGAGGAGGAGCGGTGCAGGGGGCTCAGGGAGGCGTTCGCGATGTACGAGGTGAAGGGAGAAGGCTGCATCACGCCGGCTAGCCTGATGCAGATGCTCGCCAGGCTGGGGTCCGAGCAGGACATCGAGGAGTGCCGCGCCATGATCCGCAGGTTTGATCTCAATGGAGATGGAGTTGTTTGCTTCGACGAGTTCAAGGTCATGATGGATGCGTAGGAGCTTTTTGTCCATCGGCCAGTCTAGTGAATACTGATCCTGATACTTGGCTACAGTTTTAACCTGTACACAGTTTACTAGGTACTTAATCTTTTTCGCCAAGAAATATTGAACAGATTCATCTAATACTTGGCACTATGTTGGCTTGCTCCGTTTGGTTGGAGTAGTAGCGGCGTGGGTCTTATAAACCGAAATGGATAAAGTAACAGTGGTACAATGTAGAGTTATCTGTTAGGGCATCTACGTCCGGGCGGTGCCGTCCAGACGTGTTGTGTCATCCAAGACAGGTTTGTAGAGTCCACTGAGCTGTCCATACATGTTCTATTCCATAAACCAGAGACAAAGGGGCCTACATCTCGTGCGCGCATTTGGACCGCTGCCAAGCCCGTGTCTGACCGCCCTGGCCCACCAAAAACGCCTCTCTTGTCTGCGTGCGCTTTTCCATCTGAAACGCTCAGCGGCTCTCCATAGCGTCAATGCCGCATTCATGCCCGTTCAGAGCGGACGCGACCTCTCACTGGCGCTAGCATTGAATCGGCGCACCCGCCGAGAGAGTGTCGCCCCTACCGCTTTCTCATGCAGGTGATTGCTCCGTGTTCAATTGACACGACGTTCGTATGTTCGTCCGTCTGCTGCCCACTTTAGTGACATGCGGTTGTCGAGGTAGCTACTCCGGCGTCACCCATCTGTCCTGTCGATCACCATTGTTATATAAACTGCTGCCCCGGTCATAGCCGCAGTCACCCGCCTCCGATCCCTTTCTACTCTCGCACCACTCCCACCATGGTTTTCTCACGCTACAAAGCTCTCTCGGACGGACTTACGACGGACCAGAAGAAGAAAATGACCACCATTGCTACCGAAGGATGACAAAGCCCCAATGGAGGACGCGGCCGACGATGAGCCGACGCCACCGTCCTCGTCTACGCCACCCCCTCCTCCTCCATGCCACCCTCGCCGGTGCATTACACCATAACCATCAGTGAGGCTCGTTCCCATTACATGGACATTTTGCGATGAGTACTATTTTGGTCCCAAAATTTGAGGCCTCTTTTGGTTCATAGGCTGGATAGGAAAGTCATAGGAATAGGAAAGTCACACGAAATGAGGTGACATGTATCTGAAATCCTGTGAATAGGAAAAAAAAGAAGATGTCCTTTGGTTCACATCATAGGATTTTTTTTCCATTGAGTCTAGGCTAATGTTTATTTTCTTATGAAATGTGAAGGATAGGAAGAATTCCTCTGTAGGAATAGGATTCTATTACTACAAACCAAAGGGCTCTAAAGGGATTTTTCCTATACAAATCCTATTTAATGGGATTCCCACAAACCAAAGCAGGCCTGAATTTACATGTCCCATTAATATCAGTCACTGTTTTGCTTCGGTCGTTTGCTTGCAACAGTAACATACTACCACATATATTGATAACAGGATGACTGAGAATAACTTGTAGAAAACAGGGCTTTGGTCACAGCTCAATATACACATTAGTCCCGGTTGCATTACGAACTGGGACTAGTGTGAGCATTAGTCTCGGTTCGAGCGGCTAGGGCGTCGGGAAGGCATTAGTCCCGGTTCAAATGGGACCTTTAGTCCCGGTTTGAGACAAGAACCGGGACTAAAGGGTGCGAATCCCTTTAGTCCCGGTTCGTATCTCAAACCGGGACTAAAGATTGGACCTATAGTCCCGGTTTGAGACACGAACCGGGACTAAAGGGTGAGATGCCCTTTAGTCCCGGTTCGTGTCTCAAACGGGGACTAAAGGGGTTTTGAAATTTGTTTTTTCTCTTTCCATTTGTTTTTTGTTTTTAGTTTCTGTTTTAAATTGCTTATATCTTCTAGGATATTTGATGTTTTTGAGTGATTCTTTTTGCATTAGATTCAAAATTTTGTCTAGTTTCTGTTTGTGCCATTAGTTTTCAAATTTGAATGATTTAAATATGAATTTGTTCAAATTTTCTTCAAACCCTGCATTGTGAATAATTTGAGTTTAAAATAGTTTTTAATATAATTCTTTTGCTCCTAGTCACATGTCAGATTGTTGTCATAGTAAGATTTATTTGGTTATTTTAGAATAATATAAATTAGGATTTTAATTAAAACAGTACTGATTTGCTTATATAGTTGTTTCAGTCCTTTAATTGTTGTTTTCAATTATTTTAGTTAGTTCTTTCTGTAGATTTTAACATGTTGTAGTATTCTTCTGTTAGACAACAGTAGATACATTTTTATAATTAATTAATATTAATTTTTCTAATATTTTGTATTAATAGTTGTTTAGCCTTTAATAATAGTTGATAGAATTAGTTTTGGTATATTAAAAAGTAATTCTTTTTGCCACTTTAATAGAACGTGACTCTGGCTTGGTTAACCTTAGTTATGACTCTGGCGGGGATGGTGCTAGCAAATGTAGTCGACAGTAAAATTGGATGGACACCATCCCGGACTAAAGGACTCAAACTCTACCCCCTCCCCCCCCCCCATCCAGGTGTATCGCCAATTCAGTTTTGAAAAGAAAAACAAAATAAAATGATAAAAACTTCAAAAAATAAAATCCTTTGAGATGTAATTATATTACTACATCTACTAGTTAGGAAAATTAAAAAACTTAAATTTGGACATGTTTTGCAAAAAAAGTGTTATGAAAAAGTAAAACAGCTATAAACTTTTGCATAGTATGTTTGAAAAAACGTATAATATATCAACATGTTCAACATGAAAATCCGCTTCCGATTTCGACTGCCAAAGGCCGTTTCGCAAATTTCTAGAATCCTCAAATTCTGAAAGGAAAAAAAGTTATCCTCAAATTTCAGTTTTTTGAATTTTTTGTCAAACTACTTATTCAAGAAATACTAGTGTTACTAATTAATTATTGTTTTTTAGAATAATAATTTCAAACTCAAACGGTTCTTCATGCTCAAGTTTAACTCCTAGGGGTTAATAGGATTGACAGCTTACTATTGTCAGGAAAACAACCAATGCAGACTTGGAAACGACGGGGAATAGAACTCGGAAATTAAGCGTGCCCATATCCAGGCTGGAGTAGTGAGAGTATGGGTGACCGACCGGCAAGTTAGATGATTTGGAATGATGAGGGGTGATTAAAGATTAGAGGTTAAATTGAGCAGTGATGAGGAGTGATTAGAGATTAAATTATCAAATAATTCAGAAATTTGAAAATCAGCAAAAAATTCAAAAGAAAATTCAAAAAAAATTCCAAAATAATTTCAATATATTTTTTATTTTTTTTCTTTGGTCAACCGGGACTAAAGTGGATCTCCAGACAGCGGCAACATGAAGCCCTAGACTAAAGGCCAAAACATTTAGTCCCGGTTCATAAGCGAACCGGGACTAAAGATTTTGGCCTTTAGTCCCGACTCCTCCAAGCGGGACTAAACGCCCGTTTTCTATACTAGTGAATCATTGTCCAACTAACTACTCATGCGGAAAGACATGATGGAACGGCCGGAACATGACTTGGTCGTGGCCGGCGGCAAGGCAAGTTTATTATATGCGCACCCTGCATGCTAGGAGGGTGGATAATGACACGTCAACGCTCCGGGAGTAGACAGCGAATAACATGTTAACAGCAACCGACGGAAGTCCCTGGCTGGCCTGGCCTGCATGGTATATTCCGTCACAAAAGGCCTTGCATGCTCGATGTGCTCGTTCAACCTTGAGCTTTCACAAAAAAATCTGTCACAGAAGACCATGCATGCTCGACGACGGCTGAAAACGAATTGACACCGTCAACAGACCCGTTCCTCGGCCTCGTCATTTCTTTCAATAATTTTGCCTTGAATCCATCAACACTACTGGCTAGCTGCACGCTTGTACGTACGCACTTGTGCCGCCTGTATATATGCACGCATAAGCACTTGAGGCCAAGACCAGAACCAGAAGCAAACTGCTACCACAGCTAGTAATCCCAGGCTCCCAGCACATTAACACACGGTCGCACACTGCTACCACAGCCACGAATCTCAGGTGATCACCGAATCAAGCAAACGAAGATGGTGCACGCCGCGACGTCCGAGCGCTTCAACGGCGTGTTCGCCTCTTTCGACCGCGACGCCGACGGCAGGATCTCAGCGGCGGAGCTGCGGCTGTGCATGAAGGCGGCGCTGGACGAGGACGTGTTGGCGGAGGACGCGAGGCGCTCGTGGCGTTGGCCGACACCGACGGAGACCGGCTGCTGGACGAGCAAGAGTTCCACCGGCTGGTGACGCGGCCGGAAAGAGAGGAAGAGGAGGAGCGGTGCCGGGGGCTGAGGGAGGCGTTCGCGATGTACGAGGTGAAGGGCCAAGGGTGCATCACGCCAGTGAGCCTGATGCGGATGCTCGCCAGGCTGGGGTCCGAGCAGGGCATCGAGGAGTGCCGCGCTATGATCTGCAGGTTTGATCTGAATGGAGATGGAGTTGTTTGCTTCGACGAGTTCAAGGTCATGATGGATGCCTAACTGATCCTATGTGTTTAACATGTCAGAGAAACAAGATTAATTTAGTTTTGTGTGCACCTGCAAACATATTTCACATGTTCACCATGTAAATTTATTTTTGTTTTTCGAGAAAACTTGCAATCTACTCGTGTTTTATCATAGCAATATAACGAACATCAGAAAATAACAAAAATTATATCCAAGTCCGTAGAGCACCTAGCGACGACTACAAGTATTGAAGCGAGCCGAATGCGCGCCGCCGTCATCGCCCCTCCTTTGCCGGAGCCAGGCAAAACTTGTAGTAGAATAACAATCGTCGCCGATCAAGAGTAGCGTAGATCGAAAGTATCCAACCTGAACACACACGAACGTAGATGAACGATGACCAGAATCGAACAGATCTGCCAAAGAGAAATCCACCGGACAGGTATCTCTAGACGCCAGCGGGGGCAAGGCAGGGAGAGGCTTATTCCATCTTCAGAGAGCCGCCTCCGTCTCGCCTCCCTGAACAGGACATAGACCCCAACAAAATTTAACGGAATATTTAAAAACGGAGCCCATCCACTGGAAAGGGCCGGGATCCACCGTGCCCCCATGTCCCTAAGGCTATCGGAGACGAAGCGGACCGGCGGCAGCACCGGTAAGAGGCGGAGAAACCCTAAGTTTTCTCGGGGAGAGAAGCCAGGAGGCGGCGTCAGCGGCTACAACTTGTATACCTATGGGTAAATTTGATTAGGCGCTTAGTTTCCCCTTTCCTTATTTTCTAAAAAAGTCAGGGTCGAAGTGTTTCGTGCCACACGTGTGACACTTATCATTTGAATACATTTCTTTATAGAAAAACCAGAACAGTACATCATGATGTCCACGAGCCAAACTTGCTTCCATATCAGGTACATATCGTGAGCTGTAAACATGTTGTAACAAAACCTGCCAAGGGTTACTCCGTTGCACAATAGTGGAAAATCGTCCGCAGCACATCTGCTCGTAAATCTTTTCCCACAAGGAAACAAAGACTCCGCGTTTTGGCGGCATCACCTCATGGGAGGGGTACAAACCATAGATTGATTTGAATTTTCCAACGGAAATAGTAATATCAATGCTGAGCTCCCGACTAAGTGCCACCATGAATTTCATAGCTAGGTTAATATACATCGGAGGCTGATGCGGATTCCCGTGCATCCGCTTCGTGGTCGGCGGGATTTCAAGAAAAAGGCAACGACGCTGGCAGTAACTGCGTGCCTGCCGCATGACGTCCTCGCCAGCATCCTGGTTCGCCTCCCGGGGAGCGACCTCCGCCGCCTCCGGCGGGTCTGCAAAGAATGGAGGGACATCATCGCAGACCAAACGTTTATCCAGGCACACATGATGCACGGACCTCAGGCGCCTTTCACGCACACCATCGTGTTCTTTTCCGGATTCGTCTACAGTAGCCGTGAAAAATCATGAAAAGGCCGCGGCTTTCTCTTTGACGAGCACTGGCGGGTCACGGCCGAGCTCACAGCCGACGTGCTGGATGACATTGTAGGCGCCTGCAACGGCCTGCTCTGCTTCTTGGAAATCGGCGAGCAGTCCATTATCAAAGTCGTAGAGCCGTTCACCGGTGAGTCGCTGGCGGTTACGCTGCCGCCAGAGGCGTCGGGGGTAAGGTGGAACTACAACTCCGGGGCGTACTGCTTCGGCTACGATGCTGCGATAAGACGATACAAGATCGTGCACTATGACTTTGTCAAAGACCACGCCATGCCCGGACGCGCCATGGACGACCAAGAGCTGCACGGGTACACCATCGAAGGAGGTGGAGGCTGGACGAGGCTGCATGTCCCTTTCTCGGTATTATGGCCGTGCATACGGCGATCCTGTGTATGTTGACGGGGCGGTGTACTGGCCCACCAGTGGCCATGGAAAGCGCGGGAAAGACAAGAAGCTGGTGCGCTTCAACCTGGCGACGGAGAAGATCACGTTGGAGGCGGCCAAGCGGCTGCGGCTGGAGGCCCCGAAGCCAGAGACGGCGAGGTTCTGCAGGTCGGTAGGCTCAATGACATGCGTGATGACATACGGCTGGATCCGCGAGTGGGACGTGTGGTTTCCTGAAGCTGAAGAGGCCGGCCTGCTGGAGGGGAGCGTGTTGTTGTGCCAAAGCTTCGATCACGGGATGTACCTTCGTAGATTGGGAAGGAGCCTTGAATTTGGCCAGCAGGAGCTGTTATTTGAGGCGGGCAAGGAGCAACCGTGGTGGCATGACCACACGTACAGTGGTCGAACGTCCTTCGTCCCCGTCTCGGCTCATCTCCGCCAGCAGCAGCTTCCGATAGCAGGAGCACTGCCGCTCCGCCGACAGTATCAGGCAAAGACGTTTGGCTACTCCCCAACAGTGTCCAATGCTCCATTAGCGCTCTATTTCGGCACGTCTAGTCCTTAGTCCTTGCCATGTACTGTACTAGTATTTTCTCTTTTTCTGGCATCTCTTCTCTATGTTGCATGCAACTTTTCTTCCCACATGCATGCATGACCGTCGTTTCCGTATATCTCTCACGCTTTTTTTGACTAAACCAATTTTCGTCCCGGCAACTCCTCAGATCCTTGTCAGGGCAAATTAATCAACCATGCATGTTAGTGGTATAATAAGAAAAAATATTTCATAAATTATAAGTGGATTATTGAACCAGGACATATATGAATCATTGATCAACATGCATCAAAAGACAAATTAACATGCCTCTTCCCACAAAAAAAGAAAAACATGCCTCTTAAAACCTACCACTGATCTCAAACATACTCCCTCTGTCCCATAATGTAAGACGTTTTTTGACACTACACTAGTGCCAAAAAACGTCTTACATTATAGGACGGAGGGAGTACCATTTTATATATCACAAATAACAACGTCCGACAATGAACTACCAAGAAATACAAAAAATATTACACATTAGCTCTATGTCAGTCAGCTGAAAATTCTTTTCGGGTCAATCAATTTTGTGGCCGTCCAATTCTTCTTTGAGATGTGTGTGTTCTCTGTATCATTTTGGTGGTGAGTTGGGCTTTATGGAATCGATTGACCCCTATTTTCGGTCAGTCGAATTGTTTCTTGGGCTCGTTCTTGGTCTTCTGGTTTGTGTTTTTCTTTTTTCCTTTGTTGGTTATTTTTTGTTTTTGTGGGTTTTTGACTGAGTGTAAATATATACATACAAATACTATATAATATGTGCCGCAGCAGCCGAAAGTCTCAAAACCGCCTGCCTGCCGCATCGGCGTCGGCGGAGTTTCACGAAGCAGGCGACGATGGCAGCCAAAAGGCCCAATACAGTGTGCCTGCCACAAGACGTGCTGGCCAGCATCCTCGTCCGCCTCCCGGGGAGCGACCTCCGCTGCCTTCGTCGCGTCTGCAAAGAATGGCGGGACATCATTGCCGACCACATGTTCATCCAGGCGCACATGATGCACGGACCTCGGGCGCCTTTGGCGCACACCATCGTCTTCTTTCCTGGATCCACCTACGGCAGCGGGCAGCCGCAAAAAACCGTGCAACGGCCGCGGTTTTCTCTTTGACGAGGACTGGCGGCTCACTGCCGAGCTAGCTGCGGGCATGTGGGATGACTTTGTAGGCGCCTGCAACGGCCTGCTCTGCTTCCTGGAAGCCGGCCAAGGCTCCATCAAAGTCGTAGAGCCGTTCACCAGTGAGTCGCTCGCGCTACTGCTGCCGCCGGACGCGTCTGGGCTAAGGTGGACCGTCAACTCCGGGGCGTACTGCTTCGGCTACGATGCTACGGCCAGGCGATACAAGATCGTGCACCATGGCTACCTCAAATACCTAGACCTGCCCGTGCGCGCGGGAGAGGCCATTGAGGACGAAGAGCTGCACGTGTATACCATCGGTGGAGGAGAGGGCTGGAGGAGGCTGCATGTCGCTTTCTCGGTATATGGGCAGTCATACGGCGATCCTGTGTACGTTAGACGGGGCAGTGTATTGGCCGACGCGTGACCATGGCAAGCGTGCGCGACGCGAGAAACTCATGCGGTTCGACCTGTCAACAGAGAAGATCACGTTGAAGGCGGCCAAGCACCTGATGCTGGAGCTCCCGAGGCGGCCGGAGATGGCGAAGTTCTGCAGGCCGGCCGACTCGATGCCTTGCATGATGACCTATGGCCGAAACGGTGAGTGGGACGCGTGGTTTGTTGGAGCTGAAGAGGCCGGCTTGCCGGAGGTGAGCGTGCTGTTGAGAGAAAGCTTCGACCATGGGCTGTACCATTCGGCCATCGAGAGCTGTTGTTTGAGGTGAGCAAGGAGGAGCCGCGCCGGCGTGACCACAAGTATGATGGTCAAACGTTGTTCATGCCGGTCCCGGCTCATCACCGCCGGCATCAGCTCTCGGTAGCAGGAGCGCTGCCGCACGAACATCGCGATGCACGGACGTTTGGCTATGCCCCAACAGTTTCTCCTGCTCCATTAGCGCTTTACTTAGGCACGCCTAGTCCTTAGTTGCTGTTAGAGACATATTTAAAATTTATAGACTGCGCTAATAGGATTTGTTTTCATTTTATCTCATCCTCGAGGCTCGGTTTATACACAAAACACATGAACTCACTCATCTCTTATCTAGTCTTGCACGCATGAACGTCAACTGGTAAGTTTTTCGCCCTTTCTTGCACCTCTTCCCACTAAAATCCCACATGAATGCAACTTTTCTTTCCATGTGCATGCATGAACGTGAGTCTTTTCTATCTCTTGTGTTTGTTCAGTCACTTATTCTTTAATTTAGAATAGAGCACACTCATACACACGTACATACACTCATCTCTTTAAATGTACACAGGCAATCTTGTAATTAATTATTATTTTTTTGTGAAAATGATCAGATCTATTGTAAAAGGAAATGTAAATAGTATGCCTTGCCTCCTCCTCTACATTTTTATCATTTGTTGTCAATCCATTAAAAAAATCCCCGCCATACTTGTCTAATTTCATACACTGGGAGAATACTTTCTTTGTTGGTATATAACACAACCATATTCCAAAAGGTTGTTCTCCTTCCTCCTTCAATTTCATTGAACATACATTTGGTTTATAGGACTTTTTAGAAATTCGATAGGATAGATGAGATTGACATCATGCATATATCAATCATAAGTACATGCATCCACGTAATGCATCAAAAGAAAAAAAAAATCAGTTAGATGTCTATACGAAATTACGAATTCAAGTTCGATCTACCAATAAGTGCATACAAATGTGACTGCACAATGTTGGATTGAAGAGTGGGGTAGAACAGGGAGATATTTACTGAAAATGCATAGATGAAAGAAACCACCTGTGGCTAAAAATAGACAATGTTCTAGAAACGTTATATTCAAACTTTTCAAACTTTGACTAAATATCAATGTGTAAATATACTACCCAAAGGTTGAACAGAAAATAATATTACTAAATTTGTGTTGAACCTCAAAATTTCCAGAATAATATACATACGAAATAACTGCGAGCTTCTGCATTGGGGAGACTTGTTGTATATTAAATATTATGTATTTTAATTAAGATAAGTAACTAAGAATAAAAAATAAAGGTAATTAAAATGAAATTTCTAATCATAATATTTGTATTATCTGTTAATGGAAATATTTTCCTATTCATTTTGTCGAGGAAGTTCCTATTTGTATCAATTCAAAACTCGGCACCATTACTCTATTGAAACCTCATCATTATCTGGATAACAGCATCTCTAGCAGACCCTGCATAAGTGGTCAAACCCGCAAAATTTTGGCGTTTTACAGTTTTGGGCGAAAAAAGTGTCCAGAACAGAAACCGTAAAAGTGGTCCAACCCGTAAAAATTTTAAGGGCTACAGCAAATGCACACCCGAAACCCTTATCTTTGGAGGTTGGAAGGCCAAATTTAGGGTCCCCTGTATACCGGTCAAACCTCGTCGGAGCAAACACGCCGCCGCGGAGTTTGCCAGAATCCACCCTAAACTCGCTGGAATTCATCACCACACATCGGAGAAGGCCGCTAGACGCTGCAATCGATCGCCGCCGGTTCGAATTGGATGAGCTCGACATCGTCGTGGCCTCCCATGACCTCAGCTTGTCCACCAGAATTCTCCCGACGCGGCAGGCAAAGGGGCACGGCTCGCCTGGCAATAGAGCAAGGCGCAAACGACGGATGCGATGGGGCGTGGCCGGCAAGGCTGGGCGCGGATGACGGAGGCGACGGGGCGTGGCCGGCGAGGCTGGGCGCGACGGGCGCGACCGGCAGGGATGGGGCGCGACCGATAGGCGATAGGGCACGGCCGACGGGGCGACGAGGCATGGCCTGCGGGCAACGGGGCGCGGCCGACGGGGTTGGGCGCGGCCGGCTGGAGGAAGGGGCGGCAATGGCCGGACTGGAGGAAGGAGCTCTTTATTCCGGTTTTACAGTTTGTTTTGCAGTATCTGTTCGGCCACGCTAGTCCGCAAACGCGATCTTCGTGAAACTGCAAACGCGTTTTGCGGGTCAAGTTTTTTCAGGGTCTGGTAGAGTTGCTCTCAGAACATATAGACTTCCCTCAATGCGGATGTAGTATTGACAACCAACAGTCGGATTTTAAATCCTTGTAGAGATCTAACATCAAATAAGAAAATCGCCGCAAAAAAACAGCACATAAGAAACTATATATTGTAATAGAAAAACCATGTGATGAATTTTAAATTTATGTATTCATCTAATATCATGTAAGAACCATACATATGGCGACTAATATAGAACGGGCATAATGATCATTCACCCACAAATTAAATGCCATTAAAGATGTCACATGTACAAGTGATATTTTGTTTCTCATAATATTTGCAGTTGTTATAGGACCATACAATTTCATATATCATATAATATGAATAACCATGAAGCAATAAATTTATTTCTCAGATATAATATTAATTCTTAGACATGTTCGAACAATTAAAGACGATGCCCTCGCATTTGCGATGGCCACCCTGCTAGTTTTCAATAAAGCAAGAAACGATTGTCTTCCCTTAAACAAAAAGTTACGGTTAGAGATGTAAACCTGATCCCTGTAGGAAAAAAAAGGGGATATAAAACTGAACCCAGCTAGCTTGCATATCATGTATCATGAGTTCCGATTCTCCTTCAAAAAAGAAAATGTAGTTTGAGTTCTAAACAAGTTGTAACACAACCAGACAACCTGCCAAGGGTTACTCCGTCCTATTAATACACGGGCACGGCGCCGCTGGTCCTACCGAAAGTAGAAAGTCTTCCAAAACTTTGCGAGTTTTCCTTGACGTGACACGGCAGCACATCTGCTCGTACTACTATATATCTCTTCCCACGACTTTAAAAAATATATCTTTTCCCACATGGAAACGAAGACTCCGCGTTTTCTCGGCTTCGCCTCATCGTCCGAGGGATATAAACCATAGATTAAAATTCCCAAAGAACATAATATCAATCTCGACTACGTGCTACCATGAATTTCACAGCTAGGTTAACACTACATTAGAGGCTGATGCGAATTGCCATGCATCCGCGTCGTCGGACGGGTTTCAAGAAACAGGCAACAGCGGCGGCAAAAGCCGAGTGCCTGCCGCAAGACATCCTCGCCAACATCCTGGTCCGCCTCCCGGGGAGGGACCTCCGCCGCCTCCGCCGTGTCTGCAAAGAATGGCGGGACATCATCGCCGACCAGACGTTCATCCAGGCGCACATGATGCGCGGACCTAGGGCGCCTTTGACACACACCATCGTCTTCTTTCCCGGGTTCGCCTACAGGAGCAACGGCCGCGGTTTCCTCTTCGACGAGCACTGGCGGGTCACGGCTGAGCTCGCCGCCGGTGGGTCCGATGACTTGGTAGGCGCCTGCAATGGCCTGCTCTGCTTCCTGGAAGCCGGCCAAGGTACCCTCAAAGTCGTGGAGCCGTTCACAGGTGAGTCTCTCGCGCTGCCGCTGCCGTCAGAGGCATCGGGGCTAAGGTGGACCGACAACCCTTTTGCCTACTGCTTCGGCTACGATGCTACGGCCAGGCGTTACAAGATCGTGCACCATGGCTATCTCAAATACAACGCCCAACCCCTGCGTGCGGGGGAGGCCCTTGATGACGAGGAGTTGCACGTGTACACCATCGGAGGAGGCGAGGGCTGGAGGAGGCTTCATGTCGCTTTCTCGGTGTATGGCGAGGCCTACGGCGATCCTGTGTACGTTGATGGGGCAGTCTACTGGCCGACGCGTGGCCACGGGAGAGATAAGCAGCTGGTGCGCTTCGACCTGGCGACGGAGAAGATCACGTTGGAGACGGCCGCCTTGCACCTGCCGATAGAGACCCCGAGCCAGTCAGAGATGGCGAAGTTCTTCAGGCCGGCGGTGGACTCGACGCCCTGGGTGATGACCTATGGCCTAGAGGGCGAGTGGGACGCGTGGTTTCCTGGAGCTAAAAGGGCCCGCATGCCCAAGGGGCACGTGCTGCTGCACCATAGCTTCGATCCCATGCTGTACCTTCGCACGGTGCGAAGGAGCCTTGAATTCGGCAAGGGAGAGCTGCTGTTTGATGAGGAGTGGGAGGAGCAGCCTCGTCGGCGCGGCCACAAGGACAAATGCAATGGTCGAACGTCGTTCGTCCCGGCTCGTCCTCGCCAGCGTCTCCCGACCGATGAGGACTGCGAGCCAAGGACGTTTGGCTACTCCCCAACAGTGGCCGCTGCTCCATTGGCGCTCTACTTGGGCACGCCAAGTCCTTACACTAAAGAAAAAACATCGTAGTAAACCCAGTATATTGACGTGTGTCGAGTGTAATTTCTAGGGCACTCGGCTAGTCGGCTTACCGCCGTGTCAGTCAAGCAGCAAGACACACACCGTAACTACGGGGCCTTCGGCTTGGACAGTCGTACACCGAGAACAGTTGTCAATGTGACTGGGTCTTTGTTTTCTTGCTTCTCTTTTTTATTTTATTTCTTGACCGTATGCATCCCTGATGTCTTTGGACATCTTGTTGGTGCAGAAGCTAAGTGTATTTAGTATCATAATGATATTAATATTATTTCTTTATAGAAAAAGATGGTTTATGGATCTGGATATAATTCTTATTATTTCTGATGTTGTTGTACTAATATGATTGAAGATGGATAGGTGGGAAGTTTTCTAAAAAAAGGTATAAAAGAAACTCTGTACTGTTAGTAGACGGACACAGCGCCGTGGTCTGTTGAGATTTAATTAACCTGTGTGTTAATTAAGGATTAATCTCTCCTAACCATAACAGACGTACGAAGGGGTAAGGCGGTTCGCTCGGGAAGCGATGTTCCACTCGTGCCTGCTCCAATCGTCGTGTCTGTAGGAAACGTCCGTTCAGGGACTATATATTGTAATCACCATCATCAATAAAGATCATTCATTGCTATTCATTACTTTGTTTCTAAACACGTTATCAGCACATGATAGACTCTACCACGAGAGCGAATAGGGCGGCGCTTTATTCCTTCGATCACGCTCACTGGTGGAGCAATTTAATCGGTCAGGCAGACGGGCGGCGCTCGGGCCTATCCGGACGGCCTCCGGCGTGCCTACCCGCGACGGCGGGCCCTTAGGCTAGTCATAGTGGAAGTAACTTAGCAAGTAACATAGCGTATTTCAAGAAATTTTTGCTTATGTGGCATGTAGTTAATGAGAAGTGGTAACATAATATGTTACTGTAACATAGCGCTTTCCAAGACAAGATGAGTCTACAAGCTAATTAATGAAGTCTTCTATGACACTACTATCATGTTATTTTGCACAATAAAGATAGTAACTTAGACTAGTGTCATATGCATGATACTAGTATAAGTTACTCCCCACTATGACCAGCCTTAGGAAAAGCCGCGGCATCTCCTGACGTGTGGCACGCGATACGCTACAACGGCGCCCTCCGGTGCGGCGCGCTGCAGCGGAAACCGCAAGCAGTCAACCCCGGCACCCGGCGCGGACGGCGACATCTCTGCGGCGGCAGGGACGACCGTACACGGCGGTGGGGCTGCACGCCAGCACGATGAGCAACGAGATCGGGAACACAGCCCTACAGATTGCATCAAACGTGGCTGTACACCGGCCTTTTCACGGCAAAGGCGAAGATGCTTTGACATGCATGCATCTGTAAAAAGGAAAACTGGATCAGGAGATTGTCCATTTGATTTCGCCTTCCAACTATCAAATTACAGATCTAATGAATGGTTTTGTTTTCTGCATATGCAAATCACTTTATACGAGCATGCACACATGGAGATTGGAGATGGATCAATTGCTGCCCAAACAGATCAGGGCAAAATGAGAAAGAACAGAGACGGATCTCCATCGATCCAAGGATTGAAGTCAAATAAACAACCCAACATGCAAAGGGAACAAGGTACAATTGTTCTTCATTTCACCTTGCACTGGAAGATGAGGCCGTTGAAATCCTTAACTACACTTATGTTAAGAAGAAAGTGGGAATCGTCCTTAAGTTGGACTTTGAAAAAGCCTATGATAAGGTGAATTGGGACTTTCTCCTAGAATGCCACAAGATGCAGGGCTTTGACAAAACTTGGTGCGGTTGGATTGAACAGATACTGCATAATGGGACAGTTAGCATCAAGCTAAATGGTAGTGTTGGGCCGTATTTTCAAAGCAAAAAAGGGGTAAGACAGGGGGACCCACACTCTCCTTTCTTGTTCAATCTAGCAGTTGAATGCCTCACTAAAATGATAAAAAATGCCCAAAAAGACAAACTTATTGTGGGCTTGGCTGCAGACCTTATCCATGATGGGGTGGCGGTCCTACAATATGCGGATGATACAATCATTTGTATCGAGGATGATGTTGATAAGGCTGTCAACCTGAAGTTGCTGCTATATATGTTTGAAATGATGTCTGGCCTGAAATTTAACTTTCAGAAAAGTGAGATTCTCACTGTGGGTGGAGATGAAAGTGTGGTGAATAAATATGCAGTAATCTTTAACTGTGAGGTTGGCAGCTTCCCACTCAAATACTTGGGGATGCCTGTGAGTTATGCTAATCTAAAAACTTCCGATTGGGAGTTTATTGTTGGTAAGTACCTAAAGAGGTTCGAGGCCTGGATCGGCAACGCTGCCTCAATGGGGGGAGGCACACTTTGCTTGATTCTGTCGTCACACAGATATCTCTCTACCACATGTCTATGTGGCTCATGAATAAAACTTTCATCGAGAGGCTAGATAAACACAGACGTAGGTTCTTCTGGCAAGGTTGCAACAAACAGAGGAGATACTATCTTGTTAAGTGGAGTAAGATATGTAGATCCAAAGACAAAGGGGGTTTAGGTATAAAAGATCTTAGAAAGCAAAATATAAGTCTCATGGTTAAATGGTGGTGGAAGTTAGAGACACAAAACGGGCTATGGCAGGATATAGTCCGGGCCAGGTATCTTCGCAACACCTCTGTTGCTGAAGTTTCTCCCAAATTCTCCGACTCGCCCTGTTGGAAAACCTTGCTCAAGATTAAATATATATATATATATATGATGGGCAGAAAGATTGAAACTGGTGTTGGGAACTTGATTAGGCTGTGGAAAGATCCAATAAATGGGCTGATCCCATTTCAGGATCAATATCCGCGCTTCTTTGAAATCTGCAATTACCCAACGAGCACCCTGGACAAAAGAGATAGACTTAATGACGCCTCTATGTTCAGACGTAGGCTTACCCCTGAGTTGTCCAAACAGTGGGAAGATATGCGTGCTGTAGTTAATAGAATTCCCCTTGATGAGAGGGGTGATCGTATCTTCTGGGGATTCAACCAGAATGGCAAGTTCACCACTAAGTCAGTGTATAAGATGCTGGAGAAACCCCTAAGTGGGTGCCATTATAGATGGATTTGGAAAGCCAAGATCCCTCTTAAAATCAAAATCTTTATGTGGCAAATGTCGCAAGACGCAGTCCTTACTAGGCAAGTGATAAGCAAAAGGAAATGGGAAGGGAATCCCTGTTGCTCTTTCTGCAAACAGGTGGAAACGGTGCATCACCTGTTCTTTACTTGTCCTGTGGCCAGAATTGTCTGGCGATCTATTGGAGTAGCTCTTGGCACTGATAGATGTCCGTCGAACTACTGGCAATACTTCGTGTGGTGCCACAAATTCCTTCCTGGGAAGAAAAAGTTTTATACAGTGGGCTTAGCGATTGTATGTTGGGCCATTTGGCTGGCACACAATCAAGCTACTTTTGAAAAGAAACAAATCAAGACTCCTTTTGAGATCGTGTTTTCTCTCCTTTCTACTCTATTGGACAGGGCTTCAACAAGGAGAGGACGCCAAGGAGCTTCGCGCTGGAGCTGAGATGATCAGGACTGGGACAATGCAGCTGATGAAAATGTGTGGTGCTGTCAAGCAACCAATCCAAGGTGCTTGATGCTCTCTGGAGATGCGCTGGATGAGGAGATGACGGGCGCGCGATTTCAATACTGCTTCCCCGAGTTCATGCAACTGTGTTTTTGATACTTGATCTGATCTTTTGTGATTGTAATAGGATAGATGTTATGTCGTGCTATCCAGGTTTTCGCCCCATGATACTCGTTTCGACGGCGAGCGAGTATGGTGGGTTTCATGGTAGTGCTAGAACTCGTTATACCTCTTTCCCTCCTCCTGTCCTTCTAGCTTGAACTGGTTGTATTTCCGTTCTTTCCAATGGAAAGGGGTAAAAGGCCCGGTTCTAAAAAAAGATGAGGCCGTTGCACCTGTCAGGCATAGCCCTCGGCTATCTTCTCGTAGAGCGGCGACGAAGAAGCGCATGCAGAGGCGTTCTCGGGCCACAGCCCTCGGCTCCGCGAGGTGGCTCCGCTCACGCGGCTCCCCTCGGAGCGATTGCGACACCGGCGCTCGACCGACTTCGGTAATGGCGGCAGCTTAGCGCTCCTCCCACGTGTGGCCGGCTGCGCCGGCGCACAACACGACGGTCCGGCAGACGACCTGGTTCCGGAGGATGCGCGGCTTCCGGCGGCATGGTCGGCGGTGGAAGCACAAGGGCGGCCGTCGTTTGGATCGGGATTGGGGGCAGGTGGTCGATGGGAACGGAAGCCGTCCTGTTGCCTCTCCCTTATCCGATCTGGGGCGGTGCGGGACTATGGGCCGGCCATATGATTGAACGGTCTAAAGCCCATCTCTGTCCAGAGAAAGAAAAAAGGGGGGAGAGAAACGAAAAAAAGGGATGCTTTGGGTTGTACAGATTCTGCCCATGACTTTCTTTCTTTTTTTCAAAGTTTCCCTATTCTGTTTTAGCTTTCAGCTATGCAGTTTTTGAATGAATGTGTATTTACAGTAATTTATCATATATTACTGTATTGTAAAGCACATATCAACATATATGTTCCGGCAATGTGTAAATTGCTATATGTTGATCGATGACAAGCCTTTTTACAACATAATTAATTTACCTGGGAGTAAAATAATCGTGCCTGATGATTTCATGCAGGATATGTTGGACATACCCAAGAAAGAATTTGTTGAGATTGCCATTAATGGCATCTAATTTTGGACTTGGGCCATGGATGTAAAGATTAACTTGGCATCCCGGGATCTTAGTTCCTACATAACCACACACCCTCAGGCACTCCGGCTATAGTCGCTATAGCAAAGTATTTTGCATTGCACTTCACTACACCATGATCTATGAAAACAGAGTATCTGATACTCTTGAGCTCTTTTAAGGAGCAATATGATCAATATAGGGTGATGATGGTGCTTGAAGTGCACAGAAAATGGACGCTCGTCCAATTTCATGACTTGGAGTCTAGCATATACAACTCTTTTGTTCATTAGATCAACTAGTAGTTGAGATTATGCAATATTGCAGTTCTGCATGTTAATCTCATGAGGAATGCTCTTTACTTTCAATCCTTCTATGAGGATTTGTGCTTGACAATAACGTCGGCAGTAAAGGAAAGTTGAGTTGTGATGAGAGGCATAATAAGAGTGGAGTTGAAAAGGGCAAAAGTCATTTTGAGAAGAGGACAAGGCTAGCAAACTCTGAAGGTTGCCACTGGTGTGGCTTTAAGACTAACATTGAAAGAAAATGTGGATCTGGAAATGTAACCAATTCCCAAGGGTAAAAGGCTCATGGGAACCAGTATTAAGCTTACTGGACATAATGGTTATTTCCCTATGGTTTAAAGTTGTTGAGATGTCCCTATATAGAAACCTATAAAATATTCCAGTTGATAAGGAAATATGTTAAGTGGAAACTGGGTCTACTAACATGATATTTAGGGAGATTAAGTGTTTCCAAGCTCTTGATAAGAGTAGTGGAAGTGTCATGACAATTGTGGTCGTGATAAGGTAATTGTTGGTTCGGGTCAAGCCAAAATTACACTCCCTATGGGTGTTGGGGAACGTAGTAATTTCAAAAAATTTCCTACGCACACGCAAGATCATGGTGATGGCATAGCAATGAGAGGGGAGAGTGTGTCCACGTACCCTCGTAGACCGAAAGCGGAAGCGTTATGACAACGCGGTTGATGTAGTCGTACGTCTTCACGATCCGACCGATCCAAGTACCGAACGTACGGCACCTCCGTGTTCAGCACACGTTCAGCTCGATGGCGATCCCGGACTCCGATCCAGCAGGTGTCGGGGATGAGTTCCGTCGACCGACGGCGTGGTGGCGATGATGATGCTCTACGGCGCAGGCTTCGCCTAAACTCCGCGACGATATGACCGAGGTGGAATATGGTGGAGGGGGGCACCGCACACGGCTAAGGAACGATCCGTAGATCAACTTGTGTGTCCTAGGGTGCCCCCTGCCCCCGTATATAAAGGAGCAAGGGGGGGTGCGGCCGGCCCTAGGAGAAGGCGCGCCGGAGGAGTCCTACTCCCACCGGGAGTAGGACTCCCCTTCCTAGTTGGATTAGGACTTGGGGGGAGGGGAAGAGGAAGGGGCGCCGCCCCCTCTCCTTGTCCTATTCGGACAAGGGGAGGCGGCGGACGGCCTGCCTGGCCGACCCTCCTCTTCTCCCTCATGGCCCACTAAGGCCCATTAACCCCGGGAGGTTCCGTAACCCGGTGTTCCGGTAAAATCCGATTTCACCCGAACTATTCCAAGTCAAACATAGGCTTCAATATATAAATCTTTATGTCTCAACCATTTTGAGACTCCTTGTCATGTCCGTGATCACATCCAGACTCGAACAAACTTGGTACATCAACACTCATAAAATTGTCATCGTAGCGTGAAGCGTGCGGACCCTACGGGTTCGAGAACTATGTAGACATGACCTAGAACTATTCTCGGTCAATAACCAATAGTGGAACCTGGATGTTCATATTGGTTCCTACATTTTCTCTGAAGATCTTTATCGGTCAAACCGCATAACAACATCGTTGTTCCTTTGTCATCGGTATGTTACTTGCCCGAGATTCGATCGTCGGTATCCAATATCTAGTTCAATCTCGTTACCGGCAAGTCTCTTTACTCGTTCTGTAATACATCATTTCATAACTAACTCATTAGTTACAATGCTTGCAAGGCTTAGGTGATGAGTATTACCGAGAAGGCCTAGAGATACCTCTCCGACAATCGGAGTGACAAAACCTAATCTCGAATTATGCCAAATCAACATATACTTTTGGAGACACCTGAGAGTACCTTTATAATCACCCATTCGTTGTGACGTTTGGTAGCACACAAAGTGTTCCTCCGTAAACGGAGTTGCACAATCTCATAGTTGCAGGAACTTTGTATAAGTCATGAAGAAAGCAATAGCAACATACTAAGCGATCAAGTGCTAAGCTAACGGAATGGGTCAAGTCAATCACATCATTCTCCTAATGATGTGATCCCGTTAATCAAATGACAACTCATGTCTATGGTTAGGAAACATAACCATCTTGATTAACGAGCTAGTCAAGTAGAGGCATACTAGTGACATTCATTTTGTTTATGTATTCACACATGTATTATGTTTCGGTTAATACAATTCTAGCATGAATAATAAACATTTGTCATGATATAAGGAAATAAATAATAACTTTATTATTGCCTCTAGGGCATATTTCCTTCAGTCTCCCACTTGCACTAGAGTCAATAATCTAGATTACACAGTAATGACTCTCACACCCATGGAGTCTTGGTGCTGATCATGTTTTGCTCGTGAGAGAGGCTTAGTCAACGGGTCTGCAACATTCAGATCCGTATGTATCTTGCAAATCTCTATGTCTCCCACTTGGACTTGGTCCCGAATGGAATTGAAGCGTCTCTTGATGTGCTTGGTCCTCTTGTGAAATCTGGATTCCTTTGCCAAGGCAATTGCACCAGTATTGTCACAGAAGATCTTCAATGGTCCCGATGCACTAGGTATAACACCTAGATCGGAAATGAACTCCTTCATTTGCTGCTTCCGAAGCAGCTATGTACTCCGCTTCACATGTAGATCCCGCCACGACGCTTTGTTTAGAACTGCACCAACTTACAGCTCCACCGTTTAATAAAAATACGTATCCGGTTTGCGATTTAGAATCGTCCGGATCAGTGTCAAAGCTTGCATCGATGTAACCCTTTACGACAAGCTCTTTGTCACCTCCATAAGCGGAAACATATCCTTAGTCCTTTTCGGTATTTCAGGATATTCTTGACCGCTGTCCATGATCCACTCTGGATTACTTTGGTACCTCCTGCTAAGCTAATAGCAAGGCACACATCAGGTCAGTACACAGCATTGCATACATGATGGAGCCTATGGCTGAAGCATAGGGAACTCCTTTCATTTTTCCTCTATCTTCTGCGTTGGTCGGGCATTGAGTCTGACTCAATCTTACACCTTGTAATACAGGCAAGAACCCTTTCTTTGCCTGATCCATATTGAACTTTTTCAAGACTTTATCAAGGTATGTGCATTGTGAAAGTCCAATTAAGCGTCTTGATCTATCTCTATAGATCTTGATGCCCAATATGTAAGCAGCTTCACCGAGGTCCTTCATTGAAAAACTTTTATTCAAGTATCCTTTTATGCTATCCAGAAATTCTATATCATTTCCAATTAACAATATGTCGTCCACATATAATATTAGAAATGCTACAGAGCTCCCACTCACTTTCTTGTAAATACAGGCTTCTCCAAAAGTCTGTATAAAACCATATGCTTTGATCACACTATCAAAGCGTTTATTCCAACTCCGAGAGGCTTGCACCAGACCATAGATTGATCGCTGGAGCTTGCACACTTTGTTAGCTCCCTTAGGATCGACAAAACCTTCCGGTTGCATCATATACAACTCTTCTTCCAGAAATCCATTCAGAAATGCAGTTTTGACATCCATCTGCCATATTTCATAATCATAAAATGCGGCGATTGCTAACATGATTCGGACAGACTTAAGCATCACTACGGGTGAGAAGGTCTCATCGTAGTCAACTCCTTGAACTTGTCGAAAATCTTTTGCAACAAGTCGAGCTTTGTAAACAGTAACATTACCGTCAGCGTCAGTCATCTTCTTGAAAATCCATTTATTCTCTATTGCTTGCCGACCATCAGGCAAGTCAACCAAAGTCCACACTTTGTTCTCATACATGGATCCCATCTCAGATTTCATGGCTTGAAGCCATTTTGCGGAATCTGGGCTCACCATCGCTTCTTCATAGTTCGTAGGTTCACCATGATCTAGTAGCATGACTTCCGAATAGGATTACCGTACCACTCACAGTGCGGATTTTATTCTGGTTGATCTCTGATTCAAGTAACAACTTGATCTGAAGTTTCATGATCATCATCATTAACTTCCTCACTAATCTGGTGTAGGTGTCACAGAACCGATTTACGTGATGAACTACTTTCCAATAAGGGAGCTGGTACTGTTACCTCATCAAGTTCTACTTTCCTCCCACTCACTTCTTTCGAGAGAAATTCCTTCTCTAGAAAGGATCCATTCTTAACAACGAATGTCTTGCCTTGAATCTGTGATAGAAGGTATACCCAATTGTCTCCTTTGGGTATCCTATGAAGACACATTTTCCGATTTGGGTTCAAGCTTATCAGGTTGAAGCTTTTTCACATAAGCATCGCAACCCCAAACTTTCAGAAACGACAACTTTGGTTTCTTGCCAAACCATAGTTCATAAGGTGTCGTCTCAACGGATTTTGATGGTGTCCTATTTAACGTGAATGCGGCCGTCTCTAAAGCATAACCCCAAAACGATAGCGGTAAATCGGAAATAGACATCATAGATCGCACCATATCTAGTAAAGTACGATTACGACGTTCGGACACACCATTACGTTGTGGTGTTCCAGGTGGCGTGAGTTGCGAAACTATTCCGCATTGCTTCAAATGTAGACCAAACTCGTAACTCAAATATTCTCCTCCACGATCAGATCGTAGAAACTTTATTTTCTTGTTACGATGATTTTCAATTTCACTCTGAAATTCTTTGAACTTTTCAAATGTTTCAGATTTATGCTTCATCAAGTAGATATACCCGTATCTGCTTAAATCATCTGTGAAGGTGAGAAAATAACGATATCCGCCACGAGCTTCAACATTCATCGGACCACATACATCTGTATGTATGATTTCCAACAAATCTGTTGCTCTCTGCATACAACTGGAGAACGGTGTTTTAGTCATCTTGCCCATGAGGCACGGTTCGCAAGTACCAAGTGATTCATAATCAAGTTGTTCCAAAAGTCCATCTGTATGGAGTTTCTTCATGCGCTTTACACCGATATGACCTAAACGGCAGTGCCACAAATAAGTTGCACTATCATTATCAACTCTGCATCTTTTGGCTTTGACATTATGAATATGTGTATCACTACTGTCGAGATCCAATAAGAATAAACCACTCTTCAAGGGTGCATGACCATAAAAGATATTACTCATATAAATAGAACAACCATTATTCTCTGATTTAAATGAATAACCGTCTCGCATTAAACAAGATCCAGATATAATGTTCATGCTCAACGCTGGCACTAAATAACAATTATTTAGGTCTAAAACTATTCCCGAAGGTAGATGTAGAGGTAGCATGCCGACCGCGATCACATTGACTTTGGAACCGTTTCCCACGCGCATCGTCACCTCGTCCTTTGCCAGTGCTCGCTTATTCTGTAGTCCCTGTTTCGAGTTAAAAAATATTAGCAACAGAACCAGTATCAAATACCTGTTGAGGAACGTAGCATAAATTCAAAATTTTCCTACGTGTCACCAAGATCTATCTAAGGAGAGACTAGCAACGAGGGGAAGAAGAGTGCATCTACATACCCTTGTAGATCGCTAAGCGGAAGCGTTCAAGAGAACGGGGTTGAAGGAGTCGTACTCGTCGTGATCCAAATCACCGGAGATCCTAGTGCCGAACGGACGGCACCTCCGCGTTCAACACACGTACAGCCGGTGGCGTCTCCCACGCCTTGATCCAGCAAGGAGAGAGGAGAGGTTGAGGAAGACTCATCCAGCAGCAGCACAATGGCGTGGTGGTGATGGAGGAGCGTGGCAATCAGCAAGGCTTCGCCAAGCACCACGGGAGAGGAGGAGGAGGATAGGCAGGGCTGCGCCAATAGAGGGAGAAAACTCATGTGTGGCAGCCCCAAAACCTCAAGTATATATAGGGAAAAGGGGCTGCGCCCCATTTAGGGTTTCCACCCCAAGGGGTGCGGCCAGCCCTAGATCCCATCTAAGGGGGCGGCCAAGGGGAGGAGTGCCTCCCAAGTCAAGTGGAGGCCCTCCCCTTAGGGTTTCCCTTCCCATGCGCATGGGCCTTGGGGGCTGGTGCCCCTGGCCCATTAAGGCTAGGGCGCCCCTACAGCCCATGCTACTGTATTGGACGTGGTGGAACAATTTCCGGACCTCCGGACCCCTCCGAATCCTCCGAACCTTCAGAAGCTTCCGGTACAATACCGAAAAAACCCGAACTTTTCCGGAACCCGAACAACAACTTTCCATATATAAATCTTTACCTCCGGACCATTCCGGAACTCCTCGTGACGTCCGGGATCTCATCCGGGACTCCGAACAACATTCGGTAACCACATACAAACTTCCTTTATAACCCTAGTGTCATCGAACCTTAAGTGTGTAGACCCTACGAGTTCGGGAGACATGTAGACATGACCGAGACGTTCTCCGGTCAATAACCAACAGCGGGATCTGGATACCCATGTTGGCTCCCACATGTTCCACGATGATCTCATCGGATGAACCACGATGTCAAGGACTCAATCGATCCCGTATACAATTCCCTTTGTCTAGCGGTATTGTACTTGCCCGAGATTCGATCGTCGGTATCCCGATACCTTGTTCAATCTCGTTTCCGCAAGTCTCTTTACTCGTTCCGTAACACATCATCCGTGATCAACCCCTTGGTCACATTGTGCACATTATGATGATGTCCTACCGAGTGGTCCCAGATACCTCTCCGTCACACGGAGTGACAAATCCAGCCTCGATTCGTGCCAACCCAACAGACACTTTCGGAGATACCTGTAGTGCACCTTTATAGTCACCCGATTCGTTGTGGCGTTTGGTACACCAAAGCATTCCTACGGTATCCGGAGTTGCACAATCTCATGGTCTAAGGAAAAGATACTTGACATTAGAAAAGCTTTAGCATACGAACTACGATCTTTGTGCTAGGCTTAGTATTGGGTCTTGTCCATCACATCATTCTACTAGTGATGTGATCCCGTTATCAATGACATCCAATGTCCATGGTCAGGAAACTGTAACCATCTATTGATCAACGAGCTAGTCAACTAGAGGCTTACTAGGGACATGGTGTTGTCTATGTATCCACACATGTATATGAGTTTCCTATCAATACAATTATAGCATGGATAATAAACTATTATCATGAACAAGGAAATATAATAATAACCAATTTATTATTGCCTCTAGGGCATATTTCCAACAGTCTCCCACTTGCACTAGAGTCAATAATCTAGTTCACATCGCCATGTGATTAACACTCACAGGTCACATCGCCATGTGACCAAAATCAAAAGAGTTTACTAGTGTCATTAAACTAGTTCACATCATCATGTGATTAAGACTCAATGAGTTCTGGGGTTTGATCATGTTTTGCTTGTGAGAGAGGTTTTAGTGAGCAGGTTCAGAACATTCAGATCCGTATGTACTTCGCAATTCTCTATGTCATATTGTAAATGTTGCTTCCACGCTCCACTTGAAGCTATTCCAAATGGTTGCTCCACTATACTTATCTGGTTTGCTACTCGGAGTCATTCGGATAGGTGTTAAAGCTTGCATCGACGTAACCCTTTACGCCGAACTCTTTATCACCTCCATAATCGAGAAACATGTCCTTATTTACTCCAAGGACAATTTTGACCGCTGTCCAATGATCCATTCTGGATCATTCTTGTACCCCTTGATGACTCATGGCAAGGCACACTCCCGATGCGGTACACAGCATAGCATACTATAGAGCCTACGTCTGAAGCATAGGGGCGACCTTCGTCCTTTCTCTCTCGATTACTGCCGTGGTCGAGCTTTAAGTCTTAACTTCATACCTTACATCTCGGCAAGAACTCCTTCTTTGGTGATCCATCTTGAACACCTTCAAGATCATGTCAAGGTATATGCTCATTTGAAAGTACCATTAAGCGTTTTGATCTATCCTCATAGATCTTGATGCTCAATGTTCAAGTAGCTTAATCCAGGTTTTCCATTGAAAACACTTTTCAAATAACCCTATATGCTTTCCAGAAATTCTACATCATTTCGATCAACAATATGTCAACAACATATACTCATCGAAATTCTATAGTGCTCCCACTCACTTCTTTGGAAATACAAGTTTCTCATAAACTTTGTATAAACCCAAAATCTTTGATCATCTCATCAAAGCGCACATTCCAACTCCGAGATGCTTACTCCAGTCCTTAGAAAGGATCGCTGGAGCCAGCATACCTTTTAGCATCCTTAGGATCGACAAAACTTTCGATTATATCACATACAACCTTTCCTTCTGGCGGTAAGGAAACTCATTTTGACATCCATCTGCCAGATTTCATAAATGCAGCTTATGCTAACATGATTCCGACGGACTTTAAGCATCGCTACAAATGAGAAAATCTCATCGTAGTCAACTCCTTGAACTTGTGAAAAAATCTTCGCCACAAGTCGAGCTTCATAGACGGTGATATTACCATCCACGTCCGTCTTCTTCTTAAAGATCCATTTATCTCAATGGCTTGCCGATCATTAGGCAAGTCCACCAAAGTCCATGCTTTGTTCTGATATATGGATACTATCTCGGATTTCATGGCTTCTAACCATTTGTCGGAATTTGGGCCCACCATTGCTTCTTCATAGCTCGTAGTTTCATTGTTGTCTAGCAACATGACCTTTAAGACAGGATCACCGTACCACTCCGAAGCAGTACGTGTCCTTGTCGTCCTACGAGGTTCGGTAGTGACTTGATCCGAAGCTTCATGATCACTATCATAAGCTTCCACTTCAATTGGTGTAGGTGTCACAGAAGAACTTCCTGTGCCCTTGCTACACACTTGTTGAAGTGACGGTTCAATAACCTCATCAAGTCTCCACCATCCTCCCACTCAACTTTCCGAGACAAACTTTTCCTCGAGAAAGGACCCGATTCAAGAAACAATCCTTATTGCTTTCGGATCTGAATTAGGAGGTATACCCAACTGTTTTGGGTGTCCTATGAAGATGCATTTTATCCGCTTTGGGTTCGAGCTTATCAACCTGAAACTTTTCACATAAGCGTCGCAGCCCCAAACTTTTAAGAAACGACAGCTTAGGTTTCTCTAAACCATAGTTCATACGGTGTCGTCTCAATGGAGTAACGTGGTGCCCTATTAAAGTGAGTGCGGTTGTCTCTAATGCCTAACCCATGAACGATAGTGGTAATTCGATAAGAGACATCATGGTGCGCACCATATCCAATAGGGTGCAACTATGATGTTCGGACACACCATCACACTATGGTGTTCCAGGCGGTATTAATTTTGAAACAATTTCCACAATGTCTTTATTGCGTGCCAAAGCTCGTAACTCAGATACTCATCTCTATGATCATATCATAGACATTTTATCCTCTTGTCACGATGATCTTCAACTTCACTCTGAAATTACTTGAACCATTCAATAATTCAGACTTGTGTTTCATCAAGTAAATATACTCAACATCTACTCGAATCATCTGTGAAGTAAGAACATAACGATATTCATCAGATGCCTCAAGACTCATTGGACTGCACACATCAAAATGTGTTACTTCCAACAAGTTGCTATCTTGTTCCATTTTACTGAAAAATGAGGCTTTTAGTCATCTTGCCCATGTGGTATGATTTGCATATCTCAAGTGATTCAAAATCAAGTGAGTCCAAACGATCCATCTGCATGGAGTTTCATCATGCGTATACACCAATAGACATGGTTCGCATGTCTCAAACTTTTCAAAAATGAGTGAGTCCAAAGATCCATCAACATGGAGCTTCTTCATGCGTTCTACACCAATATGACTTACATGGCAGTGCCACAAGTAAGTGGTACTATCATTACTATCTTATACTTTTGGCATGAAAATGTGTATCACTACGATCGAGATTCAATAAACCATTTATTTAGGTGCAAGACCATTGAAGGTATTATTCAAATAAACAGAGTAACCATATTTCTCCTTAAATGAATAACCGTATTGCGATAGACATAATCCAATCATGTCTATGCTCAACGCAAACACCAAATGCAATTATTTAGGTTTAACACCAATCTCGTTGGTAGAGGGAGCGTGCGATGTTTGATCACATCAAACTTGGAAACACTTCCAACACATATCGTCAGCTCACCTTTAGCTAGTCTCCGTTTATTCCGTAGCTCTTTTATTTCGAGTTACTAACACTTAGCAACCGAACCGGTATCTTAATACCCTGGTGCTACTAGGAGTACTAGTAAAGTACACATTAACATAATGTATATCCAATATACTTCTATCGACCTTGCCAGCCTTCTCATCTACCAAGTATCTAGGGTAATTCTGCTCCAAAGGGTTGTTCCCCTTATTACGAAGCACTTAGTCTCGGTTTGGGTTCAACCTTGGGTTTCTTCACTAGAGCAGCAGCTGATTTGCCGTTTCATGAAGTATCCCTTCTTGCCCTTGCCCTTCTTGAAACTAGTGGTTTCACCAACCATCAACAGTTGATGCTCCTTCTTGATTTCTACTTTCGCGGTGTCAAACATCGTGAATACCTCAAGGATCATCATATCTATCCCTGCTATGTTATATTTCATCACGAAGCTCTACCAGCTTGGTGGCAATGACTTTGGAGAAACATCACTCTCTCATCTGGAAGATCAACTCCCACTCGATTCAAGTGATTGTTGCACTCAGACAATCTGATCATAAGCTCAACGATTGAGCTTTTCTCCCTTAGTTTGTAGGATAAGAAAATCGTCGGAGGTCTCATACCTCTTGACGTGGGCACGAGCCTGAAATCCCAATTTCAGCCCTCGAAACATCTCATATGTTCCGCGACGTTTCGAAAAACGTCTTTCGTGCCTCAACTCTAAACCGTTTAACTGAACTATCACGTAGTTATCAAAACGTGTATGTCCGATGTTCGCAACATCCACAAACGACGTTTGGGGTTCAGCACACTGAGTGATGCATTAAGGACATAAGCTTTCTATTGTCCGCATAATCGCTACTTTCAACTTTCAACTATATTTTCTCTAGGAACATATCTAAACAGTGGAACTAAAGCGAAGCCAGCTTCGACATAATTTGCAAAAGGTCTTTTCACTGTGTTCAAGATAATTAAGTTCATCTTATGAACTCCCACTCAGATAGACATCCCTCTGGTCATCTAAGTGATTACATGATCCGAGTCAACTAGGCCGTGTCCGATCATCACGTGAGACGGACTAGTCATCATCGGTGAACATCTTCATGTTGATCGTATCTACTATACGACTCATGCTCGACCTTTCGGTCTCTGTGTTCCGAGGCCATGTCTGTACATGCTAGGCTCGTCAAGTTAACCCTAAGTGTTTCGCGTGTGTAAATCTGTCTTACACCCGTTGTATGTGAACGTAAGAATCCATCACACCCGATCATCACGTGGTGCTTAGAAGCGACGAACTTTAGCAACGGTGCACGCTTAGGGAGAACACTTCTTGAAATTGTTGTAAGGATCATCTTATTTACTACCGCCTTCTTAAGTAAACAAGATGCATAAACATGATAAACATCACATGCAATCAAATAGTGACATGATATGGCCAATATCATTTTGCTCCTTTGATCTCCATCTTCGGGCTCCATGATCATCATCGTCACCGCATGACACCATGATCTCCATCATCATGACCTCCATCATCGTGTCTCCATGAAGTTGTCTCGCCAACTTATTACTTCTACTACTATGGCTACCGTTAGCAATAAAGTAAAGTAATTACATGGCGTTGTTCAATGACACGCAGGTCATACCATAAATTAAGACAACTCCTATGGCTCTGCGCGGTTGTCATACTCATGGACATGCAAGTCGTGATTCCTATTACAAGAACATGATCAATCTCATACATCATATATCATTCATCACATTCTTCTTGGCCATATCACATCACATAGCATACCCTGCAAAAACAAGTTAGACGTCCTCTAATTTTTGTTTGCATGTTTTACGTGGCTGCTATGGGTTTCTAGCAAGAACGCTTTCTTACCTACGCAAAACCACAACGTGATATGTCAATTGCTATTTACCCTTCATAAGGACCCTTTTCATCGAATCCGTTCCGACTAAAGTGGGAGAGATCGGCACCGCTAGCCACCTTATGCACCAAGTGCATGTCAGTTGGTGGAACCTGTCTCACGATGAGTACGTGTAAGGTCGGTCCGGGCCGCTTCATCCCACAATACCGTCGAAACAAGATTGGACTAGTGACAGTAAGCATACTGAACATCATCAACGCCCACAACTACTTTGTGTTCTACTCGTGCAAAGAATCTACGCAATAGACCTAGCTCATGATGCCATCGCTTGGGGAACGAGCATAAATTCAAAATTTTCCTCGTGTCACCAAGATCTATCTAAGGAGAGACTAGCAACGAGGGAAGAAGAGTGCATCTACATACCCTTGTAGATCGCTAAGCGGAAGCGCTCAAGAGAACGGGGTTGAAGGAGTCGACTTGTCGTGATCCAAATCACCGGAGATCCTAGTGCGAACGGACGGCACCTCCGCTGCTCAACACACGTACAGCCCGGTGACGTCTCCCACGCCTTGATCCAGCAAGGAGAGAGGGAGAGGTTGAGGAAGACTCCGTCCAGCAGCAGCACAACGGCGTGGTGGTGATGGAGGAGCGTGGCAATCCAGCAAGGCTTCGCCAAGCACCACGGGAGAGGAGGAGGAGGATAGGCAGGGCTGCGCCAATAGAGGGAGAAAACTCATGTGTATGGCAGCCCCAAAACCTCAAGTATATATAGGGGAAAAGGGGGCTGCGCCCCCTTTAGGGTTTCCCACCCCAAGGGGTGCGGCCAGCCCTAGATCCCATCTAAGGGGGCGGCCAAGGGGGGGAGGAGTGCCTCCCAAGTCAAGTGGAGGCCCTCCCCCTTAGGGTTTTCCCCTTCCCATGCGCATGGGCCTTGGGGGGGCTGGTGCCCCTGGCCCATTAAGGCTAGGCGCCCCACAGCCCATGCTACTGTATTGGACGTGGTGGAACACTTCCGACCTCCGACCCCTCCGAATCCTCCGAACCTTCCGAAGCTTCCGGTACAATACCAAAAACCCGAACTTTTCCTAACCCGAACAACAACTTTTCATATATAAATCTTTACCTCCGACCATTCCGAACTCCTCGTGACGTCCGGGATCTCATCCGGACTCAACAACATTCGGTAACCACATACAAACTTCCTTTATAACCCTAGCGCCATCGAACCTTATGTGTAGACCCTACGGGTTCGGAGACATGTAGACATGACCGAGACGTTCTCCCGTCAATAACCAACAGCGGATCTTGATACCCATGTTGGCTCCTACATGTTCCACGATGATCTCATCGGATGAACCACGATGTCAAGGACTCAATCGATCCCGTATACAATTCCCTTTGTCTAGCGGTATTGTACTTGCCCGAGATTCGATCGTCGGTATCCCGATACCTTGTTCAATCTCGCTTCCGCAAGTCTCTTTACTCGCTCCGTAACACATCATCCCGTGATCAACCCCTTGGTCACATTGTGCACATTATGATGATGTCCTACCGAGTGGGCCCAGAGATACCTCTCCGTCACACGGAGTGACAAATCCCAGCCTCGATTCGTACCAACCCAATGACACTTTCGGAGATACCGTAGTGCACCTTTATAGTCACCCAGCCACGCCAGGACGCTTTGGTACACCCAAAGCATTCCTACGGTATCCGGAGTTGCACAATCTCATGGTCTAAGGAAAAGATACTTGACATTAGAAAAGCTTTAGCATACTAACTACGATCTTTGTGCTAGGCTTAGTATTGGTCTTGTCCATCACATCATTCTACTAGTGATGTGATCCCGTTATCAATGACATCCAATGTCCATGGTCGAAACCGTAACCATCTATTGATCAACGAGCTAGTCAACTAGAGGCTTACTAGGGACATGGTGTTGTCTATGTATCCACACATGTATATGAGTTTCCTATCAATACAATTATAGCATGGATAATAAACTATTATCATGAACAAGGAAATATAATAATAACCAATTTATTATTGCCTCTAGGGCATATTTCCAACAATACCCAGGTGCTACTACGAGCTCTAGTAAGGTACACATCAATAACATGTATATCACATATACCTTTGTTCACTTTGCCATCCTTCTTATCCGCCAAATACTTGGGGCAATTCCGCTTCAAAGGACCAGCTTGCTTGCAGAGAAGCACTCAGTTTCAGGCTTAGGTCCAGATTTGGGTTTCTTTTTCTTGAGCAGCAACTTGCTTGCTGTTCTTCTTAAAGTTCCTTCTTCTTTCCTTTGCCCTTTTCTTGAAACTAGTGGTCTTGTTGACCATCAACACTTGATGCTCCTTCTTGATTTCTACCTCCGCAGCTTTTAGCATTGCGAAGAGCTCGGAAGTGTCTTGTTCATCCCTTGCATATTATAGTTCATCATGAAGCTCTTGTAGCTTGGTGGCAGTGATTGGAGAATTCATCAATGACACTATCATCCGGAAGATTAACTCCCAGTTGAATCAAGTGATTATTATACCCGACATTTTGAGTATGTGCTCACCGATGTAACTATTCTCCTCCATCTTGCAGCTATAGAACTTATTGGAGACTTCATATCTCTCAATCCGGCATTTGCTTGAAATATTAACTTCAACTCCTGGAACATCTCATATGCCCCATGACGCTCAAAACATCGTTGAAAACCCGGTTCTAAGCCGTAAAGCATGGCACATCGAACTATGGAGTAGTCATCGCTTTGCTCGCCAGACGCTCACAACTTCGGCGTTGTTCTGCAGCAGGCTCGCACCCAGCCGGTGCTTCCAGACGTAATTCTTCCAGGCAGCAATGAGGATAATCCTCGTTACGGACCCAGTCCGTAATTGCTACCATCATCTTTCAACTTTGCTTTCTCAAGGAACGCATTAAAATTCAACGGAACAACAACACGAGCCATCTATCTACAACAAACATAGATAAGCAAAATACTATCAAAAGCTAAGTTCATGATAATTTTAAGTTCAATTAATCATATTACTTAAGAACTCCCACTTAGACAGACATCTCTAGTCATCTAAGTGATCACGTGATCGAAATCAACTAAACCATAACCGATCATCACGTGAGATGGAGTAGTTTTCAATGGTGAACATCACTATGTTGATCATATCTACTATATGATTCACGCTCGACTTTCGGTCTCCGTGTTCCGAGGCCATATCTGCATATGCTAGGCTCGTCAAGTTTAACCTGAGTATTCCGCGTGTGCAAAACTGGCTTGCCCCGTTGTAGATGGACGTAGAGCTTATCACACCCGATCATCACGTGGTGTCTGGGCACTACGAACTTTTAGCAACGGTGCATACTCAGGGAGAACACTTCTTGATAATTTTTAGTGAGAGATCATCTTAAAATGCTACCGTCAATCAAAGCAAGATAAGATGCATAAAGGATAAACATCACATGCAATCAATATAAGTGATATGATATGGCCATCATCATCTTGTGCTTGTGATCTCCATCTCCAAGCACCATCATGATCACCATCGCCACCGGCGCGACACCTTGATCTCCATCATAGCATCGTTGTCGCCTCGCCAACTATTGCTTCTACGACTATCGCTACCGCTTAGTGACAAAGTAAAGCAATTACATGGCGCTTGCATATCATACAATAAAGTGACAACCATATGGCTCCCGCCAGCTTGTCGATAACTTGGTTACAAAACATGATCATCTCATACAATAAAATATAGCATCACGCCTTGACCATATCACATCACAACATGCCCTGCAAAAACAAGTTAGACGCCCTCTACTTTGTTGTTGCAAGTTTTACGTGGCTGCTACGGGCTGAGCAAGAACCGTTCTTACCTACGCATCAAAACCACAACGATAGTTTGTCAAGTTGGTGCTGTTTTAACCTTCGCAAGGACCGGCGAGCCACACTCGTTCAACTAAAGTGAGAGAAACAGACACCCGCCAGTCACCTTTAAGCAACGAGTGCTCAAGTGGTGAAACCAGTCTCGCGTAAGCGCACGCGTAATGTCGGTCCGGCCGCTTCATCTCACAATACCGCTGAACCAAAGTATGACATGCTGGTAAGCAAGATGACTTATATCGCCCACAACTCACTTGTGTTCTACTCGCATATGACATCAACGCATAAAACCTGGCTCGATACCACTGTTGGGGAACGTAGTAATTTCAAAAATTTCCTACGCACACGCAAGATCATGGTGATGGCATAGCAACGAGAGGGAGAGTGTGTCCACGCACTGTGAGACCGAAAGCGAAGCGTTATGACAATGTGGTTGATGTAGTCGACGCCTTCATGATCCGACCGATCCAAGTACCGAACGTCGGCACCTCCGTGTTCAAAGACACGCTCAGCTCGATGACGATCCCCGGACTCGATCCAAAGAGGTGTCGGGATGAGTTCCACAAGACGACGGCGCAGTGGCGATGATGATGCTCTATCGCACAGGCTTCGCCTAAACTCGTGACGATATGACCGAGGTGGAATATGGTGGAGGGGGCACCGACACGGCTAAGGAACGATCCGTAGATCAACTTGTGTGTCCTAGGGTGCCCCCGCCTCAGATATAAAGGAGCAAGGGGTGCGGCCGGCCCTAGGAGGAGGCGCTGGAGGAGTCCTACTCCCACCGAGTAGGACTCCCCTTTCCCAGCTTGATTAGGACTAGGGGAGGAAAGAGGAAGGGGCGCCACCCTCTCCTTGTCCTATTCGGACTAGGGGAGGGGCGCGCCCTGCCCCCGGCCGGCCCTCCTTTCTCCCTCATGGCCCACTAAGGCCCATTAACCCCGGAGGGTTCCGTAACCCCCCCAAAGGTTCCGTAAAATCCCGATTTCACCCGAACTATTCAAGTCCAAACATAGGCTTCCAATATATCAATCTTTATGTCTTGACCATTTCGAGACTCCTCGTCATGTCCGTGATCACATCCGGACTCAACAAACTTCGTACATCAACACTCATAAAATTGTCATCGTAACGTTGTTGCAAGGACCCTACGGGTTCGAGAACTATGTAGATATGACCTAGAACTATTCTCGTCAATAACCAATAGTGGAACCTGGATGTTCATATTGGTTCCTACATTTTCACGAAGATCATTATCGGTCAAACCGCATAACAACATACGTTGTTCCTTTGTCATCGGTATGTTACTTGCCCGAGATTCGATCGTCGGTATCCAATACCTAGTTCAATCTCGCACGCAAGTCTCTTTACTCGCTCTGTAATACATCATTTCATAACTAACTCATTAGTTACAATGCTTGCAAGGCTTAGGTGATGAGTATTACCGAGAAGGCCCAGAGATACCTCTCCGACAATCGGAGTGACAAAACCTAATCTCGAATTATGCCAACTCAACATATACTTTTGGAGACACATGTAGAGTACCTTTATAATCACCCAGTTACGCTGTGACGCTTTGGTAGCACACAAAGTGTTCCTCCGTAAACGGAGTTGCACAACTCATAGTTGCAGGAACTTTGTATAAGTCATGAAGAAAGCAATAGCAACATACTAAACGATCAAGTGCTAAGCTAACGGAATGGGTCAAGTCAATCACATCATTCTCCTAATGATGTGATCCTGTTAATCAAATGACAACTCATGTCTATGGTTAGGAAACATAACCATCTTCGATTAACGAGCTAGTCAAGTAGAGGCATACTAGTGACATTCTGTTTGTTTATGTATTCACACATGTATTATGTTTCCGGTTAATACAATTCTAGCATGAATAATAAACATTTATCATGATATAAGGAAATAAATAATAACTTTATTATTGCCTCTAGGGCATATTTCCTTCAATGGGTACTACATGGTAATCATGGGTGCATTGATGTATCTAGATTCTACTCGTACCTTGCTGAGTTTTAAGGATATCCACAATGGTTTCTATGTTGAAACTCGTAAAGTGAGTGAGGTTGGAAGCCTACTGATGACTCGGCAAAAGGGATTTGAAGGAAATCCTGGAGTAATACCTTCTCTATCTTCTGGATTATATTATCCATACATTAAATGAGATGTGCATTTGGTGTAAGAATTAATTTTCTAGAAACTTGATAAGTTCAAGGTATGGCATGGTTGCCTGGGTCATCCCAGTATTGGGATGATGAGAAAATTGTTGATGGTTCCACTGGATGCAATATAATGGTGTGAATTTTCCAAAGTCTATGGATTATGTATGCACATATATGCAAAACGAGAATTTGATCACAAAGGCCATCTTATCTCAAGCGAGAGTATGGGCCACTAGACTTCCTTGACAGGAGATATATGTGATCTAATTCAACCGTTATATGGAAAATTCAGATATTCCGTAGTGGTTTTGGATGCATCAACAAGATATTCTAATGTGTGTCTTACTTCTATAAGGAACCATGCTTTTACAAAACTTATTGCTCAAATCAATCTGAGAGCAAATCATCCCGAGCACGGGATAAAATCCATCAGAATGGATAATGCTGTGAAATTTAGTTCGTGAGCATTTGATGGTTGCTGCCTAGAGTGAGGCATAACTATGGAGCATATTGGTACTTTGTGTACATACCCATATTAACTTTGCGGAATCACTTGTGAAGAGGATAAGTTGATAGCAAGTTTGCTCCTACAGAATTATAATCTCCCAACATCAAGTTGGGGGCATTGCAGTTTTACGTACTGCATATACAAATTCGACGAACCGCATATTATATGGTCTCTCCGTTGCAGTTAGTACGTGGAAATGAGTAAGTATTTCCCATCTGCGATAATTCGGTTGTGTTGGATACATACCGATTTCACCACCGCAGCATACATATATGGGCCCTCATAGAGAAATGGGGATCTATGTGAGGTACAATTATCCGTCAATCATAAAGTACCTATAGTCCTAAGAAGGGGACTTGTTTATGGCCCGGTACACTAGTTGTATTTTGATGAGGACATTTTCTGGCATTAGGGGGAGATAATAACCACAATGAATGCCGGGAAATAGAATGAGATGTGAATAGACATCTAGTCCTTAGGTCCGCGTATTAATGAGTCTGAACTGGAGGTTCAGAAGATTATTAATTTGCAAAGTATCGCAAATAATCTGCCAGTTGCATTTACTAAGTATAAAGGTGTCACAAAGTAAAATGTTCCCATAGTGAATGTGTTAGAGAGAGTGGATGTGACCCATAGGTCCACTCGGCCACCGATGAGGGGGAGAAATCTGGACACAAGAAGAAAAGGCTTGATGGAAGCGTCCAAGGGGAATGAGGAATCCTCAAACAGTAAATGCAGGTCAACTTTATGTTGATATTCCACCAAGAGTTGAAGGACACCTGAAGGATGTTGGACACATCCAGGACTCAGCATGAGTGTGCACACAATTTTTTGTGCTGGGACATCGGAAGACCTTGACTCAATTGTTGTGGGAAATCACAAAGAGTCAAAAGGTAATGACGAAACCTCCACCATGGATATGGATTTGGGAGAATCATATAATAAAGACTACATTATGTTGACATTTATTTATCCTCATGAATTGCAGAAGACCTTGGATTGGATCTAGAACCTAAGTCCATGCATGGCTGAGAGTCTAAAACACTCTAGTTGATCCAAAGGAAGGCAACAATAGAGGATGTGCTCGCACTCAAGAAGAGGGGTATTGACCTGAGCAGTAATACCTACTCCTCTGAATTTGTTCCCCGGGAGAGCAAACGGGTTTTTGTTCATGTGAGAAATAAAAACAATGAGGTGGTGAGACATGAAGCGAGGCTTGTAGCACAGGGGTTCACGCAGAGACCCGTCATTGTTTAAGATGACACACAATCTCCTGTTATGAGTGGAATAACGTTCCGATATTTAATATCACTGGCATTGAAGAATGAATTTGTATATCCAATTGATGGATGTTGTGACTTCATAGTTTTGCAAGTCACTTGATTCGAATATCTATATGATAGTTCCTAAGGGAATGACGGTTTCGAATTAATCGCAACATGTGTTGCGTAAAGCTTCATAAGTCATTTTATGACTTGAAGTAATCGGCAAAGATGTGGTATAACCGACTGAGTGAGTTCCTTTGTTAGAAGGGTTACTCAAACAATGATGGTTGCTCATGTATGTTCATCAAGAAATCCAAAGAAGGATTTGTACAAATTGTGTGTATGTTGATGTTTTGAATATCATTGGAACTACACAAGAATACATGAGACAAGCAAATCATCAAATGACGGAGTTTAAAATGAAAGATTTGGTTGAGACCAAACTTTGCTTGAGTTTGGAACTTGTGTATTCCATTGGGAATACTTGCTAACCAGTCTGCATTTGTCCGAAAGATTGTTGAAAAGTTCAACATGGATAAATCATATCCATCAAATAACTATGTTGTGTGAAATCTCTTGAGTAATAGAGATAAATACCCATTTGTACCTAACGACGGTGATGAAGAGATAGTGGAACTGAGTCTCCCTATCATGGTGCAATTGGAGCACTAATGTATCTAGAGAGATGCACCAGGCCTGGTATATCATTTGCAGTATTCTTATGGGCTAGATGCAATACATCTCCAATGGTAGGACATTGGGTTGGTGTGAAGACTATTTTTGCATATCTTCTAGACACCAAAATCTTGGTTTGTTTTAAGATAAAAATCGAGATATGACCATGGTTGGATATCGTGATGCTGGGCATGTAACCCCCATAATCCCATATCACATACTGGTTTTGTCTTCTCGAATGGAGCTACAGTCTTTCAAGAAGACAAACTTTAGTGGCTGCATCCACTAATCATTCTGAAATCATTGATTTGTATGAAGCATCACAATAATTGATGTGACTTCACAGAATGTTGAACTTTATCAAAGTTCAGGTGGGATTGATTGGAAGGAATCACCCATCATTATCTATGAAGATAATGTTGTTTGTATTACGTAGATGCAGACGGATTATAAAGAGTAACACTGGAATATGTATAGCTCTGAAAGTATTTTCTTCCCATGAGTTGGAGAACAGTGGAAAGATAAATATCTTGCAAATGAAGCCATACGGAAATTTTGGTGATTTATTCACAAAGTCTTTACCAAGTTCTTCATTCCAGAAATATGTCAATGGAACCGGTATATGAGATGACTTTGTTATTTGCAAGGTTCAGGGGGAGTGCACTCCTAAACGATAACCTGTTTGAGATCTCCGGATCTTTGATATTGCACTCTTTTCTTTTATGAGTTTTTCCTGTATGGTTTTTCATAGAGGGTTTTTAATGAGGCAATAGTAATACAAGCATTGTGATATGTCAGTTTCTCCTTATTTCCCCACTGGGTTTTTCAGAAGGAGTTTTTCATGGCATACTATGTACTCCTCTTATTTTTCCTATAAGGTTTTTGGAGGAGTCTTATCAAGAAGATGACGGTGATGCTTATATGGATAGCAGAGATTAGGGGGAGTGTTGAGATTTAATTAACCCGTGTGTTAATTAAGGATTAATCTCTCCTAACCATAACATATGTACGAAGGGGTAAGGCGGTTCGCTTGGGAAGCGATGTTCCACTTGTGCCTGCTCCAATCGTCGTGTCTGTAGAAAACGTCTGTTCAGGGACTATATATTGTAATCACCAGCATCAATAAAGATCATTCATTGCTATTCATTACTTTGTTTCTAAGCACATCCTAGCGAAACTCTTCCGAGACTTTGCAAGTTCATCCCTGACGTGACACGGCAGCACGTCAGCTCGTACTACTACTATATCTCTTTCCACATGGAAACGAAGACTCTGTGTTTTGTTGGCATCACCTCATCGGAGGAATACAAACCATAGATTATTAAGCTTCCGAAGAAAATAACCTCAATCTCGACTACGTGCCGCCATGAATTTCACAGCTAGGTTAATACATCGGAGGCCGATGCGGATTGCCATGCATCCGCGTCGTCGGCCGGGTTTCAAAAAACAGGCAATGGCGATGGCAAAAGCCGAGTGCCTGCCGCAAGACATCCTGGCCAGCATCCTGGTCCGCCTCCCTGGGAGCGATCTCCGCCGCCTCCGCCTTGTCTGCAAAGAATGGCGGGACATCATCGCCGACCACATGTTCATCCAGGTGCACATGATGCATGAACATGGGGCACCTTTGACACACACAACCGTCTTCTTTCCCGGTTTCACCTACGGCAGCCGCAAAAACCCTTGCAACAGCCGTGGTTTCCTCTTTGACGAGCATTGGAGGCTCACGGCCGAACTCATAGCCGGCGTGTGGGATGACTTTGTAGGCGCCTGCAATGGCCTACTCTGCTTCCTGGAAGCTAGTCAGGGCTCCATCAAAGTCGTAGAACCGTTCACCGGTGAGTCGCTCATGCTGCCGCTCCTGCCGGAGGCATCGGGGCTAAGGTGGACCATCAACTGTGGGGCATACTGCCTCGGTTACGACGCTACGACCAGACAGTTCAAGATCGTGCACCATGACTTCCTCATAGACGGTGCTCTTCACCTACGTGCGGGAGAGGCCATTGAAGACGAAGAGTTGCACGTGTACACCATCGGAGGAGGTGAGGGCTGGAGAAGGCTGCATGTCGATTTCTCGGTGTATGGCCAAGCATACGGTGACCTTGTATACTGGCCCACACGTGGCCGTGAAGGGTGTGATGAGAAGCTCGTGCGCTTCGACCTGGAAACAAAGAAGATCATGTTGGTGGCAGCCAAGCACCTGCGGCCGGAGTTCCAGGGGCGGCCGGAGACCGTGAAGTTCTATAGGCCGGCGGACTCGAAATCTTGCGTGATTACTGAAGGAAATATGCCCTAGAGGCAATAATAAAGTTATTATTTATTTCCTTATTTCATGATAAATGTTTATTATTCATGCTAGAATTGTATTAACCAGAAACTTAGTACATGTGTGAATACATAGACAAAACCTATAGTCCCTAGTATGCCTCTACTTGACTAGCTCGTTAATCAAAGATGGTTATGTTTCCTAACCATAGACATGTGTTGTCATTTGATAAACGTGATCACATCATTAGGAGAACGATGTGATGGACATGACCCATCTGTTAGCTTAGCATTATGATCGTGTTAGTTTCATTGCTACTGCTTTCTTCATGACTTATACAAGTTCCTATGAGTATGAGATTATGCAACTTCCGAATACCGGAGGAACACTTTGTGTGCTACCAAATTTCACAACGTAACTGGGTGATTATAAAGGTGCTCTACAGGTGTCTCCGAAGGTACTTGTTGAGTTGACGTATTTCGAGATTAGGATTTGTCACTCCGACTGTCGGAGAGGTGTCTCTGGGCCCTCTCGGTAATGCACATCACTATAAGCCTTGCAAGCAATGTGACTAATGAGTTAGTTGTGGGATGATGCATTACATAACGAGTAAAGAGACTTGCCGGTAACGAGATTGAACTAGGTATTGAGATACCGACGATCGAATCTCAGGCAAGTAACATACCGATGACAAAGGGAACAATGTATATAGTTATGCGGTTTGTCCGATAAAGATCTTCGTATAATATGTGGGAACCAATATGAGCATCCAGGTTCCGCTATTGGTTATTGACCGGAGACGTGTCTCGGTCATGTCTACACAGTTCTCGAACCCGTAGGGTCCGCACGCTTAATGTCTGGTGACGATCGGTATTATGAGTTATTGTGTTTTGATGTACCGAAGGTAGTTTGGAGTCCCGGATATGATCACAGACATGACGAGGAGTCTCTAAATGGTCAAGACGTAAAGATCGACATATTGGATGACTATGTTCGGACACCGGAATGGTTTCGAAAGGTTTCGGACATATACCAGAGTACCGGGGGTTACCGGAACCCCGGGGGGGGGGGGGGGGGTTTATTGGGCCTCATGGGCCCTAGTGGAGAAGAGGAGGGGCGGCCAGGGCAGGCCGCGCGCCCCCTCCCCCTAGTCCGAATTGGACAAGGAGGGGGGCGGCGCCCCCCTTCTTTCCTTCTCCTCCTCTCTCCCTTCCTTCCTCTCTCCTACTCCAACAAGGAAAGGAGGAGTCCTACTCTCGGTGGGAGTATGACTCCCCCCTTAGCGCGCCCTCCTCCTAGGCCGGCCGCCTCCTCCCTTGCTCCTTTATATACGGGGGCAGGTGGGCACCTTTAGACACAACAATTGATCATTGATCTCTTAGCCATGTGCAGTGCCCCCCTCCACCATATTCCACCTCGGTAATATCGTAGCGGTGCTTAGGCGAAGCCCTGTGTCGGTAGCATCATCAACACTGTCATCACGCCGTCGTGCTGACGGAACTCTCCCGTAAAGCTCTGCTGGATCAGAGTTCGTGGGACGTCATCGAGCTGAACGTGTGCCGAACTCGGAGGTGCCGTACGTTCGATACTTTGTCGGTCGGATCGTGAAGACGTACGACTACATCAACCGCATTGTGCTAACGCTTCCGCTTTCGGTCTACGAGGGTACGTGGACAACACTCTCCCCTCTCGTTGCTACGCATCACCATGATCTTGCGTGTGCGTAGGAAACTTTTGAAATTACTACCTTCCCCAACAATTACCTATGGCCGATGCTGCGAGTGGGACGCGTGGTTTCCTGGAGCTGAAGAGGCCAGCTTGCCGGAGGGGTGCGTGTTGCTGGACGAAGGCTTCGGCCCTGGGTTGTATCTTTGCACAAATGAAAGGAGTCTCGAATTCAGTCAGCGGGAGCGACTGTTTGTGGTGGGTAAGGAGCAGCCGCGTGGGTGTGACCACAAGTACGATGGTCCAACGTTGTTCGTCCCGGTCCCAGCTCATCGTCGCCATCAGCGGCTCCCGATAGCTGGAGCACCGCCGCACGAACAACATTATGCAAGGACGTTTGGCTATGCCCCAACAGTTTCTGCCGCTTCATTAGCACTCTACTTAGGCACACCCAGTCCTTAGTTAATCCTCCAGGAAAAACCTAGTCCCTTTTTTGAAAAAAAAGAACACACCCAGTCCTTAGTTGTTGCTGTTAGAGATACTAGATGATACCCCGCACGTTGTTGCGGGAATGTTTTGCAATATATTTAATGAGAATTGGTTGTATGAAAATATGAATATGTATAGTAACAATATGAGAACTAAAAGTAAAAAAAATGTTTGTAGTGTTTGGTTATTAATTGTATAATATAAATATATATTCAGTGAGAACTGGTTGTATGAAACATGAATATGTATTGTAATAATATGAGAACTAAAACTAGAAAATGATTTGTGGTGTTTGGTTATTATTGTATAATATAAATATATATTCAGTGAGAATTGGTTGTATGAAACATGAATATGTATAGTAATAATATGAGAACGAAAACTAAAAAAATGATTTGTGGTGTTTGGTTATTAATTGTGTAACATAAATAGCATAATAGAGTAGTATTTAAATTCTTATGCATGTTTGCATGTTGAGGTGCCCTTTTATTATGCATGGTTGCATGTTGTAGTGCCCCTTTCTTCATGCATGTTGAATGATGAGGTGGCATACTTATATGTTGAGAGAATAGGTTAGTAGGGGTAGCTATTTAGATATAGAAGATGTATATTTTAAAGTCATAGGTTTTGCACACTTAGAAGGTATTATTTCAGGTTTGCTAATTCTAACAAAGTCTCAGCTAACCCCTATACTATTTGATTAACCAAATAAATAAATTCTTCATGAATCTTCGCATAAAATCCAACGGTGTAGGAGTTGAATGAGACATAATTATTTCTCAACTAGTTGTGAGGTTGGCACACCTGAATTATTTTCATCTTACATCTAGGAGGCTTCGTGGCCTCCAAGTCTTGTATCACTATATATACCCATCCTCAAGACTAAGTCAATACACACAACATGATGCCAAAAAAAAGTCAATACACACAACACTTGACGTCAATTATCTCCCCTATAATTTTGTAGGCATGAACATCAATTGCCAAGTTTTTTTTCGTTTTTTCTTGCATCTCTTCCCACATGTGTGCAACTTTTCTTCCCACGTGCGTGCATGAACGTTAGTGTTTTCTATCGCTCGTGTTTTTCCGGTAACCTATTATTTTCCTTAGAACAGAGCAAACACTCATAGACACATACACTCATCCCTATGAATATACACATGCACACTGTGGGCGATTGGGCTGACAGATCTTAAGAAGGGGGAGATACATGAGTACATCGCTATCAATGAGAACATCGCCTCCCACTAGAAGTATATTTGTTCTTTTATGAGACACACTAGCATTATACTAGAGAATCAATCTCTGGTGGGTTGTGGTACAGGCACCTTCCTAACTATCGAACCACATGTCATAACTTTCTTCCCCACAATTTGTCAAATCCATAGCCACGTGAATTGATCAATTACGTCTTTGAAATTATTAAATACAAGATTCACAAATTCAAAGTGGGTTCTCCGACCTATGTTAGGTATGAACCATTAATCCACATACGTCAAATGACATATTAACATGCCTTTTACAACATGACACTGATCCCGAACATACCAGTCATATATGATATATCACACATAACAATTTCCAGTGGTGGACCACCAAGACGAAGGGAAAGTATCCTACCTTGCCTCCACTTCAAAAAATTTCCCATGAGTTGTCAATCCAGAAAAAAAATCTACCATACTTGTCTAATTTCATACATGGGGAGAATACTTTCTTTGTTGGTATATAACACAACCATCTCCCAAAAAGGTTGGTTTGCCTGCTCCTTGAGTTCCATCGAACACTCATGATTGGCTTGGCCAAAGAAGCAACATTGCAAAAATCGGGGAAGTATTCATATTGGAACGAGCACTAGCTCGACTTTCTCGGTTCTCCTATTGCATAGTGGTTCCTCCATGAGGGAGGATTCAACATATACCTTCACTTTTACCCCCGGACCTCGGCACCTGCACCACTATAGTTCCATCCTCATGAACATGTACTTGCATGAATTTTCCCACTTACTCTCAGATAACTTTTCATGTTGTCATGTGTCACCTCCTGGATCTATATGCACACTTTACCGCCCCATATTTTTCTAGAAATTTACTCTTACTTACCTCCTTAAATCAACAGTACCCCTTGAAACATCCACATGTTACCGCCAACATCTTGCCTCAAACTAGAAGGCTCATCAACTAACTAAAAAATTATGTTCTATCCAAGGTCCTTGCAATCCAAACCTTTCAAAGTGCACCAAATCCTTCCCCCGATGATGCTAGATTGTTCACCATGCCTACTTTCTCTAATTTTTCTATTTAGTTATCTCTGTTTATTTCTTTTTTTTTTCATTTTCTGTTTTTGTATTTTTTTTCTTTACTTTTTTGGTTTGCTAGATTTTAATTTTTCTAACATTATAAAAAATTAGGATTTTATTTCTTCTGGAACATTCTTTTAAATACAACAAGAGTTTCTTTAATTAATAAAGATTTTTATAACCGAGAACATTCTTAAAATTCATGAACATATTCTGAATTTCAGGAAGATTTTCAAACTCATGAACATTTTTTGAATTACATGAATATTTCTATTTATATTTGCGGTCATTTTTCAAATAAATTTTACAAATTCATGTTTTTTAAATCTGGAAAAAATTGTCAAAGTTGTGAACATTTTTTAATCCGAAAATATTGTTAAATTCATGATCATTTTATGAAATAAGGTACATTTTCATTTTTTAAAAAATCAAACTTTTGTAAACATGGTAATATTTTTTGAATTCACGGACTATTTTTCCAATTCACAAACTTTTTCAATTATCTGAACTCATGATTATTTTTTTAAATTAGAAATAGTTTTGATTCGCAAATATCTCTTTAAATTCTAGCACATAATTTAGCTTTTTCTTAGGGGATAGTACATATTTGAGCCTTCTTTTAGGAGTAGCTGGTTTAAAAAGAAGCAGATTCTAAACTAATCGGCCCAGGCATCTGCGCTAGGAATTTAACCGAGCAAATGGGCCAGCAAAACTAGCCCCCACCACAATGGCGCTGTCGGCGTCCCAGCGGCAGCGCTCGATGGGCATCAGCCAGGCGTGGCGCCGGGTTAACCGCGGGCACGTTTTCGGCGCGCGGTGTCCGTGCCCCCTCGCTTCTTCCTCTCGCGCGTGTTCCTCGAGCGGCCACTGCGCCACGCACCTGGTCGCGTCGTCAGAGATGGAGAGGGAGCCATCAGGCAGTACGCACCGCCCCTCTGCAGAGCATGCATGCACTCACTGTGGCACCGTGTCGGTTCCGAGCCCCTCCTCTGATCTCTGCCGATGCAACTTGCCTCTGGCTGCCAGAATCGTGTCCCGTGGCTTTCGGCCAGGTGCGCCGCATGCGTGCGCTCCGCTCGGGTGACCTCCTCAATGAGTGCTGTGTCGTTGCCGGTGACGAGGAGGAAAACCATGCCGGCCGTGTCAATCTTCGTCGGTTAAGCGGGCGGTCGCGGCACTAATGGTACACTGCATGCTGGCCCGGCTGACTGACTGACTGACTCCAACAGCCGGCCAGAGGGGCGTGCGTCGGTACGTGGCAGTACGCACGCACGCACAGACTTGTTGTACGAGGTGAGGCGAACGTGGATGCCAAGCCAGATTCGGTGCACTGCGCTTCCTCGCTTCGATCAATCATATCATACCCCCGTGTCTTTCTGAAGCGTGGGCGGTGTGGTGGTGTTGTTAGGCATCTCTGCCCCCCTAAACTGGACACTGTATTCGTCCATGGATCAGGAGATCAGGCCGTCAACACTGTTGATTCGAGAGCCGGTCATACAACCATATCTGCATATATTTTGAATCGGATTTCAACAAACCGGATGAATTACATACAAAACCGGACGGTTTTCATCTAAAGCAATGCATATTCATCACATTCTTTACATTTTTCAATTTTAAAAAATGAACGGACTTAAACTAGCCTCGCGCCCCCCCCCCCGGTTTTGTTATTCCCTTCCAGCGATCACCATGCTCATTTCGCTGTCTCCATGGGTGGCGGCAATAAGACTCGCAAGTGAAGGTGCGATCGACGGCAAGAAATTGTAGAACATTTGAGATGGACTGGCCCACTTGGGACTCGAAGCCAAGCCGCCTCCCATGCCCTACCGATCCTCGTTGGAGTCCATGACCTGTACATCGTCGGTGGACGTGAGGCCCATGGGCGGCGCACTCGTCGTCCCATCGGCGTGGCCAAACACTAGTTGGCGGCGCTTAGGATGCGCAACTGGCGGCGTTCTCGTCCGCGATTGCCTACGCCATCAGCGTCGCCTCCGCATCCGGCTGCATTACCTCTATGTTGCGAGCGGCAGCTTAAGCGTGGGCGGCCTCGTAGAGCGCCTGTTGCCCGACAACAAAGTTGTGATTCATGCGGCCATGGTTGCCACGGCTTCCTCGCTCACACGCTCATTGTAGATTTGGCCCTCTGTCAGTAGGTGCTGCTTGAGCAGGAACAAATTGTATTGCTGCTCCTCGTACGTCTGCTGGAATGCACTTAAGCGCTGGTTGCGCTCCTCCGCCATGGGGGCATGTTGAAGTACGACCGCGCCTGCTCCATAGTCAAGCCAGCATGCACCGTTGTGGGTTGCGGCGCAGAGTCATCATCGAAACCAGTCTCCATCGGGGGGTCATTGTCAGAGACCTCCAGAGAGGTAGCCGGCATGGCGGCCTCTATCCGCCTAGCACGGCGGCTCTGCCAAGCCGCCACCTCATGCTTCTGCTTCGTCGATAGGCTTTTCCACAACGCGTTCCCGCTCGTGGTCATGGCGGATGTGGTGCACGAGAGGAGCGGATGGGTTGTAATGCGGTGTGAGCCGAGTGTGACCGCCTTTGAATAGTGAGGCCAAGCGTTCAGGTGCGTCAATGCTCGGGCGCCGAAGTTGGTTTCTCGACCGACGGGCATGTTTAATGGCGGTAGACGGCTAAACGGTCATTGAACGGGGGTGATATATATCCGTCCCGTCCTATAAACATCTCCGGAATTGAACAACGCAGAAACAGGGGACACGCCACCAGAGGCGCCCTCGGCCGGCTAGCCGCTTCAATGCCGATGCCAGGGGGAGGTTACGACCGCTCTAGACATCGTCAATGCAGAGCGGCTGCTCTAGAGCAGCATGAATGCGAACAGCTGGTTTTTGGCTGGAAAGAGCGTGAGCGAGGGAGAGGGTTTGGGTGGGCCACGATTGTCAGACGTCTGCGTGTCGGTGGTCCGAATGCCCGCGAAACCCCCTGATTTGCTTTTGGCGTGCAAGAAAAATGCTGATACAAAATCGTGCTGGATGGTAAAACATGTCCGAACCAGGGGCTCCGCGTTACAGATATGCCCCGTACCTGGTAATGTGGTCGTCGGCAGTCCATGTGTGATGCGCCCCGGTTGGATCGCAAGCTTCGCTGCCTGTTGAGGCACTTTCACCGACAGCCAACAAGGTTGGGAAGAAGCTTGGCACCGGGAGTAAACATTCACCGACAGGGAAGATTCGCTGGCCGTTAAGACACAGCTATGCAGGAAATACCTCGCTGGAAGGGACAGAACCGAGGTCGCCAAAAGTACTGTGACAAAATCCGGCGTTTCCCAGGAAACAGTGGAGTATAATAATGCGGCTAATCTGACATCAGAGGGACTGGATTACCGCTTGCGTTATTGTCGGTAAACAAAGCAGCAGGCAGTGGCCGGCCCACCCCATGCATGCATGTCCTCTCCAACTCCAACTGTCCGTGCCCACCGGCATCCTCGGCCTCCCAGAAAGAGGGCCACCCACCACGACCACACCAATATATATATTCACCGCAGAGGAGCAAAGAATCAAAGGTGCACCATTTGGTTGTCTCTCACACAAAGCAACATTCACATTCCCCCTCCCAACACACGAGAGTCCTTCCTCTTCCAAGGAACCCAACAAAACACACACAGAGTAAGAGATGAACATCCACTAGAGACAGGCACTACGGCCCCAGATGGACAGGGGCGTCCTCCTGATGATCTTGCTGGCGGCGGCGGCGACGCTCCTGTGCCTCCCGCTGGTGCTGCCGCCGCTGCCGCCGCCGCCGGCCTTCCTGCTCTTCGTGCCTGTGGTGATGATGCTCCTGCTCTTCTCCCTGGTCCTCTTCCCCTCCACAAGCTGCGACTGCCCGTCCCAGTATCAGTAGGAGAGAACACACAAAGAGAGGTATCTCCTGCTTCATCTCAACCTTTTTATTCTTGTCGGCTTCTCCTCGCTTTTATTGGATATAACTCGATATATGACACGCTACCATACAACACACAACAGTCAGGTCAGGTGGCTCTCAGGAGAACTTCTGCTCTGCCTTCAAGCCCAGGCCGGATGAGGAGCCAGCCATGGTTATGTAGAATACCAAGAAATGCATGCTAATTAGCTAGTCATTCCTCGCTTTCCCCGCAATTTTCTGGCTGCGGAAGGCCGTGCATTAGTAAGCCCGCGATGAGGACGGCTGCGCCTGCAACAAAGCCAGGAGGGAGGGTCGACGCCACGCCGATGTACGGCAGTGGTAGGGTGAACGCGTAGATCGACAGCGGGACTGCATCAAGAAAGGCCATCATTAGTGATCAGTTCGCTGCTAAGTGTGCAGGCATACTGCATATCTACTTGTACAAGGGAACAATGAGTAGTAATCAGAAAAAGGAATGCTAGTTGAAAGATTTATAACTTTTTTCCTCTGAACTTTATGTTCAGGTGTAAGTGCAAACGATGAACATGAAGATACTTTGGACGCTATAGACTATTGATTCATTGTAGTATCTGACTGGTAGGGACAAAAAACAAGCTCAAGTTAGTTCTGTATTAAAGTCCTTTTTCCAAAGGAGCACACAGGTTTCAGAAACCGCTAATACATGGCAGGCTGAAGTGCCCAGGTGAAGTGGCAACTGGGAAGTGACAGTGAGTAAGGCTTGTGCAGTCGTTATGCAGGAACCAAATAGAAAACGTGCGAATAATGGTGATGGAAGATAGCTACAACTAAATCTTTGTGTTTGTTTTCCCCTACTTTCACTCCTTAACAATATTGGTAGGCTTTGTTCTGAAGTGACATGGTGCAACTCAGTTATGTGGGATCATGGTCAGCCAACACAGCCAAACTTCTGTCCATATCCCAAACGTGCGTTCTTTTCTCCTGTCCTAGGCTTATTTTCCAGAGCCTATGAGACGGGTGGACATACATCGACTGCATGATAGTTGATAGGAAAGTTTTCTTTAGAAATTTTAATTGACGTTACATTCTCACTTGATGTCATACTTTCTCCATAACTCATCATTTTGACAAAGGGTTTGCATTGTCCCCGTGGTCCAAATTCCATAACTAACTAACTAACTAACTACACCTCAAAAGCTTCCATATTACAGAATGATGATACAGAGAGAAGCAAGTCAGGTATGGAATTCCAAACATACTATTATAGTCATCTCTGCTTCTAACTGATAAACTGGACCACAACAGCACTGTCATCAGACAGAAATCAGTGAAGATGGCCGTCTTCCTTGGTGAAATCATCACAACTCTCCCTCCAGTATATATATATTAAAATGTGGCTCATTAATATATTTTACCGAGCCAGATATAGGGAAGGGAACACAAAGATTAATGCAGACCACTTAATGAACTAGTGATTTGTGTGTTGAGACAGAGAACCGAGCAGTGGCCGGTTGGTTAGAGCACAGACCCGTGAGCTCACCTACCCGCGTTCGAGGCGCAGCCTCCGCATGATGCCTCACTTGATTCTACCTAACAACTTACAGTTAATGGAGAAAACTTCCCCCTTTAACGACATCTTTCTATTTGTGTGCTGAAACGAAGCAGGGTGTGAATACAACATCTCAGCTTATATATGGTTACTGCAAGTCTTCCAGATCCAGATTTGAAAGCTGGATGACACACAATGAACTGTATAGAATAGCTTTAACCAGTTGTCTAACGGTACCAGATTTTAGCATGTGCTTGCCGATGCCTAACATTAGCACTGTGACATGACATGGCCACTACAAAGTGTGAAAAGATTCGTCAAGAAATTGTGTCTATGACATGTACACCGCATATGACTAACGAAATGTGGCAGGCCAAGATTGTGGCACTGAACCAACCACATGCTTAAGGAATCGTGGCACGACTAAGATTAGGTGTGACCTTGGGCTACAAAACCAAGCATGCAAATACTTCCTGCAATATCAGTTTTAACTGGATTCCACACCTTCCCTCAAAACTAGTTCTAATATGTTCAGCACAAATATGGCACTTGGATGAAGTATAAACGAAATAAAAAAAACTTCTCAAAACTATTTATCAGTGGAGAAGACGTGCGCATATAAAGAATATATAAACCTGAGAATGTAGAGGCTAGACAAGATGCAACAGCTGAAGAAATCTTCAGCAGGTGTAGCAAGGATATATTGAATCCCATATTAACCACCACAAATAGTAGCGGTAGCAGTGGTGCCCCTTCACAGCCTGCACAACCCAAAAAATTTAATAAGAGGATTGTGCAACAACATGCTTAGATGGCTTTACTATTTATAGAAGTAAAATTCAAGACATTTCAAAAAAGATATTACCATGAAAACAATAAATAGTCATTACGGGGATCAGAAAATAAATAAACCAACTATGAGCAGATAAAATCCAGGTGGTCCTTTTCAAAATTAGGAAGAAATAAATACAGAAATGATGGGTTTTCAACTCAAAGAGCTGAATGATACTTGCTATTAAGTGCTAATACAATGTGACAAATTTCAAAAACTGAATGTCGTATGGTAATTAATCATCAGTAATTAACTTCTTTTCTTAAGAGATATCAGTGATTGATTTAGATCTTTACTTATCCCCCTAGCAAACATAACATCACAAATGAAGCCAAGTGATCAAGAGACCCAATCAGAAAATTATTGCATGCACCAGGAAGACAAGACAGATGTTCCGAAGAGAACTCAAGAGACAGAAAAGATGAGCCTAAAACTTTGGAAAAATTACCAGCAGATAATGATCCCATATTTAGAAAGCAGGCTGCACCATCTCTGATGTATGTTGGTAGTAGATGGAATGGAATACCCCATAACTTTGACAAGAATGGCAGCAAGAGACACATAAACATAGCCTGAAAAGATAGGTTTATTAATTATTATGGATAACTTCTGTATGATTCAAGCATGGTAGTTGAAATCAGGACCATACTTGATAAGCAGAGCCATACGAGTTGACAACAAAAAGATCAACTGAGCCACCCTGGATAAAAGAAAGAAGTCAGAATTAGAAAGGCATCTCACAAACACAATGAAGAGATACCAGTTGCCAGTAAGAATGCTTTCATAAATAGTAAGTTCTACATTTTAGAGAAATTATTGCCAGGTGAAAATTATGGGAGAAATGCAGTACCTTCAAATTCTTGGCAGCATCTATAAATATTATCTCCTGCAACAATTACAGTTTAGTTGTATCAGGTAAAACCGGTAGCTAAAGAACAGAAATTAGTCAATCGACTGATTAACAGACTTGGTACCTTCAATACAGTGTCAGCAGCTTGCAGAAAGAATGATATTATCATTAGCAGTGGCCACAAAATTCCAGTACTTTGTAGTGAAGCACCAGCACCAGTTCCACTATACATAAAAAAGTAAGGCTCGTGTTAAACTTTGTTCAGATAAAGGTACTGAATATCTTAATCATGCACAAGCGTTCCACTTAGGCATGACAATATTGCCGCAAAATATGTGTACGTAGTTGTAAAGGTACTCCCTCTGTAAACTAATATAGGATCTTTTGCGATCATCTCTTGCCCAGTGGCAATTTCACAGTCTGTGGGGTCTAAAACATGCCTGACTTTTTATATATATTTAAACAAATATCAACAGATTGAAGGGACTGGTAGTCCGATACAACAGAGTTTATAGGTCTGAACCGCCACTGTTCCCACACACGCATTGTAATGAAAAACAGAGCAGTAGGGAATATATGAAAATAATACTTGTACTGAAATAAAGCAGTTTTTGCCTAACATTCCATGATTGGGATCTTGACACTATCACCAAATCATAATATTTTTGGACTGTTATCAAAACAAATGTTCCAGCATAGCAGTTCAATAGTATACAAACATGTGTGTGAAGATGTCACGTGTGCTACATTGAGGATTTCTATCATACAAGCCATATTGCATACGTTCCAAATATTAACTAATTTCCCATATTTTTTCTTCCTGCTATTTTACATGCCCATCTCCGAATAATAAAGTTTATTCTCTTTCAGATTTAACCATAACATTCGCTTGTAAGACAGCATAATGAGAAGCAGGACAAGAAACTCCTTGGCATGGATTACAGTTGTATAAATATACTCGAGTGCTTACTAGGTGCTTGCAAACCAAGAGTGAAATTATTAGAAACATACCTTGCTACAGTTATTACCACACCAACTGTCACTAGAAAGCATCCTGTTATCTCATTAAGTCTATAGCGCCTCTTTAGGAAAATAGCAGACAAAACAAGCTGCCATACAAGATAGGTCTGCAGCAAGGTTGTAAGATAATTACATAAATGTGACTGCAGGTGATAAAATGAAGACTGTCATATGATTATACTGATGACCCACCAACCTGTGATAATATTGGTATTGAAGCCCCAGAGAGAATAGCTGACCCAGCAAAAAGTAAGCAGATAGTACTGTGAGCGTGAGTTCCTTATGTCACATATCAAGTACATTCTAGAAGTGAAAATCTATGAGAACATGCTGTATTTGATTTTGAGAAGAAAAAAATATACCTCCAGCAGACATCCCTGCTGCTGCTGCTAGAGCCTCCAAGAGGCCTATGAGTATAAAAGGTTTCTGTGGTAGAGAAAGCATCTCATCCGTCACATGGCCAGCTTGATAACGAAAAAACAGGATTGAGAAGTAGACAACCACATAGCTGCAGAAGTGAAGAGACCCATGCCATGTTATTAGCATCCAAGAAATGTTCAATCAGAAGTCATTTTTTCATGTGTATGTTTTCATTTTATCATGATAGAAATTTCGGGAGCATACCGTGTTAATGTGCAAAAAATAACAATGGTGAAATGGATATGATGGTTATGCAATAACGAGCAGAAGGCATAAACCCTCATAAGACCAACCGCACACCACCGAGTTTTCGGCCCCTAGGCCCTGCCCATGGAGAAGCAGCGAAAAGGCTTGCATTTCGACTCCGCACAACCTCCCAAACCTTGTCAGCGCGGAAACCCGCCATAAACTTAACTAAACAGACTCATTTTTTTCTCTCAAACCAAAGCAATTATATTCAGGTTTCTTCAGGCTGCAGTCCTTCGTTCTGGCCTGGCCATCGCGACGGTTTGGTGGTCTGTATTTTGCCTTCTCCGCGTTCTTCTCAAACTAATACTACAACAATGACACGCTCTCGATGCGTGTCCAAGAAAAACAGAGGGCCATTCTATCCAGTGCCAAGTGGTGCACCCTGTGTGTGTGAGTGAGTGCGACACTAGCAGGCAACAATAACAGCATTCCTGCAGCGAATGAGTGAATGACATTTGTGCGGTCTATTTCTAGTGGGCTCCAATAATCATTTCCCTCATAAAATTCGGCTTTCCAAAACTGCTACCCGATGGGGTTTTTCGGGTTCAGGTTATACGGGTCCGGGCTTCGGGTGTCGGGTTTTATGCGGTTATCATGCCCAGCCTGCATTGACCCGGGCCCCATGGGAAGCAAGTCGCACGCGGAAAACAGGGCGAGTGGAGTCCAAAAATTTCCGGTGTAGTACTATTTGGATTTTGGCGATCAGGAAAAACATCCAGCTCAGGCGTCCACTAGACACCAGAAGGGAAAGTAAAGAAGCACAGCCGTACCCAGCAGTAGCAACCACGTCCAGATATAATAACAACAACGAACCGCCAGGAAAAATCTTGGCCCGGTACTCTCCCAGACACGTGGGCCCCGCGCGTGGGGCCCACGAGGCACGCGCCGCACGGGCCGAAGAGGAAAAATGATTCGCGACACGACAGCTCGCGCATCGATCGATCGTGGTGGTGGCTGGAATCTCCCCGCTGCTCGAGGAGGAACCGCCGGCCCCCTCGATTGGATCGGCGGCGGCGGCGGCGGCGGGAGGCGGAGCGAGGATCGGCTCTGAGCAATCAGTCAATGGCCGGATGGAGAGGAAGAGGAGGAGGGAGGGCGTACCCGAACGTGGCGAACTGCGCGAGGAAGAAGGGGTACTGGCGGAGCGGCACGAGGGCGAGCTTGTAGAGGACGCGGTTCGCGGTGCCCGTGGCGACCACGGCGGCCGTGGCCAGCGCCACGTCCATCCTGACGCTCCTGCCCTCCACCCCGACCCCGGCCCCGGCGGCGCTCGTCCCCGCCGCCGCGCACGCCGTCGCCGCCTCCTTCCCCCTGCTCCACGGCGCGACACCCGGCCCCGCCCACGCCGCGGCCTCGATGCTCCGCCGCGCGTGCGCGCGCAGAGTCACCCGCGCCTCCCTCCTCGGCAGCCCCAGCGTCGCCGCCGCCGCGGCTCCATTGGCGGCGCGCCCCGACGGGAGACACCGCAGCGGCTGCCGCGCCGTGGACACGCGCGACGACGACGACGACGACGCCATCGCCGGGGACCGGAACTCCGTGCTCTGCTTCCTGCTCTGATGTGCGTGGGCAGTAGACTAGGAATTAGTAGTGGTTGGTGGGATCGAGCGAGAGGAGGGAGGAAGATTCGTCCGGCTGCTGCTGCTGCTGCTGCTGGCAGTTGCTCTGTTTCGCTTGGCCTCTGCTTCGCTCGGCCGCCTATTTGATTTGCTCGGTGGGCTGGACCACGGCTATGGAGGGCTACTGGAGGGGGAATCGGAAAGGGAAGTAGTTTTTGCCGTGTGGTGCTTCATTCTGGTTTCGGAATTTCTTGGGTATATTTGCGTGCAAGTCTGCGTTCAATTCTAGCACGTGGAGTGGAGCATGGATGCCATAGATTTCCTTCCTAGAGTGGTACTCTGGGATTCGAAAACACGCCGAAGTCTCCCTCCTCCTCCTGGCGACACCGGAAACCCTAGGTCAAGCGTGCCGACATCCCCTTCTCCCTTGAACTCGTCGTGTCGTCGCCGGAGAAGCGGCCGGCGAAGCCCCTGCCGGCTCCAGGGAAGGGGCTGGCGAGTCGTTTCGTTGGTTTGTGAGGCATGGCGGCTCAGGCGCCATTGTGTTTGATACTGCTTGCGGCCAAGTTTGGCGCGCAGAGCAGTGCAGAGTGTCGCCCATGTGAACCGGGGAGGGGGGTTGTGTGCTTCTTGAACTTGAAGGCATTGAGTTGTGCAGCGTAACAACACGGACCCAAACATCCGGTTGCACATCGTACACATCAAAGTACTACTTCTCACATCTAGTCTTCCAAAATTGAGGGTTCTCGCCCTAGAACTGTGGGAAATTGAGTTTGAGAAGGGCCCAATTGGAGTGCGGAGAGTGTGGTAGTCTGAGCTCCAGTTTTCTACCCGGATCAATGTGAGGGGCAATAGGGATTTCAAGAGGGGAGATTGGGTACGCACCTTTGACCAAAGGCGGAGGTGACCAACCTGCAACAGCAATTGGATGAGTGGCATACCCACATCGGTCGGATCGCGACATTCGAGGCGCGTCCTCTCCGACAACGGCGGAGGACACGACGGTGTGGCCTGTGTTGACAAATCTCGTCGACGACGCAAGGCACCACGAGCTCGATGCCCCCGGCGAGATCATCGACACCGGGGGTTCAGCTCATAGGGTGGCCATCGCCGGCCTCCACATCTCGAGCGATTGTTGGATCGCGTCGAGCATGGCGTCAAGGGGCGGCGCTCGTGCCATTGACCCTCTTCGCTCGCGCCACAATCTGCTCTTCCATCGCCGCCGCCTGCTTCGCCGATTTGGTTTGGTAGAGGGGTTTCTCCTAGAGGGGATCCGGGACTCTGATACCTCTTGTCACGGGCCTCTAGCCATCTAAGGAGATGGGAGATCTGGGAGCAGGACTGAGGAAGAAGAAGGGGATCTGAGATAGCACGAGGAAGAACAACTTCTCTCGCCCGGGTCTAATTTGTCAGCATACATCATAACCCCTCCTCTCGCGGATGCAGCCGCATTTAACCACCACTGCACGTAGGCTGTCACCAACTTACGCTGGGATATGGACCCACTGGCCAGTGTCTCCTAAGCCTGATCACGCGTCCGCCGCGCTCATTGCGTGTCCCATTGTCCCATCTCCTTCACTGGCTGGTGGGGTCGCCGTGCCATACGCGACCATTGGCGGAGTGTCGTGCAGGCCAACCTGGGCCACGACCCCCCCCCCCCCCCTCCCCTTCCAAAAGTGCAACAAATAATTTACTAGGTAGATTTAGCACTTCAATCCAGCCCACTTGCAGATAAATGATAAAAGCCCATCGAATAAATAGACCGAAGCAATCGCTCTAGCGTAGCCTGCGCCTCATGCTCGTCCATTTCGCATCCACCATCAGCCTTTGTAAATGACGCCCAATCCTGCTCTTCTTAGCTCCTCGTCACCTCGGGTAGATATTGGGTTGCGTGGACGCCCGACAAGCTTCAACTTTAACCCCCGTTCTCGGCTCAGCTGCTCCTCATCTTGTCGATTGGGGTCGCACCCGCACGTCTATGCCGCCGAGGCGCCAACGTTGGCACGCCGTGCGCCAATGTGTTGGTTCGTTTGTCACATACAGTTACTTGGTTAGTGGTTACATACTTGCAGTAGACGCATATCTTATTTTCTTGTCATTTATTTAAGAGTTGAGATATTTTAGTAATTTAGACATCGACTCCACCAATGGATCAATTAGCTGATATAAATTTTCATGTATATTGTGCTTGTTTATACGAAGTTGGCCCCATGGTTTTCACTTTCAGTGAGATTTCGGTGAAATTCACTGAATTTCAGTAATTTCAGCAGACACTGAAATATTACGTTTCGACCAAAATATTTCAGCAATTTCAGTATAGCACAACAATTCCAATATTTTTCAAAATATATTTTAAATTTTTCAAATTTTTATTTGAATTCAAGTGAATATTTCGGTCATTTGGCTGAAATGAAAACTGAAATCACTGAAATTCACTGAATTTCAGTGATTTCGACAGTTGGTGAAATTTTTCTGAAACTGAAATTGAAAACCATGGTTGGCCCCCTCCTACAATTAGCTCACGCTCCGCCACTGTGTGTGACAACCCCCTCTGCCGTATTTAACCACCGCGGCACGCAGGGTGTCACCAACTCACACCGGGACATGGACCCACCGGTCAGTGTCCCCCGCGCCTGATCACGCGTCCGCCGCGTTCATTGCGTGTCCCATCGTCCCATCTCCTTTCACTGGCTGGTGGGGTCGCCGTGTCATACGTGACTGACAACCCCCTCCCGCAATTTGGACTCGTGTGCAACTGCTACTCTACTCACTCACTCACTCATGGTCCATGGAAGTATGGAAGAGTAGGGCCTCGAACTGAAGAACGCTAGTGCCAACTGCCAAGTGACTACGACGAGGCTGGTCGTTAGGCAAATAAAATTACTTGAGCCTGGTCCGTGGAGATTGGAGTCTGCTCTGGCTCAGGAGGGGGGCCAGAGGCCAGAGCCGCCGGGTCGGGTCCCGCTGGATCTTTTGATGGAAAGGGACGGGCACGAGCAGCGGCACCGCGGCGCCACAGGCCGCTGCTGCTGCGGCTGCTATTTCGTGGGCTCCCCTGCCCGTCCACCGCACCACCACCTCGCGCCACCCACCCACGCACCCGTCGCGTCCCCGTTCGCGCGGGCCCCGCGACGGCGCGGCCGTATCCGCCAAAGGATGGCGCGACGCGGGCGGTCACCGCTTACGTCGTCGTGGCCAGTGACGAGGGCGAGCGTGTGCCGCTGGGAGTCGAATCTGGCTTGTCGTTGGCACGTGGTCAGGTCATCGCTGACGCTGAGGCACGCAGCCAAAGACCAATGCGGAAGAAGAAGGCCGGACGAGGCAGGCCGCCACCACCTTCCCGTCACTGCCTGCATGTCGCGACGTGCTGGGTGCGTGGGTGGTGTGCCTTTCTTTGCTCTCGGTCTCTTCTTTTTGGTGGCCCGACACGCCACCTCCCCTGGGCCCCGCGCGTGATCGTGCCTTGCCTTGGCCTATTCGGTAATTATTCTACTACCGGCTATGCTACCCTGAAAAAAAATATAATCATTCTACCGGTCCACGGTAAAATTGGTCTCCACTTCGATATTTGAGCCGAGCCATCCGTTTACACGCACTTGTTTGGTTGTGGTTCAGGCATGATCGGTCGATCAGAGCTTCTTGGAGTGCACGAGGTAGGCGACGGCGCCGGAGGTGGCGAGCCGCATGACGGTGTCGTCGGAGACCCAGTCGAGACCCGACAGGACCCGCTTGGCCACCAGCGCGCACATGGGCGCGCCGAACAGGAACATGAGCAGCTCCATCGTCGCCTTCCCGAAGTTGAAGCTGTCCCGCTTCACCAGCTCCCGGCTCATCTTCGCAAACTCCTCCTGCTTCACCTTGCCACTCCCCACTCAACCGGATCTTGTTGAAGACTTGGAAATGAAGTTGTCCTTCTTCTTGAAGAACTTCTTCATTTTATTCTCATCATTGGAGTCGTAGTTCTTACTCTTGCCTTTGCCATGGTTGTTTCATGAACCATATCTTTCACTGGCACGGATTCCAGCTTCCCAGAGAGGGTAGTCCGAAATGAAATGTCCTGGATTTTTGTACTTGAGGCAGGTGTAATCTCCAGTAGGTTTTGATGAAGATTTTGAACCGCCAAAGTTGCTGGATCCTTTCTTCAGAAACTGATTTTTCTTGTGAAGGCGCTGGGATCTTTGCGTGATTAATGCGAGATCTTTGCTGATCCTTTCTGGGTCATCTGTATCTTCTTCGGCATTTCCTTCCGAGGAAGAATCAGCCACAACCTTGAGAGCATGACTTTTGTGGTGGCTTGAGCCATAGAGATCTCTCTTTTCTTCTTCTTGTTCCTCATGGGTGTTTAGCCTTTCCATGATATCAACAGAGTCGAGAACTTTGAAATTGGCTCATTCCCCAATTACCGGAACTAGTGTGTCGAATGAGCTGTCAAGAGACCGGAGCGGTTTCTTCACAACTTCGTGATCAGTGATGTCTTTGGCGCTGAGACCATCCAGCTCGTTTGCAATGTCACTCAGACGATCGAAAGTTTGCTAACAACTTTCATTTCCGATTCGCTTGAACCGATTGAACTTCACCCGAAGAGTATCAATGCGAGCTTCTTTCTGTACTGAAACACCCTTGTTTATCTTTCGAGAATATCCCACAATTCCTTTGCAGTTTCACACTGACGATAGCGAAATAATTGAGCACGAGAGAGGGCCACCAATTTCATCTTTAGCTTGAACGTCCATCTGAATGAGTTTCTTCTCGCGTTCAGTGGGGACCTGGGGCACTTCAACCGTGAATCCAGTCTGCACCATGTTCCACATATCATCATCAATAGCTCGGAGACGGATCTTCATCTTCTATTTCCAGAAGGGATAGTCCGTCCCATCGAAGACGGGAATCTTGAGGTGCGACTTGTAGCTCATAGGTGGTTAGACGAAAATGAGCAGAATCAAGGAGTACCTTGCTCTGATATTAATTGTAGGAACGAAGTATGTCTACCAGAGGGGGGTGAATGGGAGTTTTAAAATTTCTTCGAAAATCTCAAAACTCTCGAAACCCAGCAGCGAAGCGAATGAAAACAGAGTACAACGAGCGAATACAAGCTAACAAATGGAAACTAAAAGCATGCATCGAGACAAATCACATGATTGAACCAGTTCAAATGTAAAGAGGAGAAGTAGAGGTAACCAGTGATGCTCGATGGCGACAAGGAATTTGGTAGACCAGTTCGCCCTTCTGCACAAGGACTATGTCTGGTTGGAGGGGTTGTGATTTAACACAGAAGATAAACTCTCTTCGCCCTATTCTCCTCGACAATTGGTTCGTCAACCAATGTCGATTACTCATTATAGATACTTGAGGCGATCTCTGAACCTTTACAGACTTCTTCTTCGAGAACCACTATAACATCCCAAAATTTTAAATTTTGCAATGTTATATTAAATAGATAGTTTTGATTGATTGTTTGATTGTTGTGTGATTGATTGACTGGAAGTGAGTGAAATTCGAAACTTTTTGAAAGTTAAATGAGAGGGAATAAAAGGACTTTCCCAAACTTTCATTTTTTTTGCATTTGTAATCTGCATGAATTCAGATTCATTTCATCATAAAACCCTAGAGAGAAGATGACATGATTCTTCCATTTAATTAAATGAAAAAGGGTTTTGAAAAGATTTGAATTTCATTTGGAAATATTTTAAATTCAGAAACTTTAAGCAACTCAATGATTTTCATGAGAGAAGATAAAATGACTTCTTCAAAATATATGAAATATGAGTTGGAAGTTTAAAAGGATCAAATTTAAAGTCCTTTTGAAATTAATTTTCTCAATTTGGAGTTATTTGAGTTTTATTCAAATTATTTTCTCCAAAAATAAAATATATGGAAAATAGGGTAAAATGATTCCCTACATCATAAAATTGGAGAGAAATAAATTTGAATTAATTTTGGTATTTTGAAAATGTTTTTATTGATATTTTATTGCACCAAGAGCACCCTTTGCTTTATTTGAATTTTTGCATATTTTATTTGATGTTATAAAATGTTCATGTCGTAGTGAATCTTTTTTTGAAAATTTTGATATATTATATGCCTATATAATATTTTTATTTATTTTGTTTTTGATTGTCTGAAAAAAATGTTTGAAAAAAGACTTCCGTGTGCAGAATCGGGCGAAGGCCCACTGCCCACGACGCCGCCGCCTTCCTCCCGTACGCGACCGGACTCGCCGGAGTCCGAGCGCGCCACGCCGTCGGCAGCCCCTTCCCCACGCCTCCCGAGGCCCCCTGACCCCCCCTTTATAAAGCCTCGCCGCCTCCTCCTCCTCCCGCTTCGCCGCCACAGATGCTCCAACACACAGATCTGCCAGCATCCGCCGCTGCAGATCGCCGCCTCCGCCCTCTGCCGATCCGCCGCCGCTGCCCCGGTCACTGAGGCCATTGCCCGCCCAGATTTCAAGCGCCGAGCCGCTACTGCCGTTCGCCGCCTCGACGCCGAGCCGCCTGCGTTCGCCGGCGTTGACCAAAACGGTAAAACCGCCCCGGTCTGGTTTTATTTTAGGCTATGGTTTATTTTCGGTTTTCTCTAAAAAAAACCCAACAGTTGGTTATCCAGTGGACGTTCGCTATTTAGGGTTCTGTAGCGAACTCATTCATTAGGTTAGATCTGTTTAACGAACGTTCGGTTTTTAGTTTTCTTCTTTTTCTGTTAATTTTCGTCAGGGACCTATCTGTGATTAAAGTTCTTATAGATTAGTCCCTCTGTTTCAAACTAGCACAACTTTTCGCTCGTTTGTCCAAATCCAACAAAACCAACGCCCACTTCTTCGTTATGATCCCCTCTATCCAGTTAACCAACTTAAACATGTTTTTGAAAATTCCAAATTTGTTTTCAAACAAATTTGAATTCAAACTTCTTTTGTTCATAACTCGAGTTTTATAACTCCGATTTAGTTGATTCTTTTTTGCAAATTGAAGCTTTTGACCTAAACTTTCTGATGATGCCAAATTCACTTAATTTTGTTATTGTTAGAAATTGTTTTATGTTGCAAGAGTTATTTGCTTAGTTTGATGTTTTCCGAATTGTCTTCTTCGTTCTTTCCGATCTTTTGAGTGATTTCTTATGTGTGGTTACTATTGCTTGCTCACGATAGATTGACCGGAGTGTAACGAGTCGAACTATCAGGAGTTATGAGTGCGAATCATCTTCATCAACAGTACAAGGCAAGTTCGCACTTTGATCATATCCCTTTATTACCCAGTTTTTATGCATTAGTTTCAACCCTCAAACATTGCATGAGTAGGATTGATAACATGTGGGTGTTGGGAAGTAGTTGATGAGGTAGAACCTATTGTCCTTTATATCAAACCCTTGGGAGTTACTTCTACGTTATGCTTATATCGCTATGCTATGCTCGTAGACGTGGATTGGTTCGAGAGAATACATGAAAGATGTGAGAGTTATTGTTAACTAAGGTTTAAGTTAAGGTGGGAACTTTAATACACATCTGGGTGGATTGGTTGGGGCACCCTGGAGCACCCAGTGGTTTGCCCGGGCACCTGGAGAACCCAGTGCTTGCCCAAGGGGATCCCGGAGGACCCGTGTGATCACCCTATGGAATGCCACCCAGGCTCAAAGGGATCATAAGATTATTCATGCTAGAAACTTCCGTGTGCAGCCACAAGCTATTATGGGCTCTAGCATAGTTGAGTATGTTTTCAGTGGTAGGCTAGCAGATGTAGAGGGAAAGTAGGTGTAACTGTCTACCCAGAGTAAAGAGTTAATGCTTCTGAAATACTGTGTCTCGGTCATCCGTTTCTCAAACACCATGTTGTGCGACAAATCAAACGGAGGAGATCGAGTCTTGTGGGGAAAAATGCGCAAACCTCTGCAGAGTGTACAAACTAATCATGATTAGCCGTGTCCCCGGTTATGGACAACTTGAGTATCTGGTTCTTGAATTATCATGTTGATCTCAACACTTTATTTAATTAATTTGATTGGGTTAATGATTATTATTTTGGGATTGAGTTGGAGGAACCTTCTCAATAATTTTTCAACCAATTTTGTAGTTAAATAAAATATATTCTTTTGATGTAGGGAAAAATTGGCTTTTCGCAAAAACATTTCAAACTTAGAGCTTTTCACCAGCCAAATATGCATGTAGTGATAGCTATTATTCATCATTATCCTATGGTGTGAATTTGCCAGTACATTCAATGTACTGACCCTTTGTGGCTGCAACGTCTCATGTTGCTGGAATCTTATGACGAGTAAGTGATACGTTAGGGTTACGATTTCTACACTCAACTTTGCCGTTGGTGTTGATGGGAGTCCACAACCTTGTTGTTACTTCCGCTATTTGGATTGAGGTAATAGTATTTACGTTACTTTATACATGTGATTTACCTCTGTTACAAATCCTCGAGTACTGTGTGTGTCAGCATACCGATCCAGGGATGACACTTAAGCACAGAGACTTGACCGTCTGAGGTCGGGTCGCTACAACCACAATTACTCTTGGTCTGTGAAGAAATTGACACCTAACCATCTAGAGAGTCTGCAGCTCTCAAAAGTAATAGGCAAAGCGTACTGGACTTAAATTCGAGTGATGCTGAACCACTATCTAATTTTTTGGCTCTAGTGGTTTTCTCTTGGTGGATTTTAAACTCAAATCACTCTGGAGAGGGGGTTGCTCAACAATCTTCTCACAATCAAACGGAGCAGCCATCGAACAATGCCGGTGCGGGGTGGCTATTTATAGCCGCAGCCTTCCCAGGTGGGAAATGACCATTTTGGGCACATGGTCCAGCCAACGGCCAACTGACACGTTCACAACGGTTGGATTTCAAGAGAAACGGTAAAATTACTTGAGGAGCAAGTAATGCTAACTCCTCGGTTAGAGACAAATCTCTTGCAGCGAAGAAGATCACAGTCTGTTGCTGGCAAGTATTTGCCCGGAACACAAAGAGATTCCTCTCGCAACTTTCATATGACTTGGGTTTAGCATCAGAGAATCAAAGCTTCGGACACTACACCCCTATTAGTAGTATGGTGATCATGTGACTCAATAAAGAAAAGAGAAACAACGAAATAAATGCTACATCTTCATTTCGTCTTCAATCTTCTTGGACGCAGTCACTTCCTTCGGACGTACACCAAACCAATTGGTTTGTGTCAACAATTTTTGAGGGGTCTCTCTTGTTATCATAATCTTCGGTGATAACCCTTACTTCCATGCAGGGGATTATCTTCGGCGTTTGAATCAAACTCCTCTTGACTCTAGGGACCTGTTACTCTGTGTGCACTAGCAAACACATAAGTCACATGTTGTTTATGTCAACAAACTTCAAAACATAAGGAGGCAAATTATTGCACCAACACCTTTGTCGTAGTGCACATTCTCTCGTGGGTTCGATAACTCATGGTCACTCCATAGGGGAAAGGCACGAAAAGCTTCTACTATCAAAACCGGAGCTTAAAGATCATCACCTGTTCAATATCTTTCACACTAAATCTCTCCCCAACGCAAGAAACCCCCAAATCTGAGTGACGTGACCATACGTTGCCAGCGTGCACCCTGCAATGGCAGGCCGCAGTGTAAGGGCATATTTATCCCTAAGGTGTTTTGGTGATTGATGAAAATGCCTTTGCGGACTAATCGTGTGCGTTGAGTTTTTCAGAGATTCATTGAGGGAGTCCCGGATTAGGGGGTGTCCGGATAGCCGAACTATCACCGTTGGCCGGACTCCTGGACTATGAAGATACAAGATTGAAGACTTCGTCCCGTGTCCGGATGGACTTTCCTTGGCGTGGAAGGCAAGCTTGGCGATACGGATATGTAGATATCCTACCATTGTAACCGACTCGTGTAACCCTAACCTATCCAAAGGTCTATATAAACCGGAGGTTTTAGTCCGTGGGACGAACAACAATCATACCATAGGCTAGCTTCTAGGGTTTAGCCTCCTTGATCTCGTGGTAGATCTACTCTTGTACTACCAAGATCATCAATATTAATCAAGCGGGAGTAGGGTATTACCTCCATCGAGAGGGCCCAACCTGGTAAAACATCGTGTCCCTTGTCATTGTTACCATCCGCCTAGACGCACAGTTCGGGACCCCCTACCCGAGATCCGCCGGTTTTGACACCGACATTGGTGCTTTCATTGAGAGTTCCTCTATGCCGTCGCCGTCAGGAAGGATGCCTCATCCCGTCTTTAAAGACGATACTATCGCCAAAGGAGCCTTGGCCACTGGTCAGACTCTTCGGCTAGGTGGTTTTCTTATGACCGCCAGTTCGGCCACCGCGCCGACGATGACCTCTCGAGTCATCGAAACCAATCTTCACGTTAATTCAAAACTTGCCGAACAGTTGGATCCGATCGAGCTCTCCTCCGTAAACGAGCTCTTGGATCACATCGCCGCCCTGGGAGTCGCCACAGACTACGACCGGATCGGGCCTAAAACCGATCTGAGAGAGATCAACTCTCCCCAGGCTACCCATCATGTTGCTGTGATAGAGGAGCAATACGGAGATTCTTCTTCTATCTTAAGGACTAGCTACGTCCGGATTCCCTATCCCTCCATGCCGGATTCCCGCAGAGGAACGGATGTCGATCAAGCCCTGAACTTAAAGTCAGGCGGCGGGTTGGATTCATTGGATAGCATTCAAAAATCCAAACTTCCGAGTTCGGAAACTTCTCGGCCCCTGAGTCTTAAATTGGACGGGGTTCCGGATCTAGTTCCATCCGCCCACCCAAACATTAGCGATCTCTCTTGAATTTGGCAAGAGCCCGCTGAAACAGTACATCATTATTGGGCCAGATTCCTCCTGGTTATGGACAGGATAAAGGACTGCCGAGAGGAGGACGCAATCCCACTTTTCTGCAATAATTGCACGGACAAGAGAATCCTATACGCCATAAGTCGTCGCGAAATTACACGCTTTGCTGACTTGGTGACCATAGTACAAAAGTATTGTGCGATGGAGAGTGCCTGGAAAACCGAAAGTAAATTTTGGGATAATCCGGCCCCGAATACATCCCTAATCCGAAATAAAAGGGTGCATCATTACCAAGCACCTGGGTTAAACACCAAAAAACCAAAACCCCCTAAAGGGTACAGAACCGTACTGGAGGGTTGGCTAAACAGACCCTGCAAAATTCATAGCACAGAGGGCGCCACTCCAACTCATAGCCTTCGAGCATGTTGGATACTACGGCAGGTGGCCAAAAGTGGCGAAGAGCTTCTAGCTTCAGAATCCCAGCCCAGCAGCACCAATACGGTGTTAACAGTCTTCAAGACTTTCGCATCAAATAACATGCGGAAACGAACACTCCGCAACCTGCCGAAGTCTACCAAGTAGCAACAATAAATCCATGGAGTGACACGGCTATTACGTTTAATGCCAGTGACGAACCCAAATTCCGAACAGCCCGAGCACCAGCCGCATTGGTCCTCAGTCCAATAGTGGACGGCTTTCGCCTTACTAAGGTACTCATGGATGGCGGGAGTGGACCAAACCTCATCTATGAGGAAACCCTCCGAAAAATGGAAATAGACTGGAACCGCATTGAGCGAAGCAGCACAACCTTTAGAGAAATAATCCCTAGCCGGAAGCATGCTGCAGGAAAAATCACACCGACGTAGTGTTCGCTCGCGGACAATTACAGGTCCGAGGAGGTCACATTTCAAGTGGCCCTGCTCAGCAGCGGATATCACGCTTTATTAGGGCGAGAGGCATTCACAATTTTTCAAGCTATACCCCATTATGGGTACATGAAGCTTAAAATGCCCGGACCTAACGGAATCATCACTCTCGCTAGTGATCCGAACATAGCACTCCACGCCGAAAATAAGACAGCCGCACTAGACCTCGAGGCACTATCCGAAGCCCTAGCGGCCGAGGAACTCAATGCGATGCGCTCCACGGTGAACAGGGACGATGTGATACTTGATAAAAGATCCAAGCCCACCTCTTTTAAACCAGCGGATGAAATAGTCAAATTCCAAGTCCACCCAACGGACCCTGCAAAGACGGCCTCCATTGGGGCACAATTAAACCCTGATGTAGACGCCGCACCACGAGAATTTCTACGAGAAAACTGGGACATCTTTGCCTGGCACCCTTCAAACATGCCAGGAATCCCACGTCGGCTGGCCGAGCACAGCCTAAATATCCTAAAAGGATTCAAGCCAGTCAACAGGCTCTTCGGCGCTTTTCCAAACCCAAGAGACAGGCCATGGGAGAGGAGCTAGCCAAACTTTTGGAAGCCGGATTCATCAGAGATATAAAACATCCGGACTGGCTAGCAAATCTGGTGATGGTACCAAAGAAGGACAAATCTGGCGCCTATGTGTTGATTTCAAAGACCTTAATAAGGCTTGCCCAAAGGATCCCTTCCCCTCCCTCAAATTGATCAAATTATCGACGCCTTCTGCAGGACACGACTCATTGTGCTTCCTCGATCGTATCTGCTACCACCAAATCAAGATGGCGGAGCAGCACCAAGCTGCAACAACATTCATCACTCCATACGACCCATTCTTCTTCAACACAATGCCCTTCGGGCTCAAAAACGCCAGCGCAACATATCAGCGCATGATTCAGACATGTCTGGCAAACCAGATCGGCAAAACAGTGGAAGCATATGTAGATGACGTGGTCGTCAAAACCAAGCATGTCAAAACTCTAGTAGATGACTTGAGGCTCACATTCGACAATCTTCGAAAATATGACATCAAGCTCAATCCGGAAAAATGCGTCTTCGGCGCTCCAACCGAAAGCTCCTGGGCTTCATTGTGTCCGTAGAGGAATTGAAGCAAACCCAGCCAAGATCCGAGCTCTGTCACAATTGGATATTCCAAAAGACCTCAAACAAATACAAAATTGATCGGATGCGAGCGGCTCTAAGCCGCTTTATTTCCCGCTTGGGAGAAAAGGCGTTACCCTTTACCGCCTCCTCCGCGCACGAACACTTCGAGTGGACGGATGCCGCCACGGCCGGACTCGGAGAAATAAAGGCCATTTTGGCAACAAATCCGGTCCTGGCCGCGCCCAACGTGGGCAAAAACCAATGCTATTATATATCGCCGCAACACATCAAGTTGTCAGCGCGGTGCTCGTCGTCGAACGAGAAACGGACGGACACCGGTTCCCTCTTCAAAAACCGGTTTACTATGTGTCCACTGTCCTAACTCCATGCAAGTTCCGGTACCCACACTATCAAAAGATAGCATACACAGTGTTCATGGCATCCCGGAAGCTGCGACACTACTTTCAAGAGTGTTCGATAACGGTAGCCTCCGAAGTACATCTTAACGACATTATAAACAACCGCGACGCGATGGACCGGATTGCTAAATGGGCCATAGAGCTCCTTCCATTCGACATAACCTATAAGCCACGACGAGCCATCAAGTCGCAGGTTTTGGCCGACTTCGTGGCCGAATGGACCGAAGCTGAACTCCCTAAAGAGTACGACGCATACTCCAATTGGATCATGCACTTTGACGGCTCCAAAATGTTGGCCGGCCTGGGGGCTGGCGTCGTCCTGACGTCCCCAACCGGGACACAGTCCAATACGTTCTTGAGATAATGTATACGGACTCCAACAACGCAGCCGAATACGAGGCCCTTCGCACGGCCTCCGGATGGCGATCTCCATGGGCATTAAACGCCTAGAGGTGCGCGATTCAACCTCGCGATATCTCAAATAAACGGAGACTTTGATGCCAAAGATCCGAAAATGGCAGCGTATCGCAATGCGGTCCTAAAATGTCAGCACAACTCAAGGGCTCGAATTTCATCATATAGCCCGGGATAACAACCAGGCGGCGGACATATTGGCACGCATCGGTGCAAAACGCGATGCCGTCCCGCCCAACATCTTCCTGGAACGGCTATTCAAGCCATCCGTACTATGGGAAGGGGTGTCCGGAAATCACAATCCGGACCCAACCGCACTGCCTGACGCCGAACACTCTGACACAATCGGAGGCTCTGCCACCGAGATAACACCCTCCGCCCACGAAATAATGGTGGTTATCGCTCCGTGGACGGAGCCATTCCTAGCCTACCTAACTAGGCAGGAACTCCCCGAAGACCAAAATGAGGCTCGCTGCATAGTACGGCGATCTAAAGCCTATAAAGTTCATGAGGGAGAGCTTTATAAGAAAAGCACAACAGGAGTCCTTCAAAGGTGTATCTCCGAAGAGGAAGGGCGAAATCTCCTGGCTGAAATTCATGCCGGACTGGGTGGGCACCACGCCGCAGCCTGGGCCCTTGTAGGCAAGGCCTTCCATACAGGATTTTATTGGCCGACGGCCCGGGCAGATGCGCAGGATGTAGTCCAACGATGCGTCGGTTGCCAGCTTTTTGCTAACCAAAGCCACATGCCACCCACCACCCTCAAAACTATACCCATCACCTTGTCGTTCGCGGTCTGGGGGCTTGACATGGTTGGACCCCTTAAGGGGGGAACTCACAAGCAAAAATACCTATTGGTCACGGTGGATAAATTCACCAAATGGATAGAGGCCAAACCTGTTAAAACGGCCGAATCCGGACCGGTGATAGACTTCATATCAGGGGTAGTTCACCGTTACGGTGTTCCCCACAGTATCATCACTGATAACGGCACCAACTTCAAGGCCGATGAGGTCAAATTATGGTGCAAAAACATGGGCATCAAGCTCGATTACGCCTCAGTCTATCACCCTCAAACCAACGGCCAAGTCGAACGAGCAAACGGTCTAATCATGAGCGGCATTAAGCCCGACTAGTGCGGTCCTCAAGGAATCTAACACGACCGGGTTGAGGAGCTCGACTCAGACTGGGGCTGCGGACCACGCCGAATCATACTACCGGATTCACACCATTTTTTATGTTGTACGGTGCAGAGGCAGTCCTGCCCTGCGCCATAATACATGACTCACCTTGCGTGCGCATGTATGAAGAAAGAGAAGCCGAGCTCGATCGGCAGGACAGTTTGGACGCATTGGAGGAGGAGCGCGATGTGGCAAAAGTTCGTTCCGCATTCTATCAACAGCAGGTTCGAAGATATCAAAGCAGGGAAGTACGAGCCAAAGCTTATAACGTTGGCGAACTAGTTCTACGCCTGCCGGACAAGAAAAAGGACAAACTCAAGCCCAAATGGGAAGGTCCCTTCATCATCGACCAGGTCCTGACCGGCGGAGCATACCGTCTGCAAACGCGCCGGATAACCGACTCGAGCCGAACCCATGGAACGCAGCCCGCTCTGAAGATTCTACGCCTAAGCGCCGGACTCCAAGTTCGTTTCCTTCCTCCGTCCACATTTTCTATTTTTGCCGTCTTTTATTTCTCTCCTTCCTCCTCCTTCTTCCTGTAGCCTTTAGAGGCTCGTTTGCGCTTTGTTCGCACATATTTGACGCGCTGTACGCGCTCAATATACCTGGGGGCTTCTTTACCAGAAGCTTATTTATACGGGCTTCATGCCCAACACATGCGTCAAACTTCCGCATGTACCTTTTATTCACCATTATATGCATCGATATGACTTAAGTTTTGGCCAAGCTGGGTTGCTCGCCCTGTGCTTACCCCTCGCTCCCGATTGTTTGGCTAGGTGGTAAAGGGAGCACCTCTGTGATTGTTACTGCCGGGTCAGCCGGATGTGTACCTCAGACTGGGTGAAGCCGAAAGCTAGCGTTCTTAAGGGAATATTCGGTCGGTGAACTGAAAGATGATTTTAACTATTTACCCATCTGCCCCGGATGATTTTCTGCTTTCCTAGCAGTTTTGACATGCACTTTAGGGCATGCATCCCAAATAAAGGAACCCTTAACGGAACTATTCTCCTGGAAGATGTTTCTTACTATCCATGTAATATAACATAACTAGTTGGGCACTTGTCCGATACAGCAATAATGACCCCTCGCCTTGTCTCCATGCATACCCGGTTCTTATATAACCACGAAGGTATTCGGACACACTCCGACTATTGGGTCCCGAGGTCGAAGCAAAAGGTCCGCTATGACAAACGATCTACAATCCGCTAGAAGACATTTTTCATGTCATATTTTACATAGTCAACTCGACTCATTGTATTCCTCCTCAATGCCATCTAATAGGCTATCTAATTTACAATCTTGTTGGGAATACTTGGCGCCAATTCTACTTGGCCGTACACTAACTTACAGGATCTCCTTCCCATCAGCCCCACAGTCCAACCTCGCCATGTGGTTTGGGTCAGCCTCGTGTACCGCGTCTTTACCATGGCCCAGCCTCCTGGCGCCTTTGACGGCAGGCTGATATCTTCCATAGTCGGAAGCGCCGCCGTGCTCCTTGAAGCCGCTCTGCCAGCTCCCCAATGCCTTCGGCGGGGAGATAGATGGCCACAAGGCTGGCCGACGCTTTTCATCACCTGCCGAACTCGTTCGTGCAGCCGACGCAGTTCGGGAAGAAGATCACCAAGAACTGGCATCTCCTCCTCGGACGACACTGTGAGCAAACCTACATACATGTTTATGTTAGTCGCCTTCCTCGCCGAACTCTTTCAAAGTTCGCCAAGCACTTACTTAAAATGCCGCGACGAAGTCGCCGATTCTCCTTCTGAGTCGGACAACCGGGCACAAACATCCTTTAGTTCCTCACCCAGTTTGGTGTTGGCATCTTGAGGTTATTTTTCTCCGCCGCACTCGTAAGAACGCTCGCCGCCTTTAGCTGGCGCAAGAGCTGTTGCTTGTCCGGATCTAGTCCGCGCCATCTACAATATTTTTGTCAGACTTACATACCCGCCGCACTTCATAAACTATTTAACTTTTGAAGCATATATTACCAGAGGGGGTCTCTGTGGCTCCCCCTGTAGCAGCTAGTGCGGCCTCAAGTTGGGCCTTGCATTCTTCAAGCTCCTGGGACAGTCGGGTATTCTTTTTTGTAAGATCCTGCATAACAAATGATCCTTAAATCATTTATTCTAACTATTTTAAGTCTCGGGGGCTATTGGCATATATAACTGTCAAGTTTCCTCACCCGTATGTCCTTTACATACTGCTCTGTGGCTCTGGCTAGATCATCTTGAGCGGCACGGAGGTGCGCATCTCCCGAATTGAAGGCATTCAAGGCCTCTTGGGAGAAACATGCGTCACAAAGAACTGTCCGGCGGCGCCTGTGATTCATGGCGCTCTCCACCTCGGAGTTGGTGGCGGACAATCTGTCGGCATCCTCTGTCGGAGGAGCATCCGATGTACGCCTCGTGCTCGCCTCCGCTTCTGGACCCGGCTTTGGAGCCTGGCTGGCGGAGGTTCGATTGGCAACCCCTCCGGACTCAGTCCAGCGAGCGCTCTTTTTCCTGAAAAGAGCATCAGCGTTAGTACGCCTTCCAAGAATCAATCCTAGGAACATGGTGACACGCCATACCATTGTGGCGGAGTTTCGATCCGGACCACACTTCTTTTTAGCTCTGCGGCCGTCGCCCTTGTTGGCCAGCCGCCGCGGGCTCGGCCTCCTGCCTCGAAGGCACCCCCTGCGAAACACCATTGGTATACGGTGATCAAGAAATAAGCACGGTTGGGTCATTATCAGAGTATTGGGACCTCGGTCTCGCCACTGTGAGGTGGAAGTATTCCGGTAATTGGCGTGATGGCAACCAAAGCATTGTCGATGCTAAGTTGGTGGAACACCCGTCGATCAATTCCACCTTTATATCCGGATCCTCTTGGAGGTCGATCGAGGGACCGCTCCGGATCCTTGGGTTGTGGGGCGGGCTGTGTATCTTCTCCACATCCGCGCAATTCTGCGCAGAAACCATGAAATGAGATATTTAACCACGGGAACATGGATCGGACAGGCCACAAAGATGTTTGCTTACCCAACTTCGAGGATTATTCGAAGAAAACTCCCTCAGTGGATTGACGCGGAGGAAATCCTCCTCCTCCCCTTTATACATGGCAGACAAGGTCTTCACCAGTTCGATGACCGAACCCGGCCCTTTGCGGCCATGGCGGGTGGCATCGTCCTCCCCGTTGAAGTCCCACATGGGGTGGCCCCTATATTGGAGCGGCTGCACTCCCCTCATAATGCAGATTGCCATGACTCCAATCATGGTCAATCCGGCATGAGTCAGTAATCTTATTCGGCTCATCAAGTAAAGGACATCCCGGTCATTTCCCCTATGGGGGCTCCGAGGGCACCAGCTTAGGCGCTTCTTCAGAGGAGCGTTGCTAAACTCCGGAAGGCCGTTCCGAACAGGATCCGGCAGCGGGACGTCCTCCATGTAAAACCATTCCGAAGCCTAGTCTTCAGACGCCTTCTTCAGGGTTCCAGATAGATATCCGGTCCCGGCGATGCGCCATAGTTCGGCTCCGCCCACTTGATATATTGACCCCTCATGAGAACGGGGTACTAGGCAGAATAATCTCTTCCACAGCGCGAAATGAGCCTCGACGCCCAGGAACAGTTCGCAAAGGGCCACGAAGCCCGCGATGTGCAAAATGGAGGCAGGCGTAAGGTGGTCCCACTAGAGGCCGTAGAACTCCAAGAGCCCCCGGAGAAACGGATGGATTGGAAATCCGAGTCCTCTTACTAGATAAGAGACGAAGCATACCCGCTCTCCTTTTGAGGGATCGGGGACACTCTCCGCTTGCTTTCCGCCCTTGTAGGTGGCAAGTCCGGCTCGAACCGGAACCATGAAGGCCGGGGGAAGAAATCCCTTGGTTTGGAGTATAACTAGCTCGCTATGCGGGGGACTGAGCATCTCTCCAATTTCAGGCTGAGGGCTGGGCGCGAGAGGAGGAGCCGCGTCGACCGTCCATGATGTAATAGGCTTTGGTCGAGGCGCCCGATGAAAGCTCATGAAGGGGATGGTGTGACTCAGATCTAGATCCTCGCCCTTTTATAGGCAGCTCATTTACGCAGCTAGGGGTAAGTGTAAAATACCACGGCTTTTCGCATTCATTCAAACACGTGGAAGATGGCCATTATTGGGCGAGAAGCCAAGGAGCGCAGCATTTATCGAAGCGGACACTATTCGACAAGTATATGGAATTTGGAGAAGAACCTCCTCGCAATGCGAAGACAATCAACGCCACGGACTCATCATCATTGAAGCCTGGTTCGGGGCTCTTGAGGAGTCCGGATTAGGGGTGTCCGGATAGCGAACTATCACCGTTGGCGGTGACTCTGGACTATGAAGATACAAGATTGAAGACTTCGTCCCGTGTCCGGATGGACTTTCCTTGGCGTGGAAGGCAAGCTTGGTGATACGGATATGTAGATCTCCTACCATTGTAACCGACTGTGTAACCCTAACCTATCCGGTGTCTATATAAACCGGAGGGTTTTAGTCCGTGAGGACTAACAACAATCATACCATAGGCTAGCTTCTAGGGTTTAGCCTCCTTGATCTCGTGGTAGATCTACTCTTGTACTACCCATATCATCAATATTAATCAAGCAGGAGTAGGGTATTACCTCCATCGAGAGGGCCCGAACCTGGGTAAAAACATCTTGTCCCTTGTCTCCTGTTACCATCCGCCTAGACGCACAGTTCGGGACCCCCTACCCGAGATCCGCCGGTTTTGACACCGACATTCATCCTTTGGCACGAGACGATTCCCTCCCCTCGGAGTTTGAAGTGAAGACGGTGTATCCCTTTCGATTCAGTTTTGGTGGACTAGTTTCGTAGGAGTCACCGTGCTATCAAGAGGGGGTCCGCTTTGGTTTGGCGAGGGTGGAATCAACACGTACACGTCCCTTGCACACCCTCCGAGCCTTTCCGCTTCAACGAAGAGCTCATTCCCCTTCTTTTGTGCTTCTTCTGGTCCCAGCGGCAGTACCGCGTGCCACAACGGTAGTACCGCTTGAGTGCTACAAGCGGCAGTACCGCTCCACAACGGTAGTACCGCTTGGAGCTCTCCGCCGTAGTACCGCTGCGGCTTCGTGCTACTACCGCCTCGACTCGAGGGTTCTTTTCTCGTGTCGGGTTTTGCGGTACTAGTTGCGGTTGTAGAGGCGGTAGTACCGCTCTTAAGCGGTAGTACCGCTCTGGGTCCAGCGGCAGTACCACGAGGGGGAGCGGTAGTACCGCTGGGGCCAGCTCTAGTACCGCTGCCCCCTGTGGTAGTACCGCCCTCTGCGGGGCTGCCTTGGGGGTAACGGTTGGATTGTTCCCCCCACTATAAAAGGGGGTCTTCTTCCCCGAAGTTGACCTACCTCTTCCCCCATAAGCTCCATTGTTGCTCCAAGCTCCATTTTCGCCCGATCTCTCTCCCTAGCCAATCAAACTTGTTGATTTTCTTGGGATTGGGTGAGAAGGCCCCGATCTACACTTCCACCAAGAGAAATTTGATTCCCCCCACTAATCCCTAGCGGATCTTGTTACTCTTGGGTGTTTGAGCACCCTAGACGGTTGAGGTCACCGTGGAGCCATAGTCCATTGTGGTGAAGCTTCGTGGTGTCGTTGGGAGCCTACAATTAAGTTGTGGAGATAGCCACAAGCTTGTTTGTAAAGGTTCGGTCGCCGCCTTCAAGGGCACGAATAGTGGAATCACGGCATCTCACATTGTGTGAGGGCGTGAGGAGAATACGGTGGCCCTAGTGGCTTCTTGGGGAGCATTGTGCCTCCACACCGCTCCAACGAAGACGTACTTCCCCTCAAAAGGAAGGAACTTCGATAACACATCCTCGTCTTCACCGACTTCACTCTTGGTTATCTCGTGCCTTTACTTGTGCAAGCTTATTTGTGTTGTATCCCTTGCTTGCTTGTGTGCTTGTTGTTATTGCATCATATAGGTTGCTCACCTAGTTGCATATCTAGGCAACCTACCTTGATGCAAAGTTTAATTTGGTAAAGACAAGCTAAAAATTGTTAGTTGCCTATTCATCCCCCCTCTAGTCAACTATATCGATCCTTTCAATTGGTATCAGAGCCTCGTCTCTTTATTAAGGACTTTGCTGTCCGAAGAGTATATGGTTGACACCATAGACGGCGGGGAGGAGCACTCCGGTGTGAATCCGTTCTCGTCTTCGGCCGATGGGGGAACCGTGGTCTCTCGTGAGGAATTCGATGTGGCTTTGGACACATTGAAAACCTCCATGACGACCGAGGTTGAAAGCATGTTTAATAAATTCATTGAAGGGCTTAAACTATCTACCGCACCGTTGAAAGTGGGTGATTCCACTAACAAGGTGATGGATGCTAACTCCGACAAGGGGGAAGCTACTAGTGAAAAGGCTCCTTCTACTAGTGGTAAGAATGGCACCGACATCTTTGCTTGTGTGGAACCTCCACCTGTTTATGGTGGACCGCTCCCTTCCACTCATTTGAATCATGCCGGCCCTGCCCCTAAGATTGAGAAAAATGTAGAATTTGATTCTTGGGTCTATCGTTTTATGCGTCATTTAAATCATGTGAACACTAACCTTCGGAGAATCATTGAAGAAGGTTTCTATCCGCATGACCGAAGCAACTTCACTCCTAGAAAAGCCGTGGATAATCAATTCTATGAGAATGCTCTCTTCATCATCCAAGAAGCAATCCCACCCGAAGATCTTCCTCATCTGCGGCCCTACTCCATGGCCAAAGATGCTTGGCACCAAGTTGTTTCCCTCTATCGGGGAAGCACAAGCATTCAACGCTCCAACTACGAAGTGGTGCAAGATGAAGCCGATGAGTTTGCAATGAAAGAAGATGAAGAACCTCGTGAGGTTTATCGGAGGGTAACCAAACTCGCGGTCTCACTCCGAGATCATGGAAGTAAGGACACGTATGACAATTGGATCAAGCGCAAATTCCTCAAGGCAATAATGCCCTACCACAAAGCCATGTCCTCCGTCATTCGTCAAAGGCCAGACTTCCACACCTTGTCCTCAAGTGAAGTGTTGGATGAGTTTGTTGCTATGAGCATCTTGGACAAGACCGCCGACAATGCGGTGCTACGCTCTCAACGAGTAAAGAAGCCCAACCTTGCATTGAAGGCCAAGGTTAGTGTGGAGTAAGAGGACGAAGAGGAAGAAGAGGAGAGCAACCTCGAAGATACAAAGTATGCCTATCATGAACACATGGCCCTTGCTTCAAGGCAATTTTGGAGCAAGAAGAACTCAAGGCCCAACTTCAACAAGAACAATTCAAGTGGCGCAAAGGGCAAGCAACGTGTGAGGACTTGCTTTAATTGTGGCAATGTGAGCCACTTTGTTGTGGAGTGCCCTTATGAGAAGAGGGAAGACAATGGTGGCAAGCTCATCCGAAAGGACAAGGCCAAGTCTTTCCCCAACAAGAGCAACTTCACCAAGAAGACTCCTCCCAAGGCTTTGGTGGTACAAGAAGAGTACAGTGAGGATGATGATGATGATGATGGTGACTCGGTGACCATGGCCTCCGTTGCCATTGCTACGACACCACGGGTGTCTCTCTTCGACTCACCCAATGAGAGCATCACCGCCAAGTGCCTCATGGCTAAAACCACCAACAAGGTAACCCCCAACATCGAAACTACTATCATTAATCATCCTTCCTTGATGGTGGAATTGATGAACATGAGGGAACAAATGTGGAGGAAAATGAGTTTGAGACCTTTATGGGTAAACTCAAGGGTAAATCAAAGAGGCACTTCGTTGCTCTCTTGGAACAACTTGGTGAAGCCAATGACATGATCGAGGCTCACGAAGATACCATCTCTATGATGGAGGGGCATAGTCATGACTATGCCGATGAGATTTCGGAGCTTTCTAATGCTTTTGAGGAAGAGTGTGGTCTTCGTTTGGCTCTTGAGGAGTCATACAACGATGATCATGCTAAACTTAAGAAAGATCTTGATCATGCTCTTGTTGTATCTCATGTGCTAAATTCTGAGAAAGCCAAACTTGGGATTGATCTTGCTAGACTCAAGGAGGAGTTTGATATACTTGACAAGGCTCACAAGGCCTTGAAGGGTATTCATGCTAATCTTAAAGAGTCTCATGATCAACTTCAAGTGAAGCTAACCAAGGAGAAAGCCACCTTTCCTCATATGGTTTTAATTGATAATGCAAATGCTACTAACCCTTGTTGTGAGCATGAGCATCTTATTGAGGAGAATGCTAAGCCGAAGGAGCAACTTGAGAAAGGCCTTGTGTCGTGCATACAAGGTGAGAAGAACCTCAACGACCTTTTAAGTAATCAAAAGGAAATGGTTGCCAAGGAGGGGATTGGGTTCGCACCCAAGCCCAAGAACAAGAAGAAGAATGACAAGACTAAACGACCTCCTTCTCTCAAGCAAATCTTTGTGAAGGAGGGAGAGGGTGCTCCCAAGGATAAGAAGAACAATGCGAAGGGTGGTAATATCAAGAAGGGCAATGCCACCCCTTCCAACAAAGCCGGTGACTTTAACCCTTCTTATGTGTTGTGCCGTGCTAGTGATGGACATGTTTATGCCAAATTTGTTGGTTCTTCTTATGAGTACATTGAATGGTCTATTTGGGTTCCTAAGACCCTTGTCACTAACATCAAAGGACCCATTACAAAATGGGTACCTCAAACCAAGCATTGATCTCTTGTAGGTGTTTGCTTCCGGTGGGGGATCATCACTACAAAAAAAAGATACATCCGTGACATTTTGGGCCGAACGAATTTTTTTTCTGTCATACATATGACACTTCTATGACGATAATTGTGACAGAACCCGGTATCATCATAGATGTGGTGGGCTCCTACTTCTATGACAAAAATCATGACAGAAAATGGGCTTTTCGTCTGGGCGGGCGGAGACGCAGCTGCATGACATTCTTTGGGCCGTCCATGACGAAAAAACCGTGGTAGAAGCGAGGGTAGGAAAATTTCGGGAGTTGCGGTTCACGGTGGGAGGTAGGGGGCGAAGCGATCGCGTTTCTCTCATACACGCGCTGCTGCGTGTGTGAGGCGTTAGCTCTAATCGAACCCGAAGCGAGGCGTTGGGCTCTAATCGAACCCAAGCGATTGCCTTGCGAGCTACGCGTTCTTGAACCCGGCGATAGATCGATGGCTATTAACTAAACCCGATGGAGCGATTCGCCGCTCTGCTGCTAAATGAAGCCGATCGATTGGATGAACAAAGGCGTTGCGAGGGGGGGTGGATGAACAATGGCGGTGGCGTTGCCTCTGGATGAACGGCACCTGTGGTGTGGAGGGCTGGCCGTGGAGGGTGGTTGAACAGACCCCATGGTGTGGAGGGCTGGATGAATGAAAGACGATGGAGGGTGCCCGTGGAGGGTGGTTGAACGAGAGCGGGTGGAGTAAGCGCGGTGGAGGCTGGATGAACAAGAGCCCGTGGAGGCTGGAGGAGGTCGGCGGTAGCCCGTGGAGGCCGGAGGAGGTCGACGGTGGAGATGAACGAGATCCGTGGAGTCCTGCTTTGCGACGCCACACCCCTCCCGATGAACAGGACCCCCGTTTCGACCGTAGGAGGTCCGTTTCCTCCTTTTTGCGGTACGCCACACCCCTCCCGATCAACAGAACCCCCGTTTCGACCATAGGAGGTCCGTTTTCTCTGTTTTGCGGTACGCCACACCCCTCCCGATCAACAGGACCCCCGTTTCGACCGTAGGAGGTCCGTTTCCTCCGTTTTGCGGTACGCCACACCCCTCCCGATCAACAGGACCCCGTTTCGAACGTGGTCGGTCGAAGACAAGGCCGTTTCCTCCGTTCTGCGATACGCCAGGCCTCGTTTCCATCGCCTGTTCCGTCCAAGCCGGTTGGCTCCCACACGTTCCGTTGCCTCTCGATGAACACGACACATTCCGTTGCCTCCCCATGAACACGACGCATTCCGTTGCCTCCCCATGAACACGACGCATTCCGTTGCCTCCCCATGAACACGAGCCCTCGCCGTACCTATGCGCGACTAGGCGTTCGAGACCCCGCCCGTATGTACACATACGTGGCCGTATTTTCTTTCTTGCACCCTGGCCGCTGTACGTACGTGTACATGCTACGTGCGCGCCTCTACTATGACACGTGCGCGCCTCTACATCGACCAGTATGTACGTACACGTTCGCGACCAGGATGACAACGGTACGTATGCTTCGACCAGGTGGGTCCCGACTGTCAGGCACTTCCTTGCCTGCAAAGATGTAGCTGGTGGGTCCCAGCTGTCAGGGGGGCGAATCGTTTTGTTTTTTTGCCCGGACGCACTTCCTTGCGTGAGAAGGTGTAGCTGCTGGGTCCCAGCAGTCAGGGGGCGAATCGTTTTTTTTTCTGGACGCACTTCCTTGCGTGCGAAGGTGTAGCTGCTGGGTCCCAGCAGTCAGGGGGGCGAATCATTTTTTTGCACGGATGCACTTCCTTGCGTTCGAAGGTATAGCTGGTGGGTCCCAGCAGTCGGGGGGCGAATCGTTATTTTTTCGGACGCACTTCCTTGCGTGCGAAGATGTAGCTGGTGGGTCCCAGCAATGTCGGGCGAATCGTTTTTCGGACGCACTTCCTTGCGTGCGAAGATGTAGCTCGTGGGTCCCAGCGGTCGGGCGAATCATTTTTTAAGAAATACGGTGGCCCGTCGGTGGGTCCCGCTGTCGGTGGAGGAATAATTATTTTGTGCGTAATAAGGAGGCACTTCTTTGCGGCTGCCGTGGACCCAGCTGTCAGCCTCTCCACGTACAGTCCACGTCTGATGGAAGTCGTTCCTTGACCACGTTGACCACGCCGCACCGAGAGCACCACGGCGGTGGACGACGGCGAGGCCTAGGAAGGGGACGACGCGGAGCCGGGGAAGACGCGAAAGTGGATGCACACGCGGAGAGGAGTACGAGGGTTCACTGGTTCGGCTGCGCTGCCGTCGCCGCAGAATAACAGGGGGTGTGGGTGAGTGGAGGGATGGCCTGGCCAGCGGTGGGAGTAGTAGGGGGAAGTGAGGCCTCCGCGGCAGCACAGCCGGCCACGGGAGGCAGGAGCAGGCGGCACGACCGGTGCTGCTTTGGGCGGCTGGAGCAAGAAGACCAGAGGTTGAAGAAGTACGATGGCCGTTGGATGGACATCGTACGGTCACTGCAGCTAGAATCGTTTATTATTGACTAAGTTGACAAAGCCCTTGGTACGTCAACTTAGTAGGCCCACAGGTCAACTTCCGAAACGGTGCGCCCCAGATGTCAGGGGGAGGAATCATTTTTTGGTCGGGTGAAGCTAGAATATCCGAGATTGAAGAAGAAGCACGGCATCCGTTGGATGGACATCCAACGGCCACTGCTGCTAGAACCGTGTGTTGACTATAAGTTGACAAAGCCTTGCATACGCGTCAACTCTGTTTTTTTAGGGGACACGTCAACTTAGTAAGGCCAGAAGTGTGTGGCGGAGAACTTATAGCCCATTTGAGATTTGTAAAAATGTGTAGCCCATTTTTGAATTCTAATGGAATTTACTACAGCCCATTTACAGTTTGTTAAAAGTACAGCCCATTTCAACCAACCATTCAAAACATAATTCAATAAAATTTCCCACATTTTGATGGGATCCGAATATTTTTATCCCGAAATTTCTAGTCAGATTAAATACAATTTCAATATAAATTTATGTTACGTAAAAATCGAACGAAACATTGCGCTCGCAACAATTAATGAAATTAAAATTTTCAATATTCCAAAAATAATATTTTATAAAGTAATCACTGTTTGGTGCATTTTTTAATAGTTACTACCCAGTTTTTATAATTACATCTCATTTATTATTTCTTAAAGCCCATTTTTTTGTCAAGCCTAATGCATCCCTCCTAGGAAAGATTTGCAGCCCAGCAGGGCGGTGAATAACAACTTGACCTTGCCTGGGTATTCCTAAAAAAGTATAGCTGGGCTAGCCATTTTCAGCTTGAAAAATATTAATATCTGGGCTAGATATCTGGCCTGGGCTAGACGGGCCACAGCCCGCCCAGTTAATACCTCCAGCGATGTTTTCGTTGTTGTTCAGAGGAGAAAAATTAATATCTGGGGTAAACATCGAAAAACTCTGCAGTGCTCACACCTCAAAACCACAAATGCTGCTCGAGCTGCTTGGTCCCAGCTGTCGGCCGCTTCTTGTGCAATTCTCCCATTTATTGACTAGTCCCTCCTTTCCGGTTTATAATGCTCAATTCAAAAATCTCACCAATCAAGGTAGATGGCGAGTGGTGGAATACTTTTTGTAGTTTTGCAAAAGCACCTAATTAATGCTCTTGTTATCCTCAAAAAATTATGTTTATCAATACATTAATTGCAATGCATGCATGCATAAAGTACATGCATTGGTCAATTTTCTCTTAATATTTGCATGCAATGATTTAATGCACCTTGGAATCTGAACATGTGATGGAAAACAACCGAATTGAGCCTTATAAAATGGAAAAACTAAAATTTTGAGATAAGCCCTATAAACCGGAAAGGAGGGAGTACATAGGTTGAAAATGGTGTGGGACCGTGATGTCAGGAAACCAGGAGGAAGCAAAATAAATAAATAAATAAATAAATAAATAAATAAATAAATAAATAAATAAATAAATATATATATATATATATATATATATATATATATATATATATATATATATATATATATATATATATATATATATATATATATATATATATATATATATATATAGAATAAGGAGGCACTTGCGTCGTGAGGCTATGGACCTAGTGGGTCCCCATTGTCATCCTATCCAAGTAAAGTCATCTCTCGCTCGCCCTTGCTTCCGCCCGAAACAATCAGCGCCGGCCGCCCCGCTTCCCGGTGCAGGCGATTGCTCCGCCTTCAAACGACACAAGTGCCATCCATCCGTCCATCTGCCGCACACATTAATGATACGCGGTTGCCAGGCGGCTACTCCGGCGCCACATGTCCGTCCCTCCGCCCGCCCACCATTGCTATATAAACTGCTGCGCCGGCCATAGCCGCAGTCATCCGCATCCGTTCCCTTTCTCCTGTCCACACCACTACTGCCCACCACGGCTTCCTCGCGCTCCACCGCTCTTCGAGACGGGCGAACGACGGACCACAAGGAGTTGGCAGCCATTGCTGCCGACCGGCTGGCCGGCAGGCAACCGGAGGACGACGACGTCCTAATGGAGAACATGGTAGTCGACGATCCTGCGCCAACCCCCTCCTCCGCGCCATCCTCGCTGGTGCATTGCACCATGACCATCGGCGAGGCCCGTGCCCAATATATGGATAGGGTGAGGCCGATGCGTGAGGAGCAGTTCCGGGAGGCGCAGGCCGACACCGCCTACAACCACCATCTCCTCCAGGAGCACCTGCAGGCGGAGGAGCAGATCGCCGCGAAGCGGGCGGAGCAGGAGTTGCTGCTCGACTCGTACCGCTCCGCCCACAAGGGCCGCCTCGAGCGCTGTCGGTACCGCATGCGGGTGGCGGAGGCCGCGACCGCCTACAAAGAGGCTAGCAAAGAGGGCGATGAAGCGGGCGAGGTGCTGTTCGGCGAGACCGAGGATGAGGAAGAGGACAATGCCGGCTCCGACGAGTCCCCGCTCCACTGGCGTCGACGACGCCCTGCTCCGCCGAGGCCCCGCGGCGTCAACAACGAGGTAGAGGACACCGGCGGCTCCGCCGAGGCCCCGCCCCGCCAACAACGAGGCAGAGAACATCGCCGGCTCAGCCGAGGCCCCACCCTGCCATCAACGTGGGGGAGGATTTCCACCGCTCCGCTGAGGCGCTGCCCGCCGGCAACGAGACAAAGCACATCGCCGGCTCCGCCGAGGCCCCGCCCCGCTGCCAACGAGGCCGCGCCACACAAAAAACAAGGAAGAGTAGAACACGGTAGGTCGCCGCCGCTCGGGTCCAAGTAAGGCCACCGCTGCTACCCTCCGGTTGAAGCCAAGCTAGGCGGGTTGACCATTAACGGCGGGTTAGCTTCTTGGCGGCGACGTGGAGTCGGAGAGCTGCGCTGGAGAAGAATGCTGCTTCTACTTAACTGCTGGTGCAGTTGGCGATCGACACGTGGGCCCAACAGGCCACATGTCGATTCACGCAACTGCACTGCAGCTAAATCACTAAGCTTCTGTTCGCCTCGATGGGACACATGTGGGTAGCTTCGGTTAATTAATTATACCTCCAGCGCACCCCTTTTTAGTTTTTTTCAAAAGGAGGATGACCCCCGGCCTCTGCATCTGGGAGATGCATGCGGCCACAAACACCCCTTTTTAGTTGAAGAATGTATGAAATGTAATGAAATCCGGCATGTTTATATGAAATCCGACCGTGTATGAATGAATTTATTTCGATTAGTTCGAATTCCTGTATCACTGGCATTGGATGAACATGCAAAACAATATGTACTAGCATTATTCCCAGGGTGATCACCATGTTTGCAGCAGTTTCACATGTACTCCCTTCGGTCCTTTCTAGTCTGCATACAAGTTTTGTCTACAGTCAAAGTATCTCTACTTTGACCAATCTTATACAAAAAAGTATGCACTTTCACAATGTGTGAAGTAAAAAGGAAGAGAAGGAGTACAAAGAGTTTGAGCAGCTTTTAAGCGTTTCTGTACATTGCAATCAAACACACAGGCCTGTAAATTCATAGAGAACATTCAAAACAATCGATGATTATGCATCTCAGCGACTCACATGTCAGAGGCCATATTATTTCACAACTAAAGAATAAAGAAAAAATTGATCGCCGCTGCTAACAGCAAAGGGCGTCCCATTCGAAAATATCAAACACATATCTTGCTAAAATCAATGAGCAAAATTTGACAAGGTTGTCCCATTCCAAAATATCAAATGCCTACGATTGTGGAATGGGCAGGGTTTTCCATCATTTCGGACATTGACATGGCATCTCGTGCTAAATAAACCAACTGTTCTTTTTGTGCAGTTCCACCAAAATCAACCAAATTCACAGTAGCTTGTATGATTTCGCCCTTATATGTTGCAACGCCTTGAACTTATGGGCACCTCCTTTCTTGTGGTGGAAATGAATGATTCGATGTATTCATGAACATTTTGTGCAGTTCCCGTTGAAATCAAGCTGAGCACCCCTGTTTGCACAAATACAAAAAAGTGATTAGTATAAAGCAAACTGTACTATGAATTGACAGTTTCAACAGGCACATACATGGTCCATGTAGAGCACACTTTTAGAAAAATGGAACTCACCAGAAAGAATCCTAGAACAACATTGTAATCGCGCATCACAGCAAAAAAAATGGAGATTTTTCTGTCCTTCTGAGCTGAAGTTAGTTTGGTCTTATGGGGAGCAATGTAACCATCCTTCAACTGATCCTTCTGATGAGAAGATAGACAGGGCTTCTTCATCCTGGCATAATCGGAACTAGTCACTTCACGTAATCCATATTCTTCTTCAGAGGAAGATGATCCCTGTTTGCCCGAAAAAAGGAATGGAAATATTTAAAACAACAGAGATGAAGCACTTCTCAAGGACAATACCACTTTTTCATGACAGTATCTAAACAGTAGCACAACACCAATAGAGATGACAAAGCTCAATCATATGGATGAAATCAGTGGGTGAGTACCAACATTTGTCAGGAGCCTGATTGTGTAGAGCATACAGATGAAGCACTTCTCCAGAACCATCTGTTGCTATCTACGAGGGTGGCCATGCTTACTATATACTCCTCAATTAGTTTAATGTTTCCAACATCTTCTTGTGCAGTTCCACTAAAATATCTGGTATCTTCAAAGAAGATCCCTGTTTGCACAAGTAGAGATAATCACGTATGGCATCAAATCAGTGGCAAAACAATTGCTCGTTCTAGCCATAGCAATAAATTAAGATGCAAAACTATATCATTACTTGTGTCATCACAGTTCCAGTGCTTCATTACAGCACCGGGAGTTGATTTTTTTTTCTTCCGCTTGTTCTTCCCCTTCATCACTTGGTTCAATAACAGACAAGCTTCGCCTTCAATGTAAGATTTGGCATGTCAATTAGGGAGCAAAAGTATAGTACTAAACTTAATTTTCTGATGAAAGTGGCAATATACAGGCCAACAGTTGTGAAATATCCTTATCTTACCTCAATGGGATATTACGGTGCACATACAGATTGGAAGTCTTGTCTCCATTTGTGCAGTTCACTAAAATCAAGCAACATTATCGTACAAGTAGCACAACATATGAAAGCACACTGCAGAATCATGTGAAAGAAGGCTAGTCTTGACCTCTCATGATGCGAATTCAAACAACTCACAAGAAGAAGATCTGAACCAAATTAAGCCTTTAACGGATAGGAAGTAAGATCTCCTCTTGTGCAGTTCCACTAAGATCAAGCAATCAAGCAACGTTGTCGGTGTGACATTTTGGTTGAACTGCACAAAACACTCTTAAAACAAAAGTGTTTTGTGCAGTGCAACAAAAGGTCACAATGGCAACGAGGTGAAGTAGATAACCCTGTTTACACAGAGGTGCAAAGGAAACAATTAGTGGTCAATAACGGTGGATGACACAAAAGCCAACAAAAAGAAGCATCTACCTTATCTAAATGGGAAAGAAAGCAAGACAGTAGCATTTCTCAAACGGTGGCATTGATTAATATTAACATAGAGATTATATTAACAATAAAATTCGTTAAACATGTAATTTGCTTTTAACTGTGGCATTACATCAATTTTCCAGCGGCATTATTAGAGGGTGTTTGTTTACAGGGACATTTTGGTGTAGGGACTAAAAAAACTCCGTGTCAGTCACATCTAAACCAAACAGGAGGGACTTTTCGGGACTAAAAGTGGGCATTTGGGACTAAAGAAAGAAGACCCCGAGGGAGTCTTTTTGGGAATTTTCCAACAGTTTCCCCTGCCACGCATCGCACCTTGTTTCTATTAGTTCATTACTAGGGGTAACATGGTCTTTTATCATGTCATTTAATAACCTCTAGTCCATGTTTAGTCCCTGGAACCAAGCAGGTAGGGACTAGGGAGTTTTTAACCAAACATGGCCTTAGATTAACAACAGCTAATGAGTTGCACGGGACAGTGGACGCACCAGCACCATGTGCATCTACCGATGTACTGTGGTCATGCACAGTCTGTTGCAACAAAGAACAAACAACCAAGGAGCATATTTGTGTTGGTCCCAGTTTTGTTATCTTTAGACACCTTTCCCTATGTGAGCGCAGCAAATCTAGTCCTGCTCAAACTCTACAGCCTTGTCCCTTCCTTTCCTTTTTGAACTAGTACTTTCGCCCCTTCCTTTCCTCTTTGAACCACGTCCTAGATTTATGTGATAGAACTTTCCCCACTACTTTCCCCCATTCCTTTCCTCTTTGAACCACGTCCTAGATTCATGCTATACAACTTTCCCCCTTCATTTCCTCTTTGAACTACGCCCTAGATTCATGCTATATACAACTTTCCCCCACTCCTTTCCTCTTTGAACCACGTCCTAGATTCATGGTATACATGCAGCTAGAGCAATGCATGTGGAGTAAGTAAAATATACCTTAAGGTTCTTGGGGCGTGGTTCGGTGGGCGACGGGACGGCCGCGAAGAAGAAGGGGTCGGAGGCCCTCCCGCGCCGCCGCTGGGTGGAAAGTGAACAACAGCGCCGGTAGTGGATTCCCTCCCTTGCCGACGGCGACGGCGTTAAGCCTCCTTCCCTTCCCGGCGGACGGATTCTGCGGCTCTTTGAGTGTGAAGAGAGCAACTACAAGCACTGAGGCTCCAGCGTGCATATATATACTGGAGAGAGAGGGTGTGAAGCGTGCAAACCCAAGAAAACATTTTGACCAGTCAAAGAATCCTCCTGGCAAAAATTATGCTCAAGTGTAGTTATCGAACCCGAGACCTCAAGTTTGATGAGCGAACAGGCTAACCAGCTACATAACCCTCCCGTTATGTTCAACGAGAGGAAAATAACCTTTTATACATTCCTGCATTCGTGTGACAGGCATGCCGTGTTTTTGTGTGTGTGTGGAAGTCATTAGGATTTCAATCATAATCGTGTCATGTGGCTTTGGTGGTAAGACTATCCACAGTGGTGTAGAAACAATGCAGCCTTAGTCACCTTACCTCTCTCCACATAGTACGTTGGGTCCCACCAGTCAGAGGGTGAAACAAACAAATTAATAAGAAAAATTAAAAGCGCCAGCGGTGTATCTTACTACCTCACACATCTCACTACTGCTCGGGAACACTGTCCAATTGATCCCTCTGTTTGCTCACGTACTATTTTAAGTCTATACCTACTAATAAAGCAAGGTGCGTTTCTCCGATTTTTTCATCCGTTCACCGTTGAAAGATTTTTTTTAGCCGAGGTGGTACTAAACTTGTGTACGTCTATCTATTAGCTAATGAAAAACGATTTCTGCAGAATTTCATATATGGGCCTCGGACGCTCTGGCCCAGTAAAGTCAGCCCATTTTTTTCCTGCCCACGCAGCAACAAAAATCATATTTCCTGCACAATGAGGCAAATAGTTCGAATTACACACATGGCGCATAAGACTGGGCCGCCCATTTTTTCTGTGTCGTGTTTCAAATTTTTTTTCTATTTCTGTTTCTTTTTATTTCCTGTTTCTTTTTTATTTTCCCATTCCAAGACAATTTTTTCTGCAAATCAAAATTTTCAAAAAAATAATCTGAATTTACTTTTTATCCAAAATTTCGTAAAAGGTTATGAATTACAAAAAGTGTTCCTATTTCTAAAAATGTTTGTAATTTAATTTTTTGTAGTTCCAAAATTCATTAAAAATAAAAATAATAGTAACTATTTAAAGAAAACCTTTGTATTTTTCACAATGGTTCCAGATTTCAAAAATGCGTTTGAAAAATGTTCCAAATTTTAAAAATATTCTTGTTTTAGCGATGTCTTCAAAAATTGAAAGAATAATTCATTAAAGAAACACATTTTCTAAAATTCTTCTAAATGTTCAAAACATGTTCCCATTTTAAACATTTGTTCATAACCTAAAAATGTTCATATTTTTAAAAAAGGTTCATGTTTTCAAGAAATGTATGTGAAATTCAAGAAATGTTCCGTTCACATTCTTTGTTCTTGGTTTTTTCCAAAAAAGCATGGAATTTTCAAAAACAATTTGTCCGTAATTTAGAAAATTGTTCATGTTGCCAAGTATATTCGGTAGTTCATGTTATGAATTCAAAAACTTTGTTCCTATTTCGAAAATGCTTGCACTTTTCAATTATGTTCCATTCCAATTTTATCAAAATTTTAAAAACATTCCCATTTTTTGAAGTTAGGATTTTTTCCAATTTTGTTCAATATTTAAAAATGTTACAGATTTATAAATATTGTTGTTTGATATTTTCAAAAAACTAAAATATTTTTTGCATTAAGAAACACATTTTCTAAATTTCTATGTTCAAAACATGTTTCCATTCCCAAAAGTTGTTCACAAATTAAAAAAATGTTTGTATATTTATAAAAGGTTCATGCTTTTAAGAAATGTTTTTGAATTACGAGAAATGTTCCGTTCAAATTTTTGTCCGTGTTTTTTAAATGTATGGATTTTTCAAAAATTGTTCGTAATTTTGAAAATTGTTCACGTTGCCAAGTATATTTGGCATTTAATACATTTCTTTAAAGTTCAAAAAAATATTCGAATGTCATGTTGCATTAGATACTTAAATATTCACGCTGACCATTCGTTAGCACGACGCATTTGTTTGAGTGGCTAGCAACATGTGGTTGGGTCTTTGAGGTCGTGAGTTTGATCCCGTACTCGGCCTGTTGCGCATCCGGTATATCAAGCTAGGTCCGCTTATTCAGAATAAGGGATGCCACAAATTATTAACATAGGTAGCTTCCATGTGCCAATAAAAGGAAATATGTTGGTTAATTATAATTGAGAGAAATTGTAGGCACACGCCAATAAAAAAGAATATAGTGGTTTGACTCTAATTAAAGGGCGCCATGTTGAACTAGAGAATACGAGACATGTGAGGGTCTTGATCCATTCTTCTATTGAGCTAGAGGCATGTAAGTTTATTATCCCGTTGCAACGCACGGGCATGTGTGCTAGTGAATACTTATTATAACATGCACACAAATTTTGGGCACTTGTATTCGACTTAAGTCAGTGTGCCACCGTATCTCGTATACTTACTACTCCCTCCGTCTAGGTGTAATAAGTCACGTTAGAAGGTGCAACGGGACCAAGGTGCGTGCACGTGTGTGTTTAACAACATGTGTGTGTTAGAGAGTGCGACAGATCGACCTACTCCTAGATCGGTGAATCCTCTCGTTTCCGGGTGTGTCTGGTAGGGACATGCGGACAGCTGCCACGCCCGCTCCTGACCAGCCTGGCCCACCCAAATCCCCTCCATCGCCCGCGCGCGCTTCCCGCCCGAAACGGTCAGGGCCGCTCCAAAGAATCAGTGTTGCATTCATGCCCGGGCAGAGCGGACGCGACCTCTCACTGGCGCAAGAGTGATGGTTGCTTCGTCCGTCCAACTTACTGCTGGGTCTATGTGATTTGACGGCTCATTGGTCTTTATTACTGAGGTGGTAGGACTGCTGGATGTCCCACGCTTTCGGCGAAAGGAGGTAGTAGATTACAATTTTCTCCATTCTTACAGCGGAGGAGTGCAAGAGCAGTGAAAACACGCAGGCTCAGTGATTACATGGCCCACCTCACACTATCACCGTGCGACACCTAACTCTTTACATAGTACTCCCTCCGTTCCTAAATATTACTAGATGAGTCCCCGCGCGTTGCCGCGGAACAGCGGTATATCTCTCTGCGCAAAATTATCGATTTCATAGAACTAAAAAGCTCACTTAGATCATCCCACGTAAGAAAAAAAGATCAGCCAACTCCTACTGCATAATGGGATTATATTTTTCTTTTTGACATGTTAATGGGACTTAAAAGCTCACTTACATGCATGCTACCGGTGCATGCTTGCATGCAGACATGTTGATGTGATTTAAAACCCACTCACATGCATGTGCCACGGTATTTCTGCATGCTTGCATGTGGCTTAGTGCGGAGCCTCTCAACGTCTAGATCAAACGGCTATTATGACTGATTTACTTCATCTAACGGCTACGTCAATTTTGATGATGTGGCTCAAGGAGAGGATAGAGAATTCCTAGTAGTGGGGGCTAGCTATTACTAGTAGATAAGTCTTTGTAGAGATTCCACTAGGTGAACTACATACGGAACAAAATGAATGAATCTACACTTAAAATGCATCTATATACATCTGCATGTGGTTAATGGTGAAATCTCTACAAAGACTTATATTTAGGAACGGAGGAAGTACTAGTATAGTACTAGTACGTACTGGAATTTATCAGCGAGATAAATTTGTACAATGCTATGAAGCTTCCAGCTCCTGTTACATGTATCTTGCGTCCAAGGTTGCCCGTTGCAACATTTCATCAAATACAAAGGAGACTAACATGCATGCTATTGCATCCCAATGATTGACAGATCATAGCAAATATGTACTCCCTCCGTTCCAAAATAAGTGTCTCAACTTTGTGCAAACTTTAGTAAAAAGTTGTACTACTACTAAAGTTGACACTTATTTTGGAACATAGGCAGCTAAAGGAAAAAACGATCCATGCAGTCCCTAGCCCTTGAACCGTGAACCCTGACCAGGCTTCAATTTCCTGGCAGCGTTCGAGCTTCCTAATAAATGAAGTTTGCAACCTTTTGACCATCGGATCATTTTGTGCAGTTTCACCAAAATCGAGATGAGCATCCCTGTGGCAAAGAAATTGAAGAAGCGTGATTAGAATAAGATTATTAGGACTAGTTGATGAGACATAAACTCATCACAAATACAGTCGTAGAAGCCAGAGAGGTATCGGTATGTGCGGGGCAAAGAAGTAGAGAAATATCCACAAGGGAGTGATGTGGGCAGCTGGAGCAGTGGTGCAAGCCGGCTGTAAAGGGAGTTGTACCTGAGGGACGTAGCTCAACCTTGAGGAGGGCGGCGGGAGGCGGCAAATGCCCACGTCGCGGCAGTGAGCAAGGGACGAAGGCAACCTCACCGGCTTTGTGAGAGAGAACGGCGGGGACCCCAGATCGGGACGTGCCGACAGTGGGTTTTTGCCGTCGGCGACAGCCACCGCATCTACACTAAGCATCCACCCCTTCCCCAAGCGGATGTGATCCGTCGGGATGTTAGAGATGTGGCCACAGTCGTTTTGTGCGAGAGAGTGTGAAGAGAGCAACCCCAGCAAGCAATCGTGTAGGCTGGCCCATCCTGACTATGTATATAGTGGAGCGGTTTCCTTTTCTCTCCATATGAACCTATCATATTGCGTACGGGCCACTGAATAAAAAAAATTATTTATAAATGATGCGGCACCTACTACTCGTTCTCCTATAACCTTGCGCTTGGCATCTCCAAAATATTAACCTTGCGATTGGCTCTTCGCCTCTTCGGGAAGTCGAGCAATAATGGTAGTGCAGTATATATCGTTCTGGCTATATGAGACCGAATGAATTGCTGCACGTCCACCACGTGGGCGAGGTCGAGGCGAGGGAGAGTGCTACTACATACGGAGCAAAATGAGTGAATGTACACTCTAAAATACGTCTATATACATCAGTGTTTGGAGTATGTACTAGTAGTTCATATTGAAATCTACTAAAGGACATATATATTCCAAACAATATGATATATTCTCTATAACCAAGGTAGTAGGGACGAAGAGTAAACAGAGGGAGTAGTAAATTTTTCTCCTCGTCCTGCGAGCCACCGCGCGCATGGGCGAGGGAGGAGCAAGCTTCACCTCATCCTGCGAGCCACCGCGCCCGTGGGCGGGGGAGACGGCGTACTAAGCAAGCTTCTCCTCGTTCTGCGAGTTGACGGGACACATCAAAAGTACTCCAGTGTATAGAGCCTTGCCTCTAAGGTAGGCCCCACATGGTTTGCCTCTTTTTTTAATTTAACATAACGCGTCAAGTTGCAATTTGTTTGTTCACCCGTGGTAGATGATCCTCCCTCCACCAAGTGGACAACCAGCACACGTGCCAAATTACCACGTGGGCTGCCTTTTTTGTACAGAAATGAGCTCCACCGCGTACCCGCGCGGGTGTGGTTGGGAAAGAGACGGGAGTACGTGTGCCGTGCATGCACCTCTTCTCTTCGTGCACGTCCCCCACCTACGTGGTGTGTGTGAGAGATACAAACCGCGTTCGTGAGTGTTTTTTGTTTTGTGGTGGGGGGTGGGGGGTTGATTTCGTGAATTATTTGTGGGAATATGTGTTGATGACATCTCAAACAAAATTTTGCATGCAATTTGTGTGAAATGGAGGCCTATCCATATCATACATAGAGGGTCGGGCAATCCACGAGAAGAGAGGGAGGGGTCATAGCTATCGATAGAGTCGAAGAGAGGATCAAGTGGGTGGGTGCGAGATCGATGAAGAGAGCCATCGAAATGTGTGTGTGTGTGTGTGTGTGTGTGTGTGTGTGTGTGTGTGTGTGTGTGTGTGTGTGTGTGTGTGTGTGTGTGTGTGCAAGTCAAAGATATAGGGCGACTGCCTACTGGAACGTTAGAGGGCACATGTCAAGTATGTGTGTGGCAGAGAGACATGACTAGAGCGCTTGATGTATCGGTGTGTGTGGGGGGGAGGGGGTGGGGGAGGGGTAGGCAGAGGCCTAACTATAGAGGTAGAACGACTCGCATATGTGTTGAGAAGGAGAGACCCAGCTATGTCTTGAGGGAGATCGGTCGACATCCATACATAACTGAAGGATAGGAAATATGATGGGACAGAGAGAGAGAGAGAGAGAGAGAGGGAGGGAGAGGGAGGGAGAGGGGTAGAGTGCTGGATGGGTGATGGAGTTGCTTCTTGGAGATGTTGGGAGAGGCCTACTAGACAAACTGAGGGTGGAACTGCAATGTTATCAATAAGAGTGGGGATGTGTTTCTGTGTGTGCCTGTGCGTGATAGATCTGTCGGGACGCATCCATGGATGATGAAGGGGAACCATGTGTTTGGTAAGCAAACCTAACTAGATTGGTAGATCAATTGTTGTTTGTCGGAGGAAGGGAGAGACACAACTAATGAGGTAGATCGATCGATGTGTGGGTAAAAACGAGTTATAAGGACCTAGCTGGCTATATGTATAGCGAGAGATCGGTCGGTGTACATCCATTTGTTAGAGGCAAATAAGGCCCAGCGAGACGGATAGACAGAGAGAATGGAGCTAGGAGGTGGTGCGAGAGGCCCACCTACTAGCTAGATAGGGGGAGGAGTGTGCGGTTGTGAGATCGATGAAAAGAGGGGCGAGAGTTTACACGTGTGTCTAACCATATGAGAGACACGAGCCAAGGACACATAAAGGAGGAGATTGAAGCTGTGTGTGTATGCTGTAGGCAGGCATCGCTGGAGAGGTTTATCGATCGGTGTGTGTTGGAAAGGAGTTGTGGAGACTCTGGGAGAACGACCTAAAGAAAAAAATGAATGTGCCCGGTGTATAGAATGCCGAGGGAGGGGGAGGGCGAGGAGGGCGTGTGCATGCACGAGAGAAAGTTAGTGGTAGCTACAAAGGCTAGAGGATTGTGTGGGTGTAAGAGACTAACAAAGATCATAATTTGATATGATAGCGGATTCATATATTTGAATAGGAGAACATAGTGTTTTAAACATTGCATGCATGAATATAGAGGTGATACACGTGTTGTGCACATGTTATACCATAATGTGATAATGCATGGCGTTTGCAACTCACAGCTAAATGCCGAACAATCTAAACCATACTATACATCAAACAATCTCACATTTTATTTGAATTTGTGATAATGTGCGGCGTTTGCAGCTTACAACTAAATATCGAGCAATCTAAACAATACTATATATCGAACATTCTCACATTTTATTTGAATTTGTGGTAATGTGTGGTGTTTGCAACTCACATCTAAATACTTGTAGGCGTAGGGGGCGGGGCACCATACATAATGTGATAAACACATTATACATATGAGACATGGTTTAGATTATGAAGATCTAGCTAGAGCTAGAAATGTAATGTGATTTGAAATCAAAATAAAGTGGATTCAAAAAATCTAGTTCGAGTTCATATAGTACACATAGTTCATATGTAACTCTAGACTAATCATGTGGTGTGCTGTGAAGATAATACACAAACGATGGTTTAACTTGACAATAATGATGATTGTAGATCTTATTAAAACAGAGAAACGAATTCAAATGCTTTGACTTCACAACAATCATTACTGTAGATCTTATTCAAATTTAGTTCATATTGAAGCGGTAGTATATACGTTTGGAATGCACTAAAATGTTCATTTGAGTAGTAGGTTGCATGCATTATACACGTAGCGAAATATTTTAATTGAACATAACATGAATTCAAAGTTTTGAATGACATTTGTAGTGCGCATTGATTTGGTACAGTACACGTTAGGCTTGTCCGGAAATTTCAACCCGCGCCTTGTTAGCCCGAAATATTTAAGATATATCTTTGTCTCGTTGTGCTCCGACAACTCCCTCCATCTCAACCCGCGCCTTGCTATTCCGAAATTACAACGCGCGCAAAAACTCCCACCTCCTGTGAAATCCCGACACGCGAAATGCCCGTGGTACCCCTGAACCGAAAGAACCGCCTCAAATCGGTGGGGGTACTTTCGTAACTTACCCCACATTTCGGACAAGCGCGTCTCTAAGCCATGGTTCCTCACTGCCATCCCATCCGCCCACCCATTCATACACCGAGGCCGCGAAAACCCGCGACGAAACCCCACACCCTGCTCCGTCCGCCACCCAGCCGGAGCCTCTTCCCCGACGACGTCGTCCACAGCAACACCTCGACGTCCCACATCCACGGTACCGGATGAGGATCCGTCGTCGATCTCATCGTCCTGCCGGTTCAGCCACCCCGTCCTCCACCTCCAAGGAGCTACCCCGATTTCCCCTCGTCTTTCGCGCCACCTCCATTCCCACACCGCCGTCTTCACCTGCACCACCGGAAGAGATCATCATCACCATTTCCTCGGATGAAGCTGCGGCCTAATCGGCGCCACCAAACAGGTTGTACACTAATCGCCGCATTATCTTCTTGATTCGATCTCACGGTGCTGCCGGCGCTCGGTCCCGAGCCGACACGGCGCGGCTCCATCCACGGCGGCATCGCCGGCCACTTCCTCCACTGCGTCACTCCCTCGGCGGCGACGTCCACATCAGTAGGAGCTGCTGCTGCTTTAGCTCTCGCTCGTGCTGCTGCTCTGCTCTTGCTCTCGGTCCCCTACCTGGTCTGCTCTTGCTATTGCTCTTGCTCGCGCTGCTGCTCTCGCTCTTGCTCTTGCTTGCGATGCTGCTCCGATTTGGCTACACTTCAGTCGACTGAATTGACTTTTGGGTTAGTCGATTTTCAAGGGGTGGGCTCGCCGGGGTTAAGGAAGAACCAGCCGCAGCGGGGAGGGGGGCTCGCCGGAGAGGTAGCCCACTATCTATCTTAGGGTTCAGGATTGGGGCAGTGGTCGCCGGCGGTGGCGGGGCGTTGGCGGGGCCGTGGCGTGGGGATCGCCGGAGAAAAAGCTCGGCACGTGGGGGCCTAGAGGATGGCAGGCGGCGCGGACCTGCGGTGGGGAGTGTTTTGGGGGGGCGGGCGGCGCGACCGCCGCGGCATGGCGGCGGCACACCGCCGCTGGCGGCGGGGGGCTGCTGTTTGGCCGGTGGTGGCTGGCGGCTCAGGGGGTGGAGGTTGAAGATGAACCGCAGGCCCTTGATTTCGTATCCAACGGCTGCAAAATCGACTGACCAGAGATGAAAAGTCAGTCGACCGACGTGTAGCCTCACCTTGCTAGTGCGTTCAGTTTCGACAACAAAATTCAGTTTCAACAGTTAGGTTCAGTTTCGACAGTTAAGTTCAGTTTCGACAGTTAAGTTCAGTTTCGACAGTAACTTTAGAGATGAGCGGCTGATGTATTTTACATCTAGCACTTTGTGGTTACGTATTTTACGTCATGTATTGGAGATGCTATTAGAATTCCACTCTGGTTAACGTTTGTTCATTGTCTCTCTTGTCCTGCTTCAGCCTCGGCGTCGTACAACTCACCGGAGCTGCTCCAACGACGAAACCCTCCATCACAGCGGAGCAGTACCTCGGGCTCCATATCCAGACGCCTAAGATCTTGTTCCCCTCCTCCGACAGCAAAGTCAGCCGAAGCATCCTCACCGGCCAACCCAATCACGCTGAGATCGACATGGCTTCGCCAAAGAGGTTGTACACTTGTTGCATCTCTTTTTTACTCTACATGTTATATATAGAGGTTGTCCACTGAGCACACGGATTTGTTCCTTTAGTGTCTCCTTGAAAGAAAAAACGTAGGAATTTTAATTTTCACTTGTCCTCCTTTTCAAATTCCTATTCATGAAGCACAAGACTAAGAGATAGTAGCATAATAGCATTATAACCGTACATTTTCTTGTGGTTTGACTTAATCTCACCATGCTTCTTTGCATCCTGTGATCTTCCAATTGTTGTGAATCAAACACCCAGATTGGCAGAAATCCTGTGTTTTAAATTCTCTGTTTTGCACGTGCATTCCTATCCTATTCCTGTCTATTTCCTATCCCTGCATTGTTGGAATCCTCCAATTCAAACGAGCCCTTACAGAATTACTTCTCTTACAGATAGTTGTCAAAGAAAATCTTGCGTGGTTTGTCCCGCTCCTGCTGCGCCGTCGTCCACCCCAGCTCAGCTGCTCCAACGACAGAAGGGTCCAGCACAGCAGGGATCCGGCCTCCAGACTGTCTTTCGCCGCCTCAGATCTTCTTCCCCGCCGTTGGCAGCCATGAAAACTGCATTACCATCATCAACCGAGAAGATGACCTCGAGGACTACACGGGTCCGCAAGAGAGGTCGCACTCTTTCGTGTCTGCTTACGTTATGCATCGCTTAATATTACATGCTACTTTATCGTCCAGTTCACCGATTAGACTCGAGTCAGCTCCAAACTAATGGTCAAACTTGAGTTTTAAATGGTTGTGGGGTACATATCGGGGCCGCTATCAATAGTATCTATCTACTATCTGGTTATTCTCCGGTGTCTACTATGAGTTTCATGTTGGGTGGGAAACAAACAGTAAAGAAGCCATTATCTGTATTTATTAACTGAAGCCATTATCTGCCTACTATTATTGTTTTTGGGTCTATCCACAGGTTGCTACCATTACTCTGGATTTCTGCATGCACTCCTTACATAATATCACTATGTTTTATTCCTATGCATGACAGTTATTGTAAACAATGGAACTGAACATGTAGAGCAAAAGAGACGAGCCTTGCGTGGCAATATAATTTCATGCAGACGTCGCTCCATGGTAGGCGCAAAGGTAGCCCCCCCCTCCTCGCATTTCGGATTGTAATCGAGAGGCAGATATCTGTTTTGAGGGGGATTCAGAAGGAGAAGATAACTCCTATTTACCCCCTGAGGTCTTTGCTCTAACTTGGCATGTTGATGTTGGTTATATCATGCATATGGTGTCTTGCATTGCTTACTTTATACATCAAATATGTCATCTGCTTAGTTTAGACATCCTTTGTGCGAATGCCATCTGTTTAGTTTATTCATCGTTTATGTGAATTATGCAACGCCACCTTGTTTAGCCGTGCATCATATATGTGAATTTTGCAATGCCATCCTGCTTAGCCACCATCTTATATGTAAATTATATCAGGCCATCCTTTTTTCGTTACATATTACATTTGTCAACAATGTTAGTACATTCAACTGCTCTTCGTGTGCATCAGCCATTTGACACGGTGATGGCAAATTCTGGAGTGAAAACAAGGTCTTCTGAGCAGACTATGCTATCTGACGAAGCGCATATCTCGCTGGTTACGGATAGCTCCTCAGAGGAGGATTCAGAGACAGATGACCAGTCCTATCCCCGAGGTGTATGCTCTAACTTGGCAGGGTTATGTTGCTCATATCGTGCATATGGTGTCTCGCATTGCTATGCCATTTGATTAGTTTAGACATGCTTTGTGTGAATGCCACCTGTTCAGTGTCTAATTACCATATATGTGAATTATGCATTGCCATCTTGTTGCAAGACATTATATATGTGAATTATACAATGCTATCTTGTTGCAAAGGCATTATATATGTGAATTATGCAATGCCATGCTGTTTAGCCAATCATCATGTATGTGAATTATATCATGCTATCATTTTTTTGTATTACGTGTTCCATTTGTCGACAACATTTGTATATTCAACTACTCTTCCTGTGCATCGGCCATTTGAAGCGGTGATGGAAGTATCTGGAGTGAAAACAAGGTATTCAGAGCAGACAATGCTACCTGCTGAAGCAGACATCTTGCTGGCTACAGAGAGCTCCTCAGAGGAGGATTCAGAGACTGATGACCAGTCCTATTTCCCCCCTGAGTTCTATGCTCAAACTTGGCGGGTTATATTACCCATGTCATGCATGTTGTCTTACATTGCTTAGTTTTTACATCATATATAGATTGCCATCTGCTTACTTGCTTACTATATAAATCATATATTTGAATTATATCATGCCATCATGTTTACATAGTACATACACATCATCTATCTGAATTATAGCATGGTAACCCATTTAATAAAGACATCATATAGTTATATCATCTCATCCTGTTTAGTGTTTAGAGTCATCATATTTAGAATTATGGCATTCTATCCATGAATGTATGTGAATTATGGCATGCCAACCTATTTAATAAACACATTATATAGTTATGTCATGTCATCCTGTTTACATAGTCTCATATTTTGAGCTATGTTTTTCCATCTTTTTTAGTTAGCCATCATAATGTGAAATTGTGTCATGCTATCCTGTTTAGTTAGCCATCATATATGTGAAATTGTGTCATGCTATCCTGCTTGGTTAGACAACATAAATATGAATTATTTCATGCCCTCTTTTATTCCCCACTATCCATTGCACCTGTCTATCATACAATGTCTATACTTTCAATTACTTTTCTTGTTTATCAGCCATTTGAATTGGAGAGCGTGATGGCAGTATCTAAGGGAGTAACAACACGGTCTTCAGAAAAGATAGTGCTACCAGTTGATGCAGATAGAACCACGGTTGTACTTGCCCAAGGACCAGATCCACCACACATAACCCAGACTCTCGCAGATTGTACCCCTACCCAGTTGGACAGAGAACCAGCTACACCCCTTCTAACCCCAACCCCGGCAGATAGTAACCCAGTTCCAGTTGACACAACACCATCTCCACCACAGAGCACCCAAACACGAGCGGTTAGTAAGGGAACTGCAGTGCCCAAAGCACGAGGACCACCACTCCGAATCCCAACTCAACGCTTAAAGGAGAAGAAGATTTGTTCTCAGGTCAGGTTCTGTAGCTATGGTTCATACTCCTTTGCTCTTGCATTACTGTATTTACTCATACCAACTATTTTCAAATTTGAAGGATGGAATTGAAACTCCAATGGCGCAACAGGTATGTTTTAAACCTGTTTCTTTAACTGGTTTGCTGTTGTAACCCGCTCTATGTTGATTTCAGTTTCAATTGAATAAATAGTTATATTCTCATGTCATGCACATTACAAGTGTTGTTATTGCTCTATAGTTACCCACACTTATATTCTGTCTATTCTGCTTTGTCTTGAACAAATATTATTTGAACTGTGTCTCTATCTTGATTTGGCAACAAAAACTAGAATGATATAGACCATAAAGTGACCATGGTACATAGATATATGTTTGTTTCATGCTGTTATCCTGTCCACTTTACTACTGAACTCATTTACCAAAATGAGTTTCATATACAACATGGTAAACATGTGATGTGTCCCTTGTTTCTCTTTTAGAATGCGGACAAAATATTGGAGAACAAGACTGCGTTATCCAATGGTAAAGGAAGTAATGCAGATAAGGTTCAAGATAGTGAGACATCCCTGTTGGTCTCCAAGAAAGCTAATAAAAACTATCTTGACGACAGTGAGGGAACCCAAAAGTCCTGTCTTGATGTAGTGTTCGAGTTACTGGCCACTACTGCTGGCACAAGCTCTTCAAACTCGCTGCCTGAATCAGTTCGTCTTCTTGAGTCTCAACTTCAAGTTGAAAGACATCGATCAGATGTGCTTTCGACAGAAGTCAAGGACCGAGGAAGTCCCTGCAGAATTCAGATGCATATTTTCTGGTGCAACAGCGAAGCTGGAGGATTTAAGCGCCAAACAAGAGAAAGTTAATAAGCTTGCTAAGCATCTTGCCAGCATTATGGGTACCCAGGATATTGTTTCTTGAGATCTTCTGAAGTGGTTTCAGTTCTGGATTTGTTTTGCTGCGGCGTTTATTTGCGCTGGTCGCCAACTTTGACAACCAGTGTATATGATATGCTGCTTTGTTCCCTATATTTCCACTGGTGGTGAACTTTGATGCCCAGTGGATGTAATATGTGTAACAGCCGTGATAGCCTAACATAAGTTGCTTGCTTATTTATTTCCTTGTTGTCTTGTTTATTTGTTTGCTTATAGTCAGTGCATTTCTTTTTAAAACTAGGCCACAATAACCATGGGCTAATATTTACTGTAGTGACACTGGGCCTCCTACGGGCCGTAGAAACAGTGGGCCTTCTACGGGCCGTAGAAACAGTAGACCTTCTATGGGTCGTAGAAACAATGGGCCTTCTACGAGCCGTAGAAACAATGGGCCTTCTACGGGCCATATCATCAATGGGCCATATACGGGCCGTATGACCATAACGGGCCATCATTAATAGGCCGTATTTGATGACGCTATGAAAACGGCCCAACGTATTAACGGACCACAAATGGGCTGATGTAACCACGGGCTGAATTTGGCCCACAAGCAGAAAATGACAGTAACGGGCCGCAAGTAAACGAATGCTGGAAATGAGCCCAAGAATAAATGGGCTCTAAGAAGGCCGAAAGATAACATTTTTTGGAAACGGCCCAACTGAATAACGGACCCTTAATGGGTATAAAGTGATATACTGTTCATTACGGGCCAGTTTCACCACGGTCCGTTAATGGGTGTAAAGTGATACACTGTTCATTGCGGGCCAGTTTCACCACGGGCCGTTAATAAGCCAAGAGTTACATAGGGCCTCATATGGGCCGAAAGACGTCATGGGCCATACATGGGCCAGAAGTGAAAACGGGCTGGAATCATATTGGATGGCCCAGATGACACTACTGGGCCTAATTCGGATAGGGCGTAACGGGCCTTTGGTTAGCGGGCCGTAAATGGGCTATATGCGAACAGGCCGTTAACAGGCTTTCCATGTGCCGGCCCGCCACCTTTTGACCAAGTCAAACGGGCTAGCCTTTTCACATGAATGGGCCTCTGTTGGGCCGTGCCACGTGTCGACGTATCATAGGCGCCTTCTGTCCAATGAGTGGATGACATCTGTCCCAACGATGAGTCGACACGTGTTTCCTCCAGCCAATGATGATTTTACACGTGGAAAATCCCCATTGGTCGGGGCTATTAACGGGTTATCGGATCCAAAACCCGACCCGATAGCTTAACGGCGTTCCGTTACGGTGGATGCCACGTGTCGGTCACCCTTGACGAAAGCACTTCTGTGATGCGCGATTTATTGTCATGGAAGTGGACACTTCCGTGATTATAATTTTGGTAATGTCATGGAACACTTCTACGACAGCACATGTATGACTATCTTGATTTTGTCATAAATTTGTCATGGATGTACATGCATGACAAAAAACGCGACCTACTGTGACAAACACGTATCATCACGGAAGTGTATTTTTTTGTAGTGCATGGTTGCTCGATAGTGGAGCTACAAATCATATGACCGGAAGCAAGGACTTGGTGGTGGACGTTCACAAGATTCCATCTATGCCCACCAATGTCGAGTGGGGTGATGCCTCGTCTTCTAAGGTTGGGACTTGGCAAGGTTGTCATTTCTCATGATCTCACGATCGAGAAGGTCATGCTTGTTGAGTCGCTTGCATACAATTTACTTTCCGTTCGTGAACTTGCAATCATGGGCTTTGCCACTTTCTTTGATGTTGATACCGTGGCCCTCTTGTGGAGCAAGACTCTTAAAGTAGCCTTTGTTGGGCATGTCGAGAACGGTTTATATGTGATTAACTTTTCGGAGCAACCCACTAAGACCGCTACATGCCTAATGGCTAAAGTTGACGTGGGGTGGCTTTGGCATCGCCGTTTAGCCCATGTCAATATGAGATCTTTGCAAAGTCTTCTCAAGGGGGACCATGTTCGTGGACTAACAAATGTTAGTTTTGCTAAAGATCTTGCCTGCAGTGCTTGTATCGAAGGAAAGCTACATGAGAAGGCTCACCCTCCCACGACTATCATTTACTCAAAGAGGCCTTTGGAGCTCCTTCACATGGATCTCTTTGGGCCTCCATCCTTTGATAGTATTGGGGGTAGAAAGTATTGCTTGGTGATTGTGGATGACTATTCAAGATACACATGGATATACTTCTTCAAGAGGAAGAGCGAGACCCAACAAACTATCATTGACTTTGCGAATGAAGCCCAATGTGAACACAATGCAAAGATCTTGACTATAAGAAGCGACAACGGCACCGAGTTCAAGAACTACACCTTGGATGAGTTTCTTAGTGATGAGGGGATCAAGCATCAATATTTCGCACCTTACACCCCTCAACAAAATGGTGTAGCGGAGAGGAAGAACTGGACGTTGATGGATGCGGCAAGGACCATGATGGCGGAGTTCAAGTCTCCCTTCAACTTTTGGGCCGAAGCCATCAACACCGCGTGTCATGCGTCAAATCGGCTCTATCTCCGCAAAGGCTTGAACAAGACTCCATATGAGATACTCACCGGTAACAAGCCCAACCTCAAGTACTTTCGGGTGTTCGGGTGTAAGTGTTTCATTCTCAAGAAAGGTGTTCGTTTGTCTAAATTTGAGGCTAGAGCTCACGAGGGCATATTTGTTGGTTATGCTACAAACTCCCATTCTTACCGTGTTCTCAATAAGTCCACGGGACTTATTGAGGAGACATGTAACGTGGAGTTTAATGAGAATAACGGCTCCCAAGTGGAGCAAAGTGGTACTTGTGATGTAGGTGATGAAATTCCTCCCCAAGCCATAGGAAGAATGGGTGTTGGTCACATCCTAACCATTGAGGAACCCCTTGTGGCCGAAGGAGAAGGACACTGTTCCACTCAAGTGGAACCATCACCAACCCAAGACCCACACGCTTCCGAAGAACAAAATGAAGTCCCTCAACCTCATGAACAAGACCAAGGGCAAGATCAACCTCAAGACGGTGTTGAATCACCAAGTGATGCCCAAGGTCAAGTTCCCCCCTCCGAGAAAGTTCAAGATCAAGAGCAAGCTCAAGATCAAGAACAAGCTCAAGACGGCGCTCAAGATAATCAAGTGACCGCTCCTCAACTCTCCCCCGAGGAGGAATTGGAGCGTCGTGCCGCCAAGATCGCTTCCAAGCTCTCTACCAAGGGGCATCTCATGAAGAATGTGCTTGGAAGCATTCAAAAGGGGGTAAGCACTCGTAGACAATTGGCAAACTATTGTGAACATCACGCGTTTGTCTCTTGTGTTGAACCCCAAAAGGTCTATGAGGCGCTCGAAGATCCGGATTGGCTCAATGCCATGCATGAAGAACTCAATAACTTCGAGTACAACAAGGTGTGGAGATTGGTGCCAAGGCCAACGGGGAACCACAATGTCATTGGAACCAAGTGGATATTCAAGAACAAGCAAGATGCTCATGGGACCATCGTTCACAACAAGGCAAGATTGGTGGCACAAGGCTACTCACAAGTCGAGGGTATCGACTACGGTGAAACCTTTGCTCCCGTTGCCCGCCTCGAATCCATTCGTTTGTTGATTGCTTATGCTTCTCATCATAACTTTAAGCTGCAACAAATGGATGTGAAAAGTGCTTTTCTTAATGGTCCTATTAACGAGTTGGTATATGTCAAGCAACCCCCCGGGTTCGAGGATCCCTACTTTCCCGATCATGTGTATCAACTCGATAAGGCACTCTATGGCCTTAAACAAGCCCCACGTGCGTGGTATGACCACCTTACCGAGTTGCTACAAGACCGTGGATTTGAAGTTGGGCTAATCGAACCCACTCTTTTTACTAAGAAGGTCAAATGGGAGTTGTTGGTGTGCCAACTATATGTTGATGATATTATCTTTGGTTCCCCTAACAAAGCTTTCAATGAGGAATTTGCCTCTCTCATGACCTCAAAGTTCAAGATGTCTTTGATGGGAGAGTTGAAGTTCTTTCTCGGGTTCGATATCAAACAAAGAAGAGAAGGAACCTTCATCAACCAAGCCAAATACACTCAAGACATGCTAAAGAGATTCCATCTAAGTGATGTCAAGCCGGCCTCCACTCCAATGCCAACCAAGTGCCAACTTGACATTGATCCCAATGGTAAAGCGGTGGATCAAAAGGTATATCGATCCATGATTGGCTCCTTGCTTTACCTATGTGCATCTAGACCGGATATCATGTTGAGTGTGGGAATGTGTGCACGGTTTCAAGATTCACCTAAGGAAAGTCACTTTGTGGCGGTCAAGCGAATCTTTTGATATTTGGCTCATACCCCAAACTTTGGCTTATGGTACCCAAGAGGAGCAAACTTCAAGCTTGTAGGATATTCGGACTCCGATTGGGCGGGAGACAAAGTGGATAGGAAGTCCACTTCCGGAGGGTGCCAATTTCTTGGTTGCTCTTTGGTAAGTTGGTCTTCCAAGAAGCAAAGTTGTGTGTCTCTCTCGTCCACCGAAGCAGAGTATGTGGCGGCCGGTAGTTGTTGTGCACAACTCTTATGGATGAGGCAAACTTTAAAGGATTACGGTGTCACTTGTGACAAAGTGCCTCTTTGGTGTGACAATGAAAGTGCCATCAAGATTTATCTCAACCCGGTTCAACACTTCAAGACGAAGCATATTGAGATTCGGTATCACTTCATCCGGGATCACATTAGGTGAGGGGAGAACGAGCTCAACTATGTCAACACTCATGATAACCTTGTAGATATTTTCATGAAGCCATTGGATGAAGCAAGATTTCGCGAGTTAAGACATGAGCTAAATATCATTGATTCGAGCAATGTGACTTGAACCCTTGCACACCCCACCATACTCGACTTGTTATCTTGTGTAGATGTAGGCATGGACATAGGGGGAGTGTTGTTCTCTCAATGAACTCTCCCTCCCCCCATTATGCATAAATTGATCGTGTCTTTCACATTAACCATTTTTGATGGTACTTGTGCTTCTAAGACGAGTTTTGGTCATGGGCCCAAGGTTAAAATCTTCGCGGCGCCATACCTCTTGACTCAAACATAGGTGACCTCGGCCACCTCCCTCTCTTGTAGAGATGTGTTTCCTGTCCTCTTGCTAGTGTTCTCGTTGCTGAGTCTTATTTCCTCTCCTTGCCATTTGTTTTCCCTTCTTTTTGAGCTGAGCCTTTTGATGTCTAGTTGTTGAGTCTGGCTGTGCGGTACTATCGCTGGTGGTACGCGGTACTACCTCTGATGGTGATAAGCGGTACTACCGCTGAGGGGCGGGACCAGGGGTTATGTCGAGGCAGGGGGAGGTTTCGTCTCACCCATACCCATTCGCTTCGCCCCCTCGTTCCTCTTTGTCTCTCCAGCGTCATCTCGCCGCGGTAGGGCTTCGGCGGGCCTCCGTCTCCGGGCCATCCCTCTCCATTTTCTTCGGTGGAGTCGATCCCCACCTTGTCCTCTTGCCATGGATGCTGGTATTGCCCCCGTTCCTCCTCTCTTCTTGTCTAGTTTTCAGATCTAGTGTTTTAGGGGCAATAGTGGTTGAATCTCTCGATTTTTGGCTAAATTTAGGCTTGAGTAGGTTGGAGAAGGCAACTAGACTCTTTGGATTGATGTTTGGTAGGCTTATTTTTTAATTTGGCATCTCCGGTAGTGCCGGATCTGTCCACGGCAGTAGGGAACCGCCGTTCCCCGTCTCGAGAGGTACTGCCGCCCATCTTGAGCGGTACTACCGCGCGAGCAGTACCAAGCGGTACTACCGCCCATCCTGAGCGGTACTACCGCGGGAGCGGTACTTCCGCGGCCTGGTCGCGGTACTACCGCTGGATGCCCAGTTCCATCATTTCCTACCACATTTTGATCCATGTTGTTTTGTTTGGTGGCTTATGCTTTTTCTTTCGTGTTGTTTCTTCCGCTCGTGTGTTTGGTTCTAGGTGATGAATATCCTGAGCAGCAAGTCCGCCATGTCAACCCCGGGTGTTCAACGTCAAAGCGCTACTGCACATCTGAGTCAGCAGGTGGTTCCTCTAGTGCTCCACCGCCGCCAGCGGGTGCTTCCTCAAGAAGAAGCCAGCCAACAGGCCGAAGCCGAGGGGCAAGACTGTGACTGAGATGACTGCCAAGGAATTCTGGGACAGGCGTCGCCGCAACCCCTATAAGGAAGACCAAAAACCCAATTTGGTCAACCGCCCGTTCTGGAACTGTTTTCAGTATGCCATCTTTCATGATGTGATCAAGGCTAAGAAGAATCTCTATGTTGATGTGTGCTCCATCGACGTTGACTTTCTGGAGAAGGATCCTGACTACTTTGGGGAGGCTCTTCAGATGTGCTCACAGCTGAACATCCTCAAGATCATGCAGTTCAACAAGGACTTTGATGCTGATTTGGTGGCTCAGTTTTATGCCACCGTCCATCTTGGGACCGATGAGGACCGGACTCTGACTTGGATGACGAATGGTAGGCTGCTGTCTGTCAAGTGGACGGCCTTCATGGAGCTTCTTGAAGTTGAGGATCAAGGTCTTGAGAACCCAGTGGATTTCGTCCTCACCTCAATGCAACTTCCACTCACAAGCAAGCCCTCTGGCCCTACTGTACTTTGAAGGTTCACCCCGAGACTAAGAAGAAAACCTATGAGCTGCCTGCCTTTCTGGACATCCTTCACCATGTATTCCGAGAGACTCTCTTCCCTCGTATCGGGAATTTGGATATGGTTCACTCCTATCTCGTGGACATGCTTCTCTTCTGCCAGCATGAGAAGGAAGCAAACACTGGCGAGTCCCTGGACATTTCTCATGTTATGTGGTCTGAACTTCTATCTGCCATTTCTGAGCGCAAGTGCCCGATCTATGGTCCGTTCATCATGTTGCTCATTGAGAAGGCCTGGAGGCGTGTCTATCCCCAGGTGATGCTAGAAACTGGAGAACTGATTTCCCAAGAGATCAAGCGCCCGAGGAAGAAGGACAATTGGGGCACCTCAGTCCCTAAATCTAGGGGTCCATCTACTGCTGCTGCCATGGAGACCGAGGGCGAGGCTGATGCTGATGATGACGATGACTATGAGCCTTCTGGAGCAGAGACCTCTTGGGCAAAGAAGCTCAAGCACAATATGAAGAAACTTTTCTGCATGGAGTCTCATGGTCAGTACATGACTCATGTGGCCGAGAAGAAGGCCAGGGGACGTCACAAGGAGCTCATGCGTCACTCGGGTGCGACCGTTGCCAGCGGGTCTGAGGGCCAGATCACTGAGGAGGAGGAGTGGATTCAGCAGCACTGCCCGTGGACCGATTCAGACGCCGAGCAGTTTCCGACCGATGACGGCGGTGCAGACGATCCCGCTGGGATATGATGTTCGAGATCCTCAGCTTGCTATCACCTGGAGCCGTAGCATCACTCGTTCCCCTTTTGGTGTCTTGATGCCAAAGGGGGAGAGATTTTAGGGATTTGGGTCGTTGTTGAGTTGCGAGTTTTTCTTTGTTGGTGTCATTGTGTTTTCTCACCATTTGCTTTGTTTGGTTTTGTGCCAGTGAGACCTAAGTTCTAGACATATGGTGTGAGACATATGCTATCTTATCTTTATCTTATCATTATCTATGTCTAACTAGTCCTTTGGTATCTTATGAGTTGCATGCTTATCTTGTTATATACCCTGCGCTCATGTATCCTGCTTAGGTTGTTGGTCTCTAAAATATAGGGGGAGTGTTGATCCTAGTATGTGTGCCGTGCAGTCCAAAGCACTTATCTAGATAGCACACATCTAGGGGGAGCCAGTCTATATCTTAGAGATGTGGGGTTTGCTTATGTCCCATGTCTTTTCTCGTTTGTGCAAATCCCGTATTGTCATCAATCCACCAAAAAGGGGGGAGATTGTAAGGGCATATTTATCCCTAAGGTGTTTTGGTGATTGATGACAATGCCTTTGCGGACTAATCGTGTGCGTTGAGTTTTTCAGAGATTCATCCTTTGGCACGAGACGATTCCCTCCCCTCGGAGTTTGAAGCAAAGACGGTGTAGCCCTTTCGATTCAGTTTCGGTGGACTAGTTTCGTAGGAGTCACCGTACTAACAAGAGGGGGTCCGCTTTGGTTTGGTTAGGGTGGAATCAGCACGTACACGTCCCTTGCACACCCTCCGAGCCTTTCCGCTTCAATTGAGAGCTCATTCCCCTTCTTTTGTGCTTCTTCTGGTCCTAGCGGCAGTACCGCGAGCCACATCGGTAGTACCGCTTGAGTGCTACAAGGGGCAGTACTGCTCCACAGCGGTAGTACCGCTTGGAGACCTCCGCCGTAGTACCGCTGCGGCTTCGTGCTACTACCGCCTCGACTCAAGGGTTCTTTTCACGTGTCGGGTTTTGCGGTACTAGTTGCGGCAGTAGAGGCAGTAGTACCGCTCTTAAGCGGTAGTACCGCCCTTACCACCACGGTAGTACCGCTCTGGGTCCAGCGGCAGTACCGCGAGGGGGAGCGGTAGTACCACTGGGGCCAGCAGTAGTACCGCTGCCCCCTGCAGTAGTACCGCCCTCTGCGGGGCTGCCTTGGGGGTAACTGTTGGATTGTCCCCCCCACTATAAAAGGGGGTCTTCTTCCCCGAAGTTGACCTACCTCATCCCCCATAAGCTCGATTGTTGCTCCAAGCTCCATTTTCGCCCAATCTCTCTCCCTAGCCAATCAAACTTGTTGATTTGCTCGGGATTGGGTGAGAAGGCCCCGATCTACACTTCCACTAAGAGAAATTTGATTCCCCCCACTAATCCCTAGAGGATCTTGTTACTCTTGGGTGTTTGAGAACCCTAGACGGTTGAGGTCACCGCGGAGCCATAGTCCATTGTGGTGAAGCTTCGTGGTGTCGTTGGGAGCCTCCAATTAAGTTGTGGAGATAGCCCCAACCTTGTTTGTAAAGGTTCGGTCGCCGCCTTCAAGGGCACCAATAGTGGAATCATGGCATCTCGCATTGTGTGAGGGCGTGAGGAGAATACGGTGGTCCTAGTGGCTTCTTGGGGAGAATTGTGCCTCCACACCGCTCCAACGGAGACGTACTTCCCCTCAAAAGGAAGGAACTTCGGTAACACATCCTCGTCTTCACCGACTCCACTCTTGGTTATCTCGTGCCTTTACTTGTGCAAGCTTATTTGTGTTGTATCCCTTGCTTGCTTGTGTGCTTGTTGTTATTGCATCAAATAGGTTGCTCACCTAGTTGCATATCTAGACAACCTACCTTGATGCAAAGTTTAATTTGGTAAAGAAAAGCTAAAAATTGTTAGTTTCCCATTCACCCCCCCTAGTCAACTATATCGATCCTTTCACGCACAATGTGTGTGCCGCATCGCTCAGATGCTAATGACATCACTTCACCATTGGGCAGACGGATCTCGAGGCATCGGTGACTCCGCTGCACGCAGTGCACCACCACAGGGCACTAACGTGGACGGGCTTTCTCATCGCCGTCCCCATTGTCTACCGGGAGGTAGGGAGCCAGCTCGAGGCAGACTCCGCCTCAATCTCGAGATCGTGTTTCACCCACCATCTGCAAGCCTAAATCCTATCGATGATCACTCCCATGAAGTCTCACTGCTAGGATCTATCATCGGTGATCCCACCATCCTCGTGACCCGTCTCATAGAGGTGCCGCAAGCCATCCCCGTGGTGTCGTTCATTTTCCCATATTCATCAACGCCGTTCCCCTTGACGGAATACGTGCAAGAGGAGCTGGTGATAGTCTTTGTCGTGATGGAGCTCTCCAAGAGGACACAGTAGTACGAGGCGCCTGTGTAATAGCAGGCGTCGGGCGTGGCCCGCTTCGTGTAAGAGCAGTCTTACAAACTAGCATAATTGTACAAACAGTTTTGTTTCTCATATTTGTCATGTCTACCGATATTTACGTGTATCGATTTGTCTTATTTATTTTTTTGGCAATAGTTTAGCTACTTGTCCGGTCATGGCCAATTAAAATTGATATTTCTTCTGTATTTGTACTAAACTCTGATACTTCATTATAATTGATATTTTCATTAAATGAGTAATGATCTCCATATTGTCTTAAATGCTATTTTTTTATGTACAGCTAACATAACTTATATTGATCTTCATTATGTATAGCTATTTTTATGCCTAGTGTCAAAGTATTGAAGAAACCCATGGCTTCATCATTAGCCAGAAGTAACCGGGGCATGATGGTACGAAGTTCTTCAAAATTATTCTGGAAGGGAGTCCCGGATAGGATAATCCTCCTTTTGGTACAAATTTTAGCAAAGTCTTCCAAATAGCGGTATTCGGAAGTCTCTTGCTGTACTTTGTACCAAAAAGCGAATTATCCTATCTGGGATTCCGTTCCAGAATAACTTTGGAGAGCTTCGTACCATCATGCGCCTGTTACTTTCGCCTAATGATGAAGACATGGTTTTAATTGAATCCTTTGGATTTAAAAAAAAGAATGGCTCATATATTGGTCTAATGTACTTTATAATGCCTATTTCTTTCCGACGCTTTAATTTGCGGAAATTGATTTCTATATATTCTTCTTTGTAGGTAGCAGGAAAGAAAATTCTCGCAGATCTACACGAGAGGAGGGAGAGATGGCTTTCTTCAACATGTATCGGCACACCTGGGCTATCATTGTCGTTGGTATCTTAGGTTCATGCGCACATTCTATTCATCACCTTCCACGCGAAAATATTTCTCAGTTCGAGTTCGGACTTAACGAGTCGGCTGACATTACTTACTGATTACGCCCTCTTCGTACTTGATTTTGCAGGCAACATCGTGTCGCTGATGGTTTTCCTTTCACCAATGTAAGTTATGTAACCACCGGCCCTCAACTTCTTTTTTAGCAGTCTTCAGAAAATGGCCTTGATGTACCTTGTTTTAAGTGTGTTTATCAATATTATTTTATATTCGGTCGAACTAAAAAAGAAATAGGCATGGGCTTAATTATTGCATTAAAAAAAGATAAAAACACATGGCCATTTTGTCTACCGATATTTACGTGTATCGATTTGTCTTATTTATTTTGTTTGCAATAATTTAGCTACTTGTCGGGTCATGGCCAATTAAAATTGATCTTTTTCTGTATTTGTACTAAACTTTGATACTTCATTATAATTGATATTTTCATTAAATGTATTAATGATCTCCATATTGTTTTAAATGCTATTTTTTTATGTATAGCTAGCATAACTTATAATGTGATCTTGGTCATGCATATTTGTATTTTTCTTACTATTTTATATTTATCATTACAAATATATTCTCTTATACTAAAAACTATATTTTCAGAAAATGTTTATAAAACTTAGGTTAAGATGTTTAAGGAGAATATTTGCTATGGTGGATTTTACCCTAACAAATCCAAAAGTACCAAATTACTCCAAGAAATGTATGTCCCTTATTTGTATTTGTTTGGTTGGCTATGCCCCTTATTTCTGATTATCTGATTTTATACGCTTACTTGTACATAGTATCTTAAAATACACGCCCAACTTGGTGAATGTTGTAGAGTGTTTAAATATAGAAGATAATTTGATAGAAGTGTCTAGATCATAAAGCTAATAACTTTTCGATAACTAAATGTATACTTCTGAAGTGTGTAAGTTGTCCGCATGGAGTGTGCTCTCGAAGTCCTTCTTCCGCTCTCATTTGTTACATTATTTGTAGCATTCATGTGTATTTTAGAACAAAACTAAATGTTGTATTGTTCAATTGATTTTTTATTTTTAGTCTCTCTAAATTACAGTTGCTATTGTTTGGTAACCAACTAGGATGGGCCCCGCAATACTACTATTGTCAGTAAGGGTACTACTCATACATCTCTCCTCTCTCTTCCTCTCAGACAAATCCAACGACTTTATTTTATCTTAGACAATTTAAATTAATCATATCTTTCAAAATATAAGTTTGTTTGTGAAATAATTTATATATTTGTACTCTTGGCGCGAAGACCAATCTTGGATACATTTCAAGCATGTTTAAAATTTGACGTTTCACATGCGATATGTTAAATAAACCTATTTCACAAGAAAAAAAGGAACTTGTGAAGCCGATCACTTGTAAATGTGTAACAATTTATTCGAAAGACTGAAATATCTTTTTTTTTAAATGTGCAGTTGAAACAGATGTCATTTTTTGAAACAAGCTAGTGAAATGTGGGTTCTGGAATTTTTTATTTATGTTTTTTGAATGAGTAGAATATGTTAAAACGAAACCTATTTTGAAATGAGTTAAAGATGTTATATAAAATGACTGAAATATTTTTAAAGTATGTGAAATATGGTTAAAATGTCTGAAGTATGTTACTACCTCTGTAAACAAATATAAGAGCGTTTAGATCAATACTTTAGTAATCTAAATGCTCTCATATTTTTACAGAGCGAGTACTTATTGAATCTTTTTTCAAATGAGTGGAATATGTTATATTTTTTTGAAATGATGGAAATGAGTGAAATACGTTGAATAAAATGAGTGAAATCTGTCCTAAAATTGTGGAATCTGATTTCAAATGAGTGAAATACGTTATTAGTTTTCAGAATGACTGGAATATATTATCATAAAATATATATGAAATATGTGAAATCGGTATTTTTCAACTCATTCAACACATATTCAAGATTGGTCTTGTTTTAAAGATCTATTCGCCATGGATTCAAATATGTAAAAAGTTTTGCAGACTAATTTTTATTTAAAAAGTTATTAGCCATTCAAAATGATACAAGAAAATTAACTAGCTGGAGAGGGAATCTCTGTGCATGCATGCATCGCTTCGTCTTTCTCACTGTTACGTGACACAAAAACCTGCAGGTGTGGGCCCCTCTCTTTCTGTATTGATGCGTATTCATCTTAGAAGCAAATTGACACCTTATACGAAGAAAAGTAGCATCAATCTAGATGCAGAGAGGAATGGTCGAGGATGTGCCGGTACCTTCCGCTGCCGCGCAATTTTTCACTTTAGGGTGGTGTGCCTTTTTTTCACCCCGGTCTCTATTTTCGGTGGTTCGACACGCCACTCCCCTAGGTCCCCCGCGTGATTGTGGCTTTGCCTTTGGCCTATTCCGTAATTGAACTAAAACTACGACGAGTAAATCCGAACGGAGCGAGTATTATTCTACGCGTCCAGCCTAACTTTCGTTACCTGATGTATTATCAAACTACTCTTTTTATTACAAGTACGAAGAAAAACAACCAGCAGTCTGATATATACTCTGATGTAGTACTAGTCTACTAGTACAGTTAAATCTGTGCTCGCTTCAGTATTTGAGCCGAGCCATCGCAATATTTTACTGCCACATATCCATATACAATCACTCGGTTCACGCTTCATCGATCAGAGCTTCTTGGTGTGCACGAGGAAGGCGACGGCGCCGGAGGTGGCGAGCGGGATGACGGTGTCGTCGGAGAGCCAGCCGAGCCCCGGCAGGACCCGCTTGGCCACCAGCGCGCACATGGGCGCGCCGAACAGGAACATGAGCAGCTCCGTCGTCGCCTTGCCGAAGCTGAAGCTGTCCCGCTTCACCAGCTCCCCGCTCATCTTCGCGAACTCCTCCCGCTTCACCTCGCCGCTCCCCGCCTTGTGGTGCTTCTGCATGCTCCGACGATACAATCCAGACAAAAAAAGGTGAGCCCTACGCCGTCTCATCTACTGAAGATTGCCGTCAAGTAGGAACGCGGCTACTGACTCACCGTGTACACCTCCTGCAGCTTCTCCCTGGGCGGGATCCTGTACTGCACCTGCCCGCGCTCCTCGCAGAACTTCCTGAAGGAGAACACACTCCGTTGAAGGTTCAGTGTTGATGCTGAATGAACGATGGAAATGAACCGAATGCACGTTCACCTGGATTGTGGTACGCGGGTTCAGAGAAACTTACTGGATGAGCTCGTAGATGGCGTGGTAGAAGTCGTCGAACGAGTCCACCTTCGCCACGTGGTCGTCGTACTTCGTCTCCATGAACTCGATCAGCTTCTTCGCCTCATCGGGCTTCAGCTCCGCCTTCTTCTCGCTCTTCTCCGCGGCCTGGCTCTGACCCTCATCTGGTTTCACCTCACCTTGAGGTTTCTGCTTCACCTCCGCAGCATTGTCAGCCATCTTCTTCGATGAAATGCAGGAACGGATGGTTGGTCCCTTGGGTCTGTGTAGACTATTGCTGCGTATATATTATGGCAGCCTGCTGGCCAGGTTCCTTGTGTAGGGCAGTGACAATGGCATTGCCTCGGCAGGAAGCAAGGCTGCGCAGCAGCAAGGGGAAAAGGAGCCCCCAAGGTCAGGAATCATGTGGCCATTGTGGCACGGTATTGGTATTCAGCAGCTAGCTGCAAGCTGCACCTGCAAGCATATGGGTTCAGACTTCAGACATACATCGCTCTCTAGCTTTGCCCTTACTCCTGAATCCTGATTGCTCAGAGAAGAAATAGAACGTGTATACAGGCATATGTAAGCAGCTTGTGGGGAATATAGCGAAATGTGGAGCGAACGCATCATATTTCCCACCTTAATTTGAAGAACTAACAGGAATGCAGGCTTAGTTTCACAAGTAGGAGTAGGTGTCAGTGAAGAGCAATGTCATCAGAAAATGGACCAGAGGTGGACAAATACATATGGCTGGTACGTGTACCAGACGAACAAGCGTGTCCGACTCCAATGGAATTGATTCTGTGGGAACCTGGCATGGCCTTGAGCTCACGTTGGCGCATCGACCGCACATAAGATGTGTGCACGCAAGCACTGCACTTAGCCGAAGCAGATTCGGACAGTGACACAGGCCTGAGATAGGCCTATTTCATTCACATAAGATGTGTGGAGTATTTCCTTTTCTTGTGGCAGCGTTGGAATGTCTATCTATTCTACCACATCCGGGCATTGACATAGTGGAACCTTTGCTAGTATTGGATCACTACCGTTAACTGTCCACCCGTTCATTGTAGTTACATATGTATAATCAGATCACAACCGTTTACTAAAAAGAAGTCCAGGATTTCTGTTTGTAACTAAAAAAAAGGAAGATGCTTTTGTAGCAGAATCATACTCCATCCGTCTCATAATATAAAAGTGTTCTAAAAACGCTCTTATATTATAAGATGTGTGCACGCAAGCACTGAGCTTAGGTGAAGCAGATTCGGAATGTGACAGAGGTCTCGTGCTATTATTGGATCACTACCGTTAACTATCCACCCATTCTTTGTAGTGAGCACATATGTATAATCAGATCACAACAGTTTCCTGAAAAGAAGTCCAGAATATCTGTTTGTAACCAGAAAAAATTCTTAAGATGCCGAAGTAGCAGAATCATAGTTTATCTTCGTGAAAAAAAAAACCCAAAAATAATAGTAATCATAATTTAACTCCTTTTCTCTCTTGTATAAGCTACACGCGACAAGCTATCCTAAGAGATGCACTATATCTCGCATTCAGCGAGACGAGAGGAACCTCGCTGATGGGTGGCGCGAGTTGGGCCGGCTCAGGCGTGCGGGAACAACAGCCTTTTTTTGTTTTTTAATGTTTAATGTTTTTGCTTTTTTTTCTTTTTAGTTTTATTTATACTTTCAAATAATCTAAATAAATATATTACAAATATCTCTATATAAAACATTTGAAAAATGTTAACCAAGTATTTGGAAATGTTAAATATGTATATTGAAAATGTTTATCACGTATACAAAATGTGTATGAAACAATTTGATCATGTATTTACATATTTTAATGAAGCATATGAACAAAATGTTGAACAAGTGTTTGAAAAATGTTAATCAAACATTTGAAATTAAATGTGTATAGAAAAAGTTGACCATGTATAAAAAACTGATGCAAAAAATTTGATCATGCATATAAAAATATTAATCAAGCATTTAGAAAATGTTTATCAAGTATTTAAAAAATGTTAATTAAGAATTTGAAAAATGTTAAATGTGTTTAGTTGACCATGTGTTCAAAAAATGTTAATCAAGCATTTGAAAAATGTTATGTGTACATAGAAAAAATGTTGACCATTTATTAGAAAATTTAGTCTTAGAAGACCGAGAGTAATACGGATATACGGTGCAATGTTGGCGACAGAGTTCTTTCGTGGAAATAAAGAGATCAATGAGTAGGAAAATTAGAATAGCTGATATAGGATTAAGTAAAAAGCATGTGGGGTCTACTTGATGATGTGGATAAGTTGTATGTGAAGAGAAATAAGATAGTAGGGATGAACTATTTAGGTATTATAGTTTAGTAGCAAATCGTTCAATACTTATCCAGAAAAAAAACGTTCAATATTAGTACGGACCATGCAAAATTACTGCCTTTATACAATCAATGTATTCTTTTTTTCGTGTGTGTCAATTACGGTCGTAGTTTTATGTCGAAAATAATGTATTGTTAAGCCACAAAAAAATGTATTGTTATATGATTTAAAAGAAAATTAGAAAATGCATGTAATATTAAGAACTCCACTTGTAAAGGATAAGAACACCTTAATAAGGAGAAAGGAAAATAACATAGTGAAAGAAAACAAAAATGGGTGTAATATTAAGAACTTTATGTGAAATGGAAATGGAAATTAACCTAATAAAAGGGAAAAGGTAAATAACTTAATGAAATAAAAAAATAAAAACAGAAAAGATTAATTAAATGATAAACCTTTTATATTATGTGAATATCAGTAAGGTTAGAAAATATCCAGAAATAAAAAACTAACTAAATCAGGACGAATTCTCATTTCTAATATTATGGAAACACATACGAGATAATCCGATGCCTGTCCGTAAGGCAAGTGATTATACGAAACACAAAATTTCTTTCATCCAAATAATTGTTGGTTATTGCACAAATAGAAGTGCATCTATTTTTTGGTACGTCATCAGAAGTGGATCGCCAGCCTTAAACTGCAGTACCGTCATTAAATATACTGTAAATCTACTGGGTTGATCATGGACGGATTTTGTAGTGTGCATTCCTTATAAACTCCTATATATTGCATGTGTGTTTTACCACCCAAATCAGTCCCCACGGGCACATCTCTTTCCATATATCGTCATTCGCCCATCGTTCATCATGTCCTCCTCGGACTTAAAAAACGATGGTTATGAGCTAGGATCAGCAGGAGAAAGAGGAAGCTAAGGAAGAAATGATGTTAGTGCATACTAATGTTCTTATTGAACCGGAAGAGGAGCAAAAGCCTCCATCAGTACAGATCTGCATCTTCACCGCACCAAACTACTCAGACGTTTGTAAGGGAACTGCAGCGAGGCAGGGATGGATCCAGGGGGAGAGGGGCTAGACCCCCCCAACGATCGTGTCGCCCCTTAATAGGGCTTGTTGTTTGCTAATTTTTCTGTTAGACAACTGACCGTGGGTTGTTTCGCCCCGTCCCTGTGTCGTTTGTTAACGTGAAGCCATATAGGTACATGGCCCAAAACGGCGAGTAGCATTGCAGCCTATCACAGAAGATAAAGGGCTAGTAGCAGGCTAGCAGCAGTCGTTCTCTCAAAAATAAAAAGTGATCTGCGTACAGATAAATAAGGCACATACACACAGGCCGCTATAATCGCTACGTTTCCAAACTGCCTCCTTCAATCTAGCGTCACACCTGTACCTTGCCTTGCCTGCTATCGATCTTTTCGTGATTCCGTCGCATCGCCGTCAAGAGAAGCGAAGAAGGGAAGGGGACGGCCGCAGGTGAGCACCGATCTGGTATGGATGAGCTATGAGCAGCAACAATCTGAAGGAAAAAGGTTATAGTTTAATACTCTACGAGCATTAGATCAGTTCTTGTTTTGTCCTTTCCAAACTGTAATCTTTCTCCGAGTGCCACTATTCTTTGATTGCTTCCATATAATTGCTTGATTTTTGGTGTTCTGCTTTGTAATTAGGTCGAATCTGTGAGTCGATCCCATCAATTACAGGGAAATTAATGAGATTTTGTAATGTGTTATCTACCACATTGTATTATTGGCAATTATTAGTTTGTAAGATTATCTTGTGTTTCTAGAGTTGTGAATTTGTTTTTGCCATTAAAAAAGAATTTATAATGTGTTTCTAGAAAAAAATTTGTCATGTGAATGAAATTAATAAATAAAATTGGGCATGGTTGCACACGGCTTTTCCTTTAGACCAGACCCTAAAATTTTCTACCACAACATAGTAGTTGCCCATGAACTTAGTGTCAAACCTCGCCCCCCCTATGCCGAAATCCTGGCTCCGTCCCTGCAGCGAGGTATAAAGAAGTTAAAATCCCGAGGCACAACCTGCCCTATAAGTCCTTAACCATGTTATCCGCAACCCATTTTCATAATTTTATCCATGATCACGAGGTGGAAAATACTTCTGGTGCACATATGCCCTCCCTCTGGACTATCCAGCGTGACACGAGACAATGCACTAAGGAATGACGGTTGGTGAACCAACAATTATCAAATTCTGGAGGCAGTCCAGCATAATACCATGTTTCTGCAATCTTTGCTGAAACAGATTAAGAAAGTTAGGGAGATGGTTGTGAACCATATCAAAGACTACAACAGCAAGCCACCACCACCACCAAAAGTCCAAGTATGAGGGAGGTGTCTAGTATTTTTAGATATTTTATAGCATGAGAGTTTATAGTATTGAGATGTTAGGTCGTAATGTGTTTCATCGCTCCTTCAGAGCATTTATCCATGTAATTGTTTGGAGTCAGTTTGTATATAAAAAAATAATGAAGCGTTCAAAATTGTGACTTTGTTTCGTTTTGTTGTTGTTATATAGATAGATTTCTATCTTGTGAGAGGTCACCCTATATGTATTGAAATTGATAATGTAAATAAAGTTAATTATAATAAGAACGCAAATGATTGTAAAGCCGTCATACATTGAAGGTAAACGTTTCCCATGCCATTGTGTATCTATAGTAATGCAAATGATTGTGTATCATTTGCATTATTATAGATACACAATTGCATGAAAAGTGTTTACCTTCAGTGTAGGTCAGTCTGCAATCATTTCAGTCCTTATTAGATTCACTTTATTTATGTAGTCAATACATCTAGGGTGACCTCTCACAAGATGGACATCTATCTATAAATATAGGATCAAATTATGAAAATGGTTAGCGGATAACATGGTTGGGCACTGATGGGGCAGGGTTGGCCTCAGGATTTTAACTTCTTTATAGCTCACTGTGGTTCCCTTACCAACGCCTGAGGAGGTTGGTGCGGTGAAGGTGAAGATACAAATCTCTCCTGATAGAAGTTTTTGCTACTCTTCCGATTCAACAAGAACATTTGTTCCCCAGCTTGCTCTCACTTTCCCGTTGATCCTCATAAACATCGTTTTTGAAGTCAGAGAAGGACATGATGTAGGACGAGCGAATTGCGTGATATGAAAAGAGATGTGAACGAGGGAATGATTTGGGTGGTGAAACACACATGCAATATATAGGAGTTGATAGTAGAATCACAATATATTTAATGATGATGATGCACTTTAAGGCTGGCAATGCATTTCTGATTATGTACCAAAAAATAGATGAACTTCTGATTATGCAATAAGCAATGATTCTTTGGATGAAAGCAATTTGGTGATTCGTATGATCATTTGCCTTAGCAAAAGACACTGGATTTTCTCACATGCGTCTTATATTAAAGAGGGGAATTCGTCGTGATTTAGTTAGTTTTTTCTTTCTGGATATTTCTTAAACTTACTGATAACAATTCATAAGAAGAATAAAAAACGTACAGACATTCTTTAGAATACCGCTTTTTATCTTCCGATCCAAATTCCAGTTTCGACTTTCCTGAAACAAGTTGATCAATTGTTAAATATACAACAAAGATCATAGATATGGTAATATATAGATAATGGCAATACCAATTTCCTGTGGATAATCCAAATAAATGACATACCTATAGGATGTTTTTCCCATATATATGCTTCCTATTCAGCAAAAGGATTCATTTTATCTTTGTCCTCGGGATCACTGCTTGTCCAGCAAATTCGGTTAATATATTTAAATTACATAAAATCTCATACTTTCATACAAAAGGATATACACTATCGCTGCATTGCTACTAAGAAACTCAATTCTTGATTAACACCTTCACCCATGTCATAAGCTTCAGGCATTTTGTACTGAAAAATCATGTGATTAACGAACTGAAGACATTGGCATCAAAGAGATCACAGTGTCAAAATTAATCTGTAATATTTTCAAGGGGGAAACACACCCCAGCAACATCATCTGCATCTCTCACCATGGTCCTTAACAAGATCATTAATCTTCTTCTTGTATCTGCACACATAAACCGTTAAATGCACAAGTTTATTTGAAATGCACCGCTTAAAAATCCTATGTGTACGCATCTAGCTAAAAGAGGAAATCCATAGCGTAATAATCATATCTGCATATCGTCACTCCCTGGTACAAATTATCAGTAGAGCTGCACTTAATGGTACTGCCTGAAGTATTTTTACCACACATCATACCGTTCCTGCACTTAATGGTTTACCACGAAGACGAAATAGAAACTGGGTTTCGAGGACAGCACGACGCCGACTGCGTACCTTGAGGGCATAGGCCATAGCCAGCGAGGGAACCGAGCACGAGGTCGCCTTCCTCAGGTACGTGGGATCCTCATGTGACCTGAGTCAGCTGGACGCGGTTGAGGAGACAGAGAACATAAGCCATAGCCTAGGGAGGGAGCAACCGGGACATCTGTGCATAGCCCTTGGCTGCGGGAATCATCGCAGGGTGGCGCAGTTTTGAAGGTTGACGGCGCAGTGGCGGACATGGCTAGAGGCGTGGGGAAGGGGAAGAAGGCGAGGCGGGCTGGGGAAGAGAATGGAGGGGTGGAGGCGCTAGGTCGTGTTGTTGTTAGGGCTAAAAAGGAAACTATTCGAGATTGAGGACGATGGTTTCTCAATTGGAGATGCTGTGAAAGGAAAGATATAACGGGGAGATTACTGATTAATGGTTGATTGCTTTCGTTTTTCATGTAATAAGGAAGTGGATCTGGTGGGGCTCTGATTGCTTTCGTAACAAATGAGTCCCTGCCAAGGAAAAAAACAATGAGAGTTAAGGCATCTCCAACGAGAGCGCATGATTTGACGCTTCACAACAGTTATGAAAAAATGATTTCCTTTCCTAGCGCCTGGGCTAGAGTCTCTTTCTCCAACGTATAGGCGCTACTCACTTAAAAACATGAGATTTTGATGTAATAATATGCCACGATGAAACAAGTGTCCAGTGTGTATAAGTAGTACTACAATATTATTTATCACGTAGGATAGCGTTGATAGAATTGCAACTCTGATTGCTGGTTAGGAATTGTCGTTCGATTTCATTATAACATCTACCGTGCTTTATTCAATTTTCTGTATTCGCCTTGCGACAACATATAAAACCTGCGCCGTACCGGTCGCTTGCAATATGAAATGCGCTGAGGTAGAACACATGGGCCGCCAAACATGCAAGCCCACCGGCCTGTGGCGCAAAGTCCAGAACCGTGAACCTGTCTGAGTATTATATTCTCAACTGAACCCGCATATTATGTTATATATATTCCCCTTAAGTTTTCTTATGTATACAGTTGTGATATAATTTTTTTTATATTTCTTTACATAGGGAGTATCTATCTATCAAAAATATATTTATGTGTAACTAGTTACTCCTGCCTTTCTACTTCCTTTCGCTGATATGTGGGGCATCCGGCAAGGGGTTCCACGTGCCTTGCATCAAATTAGAGTACACAACTGCACGGTAGACTCACCCCAATCGTAGCGCCGCATTATTTCCCAATGAGCCATCAAATCACAAAAAACCCCACCTTTCCAGCTTTAGCAGTAAGATGGACGGACGAAGCAGCAATATTTCACTGGGCCTGAATCCCCTTCTCCCTCGTCAGCTTGTTCAGAGAAACCCCCTCTCTCACTGGGCCTGAATACCCTTCTCCCTCGCCTGCTTGTTCAGAGAAAACCCCCTCTCGGCGATTGCATAGGGTTTTATCATGGAGAACCAGGTATGAATTCTTCATCCATCCCCGATAAATCCAAGTCCGTTGGTCGCGGGCAATCCTAGGATGGCAGCCGCCATCGTTGATGCATTTTTCTTCCTACTGAATCTAGTCTGTTTCATTTGCAGTGCCCAAAGTGCGAGGACCCTACAGGTTTCTGCGCCCTTGGCGAGATGCCACACTTGTTCCTTCTCATCCTAACACAGGATTTTAAAACACTCAAAGTATGTGCCTAGAATCCTTTTTTATCCGGGAAGGCGGGGGTTTTGAACATGCTGTCGACTAATTTGGAAATTTGGATTTCTATATTTGGATAAAAGGTACTAGTACCATGGTCAACACCGACGTGAAGGAGGAAATTATTTCTAGATTTGAATAACGAATACATTGTGTTCTCATATTGTTTTTCCTGCAGTGCATTCCTTGCTTTGCCAGAACAGATGTACTCAAGATGGTCGGCCTTGCCATAACTGAATACACCAGTTTAATGGTCACATTGAAGACAAGCCTTGGATATAAGTTCCGAGTAGGGTTCATGAACCAAGAAGATCACTGCTTTTTTTATGGACGAACTTGGATAAACTTTCTCAAGTGTTACGGACTAAAAGTTGGCGCACGAATGTTGATGGAAATAGCAGAACCTGGTCTCATCTTCACTGTGATCTTCCACCCTGATGTCATTCCAGTAGTTCATCCATGTTAGTTTTGTATCTGGTTCTTTCTTGTTGCCTCGATTACTTCCTAATCCACCTGATCTGTCTAACTAATCACAATTTAACTTTAGAAGTAGCAACGATTTGTGATTCCCTTCTCTCACGAGTCTGCTACTTCTAAGAAATGTTTCTTATAATTGGTGACACGTGTAGGTTATTTCAAATTTAAGCATGCTACTCGTTTGTTATTCTATAAAACTCGACTGTTACTGATGGCACTGAAGTTGACAGGGACGACATCCACAATTTCCTACACTTTATTAACCGTCTTGAGGTCCTTGTGGGGCGTTTCAATGGTGGAAGGCCACGTGGGATATGTGTACCACTGCTGCACATGTTGAACATGTCCAACTGTGTCAAGAAACTTATGGTACGAGTTGTTTTTTGTTATATATGTTGTTCATAAACTCTTTCTTATACAAAGTTTTACAGCTGTGATCTTTTCGAAACATAAACTTCCTAGTTCTATTGTTCCTATACAGATGCCTGACCATGGTCGGGTCAGACTTGCGCTTGGTCAAAACATGATGTTTATGTCGACCTACTCCATTCCCGTTGGAGGTGAAAAGATACTTATTCATGGGTGGTCTCAAATAATGAAGGCCCGTCCATCTTGGAGAATAGGACAGAAGGTTATGCTCATGCTTTTTCATGGCTCTAAAGCGAATATCCTATTTATTGACCACATTGCGAGATGAAGCCGCTTTCAGAAGGTTGTGGATGCGTGTGGTGGCGCCTGGGCCTTCTCCTGGGGCTTGGTGGCCTCACCCTTGGTTATCTGTAGGAAAAGTAGCACTGCCCGAGGCGTGCTTTGTACGATTGAACCTATATAAGTACTCATACCGCTTTCATATATGGTTGTTAAGCGCCCCTGCTGGTTTCAGTTAAGGTTGTTAAGTACTCCTACCGCTTTTACATTCTGTCATGTTTCTTCAGTCTCGTCTTCTTTCAGTCGCAAAAACCAAACCAGCGCCGGCGGGGCCGCCTTCTTCCGCCTCCCACGGTTGGCTGCGCCTCAGCGCACGCATCACCGCCCCACCGTCTCCTAAATCGTTAACGCAGGCGTCCGAGGCCTCGCCGTCGTCCTCCGCGGGCTTTGGTGCGCTCTCCGCGGCGATGCCCTCTTGCGTTGTCAACATGGTCAACAAACAAGAGGAATCAGGAGAGGATTGCACGTGGAGAGGATGACAGTAGGGACTCATCATGTCCATGGCCGTACGCAAGCAAGTTACTCATTTTTTATATTCTTCATTGTCAGCGTATAGAAAAAGAAAATGCTTCCTCCTAGTGGTTTCCCGACGTCTGGGACCCACAACATTGTCAACGTATATAGTCAATAGACAAGAAAACATCACAAGATCGGCTGACACCTGGGACGTAGCTGCTCGAGCAGTATTTTTTTTAGTTATTGTTGAGACGGAGCAGGGTTTCAACTGGGCTGTGGCCCGTCTAGCCCAGGCTTATATTTTACGTTCACCAAATGACCAACCCAGCTATTTTTTTCTTTGTGAAAATGAGCCCATTTATTTTTTCTAAAGAATACCCAATTCAGGCCTACTTATTTTTCTATGCCCTGATGGGCTGCAACTCTTTCAAGACGGGTGCAAATCTTGTAAGTAATATGAAATGGGTTGTAAATATAAAAAACAGAAGACAAATTGGCAATTACTTTATAATTTCTGAATTTTTTACATTTTCAGATTCCAATTTCACTGGGCTTTACCCTAATTTAAATATATCTTGAAAGTACTTTAAATCTGGCTCGACATTTCAGTATTAAAAATAGTTTGGACCCCACCGAAATATGCGAAGTTTTGTTTAAATTTTTAACCTTGGCTCTGGCCAACAAAAAACGGACTGCAATAAATTGCATAAGAAGTTGCAATGAGCTGTAAATTATTAAAAAAATAGGGAATGGTCTGACTTGTGGGCCTATTAAGTTGACGTGTATGCAATTTTTGTACTTATTATATACGTTAATAAACGATTCTAGCAAACGTAACCGTTGGATGTCAATCCAACGGCCGTCGTGCTTCTTCAATCTCTGATCTTCTTGCTCCAAATTACCAAATCCATCATTAGCGGAACCGCCTGCTCCCGCCTCCCGTGGCCAGCTGTGTTGCCATGCAGGCCTCATCACCCCATACTACTCCCACCGCTGGACAGGCATCCCTCTACTCACCCACATCCCTCCACTGTTGTGGCTTCGCCGCCTCCGGGTCATTCCCTTCCTGGGTCTCGCCATCGTCCATCGCGCTGGTGTTCTCGGTAAGACGTGGTCAACGTTGTCAACAAACGACAACATCGGAAGAGGGATGTACATGGAGAGGCTGACAGTTGGGACCCACATGGTCCATGGATGCACACAAGCAAGTACCTCCTTATTATGCCAAGAAGAATGATTCCTCAAAATGACAGCTGGGACCCACCAGCTATATCTTGGCACGAAAGGAAGTGCCTCCTTATTAAGCGAAAAATAACGAGTGCTCCCCATGACAGCAGGGGCCACCAGATTTGGCGGCTGACTTGTGGCCCTACTAAGTTGACACGTACGGAGGGCTTTGTCAAGTTAGTCAACAAATGATTCTATCACCAGTGACCGTCCAACGGTTGTCCTGCTTCTTCAACCTCTGATTTTCTTGCTCCAGCCGTCCAAACCACCGCGTGCCCCTGCCTCCCGTGGCCAGCTGTGCTGCCGCGGAGGCCTCAGCGCCCCCTACTACTCCCATCGCTGGCCAGACCATCCCTCTACTCACCCACACCCCTTGTTATTCTGCGGGGACGGCAGCCTCACACTGCAGCCGAACCAGTCACCCCTAATACTCCTCTCCGCGTGGGCATCCACTGCCGCGTCTTCCCCAGCTCCCCATCATCCCCTTCCTAGGCCTCGCCGTTGTCCACCGCCTTGGTGCTCTCGGCGCGGCATGGTCAATGTGGTCAAGGAAGGACTTCCATCGAAAGAGTACTATACGTGGAGAGGCTGACAGCTGGGTCCACGGCCGCGGCAAGGAAGTGCTACCTTATTACATGTAAAATAATTATTCCTCCACCTTACAGCGGGGACCCACCGGACGGGCCACCGTATTTCGTGAAAAAACGTTTCCCCCCTGTGCTGGGACCCACCAGCTACATCTCACACGCAAGGAAGTGCGGCCATATTACGGGCAAAAAAAATGATTCTCCCCCTAACAGCTAGGACCCACCAGCAATAACTTCACATGCTAGGAAGTGCCTTCTTATCCTCCCTGATAGTCGGGACCCACCAGGTCGAAGCATACGTAGTGTTGTCATTCTGGTCGCGAACTTGTACGTACATACTGGTTGATCGGTCTGTCTGCAGGCTGCAGCGATGAACCATGGCCGAGTAAGGAAGGGCACGTGTCATTGTAGAGGCGCAGACATAGCATTTCACGTAGTCCTGCCAATATCATGTACATGTACGTATAACCGGGGTGCAAGAAAGTAAATACGGCCACATACGTACATACGGGCGGGATCTCGAATGCCTACTCTCGCATACGTATGACCAATGCTCATGTACATGGAGAGGCTGCGGAGAGCAGCGACGGTGTCCTGTTCATCGGCAGCCAACCGGCTGGGTCGGAATGGAGAAACTGCGTTGTCGTGTTCATCGGGAGGCAACGGAATGCGTTGTGTTCATCGGAAGCCAACCGTCTTGGACGGAACAGCCGAAACGGGGCCTGGCATACAGCAGAACGGAGGAAATGGCCTTCTGTTCGACTGCCTACGGTCGAAACGGGATCCTGTTCACCGAGAGGGGTGTGGCGTACCGCTAAACGGAGGAAACGAACTTCTCTTTGACCTCCTACGGCCGAAACAGGGTCATGTTGATTGGGAGGGGTGTGGCATACCGCGAAATGGAGGAAACAGACTTCTCTTCGACCTCCTACGGTCGAAATAGGGGTCCTGTTCATCGGGAGGGGTGTGGCGTACCGCAAAACAAGGACTCCATGGGCTACTGTTCATCCACCATCTACTGCCTCACTCCAGCCTCCACGGGCTACTGTTCATCCACCGTCGACCTCCTCCAGCCTCCACCTGCGACTGTTCATCCACGGCGTCTCCCTCCTGCCTCCACCAGCTACTGTTCATCCACGGGCTCCTGTTCATCCAGCCTCCACCGGCCACTGTTCAACCACCCCTCCACGGGCTACTATTCAACCAGCCCTCCACAGGGTCCTATTCATCCCGCGGCAACAGCCTCTACTACCATTGGATCCTGTTCATCCAGCCCCCACCGGAACTGTTCATCCAACCCCCAACAACGCTCACTGTTCATCAAGAGGCAGCAGGTTCGATCGGCTTTAGTTAGCAGCAGCAGTGAAGGAATCGCTCGATCCGCTTGAGTTAACAGCCATGGATCGATCGATCGCTCGTGTTCAGTAACGCGTAGCCAGTGCAATCGCTCGGGGTAGGCGAACGCCTCGCTCGGGTTCAGTTAGAGCCCAACACCTCGCACCCACGCGCGTACGTGTACGAGAGAAACACGCAATCCCTCCGTGCATCGCTCGGCCCCGACCACCCACCGTAACCGGGAACTCCCCGATATTTTCTTCGCCCTCGCTTCTACCATGGTTTTTTCCATCATGGACGGCCCAAAGAAAATCATGCAGCTGTGTCTCCGGCCCGCCCAGGACAAAAAGCCCATTTTGTGTCATGATTTTTTGTCATAGAAGTAGGAGCCCACCACATCTATGATGATACCGGGTTTTGTCACAATTATCGTCATAGAAATGTCATAAGCATGACAGAATAAACAATTTGTTCAGCCCAAAATGTCACGGATGTGTCTTTGTTTTGTACTGTACCAAGGGTAGGGTCTTAGGCCAGACCTATATGCCTTACCCAAGTACACCACACAAGAGTCAAGACCTACAAGGCCAGAAAGAAGATACCGACTGGAATCATCATATAGTGCAATCCACTCGACAGGAGATTCACTCGGATACCCCAATTCCACTCGACAAATGTCATTCATGCTACCTCTTGAGCTTGCATTGGTTTTCCCTTGAAGAGGAAAGGGTGATGCAGCAAAGTAGCGTAAGTATTTCCCTCAGTTTTGAGAACCAAGGTATCAATCCAGTAGGAGACAATGCACAAGTCACTGAATACCTGCACGAACAATCAACAACTTGCACCCAACGCGATAAAGGGGTTGTCAATCCCTTCACGGTCACTTGCAAAAGTGAGATATGATAGAGATAGATAAACGGTAAAGTAAATATTTTTGGTATTTTTGAATTATAGATTGGAAAGTAAAGATTGCAAAATAGTAGATCGGAAACTAGCAAGATCTAAACAAGATCAATAATATGGAAAAGAGACCCCGGGGCCCTAGGTTTCACTAGTGGTTTCTCTCAAGATAGCAAATATTACGATGGGTGAACAAATTACTGTTGAGCAATTGATAGAAAAGCGCATAGTTATGACGACATCTAAGGCAATGATCATGAACATAGGCATCACGCCCTTGTCAAGTAGACTGACTCCTGCCTGCATCTACTACTAGTACTCCACACATCGACCGCTATCCAGCATGCATCTAGAGTATTAAGTTCATAAAGAACGGAGTAACACATTAAGCAAGATGACATAATGTAGAGGAATTAACTCAAGTAATATGATGAAAACCCATCTTTTTATCCTCGATGGCAACAATACAATACGTGCCTTGCTGCCCCAACTGTCACTGAGAAAGGACACCGCAAGATTGAACCCAAAGCTAAGCACCTCTCCCACTGCAAGAAAGATCAATCTAGCAGGCCAAACTAAACCGATAATTTGAAGAGACTTGCAAAGATATCAAATCATGCATATAAGAATTCAGAGAAGAACCAAATAATATTCATAGATAATCTTGATCATAAATCCACAATTCATCGGATCTCGGCAAACGCAACACAAAATAATATTACATCGAATAGATCTCCAAGAACATCGAGGAGAACATGGTATTGAGAATCAAAGAGAGAGAAGAAGCCATCTAGCTAATAACTATGGACCGGAAGGTCTGTGGTAAACTACTCACGCTTCATGGAGAGGTAATGGTTTTGATGTAGAAGCCCTCCGTGATCGAATCCCCCTCCGGCAAGATGCCAGAAAAGGTCCCTAGATGGGATCTCACGGGTACAAAAGTTTGCGGTGGTGGAAAAGTGGTTTCATGGCTATCCTGGATGTTTTCAGGGTATAAGAGTATATATAGGTGAAAGAACTAGGTCAGGGGAGCCATGAGGGGCCCACGAGGGTGGGGGCGCGCCCTCCTGCCTCGTGGCTTCCTCGTTGCGTCTTCGACTTCATCTCCAAGTCTTGTGGTTTGCTTTCGGTCCAAGAAAGATCACCACGAAGGTTTCATTCCGTTTGGACTCCGTTTGGTATTCCTTTTCTGCAAAACTCTATTATAGGCAAAAATCAGAAACTGGCACTGGGCCCTCGGTCAATAGGTTAGTCCCAAAGATAATATAAAATAACATATAAATGCCTATTAAAAATCCAAAACAGATAATATAATATCATGGAACAATAAAAAATTATAGATACGTTGGAGACGTATCAATTCACTTGGAAGATAAGGATCCACTCAAAGGACAGAAGACTTAGAGCCACCCTTGGATGGCAACGGTCGGACATTCACTCTGTCACCTTAAAGATCATTAAACACAGGCGTTACTAGTAACGCACGTGTCTTTATTCTCTCATTGAACCCTTGTGTAACTGAGGGCAGCGAGGGGTCGGCGTACCCTATATAAGCTACCCTCCCCTCTTGCACAAGGGTTCGCACCCCCCGTAACACAACACTCCAATATACGGAGCCTCCGTGGCACTGAGACGTAGGGTTGTTACCTCCTCCAAGAGGGGCCTGAACTCTTAAATCTGAGTGTACAACCTCGCCGTAGCTAGGACTCTGCTCTCTCCTACGTACCCCCAGTCTCTACTACCAGATCCGTTCCAACGACAAAAGGTCTCGCTTAGATCATCCAGGAGAGTCTCCTTCTTTCTGGATTTACCACAATATCATCCCTATAAGCATGCACATTACGCCCAATCTAACAATGAAAGCAATTCTGAACACATCATTGATAGGTCGGCTGAGCGCTCTTAAGCCCAAAAGGCATTGAAATATAGCAGAAGGATCCAAAAGGGGTGATAAAAGACGTCTTCTCTTGGTCCTTAACTGCCATCTTGATCTGATGATAACCAGAATAAGCATCCAGGAAACATAAACTCTCACAACCCGTCGTGGCATCAATTATCTGGTCGATACGGGGGAGAGAAAACGGATCAGCAGGATAAGCTTTGCTAAGATCTGTGTAGTCAACACACATACGCCAAGTGTCGTTCTTCTTGAGTACCAGCACTGGGTTAGCCAACCACTCATGGTGAAAACCTCCACGATAAACCCAAATGCTAAGAGCCGGGCCACCACTTCTCCAATGGCTTTACGTCGTTCTTCGTTGAAGCGACAAAGAAATTGCTTGACCCGCCTAAATTTAGGATCCACATTAAGAGTGTGCTTAGCGAATTATCTCGGTACACCTGACATGTCAGCGGGTTTCCATGCAAAGATGTCCTGATTCTCACGGATGAACTTGATGAGCGCGCTTTCCTATTTAGGATCCATATATGCCCCCACTATGAACTGCTGAAATGAGTCGCCAGGGACAAAGTCAACCTGCTTAGTATCATCAGCCGACTTAAACTTCAACAAAGGGTCTTGCTGAGTGGGAGGCTTCTTCAAAGGGGTCATATCAGCCGGGTCAACATTGTCCTTATAAAACTTAAGCTCCTCTGTGGCACAGGCCGACTCAGCATAAGCAACATCTCCTTCCTCATATTCCAAGGCAATTTTACGATCACCATGGACCATAATAGTACCCTTACGCTCTGGCATTTTAAGTTATAAATAAACATATCTAGGCCGGGCCATAAACTTGGCATAAGCCGGCCGTCCAAACAATGCATGATAAGGGCTCCTGATCTTGACCACTTCAAACCACAACATCTCTGTTCAGTAGTCATAGCCATCGCCAAAAGCCACTTCCCGGGCAATCTTTCCAACAGGATATGCCGACTTACCAGGTACCACCCCATGAAAAACTGTAGAAGACGGCGAAAGGTGTCATAATAAAGGATATTGATGCTGCGGCCACCATCCATGAGCACCTTAGTGAATTTATAACCCCCGACCTGAGGGGTACCACCAGCGCTAGCTGACCTGGATTGTCAACCCGGGGCAGGTGATCCTCGCGACTCCATGTGATTGGATACTCTGACCATCGCAAGTATTGAGGTACCGCCGGCTCAATTGCACTGACTGCGCGTTTATGAACCTTCTGATACCGCTTGCAAAGACTTGTAGCGAAGACATGGTACTGGACATTGTTGAGCTGCTTTGGATTACTCTGGTATCCTGACTAATGCTGCTGGTCAGCCTAACCAGACTGTTGATTATAACCACCCTGGTTAACCTATCCTTGATACCCAGAACTTGAGGCGCCACCACCAAAGTCGGGCCCTTGTGAGCTGGATCCTGACCCGCCAGGCGGGCCATTATTGTTGCCACGATTCTGATTGAAGTTGGAATTCCTGTACTCTCGCATAATGAAACAGTCCTTCCAAGCATGAGTTGCCGTCTTATTGGCTGCCTGTGTTTTGGACAAGGCTCATTCATCATCGCCTCAATATTAAAGTTCTTCCCTCCAAAGGACTGCTTACCATTGCCATTATGGCGCTGGTTTTTATATCCAATGTTGGTGTTAGCTACAAGATCTGACCCGCCATCGGGTTGTCTGCCATCGTTACCCTGGTTGCTGCTGTTATGCCCTGTCACAGTCTGCTGCTGACCCTTACCATTGACACTCTTCTTTTCCTTGTTGGATTTTTCATCATCAGATCCAGGATCTTTGGTGGTATCAGATTCGACATACTTGATGAGAGCCACCATGAGCTCTCTCATGTCATTACAATGACGCTTAAGCCACCCAAGCTTCTGCTTAAGGGGGGTAAAATGACATTTCTTCTCCAAAACCAGAACCACCTGACCTACCGCAATACTGTCTAAAGAGTACATAATAGCCGAGACCCGCCAAACCCAATGGTGAGCTGACTCATCCTCACGCTGCACACAATTATCAAGATCAATAACCGTCAAAGGCTGCTTGTACATTCCTTTAAAATTCTGAATGAATCGAGCTTTCAACTGTGCCCATGAATTGATGGAGTTGGCGGGTAGAGCAGGCACGCCCAGCATCATGGTAAAGTAATTAGCACACACAACATCATTGACAGCTAGCATCTCCATGGCTAACTCATAACTCTCAATCCAGGCCTCAAGGGGAAGATCAACTGTATAGTTACTACTAGGGAAAAGGCTAGCAGTAGCGACGGTTTTAGGTATATCAGTAGTGCGGGGTGGCACGCTACTACTATTGTTGGGTATTTCTTTTTTTGTCTCGTATTCATACACCATTATATAAGTTTTCATACAGTAGCAATTTAGAGATTGTTTTGACATCAAAATGAGTTATTACATCATTGGATGAAAGAACCGTGGATTAGTTTCAAGTGCATGGATCCAAAGTGACCATTGGTCACTTTGGATCCATCCACTTGAAACTAAACCGCGGTTCTTTCACCCAATGACATAATAACTCATCATCATCATCATATCATTAACAACTTATCATCATAATACATCATTGTCATATAACACCTCCTCATGATCATCATTTTTATCAATGAGACATCATATAGCAAGTTGATCAGTAGTCATAATCACAACTCCTCCTCATCATCAACTCTAACACATTGTACCACATAATAACACATTGTACCTAGGACCTACTTCTCTCTCATAGGACCTACTACACTCTCTTAGGTAAAATAACATAAAACAAGATAGGCCCTGACTCTCCATTATGGAGAATGGAGATTATCCCGTCTCCAATGCTTGCCCTTCGCCTAATGTTGCTTCCAAGTAGCTCCCTACGAGTGACCATACATTTTTTCTAATCTTTGATTGTCATGTCTTCATTGGTTTTAGAAATCCGATATGAATAGGAGTGATTCGTAGGATGACCTGGCCGTATATTCAAAACATCAAGGCGACCTTTCTGAAACATCAGATGAGGCACACACTCCTGCAGGATTATCTGTAAAAAAACATAGTAATAATTTCGTAGTTAGCAATATAGTTCAATTTTAGAAGAATTTATGCAAAAGATGCACAGATGTCGTAATACTAAAAAATCTTACCATAACATCTCCATGGATGTTAGCATAGTTCAACACGTGCACTAGTGGCACATATTGACCATAATGTGGAGGAGTTTGATAATACATATAATAATTCTCAAGATCAGTAATAAATGCGATCAGATGATTTTTCTCCTGGTAAGTTAATTTTGAGCCATCGTGTAGTAGGTTCTGTCTACCATCTTCCGCACATTCTTTGAAGAACGAAAATAAGCTATTAATGGAAATAAGCTGTCAACTATTTTGAAATAAACGATATAAATTATTTAATAACTATGTTTGAGAAACTAACATAGCGATAGAATTGGAAGGGTATCAACAAGGACCCAAATGTCCAAATTGTCTTCCTCGATGTCAGGATCACCAAGGTACATGGTGACAAGCATACCCTCATGAAAATCATACATCTTGCAAAGTGCTTCCCAATTCGGGCAACCAAAATGGGATACGCTCTCAGAATTGTATTGATTTACCTCAAAATCAATACCATGATGGGTCCTTAGGTGAATTTTCTTTGTTTCCATACTCTCATGATCTTCAAAGACACGTTGAAGTAGTAGAAGTCAAGCTTAATTACGAAAAAAACAATTTGCGTCATAGCGTACCATTTCAACATCGAAGGCCTCCTGCAGCTTAATGCTGAAGCGCCGACCTTCTACCAAGTGAGGCCTGTTGCAGAAACCCCGGTTGTTGCTGCACCAGGAGCACTCCGCGAGACTTTCGTCCGATGAAATTTCCTATGTTCATAATTCAAAGACTAAACTTCTAAAATTCAATATATGTACTATAAAAACTAAATTAAATAATTATTATTCAACACGGGCTGACTATCGGTCCGTCGAGTCTTTTGTTTGAAAACTCTCAGCTCACGTGGTGTATATATTCGACCGTTGGTGATGGTCGCTCCTCCCTTCGTCCCCGAGTGCATTGAACCAATATGTCTAGCACATGGGAACGAAGGAGAAGCCACCCCCACGACAACAATCAGCATTCTTCTTCTCTCATTTATGGTGGACACACTCCCTCACTGATTTTTCGACCGTCGGTGATGGTTGTTACTCCTCCTTCCCTTAGTGCCTAACAAAGGTCTAGCACAAGGAGAAGAAGGAGAAACGACCCCCACGACAATAGTCGGGTTTCTTCCTCTCTCATATATGGTGTAGACTTTCTCCCTCACTCATTTTTTGATTGTCATGTATGAAGCCTCAATAGACTTAAAGTCAACCCAAAATGTCGTTTAATTATCTTTCTAGAAAATCCAGGCCACTCGATATTTCCTACATATTCTAGCACAAGTCATGCCAAAATTCACAGAAAAATACGGCATGACCTTTACTAAAAAAGGGAATACCGAGCGCTTGAAATTTGCCGAAACGGAAATTAATCAACACTCCGGCAAAACATAGGCCACTCGGAGGTGTTACCTACAAACATGGCCACTTGGGCAAGCACATATCCTATTTGCATTCAAACTTGATGGTCATTGCATTCAAACTTGATGGTCATTGCATTTCAATGGTTGAAAATATGAACAAAAACATTTCAAAATATCTTATAGGATTGATATTGACATGGAGATTTGGCTAGTCTCACCTCGAGGTCGGAGGGGGCCTGTCGGTGTCAAAACCGGCGGATCTCGGGTAGGGGGTCCCGAACTGTGCGTCTAGGCGGATGGTAACAGGAGACAAGGGACACGATGTTTTACCCAGGTTCGGGCCCTCTTGATGGAGGTAAAACCCTACGTCCTGCTCGATTGATATTGATATTGTGGATGTTTACAAGAGTAGATCTACCACGAGATCAAGGAGGCTAAACCCTAGAAGCTAGCCTATGGTATGATTGTAAGGGTTGTTCTTCTAGTCCTACGGACTAAAGCCATCCGGTTTATATAGACACCGGAGAGGGCTAGGGTTACATAGAGTCGGTTACAATGGTAGGAGATCTACATATCCGTATCGCCAAGCTTGCCTTCCACGCCAAGGAAAGTCCCATCCGGACACGGGGCGAAGTCTTCAATCTTGTATCTTCATAGTCTTGGAGTCCGGTCGATGATGATAGTCCGGCCAATGATAGTTCGGCTGATGATGGTAGTCCGGCTATCCGGACACCCCCTAATCCAGGACTCCCTCAGTAGCCCCTGAACCATGCATCAATGACGATAAGTCCGGCGCGTATATTGCTTGGCATTGCAAGGCGGGTTCCTCCAAATGATAGAAGATTGTGAACACCAGGATAGTGTCCAGCTCTGCAAGATAAATTCCACATTCCACCGTAGAGAGAATAATATATACACAAGTTCAATCTGCTGACGTTTTCTGCGGCATGACGTCACACAACTACCAAGCCATTATTTAAATCGTTTTTTACTTTACCACCTCAGCGCATTTAGCGAAGCGGTTTCCTTGGCACGTTTTGTCGAAGCAGAGATCGTGTTTCCCCTTAATCCGGGATTCTCATTAATACGGACGTGGGTAACCCAACCGCGCCATTGATGGTGATGCTTGGGAGATAAGCGAGTTTTACCAAGCCTGTGGGGGACGCGTAGACTTCGCCCGCCCATATAAGGGATAAGAATTTACCTTCTCACCTACGCCTTCTTCCTCCTTTGCTTATCCATCTCCGCGCACTCGAGCTCCAGCGCCCAAATTCGCGCATCTCGTCTCAACCTTCTCCGACCATGTCCGGAGCGGGAGGTAAATGGTTGGCCTCCACCGTTAAGGAGGAGCACATCGCCAAACTGCGCGGCGCGGATACCTCTCCGCGACATCCAGCGCACCGGCTGCCCGACGAGGGGCAGCTCATCCCCACCCCCAGGCCCCATGAGAGGGTTGTTTTCCTTCCCCACTTCCTCCGCAGACTGGGCTTTCCACTTCACCCCTTTGTCCGGGGGCTCATGTTCTACTACGGCTTGGATTTCCATGATATGGCGCCGAACTTCATCCTCAACATCTCGGCGTTTATCGTCATGTGCGAGGCCTTCCTCTGCATCCAGCCCCACTTCGGCTTGTGGCTCAAGACCTTCAATGTCAAGCCAAAGGTAGTGAAGGGCACTCAAAGCGAGTCGGAGGCGCCATGTTGGGCAAGATGCCCAATGTCCTTTGGTTCGAAGGGGCCTTCGTGGAATCCGTCAAGGGGTGGCAATCGGGGTGGTTCTATATCACCGAGCCGCCTACATGGGCGGCGGCCCCCGAGTATAGATCTGGTATCCCCACGCAGCTCACCTCCTGGAAAGAGAAGGGCTTGCTGTGGGGTAGTTCGGAGGAGCTGACGGGACTCCAAGCCTGTATCCAGAAGCTGGCGAAGAAGCTCAGGCTGGTTAACGTGGTCCAAGTCATGCTCGTCCGCCGGATTCTCCCATACCAAGAGCGGGCATTCAATCTATGGGAGTTCGATCCGGAACAGCACCAGGCGCTGAGTGGGCTCTTCGACACGACGTACGAAGGTGCCTGGAGGGTGCTGTTCAAGGGCGCCGAAGCCCGCATCCGCGACTGAAGATCGCGTATTTCGCTCGTAGCGCCAAGCCAACGAGGTAAGTGGTTCTATCCCTTTACGGGACACTTGCTTTTCATAGTTTGACTCTATGCGGGTTTTAATTTCCCCTTTTCCTTTGACAGGACTGGATGAGGAAGGCGGAGCAGATTATCTGTCCGGCTCCTATGCCAGAAAATCCAGTAGACACTCGTCTAGCGAGGCTGCTGGTTCCGGCACCACACGTGGTGCCGGAGAAGAAGGCCAAGAAGGAGGCCATGGGTGCTCGAAAGAGTTCCCGTTTTCAGGTGTCCGACGACTCCGGGGCGGATTCCTCCCCCGAAAACGAGGAGGAGAAAGAGGACTCTCTCGGAGGAGGAGAGAGAAGAGGAAGGCTTCCCCAACAGGGGAGGCCAAGGGTCCAAGAGGGGAAGGACTATTCCCCCGGACAGCTCCGCCGACATCAACGTTGGCGAGGAAGAATGGCCTTCAAGGGCCAGGCCTCCGGCGAGATCGTAAGTATCCGGATTCCTGAATGATTTATAATTTCTTTCTCTGCGTCACATAGTGTCATTCTGATGCCGCATGCTGCCTGTAGTCCGGCCAGTGATGATCTCCCCGCTTCGTCGAGCGGGTCGTTGGCTCCGTCGGATGTAGACTCCATCCCGACCGCCTCCACCCCTCGCGACACCAAGGACACTGAGGTGGGATCCCGAGAAGGGACCCATCAGGGGGAGGCTCCGGAGGCGCCACAAGGCGTCCTCTCGGACTTTGCGCCGGACTCCAAATCAGAACCCGCAGTGGTTCCGGGGTCCGGCCGGAGGCCCCTTCGAACGAAGGGCAAGACCGTGACGCCGGCGGCTTCCGTCCAACCGGAGGTGCCGGGCAATTTGTTGGAGGCGCTGCAGAGCGCTTCCATCGAGGAAGAACACCGCACTATTATGAGTGCGGTGATTCAGAAGGTGCAGCTCGCCAAGAGCGGGCTGACCGAAGCCTGCAGTAGCCTTCTATCAGGCTTTGAGGTAAGAAGTTAAAAATATGCAATGTAATACCGCATAGACAGTAGCCCCTGATGCTCGGTTCGGTGTTCGGAAAGAAAAGCCGGACTGAGGATCTGAAAAAAAGATATACGCAGGGTTGCTAAAAAATTATATCAATATGGGTTGCAGGCTGCGCTGCTGACCTCTGCCGACTTGATCATGGAGGTCGGTGCTTTGAAGCAGGAGCTTGAGCGGTCCGAGCAAGAGCTCGGCCGCGCCAGAAAGCAGCTCCAGGACAAAGAAGGTGAGTAACACCACTTTGAACTTGTACCTTACAGAAAAGGATTTAGGTTGCAACAAAAATAACAAGGATAACATGGGTACTGTAGGGGCCACGAACGAGGTGGCGACCCTGAAGGAGGCCGTGTCCGCGGCCGAACGCAATGCGGCCACGGAACGGGCAGAGCGAGAAAAGCAGGAGGCGCGGGTGGTGGTGGTCCAGCAAGAGCTCCAGGCTCTCATGGAAAATCATGAGAGTTTGGAGCGTGACTCAAAGACTCGAGAGTCCGAGCTTGCCTCGGCTCTCGAAAGTGCCAAAACTACCAAGGCCGATGCCCATAAGTCCCTTCAGGAGATTGAGTTGATGAGGAAGATAGCGGCGGGTAAGGCATTTTTCATGCAAAGCAAGCATGTGAATGTAAATTACGTGTTACTTACCCGAATTCAGAGCTCTCCAGGGTCGTTTGCAGATCTGCCTCGCGGCGTGTCTGATGCCGCCGCATTCTACCGAGCCGAGGAGGGAGCTCAGCGGAGAAGGTCTTACGGTCTCGAGATCTTTGAGGCCGGCCATCCGTGCCCCTAGCGACCAGCTGAAGCAGCTGGTCGAGCTTCACAAGGTGGCCGAGCAGGCCATGAAGGGCCTCATAGTCCGGCCGTGGCCTGGAGAGGCCATGCACAGGAGCTACTTGGCCTCGTCGACGGCTGGTGGATCGTGCCCCTGGGTGGAGGTTATCAAGCGCTCCGCCTGTATTGAAGGTGCTCGTCGGGCCCTTGCCCGCGCAAAAGGTGCATTAGGGGCAAGCTGGATGCGGAGAAGCTAATCACTGACGCGCCACCAGCGGGCAAGGAACATCGTACGCCCGAAATGTACTATAAGGCTGTCCTGAAGGGTGCCCGCAAGATTGCGGATGAGTGCCCCAGGGATGTAATTTTTGAGTAAATTCGCAATGTGTTATCCTGTGCGCTGAAAACTTTGTTCATATGCGCTAAGCAACGCTTGTTAATTTAAAATATTACCTTCTGTGCGGCCGTTTATTAAATCTGAGAGATGGCAAGTCGTCGGCTTCAGCCCCCATGCCACGAGTGCTGGGGTGTTCGGGATAAACTTGAGCACTCTTGTTCCCATTTTTGGGTCCATCTAGGGAGGCGCTCAACACAACGAACAAGGCAACCGGACTTATAGTGCTTGAACACTCTCACTTAGCCATAGAATTCTATAATTTTAAATTTCGGCGACGCCTAGTATTCGGAGGACCAATTGGGGCGCTATCCACGCCTTCGCCGGACATAATCCGAACTTCACTCGAAGCGGCGTAGGTCTTTAAGGACCCGAAAGGACCTCTCGAACAGCGACCAGTCTCTCGCCTTATCATGACAGTCAATTTTAGCTTTCTCCACTGAGCCGTTAACCCGGCTCAACCGGGCGCAATCGCAGTGGTTCTCCAGTGCTACCTTAGCCGATAGAACAGAACATAAGGTGCCAAACATGGGAGCCGCAAACCCAACTATTGACCCAAGACATGATTCGAGCCGATTCATATAATGCTATAAGTTCGGGTGCCGCACTTGTGAAAGTGTTCGGACTTTATCACACCATAATGCGGAGAACATAAGCCCTGGTGTATTTGGCCGTACCAAAATGTACAGGTGCAACATGTCGTAAATGAACATATATATATATATATATATATATATATATATATATATATATATATATATATTCGAGCCGATTCATATAATGCTATAAGTTCGGGTGCCGCACTTGTGAAAGTGTTAGGACTTTATCACACCATAATCGGAGAACATAAGCCCCTGGTGTATTTGGCCGTACCAAAATGTACAGGTGCAACATGTCGTAAATGAATATATATATATATATATATATATATATATATATATATATATATATATATATATATATATATATATATATATATATATATATATATATATATATATATATATATATATATATAAAAATGCAATTATGGGCAAAAAGTGCTGCATTTTATTCGAGAAGATATGCTATGAGTGCGGAATGATACAAATAGTGCGGAAAGCAAGGGATTGGACGAATTAAAGGCGCCTCCCTCCAGGGGTAGGCCGCGGAATGTTGTATTTAACAAATTTAATGCTCGTGATGGAGACCACCTGAGTGTTCGTGGCGGCCTTTGTCCTTCCCTGGCTGTTGCATCATGAGTTCGGCAGGTTCGCCGCCGGACTGAGTTCTGTATAAAAAAGAGAGAAATAAAAGAAAAAAGAGCGACACACTTGGGAGCCCCTGGTGTGGCCGAACCGCACTCTCGGTCTGTTGTGGTTGTGCCCTTCCCCCTATGCCCATGGTATCTCCAGGGCGTAATTATGTACGCGGAGAGTTTGTCTTACAATTTTGCGAGGGCTGGGGTTGGGGCCGGATTGCTACGCGTGCTCGGAACGTGCCAGGTGATCTTGGTTGATGTTGCTCCGGGCGCGTTTGGTCGTGTCCGGTCGTTTAACGGCCGGACTCGAGAATTGCCTTAAAACGCTGCTCTGTACTTCTGCTGCGAGAGCCGCTGTATGTTCCTCCGTTCGGAGGGAGCGTTCCGTGTTTCCATTAACCGTGATGACTCCACGAGGGCCTGGCATCTTGAGCTTAAGGTATGCATAATGCGGCACCGCGTTGAATTTTGCAAACGCGGTTCGTCCGAGCAGAGCGTGATAGCCGCTGCGGAACGGGACTATGTCGAAGATTAACTCCTCGCTTCGGAAATTATCCGGGGATCCGAAGACCACTTCCAGTGTAACTGAGCCTGTACAATTGGCCTCGACACCTGGTATGACGCCTTTGAAGGTTGTCTTTGTAGGTTTAATCCTTGAAGGGTCTATGCCCATCTTGCGCACTGTATCCTGATAAAGCAGGTTCAGGCTACTGCCGCCGTCCATCAGGACTCTCGTGAGGTGAAATCCATCGACGATTGGGTCTAAAACCAATGCGGCGAATCCGCCATGGCGGATACTGGTCGGATGGTCTCTTCGATCGAAAGTGATCGGGCAAGAGGACCATGGGTTGAATTTTGGGGCGACTGGCTCCATCGCGTATACGTCCCTTAGTGCACGCTTCCGCTCCCTTTTGGGAATATGCGTTGCGTATATCATGTTTACCGTCTGAACTTGAGGGGTGAATTCCTTTTGTCCTCTGTTGTTCGGCTGCCGGGTCTCTTCCTCGTCATCGCTGTGTAGCCCCTTGTCACTATTTTCGGCGATTAATTTGCCTGCCTGCTTGAATACCCAACAATCTCTGTTGGTGTGATTAGCTGGCTTTTCGGGGGTTCCGTATATTTGACAGGAGCGGTCGAGTATTCGGTCCAAATTGGACGGGCCCGGAGTGGTACTTTTGAATGGCTTCTTCTGTTGACCGGGCTTGGAGCCTCGGAATCCGGCGTTGACTGCCGTATCCTCATTGCTGTCGCCGTTAATGCGGCATTTGTTTTTGTTTCGACGCAACCTGCCATTGCGGTCCTTGGTGTCCGGACTGCCAGCGTTTTTGCTGAGGTTGTTGCTGCGAGCTAGCCAGCTATCCTCTCCCGCACAGAAGCGGGTCATGAGTGATGTGAGGGCTGCCATGGATTTCGGCTTCTCCTGTCCTAGGTGCCGGGCCAACCACTCGTCGCGGATGTTATGTTTGAAGGCAGCGAGGGCCTCTGCATCCGAACAATCGGCGATTTGATTTTCTTTGTTAAGAACCGTGTCCAGAATTGCTGGCCGATTAAATCGGCTGCTAGATTATGTGGCTTAGGTCATCTGCGTCCGGTGGTCGCATTGTCGTGCCACGAAGTTGTCGAGGAATGCGGCTTCCGGTCTTCCCACATCAATTGACTATACGGGAGGCTGTTAAGCCAATGCCGAGCTGGTCCTTTAAGCTTGAGCGGGAGATATTTGATGGCGTGAAGATCGTCGCCGCGGGCCATATGTATATGGAGGAGATAATCCTCAATCAAACCGCGGGGTCTGTTGTGCCATCGTAGGATTCGATATTAACGGGTTTAAACCCTTCGGGGATTTGATGATCCATTACTTCGTCAGTGAAGCATAGTGGGTGTCTTGGCGCCTCAGATTGAGCAATATCGCGGCGTAGCTCGAGAGGCGTTATCTGCTGTGTTCGCCCGGCGGATTAGTTGTATCCGCGCGACGGTATTCGTTAGGGGTCTTGGGGCGCCCACGTGATCCATAGATAGATCTGGATTGTCTTGCCTTGTCCTCCAGTATATCTCGCAAGTCCGGCGCGTTCCCCCGCGGCTTCATGCTTTTTGAGCGATGCCGGGGTACGGTTTTGGTGGAGGGCTTGCACGCCTCTCTGTCGCGGCCACGAGGTGGTCGGTCTGCCGTACAGTCGCTGGTGATGCAGGTTTGTACGCTTCCTCCTCTAATCGGGGAGCAACTTGCGTTTTAGGTAACTTTTGGAGGCGTTCGAGTTCATACTCTTGCCGCGAGGACCTCGGTCCATCTGTCGGCCAGTAGGTCTTGATCAGCTTGAAGCTGTTGCTGCTTTTTCTTTAGGCTGTTTGCCGTGGCTATTAGACTGCGCCTAAAACGCTCTTGTTCGACGGGATCCTCAGGCACGACGAATTCGTCGTCGTCGAGGCTTGCCTCGTCTCGAGAGGGAGGTAAGTAATTGTCATCCTCGACCTCTTCGTCTGCCGCCCTCTCGTGAGGGCTTGCTTCTGCCTCCTCCTGCGCTGGATCGTGCTGGAGGGAGTTGTCTTCGGCACTTTCTGGGGTGTTATTATCTCCTGTGCCGGAATCTCCATTCTTGCCGTCGCGGGATTTAGAGCGGCGCCGCTGACGTCGGCGCTTGGGCTGTTTCTTTAAGGAATCGGCCTCCGCTGCTTCTTCGCCGTCCCCATGTTTTGGGGTGTCCACCATGTATATGTCGTATGACGAGGTGGTCTTCCAGTGTCCTGTAGGCACTGGTTCTTGGTAGTCTCCGACATCGCCGTCCATACCGGCGATGTCTTCGGAGTCGTAGTCGAGTACGTCGGTTAAATCATCGACGGTGGCTACGAAGTGGGTGGTGGGTGGGCTCTGAGTTTCTTCGTCGTCCGCGTCCCAACCATCCTGGCCGTAGTTCGGCCAGGGTTCTCCGGATAGCGAGAGATGCTTCATGAATTTATGATATCGCCAAGGGCGAGTGCTGAAAGATGTCCGCAGCGGTGAATTCCATGATCGGCGTAATCGGATTCGGTAAGGCGCAGGAGGTTGAGTCCGCGGAGTCCGGCACCTCGGAGTCATGAGCTTGATGCGGACAAGGTAAGTGTTCGCTCCATCACCATAGAAGTTGCAGCTCGGGCGGTGTCCAGCCATCCGTCCTCGATCCGGCGATCGGCTCCGGACTATGGGTCGAGCGGATTCGTGTCAGCGGCCTCCAAGGTGCTGTCCGCGGCGAGTTAAGTCATGCCCATCATGACAGCGAGGCACGCTCGGCTGTGTCTCAGATTCATCGAAGATCAGGTCCCCGCGGATATCGGACGTGAAGTTTAGGCTTCCAAACCTGACCTGACGGCCAGGGGCGTAGCTTTCGATCTGCTCCAGATGGCCAAGTGAGTTGGCCCGCAGTGCGAAGCCGCCGAATACGAAGATCTATCCGGGGAGAGAAGTCTCACCCAGGACTGCGTCGTTGTTGATTGAAGAGGCCATCAAGCCTATCGATGACGACACAGAGGAACTCTCAATGAACGCACCAATGTCGGTGTCAAAACCGGCGGATCTCGGGTAGGGGGTCCTGAACTGTGCGTCTAGGCGGATGGTAACAGGAGACAAGGGACACGATGTTTTACCCAGGTTCGGGCCCTCTTGATGGAGGTAAAACCCTACGTCCTGCTCGATTGATATTGATATTGTGGATGTTTACAAGACTAGATCTACCACGAGATCAAGGAGGCTAAACCCTAGAAGCTAGCCTATGGTATGATTGTAAGGGTTGTTCTTCTAGTCCTACGGACTAAAGCCATCCGGTTTATATAGACACCGGAGAGGGCTAGGGTTACATAGAGTCGGTTACAATGGTAGGAGATCTACATATCCGTATCGCCAAGCTTGCCTTCCACACCAAGGGAAGTCCCATCCGGACACGGGGCGAAGTCTTCAATCTTGTATCTTCATAGTCTTGGAGTCCGGTCGATGATGATAGTCCGGCCAATGATAGTTCGGCTGATGATGGTAGTCCGGCTATCCGGACACCCCCTAATCCAGGACTCCCTCAGGGCCTATGATGGGGATGACGGCGGCGACGACTGATGTCTACTACGTAACCTTCTTCTTGTAGACGTTGTAGGGCCTCCAAGTGCAGAGGTTTGTAGGACAATAGCAAATGTTCCTCAAGTGGATCACCTAAGGTTTATCAATCCGTGGGAGGCGTAGGATGAAGATGGTCTCTCTCAAGCAACCCTGCAACCAAATAACAAAGAGTCTCTTGTGTCCCCAACACACCCAATACAATGGTAAATTGTATAGGTGCACTAGTTCGGTGAAGAGATGGTGATACACGTGCAATATGGATGGTAGATATAGGTTTTTGTAATCTGAAAATATAAAAACAGCAAGGTAAATAATGATAAAAGTGAGCACAAACGATATTGCAATGCTAGGAAACATGGCCTAGGGTTCATACTTTCACTAGTGCAAGTTCTCTCAACAATAATAACATAATTGGATCATATAACTATCCCTCAACATGCAACAAAGAGTCACTCCAAACTTACTAATAGCGGAGAACAAACGAAGAGATTATTGTAGGGTACAAAAGCACGTCAAAATTATCCTTTCTGATCGACCTATTCAAGAGTTCGTACTAGAATAACACCTTAAGACAAAAATCAACCAAAACCCTAAAGTCACCTAGATACTCCAATGTCACCTCAAGTATCTGTGGGTATGATTATACGATATGCATCACACAATCTCAGATTCATCTATTCAACATACAAATAACTTCAAAGAGTGCCCCAAAGTTTCTACCGGAGAGTTAAGACGAAAACGTGTGCCAACCCCTATGCATCAGTTCACGAGGTCACGAAACTCGCAAGTTGATCACAAAAACATACATCAAGTGGATCACGTGATATCCCATTGTGACCACAGATAGGCACATGCAATACATAGAGCAAGTGTTCTCAAATCCTTAAAGACTCAATCCGATAAGATAACTTCAAAGGGAAAACTCAATCCATTACAAGAGAGTAGAGGGGGAGAAACATCATAAGATCCAACTATAATAGCAAAGCTCGCGATACATCAAGATCGTGCCAAATCAAGAACACGAGAGAGAGAGAGAGAGAGAGAGAGAGAGAGAGAGAGAGAGAGAGAGAGAGAGAGAGAGATCAAACACATAACTACTGGTACGCACCCTCAGCCCCGAGGGTGAACTACTCTCTCCTCGTCACGGAGAGCGTCGGGATGATGAAGATGGCCACCGGTGAGGGATCCCCCTCCGGCAGGGTGCCGGAACAGGGTCCTGATTGGTTTTTGGTGGCTACAGAGGCTTGTGGCGGTGGAACTCCCGATCTATTGTGCTCCTGGATGTTTTCAGGGTATATGAGTATATATAGGTGAAAGAAGTCAGTAAGGGGAGCTACGAGGGGCCCACGAGGGTGGGGGGCGCGCCCAGGGTGGGTAGGAGCGCCTCCCTGCCTCGTGACCGGCTCGTTGCTCCCTTGACGTCCACTCTAAGTCTCCTGGATTGCTTTTGTTCCAAAAACGACTCCCCCGAAGGTTTAATTCCGTTTGGACTCTGTTTGATATTCCTTTTCTGTGAAACACTGAAATAGGCAAAAAAACAGCAATTTTGCACCGGGCCTCCGGTTAATAGGTAGTCCCAAAAATAATATAAAAGTGCATAGTAAAGCCCATTAAACATCCAAAACAGATAATATAATAGCATGGAACAATAAAAAATTATAGATACGTTGGAGACGTATCAACGACATGGAGATTTCGCTGCAAAAACAAAATAGTATTCAAAATAGTGCTCTCCAATTTGAGCATTCAAAATAGGAGTATTTCTCCAATTTGAGCATTCAATAAGCAAAAATAAATCATAAAATAAATTAGTATTAAAATTAGCATGCATTCAATAAGCAAAACTAAATCATCTCTTGCGTCCGTACATTGTCGAATATTATCACTAATACATCTCGAATAGTCTCATACATATAACCTCACTAATATAGTTAAAACCCTAGCGAACGACGGGTATCGGCCCGGACAGTGGACACCCAAAGAGAAGGAACCATCACAGGATCATAGCTCCAGGAAGTGGTGTGGAAAAACGCTGGGGCGGGGTTCGATCCCTATGGGGCGGGTCTGGTAACCAGGGTTGAGCCGCCACCCCACTTCCTAGGATTTCAACCGCCCGGGCTGTGCCTGGCGGGTTACTTGGCCCCGCACTAGGCGTGTTAAAAAGATTCCACGCCTCATACTGTGCAGGCAAACGGGTTTGATACCTTCTTCAAAGAACTGCATTAGAGACGTTTTGATACAAACTTAAGAGAAAAGCCTCTTCCATGATACGCTGTGACACAACATCCATCTTGGCTCGTTCCTCTGCCATCCTGATGTTCTTTGCATTAAATTCCTCTTGTGTTTTGGCCACCTCATGCCGCACCTTTGAAACTTCCGCATTATGTTGTGCTTGATTCGCCACAGTAACATCTGTGGCTAAAAGAGTCGTCAAAGTGCCCAAGAGTACAGATAAAATTTGAGCCGGTGGCCGAGTTGAGCGGGCAGCCGTTGATCCAGACGTCATAGCTGCAGTTGTCGACGAGTTGAGAATCGGCATAGTGCCAGCCATGAAGACAGCAGCTCTATAAGACGGCTCATAAGGATCCGGAATACTATCACCATCATAACAGCCCCCAAGCCTGCCGTCCTGAATCTGGTAGATTGACTATGTTTCTCCGGTTGAGGACTCATCCCCTAAATATCTCTCCACCAGATGCAAAATCTTCCTTAAGATCCGCCCATGAACAAAGCCAATGAAAACATGCTTCCGGTCGGGTTGAACCCTGGCGGGTCACGCGCGCCGAGCCGTCTCGACGATGTCGGTGCAAATGTCTGGCTTAGGCTCTGACTCACCGATCTTGCCGATGAAGACATGAATTCCGCCAATGGGGACCCAGTACCCGTACTCGATTGTGGCGGACTCGGGCCCACAGCCAGCGTGGAGCTTGCCGTGACGACAATTAGTCATCCGGCCCACGGCGTATCCTTCGATCCCTGAGAAGTTGCCCTTCAAGAATTCGAAACCACATGCTCTGGCCCCACGGTGGGCACCAACTGTCGTGGTTTTGTCACGACAGACGCCCTAGTGAAAGGACTTAGGTGTGGAGCCATCGCAAAGCACACTGGTACGCGTCGGTGCTATACAAACGGTTTAAACCCCTTTCCGCAATGGCATTTGGAACCGTCGCCTAGTGAGTGTGGGCGATTAGGGGGTCCTTCCCACATGACCCAGAAATTGTCGGGGATATGCCCTCCTGGCACACACGCTCGGCAAAATGAGGTCATGTGCGACCGGCGAGCGACCAAATATGGTTATACGTACAGTAGTGCTAAAAAATACAATTGTACATACGAAATTATTTCCGGGTCGTAAGTACATCCCACACAGTCAGTCGCCGCGAAACGTTTCCGTTCGTATATACATCCCATGCAATCGCTGCAAGGAAAACGTTTCCGTTTGTAGGTACATCACAAAAAAAATTCCTAGTTAAATCATTTGTGATGGCGTTCCCATCGCACACAATATTAATAAATTTATCATTTGCGTTATTGAATGCATCACACAGGGTGCGTAGATGAAACTGTGTGGCAAAGGCTATCCATCACACACAATTTTTATGCGGTAAACGTTTGCACAAGGTGGCCTAACGCAAATAGTTTTGAAGAGAATGTCGTGTGTGATTGTTCATCAATCCAACACGGTTTATTCCTAGAAACTGTGTGCGTTGCCTTAAGTCATCGCCCATGGTATTTTCTCAATAGCCGTTTGCAATAGCAAAAACCAATTAGCAGACTAATTCGCCATTATTAGGATAATTTCCCTATTATTAATAATCCATTTATTATTCTAATTGACATTCATATTAAACACATAATATATTTCATTCCCATATTAAAGGAAGTGGGATTTCATAATTGAAATACATCAGAGTACAATATGATATAGCTTCAGCACTCAGCTACCCCATTACATAACTGCATCAACACCAAGTTTCACATGCAACATCTAGAACCTTTCAAAATTAGCATCATAGACGGTATATAGACAGATGCATCTCATCGGGAAAACTGCTGAAGCGGAAGGCGAATATTGAGCTTTCATTGATGTTGAAGGTCTTTGCAGCTTTATGCCAGTGCCTGTGGATGATTGACCGTCCATCCTTCGTCCTCTTTGGGAACACTTCAATATTGAACCGTGTGTGTTGTATGAATACCTTCCTCGCCTCCTGTCCATACAGGTGGTTTGAGAGGTAATCATCAGTGAACTGTTTTGGAAAGGCCTGAAAACAAGGATGTGCATAAATATCTTCTCTATATTGGAAATGGGCAAAGGAATAAAAAAGACAAGGTATGATAGTTAGTACCATCCTGTAGTGAACTGATGTCTTCTTCATTGTGCAGACAAAGATCTTGTTGTTATTTGTCGCCAATTTCTTTATCCTAACAATATTTCCGAGTTTCTTGACTTGATTAATATTCATGGACAACTCATTTCCCCATATGCAAAAAGGGTCGAACAGTGGGTCAAAACCTCTGGCAGCAGGACCTACATGTGGAAGACCAAATTGTTAAAAACCTAAGTATTAGAATGGTTCCTGCAATTGCACAATAATGTTCTATTAGACAATGGACCATGCACGTGCTAACCTCGATTGTAAACCTTAATGCTTCCCATTATATTGTTTCCCTACAACACATATAAGGTAGTTAGTCATCAGGTTAAGTAAGGGTTCGCATGCTATCAATAAAATATGTTGATGAAAAATAAGCACATTGCAGATTCATCAGACTAATTCAAGCCACATGGAAAACCCATTTATCCAAACCAAGCATCATTAAGAACTAGGAAATATAGCAATCGTATATGTTTCCCATGTATTAAGTGCAACCAAATTCGATTATTCCTCACATACACAACAATAAAAATTATACCCACGACAATTGGACATTGCATTGCAGAACTGAAGCAAGCAGTTAACTAAACACCGCAAAAAATGAACCATACATTAACTGAGCACCACATTGCACAATATAACATACTCCTAATAGAAGATCAGACAGTTAACCAAACCAAGCATGCTTAACAACTTGGAAATATAGCAATTGTATTTGTTTCTCATGTATTTAGTATAGCCAAATTCAATTTATTTCTCACATGGTATACAATAATAGAATGCACCCACAACAATTGAATATCGCATTGCAGAATGGAACCAAAAAGTTAACTAAACACCACAACAAATGAACCAAACGTTAACTGAGCACCACATTGCACAATGTATAACATACTAGAAGATCAAACAGTTAACCAAACCAAGCATGCTTGACAATTTGGAAATATAGCACTTGGATTTGTTTCTCATGTATTTTGTAAAGAAAAAATCAATTTATTTCTCACATGGAAGACAATACAATTGCACCCTGAAAAACTGAACATCACATTTGCAGAATTGAAAACAGTTAACTGAACACGACAACTAATTAACCAAACAGTTAATAAGTGAGCACCACATTGCACGACATATAGAACATATACACTAGAGCAACAGATTGCATGGTAAAAGTAGATAGCACAATTCACTAGAATTTGTAAGGAAAGGTAGGAGCGACACACGCAACGGGTAAAACGAGCATGCATAACTGGCGTAGCTAGGAAATGGCAAGGTGCTCCTCCAAGATCTGGGGGTCGGCACGAATGGCAGCCATCGCGATCTCATCCGCGCGTGCGGCCGCGATTTGCTTCTCCGCTGCCAAATGCTCCTTGAGATCCTAGCTATACTGCGTGCACCATGGCTTAGGGCGGCGCTTATTTGGTGGAGGTCGGTGATTTCGGTGGAAGGTGTCATGCTCGCGCCGGCGGTCGGCGCATGTGGGATGTGGAAGGAGGAGGAGGATGGGGGTCGGGTGTGGATTACCTGCCTGGATAGGCGAGGCCGAGCAGTGTGAAGGAGGGTCGCCGGCAAGGGGGGCGGCGCTGCAAGCAAGGAGTGAAGGTTTCAACTTGGAAAGGAAGGCGGAAACAGGGGAAATGTGGCTTTTGGTAAGGGGAAGGGGGCGGGGGGGGGGGATAGATATTTCTGTGGAAGCCAAAAATTTGGAATCGCTTCAGCGAAAAAACTGGCGCACAAAGTGTCATCAGACACGGTCCCTTATTCAGAACTGTATATGATATGTGAACATCACAAACGATTCAGATAGCTTAACCCATGTGCGATGAGTTTGAACATCAAAATTTTTGGTTCCAATTTCCCTGGTTACAGTGCTCATCCACGTCATCGCATAATTTGGGTATACAAAGGAGACTACATCACACCCACACTTCTTAATCGAGCATGTTTAGCAATTAAACAGAGCTAGCTGGCCTAAACATTACTATAACAAATTAAAGATCGGTGCTCTTAATTAAATAAAGAGTACTACTATGACTGGTGCTCGTCGATCTCCGCGGCCTCCTCCATGTCCAGCTCGCGCCCGACGGTCCACTGGTGAAGGGGCTCCATGGCATCCATCACACCATACTCGGCAAGCATCTCGCCATTTGCGTCCGCCATCTCTTTGGAAAAGGCTGCCACCAGCTGGGCATGGGTGGCCTCCATCTGGGCTTTGACGGGCTCCATCGTGGCAAGGTATGCCGCGCAGGAACGGACGGCTACTCAAACGCTCTCGGCGATTGCCAACTCTTCGGCCGTTGGTTGCCGACCGTTGTCGGATAAGATTCTTTCGATTTGTGCAGTGACCGCCATGAGCTGGGCGTGGGCGGCCTCGACATGCTCCTGGGCGGCCTCCATCAGGGCTAAGGCCGCGACTGCGGAACGGACAGCTGTTCTGCCACTCTCGCCAGTTGCTATCCCCGAGGCAGATGTTGCTGCCACCGCCTGAGAAGCAACAACGACCGTTTGGGCTGCCTTGGCCGCTGGTTGTAGATTTGGGTCGCCCTCACAAAGCTTGTTAGCACGCGCCTGGCGGTTGCGCCTGCGCTCTCGCTGGAGTGGGCCACCGAAGTTGCCCTCGAGACGCGGCTCCACGTCCCCATCTTTCACCGGCGACGATTGAACAGTGAAATGATATTTGGGGAGCGAGCTAGTGTGCTTGACACATCGGCTACGGACTGTAGTCGATGAACCTTCTCGCGTAAGCCATAGGCGTACTATACACCGACGGTGCTCCAGGATATTTTTTACAGCATCTCATACGATTGGTGATAATAAATTGTGTGGATCTACTTGATTTCTATCTTGATTTGAATTACATAATGGGGTTACAGCTGCAAAGGATGGTGTTTGAATTTCTAGAACTTCTATCTATAGTGAACATGCAACTACAGGTGTGTCGTCAAAAAATTTGGAATTATTCAGGGTTCGTTTGGACATTTTTATACGGTAACTTGGTTTTCTAGGCATTTCAGTTGCACAATTCAAAATTAAACCACATGCACATGTTGCGGTGCACCAAAATGGGTTCTAAAATGATATATGTGTCCATGGGTTGATGCTTACATCCCATTCAAGAAATGGGGATGAATTGTAAACACCACGACACCGTGGCTCTCCAGAAAACCTTGAGGTGCTTGCTTTTGTAATTCTAGTAAATACAAAACTCGTCTGAAATTCATGAACCTTGGCATGCTATCATGGAACGACATCAAGATGCTGGGGTAAAAAAATATTGTCCCATTTGGGCCAGGTTATGGTATAAGCTTCTCGCAAACCAGAGCTTCTCTCACAACAAGCATGATGGTTTCGGTAGGGAACATGCCACCTTGGGGGACGAAACGATATTTGTTGCATCTTCTTACTTTCAAAAATTTCTCGTGTCAACAAAGAACAACATGAGTGTTTGCAAAATTTTGGGATATTTCGGGTTTCGTGTGGTCATTTTTTATATATTAACTGAGTTTTCTAATCATTCATGTGCATAATTCAAATTTGAACTACATGCACATGCTCCAGTGCATATAAACGGGTTGAAAAATCAAATGTGTGTCCTTGGTTGCAAGAAATGGGAATGAATGTCAAACACCTTTGCCACCGTCGCTCGACCGTGAACATTGAGATACATGGTTTTAAAATTCTAGTAAATAGAAAACTCGTCTGAAATTCATGAAACTTGACATGCTATCATGGAACAGTAGCAACATGGAGTGGTAAAAATATTGTCCCATTTGGGGAAGGTTGGGGTATAAGCTTCTCACAAACCAGAGCTTCTCGCAACAAGCCTCATGGTTACGGTAGGGAACATTTCACCTTTCTGGATGAAACGATATCCGTTGCCTCTTATTGATTTCAATTTTTGCTCTAGTGTCAACATATACAACAGGAGTGTTGTGTTAAATTTTGGAATTTTTCGGGGTTCGTTAGGACATTTTTATGCATTAATTGACCTTTCAATGCATTTATGTGCATAATTCAAATTTGATCTACATGCACATGCTCTAATGCATATAGATTGGTTGAAAATTCAAATCTGTCTCCTTGGTTGCATGCTTAGGTCCCATGCAAGAAATGGGAATGAATGTCAAACACCCTGCCACCGTCACTCGGTCACAAACATTGAGATACCTGATTTTTAAATTCTAGTAAATCCAAAACTCGTCCGTAATTCATGAAACATGGCATCCTATCATGGAGCGGCATCAACATGCCGTCATAATTTTTTTGTCCCATTTGGGGCAGGTTTGGGTATAAGCTTCTCACCAACCAGAGCTTCTCAAAACAAGCCTTAAGGTTTCGGTAGGGAACGTTTCACCTTTCTGGACGAAACGATAGCCGTTGCCTCTTCTTGATTTAATTTTTTTTTCTCTAGTGTCAACATAGAACAACATGAGTGTTGTATTAAATTTTGGAATTTTTGGGGTTCGTTAGCACATTTCTTATGCATTAATTGAGTTTTCAATGCATTTATGTGCATAATTCTAATTTGAACTACATGCACATACTCTAATGCATATAAATTGGTTGAAAATTCAAATATGTGTCCTTGGTTGCATGCTTATGTCCCATGCAAGAAATGGGAATGAATGTCAAACACCCTGCCACCGTCACCCGCCGCAAACATTGAGATACCTGGTTTTTAAGTTCTAGTAAATCCAAAACTAGTATGAAATTCATGAAACCTGGCATGCTATCATGGAATGGCACCCGACATGGCATGGTAATTTTTTTGTCCCATTTGGGGCAGGTTTCGGTATAAGCTTCTCACAACAAGCTTGATCGTTTCGGTAGGGAACGTGCCACCTTAGCGGACGAAACGATACCTGTTGCCTGTTATTGCTTTCAAATATTTTCTAGTGTCAACATAGAACAACGGGAGTGTTGTGTTCAATTTTGAATTTTTCGGGGTTCGTTGGACATTTTTATATATTAACTGGGTTTTCTAGGCATTTTATGTGCATAATTCAAATTTGAACTACATGCACAAGCTGTAGTGCATATAAATTGGTTGAAAAATCAAATATGTGTCCTTGGGAGCATTCTTAGGTCTCATGCATGAAATGGGAATGAATTTCAAACACCAGCACTATTGACTTCCAGCAAAACGTTGAGATACTTTGTTTTTAAATTCTAGTAAATCCAAAACTCGTCTGAAATTCATGAAACTTGGCACGCTATCATGGAATGGCGCCCGACATGCTGTCGTAATTTTCGTGTCCATTTTGAGAGAAGGCGCACTCGAATAACAGTCAACAAAGGCATTTTGAAACAACTAGCTGCTACTCTAACATCGCAAACGTTTTAGATAGAACACCCGTATGTACACTGATAGCTTTCCCAGTAAGCCAAGGGAAAATGTGTGACAGCCTGGATTTTGCCTTCTCTCTTTTTACCGGACTTGCCTTCTCTCTCTTTCCGGACTTGGTTTTCATCGTGGTTTTTGCCCTGATTTGATTTGGATCAATTCAAATGGACTTGTCACTTGGGAATATCCTTGGCTTTCACCCAAGCGACCTAGCTACCTTATTCCTCCCACAAATTCCCAAAATAATAAAATGAATATTTTTCCTTAAAGGAAAATATTCATTTTTCTCTCTTAAGTTCATTTCAGAACTTTGTGCTCCAAAGCAACCTCAATATTTCTTGCTCAGAAAAATCTGAGATAATTCCTAAATATTCTTAGGACCATGGCACATCTTCCCATGATAAAATATTGCATCCCTTTTTGTAATATTTTTTGCTGTAGAAAATCTTTTCACTTCTGGTCCAGAAATGCACTTTGTACAACAAGTGCATTTCCCCCAAGATTTTAGCCTTGATCTTTCTTGAGCTTAAACACCCTCCTAAGAAACCCTAAACCCCAGGAGATCAGCCCTAATGGCCTTCTAGAAGGTGGCCAAACTTGGCGACCAAGTTTCTGTACAGAAACTTGTCAGCTAAGTGGAGTCACTTCTGGTCGACCTGGGCATGAGCCATCAACTCCCCTAGACTAAACACTGCACGGTCGAGAGTGTATACAAGGTTTGGCCGCTCCTGGGCATCGTTTTGACCATGCCAGCTTGGTGACCGCGCGTGGACACGGTGCCTGGCATGCGTCTCGACACGCTCTGGCTGGCGCTTTGCGTTCTGTTTCGTGCCTGTGCATGCAAGCGCTCGCCTCCGACTGCTTCAACGTGCCACAACCCTCGACCCATCACCCATGACCCCTCCCTGGCGCTCGCCGATGCCGGAGCCGCCGCGGCAAGAACGGTTAGGTCGCGGCCAAAACGGCACAGTGCGCGCGTGTGCTTGTCCCCATCTCAAACCGCCTCCTGTGCTCGTCAGCAAGCGTGGGCAAGCGCCGGCGTTGACGCTGCACCCTGTCCCCTCGTGTTGGAGCCTCTCGTCGACGCTCGCCGCGTGTCCATAGCGCTCCGGCGGCGACACGTCCCCCCTCTTGCTCCGGCTATATAAAGCCGCCCGACTCGAATCCTGGCCACGCACCACTCCACACAACCACCACAAACACGTAGAACGACCGCAGTTTGGTCGGGCAGGCCTCTGGCCGTCGCCGCGACCTGAGGACTCCGGCGATCCCCGTAGGCCAGCTGCCGCTCTCCAGGGCCTCTCGAGCTCAAGCAGCTGCTTGGGCAGGGCCTTGGTGGTCTGCTGGAGCTGCCTGGACCCTGCCAAGCCCTCGGAGCTGCCTCTAGCCTCCGTCTTCCACCTCTCCGGCGAACCCCATCCGCCACCGAAGCTTGCGAGCTCGACTGCGACCAGCTCCGTCCACCTTCCGCCAAGCCACGGGTACAGGTAGGTGCGCCGCGAGCCCCGCTTCCAATCTATCCCTGTAGCCTAGCCCCAAACCCCCTTGTCGCCGGTGTGAGCTCCGGCGAAACGCCGCTCCTCCTCTGATCTCGATCCCCCCTCTCTCTCCTGACTGGTGGGGCCCAGTGTCAGCCTCACCACTCACGCCCGAAGCGGTACGAGTGGAGGCGCACTCCCACTTTACGCCTTCGACGTCACCGCCCCCCCCCCCAGGAATTTCTATTTAATTCAAATTTATTCTGAAATTTGACCAAAATTTGACCAGCCATAACTTCTAAACCACAAGTCCAAATGAATTGATTCTTTTTGCATTGTCTTTGTTACAAAAAGCTCTAGAAGCACACCAAAAGGTGGATTTTTCCTTGCTGTCTAGAATTTCTGGTGATTTTCAGAATGAGTTTTGACATTTATCTTTGTGGGTTTAAAATATTTTCAGAAGGAGGATCTTGCCTTGAAGCTAACCAGGAGGAGTGTGACCCTCCTCTGCACTAAGGTAAGCCACAACATCATTTGGATGGTGTTATTTCAATATCTATGATTTTCTACTTGAATATGAGTCTTTAATTGCATTTAAAATTTGATAAATTAATATGGTTAATTGCTAGTTGTTTTATGATGCTTGATATGCTTGTTTTAGCCTCTCGTTGAGTTCATAGAATTGTTTGGCTAAGTAGAGTAAGATTTTGCACTAGATATTTTGTTATGGAAAGTTATGGTAGCTATTTTGCTAGTAATAGTTTTCAACTAAATGATGAACTACTAAAAATGTTGTTTGTAGAAAAAAATGACTTATAACTAGAGAAGTTTCTGATCTTAGTAGTGTACCTTAGTTATATTGCTTGTTTTGATCCATGCTTAAGAGTTGCTTGCTCTGAGTGATGAGTAGTTGCATGATTTCCGGTATGATGCCATGTTAGTAATAATTTTTTTTCCTGAAAGCTAATACTTGATTAAGTTCAACCTGAATATGATGTTGATCACATCATGGTGCCACTGAATCAGGTTTTAAATTCAGTGCGACCACATTTACCTAATGGGAAGGTCTTGATTCGGTCCTTTGTCGTGGCTCTCACCGGTGCCTCCCGCGAGGGAAGGTTATGGGCGTGCATACCCTCGCCCGGTAGGCAGACATAACCTTGTGTGCTCGTTTGTTTTTATGGTACCTTGTCCCCTTTTGGGACCGTTTTGCCACGACGCTGGCCGTTGGTGTCTTTGGTAGACACGGGGCCACCCAAGATCTAGCCCGGAGAGGGAGATGGTCGGAGTGGCCGGGGAGAGTGCATGGCAAAGGGAGGGTTTCGTCAGAGTACTTTGGTCCACCCGAATGGGAGTACGAGGCCAGGTATTCCGTAGTGTGGGTAAAGTGCGCTACCTCTGCAGAGTGTATTTAATCTATCGATAGCCGCGCCCTTGGTTATAGGCAAGACTCGGGAGTAAGTCACACCATGGATCAAGTTTTATAATTAATCTTGCAAACTAGTAATTGTTGTGATGCATTGTTTCGTGGTGAACCTTGAACACTCGAGGTGTTCATGAGTAATTGGTTTCAGGTGTGACCCGGTGTGGTCACTGTTTGGTTACGAGGTAACCGTCTGGTAAGCGAGTCCTTGTGACTCGGTGCGCTGTTTGGTTGCTCTGCATAGCTTTGCATTTGTAGTAATTTATTGCATTAATTAAACTTGATTAATTATCATGATATTGTCTGTCATCGTGCTTATGTTTGTTGTGAGTTTGCAAGTACATTCAATGTACTAACCTGGTGTGTCATGCCAGCTTTCAGGCAAGTTGATTCGCATCAGAGCGCATCTCGTGTCTAGTCCGTGTCCACATCGGTGTCCTTGTGCCATGGAGTTCCACTACGTCGTTCTTCCACTGCCGCGTAGTTTCTGGTGATCGAGGCCCCAACCATGTTCATTAAATAATGTACATACTGTCCAGCAACACCGTGTGTGCCGCTTGGCCTCGAATCTCGATGTAATATCAGACCTTTGTACCATGCTACTATCAATAAAGCGGTTATTTCTGTACCATGTTGTTGTGTATTGCCAGAAGACTCGATCTCTGGGCTGGCAATGCAGGGTAAACCAGTTGCTCTGAGCCGGGGTGCCACAAAATGTGCCGAGCAGGATTTTTTCAGCTCTTCATCGCAATCGTTTTAGATAGAACACCTGTATGTAAAGTGAGATCTATGGTCTTCCGCAGTAAGCCAAGGGAAAATTCACTGCGTAGGATTTGTGCATCTCTTCATCGCAAACGGTTCAGATTGAATAAGGCATGCAAAGCGAGACTTCGGCGCTAAGCCAAGAGAAAATCTGGCAAGCAGGATTTCTACCTCCCTTCAACGCAAACGGTTTTTTTGGATGACCCATGTGCAACCACGTACAGATAATTTGGTAAGATTTGCATACGTCATATTGGGTATATTGCCATTTGTCAAACTGGAAAGAATGACATTTGTTGATCTAGTAATATTGCCATTTGTCAATCCTTGTAACACTGTGATTTTTCAAAATATGTAGCTAAAAATCAGTAGCACTATCTAATTTTTGCAACTAAAATTCAGTAATTAAGCATAGATTTCATTCATAGATTAAGCAGTCGTGCTTAATTTATACAAACAGTTCAACTTTACAGCTGAACCGACCAAACTTTTGCCCAATTGTTGCCAACCACGTACTGAAATACCTAGTTCAACTATATATACTAGCTAATTTTAAGTAGGTTGTACATCTATAGTTCAACTAGTTCAACTATATATATACCACATCTATAGTAAGATGAACTGAACAAAATAGCCCCTAAATACTACTATGGAGGGGCTTTGTACTACTTCCGGCAGCCTCTCCCCTGCCGAGCGCGCTTTGTAAGAGGAAGAGGAGGAGGAGGCTACCGACGAACTTGACAACTGCAATACAGTGCATGCCGTTGCTGCACCTTCAGCGACGCTAACCTCGAATGCCCTCTGCCGCTCCAGATGACCCCTCTCGAAGCGGTGGTTCTCCTCATATATCTCCTGATTCCTTGCCTCTGCGTTGGCGTGTGCCGTGGCCACGACGGCGGTGAGGCTCTTTGCATGCTCGACAAGGCGCTCCTCCTCCTCCTGCAGGAACTTGACGTAGCGCGCGAGGTCGCTGTCGCACATGCGTGCCTCAACCTCCGCCTCTCTCCTGCGGGTGGCGGTGGCGGAGCGGGTGATGATCCTGGAGGTCGACGGTGGCCTAGAGGCCATGGCAGACGACGATGGGGTGGCGGCCAAGACCACCACCTCCCGCCTTCGGGCCGCACTGGCGGAGCGGGTGATGGCCACGATGGCCAGCAGTGGGGTGATGGCCACGGCGGCGAAGCGGGTGATGGCCCTGGCTTTCGACAGAGCTGTGGCGGCAAAGGTGGCCGGCAACAGCTGCCGACGGGCACCGGCGGCCGAGCGTGTGGTGCGTGTTCCGCACACCCAACTGGGACGCCGCGCGCACTATACTACGTCGGGGACTGCGCCGCCGCCACAGTGTAGCCTCCCAGCTGGAGCTGTGCTCTGATGACGATGGAGGGGCTGAGTGACGATGACGGTCCGGTGCCATTGCCGATTTTGGGAGAAGCAGACGAGATAAGATACAGGGAGGGAGGGAAAATGCGACGCAGGACTCGCTGGCCGTGAGGGTTTATATAGTAGGCTGATAAGCATTGGGATTTCGAGGGATTTCACCGAGTCCGGTGGGAAGCTTGCGCGGGAATCTGCATGGTTGCGTGGGAACGGCCTCACCACCGTTTGGCCAAAAGAACGCCCCCGCGCGCTGCTTAAGCTTGCGCGCGAACGTCTGCGGAAGTGAGGTGACAGACGTGCGAGAGAAGGACGAAAGGACACGTACACATGATGAGATGAACACGGACCACACTAGGAAACCCGTCGGTGATGAATTCATCAATCGCAAATGGTTGTACACTGGCAAGCATTTTCCCACAACACACACGGCTTATTCCATCACAAACAGGTCGGGTGGATCAACTGTATGCCACGTATACACGTTGTCAAAAAGTAATGCGGTAGAACTTTTTAACATACGTTAAAAACTAAAATAAAAATAAAAAACAAGAACCTCGAGGTTAAACTAGCGGATGGAATGGGTCATTTTAGTCATTTGACAGAAAACACCCATCCTATCAGTTAATTTAACATCAACACAACTTCCCATCTAGTCATCCATCTGATGGTTGCTCCATCCTGAGCACACTTAACTTGAAAGTTCTATTACATGAGCTACTGGTGGAACAACTAGTCCTTGCTGATGTAGGATGCCTCTTCGCATCCTTATGGCATATCCGGATGTCCGACCGTCCCCCAATGGCCAATACATGTTGTGGAGACAGAGCATATCACATACGTCTTATTAGAAGCAATCGTCCGTGTTATTATTGGTCTACGCACACATTTCTGATTACAGACATGTTTGCCGCGTATCACACACATCTTGTTATATTGAATTGTTTATGTTCGCTTGTCTTAACACTAACAGTTCATTCAAGTGAACCGCATGCTGTATATCGCACACACCTTGATCTGGCTGACCATTTCTTTTGTGTTGCCTAATCACAAACAGTTCATCCTAGTGAACTGTATGCTGTGTATCGCACACGCCTTCATCTGGCTGCCCGTTTCTTTTGTTCCTCCTCATCGCAAACAGTTAATTGAACTGAACCTTATTCCCTTCATTGCACAAGCAACTAAAATCTGAGCCGTGTTTGATGCATTCGTCATCGCAAACGTTTTGCACATTTTAGACGGTTCTCTAACACCACTGTTTGCGATTATTGTATTGCACACAATTTCTTGAAGGGTCTCTGATCGTAGTGTTGCATTAGCAGCATCTTGCAGTAGTGGTAGGTTAGCTCGAAGGGGTTGAACAGGACAAAGGACACAAGGTTTGCCCAGGTTCGGCCCCTCGCAAAGAGGTAAAAGCCTACGTCCTGCTTTCAGTTGTATTGCTTGGATATCGATTACCGGAGAGAAAAAATCGCCTGACCTATCTATTGATCAAATATTTCTTCAGTTAAGCCGCCACCGGGTCTCGCCTTTATATACATAGGTCAAGGCCCAGGGCTTACAAGAGTCCAAGTCGGACCACACAACGTGACCAACTCGGTTTCTAACTCACCTTTCCTGTCTAGGCAAGTCACCATCTAGCGGCTCACACCTCCGGCTCTTGGGCCTTCAACAAGCCCGCCTCTTAAGCTGACAAGGACATGTAACTAGGGTAGGGTCCTAGGCCTGACCTAGACACCCCACCAAAGGACACTGGCCTACAGTCAAAGGCACTCGAGGACCAATAGAGAAGACCGACTGGAATCATCCCGAAGTGCAATCCACTCGACAGAAGGTCCCACTCGGATACCCCAATTCCACTCGACCATAGCTTAGTGACTCCACCATTTGGAAAACCACTCGGTGTATGGAAGATCTAAAGGCATCCCAGGATGGCAACGGTCAGGCATTCACTCTGTAGTCTTAACGATCATTTATGGTTGGCGTTACCAGTAACGCCCCATCTTAACTCACATTGAACCATGTTTAACGGAGGTCAGAGAGGGTCGTGGCGCACTTTATATAAGACACCCTCCTCCTCTGGCACAAGGGTTCGCACCCCCTGTAACACCCACATATATTCAGTCGACACAACCTCAAGGCACCAAGACGTAGGGCTTTTACTTCCTCCGAGAAGGGCCTGAACTCGTAATCTTGCACGTACAACCTCATCGTAGCTAGGACCTTGCCTCCTCATACGTACCCCATATTCTTATTGTCAGACTTACTCCGACGACAGTTGGCGCCCACCGTGGGGCCGGCGTCTAAGAGACTTCTGATGAGGTTGCATTTTCCTCTCTCCAACAACATGGTTTCCGACTGTGGTTTGGCGTTGGGCCACGAGATCCGTCTCGGTGTGCTTGCTGTCATCACCGATGACTCCGCTTGGCTTCATGAAGCTCCCCTCAACGTCGAGGCCCTCCCCGTCCGTGGGGCAACGCACTTCCTTGCGATGTTCTTGCGGCGTCCTTCTTCGACAGCCGCCGACTCAGTATCAGTCGGTCCTGATGACATTATCGCTCCCCGCTGTTCACTGTCGCAAGCGGTCCGGCCGTTCGCGACTCCAATGGTGGGTGAAGCATGCGGCGGCTTGCCAGTCAACCACCCCCAAGTCGCGGCGATCGAGCCCGACGAATATCTTTATGGTTTGTTCGATCTTCCGGCTGGTCACTCAGATTCCCTCTCCAAGTGCGAAAGCAATGACTGATAGGTCTCCAACGTATCTATAATTTATGAAGTATTCATGCCATGTTTACAATATTTCCACATGATTTTGGTATGATTTGATTATAACTAACCTGGACTGACGTTGTTTTCAGCAGAACTACCGTGGTGTTGTTTTTGTGCAGAAATAATAAGTTCTCGGAATGCGCTAAAAATCAACGGAGATTTTTTCTGGAAAATATAAAAAATACTAGAACAAAAAGTTATCGGAGAGGAGTCTGGTGGGGCCCACGAGGGTGGGGGGCGCGCCCCTGTGCCTCGTGGACTCCTCGTGGGTCCCCCTAACTTGTTCTCGACGACAAACCCTCCTATAGATACCCAAACTTCCAGAAAGAAACCTAGATCGGGAGTTCCACCGCCGCAAGTCTCTATAGCCACCAAAAACCAATCGGGACCCTGTTCCGACACCCTGTCGGAGGGAGGCTCCCTCACCGGTGGCCATCTTCATCATCCCGGCGCTCTCCGTGACGAGGAGGGAGTAGTTCACCCTCGGGGCCGAGGGTATGTACTAGTAGCTATGTGTTTCATCTCTCTCTCTCTCTCTCTCTCTCTCTCTCTCTCTCTCTCTCTCTCTTTCTCTCTCTCTCGTGTTCTTGATTCGGCACGATCTTGATGTACCGTAAGCTTTACTATTATAGTTGGATCTTATGGTGTTTCTCCCCTCTATATTCTTGTAATGGATTGAGTTTTCCCTGTGAAGTTATCTTATCGGATTGAGTCTTTAAGGATTTGAGAACACTTGATGTATGCCTTGCGTGGGATACCCGTGGTGACAATGGGGTATTCTATTGATTAACTTGACGTATGTTTTGGTGATCAACTTGCGGGTTCCGTGACCTTGGGAATCTGTGCATAGGCATTGGCACACGTTTTCGTCTTGGCTCTCCGGTAGAAACTTTGGGGCACTCTTTGAAGTTCTTTGTGTTGGTTGAATAGATGAATCTGAGATTGTGTGATGCATATCGTATAATCATACCCACGGATATTTGAGGTGACATTGGAGTATCTAGGTGACATTAGGGTTTTGGTTGATTTGTGTCTTAAGGTGTTATTCTAGTACGAACTCTAGGATAGATCGAACGGAAAGAATAGCTTCATGTTATTTTACTACGGACTCTTGAATAGATCGATTAGAAAGGATAACTTTGAGGTGGTTTCGTACCCTACAATAATCTCTTTGTTTGTTCTCCGCTATTAGTGACTTTGGAGTGATTCTTTGTTGTATGTTGAGGGATAGTTATATGATCCAGTTATGTTATTATTGTTGACAGAACTTGCACTAGTGAAAGTATGAACCCTAGGCCTTGTTTCCTAGCATTGCAATACCGTTTACGCTCACTTTTATCACTTGTTACCTTGCTGTTTTTATAATTTCAGATTACAAAAACTTATATCTACCATCCATATTGCACTTGTATCATCATCTCTTCGCCGAACTAGTGCACCTATACAATTTACCATTGTATTGGGTGTGTTGGGGACACAAGAGACTCTTTGTTATTTGGTTGCAGGTTTGCTGAGAGAGACCATCTTCATCCTACGCCTCCCACAGATTAATAAACCTTAGGTCATCCACTTGAGGGAAATTTGCTACTGTCCTACAAACCTCTGCACTTGGAGGCCCAAGAACGTCTACAAGACGAAGGTTGTGTAGTAGACATCAAGCTCTTTTCTGGCGCCGTTGCCGGGGAGCAATAGTGTGGGGTTGATATTCTTGTGTGTGCTTGTTTGCTTTCATCACAAAGTAGATTTTGTTTCTCCTTTTTGTTTCTGCTTAGTTTGGGTGAAACATACAAAAAAATTAAAGAATGAAAATACAAATTTTTTTTACTTGCCCCTCATGCCTAAAAAAGTTTTTCCAAAAGAGAAGTGATTGGGAAGTTATGCATTGGAGAAGTGAGGGTCGACCTTGAGCACTTGTGTTCATGCTCATGGAAACAATGTAGAATTTTTCATGGAAGTTTCTCTATAAATAATTATCCCCTTGTATATATCCTTTCTATTATAAAAATAATGTGTCAAGCTTTTGTTTTAGGATGATTAGATTGCTTGTTTACTATGTGCAGTACAAAAACAGAAACATTGGCTGTAGTGCGTGAATTTACATGTTCTACTGGAAGTCAAATGGGTCTGAAACGTTTTGCACATTACTTCTGTACAAATTGTTTAAATTTTCATATTTTATTTAGAATTTTTGGAGTTATAGAAGTTTACTAAATTTCTAGATTACTACAGACAGTCCTGTTTTTGACAGATTCTGTTTTCTATGTGTTGTTCTCTTATTATGATGAATCCATGGGTAGTATCGGGGGGTATGAACCATGGTGAATTTGGAATACAGTATATAAAGTGATAATATTAAATTGAAATGAGTTTGCAACAGTACCTAAAGGTAGTGATTTGCTTTATTATACAAATAGATCTCACAAAGTTTTGTTAAGTTTTGTGTGGATGAAGTGTTCGAAGAACGAGGAGTTACCGATGTGAGAAGAATAAAGAGAGGCAAGAGTTCAAGGTTGGGGAATCCCAAGGCACCCCAAGTAAATGCTTCAATGATACTCAAGCATCTAAGCTTGGGGATGCCCTGGTTGGCACCCCATCTTTCTTCTTCAACAATTATCGGTATACCTCGGTTTTTGTTTTGTTCACATGATTTGTGTCCCTTGTGTTTTTTTTCTTTAGGAACCATGCTAGTATGAGTTAGCACTTCATTGATTTATAGAATGCTTTGTGTGCTTCACTTATATCTTTTGAGTATGGTTTTATAGAATGCTTTGTGTGCTTCACTTATATATTTTGAGCTTGGATATTGGTTAGTCTATATTAATTGCAGAATGCTCCATGATCATCACTTATATCTTTCGGAGTATGAATAATACTATCATCTAAGGTGGGTTTGGAAGAGTGTCAACTTGAGGAATTAGTGATCCCACTATTTTGGAGGGTGTTGAATCTTAGTGTGATATTTATGAAAGTGGATTTGGAAGAGTGTCGACTTTAGTTAGTAATGATTCCACTATTTCGGAAGAGGTTCCAATTGATTATGAGGACAAAGTTGCTATCTATGATGATTATTGTGATGACATGTATGCTATAAAGTATAATGTTAACCATGAAACTTGTCGTCATGATTTTAATTTTCAATTGGATTATGCCTCACATGACAATTATTTTGTCGAGTTTGCTCCCACTATTCCGAATGAAAAGAATTTTGCTTATGTGGAGAGTAGAAAAATTTCTATGCTTGTAGATCATGAAAAGAATGCTTTATGTGATGGTTATATTGTTGAATTCATTCATGATTCTACTGAAAATTATTATGAGGGAGTAATTTATGCTTGTAGGAGTTGCAATAATACCAAGTTTCCTCTCTATGTGCTTAAAGCTTTGAAGTTATACTTGTTTTGCCTTCCTATGCTAGTTGATTCTTGTTCCTATAAATTATGTGCTCACAAAATCCCTAGGCATAGGAAGTGGGTTAGATTCAAATGTGCTAGTCATATTCTTCATAATGATCTCTCTATGTTTCAAATGTATTCAACGTATCTATAGTTTATGAAGTATTCATGCCATGTTTACAATATTTCCACATGATTTTGGTATGATTTGATTATAACTAACCCGGACTGACGCTCTTTTCAGCAGAACTACCATGGTGCTGTTTTTGTGCAGAAATAAAATTCTCGGAATGCGCTGAAAATCAACGAAGATTTTTTATGGAAAATATAAAAAATACCGGGACAAAAAGTTATCGGAGAGGAGTCCCGGGGGGCCCATGAGGGTGGGGGGCGCGCCCCTGTGCCTCGTGGACTCCTTGTGGGTCTTCCTAACTTGTTCTCGACGCCAAACCCTCCTATAAATACCTAAACTTCCAGAAAGAAACCTAGATCGGGAGTTTCGCTGCCGCAAGCCTCTGTAGCCACCAAAAACCAATTGGGACCCTGTTCCGGCACCCTGCCGAAGGGGGGATCCCTCACCGGTGGCCATCTTCATCATCCCGGCACTCTCCATGATGAGGAGGGAGTAGTTCACCCTCGGGGCTGAGGGTATGTACCAGTAGCTATGTGTTTGATCTCTCTTTCTCTCTCTCTCTCTCTCTCTCTCTCTCTCTCTCTCGTATTCTTGATTCGGCACGATCTTGATGTACCGCGAGCCTTGCTATTATAGTTGGATCTTATGATGTTTCTCCCCCTCTATCTTCTTGTAATGGATTGAGTTTTCGCTTTGAAGTTATCTTATCGGATTGAGTCTTTACGGATTTGAGAACACTTGATGTATGTCTTGCGTGGGATACCCTGGTGACAATGGGGTATTCTATTGATTCACTTGATGTATGTTTTGCTGATCAACTTGCGGGTTCCGTGACCTTGGGAATCTATGCATAGGGGTTGGCACATGTTTTCGTCTTGACTCTCCGGTAGAAACTTTGGGGCACTCTTTGAAGTTCTTTGTGTTGGTTGATAGATGAATCTGAGATTGTGTGATGCATATCATATAATCATACCCACGGATACTTGAGGTGACATTGGAGTATCTAGGTGACATTAGGGTTTTGGTTGATTTGTGTCTTAAGGTGTTATTCTAGTACGAACTCTAGGATAGATCGAATGGAAAGAATAGCTTCATGTTATTTTACTACGGACTCTTGAATAGATCGATCAGAAAGGATAACTTTGAGGTGGTTTCGTACCCTACAATAATCTCTTTGTTTGTTCTCCGCTATTAGTGACTTTGGAGTGACTCTTTGTTGCATGTTTAGGGATAGTTATATGATCCAGTTATGTTATTATTGTTGAGAGAACTTGCACCAGTGAAAGTATGAACCCTAGGCCTTGTTTCCTAACATTGAAATGCCGTTTACGCTCACTTTTATCACTTGTTACCTTGCTGTTTTTATAATTTCAGAATACAAAAACTTATATCTACCATCCATATTGCACTTGTATCACCATCTCTTCACCGAACTAGTGCACCTATACAATTTACCATTGTATTGGGTGTGTTGGGGACACAAGAGACTCTTTGTTATTTGGTTGCAGGGTTGCTTGAGAGAGACCATCTATTGATAAACCTTAGGTCATCCACTTGATGGAAATTTGCTACTGTCCTACAAACCTCTGAACTTGGAGGCCTGCTACCTCTTGAGCACTGTGTTGGATTTCCCCGAAGAGGAGAGTATGATGCAACAAAGTAGCGTAAGTATTTCCCTCGGTTTTTGAGAACCAAGGTATCAATCCAGTAGGAGGCCACGCACAAGTCCCTCGTACCTGCACAAAACGATAGCTCCTCACAACCAACGCGATTAGGGGTTGTCAATCCCTTCACGGTCACTTACGAGAGTGAGATCTGATAGAGATGATAGATAATATTTTTGGTATTTTTGGTATACATATGCAAAGTGAAAAGTAAAAGGCAAAGTAAAAACAAAGCAAGTATTAAAGTGATGGAGATTGATATGATGAGAATAGACCCGGGGGCCATATGTTTCACTAGTGGCTTCTCTCAAGAGCATAAGTATTCTACGGTGGGTGAACAAATTACTGTTGAGCAATTGACAAAATTGAGCATAGTTATGAATATATCTAGGTACGATCATGTATATAGGCATCACGTCCAAGACAAGTAGACCGAAACGATTCTGCATCTACTACTATTACTCCACTCATCTACCGCTATCCAGCATGCATCTAGAGTATTAAGTTAAAAACAGAGTAACGCCTTAAGCAAGATGACATGATGTAGAGGAATAAATTCATGCAATATGATAAATACCCCATCTTGTTATCCTCGATGGCAACAATAAAATACGTGCCTTGCAACCCTTTACATCCTTTGGTAAGGACACCGCAAGATTGAACCCAAAGCTATGCACTTCTCCCATTGCAAGAACTACCAATCTAGTTGGCCAAACCAAACGGATAATTCGAAGAGACTTGCAAAGATAACCAATCATACATCAAAGAATTCAGAGAAGATTCAAATATTATTCATAGATAAGCTGGATCATAAACCCACAATTCATCGGTCTCAACAAACACACCACAAAAAGAAGATTACATCAAATAGATCTCCACGAGAGAGGGAGAGAACATTGTATTGAGACCAAAAAGAGAGAAGAAGCCATCTAGCTACTAGCTATGGACCCGAAGGTCTGAAGTAAACTACTCACACTTCATCGGAGGGGCTATGGTGTTGATGTAGAAGCCCTCCGTGGTGGATGCCCCCTCCGTGAGCTCCTAACAGGCCCCAAGATGGGATCTCGTGGATACAGGAAGTTGCGGCGGTGGAATTAGGTTTTTGGCTCCTGTTCTGATCGTTTGGGGGTACGTAGGTATATATAGGAGGAAGGAGTACGTTGGTGGAGCGACAGGGGGCCCACGAGGCAGGGGCGCCTAGGGGCGCCCCACCTCGTGACCACCTCTTCTGTTCCTTGGAGTAGGGTCCAAGTCCACTGGATCACGTTCGGTGAGAAAATCACGTTTCCGAAGGTTTCATTCCGTTTGGACTCCATTTGATATTATGTTTCTTCGAAACACTAAAATAGGCAAAAAAACAGCAATTCTGGGCTGGGCCTCCGGTTAATAGGTTAGTCCCAAAGATAATATAAAAGTGGAAAATAAAGCCCAATATAGTCCAAAACAGTAGATAAAGTAGCATGGAGCAATAAAAAATTATAGTTACATTGGAGACGTATCATGCATCCCCAAGCTTAATTCCTGCTCGTCCTCGAGTAGGTAAATGATAAAAAGAGAATTTTTGATGCGGAGTGATACTTTGGCATAATTTTAATGTAAATCTTCTTAAATGTGGTATGAATATTCAGATCTGAAAGATTCAAGACAAAAGTTCATATTGACATGAAAATAATAATACTTCAAGCATACTAATCAAAGTAATCATGTCTTCTCAAAATAGCATGGCAAAAGAAAGTTCATCCCTACAAAATCATATAGTTAGGTTATGCTTCATTTTCGTCACACAAAGATGTTCCCAACTTCTATACCCCCGATGACAAGCCAAGAAATTGTTTCATACTTAAATAATCTCAAACTTTTTCAACCTTCAAGCAATACATGAGCGTGAGCCATGGATATAGCACTATGGGTGTAATAGAATATGATGATGGGGATTGTGTGGAGAAGACAAAAAAGGAGAAAGTCTCACATTAACAAGGATAATCAACGGGCTATGGAGATGCCCATCAATTGATGTCAACATGAGGAGTAGGGATTGCCTTGCAACGGATGCACTAGAGCTATGAATGCTCAACAAAAGAAAACTAGTGGGTGTGCATCCAACTTGCTTGCTCATGAAGACCTAGGGCATTTGAGGAAGCCCATCGTAGGAATATACAAGCCAAGTTCTATAATGAAAAATTCCCACTAATATAAAAAGACAACTTATGAGACTCACTATATGAAAAACATGGTGCTACTTTGAAGCACAATATATGAGACTCACTACATGAAGAACTAGGTGCTATTTTGAAGCACAATATATGAGACTCACTACATGAAGAACAAGGTGCTACTTTGAAGCACAAGTGTGGAAAAAGAGATAGTAACATTGCCCTTTTTTTTTGGGCCTTTCTTTCTTTTTTTTTATTTTTGGCCTTTCTATTTTTTTGGGCAATGCTCTAATAATGATGATCATCACACTTCTATTGATTACAACATAAGGATTACAACTCGAAACTAGAACAAGATATGACTCTATATGAATGCCTCCGGCGGTGTACCGGGATGGTGCAATGAATCAAGAGTGACATGTATGAAAAATAATGCATGGTGGCTTTTCCACAAATACGATGTCAACTACATGATCATGCAATGGCAATAAGACAAAAGTAAGGTATGTCATGATGATGATGAACGGAACGGTGGGAAGTTGCATGGCAATATATCTCGGAATGGCTATGGAAATGCCATAATAGGTAGGTATGGTGGCTGTTTTGAGGAAGATATAAGGAGGTTTAGGTGTGATAGAGCGTATCATATCACGGGGTTTGGATGCACCGGCGAAGTTTGCACCAACTCTCAAGGTGAGAAAGGGCAATGCACGGTACTGAAGAGGCTAGCAAAGGTGGAAAGGTAAAAGTGCGTATAATCCATGGACTCAACATTAGTCAAAAGAACTCATATACTTATTGCAAAAAATTAGAAGTCATCAAAAATCAAGTACTACGTGCATTCTCCTAGGGGATAGATTGGTAGGAAAAGACCATCGCTCGTCCCCGACCGCCACTCATAAGGATGCACAAGCCAGGTACACTTCATGTTTCAAATTTGTTACACAACTTTAACCATACGTGCATGCTACGGGATTTGCAAAATTCAACACAAGCATTTCTAAAATTCACAACTACTCAACTAGCACGACTTTGATACTATCACTTCCATATCTCAAAACAATTATCAAGCATCAAACTTATCTTAGTATTCAACGCACTCAAAAGAAAGTTTCACATATCTTGAATACCAAGTATATTAACATTAAGCAAATTACCATGCTATTAACGACTCTCAAAATAATCTAAGTGAAGCATGAGAGATCAATAGTTTCTTTAAAAAAAATCCACCACCGTGCTCTAAAAGATCTAAGTGAAGAACTAGAGCAAAAATTATCAAGCTCAAAAGATATAAGTGAAGCACTATGAGCAAAACTATCAAGCTCAAAAGATATAAGTGAAGCACATAGAGTATTCTAGCAAATTCCAATTTATGTATGTCTCTCTCAAAAGGTGTGTACAGCAAGGATGATTGTGGTAGACTAACAAGCAAAGACACAAATGATACAAGACGCTCCAAGCAAAACACATATCATGTGGTGAATAAAAATATAGCTCCAAGTAAATTACCGATGGAAGTAGACGAAAGAGGGGATGCCTTCCGGGGCATCCCCAAGCTTTGAATTTTTGGTGTCCTTGGATTATCTTGGGGGTGACATGGGCATCCCCAAGCTTAGGCTCTTGCTACTCCTTGTTCCATAATCCATCAAAAGAATTCACCCAAAACTTGAAAACTTCACAACACAAAACTCAATAGAAATCTCGTGAGCTCCGTTAGAGAAAGAAAACAAAAGACTACTTTAAGGTACTGTAATTAACTCATTATTTATTTATATTGGTGTTAAATCTACTGTATTCCAACTTCTCTATGGATTATAAACTATTTTACTAGCCATAGATTCATCAAAATAAGCAAACAACACACGCAAAACATAATCTGTAAAAAACATAACAGTCTGTAGTAATCTATAACTAACGCAAACTTATGGACCTCCAAAAAATCTACCAAATTTAGAAGACCTAGACAATTTGTTTATTGATCAGCATCAATTGGAATCAGTATTTTATCATGTTCTGGTGATTTTTAATAATTCGGGCACGGAGCGCAAAGTTTCTGGAAATTACAGCAAGATCAAATAACTATTATCCAAGAAGATCCAATAGGTCTAGCTTGGCACAAACACTAATTAAAACATAAAACCACATATAAACAGAGGCTAGATGGATTATCTATTCCTAAAAAGAAACAAAGGCAAAAAACTAAAAATAAAATTGGGTTGCCTCCCAACAAGCGCTATCGTTTAACGCCCCTCGCTAGGCATAAAAGCAAGGATAGATCTAGGTATTGCCATCTTTGGTAGGCAATCCATAAGTGGCTCTCATGATAGATTCATATGGTAATTTTGTTTTATTTCTTGGAAATTTTTCCATGCCTTTCTTTAACGGAAATTGGAATCTAATATTCCCTTCCTTCATATCAATAATTGCACCAATCGTTCTAAGTAAAGGTCTACCAAGAATAATAGGACATGAAGGATTGCAATCTATATCAAGAACGATAAAATCTACGGGCACATAATTCCTATTTGCAACAATAAGAACATCATTGATTCTTCCCATAGGATTTTTAATAGTGGAATCTGCAAGATGCAAGTTTAGAGAGCAATCATCAAAGTCACGGAAATCTAGCAAATCACACAAAGTTTTGGGAATAGTGGAGACACTAGCACCCAAATAACACAAAGCATGAAACTCATAATCTTTGATTTTAATTTTAATAGTAGGTTACCACTCATCATAGAGCTTTCTAGGGATAGAGACTTTCAACTCAAGTTTTTCTTCATAAGATTGCATTAAGGCATCAACAATGTGTTAGGTAAAGGCCTTATTTTGACTATAAGCATGAGGAGAATTTAGCACGGATTGCAACAAGGAAATACAATCAATTAAAGAGCAATTTTCATAATTAAATTCCTTGAGATCCAATATAGTGGGTTTAGCAACATCTAGGTTTTTATTTCTTTCAATCCCACTTTATCAATTTCATCATCAAGATCTAAAAACTCCGAATTCTTAGAACGCCTTCTAGGTAAAGGAAGATCATATTCAGTTTCATCAAGATTAATATTGCAAAACAAAGATTTAATGGGGGACACATCAATAACTTTTAGATCTTCATCTTGATTTTCATAGGAATCGGAAGAACACGCTTTAATAAAGGCATCTTTGGAAGCACGCATCCTAGCGGTTCTTTCTTTGCACTCATCAATGGAAATTATCATAGCTTTGAGAGACTCATTGATATCATGCTTAGGAGGTATAGATCTAAGCTTTAAAGAATCAACCTCAAGAGTAATTCTATTAATGTTCCTAGCCAAATCATCAACTTTAAGCAATTTCTCTTCAAGAAAGCATTAAAATTCTTTTGTGAATTCATAAACTCTTTAACACTACTCTCAAATTCAGAGGGCATCTTATTAAAATTTCCATAAGAGTTGTTGTAGGAATTTCCATAATTATTATAAGGATTACTAGGATAAGGCCTAGGATTAAAATTCCCTCTATATGCGTTGTTACCAAAATTATTCCTACCAACAAAATTCACATCCATAGATTCATTATTATTATCAATCAAGGTAGACAAAGGCATATTATTAGGATAAGAAGAAACACTCTTAGTAGCAAATAATTTCATAAGTTCATCCATCTTTCCACTCAAAACATTGATTTCGTCTATCGCATGCACTTTTTTATTAGTAGATCTTTCGGTATGCCATTGAGAATAATTAACCATAATATTATCTAGGAGTTTAGTAGCATCTCCTAAAGTGATTTCCATAAAAGTGCCTCCCGCGGCCGAATCTAAAAGATTTCTAGAAGCAAAATTCAATCCGGCATAAATTTTTTGTATAATCATCCATAAGTTCAAACCATGAGTAGGACAATTACGCATCATTAATTTCATTCTCTCCCAAGCTTGTGCAACATTTTCTGTTGGAAATATGCCCTAGAGGCAATAATAAATTAGTTATTATTATATTTCCTTGTTCATGATAATCGTTTATTATCCATGCTATAATTGTATTGATAGGAAACTCATATACATGTGTGGATACATAGACAACACCATGTCCCTAGTAAGCCTCTAGTTGACTAGCTCGTTGATCAATAGATGGTTACGGTTTCCTGACCATGGACATTGGATGTCATTGATAACGGGATCACATCATTAGTAGAATGATGTGATGGACAAGACCAATACTAAGCCTAGCACAAAGATCGTAGTTCGTATGCTAAAGCTTTTCTAATGTCAAGTATCTTTTCCTTAGACCATGAGATTGTGCAACTCCCGGATACCGTAGGAATGCTTTGGGTGTACCAAACGTCACAACGTAACTGGGTGACTATAAAGGTGCACTACAGGTATCTCCGAAAGTGTCTGTTGGGTTGGCACGAATCGAGTCTGGGATTTGTCACTCCGTGTGACGGAGAGGTATCTCTGGGCCCACTCGGTAGGACATCATCATAATGTGCACAATGTGACCAAGGGGTTGATCACGGGATGATGTGTTACGGAACGAGTAAAGAGACTTGCCAGTAACGAGATTGAACAAGGTATCGGTATACCGACGATCGAATCTCGGGCAAGTGCAATACCGCTAGACAAAGGGAATTGTATACGGGATCGATTGAGTCCTTGACATCGTGGTTCATCCGATGAGATCATCGTGGAACATGTGGGAGCCAATATGGGTATCCAGATCCCGCTATTGGTTATTGACCGGAGAACGTCTCGGTCATGTCTACATGTCTCCCGAACCCGTAGGGTCTACACACTTAAGGTTCGATGACGCTAGGGTTATAAAGGAAGTTTGTATGTGGTTACCGAATGTTGTTCGGAGTCCCGGATGAGATCCCGGACGTCACGAGGAGTTCCGGAATGGTCCGGAGGTAAAGATTTATATCTGGAAAGTTGTTGTTCGGGTTCCGGAAAAAGTTAGGGTTTTTTCGGTATTGTACCGGGAAGCTTCCAGAAGGTTCCGGAGGATTCCGGAGGGGTCCGGAGGTCCGGAAATAGTTCCACCATGTCCAATACAGTAGCATGGGCTGTAGGGGGGCGCCCTAGCCTTAATGGGCCAGGGGCACCAGCCCCCCCAAGGCCCACGCGCATGGGAAGGGGAAAACCCTAAAGGGGAGGCCTCCACTTGACTTGGGAGGCACTCCTTCCCCTTGGCCGCCCCCCTAGATGGGATCTAGGGCTGGCCGCACCCTTGGGTGGGGAAACCCTAAAGGGGCGCAGCCCCCTTCCCCTATATATAGTTGAGGTTTGGGGCTGCCATACATGAGAACTTCTCCTCTTGGTGCAGCCCCGCCTCTCCTCCTCCTCCTCTCCTTGGTGCTTGGCGAAGCCCTCTTGGGATTGCCACGCCTCCATCACCACCATGCCGTTGTATTGCTGCTGGATGGAGTCTTCCTCAACCTCTCCCTCTCTCCTTGTTGGATCAAGGCGTGGGAGACGTCACCGGGCTGTACGTGTGTTGAACGCGGAGGTGCCGTCCGTTCGGCACTAGGATCTCCGGTGATTTGGATCACGACGAGTACGACTCCTTCAACCCCGTTCTCATGAACGCTTCCGCTTAGCGATCTACAAGGGTATGTAGATTCACTCTCCTTCCCTCGTTGCTAGATTCTCCATAGATTGATCTTGGTGATGCGTAGAAAATTTTGAATTTCTGCTACGTTCCCCAACAGTGGCATCATGAGCTAGGTCTATTGCGTAGATTCTGTGCACGAGTAGAACACAAAGTAGTTGTGGGCGTTGATTTTGTTCAATATGCTTACCGTTACGAGTCTAATCTTGTTTCGACGGTATTGTGGGATGAAGCGGCCCGGACCGACCTTACACGTACACTTACGTGAGACAGGTTCCACCGACTGACATGCACTTGGTGCATAAGGTGGCTAGCGGGTGCCGGTCTCTCCCACTTTAGTCGGAACGGATTCGATGAAAAGGGTCCTTATGAAGGGTAAATAGCAATTGGCATATCACGTTGTGGTTTTGCGTAGGTAAGAAACGTTCTTGCTAGAAACCCATAGCAGCCACGTAAAACATGCAACAACAATTAGAGGACGTCTAACTTGTTTTTGCAGGGTATGCTATGTGATGTGATATGGCCAAGAAGTATGTGATGTATGACATTGATCATGTTCTTGTAATTGGATTCACGACTTGCATGTCGATGAGTATGACAACCGGCAGGAGCCATAGGAGTTGTCTTTATTTATTGTATGACCTGCGTGTCATTAAACAACGCCATGTAATTACTTTACTTTATTGCTAACCGGTAGCCATAGTAGTAGAAGTAATAGTTGGCGAGACAACTTCATGAAGACACGATGATGGAGATCATGATGATGGAGATCATGGTGTCATGCCGGTGACGATGATGATCATGGAGCCCCGAAGATGGAGATCAATGGAGCTATATGATATTGGCCATATCATGTCACTACTATATAATTGCATGTGATGTTTATTATGTTTATGCATCTTGTTTACTTAGAACGACGGTAGTAAATAAGATGATCCCTTACAACAATTTCAAGAAGTGTTCTCCCCTAACTGTGCACCGTTGCTAAAGTTCGTCGCTTCTAAGCACCACGTGATGATCGGGTGTGATAGATTCTTACGTTCACATACAACGGGTGTTGACGAGCCTAGCATGTACAGACATGGCCTCGGAACACACGCAATACACTTAGGGTTAACTTGACGAGCCTAGCATGTACAGACATGGCCTCGGAACACAGAGACCGAAAGGTCGAGCATGAGTCATATAGTAGATACGATCAACATGAAGATGTTCACCGATGATGACTAGTCCGTCTCACGTGATGATCGGACACGGCCTAGTTGACTCGGATCATGTAATCACTTAGATGACCAGAGGGATGTCTATCTGAGTGGGAGTTCATAAGATGAACTTAGTTATCTTGAACATAGTCAAAAGACCTTTTGCAAATTATGTCGTAAGCTCGCGCTTTAGTTCCACTGTTTAGATATGTTCCTAGAGAAAATATAGTTGAAAGTTGAAAGTAGCGATTATGCGGACAATAGAAAGCTTATGTCCTTAATGCATCGCTCAGTGTGCTGAACCCCAAACGTCGTTTGTGGATGTTGCGAACATCGGACATACACGTTTTGATAACTACGTGATAGTTCAGTTAAACGGTTTAGAGTTAAGGCACGAAAGACGTTTTTCGAAATGTCGCGGAACATATGAGATGTTTCGAGGGCTGAAATTAGGATTTCAGGCTGGTGCCCACGTCAAGAGGTATGAGACCTCCGACGATTTTCTTAGCCTACAAACTAAGGGAGAAAAGCTCAATCGTTGAGCTTGTGCTCAGATTGTCTGAGTACAACAATCACTTGAATCAAGTGGGAGTTGATCTTCCAGATGAGATAGTGATGTTTCTCCAAAGTCATTGCCACCAATCTGCTAGAGCTTCGTGATGAACTATAACATATCAGGGATAGATATGATGATCCTTGAGGTATTCGCGATGTTTGACACCGCGAAAGTAGAAATCAAGAAGGAGCATCAACTGTTGATGGTTGGTGAAACCACTAGTTTCAAGAAGGGCAAGGGCAAGAAGGGATACTTCATGAAACAGCAAATCAGCTGCTGCTTTAATGAAGAAACCCGAGGTTGAATCCCAAACCCGAGACTAAGTGCTTCTGTAATAAGGGGAACAACCATTGGAGCAGATTTACCCTAGATACTTGGTAGATGAGAAGGCTGGCAAGGTCGATAGAAGTATATTGGATATGCATTGTGTACTTTACTAGGACTCCTAGTAGCACCAGGGTATTAAGATACCGGTTCGGTTGCTAAGTGTTAGTAACTCGAAATAAAAGCTACGGAATAAATGGAGACTAGCTAAAGGTGAGCTGACGATATGTGTTGGGAGTTTATCCAAGCTTGATGTGATCAAGCATCGCACGCTCCCTCTACCAACGAGATTGGTGTCAAACCTAAATAATTGCATTTGGTGTTTGCGTTGAGCATAGACATGATTGGATTATGTCTATCGCAATACGGTTATTCATTTAAGGAGAATAATGGTTACTCTATTTATTTGAATAATACCTTCGATGGTCTTGCACCTAAATAAATGGTTTATTGAATCTCGATCGTAGTGATACACATTTACATGCCAAAAGTATAAGATAGTAATGATAGTACCATGTACTTGTGGCACTGCCATGTAGGTCATATTGGTATAAAACGCATGAAGAAGCTCCATGTTGATGGATCTTTGGACTCAATCGTTTTTGAAAAGTTTGAGACATGCAAACCATGTCTATTGGTGTATACGCATGAAGAAACTCCATGTAGATGGATCGTTTGGACTCACTTGATTTTGAATCACTTGAGATATGCAAATCATACCACATGGACAAGATGACTGAAAAGCCTCGGTTTCAGTAAGATGGAACAAGATAGCAACTTCTTGGAAGTAACACATTTTGATGTGTGCAGTCCAATGAGTGCTGAGGCATGCAGTGAATATCGTTATGTTCTTACTTCACGGATGATTCGAGTAGATACTGAGTGTATTTACTTGATGAAACACAAGTCTGAATTATTGAATGGTTCAAGTAATTTCAGAGTGAAGTTGAAGATCATCGTGACAAGAGGATAGAATGTCTATGATATGATCATAGAGATGAATATCTGAGTTACGAGTTTTGGCACACAATTAAGACATTGTGCAAATTGTTTCACAATTAATACCGCCTGGAACACCATAACGTGATGGTGTGTCCGAACATCATAATTGCACCCTATTAGATATGGTGCGTACCATGATGTCTCTTATCGAATTACCACAATCGTTCATGGGTTAGGCATTAGAGACAACCGCACTCACTTTAATAGGGCACCACGTAATTCCATTGAGATGACACCGTGAGAACTATGGTTTAGAGAAACCTAAGCTGTCATTTCTTGAAATTTTTTGGCTGCGACGCTTATGTGAAAAAGTTTCATCATGATAAGCTCGAACCCAAAGCGGATAAAATGCATCTTCATAGGACACCCAAAAACAGTTGGGTACACCTCCTATCTCAGATCCGGAAGCAAAATTAATTGTTTCTACAAACGGGTCCTTTCTCGAGGAAAAGTTTCTCTCGAAAGGATTGAGTGGGAGGATGGTGAAGACTTGATGAGGTTATTGAACCGTCACTTCAACTAGTGTGTAGCAGGACACAGGAAGTTGTTCCCGTGGCACCTACACCAATTGAAGTAGAAGCTTATGATAGTGATCATGAAGTTTCAGATCAAGTCACTAACGCACCTCGTGGGGTGACAAGGATGCATACTACTTGAGTGGTACGCAATCCTGTCTTGAAGGTCATGTTGCTAGACAACAATGAACCTCGAGCTATGGAGAAGCAATGGTGGGCCCAAATTCCGACAAATGGTTAGAAGCCATGAAATCCGAGATAGGATCCATGTATCAGAACAAAGCATGGACTTTGGTGGACTTGCCCGATGATCGACAAGCCATTGAGATGAATGGATCTTTAAGAAGAAGACGGACGTGGACGGTAATATCACCGTCTATGAAGCTCGACTTGTGGCGAAGAGTTTTTCACAAGTTCAAGGAGTTGACTACGATGAGATTTTCTCATCCGTAGCGATGCTTAAGTCCGTCGGAATCATGTTAGCATAAGCTGGATTTATGAAATCTGGCAGATGGATGTCAAAATGAGTTTCCTTACCAGTTGTCGTAAGGAAAGGTTGTATGTGATACAATCAGAAAGTTTTGTCGATCCTAAGGATGCTAAAAGGTATGCTGGCTCCAGCGATCCTTTCTAAGGACTGGAGCAAGCATCTCGGAGTTGGAGTATGCGCTTTGATGAGATGATCAAAGATTTTGGGTTTATACAAAGTTCATGAGAAACTTGTATTTCCAAAGAGGTGAGTGGGAGCACTATAGAATTTCTGATGAGTATATATTGATGATCAGAAATAATGTAGAATTTCTGGAAAGCATATAGGGTTATTTCAAAGATGTTTTTCAATAGAAAACCTGGATTAAGCTACTTGAACATTGAGCATCGAGATCTATAAGGATAGATCAAAATGCTTAATAATACTTTGAAATGAGCACATCTTGACATGATCTTGAAGGTGTTCAAGATGGATCGGAGCGAAGAAGGAGTTCTTGCCTGAGATGTAAGGTATGAAGTTAAGACTTAAAGCTCGACCACGGCAGAAAAGAGAGAAAGGACGAAGGTCGTTCCCTATGCTTCAGACATAGGCTCTATAGTATGCTATGCTATGTACCGCACCAGAAGTGTGCCTTGCCATGAGTCAGTCAAGGGGTACAAGAATGACCCAGGAGTGGATCATTGGACAGCGGTCAAAATTGTCCTTGGAGTAAATAAGGACATGTTTCTCGATTATGGAGGTCATAAAGAGTTCGGCATAAAGGGTTACGTCGATGCAAGCTTTAACACCTATCCGAATGACTCTGAGTAGCAAACCGGATACGTATAGTGGAGCAACCATTTGGAATAGCTTCAAGTGGAGCGTGGAAGCAACATTTACAATATGACATAGAGAATTGCGAAGTACATACGGATCTGAATGTTACGCAGACCGTTGAGTAAAACCCTCTCACAAGCAAAACATGATCAAACCCGTAACTCATTGAGTCTTAATCACATGATGATGTGAACTAGTTTAATGACACTAGTATACTCTTTGGATGTTGGTCACACGGCGATGTGACCTGTGAGTGTTAATCACATGGCGATGTGAACTAGATTATTGACTCTAGTGCAAGTGGGAGACTGTTGGAAATATGCCCTAGAGGCAATAATAAATTAGTTATTATTATATTTCCTTGTTCATGATAATCGTTTATTATCCATGCTATAATTGTATTGATAGGAAACTCATATACATGTGTGGATACATAGACAACACCATGTCCCTAGTAAGCCTCTAGTTGACTAGCTCGTTGATCAATAGATGGTTACGGTTTCCTGACCATGGACATTGGATGTCATTGATAACGGGATCACATCATTAGTAGAATGATGTGATGGACAAGACCCAATACTAAGCCTAGCACAAAGATCGTAGTTCGTATGCTAAAGCTTTTCTAATGTCAAGTATCTTTTCCTTAGACCATGAGATTGTGCAACTCCCGGATACCGTAGGAATGCTTTGGTGTACCAAACGTCACAACGTAATCGGGTGACTATAAAGGTGCACTACAGGTATCTCCGAAAGTCTCTTGGGTTGGCACGAATCGAGTCTGGATTTGTCACCCGTGTGACGGAGAGGTATCTCTGGGCCCACTCGGTAGGACATCATCATAATGTGCACAATGTGACCAAGGGGTTGATCACGGGATGATGTGTTACGGAACGAGTAAAGAGACTTGCCGATAACGAGATTGAACAAGGTATCGGTATACCGACGATCGAATCTCGGGCAAGTGCAATACCGCTAGACAAAGGGAATTGTATACGGATCGATTGAGTCCTTGACATCGTGGTTCATCCGATGAGATCATCGTGGAACATGTGGGAGCCAATATGGGTATCCAGATCCGCTATTGGTTATTGACCGAGAACGTCTCGGTCATGTGTACATGTCTCCGAACCCGTAGGGTCTACACACTTAAGGTTCGATGGCGCTAGGGTTATAAAGGAAGTTTGTATGTGGTTACCGAATGTTGTTCGAGTCCCGGATGAGATCGCGGACGTCACGAGGAGTTCGGAATGGTCCGGAGGTAAAGATTTATATATGGAAAGTTGTTGTTCGGGTTCCGAAAAAGTTCGGGTTTTTCGGTATTGTACCGAAGCTTCTGAAGGTTCCGGAGGATTCGGAGGGGTCCGGAGGTCCGAAATAGTTCCACCACGTCCAATACAGTAGCATGGGCTGTAGGGGGGCGCCCTAGCCATAATGGGCCAGGGGCACCAGCCCCCCCAAGGCCCATGCGCATGGGAAGGGGAAAACCCTAAAGGGGGAGGCCTCCACTTGACTTGGGAGGCACTCCTCCCCCCTTGGCCGCCCCTAGATGGGATCTAGGGCTGGCCGCACCCCTTGGGGTGGGGAAACCCTAAAGGGGGCGCAGCCCCCCCTTCCCCCTATATATAGTTGAGGTTTGGGACTGCCATACACATGAGAACTTCTCCTCTTGGTGCAGCCCCCTCCTCCTCCTCCTCTCCCTTGGTGCTTGGCGAAGCCCTTGGGATTGCCACGCCTCCATCACCACCATGCCGTTGTATTGCTGCTGGATGGAGTCTTCCTCAACCTCTCCTCTCTCCTTGCTGGATCAAGGCGTGGGAGACGCCACCGGCTGTACGTGTGTTGAACGCGGAGGTGCCGTCCGCTCGCACTAGGATCTCCGTGATTTGGATCACGACGAGTCGACTCCTTCAACCCCGTTCTCATGAATGCTTCCGCTTAGCGATCTACAAGGGTATGTAGATGCACTCTCCTTCCCTCGTTGCTAGATTCTCCATAGATTGATCTTGGTGATGCGTAGAAAATTTTGAATTTCTGCTACGTTCCCCAACATTTTCATGATCAAGTTGCTTAAAATTCATAATATCGTTCCTAAGAGAAATAATCTTAGCGGGAGGAAAATACTTAGAGATAAAAGCATCTTTGCACTTGTTCCAAGAATCAATACTATTTTTAGGCAAAGATGAAAACCACGCTTTAGCACGATCTCTGAGCGAAAAAGGAAATAGCTTCAATTTAACGACATCATTATCGACATCTTTTTTCTTTTGCATATCACATAAATCAATGAAGCTATTCAGATGAGTAGCGGCATCTTCACTAGGAAGGCCCGCGAATTGATCTTTCATAACAAGATTCAACAAAGCAATATTGATTTCACAAGATTCAGTATTGGCAAGAGGAGCAATCGTAGTGCTAAGGAAAACATTATTATTGGTATTGGTGAAGTCACACAATTTGGTAGCATCTTGAGCCATCGCGACAAACAAGCGGACGAGGAAAAAGGCAACGGGAAAAAGAGGAGGAGATTGGGAAAGAGAGGGCGAATAAAACGGCAAGGGTGAAGTGGGGGAGACAAAAATGAGAGGCCAATGGCAAATAATGTAATGCGAGAGATAGGGATTATGATGGGTACTTGGTATGTTGACTTTTGCGTAGACTCCCTGGCAGCGGCGCCAGAAATTCTTCTTGCTACCTCTTGAGCACTGCGTTGGATTTCCCCAAAGAGGAGAGGATGATGCAGCAAAGTAGCGTAAGTATTTCCCTAATTTTTTGAGAACCAAGGTATCAATCCAGTAGGAGGCCACGCACAAGTCCCTCGTACCTGCACAAAACAATAGCTCCTCGCAACCAACGCGATTAGGGGTTGTCAATCCCTTCACGGCCACTTACGACAGTGAGATCTGATAGAGATGATAGATAATATTTTTGGTATTTTTGGTATAGAGATGCAAAGTGAAAAGTAAAAGGCAAAGTAAAAACAAAGCAAGTATTAAAGTGATGGAGATTGATATGATGAGAATAGACCCGGGGGCCATATGTTTCACTAGTGGCTTCTCTCAAGAGCATAAGTATTCTACGGTGGGTGAACAAATTACTGTTGAGCAATTGACAAAATTGAGCATAGTTATGAGTATATCTAGGTATGATCATGTATATAGGCATCACGTCCAAGACAAGTAGACCGAGACGATTCTGCATCTACTACTATTACTCCACTCATTGACCGCTATCCAGCATGCATCTAGAGTATTAAGTTAAAAACAGAGTAACGCCTTAAGCAAGATGACATGATGTAGAGGAATAAATTCATGCAATATGATAAATACCCCATCTTGTTATCCTCGATGGCAACAATACAATATGTGCCTTGCAACCCTTTCTGTAACTGGGTAAGGACACCGCAAGATTGAAGCCAAAGCTTTGCACTTCTCCCATTATAAGAACTATCAATCTAGTTGGCCAAACCAAACGAATAATTCGAAGAGACTTGCAAAGATAACCAATCATACATAAAAGAATTCAGAGAAGATTCAAATATTATTCATAGATAAGTTGGATCATAAACCCACAATTCATCGGTCTCAACAACCACACCGCAAAAAGAAGATTACATCGAATAGATCTCCACGAGAGAGGGGGAGAACATTGTATTGAGATCCAAAAAGAGAGAATAAGCCATCTAGCTACTAGCTATGGACCCGAAGGTCTGAAGTAAACTACTCACACTTCATCGGAGGGGCTATGGTGTTGATGTAGAAGCCCTCCGTGGTGGATGCCCCCTCCGGCGGAGCTCCGGAACAGGCCCCAAGATGGGATCTCGTGGATACAGGAAGTTGCGGCGGTGGAATTAGGTTTTGGCTCTGTTCTGATCGTTTGGGGGTACGTAGGTATATATAGGAGGAAGGAGTACGTCGGTGGAGCGGCGGGGGCAACGAGGCGGGGCGCCCTAGGGGGGTGCCCCCACCCTTGTGACCGCCTCTTCGTTCCTTGGAGTAGGGTCCAAGTCCCTGGATCACGCTCGTGAGAAAATCACGCTCAAGGTTTCATTCCGTTTGGACTCCGTTTGATATTCTGCTTTCTTCGAAACACTGAAATAGGCAAAAAACAGCAATTCTGGGCTGGGCCTCCGGTTAATAGGTTAGTTCCAAAAATAATATAAAAGTGGAAAATAAAGCCCAATATAGTCCAAAACAGTAGATAAAGTAGAATGGAGCAATAAAAAATTATAGATACGTTGGAGACGTATCAAGGCCCAAAAACGTCTACAAGAAGAAGGTTGTGTCGTAGACATCAATGACCCAACGACAGAAGTTCTTGTGGTCACTTCCTAGCATAGCCCGCCAGGATTTCACCACAACGGTGGCAGCGAGGGAGGCGCTGGCCCGTCTCAATGGTATGAGGAGTACGTTCCCGAGGCCCTCACCACAGAGCAGAGGGAAGAGTTGCATCCATGCAACGTTCAGGGGCTCTAGATCCCTACCGTTGGGGAGACCCCCGAGGCTTGCACTTTGGAGGCTGCGAGCTTGGCCAGCTTGGCTGGGCGTACACGTTTGGACAATCTACAGAAGGCACTCAACGAGCGGGCTCGTCAGTGGATTCCCGAATCCATTCGACCGCCCAGACGGTTGTTTCCGACTGAAACTCAGATATATCGAACTCCGATTCAAAATGTTGCAGCAGCAGCACTCATAGCAGAGTCAATTCAGCCATCGTGTTCAGAAGCTGGTAGAGGTTTAGAGCAGATCCGTGCATTGCTTAAGGCTGCTGGGGAACATAATTCTACTATTTCCTAGTCGCGCAACAGAATTCATAGCAGGTCAGTGGTTGGAGTCACAGTTCAATCAGCACATAGTCCATGGTCACCGAGGCGTTGGGAAGATCGTGGTCCCCGCCAGGACCAGTACCTGAAGCGGGGCCATAGAGAGTTTGATTGTCAAGGTTCCCGTGATGACCAACGTCGATTACTTACGCCCCCTCCGAGGGGCGAATCATACGCGCCTCGATGCTATGATGATAGGCACCCGTATTGTGATGAGCGGAGAGCCCCGGTCGACCCAAGAGAGCCGGGATTCGATGCGAGATCACTTCTTGTGCAAGGTTTGGTCGACAGAAGTCGAGCCAATAGAGAAGGGCAGGGCAGAGATCGTCCGATTGGGAATAGAGCTTTCATTTTGGGGCCTGAATGTTTCAGTATGGCCATCCGATCAGCTGAGATCCCTCCCAACTTCAGGTTGTCAGCAGGCATGAGCAAGTTCACCGGTGAATCGAAGCCTGATACCTGGCTGGAAGACTACCAAGTGCCTGTGCAGATCGGTGGTGGTAATGATGATGTGGCTATGAAGAACATCCTCTGATGCTTGAGGCCTCGGCCAGAGCTTGGTTGACTCAATTAGCACCCGGGAGTATTTTCTGCTGGGATGATTTGGCTTGAGTGTTCATCAAAACATTCGAGGGCACTTGCAAGCGACCTGTTGGGCTGACTGAATTGCAACACTGTGTTCAGAAACCGAATGAGACTTTGCGAGATTTCATCCAGAGATGGACCACCCTTCATCACACAATGGAAAACGTGTCAGAACACCGAGCGGTTTGTGCCTTCAAAGAGGGCGTCAAGTACAGAGAGCTTACCCTGAAGTTTGGTCGATCGTGAGATATGACTCTGACCCGAATGATGGAGATACCCACTCGGTACGCGAATGGTGAAGAGGAGGACCGACTTCGTCATGGTAAAGGGAAAATAGTCGTCCAGGACTCCGGGGCTGGTAATTCCAATCGGAAGCAGAAACGTAAGGCTGAACCTATAGGGCCTGCTGAAGCTGCAGTCCTAAATGCAGGAGGTGGAAAGTTCAAAGGAAAGCCGAAACCACAGTGGAAACCTAAGAAGGTTAAAGATCAGTTAGGATAGGACGTCCTGGATTTACCGTGTTACATACACACGAAAAAAGATGAGGAGGGAAACCTGATTCAACCTAAGCATACCACTCGGCAGTGTCGTCTTCTGATTCAGAGCTTCTGAGAGAACCAGTCCAATGAGAAAGAGTCTGATAAAGAAGATGAAAAAGAGGAAGAGGAGGGTTACCCCCAGGTTAACGCTACCTTGATGATTTTTGCTGATGTCGAAAGAAAAAGTCGACTCAAAGTCATTAACAGAGAAGTGAATATGGTTGCTTCGGCAACACCGATGTATTTGAAGTGGTCGAAGACTCCCATTATATTCGACCAGTCTGATCACCCGGCACACGTTACTCCCCCTGCGCGGCAAGTGCTGGTGGTCGACCCAGTCGTTGGGGGCACCCGAATGACCAAGGTCCTTATGGATGGCGGAAGTGGGCTGAACATTCTATATGCGGAGACCCTAGAAGGGATGGGTATTTCGATGTTCAAGCTCAATGAAAGCAACATGCAGTTCCACGACGTCATTCCTGGGAAAAAGGAAAAGTCACTCGGGCAGATTACTCTTGATGTGGTTTTCGGTGATTCCAAGAATTACCGCAAGGAAAAGTTGACATTTGAGGTAGTGGATTTCCAGAGTGCTTATCACGCCATTCTGGGCAGGCCTGCGTATGCTCGTTTCATGGCTCGACCATGTTATGTATATCTCAATTTGAAGATGCCCGGTCCCAAAAGTGTGATCACAGTTACAGGAAATAAACAGAGAGCAGAAGACTGCCTTCAAAAGGGTTGCAAGATTGCAGATGAATAGATGGCAGCCGTGGAGATGCATGAGTACCAAAAACCGCAGATCTGAGTGATTTGTTGCGGTCCAAGAAGCCTGCTTCAGAATCTGCATTTCAGTCAGGTGGAGAGACCAAGCCTGTTCACGTTCACCCGGAAGACCCTAATGCAGCTCCGACCCACATATCAACGACACTCGACAACAAATAGGAAGTCGCACTCATCCAGTTCCTCCGTGAGAACTGGGACATCTTCGCACGGAAATCTTTTGACATGCCAGGTGTTCCCAGGGGGCCGGCTGAGCACCATTTGCATGCCAACCCAAAAGCAAAACCAGTCAAAGAGCATCTTCGACGGTCCGCCGTTGAGAAGAGAAAGGCGATTGGCAAGGAGGTGGCTCAGCTCCTGGCTGCCGAGTTCATCCGCGAGATCTACCACTCCGAGTGGCTCGCCAACGTCGTCATGGTCCCTAAGAAAGATGATTCACTTCGTATGTGTATTGATTTCAAGCATATCAATCGGGCCTGCCCGAAAGATCATTTTCCTCTCCCCCGCATCGATCAGATAGTTGAATCGATGATGGGGTGTGAGCGTTTGTCCTTCTTGGATGCGTATTCCGGGTACCATCAGATCCGTCTGTATGGACCTGACAAAATAAAAACAGCCTTCATCACCCCATTCGGGTGCTTTTGCTATGTTACCATGCCTTTTGGTCCGAAGAATGATGGAGCCACGTTCATGCGTATGATACGGAAGTGCCTGCTCACTCAAATCAATTGGAACGTGGAAGCATACATGGATGATATCGTGGTCAAGTCACGCAAGAGTTCCGACCTACTGACTGACCTCACTGAAACCTTTGCCAACCTGAGAAGATATGACATCAAGCTAAATCCATCCAAATGCACATTCGGAGTTCCAGGGGGGAAGTTGCTCGGTTTTCTAGTTTCTGAACGAGGAATTGATGCAAATCCGGAAAAGATTGGAGCAATCATCCAAATGAAACGCCCTGTGTGCGTACATGATGTTCAGAAGCTTACAGGTTGCTTGGCTTCTCTCAGTCGATTCATTTCTCGCCTCGGTGAAACGCCATTGCCTCTTTACCGACTGATGAAAAAGTCTGATATATTCAAGTGGACTCCTGAAGTTGAAGCAACGTTTGTAGAGCTCAAAGCCCTGCTTTCCACCTAGTCGGTGCTTGCCCCTCCAGTCAGCAAGGAGCCTCTGTTGTTATATATTGCAGCCACTGGACAGGTTTTCAGTACAGTGCTCACAGTCGAGCGAGAAGAGGAAGGAAAAGCCTATAAAGTTCAGCAACCAGTGTATTACATTTGTGAAGTTTTGACTCCGTCCGTGCAAAGGTACCCGCATTACCAGAAGCTTGTATATGGAATCTATATGACAACGAAGAAAGTTGCACACTACTTCGCAGATCACTCGGTTTCAGTTGTTAGTGACGCCCCATTATCAGAAATTTTGAACAATCGAGACACAACTGGTGGAGTGGCTAAATGGGCTATTGAACTCCTTCCTCTTGATATCAAGTTCGAAGCAAAGAAGGCTATTAAGTCTCAAGAAATTGCAGATTTCCTGGCCGAGTGGATTGAGCAACAACAACCGACTCAAGTCCACTCGGAACACTGGACCATGTTCTTTGACGGATCCAAGATGTTCAATGGTTCTGGTGCTGGAGTGGTTTTGGTATCCCCGAGAGGTGACAAAGCTCAGTTATGTATTGCAGATCCACTTTGATTCTTCCAACAATGAAGCCGAGTATGAAGCACTTTTATACGGGTTGCTTATGGCCATTTCACTCGGCGTCCGTCATCTAATGGTCTACGGTGACTCAGATTTGGTAGTGAATCAAGTGATGAAAGAATGGGATATCAGGAGCCCAGCCATGAAAGTATACTGCAATGCAGTGAGGAAGTTAGAAAAGAAGATCGAAGGGTTCGGGCTCCACCACTTACCCCGACTCAAGAATCAGGCCGCTGATGATCTGACTAAAATAGGTTCCACTCGGAAGCCTATTCCTAGTAATGTGTTCTTGGAGTACCTCCACACCCCGTCAGTTCAAGAAGATCCTTTTACAGAAGATCCCCCACAACCGATAAGTTCAACCAATCTGACTGAAGTTGAGGTCCCAGCAGTTCTCGACCTAATCATGGTGGTTTTGGTGATCGTCCCCGACTGGACAGTGCCGTACATTGACCGACTGATCCTAAATGATATTCACCCGGGGACTTGTGGTCACCATGCGTCCTCTCAGACCATCGTGGCCAAAGCATACCGAGCGGGACTCTATTGGCCACGAGCAAACGAAATGGCTAAAGAGATAGGCGAGAAGTGTGAAGGATGCCAGTTTTACTCGAACATGTCTCACAAACTTGCATTGGCTTTGAAGACTATTCCACTCGTCTGGCCATTTGCCATTTGGGGACTCGACATGGTTGGGCCTTTGAGGACTGGTAGAAGCGGCTTCACCCATCTGTTCGTGGCAGTCGAAAAGTTCACTAAGTGGATTGAGGCTAAACCCATCAAGAACCTCGATTGAAGCACAACCATCACTTTCATCAGAGAGCTGACAGATATGGAGTTCCGCATAGCATCATCATAGACAATGGGTCAAACTTTGAGTCCGATGAATTCAGAGCTTTCTGTGCTTCCCAAGGCACTCAGGTCGACTATGCGTCTGTAGCGCATCCGCAGTCGAATGGACAAGCAGAAAGAGCCAATGGTTTGATCTCACAAGGGCTGAAACCCCGATTGATTCGTGACCTCAAGCATGCAGCAGACGCTTGGGTGAAGGAGCTACCCTCTGTTCTGTGGGGACTAAGGACGTCCCCCAATCGGTCGACTGGCCAAACTCCTTTCTTTATGGTGTATGGAGCTGAAGCAGTGCTTCTGAGTGACTTGCTCCACAATGCGCCCCGAGTGGAACTCTTCTCAGAAGCTGAAGCCGAACAAGCATGTCAAGACGCTGTTGACCTTCTGGAAGAAGAAAGGGAGATGGCTTTGACCCGATCGACCATTTATCAGCAACATCTTCATTGATTCCATGAGTGAAATGTCAGAGGTTGAGCATTCTAGTAGGGAGATCTTGTGCTCCGAGTGGATCAACAACGCCCTCACAAGCTAGCTCCTGCCTGGGAAGGCCCCTTCATCATCACCAAGGTACTTCACAATGATGTGTATCACCTTTACAACGTGACCAAGAGGAAGGATGAGCCGCACGCTTGGAATGCAGATCTGCTCCATCGTTTTTATACCTAAGAACACTCGGATAGACGAGATGTAATAAGAAGTACTTTTCCGATTGTTTATCAAAGATATGACTTCCGCAGTTGCAAATTGATTGTTTTTCGCATATATGTATGTTCAAATCCCCCAGTGGGTGGCTTAGCCGCGAATCCGATTCGCCTAAGTTTCAAAACACTCCGAGTGAAGAGCGATCCTCTCACTCGGGGGCTTAGTTGCGATCTCATACTCGCCTAAGTTTCAAAAAACACTTCGAGTGAAGAGCGATCCTCTCACTCGGGGGCTTAGCCGCGAACCCGTTTCGCCTAAGTTTCAAAAACACTCCGAGTGAAGAGCGATCTTTTCACTCGGGGGCTTAGCTGCGATCCCGTACTCGCCTAAGTTTCAAAAACACTCCGAGTGAAGAGCGATCCTCTCACCCGGGAGCTTAGCCGCGAACCCGTTTCGCCTAAGTTTCAAAAACACTCCGAGTGAAGAGGGATCGTCTCATTCGAGGGCTTAGCTGCGATCCCGTACTCGCTTAAGTTTCAAAAACACTCTGAGTGAAGAGCGATCCTCTCACTCGGGGGCTTAGCCACGAACCCGTTTCGCCTAAGTTTTAAAAACACTCCGAATGAAGAGCGATCCTCTCATTCGGGGGCTTAGCCACAAACCCGTTTCGCCTAAGTTTCAAAAACACTCCGAGTGAAGAGCGATCCTCTCACTCGGGGGCTTAGCTGCGATCCCATACTCACCTAAGTTTCAAAAAACACTCTGAGTGAAGAGCGATCCTCTCACTCGGGAGCTTAGCCATGAACCCGTTTCACCTAAGCTTCAAAAACAATCCAAGTGAAGAGCGATCCTCTCACTCAGGGGGTTAGCTACTATCCCGTACTTGCCTAAGTTTCAAAAAACACTCCGAGTGAAGAGCGATCCTCTCACTCGGGGGCTTAGCCGTGAACCCGTTTCACCTAAGTTTCAAAAACACTCCGAGTGAAGAGCGATCCTCTCACTCGAGGGCTTAGTTGTGATCTCGTACTCGCCTATGTTTCAAAAACACTCCGATTGAAGATCCTCTCACTCGGGGGCTTAGCGACGACCCCATACTCGCCTAAGTTTCAAAAACACTCCGAGTGAAGAGCTATCCTCTCACTCAGGGGCTTAGCTGCGATCCCGTACTCGCCAAAGTTAGAAGCACCTCTAGGCACGCTCTGAGCTGCGTCACAAGTACAACATCGACTCCACGCCCTGAGCTGCACCACAAGTACAACGTTCGAATGCACTTTGAGCTGTGCCACAAGTACAACATCGACTCCACGCTCTGAGCTGCACCACAAGTACAACGTTGGAATGCACTCTGAGCTGCATCACAAGTACAACATCGACTCCAAGTGGGGGGCAACCCTCTGACTTGGAGGGACAGTTGTGATCCCAGATTCATTCAAACCAAGAAAATCCAAAGATCAGTGAAAACAAAGCAACTGCATTCGAACAAAGCAACCAAGTTTGGATAACAAGGTTCAACGGCACGAACGAAAGTACTCGAGCGTCAGGCTAGAAGGAGTTTTAACGGTTACAAAATCCACTCGGCATTCTGAGGCAAATTAAGTCATCAAGTTTTTCACTCGTCGGGAGGCGGGCTGGCTGGCTCAACAAAGAATCCAAGTCAGTGCCATCTGCGATGTGAGTGGCTTCATCGATGAAGGTCTCCATGAAGGACTGGAATTGAAGCTTCTTGCTGTTGTTAGCTACTTGCAGATCCTTCAGCTTCTCTTCCTTGGCGTCCCTACAGTGAACGTGAACGAGGGATAAAGCCACATCAGCACCGCAGCGTGCAGCTGACTTCTTCCACGCCTGCACTTGGTCAGGGATGCTGTTGAGTCGAGTCATTAGGGACTCGAGGTCATTTTGTTCCACAACCTGTGGCTAGAGTTCCTTGTCGACCAGAGACATCACGCTTTTCACGCCGGCGATTTAGTCTAAGACATTTGCAAGTCAAGCCTCTAGTCGCAGCACATTCATAGCAGTTTCATCTTTGACAGGGGAGTTGATGGGATCCAGTCCAGTCTCAATCCGCCCAGTTTCCTCCTCGAACTTATGGCAGAACTCTGCAGGCATGGAAAGTTAGTGAATCGACAGCAACATGGCATGAAACTTTTTAGTCGACCGAAGGGAAATACCTTCAAGCTTCAGGAACATCTGTTGATTAAGATCACTCAGATAAGCTTCTATTTCATCCCTCTTCTTGGTAAGAGCTGCTTTTTCATCCTTCAGTTGCACGGTTTCCTTCTTTGCTTCGTCGACAACACTCTTCAACTTGGCGTTCTCATCTTCCAATTTTCCGACTGAAGCCAGCTTCCGGACGGCAGGTTCAGTCTTCCAACGGTTCAGTATTCCGGTCAAGATCCTTTTGCTCCAGGGTCTGCTTCACTTTGTGTAAAGAAATAACATTCTTTAGACATGCTTGGAGTTGACAATTTTCACCACGCACATCTATTCGAGTGAAATCACTCGGTTCAAAGGATAGAAAGAGAAAATGACAGGGCATGCAGTCAGTGAGTGGTTACCTCCCATGATGGCTACTTACTCCTGAGCTTTCTTCAAGCTCTCCTTGGCCTGTTCCAGCTCGAGCTTAAGACTGGTCTTCTCCTGCTCCACGGTGGCATATTGGGCCCCAAGCTCGCAATATTTCCGCAAAACAACAGTTGGACAAGTCAGTCGACAGTTACCTCCGAGTGGAAAGATACAAGAGTCAAGTTCACATCAAAAGATTTCTAAGACTGCTGCCGAATCAAACATCCAACATCAGTCTTGGGGACTACACCCAGTGGGTGCACTTAGCGTGCCCCCACTGGTTTCATTTCCCACTTAGCATGGTCAGCCCAGCTCGAGTAAAAAACATCATTGGTTCAAAGACCACTGTCAACTGCCCGTAGTCGACCGTGGTCTCGGGGACTACACCCAGTGGGTGCACTTAGCGTGCCCCCACTGGTTTGATTTCCCACTCGAGAAGACCTGTCTAGGTCGAGTGGAAGTGCTACAAGCAAAAATTTCGATAAGACCTGTGCCGAATCAAACATTCGACGACGGTCTCGGAGACTACACCCAGTGGGTGCACTTAGCGTGCCCCCACTGGACCAAAAGTCTTTTCACTCGACACGACTTGGTCGACTCAAGTAAAGAAGATACACTACGGAGATCAAACGCCCAGTGGTTGAACATGCGTTAGTCGCAAAAGGCAAGTTTGATGCACGGACATCTTACGAATAATAAAGTAGATGTTTGCAGAGAGTGGGTCTGAACAGAGCAAAAGCCAAGACAGAGAAATCAATCGGGAATTAACTTACAATTCCACTTACTTGGACATTAGCTTGAAGAGCAGAGCTGGCGTTGTATGCGGCCTTGCTGGCGTCATACACCACTTTCAGTCGCTCCATCATTTGTCCTACCTGAATCATGGCCTCCTTGGCAGCTCCTACTTGGTCCTCTGGGATGGGGTATGCAGCAAACATATGAGATGATGGAGCAGACGTATGGACTGGCGGAGTAGGCGCTTGAACTTGCACAATGGGCTCGGGAGCTTGACCAGTCGACACAGAAGGCCTGTCGGTCGATAAAGGAACGACAAAAGAAACAGAAGCCCCTACTGGATCGCTGACCGGCTGGATCACAGGCTCAACATATGAGCGTGGCGTCCTGGACCCTGGCACCCTCTTGCTCAGATTTTGACCTTTCTTCCCAGTATTCTTCTGAGGCTCATCCTCATCATCATCATCAGGGAGTTGAATGATATTCTCTAGTGCTGCACAACACTCGACGGTGAAATTCCAGTCAGCCACAAAAATCAATTAACAGAACATAGAGCAGTCACAAAGCCTTACCCGGTCGAGGTGGCCGCGTCTGCTGTTTCCGCATGGCCACAATCTTCGTCAATGTCCATGTGGATCGCAGAGCCATAGGCAGCACTGAAAATTCCAGATTTCACTCGGTCAAACGAGCCAATGAGTCCACACAAGAACACAGAAAAATACATGAAAGAAGTGCTTACGTTGATGTCATGGGCACAACCATCTTGATCCTCGGCAGGGCCTTCCGGGGCTTGGGCGAAGCAACTTTGGCCTGCTTCGGATCCTTTTCAGTCGGTTCAGGAGTTAAGGTGCGAGTGCGCTTGGGAACTTTGGCACTCGACGCATCAGCCTTGCCCTGTCCCGCTGCAGGATCTTGCTGCTTTTTGGATCGACGGTTAGAACAAGGCGGAGAGTCGACTTGCTCGCCGCTGCTGCTTGAGTCCTCGCTCTCCTCTTCACTATCTTCGGCATCTTCATCATCACTGTCTTCACTGTCGCTGTCGATTCCCTCCTAAAACTCCTCTCCGTTGGGCATCGAGTGGAGCTTGGGGAAAACCTACAAAATGCAAGTTGTGTACATGAGTCGGATTCAAGAACAAGCACTCGACAAAGGTAAAAAGGAAAAGCACTCGGATAGGCGAGTCTGACCTCTCCAGGAGCACGGGTGGTGTCGAATGACAGAATCCTCCTGGCCCCCCTTGGGTTGTCTTTGTTACCAGTGACACCACTACAAAAAAATACTTCCGTGATGATACGTGTTTGTCACAGTAGGTCGCGATTTTTGTCATGCATGTACATCCATGACAAATTTATGACAGAATCAAGATAGTCATACCGTGTCGTCGTCAGAGAAGTGTTCCATGACATTACGAAAATTATCATCACGGAAGTGTCCACTTCCATGACGATAAATCGCGCGTCACAGAAGTGCTTTCGTCAATGGTGACCGACACGTGACATCCACCGCAACGGAACGCCGTTAAGCTATCGGGTCGGTTTTGGATCCAGAATCCGTTAACAGCCCCGACCAATGGGGATTTTCCACGTAAAATCATCATTGGTCGGAGGGAACACGGTCGGCTCACCGCTGGGACAGATGTCATCCACTCATTGGACAAAAGGCGCCTATGATACGTCGACACGTGGCACGGCCCAACAAGTTTAATTGGGCCGGCCCAATTAAAGGCCCATAAGTTTTGCGGACCTTAATGGGCCGACCCAGCTAAAGGCCCACAAGATTTTGCGGACCATAATGGGCCGGCCCAACTAAAGGCCCACGAGATTTTGCGGGCCATAATTGGCCGGCCCAGGTAAAGGCCCACAAGATTTTGCGGGCCATAATGGGCCGGCCCAGCTAAAGGCCCACAAGATTTTTGCAGGCCATAATGGGCCGGCCCAAGTAAAGGCCCACAAGATTTTGTGGGCCATAATCGGCCGGCCTAGCTAAAGGCCCACGAGATTTCGCTGACATTAATGGGCCGGCCCAGCTGTAGGCCCACAAGATTTTGAGGACCCTAGTAGGCCGGCCCATTAACCTGCTGCCATGTTTTGGGCCAAATGCCGCCCATATCTCGATCCGGTCCATTAATGGCTCGCCACGCCCGGCCTAAAAGTGGCCCATATGAGATCCGACCCTTTATAAGCCTACCACGTTCTGGGCCAAATTACGGCCCAGATCAGGTCCGGCCCTTTAAGAGGCTTTGGGCTCAATCATGGCCCATATCAAATTCGGCCCGACAACTGGACACTATGCTTTTGGGCCCACTTGCTAAGGGACCACTTAGTAATTCGCTTGATATTAGTTTTGGCCTGTTAAGGGCCCGCTTAACATTTTGGCCCTATATTAATTTCGCCGTTAAAAGCCCGTCATATAGTTGGGCCTAACTACGCCCGATGGCATCCGCCTGCCGCAATGACGATATCTGATTGGGCCAACCAAGGACCGAGACAATTTTGGCTCGTTAAAAGCCCGTGATTTGATTCGCACAATCATGGGCCGGGTTCATTTCGGCTGCTGCCGCCCGTGAGCTGTTCGCACGCTTTCAGCCCAACCTACATCGTGATTGCATGACGGCCCGATTATGCACCGTAATTTTACGGTTTGGCCGGTTTACTGCTAAAACAGGATATATATATATAGTAAAATAACTACAGCATCGTGAATAAGAAAAAACCTAGACTATACAATAAAGAAATTACGGCATATTACATCCACTGGGCATCAAAGTTCGCCACTATGATAATAAAGCACAAGCAGACAACAGATTACATACACTGGGCATCAAAGATCACGACCAGTGCAAATAAACACGCCGACAAAATAATATACAAAACCGACAGCACTTCAATAGAGTTCAAGAAAGGTTAGCCCTGCTGGGGAGCTGCAGCGCAAGCAGCTGAGCAAGATGATGAGACTGCGCTTGTTCAACACTTATATCTTCCTCACTCTTGAAGATAAGCAAGCAGATAGATGACAGGTTTTGCACGTAAAAGTATCATTGCTGACAATTCATCACATTTCTTACTGACGAATAAAGTGACACAGTTTAAAATTGCATTAACACAATATGGTATTGTTCAGGTCAAGACATGGCAGGAAATGACATTCTGAAGGAGCTGGCAGCTTCACGACAACACTGAATTACAGATCAAGAACTCATAAGTATCAATGGTTAGTGTGTTGTCAATTTATACCATTTCAAATTGGCAAATAAAGAGATGATTTAAATAATAGTAGAATGATATGACATTGTTCATAGTTAAGACATTGCAGAATATGACATTGTGTTGTAGTGGGTAGGTTCACCACATCACTGGATTACGGATGAAGAACAGAAGCATACATGCAGTGCAAAAGAAGATCACTTGCTCTGTATAGTTTAATTTACATGGTATGAAGAAGGAACTTTGTTGTACAACTGGAAATTTAAATTGAGGAAGGACAAACTTTTGTTTATGAACTACATAATAAACTTTAAATAAGCAATTTGATGCAAACACCAAAAATAAACAGCTGTTGCAGTCATGCCTAACCAAATATATACAACAAAGTTTGAAGGCTTGAGATGGACAAACTTACATTATTGGTGAAGACAGGCTCTATAAAGGCCTTGTCCATGCTGATGGGGGGGCAATTCAAGAAGTTTACCATAGAATCTTCTTCAAAAGCATTGCCTTTATTCTACATTTTGTTAAGAGTAAATATAGATGTGATAATATACGAAAAAATGGAGAATATTTAAGATAAGATGAAGAGTGATGCTACATAACCAAGTAGCTATAAATGTAAGTGCAGCGATACAGGCAAAAGGTACAGCCAAGAGCAATGCACAGCTAAACTTCTTCAATACCAACCTTATGGTAAGAGTAAATATAGATCTGATGTGTAGAAAATGGAGGGCAAAGGAAAATAAGCTGCAGAGTGATGGTACATGAACAACTACCTGTCATTATAAGTACACTGATAAAGGATAGCATGTACTTACAAGAACAATGCAGAGCTAAAAAACATTGGCATTGGATATATTCTACACTAATGTAACCATTCATACAGATCAGATAATTTGGAGCAAACAATTGATAAGCAAGCTATCATGCATATTGCTGTGACATAATGAACCAGGTATGTATGCAAGTACAGTGATAAAGGACAACAGGTACTAACAAGAGCAAAGCAGCTGGCAGCATATTTGCGATATCCTGTCGTTCTTTTCAAACCGGAACTTTTCTTCGAGCAGATTTCCTGCAAAAAAGATCCGTAAGCACATGCGGAAAAGTAGAAGTTCAAATTGTCATGTGATTACATAGACAGTACCTCATCCTGGGAACGAGACCAGTGCATAACAAGGTTTTTCCATTCAATGTCTTCTAAATTTAGCACTGGAGACTTCACCAGAAATTCGTTTATAGACTTGCCACCAAAGTGTGATTTCCTCAGGTAACACCGATACTGCTGCAATGCTTCCTTGAAAAGCACAAGCAAGCTTTGCTCGTCATGACTATCCAGATTGACCCTCGCCTAGTTACAACAATGTAATGTAAATCATTGATGTGTTCAATCAGCAGAAATCAGGAAAATAATAACCATGAATAATAGCACTTACACGTAAGTTGGACAGGAAGATGTGAAAATGGTGTTTGTCTTCACAATAATCTTCCCATGATGGGAATATATGCACGTAGTCCCTAACAACATTGAAAGCATTGTATTTTAAACTGGGAATAAATGGAATGGGGTTCCAATCTGCAGGAATTGGCCGCCTCTGACAGCTTGGGATAGGTCTTGACGGTGGACTTGCTGTACTTTTTTGCTTGAGTGGGATTTTTCGTGGTACAGCTGGTGCCATGGCAAATGAAATCGGTATACCTTTTGTGGAGTGCAGGTCCTGTGTGGTGGGGCTAGTGGTGTGGCCAAGAAGTATGGGTACAGTCTGCTGGAGTCGGTCCTAAGTTTTGTGTCACTTTGTTTGTACAACCAATATAAGTGGGGTCTTCTGATTTCTCCGGCACCACCATGTTTTTCAAGGACTTTGCTGGTGCTCCTTCAGGTTCGGCAATCACCCTCTTCCTTTTTGATGTCTGATGCACACGAACAACATTTGAGTGAAAAAACATGGTATGATGACGGATGGAATATGTATTGATAATGGATGGGCATGGCATCTCGACATATATGATGAGTAAACTAAGCAGATGGCGGTGCAACAAAGTAGAAGAAATGCAAGACAACATATGCAAGATACCTGCAATCAATAAAACATTGCCAAATTAGAACAAGCACCTTGATGGGTGAACAGGACAGGCCATCTGCCTTTGACTCCTCGAGGTTAGAATAGTCATTAGGATCATATTCTGAACAAGAGTCAACAGGTGGGGAGCGTATGAGTTTCATTGCATCCAGAATGGCACTCAATGCCTTGGTGCCAATTTTGTAAGTCATTGCAGTGTTTAGCTTCAAGAGTGACTGCTGCTAGTGCGACACAAAGCAGCTACACAGATCATAGTGTAGATATCACGGGAAAACCTTAAGCATCAGAGTAAAATCAGCAAAGTGGAACTTGCTGGAATATATGTGCTAGTATTGTCGGTACGGCTAGAAAGGCTTCGGATACCAGCTATCTTCAAGTGAAGGTGCGGTACTGTTAACATCAGTGTAACTCTCAAAGGCGACACAGCTCCGCGCATTTCCTTGCTATTCTTATAGGATTCAAGTGGGCAGGCCACTACAAATCCTATTCCTATGTTTACAAGATCCTACGAATCAAAGAGGCTCAAACTGTCCGTCACAACTGACCGTATAGACCTCTACACTGCAAATGTCCCTGCTCATCTTCAGTACAAGGAACATATCAGATTACTAGCATACTCCCTCCGTTCCAAAATATAAGTCTTGGTAGAGATTTCCACTATGGATCACATACAGATGTATCCAGATACATTTTAGAGTGTAGATTCACTCATTTTTCTCCATATGTAGTCCATGGTGGAATCTATACAAAGACTTGTATTTAGGAACGGAGAGAGTATATATTAAAGAAGAACGGAAGAGGAACATGGTAAAGAAGAGCAAGCAGATTTTGGATAATAAAATGTTGGTTGTGCAGTGCCCACACAAGATGAACCAGAGCGCATTAAGAATGCAACTCCCAGATGTCTCTCGACCATTTCAGGCGGTTGGATGAAGATCCTACGTCTCCTAACCCTTCTTCTTCCTCGTCTCTTAATTCTTCCCATACGAACACCGCACGGGCCGCCAAATGGACCACCGCCCCCACCGCTTGTTGTTCCTCCGCCACCCCACCCCCACCCGCGTCGAAGTTTTCTTCATTGGCGAGGCCCCACAACCACCCGAGCCCCTTGATCGCACCGACTTAACTCCGGCGAGCTCTGAAAAATCGATTGACCCAATTTTGAAATTTAGTCTACTGTGATTTAACTAGTGTGGAATATAAAAGAGGAAAACTATAAGCATTGGGAGTATAGTGTTGACCATGCCATGGCGGATCTGAAGGTGCAACCCGGACAAAGGCAACTTCGCAACCAAGACAAGAAATCAGAGTAAAGCAGTGGCAATCTATTTTCTTGCTGCGATAAATAAGTTGAGCAGATACGAAAGAGTACCGCCTCTGGTGCGACGCCGTGTACGCATCTGCTGAGAATTTGACGGTGCTGCGGTAGCGATGGCTGTTGGCGGCGTGGAAGCAGATCTAGGAGGGTAGACGGTGGCGGCTGGGCGGGGTGGACGAGACGGTCATAGGAGCGGCACCGGCAAGGTGGACGACGGCTGGGATGAAGCGAGAGGACAGGATGCAAGGATCCCGGTCCGAAGGCGTGGATGAGAGAGGTCGATCTCTTGTAATGGACGGCGGCGACGGGGTATTAGCTCCGGCATGGTGGAGGAGGACGGCGGTGGATGGGGTGGCGGACGGCGGCGGACGGAGGAGGGTGGGGTGGAGAGGTTGTTTTGGCGCCCACGGAGGACGAATGGGGAAAAGGGAGGTAGAGAGGAAGGGGGGAACCATGTATTCAGGGTGCGCTTGTCTCAAATGCGAGGAAATTTACAAACTTAGCCGCTGTTTAAAATTTCTACTATATCACAACAACATTAGTCGGTTAGGGATAGGACGGTAATCTCGCATACACCGAATACTTGCCGACGAGAGTTTGTTTTTGGCGCCCACCGTGTATGAATCGGAGAGGGAGTCGATTTCGGCCGAGGGCACACTGTGTTTTGGTGCCCACCATGTATGAATCCGGGTGAGAGGCGGTTACGACATGTTTGGGTGAAATTACAAACCTGCCCCTATCGAAACCTATAGAAATCCAACAGATAGACTTTGCATGGCAGGCATAGGCAGTAGTGATTTCCATCTCACAGATTTTGGTTTTGGGCGGGGTTACTGCGACTTTCCCCGCTTCGTTCAAATTTTGCACAGTGCATGTTTACCGTGCCAACTCAATTCGAATCCCGTTTGTATTCTACTATTTTTTTTCGGGCGGGATCCATTTTGAATTGGAATTACATTCTATATACATCAATTTTTTTATATATACTTTCAAAAGCACAAAAAATAATTCTGCTCATTTATATGTATAATATGATTTACAAATACAACGATCTCTAAATCTCAAGGTTGAATTCAAATTTTTTTAACCAAATTATGTTCTACTAAAATGCATGGATCAGTAATATCTACATATTAAATAACATAGATGTGCGTGAATTCATATGAGTATGCATGTTTGATAGATCAATTTTGGTTCGAGTATGGATTACATGCATCATCATCTCGAATTCAAATATTTGAATCCCTTTTTTGTTCACTCCTTTCACGCCCATCTCTCTCGCATGCATGCTCCTTCAGGTAGCTATAACTCTCTTTTCTCCAGCTCACCCGCACGCCCACTTCATGTTTCTCCTTGTTGGAAATATGCCCTAGAGGCAATAATAAAAGGATTATTATTATATTTCCTTGTTCGTGATAATTGTCTTTTATTCATGCTATAATTGTATTATCCGGAAATCATAATACACGTGTGAATACATAGACCACAATATGTCCCTAGTGAGCCTCTAGTTGACTAGCTCGTTGATCAACAGATAGTCATGGTTTCCTGACTATGGAGATTGGATGTCATTGATAACATGATCACATCATTAGGAGAATGATGTGATGGACAAGACCCAATCCTAAGCATAGCACAAGATCATGTAGTTCGTTTTGCTAGAGCTTTTCCAATGTCAAGTATCTCTTCCTTAGACCATGAGATCGTGTAACTCCGGATCTTGTAAGAGTGCTTTGGGTGTACCAAACGTCACAACGAATGCGGGTGACTATAAAGGTGCACTACAGGTATCTCCGAAAGTGTCATTGGGTTGACACGGATCGAGACTGGATTTGTCACTCCGTATGATGGAGAGGTATCTCTGGCCCACTCGGTAATGCATCATCATAATGAGCTCAAAGTGACCAAGTGATTGGTTACAGGATCATGCATTACGGTGCGAGTAAAGTGACTTGCGATAACGAGACTGAGCGAGGTATTGGGATACCGACGATCGAGTCTCGGACAAGTAACGCACCGATTGACAAAGGGAATTGAATACGGGATTAATTGAATCCTCGACATCGTGGTTCATCCGATGAGATCATCGAGGAGTATGTGGAGTCAACATGGGTATCCAGATCCGCTGTTGGTTATTGACCGGAGAGCCGTCTAGGTCATGTCGCATGTCTCCGAACCCGTAGGGTCTACACACTAAGGTTCGATGGCGCTAGGGTTGTATGAATATGAGTATGCAGCAAACCGAATGTTGTTGAGTCCGGATGAGATCCGGACGCCACGAGGAGTTCGGAATGGTCCGGAGGTAAAGAATTATATATAGGAAGTGCTATTTGACCATCGGAGAATTTCGGGGTTACGGTATTGTACCGGGACCACGGAAGGGTCCCGGGGTCCACTGGTGGGGCCACCTGTCCCGGAGGGCCCGTGGGCTGAAGTGGGAGGGAACCAGCCCCTGGTGGGCTGGTGCGCCCCCCACTTGGGCCCCCCCTGCGCCTAGGGTTGGAAACCCTAGGGTGGGGGGGGGGGCGCCCCACTTGCCTTGGGGGGCAAGCCTCCCCCTTGGCCGCCGCCCCTCCTTGGGAGATCAGATCTCCACGGGCCGGCGCCCCCCCAGGGGGCCGATGTAAAGGGGGGAGGGAGGGGGCAGCCGCACCCTTGCATCTTGGCGCCTCCCTCTCCCCTGCTACACCTCTCCTCCTCCGTCACGTGCTTGGCGAAGCCCTACCGGAGTGCTGCTTCTCCACCAACACCACGCCGTCGTGCTGCTGCTGGAGCCATCTTCCTCAACCTCTCCTTCCCCCTTGCTGGATCAAGAAGGAGGAGACGTCATCCGTCCGTCACGTGTTGAGCGCGGAGGTGCCGTCCGTTCGGCACTCGGTCATCGGTGATTTGGATCACCGCGATGCGACTCCATCATCCACGTTCTAGTGAGCGCTTCGCACGCGATCTACAAGTGGTATGTAGATGCAATCTCTCCCATGACTCGTTGCTTAGATGAACTCATAGATGGATCTTGGTGAAACCATAGGAAAATTTTAATTTTCTGCAACGTTCCCCAACAAAGGCATCATGAGCTAGGTCTATGCGTAGTTCTCTATTGCACGAGTAGAACACAATTTTGTTGTGGGCGTAGATCTTGTCAACTTGCTTGCCGCTACTAGTCTTTTCTTGCTTCAGCAGTATTGTGGGATGAAGCGGCCCGAACCGACCTTACACGTACGCTTACGTGAGACAGGTTCCACCGGTGACATGCACTAGTTGCATAAGGTGGCTAGCGGGTGTCTGTCTCTCCTACTTTAGTTGGGCGGATTAGATGAAAAGGGTCCTTATGAAGGGTAAATAGAAGTTGACAAAATCACGTTGTGGTTATTCGTAGGTAAGAAAACGTTCTTGCTAGAACCCAATTGCAGCCACGTAAAAGATGCAACAACAATTAGAGGACGTCTGAATGATGAATGATATATTGTGATGTATGAGATCATGTTCTTGTAATAGGAATCACGACTTGCATGTCGATGAGTATGACAACCGGCAGGGGCCATAGGAGTTGTCTTAATTATTGTATGACCTGCGAGTCATTGATTCAACGCCATGTAAATTACTTTACTTTATTGCTAAACGTGTTAGCCATAGTAGTAGAAGTAATAGTTGGCGAGCAACTTCATGGAACACGATGATGGAGATCATGATGATGGAGATCATGGTGTCATGCGGTGACAAGATGATCATGGAGCCCAAGATGAAGATCAAAGGAGCTATATGATATTGGCCATATCATGTCACTACTTTATATAATTGCATGTGATGTTTATTATGTTTTATGCATCTTGTTTACTTAGAACGATGGTAGTAAATAAGATGATCCCTTATAATAATTTCAAGAAAGTGTTCCCCTAACTGTGCACCGTTGCTAAAGTTAAATGCGTTTGAAGCACCACGTGATGATCGGTGTGATAGATCCTTACTTTCACATACAACGGGTGTAAGACAGTTTTACACATGCATAAACACTTAGGGTTAACTTGACGAGCCTAGCATGTACAGACATGGCCTCGGAACACAAGAGACCGAAAGGTCGAACATGAGTCGTATGGAAGATACGATCAACATGGAGATGTTCACCGATGATGACTAGTCCGGCTCACGTGATGATCGGACACGGCCTAGTCGACTCGGATCATGTAACACTTAGATGACTAGAGGGATGTCAAATCTGAGTGGGAGTTCATTAAATAATTTGATTAGATGAACTTAATTATCATGAACATTATTCTAAAATCTTTGCAAAATGTCTTGTAGATCAGATGGCCAACGCTCATGTCACCATGAACTTCAACGCGTTCCTAGATAAAACCAAGCTGAAAGACGATGGTAGCAACTATTCGGACTGGGTCCGGAACCTGAGGATCATCCTCATAGCAGCCAAGAAACAATATGTCCTAGAAGCACCGCTGGGTGATGCACCCATCCCAGAGAACCAAGACATTATGAATGCTTGGCAGTCTCGTGCTGATGATTACTATCTCGTTCAGTGCGGCATGCTTTACAGCTTAGAACCGGGGCTCCAAAAGCGTTTTGAGCAACACGGAGCGTATGAGATGTTCGAGGAGCTAAAAATGGTTTTCCAAGCTCATGCCCGGGTCGAGAGATATGAAGTCTCCGACAAGTTCTATAGTTGTAAGATGGAGGAAAACAGTTCTGTCAGTGAGCACATACTCAAAATGTCTTGGTTGCACAACCGCCTGTCCCAGCTGGACATTAACCTCCTGGACGAGGCGGTCATTGACAGAATCCTTCAGTCGCTCCCACCAAACTACGAGAGCTTTGTGATGAACTACAATATGCAGGGGATGGTGAAGACCATTCCCGAAGTATTCTCAATGCTGAAGTCAGCAGAGGTTGAAATCAAGAAAGAACATCAAGTGTTGATGGTCAATAAAACCACCAAGTTCAAAAAGGGCAAGGGTAAGAAGAACTTCGAGAAGGACGGCAAAGATGTTGCCGCGCCCGCAAGCAAGTTGCGGGAAGAAGTCAAAGAATGGACCCAAGCACGAGACAGAGTGCTTTTATTGCAAAGGAAGGGCCATTGAAGCGGAACTGTCCCAAATACTTAGCGGACAAGAAGGCTGGCAACACTAAAGGTATATTTGATATACATGTAATTGATGTGTACCTTACCAGTTACTCGTAGTAACTCCCGGTATTTGATACGGTGCCGTTGCTCATATTTGTAACTCACAGCGGGAGCTGCGGAATAAGCGGAGGCTGGCGAAGGGCGAGGTGACGATGCTTGCGTCGGGAATGGTTCCAAGGTCGATGTGATCGCCGTCGACACGCTACCTCTACATTTACCTACGGGATTAGTTTTAAACCTCAATAATTGTTATTTAGTGCCAAGTTTGAGCATGAACATTGTATCGGGATCTCGTTTAATGCGAGATGGCTACTCATTTAAATCCGAGAATAATGGTTGTTCTATTTATATGAGAGATATGTTTTATGGTCATGCTCCGATGGTCAATGGTTTATTCTTAATGAATCTCGAGCGTAATATTACACATATTCATAGTGTGAATACCAAAAGATGTAAAGTTGATAACGATAGTCCCACATACTTGTGGCACTTGCCGCCTTGGTCACATTGGTGTCAAGCGCATGAAGAAGCTCCATTCGATGGACTTTTAGAGTCTCTCGATTATGAATCATTTGACACATGCGAACCATGCCTTATGGGCAAAATGACCAAGACTCCGTTCTCGGAACAATGGAGAGAGCAACCAACTTATTGGAAATCATACATACCGATGTATGCGGTCCAATGGCGTCGAGGCTCATGGAGGATATCGTTATGTTCTCACTCTCACCGATGACTTGAGTAGATATGGATATGTCTACTTGATGAAACACAAGTCTGAGACCTTTGAAAAGTTCAAGGAATTTCAGAATGAGGTAGAGAATCAACGTGACGAAAAATAAAGTTCTTCGATCAGATCGTGGAGGAGAATATTTAAGTCAAGAATTTGGTACACACTTAAGGAAATGTGGAATCGTTTCACAACTCACGCCGCTGGAACACCTCAAGCATAGCGGTGTGTCCGAGCGTCGTGTCGCACTCTATTGGATATGGTGCGATCTATGATGTCTCTTACCGATTTACCGCTATCATTTTGGGGATACGCACTAGAGACAGCTACATTCACTTTAAATAGGGCACCGTCTAAATCCCTTGAGACGACACCGTATGAATTATGGTTTGGAAAGAAACCTAAGCTGTCATTTCTAAAAGTTTGGGTATGCGATGCTTATGTCAAGAAACTTCAACCTGAAAAGCTCGAACCCAAGTCGGAAAAATGCGTCTTCATAGGATACCCTAAGGAAACCATTAGGTATACCTTCTACCTTAGATCCGAAGGCAAGATCTTTGTTGCCAAGAACGGATCCTTTCTAGAAAAAGAGTTTCTCTCGAAAGGAGTAAGTGGGAGGAAAGTAGAACTCGATGAAGTACTGCCTCTTGAACCGGGAAGTAGTGCAGCTCAGGAAAATGTTCCTATGGTGCCTACACCTACTAGAGAGTAAATTAATGATGATGATCAAGGTACTTCGGATCATGTTGCTACTGAACTTCGTAGGTCCACAAGGACACGTTCCACACCAGAGTGGTATGGCAACCCTGTCCTGGAAATCATGTTGTTAGACAACGGTGAACCTTCGAACTATGAAGAAGCGATGGCGGGCCCAGATTCCAACAAATGGCTTGAAGCCATGCAATCCGAGATAGGATCCATGTATGAAAACAAAGTATGGACTTTGACAGACTTGCCCGATGATCGGCAAGCGATAGAAAACAAATGGATCTTTAAGAAGAAGACGGACGCGGATGGTAATGTCACCATCTATAAAGCTCGACTTGTCGCTAAGGGTTATCGGCAAGTTCAAGGGATTGACTACGATGAGACTTTCTCTCCGTGGCGAAGCTTAAGTCCGTCGAATCATGTTAGCAATTGCCGCATACTATGATTATGAGATATGGCAGATGGACGTCAAAACGGCATTCCTTAACGGTTTTCTTAAGGAAGAGCTGTATATGATGCAGCCGGAAGGTTTTGTCGACCCTAAGAATGCTAACAAGGTATGCAAGCTCCAGCGATCCATTTATGGGCTGGTGCAAGTATCTCGGAGTTGGAACATTCGCTTTGATGAGATGATCAAAGCGTTTGGGTTTATGCAGACTTATGGAGAAGCCTGCGTTTACAAGAAAGTGAGTGGGAGCTCTGTAGCATTTCTCATATTATATGTAGATGACATACTTTTGATGGGAAATGATGTAGAACTCTTGGACAGCATTAAGGCCTACTTGAATAAAAGTTTTTCAATGAAGGACCTTGGAGAAGCTGCTTACATATTAGGCATCAAGATCTATAGGGATAGATCGAGACGACTTATAGGTCTTTCACAAAGCACATACCTTGATAAGATTTTGAAGAAATTCAAAATGGATCAGTCCCAGAAAGGGTTCTTGCCTGTACTGCAAGGTGTGAGATTGAGCTCGGCTCAATGCCCGACCACGGCAAAAGATAAAGAAGAGATGAGCGTCATCCCCCATGCCTCGGCCATAGGATCTATTATGTATGCCATGCTGTGTACCAGACCTGATGTAAACCTTGCCGTAAGTTTGGTAGGAAGGTACCAAAGTAATCCCGGCAAGGAACACTGGACAGCGGTCAAGAATACCCTGAAGTACCTGAAAAGGACAAAGGACATGTTTCTCGTTTATGGAGGTGACGAAGAGCTCGTCGTAAAGGGTTACGTCGGCGCTAGCTTCGACACAGATCTGGATGACTCTAAGTCACAAACCGATACGTGTATATGTTGAATGGTGGAGCGATGGCTGGTGCAGCTGCAAGCGAGCGTCGTGGCAGGGTCTATATGTGAAGCGGAGTACATGGCAGCCTCGGAGGCAGCAGTCATGAAGCAATTTGGGTGAAGGAGTTCATCACCGACCTAGGAGTCATACCCAATGCGTCGGGGCCGATCAAACTCTTCTGTGACAACACTGGAGCTATTGCACTTGCCAAGGAGCCCAGGTTTCACAAGAAGACCAGGCACATCAAGCGTCGCTTCAACTCCATTCGTGAAAATGTTCAATATGGAGACATAGAAATTTGCAAAGTGCATACGGATCTGAATGTCGCAGATCCGTTGACTAAACCTCTTCCGCGAGCAAAACATGATCAACACCAGAACTCTATGGGTGTTCGGATCATCACAATGTAACTAGATTATTGACTCTAGTGCAAGTGGGAGACTGTTGGAAATATGCCCTAGAGGCAATAATAAAAGGATTATTATTATATTTCCTTGTTCGTGATAATTGTCTTTTATTCATGCTATAATTGTATTATCCGGAAATCGTAATACACGTGTGAATACATAGACCACAATATGTCCCTAGTGAGCCTCTAGTTGACTAGCTCGTTGATCAATAGATAGTCATGGTTTCCTGACTATGGACATTGGATGTCATTGATAACGGGATCACATCATTAGGAGAATGATGTGATGGACAAGACAATCCTAAGCATAGCACAAGATCGTGTAGTTCGTTTTGCTAGAGCTTTTCCAATGTCAAGTATCTCTTCCTTAGACCATGAGATCGTGTAACTCCGGATACCGTAAGAGTGCTTTGGGTGTACCATCGTCACAACGTAATCGGGTGACTATAAAGGTGCACTACAGGTATCTCCGAAAGTGTCTGTTGGGTTGACACGGATCGAGACTGGATTTGTCACTCCGTATGACGGAGAGGTATCTCTGGGCCCTCGGTAATGCATCATCATAATGAGCTCAAAGTGACCAAGTGATTGGTTACAGGATCATGCATTCTGATGCGAGTAAAGTGACTTGCGATAACGAGACTGAGCGAGGTATTGGGATACCGACGATCGAGTCTCGGGCAAATAACGTACCGATTGACAAAGGGAATTGAATCACGGGATTAATTGAATCCTCGACATCGTGGTTCATCCGATGAGATCATCGAGGAGTATGTAGGAGTCAATATGGGTATCCAGATCCGCTGTTGGTTATTGACCGGAGAGCCGTCTCGGTCATGTCGCATGTCTCCCGAACCCGTAGGGTCTACACACTAAGGTTCGGTGGCGCTAGGGTTGTATGAATATGAGTATGCAGCAAACCGAATTTTGTTGAGTCCGGATGAGATCCCGGACGCCAGGAGGAGTTCGGAATGGTCTGGAGGTAAAGAATTATATATAGGAAGTGCTATTTGACCATCGGGAGAATTTGGGGTTACGGTATTGTCTGGGACCACCGGAAGGGTCCCGGGTCCACCGGTGGGGCCACCTGTCCCGGAGGGCCCCGTGGGATGAAGTGGGAGGTAACCAGCCCCTGGTGGGCTGGTGCGCCCCCCACTTGGGCCCCCCCTGCGCCTAGGGTTGGAAACCCTAGGGTGGGGCGCCACTGCCTTGGGGGGCAAGCCTCCCCCCTTGGGAGATCAGATCTCAGGGCGGCGCCCCAGGGGGGCCTATATAAGGGGAGGGAGGGGCAGCCGCACCCTTGCATCTTGGCGCCTCCCTCTCCCCTGCTACACCTCTTCTCCTCTGTCACGTGCTTGGCGAAGCCCTGCCGGAGTGCTGCTTCTCCACCAACACTACGCCGTCGTGCTGCTGCTGGAGCCATCTTCCTCAACCTCTCCTTCCACCTTGCTGGATCAAGAAGGAGGAGACGTCATCCGCTCCGTACGTGTGTTGAACGTGGAGGTGCCGTCCGTTCGGCACTCTGTCATCGGTGATTTGGATCACGGCGAGTACGACTCCATCATCCACGTTCTAGTGAACGCTTCCGCACGCGATCTACAAGTGGTATGTAGATGCAATCTCTCTCCCATGACTTGTTGCTTAGATGAACTCATAGATGGATCTTGGTGAAACCGTAGGAAATTTTTTAATTTTCTGCAACGTTCCCCGACACTCCTATCCTCGCAAACATGGTCTCTCGACATCTCCCTTCAGAAGTGTCACACTCTCCCTATCATTATACATTACACGGTTTTCATTATCTCTCACGTCTCTACTGTTCTCTGGTATCACTCGGTACCTAAGCTTTCTTTTCACCGCCACACACACAGTCTCCACTCGTCTTTCACTTTGTCTTTCTCTATGGGATTCTCTCACACACCCTATATGTCTCTACATATGACTCATACCACTAAAATTACTCTCTCTCTCTCCTGTAGACACAACATTTGTTGCGGTCTCCTTTTAAATCTCCATCCCAGTGACATTATTCATTTGTTTACCGATCGAGACAACCCCGACTACCGTCTCCTCTCTCTCTCTCAGAACCACAGACACAACTCCTGCTTCCTCTCCCTTCCAGTACCGTCTCTCTCACACACACAAAACTCTCGCTTTCTTTTGACTCGTATTCCTCTCACAAACATTTATCGATTGGCTAGCCTCTAGATAGGTTTATACACCCTTTTTCGTGCTTCCACCATTACATACATGTCTCTCTCCCGCTCCTTGTATCTATGTAGCTTTTCTTCCTTCTTGAGACACGCCCTCTCGATCGTGCACACACACACTATCGCCTCATTTTAAGTTGATACCTATCGCACACACACTACTTGTGTCTTTCACACATGCACTCCATCCTCCTCCTCTCCCTCTCTCTCTCACACACACATGGGCTTTTGCAACAACTAGCAAGATGCCCATCGTTACCTGGAACATCAAGATGCATTTGTATGAGTAGTTTATCTTGTGGGGAAAAGGATGAGCGAGGAAGGCCTTATTTGCAAAGGTGGAGAGGGGTGTGGGTATCTTTTACAAAATTGCCATAGTTTCCTTCCTATCCGTCGGATATAGATCGGACGACCTATATTCTGGGATGGCAGGCACACGATCATCACCGACAATGCTTTTTAAAAGAGTAGGGATAAAAGATAGAGTTGGTGATGATGGTGGGCCTGCCATCCTGCAATGTAGGTCGTCAATTTATATCGGACGGATAGGAAGGAAAATATGGCAATTACCCACACTCTTCACCACATTTGCAGATAAGGCCTTCCCTCGTTCATCCTTTTCTCCCACAAGATCATGATGTTCCGTGCAACGCATGCGAGCATCTTGCTAGTAAAGTAGAAATTAGACATATACCACTTCTAATCTTGAAACCAACAACATTCCTCCTTATCTCACCAAAACCGCCAAAGGAATATATTTTGAGTGAAACATAACATATTTTTAGTGATATCGTATTTCAAAACTAGAATTTTTTCTATCAAATTGGTGAATATGTATTAATCTACTTTGATCGTGTGGCAACGCATTGGCACATTGCTAGTAGTTATTATAAATTTTGGACACCGGACAAGCGGTGGAGTACATATCACGAAGAGAAGAGGTGCACGCATGCGATTGGCCTCTCGCTGTCTCGAACACATGAGTGTTACGTAAAGGCGATGTTAACAAATAAACCCTAAAACCCTAGGCGCATCGATTGCTGCATTCGCGGTGCAGGTGCGTGGTGGAGCACCTTTGTAGGAGTTGATGGTGGGACCACAGGTGAGCGACTTGGAGCATGGTGGCTCGCCGATTGCCACGAATCGAGTAGCCACGTTTAAAATATCGTTTTTTGCGGGGTTAAGAGTCCCGATTTTCAATGGCATGTTATAAGTAGTAAGTAGTTTTTAGAACGATTGGTATGGAGCGAAAATGGAATTCATAGTACTACGTACCTCCTTGGCGTATGGTTGTATGGGTTTATGTTGCGAGATGTTGAACCTGGTAGTTCTAGGGCAAATACTATGGTTTAGATTTAGAAGCCGGTTTTTAGTAATCGGAAGGGGAAACCCTTCTTTGATTAAAAAAACTACTACCTCCATTCTGGTTTACTAGTCCCCATCGTACTTTGGGTCAAAGTTTGTCCACGAATTTTACTTGAAAAATGTGAATGGAAAATGAGATTTTGTTATACCCAAACAAAAAAGGACTGGAGGGAGTGATTGCTCGACGTCTGGACGCGACCTCTCATAGCGCAGGCATTGAACGGTAGCGCCCGACAAAGAGGGCCGCACTTCGCTGCAGGCCCGGTTGAGCACGCCTCCTCGCCACGTGCAACCAGCTTAAGACTGCCCCGCCTGCCTTCATTGAATCCGCGGGCGTGCCGGCAACACGTCCTTCCGCGAGCCGGCAGGCATTTTAGAACAGAAAACATGACTAAAATATACTCCCTCCGTCTCATTATGTAAGACGTTTTTTGACACTATACTAGTGTCAAAAAGCGTCTTATATTATGGGACGGAGGGAGTAATTAATTTACGCATGGTCTTGACTTGTTGTGCTCGCACTGCAAGCAGGAACTAGTAGAGGTTTTTCTTTATTTATAACTCTCCTCACATTTTTTTTGGCTTTGAAGTGAATCATGGTTGTGGACATTATGTAGGAATGTGTAGATATCTGTGAACATGAGATTGATGTGGAAGTTGAACTTGGAATGTCGGGCTTGCGCGTGAACTATACCATGTCTAATGCTTCATCTGTTATTGTTTGGAAAGTAATTGTTGTTATTACATGACCCAAAAAAACATTTTGTGCCAGATCAGTAGATACACAGACATCACAACAGGCATGCTGACTGGATAAACATTTGAACCTACCTATTATGAAGGAAATTTTGTATTGACAACAGTTTTAGATAGCAGGAGACGCCTAGCCTGCTCTGCCTCTGCTAGCTTATTTCTGGCTTCTTCCATCTCTTCTTTGGCTTGGGTGAAGAGAGCATCTCATTGCTCTTTTCGCTTCTTCAGGAACTCAGCTACATTCTCAAGGGCTGCTGCACGCTTTCTTTCAGCCTTTACTAATACCACAAGGACACGAACAGCTGACGACTCCACCTGGCTTGTGTGTAATCCAACATCATCTGGGAATTTATACCTTGTGTCTAATCTAGCATCATTAGGGAACTGGCACCTTGTGTGTAATCCAGCCTCATTTTGGAAACATGATCTCGAGGTTGACCATACTTCCCTCCTCGCAGGAACTGCATCCTGACATGAAGTTACTTCTTTTTTAGATCAATACTCAGAGAAACCTAGATCCATCTAGTAGAAGCCAGATAAATAAAACTCGGAGAAGTGAATTCAAAAGGAAAAGAAATATTAAAACAGACTACAAGGTGAGAACACCCACTTCCTACATCAAGTTAAAAATGAAAGCATTAGGACAATTAAGACTCTTCTTATTACACATCGAAGAACACCACGCTTAAGAGAAACAGAAGCTACAACATATACACATCAAAGAACACGAGGCTAAACGAAAGTAATTGAAATGGTGTTACTTACCAAAGCTCGTTTTACAGGTTCGGTGCAGCTCCTCTTTAACTTGCCACACTCCTTGAAGACGTCCCGAATATCCCGTGTTTGGTCTTCATTGCTCCTCTGCATGTTCACACTCGTGGTTTTAAAATCTCAACATGGCAAGAAAAATACTACTAGTAATACTCGCGCATCTTTTGGGCAACATTAAAGCACTAAATCGCCATGTTAGAGCATCTCCAACAGAATCGCAATGCGGGCGCTTTAAAAAAGCGTTTACAGTGCTGAGATCGAGAAGTAGATACTAGAGAGTAGAGGATAGTTCTCAGCATAGATAGATAAAAAAAGATAATTCAACTACCCCTCGTCGTCCGATTCCTCCTCTGTGATGTCCTCCTCCGACGTCTGAATGTAGGTGTGAAGATACCGATAGTTGTCGGATTCCCAGGGCGACGCTGCTCCTAGCCCTCATGTTGAATTGGGCGTCCGCTTTTCGCCTACGCTTGTCCTCGCGATAGGCGGCTCGCTCCGCCCTCCTCTTATCCCTCTCCGCCCTCCTTTGCGCATAGAACTCACGCTCGTTGATGATGTCCTGCGGGAAGTTTTGGCGCCACAGTGCCATTGCTTCCTCGTCCATCTCGGCGATGCCGAGACGGTGCTCCCGCCTCCGGTTGTCGCGACGATCCTCATCGGTGCTAAGCCGCGGCAGAGGCGCGAGCTCCGGCGCCCGCTCCCGCGTCGGCACGTTGGGGAAGTTCAATATTCTTTGAGGCCACTGGAGGTGCCACGCCGCCGCGTCGTCTGTATGCGGCGCCTCATTAGCGGTGTCGAAACTGCCGAGGCCGCGCGCATCCAGCGAACGGATCTCGGCGGGAAGCCGCCGGAGAAGTCTTGACGCGCGCGGTATCCCAAGTTTCAGCGTCTGGCGGCATGGTGGGCGGCGGCGGCGAAAAAAAAGTGCGGGAGAGAGCGATGGCGAGGCGCAGGCGGTGGCAAAGCACTGATCGCCGGGAGGGCATTGATTTTATAGCGCGCGGACACAAGCGCACAAAACTAAGCATACGCCCGGCCGCTTTTCCCCAGCAGCAGTCCTTTCCAGCGTCTCTGCTATCTCTACTCTCTTCTCTACCGTTATATTTATTTTATATTTAATATTTAATATTTATCTCTGCTTCCTTTACTGTCTACTTTTTCTCTATACTTTTTTCTTGCAATATAGGTCGTCCGATTTATATCGGCAGATAGGAAGGAAACAAATGGGAATTTTCGAAAGATACCCATAACCCTCTCCAGTTGCAAATAAGGCCTTCCCTCGTTCATCCTTTTCTCCCACAAGATAAACTACTCATACAAATGCATCTTGATCGTTACAGCGCATGGGCATTTTGCTAGTTCTAAAACCTTTCCATCATTTGCCACACTACAGGTTGCGGATGAAAAACCTACCAAGCACAACGCGATACAGAGGCGATGCACAATTACCAGCTGATATTCTGTTGGACAATGGAGGCTATAACCAATTACTTTTATGGGAACAATAGCACCCAGGAAAATTGAAGGGTAGGTATCACTAGTAGAAAAAGGGCCTGTTGACCCGGTTGGTGAGGGCCTTTAGTCCCGGTTCATGAACCGGGACTAAAGGGTCGATACTAATACCCTGGCCCTTTAGTCGGTTCAATCGAACCGGGACTAATGAAACCTCCACGTGGCCTGTCCGCTGAGCCCAGCAGGAGGGCCTTTGCTCCCGGTTGGTGGCACCAACCGGACCAATAAACATCCGCAGCGTCGGCATTTCTTTGGCTCTGGTTTTGTTTTTTTTTGAAAAGGGGGGGGTTGGGGGGTTAATTTAGGTGTTTCATATATTGTGCTATAGCTAGCTAATTAATGGAGAAAAGTGTCCTCTCTTTTGTCCGTGCTTGGTCGACGCTTCGTACTATACATACGTATAGAGAGGACTAACTAGACATGCTAGCTAGCTAGTAATTAAGCAAACAGAAGATCGTCATGAACATATATGCATACAGAGAAAGTGATATCGACCACCTCTCCTTCTCCGAGAGATTGGTGAACAACAAGTTCTCGTATATCTATCCGACACTACCGGCTACATATATACAATAATTATCTTTTACAATATGGACGCGTGGTCCACATCGTATTCTCTGTCTTCAGCGATCACATGGTCAAGAAAGAATGCCGCCAATTCCTCTTGAATTGCTGCATGCGATCTGGTGCTAGGAGTTCATCCCACTTCAAAACATCTAATTTTAAGAAAGGGTACATATATATATATATATATATATATATATATATATATATATATATATATATATATATATATATATATATATATGAATGAATGAAACTCAACACAAATGATGGTAATAAAATAAAATTGTGAATATTTTTATTTACGCACTTCATATTGCTTGTCGGAGTAGCCCTCTCACAGGTCGTGTGGCGGATGGACTCATAAGCGTAGTATCCACAGAAATCATTCCTTGTTCCTGCCACAACCACTTTACAAGAAACAGAGGTCAATCAAACTGATAATTAGCAAGCATGCTAAATGGTATTGATGAAACTAGCGCTTGAATCACTAGGAGATGCGCGTGGAATATGCTACTATATAGTACTTACTTTGGTGTCTAAATTGCAGCTTCTTGGTAGTCCGGAGCTTTTTGGTGAATTTTCCCAAGCCCTGCCATACAGAGAAAACAATTACTTGATATCAGAAATGAACAAAGTTGCTGATATGGTGGATAATGATCGATTAACTTACTTCTCGAGCATTTCAGTCATGTCCGCATACTCCTTGGGATCTTTTAGTCTCGAGTCTAAGACAGTTACTACTCCTGCTCAAGCTTAATCTCTAGGAGAATATAGTGGAACCTGCATGCGCATGCATAACTCATCAATATTACATTACTATAACCTGGACTAAATAAGGAAACCGAATAAGCCACAAGACAGTAACACTCACGTGTAGTTGTAAGGAAAGAGTATTATATTTTGTGTTCATTTATTTCCAACGATCGTAGCAAGTTGGCCTCGGTTTCAATGACACGATATTTAACCTCATTTGCATCTATGAGATATGTGTTAATGAACCCAATATCACCCACTTGTTTTTTCTTCATTTCTGCGATCTTCAATCTGCATAATATAGTGAGGATATTTATAAATACATGCAATGAAAGAGCTGGGTTATATAGAGATACTTAATGACAGAAGTAGTACTACTTACAGACGAGCAGGTGACCGTTGCTTTATCGAGGGCCAATTGATTGAAAAACTGATAGAACTCCTCAAATGGAATAGGCAACAGTTCAATTCCAAGGAGGTCATGCTCCTTTTTAACTCTCACATACAAAGTATTCCTCCCCTCAGACTCTTTGCAGGTTTTCATGTACCAATCATGCAATCTTTGCATCATCGTTGTTAGAGAGCTTTCATCTTTGACGAGAGGCTTCCCGTACTCATATCTTTGTATCTGCACCTCCAAGAAATCATAATGTACATCGTCGGGCAGGTAATCTGCAGGATTGCCATAACCGGGCACCATCCTCGGATCGACGATGTCGCTAGCAGGCACCTTGAGCGGGGGGCACGATTGCTTCGCTTGTTCACCGAGCTGGGCAATTTGTTTCCCAGCTCGTCGTTCTTTCATCCTTTGATCACTGACAGTACATCCCGATCTCTCCGCTTCGGCAAATGCCTTTCCAATAATGCGCTCATAGTTGCCATTCGGCGGAGACTTGGGTGGTTTTGTCGGGGCAGCAATCTTGCCGCTTTGACCGGATCTACCTTCTCCTCCGGAGGTGGATGTCTCTTTGCTTTCAACCCTTGAAACCAGTCATCCACTTGGTCTGCGCGATCTTCGCGTTTTCCTCCTCGCTCCTCTCGTGCGGTAACTTCTCTAGAGTCTTGAGAGAAGGACCGAATCTGTATCTCCTCCGCCTTTGGCTGTACTGCTAGACGCCGGCAGAGCGAGCGGGCGGATGTCTTCTTTCCTTGCTTATGAGGCGGAGGAGAAGGACTACGACGCCGGAGCAGCGGAGCGGCGGCGGGTCTCTTCGCCCTTGCCGACGAGGCGGAGAAGGAGGAGGCTGGCTGCCGGACGCGCGGTGCAGGCGGAGAAGGAGACGGAGTGCCGCCACGCGCGGAGAAGGAGCCGGCCGAGTGCCTGATCGTCACTCGCGGAGGAGGAGGCGGTGGAGGCGGAGTGCCCTGACTCGCGGAGGAGGAGGAGGCGGAGGCGTCGAGTTCGAGAAGGTTGATGAGATCCTTCCGCCATAGGCATGGAGTCTTGAGCGAGAACCCAGCCGATACTCCCTTCACCGTAGGGTGGTCAAGCGGAGGTCCTCAAATCCCTCCGTTATTTCATCGACCATCACCTTAGCATATCCTTCGGAATCGGCGGCGGTTAAAAGTTGATTCGGGTTTAGTAGGATAAGCAGAGCCAACAGCCGCCTTGACCTTCAAATTGCTCCATTGCACCATAAGGTGGCAATTTTCAGCATCCGTGATAGCATCCACGGGATAGCTGGCGAGGAGCCGTCAAGGCATGCTGCTCTGGTTGAAGCAGCTCGGTGGAAGCCACGCTGCTTCTCCGCTGAGATGGCGGGTAGTTTCGGGAAGCTTGCGGGTCGTTTGTTGTGATCTGCTGCTTCGCGTTCCTCTTCTCGTTCCTCTAGCCCCATTACCCTTTCGTGCAGCACCTGCATTAGGCTCTGCTCCAGTTTCTTCCTCCTCCATGGGTTTTGTAACCCCTGCGTCCGAAATCCAGCCTTCCACGAAGCGGAGCTGGCGTGCCTCGTGTCCGTCCGGGTGCTCGAGATTCGAGGGCCATTGTGAGCTCGTCCTTCTCCTGTGCAGAGCGAACTTCCCTTGCTGCGCTGCTTTGATATAATGCTGAAGCCTCTTGACTGGTATGTCAATTGTTCGTCCGTCCAAATGCACTTCCCTGTTATAGGGTCCAAGGATCCGCCGCCCCGAAGAACCAAGTCCGACAGCGGTCAGCCAGTTCATTGTCTCGGGTTCGATCCCTTTATCAAGCAGATCATTCTCAGCCTTGGCCCACTTAGGCGGGCTATGAGGTAGCCACGACCCGTGCGATGGCAAAGCTTCTTCTTCGCAGCATTTCTCTTGTTTGTCGCTGACATCTTTTTACTCTTTTCCGATGTCTTGTAGGCCACAAATGCGGGCCATCATCTCGATCTTCTCATATTTGCCCTTGAATTCTGGTGTCTCATTTTTTCGACATACGTATTGAGTTCTTTCTTCCAATTCCTGAATAGTTCTGCCATCTTCTTAAGAGCAAAAGACTTGATTAATGGCTCTATTATGGCTTCTCCGGATCATCCTCTAGCGGTAGGGTAAAATTTGACTTCAGCTCGGTCCAAAGATCATTTTTCTGCATATCATTGACACAAGACACCTCGGGGTCTTCGTTCTTGAAGCTTATACCATTGGTGGATGCTGATCGGGATCTTGTCCCTAACCGAACCCTTGACCGAGCAACAAATGCCTTCTTTGTCCGGTAGGGTTCAATCGGTTGGCCGTCGCGCGCGATTTGTATGATCTCAAACTTTTCATCCGACCTCAACTTTTTGTTCGGGCCTCGTCTCTTTACCGAAGTTGTGCTCGATCCGGAGGGCTAGAAAAAAGAACAAAGGCGAGAGTTAATTAATATGTGTACATATATACCAAAACAAAGGCGAGAGCTAGTCAGCACAGGCTTAACTAATATATATACCTGGCGGACTCGGTTTGGTGATCACGGAGCCGTCCTCACGGTCTACTTCTTCACCCTCTCCTTCTTGCACGGAATTGGGTCATCGGACCATGTAAATCATAGCCAGCTGCTTCTTCACCCTCTCCTTCCAGACCATCATTGTCGTTGAGAAACATCAACGAGCAGGCGGCATCACTTCCTTGTGCGATTATGTCCCTCAACAACGCTTCTTGTGCTTCATCTCGGGGTGTCCATAGTTTCTACAAATATTTACAACATGGCAATTATTATTCAAACATGACAGATATGGATATATTAGTGGCAAGCGTAGAACTAGCTAGCTAATCACAATAAGGAATCATATTAGTGGCCTCGGCTGCTTCTCTAGGGTTTGGGGTGGCCTCGACAACGCTTCAAGGGTTAGGGGTGGCCTCGAGAACGCTTCAAGCTAGGAGGGTAATATCGACCCCCCACGTGTTGAAGCTATCGGGAGGGGTCGGCGTTGAACAGTACATCTATGTCCCACAAGTGGCGTGGGCATCGGCGCTTGTGATGGGGGTAGAGGGTCGTGGATCGCCGAGCGGTCGAGGTCAAGGGTCGAAGATCGCCGAGGGTCGGGAGGTTGCCTAGTGTCAAAGTTCAACAAAACCATGTCTTCATCATTAGGCGAAAGTAACAGGAGCATGATGGTACGAAGCTCTCTAAAGTTGTTTTGGAACGGAGTCCCAGATAGGATAATTCGCTTTTTGGTACAAAGTTCAGCAAAAAGGCAAATTATCCTATCCGGGACTCCATTCCAGAACAACTTTGGAGGACTTCATACCATCATGCCATGGTTACTTCCGGCTAATGATGAAGCCATGGATTTCTTCAATACTTTGACACTATAGGAACCCTCGACCCTAAAACCTTCGACCCTTGACCCCTTAACGACCCTCGACCCTCTACCCTAGTTCCCGACCCTCGACCCTCGGCGATCCTCGACACCCTCGTTCCCGAGAAAATTAAGAAGAAGAAGAAAAAAAGAGGAAAAAAGGAGAAGAAGCTCCTCTATTCCTTCTTCTTCTCCTCTTTTTTTTCTTCTTTCTCTTCTTCCTCTCCTCGTCTTCTCCTTCTTCTTCTCCTTCTTTCTCTACTTATTTTCCTTTTCCTTATTTTACTTTTTCCTCTCCACTAACATAAAATGCACTAACCTAAAATGCAACAAACATAAAATGCACTAAATCGATAAACTAACCTAAAATCAGTGATAAAATGCACTAACCTAAAATCGATATCTACTAACAACTTAAAAAAATAATACATATATGAAAAAATGCATATATTAAAAAAAACATCATCATATCATCAACAGAAAAAATTGTATATTTTCTAAAATCTATCTTTTGCATATATACATCAACATATATATACACTAACCTAAAATGCACAAAATGCTATCGGAGAGGGGGTATATCGACCCCCCTCATGTATACACATACATACATCTATACATACATATATGTATAAATTTTTGCATATAGAAACTTTTGCATATAGAAAGTTTTTCTAAAATCTAACTTTTGCATATATGAACATATATACACAGAGAACATATACATAAAATGCACAAAAATAAGAGGAAAGGGTGCTGCAGCAGCGGACCGAAGGCGGCGGCAGGGTGGTGGGGCAGGGGCAGGGCAGCGGCGGCGGGAGGGTCGGGCAGGGCCGGCAGGCGGGCGGCAGGCGGCAGCGGCAACGACGAGGTCGGTCAGAGGGCGGTGGCAGCAGCGGCGACGGGTCGGGGCAGCAGGGGCGGCGCCAGCGACAGTGTCGAAGCAGTCTGGGCGGCGCAGGTGCGAGGTCGGGGCGACAGGCGGCGGCGCGCGCGTCTGGGCGGCGCGCGACGTCGTCGGGCAGTCAGGTCGGGGCAGCAGCGGCGGGCGGCGGCGGCGAGTGGACCAACTGGCGGCGTCAGGGCAGGGCTCGGCGACGGCAACGAGGAAGCGAAGCGTCGGGCGAGAAGAAGCAGATGAATTTTGTCGAAAACTGCTAAGTCTGTATATATAGCAAGGCATTAGTCGGTTCGTGGCACCAACGGGGCTAATGCCCTCACTAATCCCGGTTGGTGCCACCAACCGGACCAAACCAATTTTCAGCAGCCCAAAGGGCGAAGAAGCGGCCTTTGGTCGGTTGGTGGCACCAACCGAGACTAAAGGTGCATTAGTCGGTTTGTGCTACGAACCGGGACCAATGTGCTTTAGTCCCGGTTGGTGCCACCAACCGGGACCAAAACCTGTGCTGCCCAGCCAAATGTTTAGTCCCACCTCGCTAGTTGAGAGGGAGTCGCACCAGTTTATAAGGAGCGGTGCGGCTCCCTCTCGAGCTCCTCTCTAAAGCAGGCTTTGGGCCTAACTCGCCATCTGTGCTGTGGGCCTCTTGGGCCTTCATGGGCTGAATCCTGGCCCATAGGGTTTCTAGTCGTATTCAGGCCGTGGGGGCCCGATGGGTGGCACTTTTTTGCTTTATATTTTATTTCTTTTTGCTTTTAGTTTTAGAAAAATATAAACTTTCTATTAGTGCCATTAGTTTGAAAATTTGAAAACACTTTTTTGTTTTCTTTGTTGCTTTATTTATTTTATTTTGTTTCTACTTACAACAAAATACTTATTGTTGCTATTTTATTTTTTTCAAGTTTTTTGTTTTTTTTTCTGCATTATTTATTTTCTTTTGTTTTTGCTTTATTTTTAATTCTATTTGCTTTTAGGTCAGCAAAATTATAAACTTTCTATTAGTGCTTTTAGTTTTAGAAAAATATAAACTTTCTGTTAGTGCCATTAGTTTTAAAATTGAATTTTTGTTTTCTTTGTTGCTTTATTTATTTTATTTTGTTTCTACTTACAACAAAATGCTTATTGTTGCTATTTTTTTTTTTTTCAAGTTTTTTTGTTTTGTTTTCTGCATTATTTATTTTCTTTTGGTTTTTGCTTTATTTTAAATTCTTTTTGCTTTTAGGTCAGCAAAATTATAAACTTTCTGTTAGTGCCATTTGTTTTAGAACAATTATAAACTTTCTGTTTGTGCCATTAGTTTTATAAAATTTGAATTATTTGAAATTTGTGTGAATCACAAGTTTGTGAGCTCAACAAGGCGTAGAGGGCGGGCTTATAAACCGGTGTGGCGCCCTTGGTTGGCGAGGTTTTCAAATTCATAGTTTTCAAATGAACTCTGAAAAAGTTGGCATAGCATGTTCATGAACAAAACAGACAATGGTATCATACTCGTGTGTTACAAAGTTGGCATGGTGTCATCATAATAGTTGCGGGAGAAAGTCTTCACTTTTTCTTCGCTTGTGTCGTTTGCTTATTGCGCCGTAACCATGGATAATCTTCAATGTTTATCAGGATGCTTGGGTCAGCCTTGACTTTGAAGGGGGAATTTCATGAAACTTTTCATACTCTTGAGACATGTCATCTTGCCCTCCACTCCCGGATGTCCCTTTTCCCGAAAGAACTATGTGGCGCTTTGGCTCATTGTACGATGTATTCGCTTCCTTATCTTTTCTTTTCCTCGGTCTGGTAGACATGTCCTTCACATAGATAACCTGTGCCACATCATTGGCTAGGACGAGCGGTTCATCGGTGTACCCAAGATTTTCAGATCCATGTTGTCATTCCGTCTTTGTGGGTCTACCTGCACCCGCCTCTGACAGATTGACCCACTTGCACTTAAACAAAGGGACCTTAAAATCTACTCCGTAGTCAAGTTCCCATATGTCTACTATGTAACCATAATATGTGTCATTTCCTTGTCGGTTGCTGCATCAAAGCGACACCGCTGTTTTGGTTGGTGCTCTTTTCATCTTGGTCAATCATATAAAATCTATTCCCATTTATCTCGTATCCTTTCCAAATCATTACAGTCGAAGATGGTCCCCTGGACAACAAGTACAGCTCATCACAAACAGTGTTGTCACCTACGAGGCGTGTTTCCAACCAACTGCTGAAAGTCTGATGTGTTCACATGTAATCCGATCGTCGCCTTTGCTCGGGTGTTTGGGCGCAGATCGTTCTTGTGTTCATCGACATACGGGTCACCAAGGTAGAGTTCTGTAGAACTGTGTAGTGTGCTTGAGACCAAGAATATCCGTCCCTGCATATTATTGAGTCTCTTCCAAGCGTGCCTTTTCGGTCAGTCTCCCCTCATACCGCGATTTAGGGAGACCTATCTTATTAAGGCCAGGAATGAAGTCAACACAAAACCCGATGACATCCTCTGTTTGATGTCCCATGGAGATGCTTCCTTCGGCCTAGCACGATTCTGAACATATTTATTTAGGACTCCCATGAACCTCTCAAAGGGGTACATATTGTGTAGAAATACGGGCCCCGAATGACAATCTCGTCGACTAGATGAACTAGGGCGTCGCGTCATGATATTGAAGAAGGATGGTGGGAACACCAGCTCGAAACCCGACAAGACATTCGCCACATCACTCCTTAGCGTTGATACGATTTCTAGATCGATCACCTTCGAGATATTGCATTGAGGAATGCACATAGCTTCACAATGGCTAATCGGACGTTTTTCGGTGAAGCGCCCTCAATGCAACCGGAGCGATTGCGTCATAATCACGTGGCAGTCATGAGACTTTAGGTTCGGAACTTTTCTCCGCATATTTATTATTCCCTTTATATTCGACGAGAAGCCGGTCGGGACCTTCATCTTGAGCAGGCATTGAAAGAATATTTCTTTCTCTTCTTTCGTAAGAGCGTAGCTGGCGGGACCTTCATCTTTGCTTCGGAGGCATGCCCTCTTTTTCGTGCAAGCGTTGCAGGTCCTCTCGTGCCTCGGTGTATCTTTTGTCTTCCCATACACGCCCAAGAAGCCTAGCAGGTTCTCGCAAAGGTTCTTCGTCACGTGCATCACGTCGATCGAGAGCGGACCTCTAGGTCTTTCCAGAGGGTAGGTCCCAAAATATAGATTTCTTCTTCCACATGGGTGCGTGATTCTCAGCGTCATTCGAACAGCTAGTCCGCGGGACCCTTTCCAAAGATTACGTGTAAATCATTGACCATAGCAAGTACGTGATCACCGATGCGCATGGCGGGCTTCTTCCGTGATCTGCCTCACCTTTGAAATGCTTGCCTTTCTTTCGACATTGATGGTTGGTCGGAAGAAATCGGCGATAGCCAGTACACACATTTTTCCTGCAGCTTCCTGGTATATACTATCGGTGTCAAGTAAACAGTGTGTGCATGCGTGGTATCCCTTGTTTGTCTGTCTGAAGGTTCTTGAGGCGGGCCAATCGTTGATGGTCACGAACAGCAACGCCTTTAGGTCAAATTCCTCCTTTTTGTGCTCATCCGACGTACGTACACTGTTTCCATTCCACAGCTGTAAAAGTTCTTCATCTAATGGCCTTAGGTACACATCAATGCCGTTGCCGGGTTGCTTAGGGCCTTGGATGAGAACTGGCATCATAATGAACTTCCGCTTCATGCACATCCAAGGAGGAAGGTTATACATACATAGAGTCACGGGCCAGGTGCTGTGATTGCTGCTCTGCTCCCCGAAAGGATTAATGCCATCCGCGCTTAAAGCAAACCATACGTTCCTTGGGTCCTTTGCAAACTCATCCCAGTACTTTCTCTTGATTTTCTCCACTGCGACCCGTCGGCCGGTGCTCTCAACTTCCCATCTTTCTTACGGTCCTCACTGTGCCATCGCATCAACTTGGCATGCTCTCCGTTTCTGAGCAGACGTTTCAACCGTGGTATTATAGGAGCATACCACATCACCCTCGCAGGAACCCTCTTCCCGGAGGCTCTCCATCAACATCACGGGGGTCATCTCGTCGATCTTATACAGAATGCACCGCATACCGGGCATCGTTCAGATCCTTGTAGGCACCACGGTAGAGGATGCAGTCATTAGGGCATGCATGTATCTTCTCCACCTCCAATCCTAGAGGGCATCGACCTTCTTTGCTGCGTATTCTTTGTCGGGCAATTCGTTATCCTTTGGAAGCTTCTTCTTCATTATTTTCAGTAGCTTCTCAAATCCTTTATCGAGCACAGCATTCTCTGCCTTCCACTTGCAGCAATTCGAGTGCGGTACCGAGCTTTGTGGTGCCATCTTCGCAATTGGGGTACAACCCTTTTGTGATCCTCTAACATGCGATCGAACTTCAGCTTCTCCTTTGGACTTTCGCATTGTGTCCTTGCATCGACAATGACCGGCGGAGATCATCATCATCGGGCACATCGTCTGGTTCCTCTTGATCTTCAGCAGCTTCGCCCGTTGCAGCACCATCGTGCACATCGTCAGTGCATCTTGATGTTCAGTAGCATCACCGTATTCAGGGGCACATAGTTGTCATCGTACTCTTCTTCCTCACCGTCTTCCATCATAACCCCTATTTCTCCGTGCCTCGTCCAAACATTATAGTGTGGCATGAAACCCTTGTAAAGTAGGTGGGTGTGAAGGATTTTCGGTCGAGTAAGACTTCAGATTCCCACATATAGGGCATGGACAACACATAAAACCATTCTGCTTGTTTGCCTCAGCCACTTGAGAAAAGCATGCACGCCCTTAATGTACTCGGAGGTGTGACTGTCACCGTACATCCATTGCGGTTCATCTGCGTGCATTATATATAATTAAGTGTGTCAAAAATCATTCTGAACATCATGAATAGATAATTAAGTGACCAAATTAATAGAAGTTCATCATCACATAAAACCAAAGTACATACATAGTTCTCATCTAACAACATAAAGCTCTGCGAGCATCTAAATTAATTAAACCATACATTGAAACTATGTAAAACATTTCATTGTGAAAACAAATCGATCATAATCGCAACCAAGGTAACAACTGATCCAACGGCATAATGATACCAAGCCTCGGTATGAATGGCATTTTTCTAATCTTTCTCATCTTCAAGCGCATTGCATCCATCTTGATCTTGTGATCATCGGCGACATCCACAACATGCAACTCCAATATCATCTTCTCCTCCTCAAGTTTTTTATTTTTCCTTCAAGAAATTGTTTTCTTCTTCAACTAAATTTAACCTCTCGACAATAGGGTCGGTTGGAATTTCGGTTCAACAACCTCCTAGATAAATAAAATCTATGTCACGTTGGTGGCATAATTTTCATAAACAATAAATGAACCAATAGTTATGAAAAGATAATATATACCACATCTGAATCATAGAGCGGACGAGGGCCGGCGGGGTGGATACCAAAACCATCGCACTATATAAGATGCAATAATAAAAGTAAGAAAATAATACTGAGTAAGAATATTTTTCCTTTCGGAAAGAAGATAAGAACAAGAGGCTCACCACGGTGGTCTTGGCGATGAGATCGGCGCGGGTGATCGACGGCGGTGAAGGCGGGGACGAGGCGTGACGGACCGCTAAACCTAGACAAATATTGAGGAAAATGGAGGTTGGAGGTCGAGCTTGGAGAGGAGAAAGCTTAAGTAGTGTGGCTCGGGCATTTCATCGAACACCTCATGTGCATAGGAGGTGAGCTAGAGCACCACAATGCCCCCCCTCGCCGGCAAGAGAAAAACAGAGCAATGGAGTGCTCTGCTCACGAGCGAGGGGTATATATAGGCAGCACTATTGGTCCCGGTTCGTGGCATGAGCCTGGACTAAAGGGAAGCCTTTGGTCCCGGTTCATGCCACGAACCGGGACCAATAGTGGTGGGCCAGGAGCCAGGACCATTGGTCCTGGTTCGTCCCACCAACCGGGACCAAAAGGTCCGGACCAATGGCCCACGTGGCCAGGAGCCAGGACCAATGGCCCACGTGGCCCGGCCGGCCCCCTGGTCTCACGAACCGGGGCAAATAGCTCCATTGGTCCCGGTTCTGGATTGAACCGGGACTAATGGGCTAAACTGGCCTGGACGAAAGCCCTGTTTTCTACTAGTGTATGAACAAAATTGGAACTGCAGATGTACTGCTAAGTGATTCAATACACACATTACCAATCGAGGAGGAGCACGATGGTCGTGGCGGCCTCTGTGAGTCATGGTCGGCAACGGGGGTCAGTTCATTGTCCACGACGGTGGTACTTCTGCGGTTGGTGTCAGCTTCCGGGAAGCAGATCCGAGACCGTGGAAGACGATGCCGGGGAAGAGGCTCCGTCTACGACGACGACGGTGGACCGGCTCCAGTGCGGCGTACGAGGTCGTCGATGAGGCGATGCGCTGCGGTGGGCGAGTGCGCTGATGTAAAGGGAGGAGCACGAAGGCTGCGGTGCCGTGGAGAAGTCTATTTTGCGGTGGGGATAGAAAATGGGGAGTATTCAGGTGTACTACTCTGCGTGCCGGGTGGGGTTGGCTGGGTAGGGTGAACCTGAAGTTACGAATACAGCCCCCTACCAAGCGTCGTCCGTAGGTCTGTTCCGAAGGCTATGATGGTAACTTCCCACTGCTCGAATCAGGGTCGCGGGAGATTTTCCCGCCGACCTCAAAATTTTGTGACACTGGACTCCCCGTGTGGCGTGTTGAGTGATTCGGCTAAGCAACTAGCGAGTAGTAGTAGTAAACTCTGCATATTAGGTTTGACCAAAGTCAAACTTCCTAAAGTTTGACCAAGTTTATATAAAAATATAAACATTTACCATAACAAATATGTATGATGTGGAAGTACATTCAATAATGAATCTAATGGTATTTATTTGTTATTGCATATGTTTATATTTTTTGTTATAAGCTTTCTGAGAGTTTACAAAACTTGACTTTGACCAATGCTAATACGCTGACTTAAATAAAAATGGAGGGAGTACACATTTGTTTTCTTAGTTTGTAGTGAACTAATCATTTGTTGAAATTGTGAAATAAATATATTAGGCTATTGACTTCGAATGTAATGGTCTATACAATTCAATAGTTACAATCATTGTCGAATCCCAAGATGTATACAAGGTCTATAGTACTTCACAACATGCTCAAACTCACATAATCCCAGTCAAATGAGAATCTAAATGAATTTCATAGTTATTACTTTGTCGGATGCAACAAAAACAACCAAAACTCTACATCAGCCATTATAGAAGCAACATTTTGACATATCCCATTGTGTGAATGAAACGTGCAGAGAGAGCTTTTGAAGATGGAGCAGATAGGGCGGGAAAGATTGTATGTATGTGGACGAGAGAGTAGGAGACAAACCTAACGAGATAGAGAGAGAGAGAGAGAGAGAGAGAGAGAGAAGAAGTTAGGTCTGTGAGAAAGATGGAGACATGTAATATACGTGAGATGCGTGTGCATCCGGATTCTGTATACGTGGAAGGAGAAGAGACAACATGTTTGATGAGAGAGCTGGAAAAACATGGACGAGAGGGGAAAGATCTCATGGGTTGAGGGATTGACAATTTTGTGTGGGAGAGAGAGGGATTGGTAATTTTGTGCAAGAGAGAGAGAGAGGGTGGGGGGAGGAGTCAGTCAGCCGTCGTCACATCACCCTGCTTCCAAATGACCCCGCATTCTCTAGCACGGTGTGGTCGCCGTCTTCGATCTGCTCGATGTCCTCTTTGAAGATTGAGGTGCTGTGCATGTTGGGGTGCAAAGAAGCACAAGCGAGAGTGGTCGCCGTATAACCTTGGATGGGGATGAATTGTGTTCTCGGGGGAGTGTGCGTCTGTGTTGTGCTGCATGTGTGTGTGTGTGCGCGTGCATGCGTGTGTGTGTGTGTGTGTCAGATATTGAGCGAAAACAAACCTAAGGAGAGAAATGGGTATTCACGAAGAAATTGTGCGGGCCTTGAGGTGGGCAGGGGCCGAGTGAGGGTGTCAAAATGTGCACGTTGATGCATGTGTTGCATGCGATCGTGCAAGGGACGGACGAATCGAGAGAGATGGTTGTTGTGTTACGGATGCTCCTCTCTCTGTCCGTCTCTCTCTCTCTGTCTCTCTCTCTCTCTCTCTCTCTCTCTCTCTCTCACACACACACACACACACACACAAGTAAACTAGAAGACCGTTCTCTCATGTATACACAACGTATCGGCATCTGTCTATGTCTCACTCATGCATGATCATTTGCAAATTCACACCTCTCTATGTCTGTATCACACGCACGCCGTCTCCACATTGCCCTTCCACCACAACACACATATGGACACATACACACATTCTCTCTCAGTCACACACACAAAATAAGTATTAAAAATACTAGGCCGCACCTAAAATGTCCAAATCCAAATAAACACAAACTGGAGCTAAATTCAAATATATGGAAATATTGCAGCGTCAAGAACTTTCCCAGGAAAAAAAACTTGAGTAATATTCGAGGATTGTTTTCACACACACAAAAAGGTTCGGTGGATGTCCTTCGAGCGCGACACGATGACGCACTGCTCGATTCGATCGACCAGCGTCATGTTTCATGTGCTTGCACAGGATTCCGTATCGTGGTTGTGGTACTAACTTCAAAAAAATTTAATAAAAGCGCTGCCTAAGTCTAATGTTTACGTGTACTAGTACGGTTTTCTTTTAAGTTTGACCAACCTTATATAAAACTAAAGTAAGCTCCCATACGCGCACTCATCAATATGCCGCCGCCGGTGTTGCGCATGCCGGCGCCCGCCTGCTCCGGCCAACAATTTCTCGCCCATCACCGCCATGTCGCCGCCATCCCTGTGCCATGAAGCCGAAGGCTCGCCCGCTCACGTCGTCTGCAGTCCCTCCTTGCCATGCCGCCGCGCTGCCAAGCACGCGAGCAGCTGGTGGAGCCGCGTCTATGCATGCAGCGTACGGAGAGGAGGACGAGCGCGTGCTCCAGCACGCCGGCGGGGAGGAACTAGCATGTCATTGTCGTCTCCGCCCGCGTGGAGGAGGCGCGCATGGTGGCTGTCGCGTTGGAAGCCGGTCGCGCGCGCGTCGAGCCCGCAAACCGGGTGCAGACGCGGAATCTACCTTCGAGACCTTGAATGCCACGTGGATCCTGCAATCTGAAGGAGCAATTTGGGTCAGTCGACTCATGTGAGCCATTTGATGCAACATGGATGGCTAGAAGGGCTTCTTCCACCTCTTCTGCCAACTTCTTCCTTCGCCCCGTCGAACTTCTTTCACAAATCGACTAACCCAAATTATACTACTAGTACGAACATATTAAGTACAGTAGGAACACAAAGATACGAGCAGTAGTACCAACTGCAAGAAGAACAGTAGTAAGACATAGTACTAGTAGTACTCTACGTACTAAAGAGTTCAAATAACGAGAAAGAACATAAACATAGTTCTGCTGGGGCCTCAGCACAACACACCCTTGAGAATAAACTAAGCAACTAGTCGGCTTGGCACTGCAGTAGAACCAGCATGAGCGACGGCACTGCCACCTACTCGGAGTCCGAGTCCACGTCCTTGACTTCGTCCTCGTCCCTCTTCCTCTTTCTCTTCATTGACGCTTCTTTGCTTGAACCAGACACTGGGCTCTGCTTCTTCATCCAACCCATGTAGATATTTAAACAAAGGTAGGCATCCATTGCTGCGTACAGGATATGATCTTCATCTAATGTCTTCGACTCCCATGCATGATGAAACTCGTGATGAGGTTTCTTAAGTTTAGCGTACGAATGATCAATCATGGCTGCTGCCAAGGTCAGCATTGAAGGTTGAGAGGAGGACACCAGGCTTGCCTTCTGGAGATCGAAGGGCTGGCCTACAACGAGACCTATCTGACGCAGGACATCTCTGTCGTTCTTAAAGCCTACAGTAACGAATTTCACTCTTTTGTCCTTGAGGAAGTTCTTAAAATCCTGGCACTCAACGTCGGCATGGCATATGTGGTAGACCAAGCAAACGTTATGTATGCAAACCTGGATCACGGCGGGCTTCTTCCTCTCTTCATCCTTTAGATCCTTCTCTCGTCCCAGGACTGTGTTGTACTCAACATCTAGCCCAGCGACCCACTCATCGGTTGAACTGTTGAACATGCGTAGGAAGCGAGCAAGCCATGCTTTTACCGTCGCGGATCCACATGTGTAGATGACGATGAACTGATCACCGGTGACGGCTCTAACCTGGTACTCAGCGGCGACCCTGGAGATTTGGGAGGCCATGGATTTTGGAGGAGGGTTAGGAGAAGTTGAACTGTTGTACCCCGCAAAAACTGGGAGCAAACTAACGTGAAAGGACGGGACGACTGGGAGCGAACTGTTGTGAGGTAGAAGACGGGGACGAGTAGGGCGTGCTAACGGCATGGGGTTGCTGGCTTGCCCGGTGGATAAACGGCTGCAAGCCCCCAAAGAGTTCTCGAGAACTATGCGGGACCCACTAGATGTCATGTCTACTAGACCCATATCTTAGGCCTGACGGTATAGCTTCTGCTGTTCAAGACGCCATGCCGGGCGCGTGGATGTAACTTCACTTAATTCCGTCAACCGTCGCGCCTCCCACGACCTTCGCCTCCCTCGCGCGGTCGCGCCCTTTGAGACTTCGGCCGGCTATAAATGTGCAATTTTTTTGCCTACTCCGCATGCATGATACTTCCTCTGGTCCTTTTTACTCCCGTCAACCGTTTGCAAAGTGTTTGACCAAATATATACTTTTTTTGAACACCACCTTATATTAATTAACAAGCCACACCAGTACACTCATTCGATATAATATTCACCACACATGGCGGTACGTTATTTACAAGAATACCATCTAATCTATTGTCAAAGCTATACTTAGCGATTAAGTGTGCCACCTTATTGGCCGAACGACTAATCTTTGACAATTGAAGATTTTTGATCAACTTCGAGATGCTCAACGCTTTCATCTTCAGGTCACGCATAGCAGACCTGTCATAGTCCCCCGATGCAAGAGACGCTACCACAAAAGCGCAATCAGTCTCTAAAATTACAGGATTATGAAGAGAAATACCTATGTAGAGACCGACAATGCAAGCCCTAAGCTCCGGTTCCTCCATGCTTTGACAGGCATCAATGAAATCTCACGACCAAATTTATATTAAAAGTATCTATATCTACAATACTGATTATAATGAGTATAAGAACTACGTTTTATAATGAGTGTAAAAATATTGATTTGACATGGTGAATGTTGATACTCCCTCCGTGTAGGTGAGTAAGTCATCTTATGCTGTGCACCGTGACCAAGGAGGAGGGGAAAACGAGAGACATTAATGTAATAGTATTGCATGCAATGAACTAACCACTGCTTGTCATGTTTGATAGTCTCAGGTCATTAAAAGCATGCACACCCTCATCTCTTATTGGTTGATATGTCAAGAAACAAGAAACAAGGTAGAAGTTAATGCACCGCGCCTACGTATTTTGGGATTATTTGGTTTTCGTAAGATGACTTACACACCTAGCTATTAGAGTACCACTACCTCCCTTCTAGTTTAAAGGGCTCGACTCAAAAATTTCACCTACTCTTAGCTAGATAGTAGAGGCGGTGGAATAGTTTTTGAAGTCTGCAAAAGTACTCAACTAATGTTGTCGTTGTTCACAAAAAAATGTGTTTACCAATGCATGCATGAACACTAGTTACTCTAACCCCCCTCTCTTCTTTAATTCTTTGCCACATCAGCATGTTTGCTATTCCCGTGTGCATGATACCAGCTAAGATACCACCGTTATGGCCAGCCTTAATCATCGCATGCAATAATTTAGTGCACCTTGAAATATGAACATGTGTGGGCGTATGTATGTTTTAATGACTTGAGACTATACCTAGCCCGGCATGCAAGATGACTTATTATGCACCGTTCCCCATACCTGCAGGAAGCCCGTTCGTCTCCAAATCTTTTCCTCTCCATGTGTGGAAACAATATGCCTGCCAAACTCTCCTTCTCCCTCCGACGGTCCCACCACTCCATCCTGTGTGTAAAAATCTGCATGCATGACCCTCCTCCCCCCACGCACGTCCAATCCGTTGTGACCAGCAATATTTCCACCCCTTCGCTCCCCCGTAATTTACTCCAACAAATATGCCCACGTAGCTTTTACTTAACTTCAGGTGCATTGGGTCACTGACATACGGGCCCAGCAGTGTACTGGCCCACATGTGATACGTCTCCGTCGTATCTACTTTTCCAAACACTTTTGCCCTTGTTTTGGACTCTAACTTGTATGATTTGAATGGAACTAACCCGGACTGACGCTGTTTTCAGCAGAATTGCCATGATGTTGTTTTATGTGCAGAAAACAAAAGTTCTCGGAATGACCTGAAACTCCATGGGATGTCTTATAAAAAATAATAAAAATCCTCACCAAAGATGAAGACCAGGGGGCCCACACCTTGTCCACGAGGGTGGGGGGCGCACCCCCCCCCCCTGGGCGCGCCCCCTACCTCGTGGGCCTCCTGGAGACCCTCCGACGCCAACTCCAACTCCATATATTGGCTTTCGGGGAGAAAAAAATCAGAGAGAAGAAATCATCGCGTTTTACGATACAGAGCCGCCACCAAGCCCAAATCTCTCTCGGGAGGGCTGATCTGGAGTCCGTTCGGGGCTTCGGAGAGGGGGATTCGTCGTCGTCGTCATCATCAACCATCCTACATCACCAATTTCATGATGCTGAGTAATTCCATCATAGGCTTGCTGGATGGTGATGGGTTGGATGAGATTTATCATGTAATCGAGTTAGCTTTGTTAGGGTTTGATCCCTAGTATCCACTATGTTCTGAGATTGATGTTGCTATGACTTTGCTATGCTTAATGCTTGTCACTAGGGCCCGAGTGCCATGAATTCAGATCTGAACCTATTATGTTTTCATGAATATATGTGTGTTCTTGATCCTATCTTGCAAGTCTATAGTCACCTATTATGTGTTATTATCCGACAACCCCGAAGTGACAATAATCAGGATACTTCTCGGTGATGACCATAGTTTGAGGAGTTCATGTATTCACTATGTGCTAATGCTTTGTTCCGGTTCTCTATTAAAAGGAGGCCTTAGTTTCCAATAGGACCCCGCTGCCACGGGAGGGTAGGACAAAAGATGTCATGCAAGTTCTTTTCCATAAGCACGTATGACTATATACGGAATACATGCCTACATTACATTGATGAATTGGAGCTAGTTCTGTGTCACCCTATGTTATGACTGTTACATGACGAACCGCATCCGGCATAATTATCCATCACTGATCCGGTGCCTACGAGCTTTCCATATACTGGTTCTCGCTTATTTACTTTTCCGTTGCTACTGTTACAATCACTACAAAAATACCAAAAACATTACTTTTGCTGTCTTTACTTTTGTTACCGTTACCGCCACTATCATATTACTTTGCTACTAAACATCTTGCTGCAGATACTAAGTTTCCAGGTGTGGTTGAATTGACAACTCAGCTGCTAATACTTGAGAATGTTCTTTGGCTCCCCTTGTGTTGAATCAACAAATTTGGGTTGAATACTCTACCCTCGAAAACTGTTGTGATCCCCTATACTTGTGGGTTATCAACATGTCAGTGACGCAACTGGACCTGCAGTTAAGTCAGTGCAGCTCAGTCCATATCTTACGTAGGTGTGCCATTGCTCGCTATAAATACTGCGCCTCCCACGAAATCGCTATCTCCTTCCCCCTCACGTTCACGTTCCTCGCTATCTCCTCCCCCTCCCTCTCACGTCGACCACCATGGAATTGCTCCTCCCAAGCCCTAGGATCCCCTCGCTGCACCGCACGGACGGTCACGCGTCGCCGTTCCGTTCCTCGCCGCCACTAGTCGAGGAGGACGCGTCGGTATTCCACTCCTCGCCGCTACGCGACGCGTCGTCGTTCCGTTCCTCGCCGCCACTAGTCGAGGAGGACGCGACGGTGTTCCGCTCCTCGCCGCGACGCGACGCGTCGCCGTTCCGTTCCTCGCCGCCACTAGTCGAGGAGGACGCATCGGCGTTCCGCTCCTCTCTGCGACGTGTCGAGGTGGACGCGTTGGCGTTCCCAATCTCCCCAGCACGCGCGTCGGAGGACTAGTCGGTTCCCCGCTACGAGGAGAACACCGCGCCGCCGCCGAGCCCCCCAGCCTTGAGGAGCTTTGGCAAGAAATGGATGTCGCCTTGTGGGAGGCTTTGCCTCCTGCAGAGCGAGCCAAAATAGAGGCGGAGTAGAAGGCCGAGGAAGAGAAGCGCACTGCGCAACAAGCTTTCTAGGAGATCTATGTCGCGTCCGAGAGAGTCAAGCAATTGGTTCTTTGGCAGAAGGCTCGTGCGAGGGCCGTGAGGGTGGCGGAGGACGCCTGCGCGACGCCTGAGTGCGTCGGGCCCAAGTGCCTCATCTACGCTTGGCGGTCGTGGACGGGTGCACTTCCAGCCAGGAGGAGTACCTGTTGGCGCGGATCACCACACGGTGAGATCGCGCTCGCCCGCCGGCAAGCCGCCAGTCAGCACCTCGCGAGTTGCGCGGCTGAGGAAGAGGTGTTGTGTCGGCGCGCTGGGAAACGGCCGCGCACCAGGGCACTCGTGGCGCGCTGCATGCGCTCCTGCGAGCGTCGTGGCTTTTAGGAGGAGTATAATTTTTGTTTCGTAAGGCGATCTCATTAGTTTTGGGATGCAAATGATAAATCCCGAACGTTCAGGAATTTTTAGCGTCCTGAATTAAGTATGTAAAAGGGAAAGTTTGGAAACGTTGTGTATTATTACGCATTTTGCAAGTACGTGCATATAGCACAAACTTTACTACATACTATCGGACTACACGTCTCTCTCGATATATGCTTGCAGACTTTTCTAGTCCCTCCGTCTAGGTCAATAAGTCATCTTTGGTTGTGCACGGTGACCAAGAAGGAGGGAAGATCTGTACACCTAGACGGAGGGAGTACTACTATTACTTATGTACGTGCAAATGCATGTTTTAACATTACGATGCGGTTTTTGTAAAAGTAGAAAAACAGCACTAGTCAAGCTTGTGAAACGATTCCAACGTGAGTACTACTACTAGTAGGAGTACCAGGGCCCAGTTCTTTTAGGCTTCTAGATTAGTAATCCCATAACTACTACCTCCGTCCTGATTTATTGATCCCCATTGTAATCTGTGTCAAATTTTGATCATAAATTTAACTAATGAAATGTTAGTGCATGTCACATGCACTACTCCATCCGTCTAGGTGAGTAAGTCATATTAGGTTGTGCACCGTGACCAAGGAGGAGGAGAAAACGAGAAACGTTAATGTTTATTTGCTAATTAATAGTATTGCATGCAATGAACTAACCACTGCATGTCGTGTTTGATATCTCAAGTCATTAAAAGCATGCACACTCTTTATCTCTTATTGGTTGATATGTCAAGAAACAAGAAACGAGGTAGAAGTTAATGCACCGCGCCTAAGTGTTTTGGGATTATTTGGTTTTCGTAAGATGACTTACACACCTAGATGCACCACGCCTAAGTGTTTTGAGTAACATTTTATCAGTTAAATCTTTGGTCAAAATTTAGCACAAATTACAATGGTGAGGAATAAACGAGGACGAAGTAGTAGTTTAGAAGCCCAAATAAATGAGTGAGGCGCCTTATTGTTACTCTCCACCGTGACTAGTCTTGTGGGAAAAGCTGGGGAAGCCGCCAAAGGAACTGGCCATAGGAGTAGTAGCTAGGGATCGAGTGTGGGAGATGAACCGGAGAAAGTAAATGCAGAGAGATGAAATGCAAAAAAGACGAAGGGATGTGATGGTTGCTTGTCCGTTTATTTTACCAGGCCACTTATTACTGGGAGTGGTTGGGTTTTGTGATATGAAGGCTTTACTGCTGCGCCACGAGTGAGAGGTGAGACTCCCATGCAGCGCCGCCCTCTACACTTGTACTACATCGGTCGTGGTTTATTAGTCCCCCATTGAATTTGACTGAAGATTTAACTGACAAAATGTTAGTGGATGTCAACAAAAACTATATCGTTGGATTCGTATTTGAACATAGTTTTGGATGATATAATTTTAGGTGACATGCATCAGTATTTATCGTACTATATATAATGTTAGTTCAATTTTTGGTCGTACTAATCTATAGTAGTAAGGTGCCCGTGCGTTGCACCGAAGATTGAAATGCATTGATCGGGGAGTTGTTTATTTTGACAAACGATGTGGGGGTCATCTCATGTGTAACGGGTATTGATAGGTTTCTTCGGATATTATGTCATCTCTAGAGCTCACAAAAATCTGGGTGAAATAGATAAAAAGGTATCTTTTGCAAACAAAAGCGTTCAACTATTCAGCCTGCATCCAAAACTTGTGAAGAAATAACACTTATTGTGCTTTGCAAGAAATGATCTTTAAGAATTAGTTTTTGAGTATCAATTGTTATACATGTTGGCTACAGATGACATGGCACTTTCTTATAGTCAACAGTTGGCTATACAATTAAGTAATATTAACCATGCCCTTATACACCTAGACGGAGGGATTAAATCCGGATGACTTGCAAGGGGGCAGAGGAGATGTAAGAAATGGTTCATCGTAAGTCTTTCACCAGTACTGTAGTAAAAATTCATACATGGAAGATTCTAGACTAAACCATTAACGGATACACTTTTATTCATGCGCGATACTCCAATAGAGCAAGATCCTGCATGGAAGTCTCCACATGCTTAGACAGCGAATTACATTGAGCGAAGACTAATGATCAACATTTAACTTGATAATGCGTATTTTTTTAGAAGAACAGGGAGGCTCCTCCCCGGTTCCATTATCAAATGAAACCCAAATTGTCTTACATCAGCTCACTGAGAGGAGCAGTTCAAAGGAAGGACTGCGGCAAAAGCCACTCAAGTTTAACGACAAGCTTACATAATCAAAATAGGCAAAGACACGGGCCATAAGTGCCCACACACACTACATGTTTTCTAAGTGCACTTGATAATGCGTATGTCCAGGTGAACCTCCTTGGAGTCCCCTTGCACCGAGTCGGCGGGTAAAGGATGGAACGGATGCCATGGGTTTTCCAAGTCCACATTGGCAGGATAGTCCCAGCTCCTCCGAGTCCAAGTCTGTCCGATGAGGCCGGTTTCGCCGCCCACGCGACCCGGAGGGGTAGTAACATTGACCACGCACCCGTACATCTGCCTCGTGTCAGTGTCAGCGTCAGCGGCGATGCCCCTGACGCACGTTACAAAGACGGGGCGGCGGCCTACGCGGGCCTCGCCGGTGCCCATGATCAAGAGGAAGACGCTGTTGTCCTCCTCCGAGACTAGCAGGCGGCGGTGATCCTCCAGCCATTCTGGCATGGTGAACCGGTAGCACGTGTCATACTTGATGTTCTCCGCCAAGGGCCAGCAGTGACCGCTGCACGCATCTGTGAGGTGATGCACCATGTCCGCCGGCGAGCCACAAAACGGCATCGGCCACTCATAGCAGTGGACGAAGGGCTCCTTGGAGGTATCGACCAGGCCGTCCATGAAGTGGGAGTGGCTGTACGGGACGTTGCGCCAGTTGAATATGTGAGCAAGTTACTACAAGATTTAATCCGAATAAGCACAAAATAAATCATGACGGCTACAACAGAGATGAAACTAATCATGTGGACTAGCATAGTAGTAGGATACAGAGTAGAAACATAAATTCTACCACGATTTTGAACAGGAAGGATAGAAACACATACGGTGCAACGGGAGCAGCACCGTTGGCGTTGAGGTTGTCGCCCATGTCATTGAGGAATAGGTTGCCAAGGTCGGGGAAGAAGTCGTCGTCGGTGAAGTCGTGGCTGCCAGCAGTCGCGAGAATGCGCTCCCCATATTTCGACAGCGCCCGCCGAATGGAACACAGGAGGGAGTGGCTGTAGGGGACGTTGCGGCCGCCGAATGGAGCGCAGGAGTAGCACACGAAGCAGTAGATGGTGTCCTTACTAGTACTCCCTAGTCTCTATCTATCTATATCTATATATATCTACTCTTATAGAAAACCGAGTTGGTGATGATGGTATGCCTGCCATCTTGAAATATAGAGAGTCCGATCTATATCTGACGGATAGAAAGCCAACTATGACAATTTTACAAAAGATACCCGCACCTCTCTCCATATTTACAGATCAGGTCTTGCCTAGTTCATCCTTATCTCCCACAACCTCGTGCTCCTCCCTATGTCTCTATCTCTACTACTTTTTTTATAACAAATCAAATAGTGATGCGCCGTCCGCTGCACGCCCGGCTGAACACGCCTCCTCGCCTCCATCATCACCAACTGAGTCTTTTATAGGAGTAGGAGTAGAGAAAAAACCGAGTTGGTGATGATGGTGTGTCGTGCAATGCATGGTCATCTTGCTATTTTTTGCATATAAGTCCAAACACCACGTAGACACGGTCTTTGAACACGGTTCGTAGTCGTTCCACGCTCGGGCATTGAAGTTTGTAACTATTTTATATTAGAATATACTACTCCTTCGGTGCTAGTAGTAGAGCAGAGTCCTACTCTACTACTCTACTCTAGCAAGCTAGGGCATAGTATTGTAGTAGGTACTGTAGGGAGTACCAGTACTGTGATCACTCAAGCAAGTTGTCTGGCATCGATATGACCCTATGCTGCTGGTATGTGTCTCGTAAGTCAAGCGGCGTGATGTAGTCATCATCACCTGTCCACTTCCCGCAACACATATTCGCTTCTCCATCTTTATCCGCACATAATCTCGTCCAAGCTTCCATCCCCGCTAAGGCGCCTCCCCCCTCGTCCGAAACCCAAGCACTAACAATGGCAGAACCGAGCAGCGTCCGCCGAAAGAGTGGCTGGAATTCGCTCCCCATAGAGGTAATCAAGCTCATTGTTTCGCGTGTGGACAATCTCAGTACCATGCTGCTCGCCGCGTGCTCGTCGGGGCTGTACCGTTTACTCGAAGCCCTTAGGATGGAGCTTTTTAAGCTAGCTCCTTGCTTGTTGATGCCGCCTGATCTTCAGAAACGGTGTGTCACGCAGCATAACAATCGTAGGGTGGCGAGCATCAACCCCCTTAACTGCGATCCGATCCCCGTCAGCCTCAGCTACATTAACGGTATGTACTGGGTTGGCATGAACACGTCTTGGATGGTGCTCGTCGACGGTCGCGGCAGCTAGATGCTCGTGGAGGTCTACACCCGGCGATTGATCCCCCTTCCTTCGATTAACACTGCACTGCTTTGGCACCGCGGCCCAGAATACTCGGAATCTTACAGTAGCCAACATGATACCAAATTTGATTTGCTCAAGGTTGTAATCTGCCAAGTGCCCACAAGATCTGCGAATTATAAAGATTTCAGGCTAATTGCGTTCTTCAACTGCGGTCTCGCCTATCTGACAGGTCACTGCGGTAAGTGGATAAATCTGCACGTCCATCGCAGGAGCATACATCCTCCATGGTTCTCTGATGCCATTGAACACAAGGGCTTCATTTACGCTGTCGACTCCTTCTATGGCTGGACGTATTGCTGGCCTACTCCAGTCATCGCTACAAACGGCTGTTACAGCAGTATGTTACTTTCCTATGATATCATGATGGCTTGCTTATATTACTGTCAACATTTACTGAAAAAATATTCATGCTCATAACATGCTGTTCTTAAGATTGACTAAATCAAGAGCCCTTTTTTATTTGACTCCAACTTGATATGATGTTGTAGGCCGCCTGGTGTCCCTACCCTTCCTAATCCCAGAACCTACCAAAGAAAAGCGGCATGGCAGTTGCAGGTGGTTCCTGGCTCGATCAGACGACGGGGAAAGATTGATGATCGTTCGCACGTACCGGACGTGTAGGTTTCACGGAATACAATTACAGTCACTGCAAGGTCTTTAAGCAGGATCCCAGCTTCTCTGGGCCTTCGGGAATTTTTGACTGGAGGCTGGTAAGTAGCCTTGGTACACGCTCTCTGTTTGTCGGACTGAATTATCTGATTAACCAGGAGATAACCGACGGCAAGGATCATGATGGCAGCGCGGTTTCATTCATCAGGCAAAACTGTGTGTACACATCGTACCATGCGTCTCTGCATGCACCATACCCTGATATGTGTCGCCACGCTCTGCAGCCCAAAGTAGGAGAGAGGGTCGCAAGTATCAGACTTCGACCTGTTAGCTGGAGTTTCCCCCGTCAGGCACCCATCTGGTTCAAGCCGTCAGCCAATCTCCACAGCTTAATAAATAGTAACGTCTAACTGAGCCAGTTAGTTAGATGCATACACGTGGTGTAGTAGGATCTTTATTTAGTTTGATGCATACACTTGTTATTTTTGGTAGCCCTTTTGTAATGATGGCTGATGTTTGGTTTGGAAGAGAGAGTTGCGTCTTGACTCTTCTGGCCTGCTTGCTTCTGTTGCACCCCCAGCCCTGGTTGCTGCTGCTGCTGTTTTCAATGTACAACCAGTAGTATATCTCTTTTGTTGGTTGAATAAATGTGTTGTTTTGGAAGTCGTTGCACGGTTCGATCCTTTAGTGCCGCCGTACGTAGCTCATACTATTTTTCGTACATACCACATTTTCCACTTGTTGATAACATGCAGCCCACTGACGAAGGCCCTATAGAGAAGCCCATAATTAACTGGAAGGGAGGCTCTCACATGAATCCGGCCCAGGTACATGCTCATGGTCCCCTAAACATAAATAAGTAAATAAATAAATAAAGCTAAATGCTCATGCACCAGTTCTTTGGAAAATAGGTAGCCCAGTATTTCTTTTTGAAGAATACCCAAGCTAGGCCTATTTGTTTTCTCTGAATTACTGGGCTGCAAATCTTTCAAGACGAGGAGGGATGCATTCCGTCCTGGCCAAAGAGTATGGTCAATGTCTGTTAAAAGTAATATCAAAAGGGGTTGAAAATTCCAAAAAATTATAGCAAATGGGATATTAGTTTTTTAATTTTGTTCTTCACTGATATCTTATACGTATTTCATTGGATTTAACATGACATAGTACTAATTTATTTTTAAATTTGTTTTAGTATGGCTATTAATTTTTGGATTAAGAATGTTTCGTTCCCCAGCAAAAATTTGCGAATTTTCAAAATTTACCACATATTTAGTTAATTTTTTTACCCTAGTACTGACCAGAAAATGGTCGGCAATTCTAAAAATGGAAAACGGGCTGCAATAAATTCCATATGAATTAAAAAATGAGTAAAAATTATAAAAATAATAGCAAATGGGTTGTACATGCCACATATTTCGAGGCTGACTTGTTTACGCAAGGCTTTGTCAGTGAACACACGATTCTAGCAGCAGTGACTGTTGGATGTCCATCCAACGGCCGACGTGCTTCTTCAATCTCTCATCTTCCTACTCCAGCCGCCTAAACTAGTGCCGGCGGGACTGCCTGCTCCCTCCTCTTGTGGCCCGCTGTGATACCACGTTGGCTTCCCCGGCCCACCCTACTCCCTCCGCTGGCCTGGTCGCACGCAATCAACTGCCTCCTTATTACGCGAAAAAAAATGATTCCTCCCACCGCATCCGGGCGCACCGGTTGGGAGGCTGACCTGTGGGCCTACTACGTTGACGCGTACGCAGGGCTTGTCAACTTAGTCAAGTAGCGATTCTAGCAGCAGTAACCGTTGGATTTGAATCGAACGGTCCTACTTCTTCTTCAATCGCTGATCTTCTTGCACCAGCCGCCCAAACCAGCGCCGGGGAGACCGCCTGCTCCTGCCTCCAGTGGCCGGCTGTGCTGCCGTTGAGGCCTCATCGCCCCCTACTACTCCCACCGCTAGCCAGGCCCTGCGGCGACGGCAGCCTCACACCGCAGCCGAACCAGTGAACCCTCGTACTCCTCTCTGCGTGGGCATCCACTGCCGCGTTTTCCCCGGCTCCGCATCGTCCCCTTCCTAGGCCTCGCTGTCGTCCACCGCCTTGGTGCTCTCAGCGTGGCGTGGTCAATGTGGTCAACGACATTCCATCGGAAGAGTACTGTACGTGGAGAGGCTGACAGCTGGGTCCACGGCCACAGCCTAGTTTTTTTGTGATTTGCCAAGTAAGACGCTTTGTCAGGCCTGTTGGGCTGCAAATCTTTCAAGACGAGGAGAGCTTTCATTCGGCTGGCCGAGAAAATGGCCCATCAGTAATGAGAAATGGGCTGTACATTTTCAAAACACATCAAACCGGCAATTAGTTTCAAATATCTTTTTTTTCATTTCTAGATTTTAAATTACATTAATTTTTATGCGTGGAGAATTTGTTGGATTTTATATTGATATACATTTATTTTTAAAATCAGTTTGAATGTGAGTTGAAATTTCGGATTAAAACAGTTCGGACCGCACCAAATATGCAAAATTTCAGATAATTTTTTAACCGTGGCACAGTATGGGCTGTAATGCTAACAAAAAGAATATGGGCTCCAAAAACCTTAAGAATTAGCAAATGGGCTGTAAATTATTAGAAATAATGGCAGATGGGTTGTATGCTGTTTTCCACAGATTTGAGGCTTTCCTAAAAAAGGTTGACGACAAGCAAAGGATCGTTGGATGTCCATCCAACGGCCGTCGTCTTCTTCAATCTCCGCTCTTCCTACTCCAGCCGCTCAAACAAGCGCCAGCGGGACTGCCTGCTCCCTCCTCCCCGCCGCCGACTGTGCTGCCGCGCAGGCCTCACCGCCCCACCGTACTCCCATCGCTGGCCTAGCTATCCCTCTACTCACTCACACCTGCTGTTATTCTCCGGCTACGGTAGACGAACCAGTAAACCCTCAGAAGTCGTATCCTCCGTGTGGGAAACAATCGACGAGTCTTCCTGCCTCCATGTCGCTCCCTTCCTAGGCCTCGCCGTCGTCCACCGCCCTGGTGCTCTCGGCGCGGCCTGGTCAACGTGGTCAACGACCGACATGCATCTGAAGTAGCCTGTACGTGGAGAGGCCGACAGCTGGGTCCACGGCCGCACGCAAGGAAATACCTCCTTATTACACGCAAAATAATGATTCCTCCAGCTGACATCAGGGACCCACCGAAAGGGCCTCTGTATTTCACGAAAAAAAAATGTTACCGCCGGTGACAGCTCGGACCCATCAGCTATATCTTCACACGCAAGGAAGTGCCTTCTTATTACGCACAAAAAAATGAATACTCCCCCTGTTAGCTGGGACACAGTATAGTGGCAGGCTGTCTTGTGGGCTTACTAACTTGACGGGGACGGAGGGCTTTGTCAACTTAGTCAATATGCACGATTCTAGCTCCAGTGACTGTACGATGTCCATCCAACGGCCGTAGTGCTTCTTCAACCTCTGGTCTTCTTGCTCCAGCCGCCCAAACCAGCGCCGGTCGTGCCTCGTGCTCCTGCCTCCCGTGGCCGGCTGCGATGCGGCGGAGGCCTCACCGCCCCCTACTACTCCCACCACTGGCTAGGCCATCCCTCTACTCACCCACAGCCCCTGTTATTTTGCGGCGACGGTAGCCTCACACCGCAGCGAACCAATGAACCCTCGTACTCCACTACGCGTGGGCATCCACTGCCGCGTCTTCCCCGGCTCCGCGTCGTCCCCTTCCTAGGCCTCGCCGTCGTCCACCGCCCTGGTGCTCTCGGCGCGGCGTGGTCAACATGGTCAAGGAACGGCTTCCATCGGACATGGACTGTACGTGGAGAGGCTGACAGCTGGGTCCACGGCCGCAGCAAGGAAGTGCCTCCTTATTACGCACAAAATAATTATTCCTCCACCTGACAGCGGGACCCACCGGAAGGGCCACCATATTTCGCGAAAAAAACATTTCCCACCTGACTGCTGGGACCCACCAGCTACACCTTCGCACGCAAGGAAGTGCGTCCGGGCAAAAAAAAAAACGATTCGCCCCCCTGACTGCTGGGACCCACCAGCTACATCTTCGCACGCAAGGAAGTGCGTACGGGCAAAAACAAAACAAAATGATTCGCCGCCTGACTGCTGGGACCCACCAGCTACATCTTCGCAGGCGAGGAAGTGCCTGACAGTCGGGACCCACCTGGTCAAAGCGTACGTAGCATTGTCATTCTGGTCGCGAACGTGTACGTATATATATATACTGGTGGATGTAGAGGCGTGCACGTGTCGTAGTAGAGGTGCGCACGTAGCATGTACACGTATGTACAGCGGCGAGGGTGCAAGAAAGAAAATACAACCACGTACGTACATACGGGCAGAGTCTCGAACGCCTACTCACGCATACGTACATGGCTTGGTCAGAACAGAGAAACAGTGTCGTCATCCTGTTCATGGGGAGGCAACAGAATGCGTCGTGTTCATCGGGAGGCAACGGAACGAGTGGGAGCCAACCGGCAGGGTCGGAACGGAATGCATGGTCATGTTCATCAGGAGGGCTTGGACGGAACAGGCGATGGAAACGAGGCCTGGCGTACCGCACAATGGAGGAAACGGCCTTGTGTTTGACCGGCCACGTTTGAAACAGGATCCTGTTGATCGGAAAGGTGTGGCGTACCGCAAAACGAAGGAAACGGACCTCCTACGGTCGAAACGGGGGTCATGTTGATCGGGAGGGGTGTGGCGTACCGCAAAACGGAGGAAACGGACCTCCTATGGTCGAAACTGGGGTCCTGTTGATCGGGAGGGGTGTGGCGTACCGCAAAACGGACGAAACAGACTTGTGTTGGAGCGCTACGGTTGAAATGGGGGTCCTGTTCATCGGGAGGGGTGTGGCGTACCGCAAAACGGGACTCCACGGGATACTGTTCATCTCCACCATCGACCTCCTCCAGCCTCCACGGGCTACCTTCGACCTCCTCCAGCCTCCACGGGCTCTTGTTCATCCAGCCTCCACCGCGCGCTACTCCACCGGCTACTGTTCAACCACCCCTCCATGGGCACCCCTCCACAGTCTACTGTTCATCCAGCCCTCCACACCATGGGGTCATGTTCAACCACCCCTCCACGGCCACCCCTCCACCGTCTACTGTTCATCCAGCCCTCCACACCACGGGTTCCTATTCATCCAGAGGCAACGCCACCGCTCACTATTCATCGAACCCCCCGCAACGCTCACTGTTCATCCAATCGATCAGCTTCAATTAGCAGAAGTAGCAAAGGAATCGCTCGATCGGCTTCAGTTAACAACAATTGATCGATCGCTCGGGTTCAATAACGCGTAGCCTGCAGTGCAATCGCTCGGGTTCAGTTAGAGCCCAACGCCTCGCTCGGATTTAATTAGAGCGAACGCCTCGCACACACGCGCGTACGTACGAGAGAAACGTGCATCGCTCGGCCCCCGACCTCCCACCGTAACCGGTAACTCCTCTAAATTTTCCTCCCCCTCGCTTCTACCACGGTTTTTTCCGTCATGGACGGCCCAAAGAATGTCATGCAGTTGCGTCTCCGGCCCGCCCAGGATGAAAAGCCCATTTTCTGTCATGATTTTTTGTCATAGAAGTAGGAGCCCACCACATCTATGATGATACCGGGTTTTGTCACAATTATCGTCATAGAAGTGTCATATGTATGACACAAAAAAATTTCGTTCGGCCCAAAATGTCACGGATGTGTCTTTTTTTGTAGTGCACTCCGGAGCCACTTGGCCACCATCTCCTCGTTAACTTCCTCCGGGTGGGTACGAGCGCGTCAACAGAGCCCGAGTACATCCACATGGGATGGTCAAGAGCTTGCAGAGGCTGGATCCGTCGACTGAGAAATACTTCCAGCAGGTCCATTCCCGTCACTCCTCCCTTCAACAATTCGACAACAGCCGCAACCATCATCTGCACTTCCTCTTTCTCCTTCGGGGATACCATTAGCGAGCGAGGAGACTGGAGTCTTTCTAGAGTGAAAGGAGGGAGGCCAGTCGACTGACCAGGAGTCGGAACATCCTTGTAGTAGAACCAAGTCGACTGCCACCCTGTAGGATCGAAAGTATGTCTAGAGGGGGGGGGGGTGATTAGACTACTTGACCAAATAAAAACTTATCCTTTTCTCAATTTTAGTCTTTGGCAGATTTTAGCTATCTTAGCAAAAATCAAGCAATCTTAACACAATTCAAGCAAGCATGCAAAGAGTATATGAGCAGCGGAAAGTAAAGCATGCGACTCGCAAGAAATGTAAAGGCAAGGGTTTGGAGAATTCAAACGCAATTGGAGACACGGATGTTTTTATCATGGTTCCGATAGGTGGTGATATCGTACATCCACGTTGATGGAGACTTCAACCCACGAAGGGTAACGGTTGCGCGAGTCCACTGAGGGCTCCACCCACGAAGGGTCCACGAAGAAGCAACCTTGTCTATCCCACCATGGTCGTCACCCACGACGGACTTGCCTCACGAGCGGTAGATCTTCACGAAGTAGGCGATCTCCTTGCCCTTACAAACTCCTTGGTCCAACTTCATGATCTTGTCGGAGGCTCCCAAGTGACACCTAGCCAATCTAGGAGACACCACTCTCCAAGAAGTAACAAATGGTGTGTTGATGATGAACTCCTTGCTCTTGTGCTTCAAAAGATAGTCTCCCCAACACTCAACTCTCTCTCACAGGATTTGGATTTGGTGGAAAGAAGATTTGAGTGGAAAGCAACTTGGGGAAGGCTAGAGATAAAGATTCATATGGTAGGAATGGAATATCTAGGCCTCAACACATGAGTAGGTGGTTCCTTCTCAGAAACAGCAAGTTGGAAGTGTAGGTTCGTTCTGATGGATCTCTCCATGAATGAAGAGGAGGTGGAGGGGTATTTATAGCCTCCACACAAAATCTAACCGTTACACACAACTTGCCAAACTCGGTGGGACCGAATTGATAAACTCGGTCGGACCGATTCAGCAAATCTAGTGACCGTAGGATTTTCGTGGGACCGACATGCAACTCGGTAGGACCGATATGGTTAGGGTTAGGCATAACGTAATCTCGATGAGACAGATTACACAAACTCGGTGAGACCGACATTGGTAATAAGCTAACCAGAGAGTTGGTCGTAAACTCGGTGGGACGATTCGCTCATTTCAAAGGAGACCGAAATGTTACGAAAAGGAAACAGGGAGTTTACATTGCAATCTCGGTGGGACCGATCGCTCATATCAGTGGTACCGAAACGTTACGAAGGGAAACAGATAGATTACAATCCCATCTCTGTGAGACCGAGATCCTTATCAGTGAGACTGATTTGCCTAGGGTTTGTGGCAGTTGCTATGACATCTGAACTCGGTGGCGCCGGGTAGAAAGAATCGGTAGGGCCGAGTTTGACTTTTGGTTTAAGTCATATGTGGATATGAGAAAGTAGTTGAGGGTTTTGGGGCATATCACTAAGCACCGTAGAGCAAGAAACTCATTAAGCAACACCTCATCCCTCCTTGATAGTATTGGCTTTTCCTATAGACTCAATGTGATATTGGATCAATAAAATATAAAATGTAGAGTCTTGAGCTTTTGAGCTTGAGCCAATCCTTTTATCCTTATCATTTTGAGGGATCCACTTTTCTCATCCATCCCATGCCATCCATTGAGCTTTTCCTGAAACATTCATCTTGGAATGATGTTAGCTCAATGAGCTATATGTTGTTTGGAATTACCAAAACCACCTAGGGATAGTTGCACTTTCAATCTCCCCCTTTTTGGTAATTGATGATAACATATAGATCAAAGCTTCGACAAATGATAATAAGAGTGAAAAACATTGTCGCTTTGAGAAGTATGTGAAAAGCAAGAGCTCCCCCTAAATTTGTGCATAGTTTAGGATTTGCTTTGGACTGGAAATGCACAAGGAGTTAGGCTCATGGCTAACTCTTCCATGTCACATACATCTTGGTGGAGCGCTCAAAATGATAATGATTGAATACATGTACTCATCACCAAGCAAAGTGAATGATCACATAGAGATAAACGAGATAATGTCATCCAACATGTATAAATGTAGCATATGATCAAACACATGATCATCTAGGTATCACACAGACATAGAGTACCTCAAACAAGCAAATAAAGTTCAACCACCAAAGCAAGAGAGAATAAAAAGCAACATTCTCTCTCGAAGCCTATGATCTATACATTTTTCTCCCCCTTTGGCAACAAGTTACCTTCGTAGAAAATGCATAGCACTAGATCGACTCTCAGGCTTGATCTTCAGGTGGTGGTGTAGACAGAACGCCAAGGACGAAAGCATCAGTTGATGTAGATGGAGCTGGTGGTGTAGGTGCTGAAGCTGGTTGCACTGGAGCTGTAGGAGCTATAGCTGGTGCAGATGAAGTGGCTCTGGTGTCTATCACTGGCAGTGCAGCTGATCTCTGAGCTCTAGGCACTCTGGCAAATGCATCTATGGTTGTCTTGCCCTTCCTCTCCTGCATATCATCCTGAAGCTGCTCAACAACAGACTGGATCTCAGTTACCTTCACATCCAAGTCATAGAACTTCTGCTCCATGATCCTCTCCAAGCTCTCCTGGTTTCGAGTCAAGGTGGCCAACCCCTTCTCAATCCTCAAAGTGGATGCAATCAAGTAGCCTAGCTGATCTTGTTTGCTCTTCAGAAAGTACTGAGATGCCTCTTCCATTGTTGGCATCTTGGCAACCTTCTCAGTCCTTGCCTTCTCCTTCTTAGCTTGTTCTTGCACTAAAGATGGTTCATCTTCATCCATAACCACTTGGTTGTCCTCAAAGTTTGGATATATAGGCATATGCTCCTTATCCAACAGGTATGTGCATGTGCTCATCTTGGAGTTAATCAGCTCCTGGATCTATGGGGCATATCCACAACTCCTCTTTTGGTCAGCAGCTGTCCTCTTGATAGTCTCAAATATAAGGCTCATGACCTTGAACTTCTGTGACACATCAAATAGGTGTAGCAAGTTTATTGCATGGCCTCGGATCATGTTGTGATCACCTGACTTGGGCAAGAGAGTATGCCTGAGGATCCAGTTAATGGTTGGCATTCCTGACAGAAGATAATGTACTGATCCAAACTTGTGTGATTCTATTGCAGCATCTTGGATCTCCTTGTACATATGTGCCATAGAGTTGTGATCCATCTTCTTCTTGGCATAGACATCCAAGTCATCCTCTTCCTCCTTAGGTGCATTGATCATATTTGCCCATTCCTCAATAGTTGATTGGTACCTTGTACCTTCAGACATCCATACTATCCTGCCATCTGGATAGAAGTGTGCTGTGGAGTAGAATTGCATTATGAGCTCCTCATTCCACTTTGTGAGCTTCTGCCCAACAAAGTCTGCCACTCCACAAGCGCTGAAGCTGTCATACGCACCAGGATAGTGTTCTTCATTCTCCTTCATGTAGGTCCAGTCCACCCACCTCATGTCACACACTATTGGCTTCTTGTCCAACAACACTGTCTCATAGAAATCCTGTTGTTCCTTTGTGTGGAACCTATAGTCAATAGCAGTCCTCCTTCTGGTGGCATATGGATCTGACTCTCTCCATAACCTCAATCCTGAGTCTCTCCTGATCTTCATGTTCTCATCTACAGGATGAGCATCATAATGATCTGGAATTTTTGGCTTCAATTTTCTCAAGACATGTGTCTCATCATCTTCTTCCTCAGCAACAATTTCAGGCATTGGAGCCTTGTTCTTCTCAGCAGCTGGAATGTTCCTGGTACTCCTCTTTGGTACAGTCTTGGGTTTGGAGGCAGATTTGGGTGCTTCTTTGGGCTTTGATGATGCAGCCTGATAGCATCACCCATAAGCTTCTGAGCCTTGGGTGCTGGTGCAGCAACCTCTTCTTCTTCCTCATCTTCCATCATCGAAGGCTTTCCAATAACTCTGGCCATGGTCTTCTTGACCCTTTCCTTCCTCTTCTTCCCTTCACCAGCAGCCTCTTTGGGTTCAGATTCCAATGATGCTTGAGTGGAGGCTCTGGCTTTAGACAAGGGAATCCTTTTGGTAGGTACTTTGGTCTTCATACCAGGCTTGGTGGCAGCAGATGTGCCATACTCCTTCTTGAGCACTTTCTTCTTGGAAGTGGCCTCATCCTCTACTGCCACATTGTCTTCATCGTTAGATTCTGAGGTTCTCTTCTTTCTTGTCCTGGTGGCAGCTTTGGGTAAGTTGCTTTGAGTGCTCCTACTACCCTCATCAGAGCTGCTAGAGGAACTAGTGCCCTAACTCATCTGAATCTGCTCATCTAACTTGTTCTGGTTGTCACTCTGCTCAGACATATTGCAAACACTGACTGCAGACCCTGTGAATAGATATAGATGAGATAGAGTGGATGAGCATCACAAGATACAGAGATTTTTGCAAAAGAATGAGTCAAAAACTTAGTTTTAGTTTTCCACAGAAAGCATTTCGGATCAACCAATTTGCAAAATCGGTGATACCGAAGCAGCTTTTGGAACCAAAACTAGTGAACTCGGTCAGACCGAGTCACAGTTCGGTGGCACCGAGACTGCTAGGGTTTCACAAAGTCCTGAACTCGGTCACACCGATTTGCAATTATCGGTCAGACCGAGAATCACTTGTGCAATGGCCTTAGCCAAATCGGTGGAACCGAGTTCTGCAACTCGGTGGGTCCGAGATAGTTTCGGTGGAAACATAACCCTAAATTTTCAATTCACTTCTAAACTATGGATTGTTTTGACTGGATAGAATAGTTTCAATCGTGGCAAGAATCATGACGAACACAATGTGCTAGGAATCGAACGGGGATAGCACTGTGATCGAGTCCATACCCTAGCTTGGCGATGAACTCGCTACGGCGGCAACGGCGGGGTTGAATTCCGTTGATGGTGGCGGAGACCAGCGACTGGAGGCGGCTGGCGACGAGGAGGACGATCCGGAGACCCTGGAGGCAGAGTGAGCTATTTGCGGGCGAAGGGGTTTGGAGAAAGTTTCCAAATTTTTGCCCGTGAGTATATATAGCCCGACCCTGTCGGTATGACCGAGTAGAACAACTCGGTGGCACCGAGATGCATAACTGTTGACAGTTACAGCAACTCTGTGTGATCGAAAAGTTCAAATCGGTTGCACCGAGATTGAAAACCTAGATCGACTTAGTGATCTCGGGATGACTGAAATGAAGGAATCTGTCAGACCGAAATGCACAAAGAAGTTTTGGAAGTTTAAGTCTATGACGAATCGGGGACTCCGAGTGCTCCTCCCACAGAGTCGTTCGAATCTGACTTGATCAAATTTTGTGATGTAGCATGAAAAGAGTTTGAGACAAGAAAAGCATATATAGCTAGAGAAGGTTCTTAGGCATTCTTGTCCATCCACTTGGAAAAAGAAAAAGAAACCAATCAATCAAAAACAAGTCGATGTCCTCGAATGAGTAAAATATGCAACCAACATGCTCACACAATAAAATAGCAAGTGAAATATGTGACAACGCATGCACAAACAATTATAGCATCTATCAAACAATTGGCAATGACTAGGTCATCTATATATGAGTATATTGACTTAGGAGTCAAATGAGAACATTTGATCATAGGTCATACTCATCGTTTAAGCTCAAGTGGGGTTACCATTTTTACATAATGCATTGATGTGTTCATACCATTAGAGTTGCTTTGACTCAATTCTTAGAGTTAAGCTCCCCCTAGATGTGAGATACCCCTTAGAGGGATGAACTAACCTTGGGTTTTGTCAATGATGACTTCATGTAGGTGTTGAAGATGTGGATGCTCAATGTTGATGAAGATCATTTGGAGCAATCCTTTGGAGTGAGTTGCACTTTCAATACCTACACGGGTTAGTCCCACAAGGAACAAACAAGGATATCCATAGAAATAGAGTGATGCACACACAAGATGATGTCTATGAAAGCATTAGATTACCTTGTCCCTTGTCTTACCAACAAGAGGGTTTGTGACTACTTGAACTAGTGCAAGATGTGGAAGTTGGTTGCACTTGTTGCCAAAATGATATGAGTGAAATATCTTGGCGGAGTCACCCTCAAGAACTCTCTAGTTCTTCTTCTTCGGGATCCACATAATCTTGATGGGAATCCTTGGAGTTGTAGTCGTACTTGATGAAGTAGAACTTGTCGTAGTCTGGGGAACCCACTTGACCAAGGAGTTAGGAGCTTCTTCAAATGCATCAATCTCCTCTTGAAGCTTGTCCTTGCCTTTTTGCTTGTGGTGTTGTGGTGGAAGATCATCTTGAGCTTGTGTCCCTTTGAAAGAAGTAGGATCATACTTCTCTTGTTGGGGAACAAACTTCGTCTTGGGGTACTGATCTTCTTCCCACTCAACTCCATTGGCATTGAACTTTCGTTCAAAACCAACACCTTGGTTCTTCCGGTGCCTTCCTTGTTTGCGTACAATTTCCTCAAATTGCTTACTCCCGACAAGGCTCTTGTAAACACCTTTCTATATAATTCCCTTCAATAAGCTATTTTCTTGCTCAAGTGTAACTTGGCTAAGAGAATCATTAGTGGAATCAAGAGAACTACTAGAAGCAACAACATTTGATTTAGCATGATTATTGTTACTACTAGAGGAAGAATCCTTCTTGTTTTTGTTAATGGACTTGACTTGAGGCATGTAAGTAGATAAGAGTAAACGCTTGGCAATGTAAGAAGAACTTTTCTTACGAAGATCATCATTGATTGCCTTTAAGAACTCATGCTCTTGCTCAAGATTGAGCTTTTCAAAGCGTAACTTCTCATGAGTCCTTAAAAGTTCTCGATGATCTTCTAAGATAGTTTCATGAGCTAACTTAAGAGTGTTTAGTTCTCTAGTTAGAAGCTCAATCTTCTCCTTATCATTGTCATTCGTTTTATCTTGATTAGCATGATTAATTGACGTTTCATCATAGTATTCATCACTAGAGTTGTCAACAAGTAAATAATCATCACCTAGCAAGTCATCTTCATCACTACTGAAATCAACATACCCGGGGTGTGTTACCTTTGGGCCTTTAGCCATGAAGCATCTTCCAATTCCTTCGTTAGGTGAATCAAATATGTCATAGGAGTTGGTTGACACAAGTGCTAGACCGGCAACACCTTCATCTTGAGTATATTCGGAGTCGGAGTGATAACTTCTCTCGGAGTGATTGTCGGAGTCGGAGCCGGATACCCATTCACCAACATGAGCTTGATGTCTTCGTTTTGTGTAGCTCCTTGATGACTTGTCCTTCCTTTCCGAATCCTTGCTTCTCCGTGAGGGTCTTCGTTCATAACGATCATCTCTACTCCTTCTCTCTCTTGGTGGTTATTCTTCTCTTCCACTTCTTCTTTTTGGAGAATCTTCTCTTCTTTTGTCGGGTGCCGTACACTCATTGGAATAGTTTCCGGGTCTTCCACAATTGTAGCAATTACGCTCCCGACTAGAATATCTTTTGTCGTTTTAGGACCTTGACTTGGAGCTTCTCTCTTTGCTTGTACTCTTGTAGAATTTGTTGAAGTTCTTCACCACTAAGCTCAATTCTTCATTGAAGGTTTGTTTCTCACTTGATGATGTGGGGGCTTCACATGAGGCTTTGTAAGCACCACTTGACTTGTTGTGAAGTTCCTCCTTATCCTTGAGTGACATCTCATGAGAAACAATTCTTCCAATGACTTCCGTTGGCTTGAGATCTTTGTAATTGGGCATCATTTGGATCAATGTGCACACGGTATCTTATTTTTCATCCAAAGCTCTTAGGATCTTCTTGATGATGAATTTTTCGGTTATCTCTTCACTTCCTAAGCCCGCAATCTCATTTGTGATAAGAGCAAGCCTATAGTACATTTCAGCGACACCTTCACCATCCTTCATTTTGCACTTGTCAAGTTGACTTTGGAGCACATCCAACTTGGATTCCTTGACGGAGTCGGTACCTTCATGCATATCAATCAAAGTGTCCCAAATTTCCTTTGCATTCTCAAGACGGCTGATTTTGTTGAATTCTTCGGGGCACAATCCGTTGAAGAGGATATCACAAGCTTGAGCGTTGTATTGCAGCATCTTCACCTCTTCCGCACTAGCTTCACGGTTTGGTTCTCGCCCATCAAAGAATTCACCTTGCAAGCCAATACACACAATAGCCCAAACGGCGGGGTTATGTCCAAGAATATGCATTTTCATCTTATGCTTCCTACTAGCAAAATTAGTACCATCAAAGTAAGGAACTCTACGGTGATAATTTCCCTCGCTAGACGCCATACTCTCCTAGGTTGTGAAACCAAGGCTATGACCACCAAAAGCTATGGAAATCAAAGCAAATGGAGACCAAAGCTCTGATACCACTTGTAGGATCGAAAGTATGTCTAGAGGGGGGGTGATTAAACTACTTGACCAAATAAAAACTTATCCTTTTCCCAATTTTAGACTTTGGCAGATTTTAGCTATCTTAGCACAAGTCAAGCAATCTTAACACAATTCAAGCAAGCATGTAAAGAGTATATGAGCAACCGAAAGTAAAGCATGCAACTTGCAAGAAATGTAAAGGGAAGGGTTTGGAGAATTCAAACGCAATTGGAGACACGGATGTTTTTGTAGTGGTTCCGATAGGTGGTGCTATCGTACATCCACGTTGATGGAGACTTCAACCCACGAAGGGTAACGGTTGCGCGAGTCCACTGAGGGCTCCACCCACGAAGGGTCCACGAAGAAGCAACCTTGTCTATCCCACCATGGCTGTCACCCACGACGGACTTGCCTCACGAGCGGTAGATCTTCACGAAGTAGGCGATCTCCTTGCCCTTACAAACTCCTTGGTCCAACTTCATGATCTTGTCGAAGGCTCCCAAGTGACACCTAGCCAATCTAGGAGACACCACTCTCCAAGAAGTAACAAATGGTGTGTTGATGATGAACTCCTTGCTCTTGTGCTTCAAAAGATAGTCTCCCCAACACTCAACTCTCTCTCACAGGATTTGGATTTGGTGGAAAGAAGATTTGAGTGGAAAGCAACTTGGGGAAGGCTAGAGATAAAGATTCATATGGTAGGAATGGAATATCTAGGCCTCAACACATGAGTAGGTGGTTCCTTCTCAGAAACAGCAAGTTGGAAGTGTAGGTTCGTTCTGATGGCTCTCTCCATGAATGAAGAGGAGGTGGAAGGGTATTTATAGCCTCCACACAAAATCTAACCGTTACACACAACTTGCCAAACTCGGTGGGACCGAATTGATAAACTCGGTCGGACCGATTCAGCAAATCTAGTGACCGTTAGGATTTTCGGTGGGACCGACATGCAACTCGGTAGGACCGATATGGTTAGGGTTAGGGCATAACGTAATCTCGATGAGACAGATTACACAAACTCGGTGAGACCGACATTGGTAATAAGCTAACCAGAGAGTTGGTCAGGTAAACTCGGTGGGACCGATTCGCTCATTTCAGTGAGACCGAAATGTTACGAAAAGGAAACAGGGAGTTTACATTGCAATCTCGGTGGGACCGATCGCTCATATCAGTGGTACCGAAACGTTACGAAGGGAAACAGATAGATTACAATCCCATCTCGGTGAGACCGAGATCCCTATCGGTCAGACCGATTTGCCTAGGGTTTGTGGCAGTGGCTATGACATATAAACTCGGTGGCGCCGGGTAGAAAGAATCGGTAGGGCCGAGTTTGACTTTGGTTTAGGTCATATGTGGATATGAGAAAGTAGTTGAGGGTTTTGGAGCATATCACTAAGCACTATAGAGCAAGAAACTCATTAAGCAACACCTCATCCCTCCTTGATAGTACTGGCTTTTCCTATAGACTCAATGTGATCTTGGATCACTAAAATATAAAATGTAGAGTCTTGAGCTTTTGAGCTTGAGCCAATCCTTTTATCCTTAGCATTTTGAGGGATCCACTTTTCTCATCCATGCCATGCCATCCATTGAGCTTTTCCTGAAATATTCATCTTGGAATGATGTTAGCTCAATGAGCTATATGTTGTTAGGAATTACCAAAACCACCTAGGGATAGTTGCACTTTCACACCCCTAACAGATTCGGGAAAAGCCACAGGGGGGAAACAACTCCTACCCATCGTTTGGATCCCTAGCCCCCCGCACATTTGGATCACATGTGTTTTCTAGTCGACTGGGTTAGCTTTCTTCACCGTCTGAGATTGACAAGTGAATATATGCTTGAAAAGACCCCAGTGCGGGTGGCAGCCCAAGAAATTTTCACACATGGAGATGAAAGCAGCAAGATACATGATTGTGTTTGGAGGAAAATGATGGATATTAGCCCCGAAGAAGTTCAAAAACCCTCGAAAGAACGGGTGCAGAGGCAAAGAAAAACCACACTCGACGTGGGTGGTGAGGAGAATACACTCACCATCGCGCGGCTGTGGCTCGAACTCCTCCCCAGGCAATCTCCACGACCCGGATTTAATCAGGCCGTCATGAGCGAGGATCTCCAAGTCATGTTGTGATACCGTTGAGCGAGTCCAGTCGCCCTGCATCCAGCCGAGCAGCGGAGCGATATGTGGATCGATCAAATCATATCCCATCACAGGCACAGGAGGGATACGCTGTGAAAAAGGCGGCACGGAGATCGAGGCGTCCCGGTCCGATTCGTTCCGCTTATCGCGCCACGCCCCGGCCGGCGCACTTCCCTGAAATTTCGAATCCCGTAAAATCTGGAAACCGTGGAGCGGTCAATCGTGTCTAAGATTTCACGTCCTAGTCCATCCGGCGGATTACTACATTTATTCACTCGACAACTTCAGGCCATCAGAATCGATCGAGCCAACTGAAGCAATGATTGAAGGTTCACATGCGTTTTCCAGACTTCAATGAGATATCCCAAGAGCGTCCAACTAAGTCGGAGTCAATTTCAACCTTTTCTCCACTCGGACCTCAGTCCATTCGGGGGCTCATGACGAGGACATGTACCTAGGGTAGGGTCCTAGGCCTGACCTAGACACCCCACCCAAGGACACTGACCTACAATCAAAGGCACTCAAGGACCAACAGAGAATACCGACCGGAATCATCCCGAAGTGCAATCTACTCGACAGAAGGTCCCACTCGGATACCCCAATTCCACTTGACCACAACTTAGTGACTCGACCATTCGTAAAACCACTCGGTGTATGGAAGATCTAAAGGCATCCCAGGAAGGCAACGGCCAGGCGTTCGCTCTGTAGCCTTAATGATCATTTATGGCTGGCGTTACCAGTGACGCCCCTTCTTAACTCACATTGAACCCTGTGTAACGGAGGTCAGAGAGGGTCCTGGCGCACTCTATATAAGCCACCCTCCTCCTCTGGCACAAGGGTTCGCACCCCTGTAACATCCATGCATATTCAGTCGACACAGCCTCAGGGCACCGAGACGTAGGGCTTTTACTTCCTCCGAGAAGGGCCTGAACTCGTAAACTTGCGTGTACAACCTCACCGTAGCTAGGACCTTGCCTCCTCATACGTACCCCCTATTTTTACTGTCAGACTTACTCCCACGACGTAAGCCGCCTCTTGTCTTCACATCTCTTCACGCCCATCTAGGCCTTTCATGCCTGAGTCGCCAACGGTGTAACCTGACCCCTCTTGGGCGATTCATACCTCGGGGTTATATCCCCAACAGATGGCGTGAGAGAGCTTGGTATGAAAGAGCGTAGACGTCAAGAAAAATAAAGAGGTAACTACTTTTGTAATCGGAGCTTATTTTGCAATGATACGTTGGCAACTATTTTTTTTATCTGAGGTTACTAAAAGAACATTATAGACATGTCTCTTAATATGAGGTACACATTTTATAGCCATATATTATTGCTACTTTTTTTGAGGGATACATTATTGCTACTTGTTTGTGTTGACCCCAACGACCTTTTATCCTGGCTTCGCCCCAGCGTGGAAAAGAAGGATTTCGCCCGCCATCGCTCGTTGTTGCCATCACCTCTCACCCTGGTGGCAACGGCGACAGTCAGATCAGGAGGATTCTGGTGTGACCGTGAGGGGAGGTGGGGAACGTGGGAGCACCTATAGGGCACATAAGGCGACGGGAACGCAGTGAGCGCGCACCCCCCGCTCCCCCTTCGCGCCCATATGGGCCGGCCCATGTTGGGCCGGGACGCTTCCTGTTTTTTTCCTTTCCTATTTTTTTCTTTTTCTTGGTAATTCGGGATATCAAAAAGTTTTAAATTTCAGAAAAAATTACTAAGTTTAAATAAAACAATCATGATTTCAAAAAATGTTCAGATATTTGTAAGAAAATCTTCATAAATTTAAAAATGTTCATGATTTCAAATAATGTTCCCAAATTCTAAAAAATGTTCACAAATTTGTAAAAAAAATGTTCATGGTTTCAAAAACTGATTCTCGAATTAAAGAAATGTTCATGATTCAAAAAAATCTTCGTGATTTCAGAAAATGTTCTTGAATTCAAAAACATTTTCAATATTTTAGAGAATGTTCAACAATTCAAAAAATTATTTAGGATTTCGAAATAAAGTTTGTTTGTTTTGAAAAATGTTCACAATTTCGAAAAAATGTTCATGAATGCTCACAATTTCAGAAAAGATATTCACGAGTTATGCAAAAATGTTCACGACTTCTAAAAATTATGTGAGTTTTAAAAATCTTCATGATTTCAAAAATGTTCGTGGTTTCAAATTTTGAAATTGATGAACATTTTTTCAATCCGATGAAAAGAAAACGAATTTTAAGAATATTTTTTGAATCGTTGAGCATTTTTAAGCATTGATGAATATTTTTTGAATTTTATACAAAAAAATGTTCACGAATTTGGAAAGAAAAGAAAAAAAGAAAATTTGAATTTGATGAACAAATTTTGAAATAGACGAACAAATTTTGAATGTGGTGACAAATTTTGAAATCAATGAACAAATTTCGAATTTGATGTACATTTTTTTAATTCGATGAACAATATTTTGAATCAATGAACAAGATTCGAATTGGATAAGCATTTTTTGAATTTGATGAAAAAAATTTGAATTTTGATGAACATTTTTTCAACCCGATGAAGAAAAAAGGAAATTTATGAACATTTTATGAATCATTGAGCATTTTTACACATTGACGAACATATTTTTATTTTGCTACAAAAAAATGTTCACAGATTTGGAAATAAAAATAAAAAGGGAAACAGAAAAGAAAAAAGAAAAGAAAAGAAAAGAACTCAAGAAAAAATGAAAAAGAAAGATAAACGGTATATGGGTGGCCCATACGGACTCCCAGCGCGCCAGGTCGATCGGCGGCGCCCTATGCGCCATATAGGAAACTCGGGGGAACGTGCTTGCGGTGGACCCATCAAAGACATCCAGCCATCTAGCAAATTGGGCTGCCCAATTAAGCCCAATTAACCACATGCCTCGATAAAAGTCACCGGAGTAACAGCCCATTAGAACAGATGGCCTAGGTCGAGGTAAACTCGCAATGGAACGAAGATCAAACGACCAGGAAGGATTCGTACGCGAAATATGACGGCCGAAATCACTGATGGCGAGAGAGAACTCGGTTTAGTCTCAGTTTTACTGTTCTAAATATCAAGGGGTTTTTCCTAATTAGAATGGTTTCCCATGGTAATTAGACATTAAAAATAGATGAGTGCTAGATGCGGGAAAAGGTTGTATATCTAAGATGCACTTCTTGGGTTCAATGGCGACGACTACGGTTCTGGGGCGTTGTACTTGCATGAAGACTTCTTGGTTGTCATCGACAAGGCCAGACTGGCTCTAGTACGAGGGCGACGACATCAGCGGGTCGACGACTCGTTCTGACGACGGTACTGTTCTTTCGATGATCCAAAAATCTTGATGTAATTTTTATTATGTTTGAGGTGATTTGTACTTTGGACGAATCTTTATAATAAATACTCCCTCCATTATTTTATGTGAGGTGTATTATTTTCGGAATGGTGACCAAGAAACATAATTATAAACAATTTAGGCCAGAATAATCCTTGTCTAATTTATTGATTAGCGGCAAGTAATCATTTAGGCTAGAAAACAAAGAGATAAATGCAATCGGGAGAGATATACTTTCCTATTTTTTTGTCTAAAAGGAGAGATACATGCAATCAGGTGAGAGATACTTTTTTTTACTGAAGGGCAAGAACGGAATTACGAAGAATTAGAACAAATGAACCTTACATTATGAAATTTTATCAACAAATAAATACACCTAATATAAAGGAAGGGAGGAAGTACGAGTCTTTTTTTGAAACAAAGAAATTGCCCAGATGTTTCTTCTTAATAAAGAAAGAAAAAAGTGCAGCACCACCGATCTGGCCAACCGGTCAACCAGGTCAGCGGTCTACTGTTAGTCCCGGTCTCGCTCTTGGTCTCCTTGTCGTCAGGCCAATCATACACACTTCTCAAAAATTAGTTATTATAAGGGTACTAGTCGACTGATTTAACAGAAAGGAGCTGCTAAGCTTTTCCGTACTCGCGTCAATTGAATCGACATCCGCAGCGACCGGATGAAAAAATTAGTCATGTCTACAGCGACGCCCGCAGCGACCGGGTGATCCAGACATCCACTGCTGACCGCGTGTACCGCGGGGTACGCCTCCGACCACACAAATAGTTTTTGTAAAAATTATCATACTCCGCCTTACTCCCTCCGTAAAGAAAAACAGTATAAGTTAGTGATCTAAATGCTTTTATAATTTCTTTACAAAGGAGTACATACTTGTTGACCTAGCATTTTACTATAAGTTATGATCAAATCGATCTCTCTAACGCCTTACAAATAATGAATGTGGAATTTTTGTTACTTGTTGAGATGTCGAGTCCCAGCGGGCAGCAGTGGAGTTCCCAGCGGTGGCCGCAGATATATCATATTAACTCCTACTCCTCTTCCTCTAAAGAGGACTAGGAAGCCGGTGGAGGATGTTTGTTATTAGGCTTTTGGCATAAACCTAATTATTGTTACGTTTAATTATTACTTGTTAATGGTACAGAGATCTTTTGTTTAATCTATATTATGTGTTTTGCTTTGGTACACCTGAAGCATTCCTCATGATTAGCTATCTGGGAGCTTCTGTTTAATGCCAAACTGAAGTTTAATTATATAGATAGAATATATATGTTTTTAGTGAAATCAGTACATATATGTTAATTATGAAGTGGATGTGCCATATAGATGTACAAAGCAGTAAAATTACAATTCAAATATGTTTTTCGGTCAATTATTGAGCATCGATTAGAAACCAGACTCTTAATACCCAGGATCTTTTGGGATTTAAAGTTCTGCGGATACCTTTTTTCGGGTTTTAGGTTTTGGCTATCAATTAGAGATGCCCTTAAAACACCTGATTCCTTGTAAACACCAAAATCTTCTTGTAGTTTTTTCCACGCATAGTCTCGCTCGGCGGCTAGACCAGTTCACACGTCCCAACACATTTCCATACTTGTGATGTTGATGGGAGTAACTCAACTGGTATGTATTGTTTATTATAAGAATTCTATATTAGCTTCTGCCCAGCCTTGGTACCAAGTTAGTCGATGGACATGGTCACCGTCCCCCTTCTTCTCCTCCTGCTTCTTCCACCTCTCGCCGCTGCGCAATGGCAAAACTGCGGCAAGAACGGCAACTTCAAACAAAATAGCACCTACCAAGCCAACCTCAGGCTCCTCTCTTCCACCCTCCCCAACAAGGCCGCGTCCAACACCAACCTCTTCGCCACAGCCACTGTGGGCGATGTTCCGGACATGGTCCACGCCCTTACGCTCTGCCGCGGCGACACCAACGCCTCCGCCTGCCAGAGCTGCGTGGCAACCGCTTTTGAGGGCGCCCAGCAGCTCTGCGCGTACAATAAGGACGCCTCCGCGTACTACGATATCTGCATGCTCAGGTTCTCCAACCAAAATTTTCTTGCCACCACCGTCAATGGCGATAGTACACTCATCCTCGAGAACTCCGAGAGTCTCACGACAAGTGCTGACTATTTCAAGCTCTTCTTGTTCACGCTTGTGAACGGCACGGCACAATCCGCCACTAAGAGCTCGAGGAGGTTCATCACCTCGCAGTTAGACATCAGCTCCTTCCCGACGTTGTACTGTCTTATGCAGTGCACGCCTGACCTCACCATCGACGACTGTGCAGCCTGTTTCTGGGAGGCCTTGCAGTATACGCTCAATTACATCGACCGTAAGCGAGGTGGTCGAATTCTTGGGACACGGTGCACCGTAAGGTACGAAATATATCCGTTCTTCCAAGATCCTATACTGCATATTACCAACTTGGCCCCTGATGTTCCGGCGATCGACAACACTACTACCACGCCACGTGTAGAGCAAGATACAAAGCTCCCACAATCGCAGCCACCAGCTGTGCAAACGACCATCGAAGAACAGCACGGTATGTAAATTCTCATCCTTCCTGGCACATCCATGGATGGACATTTATTTTCAAAAAGGAGGATTACTCCGGGCATCTACATCAAGTGATGCACACAGCCATCCATAGCTGGACATGGCACCAAGGCTGCAATTGGATTAATCAATTTAGGTCGTGTGTCAATATGTCACACATCTTGTGGGGAAACACAATTGTTATTTGAAATTCTCGATGTTTCTTTTTAAATTGTAATCTCTTCTTTGCATTTGAGTAAAGCATTTATGGATGCAGACTTTAAAAGAACTTATACATATATGTGTATATGCTGTGAGAAGTAATAAGCTCGGAAATAAGAATAGTATTCTACATGAAATTCTCTTTCCTGGCAGCTGATTAATTTAGTCTACATTGTGATAACTCCACTTAGAAGCAAAATAGATACTTAGATATTGTCATCATTTGGGTTTCGTCAAATGAATATCCTCTCATTATTATTATACTCCTGATGCACTATATCTTAAGCTATACTGTATCTTATAGTACATAAATTGTGTGTTCTCCAATTGACAATATCTTAGAATTGTGTGAGGGAAAAAGCTTCAGTTTTCTTAGTTTTGGGGCTAGAGTTATATCTGTATCTTATTGTTCAATTGGTGAAGCTGATTTATCACTGTCCACAAATAACTTCGTTTCATTTATATATGAGAACTGTACATTAATTTTTTTTCCCTTAGGACGCAACGGAAGCAAGAGGCCTCTGTGGATTATTGCTGTGGTGGCTGCATTGCTCTCAATACTTATGTGCTTTATCTGCTTCGTTGTATGGATGAGAAGACGAAGAAAAGGTTTGTTGTAACGACAATTTATTGTTGTATGGATGGTGTCAGCCAGTTTTGAGGCACAACTTAATGCTGTATATTTCTGTATCGTCTCAATTTAGGAAAGGTAAACTTAAATGACCAAGCTGCCACGAATAGGCCAGAAGAAGATGCACTAGTTTGGAGATTGGAGGAGAAGAGTTCAGAGTTCACTCTCTTTGACTTTTCTGAGATATTGAATGCTACGCACAACTTCTCCAAAGAGAATCTACTTGGGCAAGGTGGCTTTGGCCCTGTCTACAAGGTAATTGTATTTTCCTGAAAAGATTGAGTCCATTCCAAAAATATATATTAAATCCCTATTGGCTTAAATGAATCAAAGATCTCCTGGCCACTAACAAATTAATACATTCATCCAAGTACACCTAAAATATACAGTACATAATTTTACAGAACTAGACTAATAAGGAAGTCTTGATATAGTTGTTTATTTTGTCCTAAAGTGGACTGGAACTCAAAAGGCAATTGAATTGATCCAATAAAATGGAATATTAAGAACATGTCTTCAACATGTGAGGTTTTGTGTCCCAAAGTTCTTTAATATGGATGTCATGTTCTGTCATTAAAAAAAAATTCAAGAACACGGAAAAAACATGCATGTCCTTATATTAAGAGAAAGAGATATGTACAAGAGTTTCCGTACAGCAGTAGATCGCTATGACCTAGTACTGCTGAGTAGTTACATTATCAAATACTGTAGCATAGTGTTCAAGCCAGATGTTATACATACATACGACTGACAGTGTTGAAACGGGCACAATTATAAGATCAGTAAGACACCTCACTTCCAATTTTGTTTTGTACGTACTTACAGGGAAGACTACCAGATGAAATGGAAATTGCAGTTAAAAGGCTTGCTTCACATTCAGGACAGGGTTTCATAGAATTCAAGAATGAAGTTGAACTTATCGCAAAACTACAACATAACAATCTGGTCAAACTCTTGGGATGCTGCATTCAGGGAGAGGAAAAAGTTTTGGTGTACGAGTATTTACCAAATAAGAGCTTGGACTTCTTTATATTTGGTACCCACAATGCAGTTTTGAACCATATTTTTTATTGTGATTTATTCATACTCTAAAATGCACTTTCCTAATGTGCAGATGGAAACAAAACAACGTTGGTTGATTGGGAAAAGAGGCGCGTGATAATCGAAGGGATAGCCCAAGGTCTTCTGTATCTACACAAGCACTCTCGATTGCGCATCATTCACAGAGACCTTAAGGCCAGCAACGTTCTCTTGGATCAGGAAATGAATCCTAAAATTTCTGATTTTGGTCTAGCTAAAATTTTTAGCTCAAATGATAGTCAGGGAAGCACAAAGAGGGTAGTGGGTACATAGTAAGCATGCCTTTCTTAAAGACAAATTACAACATAGATGGTGCCTACGACACCAATTTTTAGCTGACGAGCCTAAATTTAAATTTTGATATCATATAATATTTCCTTTTGCGTCTATTTCAGTGGTTATATGTCTCCGGAGTATGCATCTGAAGGCATTTACTCAATCAAATCAGACGTGTTCAGCTTTGGTGTGTTACTTCTTGAGATCCTTAGTGGGAAAAGGAATTCTGGCTTCCATCAGTATGGAGACTTTCTTAACCTTCTTGGATATGTGAGCATTTTCTACACTCTCGCATGCGAGTGTACTATGTTTTGGACTGAAGTACCTTTATCATGTACATGTATATGAAAAAGATATATTATGACTTCATGCAGTCATGGCAACTCTGGGAAGGAGGAAAATGGCTTGAGCTTCTAGAAGTGTCAATTGTTAAGGAGGTCCATACAACAGAGGCTAGGAGGTATATTAACATTGCATTGATGTGCGTACAAGAGAGCGCAGATGATCGACCCACCATGTCAGATGTTGTTGCAATGTTAAATAGTGAGAATGTTATTCTCCCAGAGCCTAATCATCCAGCATACTCCAATTTAAGGGTATCTAAGGTACATGAATCAGCTAGTGTTGTTGTCCCATGTAGTAATAATGATGTAACCATCACTGAGGAGCCAGATGGAAGATAGTTGATTACTTTGCTTCAGTTGTTATTATCTGAGTTGTACAATAATTCACACCAAACTCGAGATGTTATCAAGTTCATCATACTATTCTCCAGATATTTGTACATTAATTCAAGATTAAATAAGTAAACTTAGGAAGACAGGGTAAGTACATATTGTGCATGGAAATAATGATTGCTCACTGCAACAAAAAGGCGAAAAGACATGTTGTAAAGGTTTGTCGGGTAGGTCTTATCAAACTTGATGAAATCGCCAAAACAAATGTAATTGTTGCAGAGCCGTCCTACAGTCCACATCAATAAACAGAGCCATAATGTAACAGAAAATAATGATTTGTGCAGCCAGAGTAACAATCTGTGCACAATGCTCACCTTCTCGTCCAGCCAAAAATACCCCTTTTTGATACAAACACACTAGCCGTATCACAGACTTTGTATTTGCTGAAGCTTTAATCCATACTTCCACAGCCTCACTGGTATTGAAGCCATTCACAGATGACTCACACCCAGGCTCTTCCAGCGGCTTGCAGCCTTGCGGTTGTTCTGCATCGGTTTGAGCACTTGTAATCTCCAACAGGATACTCACTGCCTTCCTCTCTGCACGCACTAATCTGCTCGGGTTCTGCCGGCGGGATGCCGCCGTTCACCCGTACAGGTACAGAGAGTGCCCACTCAGGGCATCTCCAGCCGTTCGGCCCCCGAGGGCGCCTAAATAGAGCGGCCTGGGGGCGTGCCGGCGCTAGTTCGGCCCCTGGGGGCGACCTAGCTCCCAGTCACGCCCCCACGCGCCGGCTCCAGGATGCGGAAATTTAAACTTGGTCGTTCCCGCTCTCAAAAGACGCCGCAAATCCGGCGATCGGACGTAGTCTGGCGTTACAAAAAACAGAGCGCCGCCGCCGCAAGTTCGCGTGCGCAACGATTCACTCGGCGGGGTCGGCTCCAGGCGTTGGCGGAGTCGGCGTGCGCGGGCTCGTCGGTGTCGGAGCTGCTTCGGTGCTGGGCTGCGTCGGCGCGGCTTCGGCACTGCTGGGCGGCGATGTAGAGGCGTCGTTCGGGCTTTGCGTCCCTGTGGTCGTGGGCGTCGTCGACGTTGCCGTCGGCAGCTCGTTCAGGATGAGGCCGCGCTGCACCAGGTACCACGCCTTGAGCTTCTCGTCGTTGCTCTGGAGCATGTCCGCCCCGCCCATCAGAAAAGCCATGTCGGTGTTCCTCTTCTTCGCGGCGACGTTCGTCCGGAGCAGGTCGAGCTTGATGGCGTTGCTCTTCATTAGCGACGACCACCGCGCCTCGGTCTTCTCTTCGCGTAGGACGGCCCGGGCCTGGGCGTCGGCGAGACAATGCTCGATGGACTCTTGCAATCGCGCGGTTGCCGCGTCGGCGCTTTTCCCCTTCTTTGCCAATTTGTGGCCGTCCGGCCGCCCCTCTGACGCGTCCGGAGTCGTCGCGTCCGGCTTGTATGTCTCCTTGGCCTTGTCGAGGACACGTCGGACTTCCGCCCACTTCTCGCACTTGTCAATGCGCTTGTAGACGTGGAGGTGCTTGAAGTCGGCCTTGGTTGTCGCCCCGATACATGGCGAACATACGCAGCAGCTGCGCGGAGGGACGAACAGTTGGCGGGCGGCGGGCGTAGGGGACGAAGATATGCGGGCGAACGGCGTGCGTACCTGATCCTCAACGCTGGCGCCGCTCTCCGGGCGAGCCGCGACCTCCTCGACGATTCCATGCCATTTGTTGCACGCCAACTGGATACGCCCCCAATGGTTCGCCATCGCCTTGGAGCCGCGCTGCATGTAGACGCCTTTGAAGTAGGGGTCGACGAGCTTCCGCCGTCGAACTCGCCTTGATGCGGTCCCATCGTCTCAAGCTCTGGTTTGTGCCGGTGGTCGGGTCGAGGCAGATGACTTTCCATGCTTCGGCGAGGCATTCCTCCTCCTTGGACGTCCACTTGATGCGCGGTTCGCCTGACCTAGCCGCCCGCTTCTTCTTCTTCTGGCGCCCCTTCGTCGGAACAGGAGCCGGCTCCTCCTCCTCCTCCTCGGGTTCCTGCGCGTCGTCGCCGTAGACGTAGCCGAGCTCGGCCTCCATGTCGCCGCTGAGGTCCACTACATCGTCCTGGGTGTCGAACCCGGGAGACGCGGCGGCCGCGGTCGATCCTGTCGCGATGATGTCGTCCATGTCGGATCCCGTGTCGTCGGTGTCGCCGAGGTGCGAGAAGGGTAGCGGTCCACGATAGAGATGGGGCGTCGGTGTGGACGCGTAGGCGGCGGGCGGCGAGTAGTTGTATGGAGGGTACTGCATGCCGACGAAGGCGGGCGAGGGCGTGCGCATAGCGGGGTGACCATGAGGGAAGGTCACGTTGGGGTTGAACCCACCATGCGCGTCGCCGTCGGCGTAGCCGGGCGACGATGAACCCCATGGAGATCCGGCGCCTTGCTGTCCCCAGGGCGCGTACTGGGCGTGGCTGACGACGGGTGGATTCATCCCCGCCTGGTCGACCGATGAGGAAGACGCCGCCGCGTTGTCGCGGGCCTTCTTGGCTATGGCCCTGTTCCGCCTGTCGGCGGTGACTGCTTCGCGCCGCTGAACTTCCACCCTCCACTCGGCGCTCGACAGGCCGGTGGCTTCGATGGCGGCGCCTCGGCTTCTCTCGCTTGGCTGAGCCACGGCGCCAATCGCGGTTGTCGCCAGCAGCGCATGGCGCGACTCTTCGGTGGCATGGCGTGCTTCTTGGGCGAAGCGGAGGGGGTTTAAGGAGAAAGGAGAGAATGGCGGAGGAAGGCGAGCGAAGCGGGAGAGATGCGAGGAAAAGCGCCAAGAACGGCGGAAAAGGCCCTCGGTCGCCTCGAGGCAGGCCCACGCGCTTTTTCGCTTGTGCCGGCTCCCAAACGCCCCTGTGGCGCTGGTTCGGCCTGGGTCCGCCGGCACCAGTTTTGGCCCGAGCGGGCGAAAACGGGCTTCTGGGGACGCGACTGGGGCCTTTTTCTGGCGCCGGCGCGGTAAAATCGCCTGGAGAGGGCCTGTTGAGGGTGCGGCTGGAAATGCCCTCAGAATCTGCAGGAGAACCCGAGCTCCCATCAGAAGCTTTATGTGCGGCCAGACCAAAAGAAAGCCATGTTGTATCCCTTATTGCAGAAGGACATGGAGGAAAACAAAAGGTCATCCTACGGATGATAAATCATGAAAAGTAAGGAAAAGATCAAGTAATTTAGTATGCAGTGACATGTCACCATTTATACTGTCTGATGAAAATTTAGTCAGTAATTTAGTTATGCAAGTCAGATCAAGCAATGTGAATGAACTAGTTACATTGGCATTTAGATTTCAGAAACAATGGGCAAAATCTCTAGCTAAAAATGAAACGATGACAGGTGCAAATTAGTAAACATATGTTATCAGACTAGCTAAAAACATTTATTACAGCATCATGATATGTCACAATTTCGATGGTAAGTGTTATGACCGGCCAGGTCTATGGCCGCGGTAGGCCCACTGGGCAGGCTTAGGCCCAAGTTATCTTAGGTTTATTTTCAGATTATGGTTATATATACAAGTTGTAAGACTATTTTGAGAATTAAGCAATAAGGCTATTCTATTGCCCGGCTTCTAGAGGAGCCGGAACCCTAAACCCTAGCCGTCTCCTCCTCCTTGCACCGCCGCCCCAACCGCAAGGACGGCGCCTCGCCGCCGGCCGCCGCGCTCCAGCCCTCGCCCACCTCCCTCCTTCCCATATAGTCTACGCCCTAGGCAGGGCAAAACCCTAGCTCCTAACACCTTGGTATCATCCAGCTCAGGTTCGACTATGTCGTCACCACCACCATCGCCGTCGCTGCCTCTGGCCACCACCACCGCCGCCGCGTCATCACCGCTCGCCACGGAGCCGCTGGCCCTCCACTCCGCGCAGCTGGGCCTCCTCTCCGCGCGTCCTGCCTGCCGCCGGCTGCCGTCGGCCGCACCCCAGCGCCGGCCTGGCCCCACTGCCCGCCCGAAGAGTCAGCGGCATCGGCAGCGCCGCCCGGCCCGTGGCGGCCTGGCCCGCCTGGCCCCTCCGCGCCGGCCGCACCGGCTCCCACGCCACCGCCGCCTATACACCAGCCTGAATCAGGGCCCTACCGGGGGGCTCCCGATCCAGCACGTGCGGTTTCCCTCGTCGCCCTCTCCGATTCCAGCTTGGCTCACCGGCACATCCTCACCGCCGGTCTACACGGAGGCCGGCGACCCGTCGGTACCCATGCTGCAGCACGGCGCGCCGTCCTCGGCTCTCCGCATTGACGAACCGGTGGCCACTGGCGCGTCAACCCCGACACCACCGCGCTTCGCCCGGATCGACTTCGCCACGTATGATGGCTCGGAGGACCCCCTTAACTGGTTAAACCAGTGTGACCAGTTCTTCCGGGGCCAGTGCACACGCGTCCAAGCGCACTTGGCTCGCGTCCTACCACCTTCGGGGTGCCGCCCAGACATGGTACTACGCTCTTGAGCAGGATGAGGGCGGCATGCCCCCCTGGGATCGTTTTCGCGAGCTCTGTCTCCTTCGCTTCGGACCACCACGGCGCGGCAGCCGCTTGTCCGAGCTGGGCCGCCTACCCTTCACCTCCACGGTCCAGGATTTCGCCGACCGCTTCCAGGCTCTGGCGTGTCACGCTCCGGGGGTGACGGCACTACAGCGAGCGGAGCTCTTCGTCGGCGGCCTTCCCGACCACATCCGCGTGGACGTCGAGATGAAGGGCCCCCAGGATCTACAGACGGCCATGTACTACGCTCGGGCTTTCGAGCAGCGCGCCCAGGCCTTGACACGGCCAGCAGCACCTCGGGGGAGCCGCGTGCCTCCACGACCATCGCCAGCCGTGCCCGCTTCTTCAGCCGTCTCACCGACGACCACACCGGCCGCGACGCGGCCCTTCCGGCGCCTTTCGCAGGCCGAGCAGCTCGAGCGCCGCCGCCTGGGGCTGTGCTTTAACTGTGATGCGCCCTATGCCCCGGGCCATGTCTGCCCGCGCCTCTTCTACTTGGAGACCGCCGACGAGACAGAGGACGTTGTCACCGAGGAGGGACTAGGCGACCCAGCCGCCGCCGAGGTCGCGCCGGCACCCGCGCCCATGCCGGCTACGGCCCTTGTCGTCTCCCTTCATGCGTTGGCCGGCATCCGCAATGAGCGGACCATGCTTATCCCGGTCATGATCCACGGCGAGACTCTGGTGGCTCTTTTGGATACGGGTTCTACACATAACTTCCTCCCGGAGTCTACTATGCGGCGACTGGCACTACAACCTGCGGGCGGGGAGCAGCTGCGGGTCACCGTCGCTAATGGTGACCGCCTCCGCTACCATGGGCTCGCTCGGGACGTTCCCATTACTATCGGTGACGAGCACTTCACCATCACTTGTGTCGGCATCGATTTGGGCTGTTTCGACTTCATCCTTGGCGTCGACTTTTTGCGGACACTCGGTCCCATCCTTTGGGACTTCGACGCCCTGACGATGACCTTCTGGCGCATGGCCCGCCGTATCCGGTGGGAGGGCATTGGAGGCACCCCGGCGTCGCCCCCACTCCAGCTAGCCGCGGCTACCACGGAGGTCGAGCATCCGTTGCTGGATCACCTCCTGCAGCAGCACGATGATCTTTTTGATGAACCCCGGGGCCTTCCGCCGGCCCGGGTCTACGACCACCGTATTCATCTCCTGCCGGGCTCGGCTCCGGTGGCAGTACGGCCCTATCGGCACCCTCAGTTGCAGAAGGACGAGTTGGAGCGGCAGTGCGCACTCATGTTTGCCGCGGGCATTATCCGGATATCGACATCACCCTTTACGGCACCGGTCCTCCTCGTTCGCAAGTCGGACGGCACTTGGCGCTTCTGCATCGACTACCGTGCCCTTAATGCTCTCACACTCAAGGATAAGTTTCCTATTCCGGTGGTCGATGAACTACTGGATGAGCTACATGGGGCGCGCTTCTTCACCAAGCTGGACCTCCGGTCGGGGTATCATCAGGTGCGCATGCATCCCGACGACATCACCAAGACGGCGTTCCGGACTCATCAAGGCCACTTCGAGTTCTTGGTGATGCCCTTTGGCCTCTCCAACGCCCCGGCGACATTCCAGGCCTTGATGAATGATGTCCTCCGGCCCTACTTACGTTGGTTTGTGCTCGTTTTCTTTGATGACATTCTTATCTACAACGCCTCTTGGGCAGAGCACCTCCAGCATGTGGCCATCATCTTCAACGAGCTTCGGGCGCATCATCTTCATCTTAAGCGCTCGAAGTGCTCGTTCGGGACACCTTCGGTCGCTTACCTCGGCCACGTCATCTCGGCCGAGGGTGTGGCCATGGACGCCGATAAGGTGGCGGACGTCGCCGCTTGGCCGATCCCGCAGTCTCCGCGGGCTCTTCGCGGGTTTCTTGGCCTTGCGGGGTACTACCGGAAGTTCATCCGGCTCATCGCGGCCCCACTCACGCGCCTACTCTGTCGCGACGCCTTCTCTTGGGATGAGGAGGCCACGTCCGCATTCGAGGCCCTCAAGGGGGCCCTTACGACGGGACCCGTACTACAGATGCCGGATTTCGACCTCCCCTTCACCGTCGACTGCGACGCCTCCGGTGCGGGGTTTGGTGCGGTCCTGCATCAGGGCGATGGACCCCTCGCCTTTTTCAGTCGTCCCTTTGTTGCACGCCATCTTAAGTTGGCGGCATATGAGCGTGAGCTCATTGGGTTGGTGCAGGCAGTACGCCACTGGCGGCCCTATCTTTGGGGTCGCTCCTTCCGGATCCGCATGGACCACTATAGCCTCAAGTTCATGCTGGATCAGAGGCTCTCGACGGTCCCTCAGGCACCAGTGGATCAAGAAAACTCTTTGGCTTTGATTTCACCGTCAGTACCGGCCGGGTCGCCTTAACACCGCCGACGCTTCCTCCCGGCGTGACGCCGATGTGGACGACGGGGCGGCAGAGGGGACGGCCTTCTGCATCATCACCGGGCCCTCGTTCGCCCTCTACACCGACATCCGCCGCGCGACCGCGACCGCGGACGACGCCCTCCTCTTGCAGCAACAGCTGGCGGCGAGCGAGCTGGAGGAGTCGTGGCGACTAGCCGACGGCCTGCTTCTCCATGGGCGCCGCATCTTTGTCCCGGCGCACGACGATCTTCATCAGCAGGTGCTGCGTCTCGCCCACGCGGCGGGCCATGAGGGAGTGCAGAAGACGCTCCATCGTCTCCGTGCCGACTTCTACATTCCAGGTGATCGTGCCCTGGTCCGTGATTGGGTACGGTCTTGTGTGACGTGCCAACGCAACAAAACGGAGACGCTGCGACCCGCTGGCATGCTTCAGCCTTTGGAGGTTCCATCTCAGGTTTGGGCAGACATCTCCATGGATTTCATCGAGGGCCTTCCCAAAGTGGGCGGCAAATCCGTCATTCTCACAGTGGTCGACCGCTTCTCCAAGTATGCTCATTTCATCGCCCTTGGCCACCCATATTCAGCGGCATCTGTCGCCCGGGCCTTCTTCGATGGCATTGTCCGTCTCCACGGATTTCCTTCTTCGATCGTCAGTGATCGGGATCCTGTGTTCATGGGCCATGTATGGCGCGACCTTCTTCGGCTAGCGAGCGTGAAGCTCCGCCTGAGCACTGCCTTCCACCCTCAGACGGACGGCCAGTCTGAGATAGTTAACAAGGTGATTGCCATGTATTTGCGTTGTGTTACAGGTGATCGCCCTCGCGCATGGGTGGACTGGCTCTCGTGGGCGGAGTACTGCTACAACACCTCTTTTCACTCCGCCCTTCGTGCTACGCCCTTTGAGATGGTTTTTGGTCGGCCGCCCCCGCCGATCCTGCCGGTGGATGCGGCCTCGGCACGGACCGAGGCGGCCGGGGCTCATCTAAGGAGCCGTGATGAGATGCTCGCGGAGGTCCAGCAACGACTTCTCCAGGCCCAGCAGTTGGCCAAACGATACTATGATGGCCACCATCGCGAGGCGGAGTTCGCGGTGGGAGATGGGGTGTGGCTGCGTCTACTTCACCGTTCTACGCAGTCGTTGGACCCAAGCGCGCGGAAGAAGCTCGGTCCTCGTTATGCCGGTCCCTTTGCTATCCTGGAACGCATTGGGAAAGTGGCGTACCGTCTTCAGCTTCCGGCCGGCGCGCGCATTCATGATGTCTTCCATGTGGGGCTGCTCAAGCCATTCCGCGGTGATCCACCCGCGGCACGCCGGCCCTACCGCCGGCCTCGGACGGACGTCTCCTTCCTGCACCGGAGAAGGCGCTCAAGGCCCAGCTGCGCCGAGGCTCCTGGTACGTGTTGATTCGGTGGGCTGGACTACCAGAGGAGGACGCTACTTGGGAGCAGCGCGAGGAGTTCCACCAGCACTACCCCGACTTTCAGCTCGAGGACGAGCTGTTTGCGCAGGCGGGGAGAGATGTTATGACCGGCCAGGTCTATGGCCGCCGTAGGCCCACTGGGCAGGCTTAGGCCCAAGTTATCTTAGGTTTATTTTCAGATTATGGTTATATATACAAGTTGAAAGACTATTTTGAGAATTAAGCAATAAGACTATTCTATTGCCCGGCTCCCAGAGGAGCCGGAACCCTAAACCCTAGCCTCCTCCTCCTCCTTGCGCCGCCGCCCCAACCGCAAGGACGGCGCCTCGCCGCCGGCCGCCGCGCTCCAGCCCTCGCCAACCTCCCTCCTTCCCGTATAGTCTATGCCCTAGGCAGGGCAAAACCCTAACTCCTAACAGTAAGTATGCAAGGACATGTGATCACTTATACTAGGTGCTGAAACTGTAGTGAGGTGAATGAGATGCAACATCTGTACACAGAGATAACTAGGGATGGCAGATGATCTACTGGTTATGCACTCGGATCCACCACCAGTGTAAAGTGAAGTAGAGAGGAACGAATTAGACACATTGGCTCTGTTCAAGCGGGAGCAAGTCTGAGATGGGAACCTTGGAGACGACGTGCGAAGTGGTATACAGGGTCGGTATCTAACACTAGTCCTACTCAGGCTCATATACATGCACGTGTTCACCTAGGTGATTGCTCCGTATACGATCCGGATACGGCGACTACGTCGGATTTACTTCCAACATAGAGCAGCAGCTCAAGGAGCTCGCGCGTGGCGGAGGAGTGCTGAAGGACGTCCACACGTGCACGGAGGATCCCATTGCCGGTTGGGCGACCACGCCGCAGAGGAGGCCAAGATCTGGCGCCTGTGTCTCCCTCCGTCGGTTACCATGCTGGCACCCGTGTTGGATCTGGCGCAGGGAGGCAGGTCCGAGCACGCCAAGGCCGTCTCCATGCTCGCCGTCGTGGTGGAGGCCACCTGCACCGGAGACCGTCGTGGTGGAGGCAACGATTAGGACAAGAGGAGCTGAGGTGCCGACAGAGACCTCCCGGTGCAGCCACCTCGTCCTTGACCTCCGGCCACGGATCTCTACGTTGCGGATGGATCGATGTGTGGCCGGCCGTGTGGAGAGGGATGTGGCAGTGCTCTCTCGCCGGGATCTAGGAGAAGGGAATAGGATCGGGGAGAGTACTAATTTCGTACACCAACCATGACAGCGCACCCGTACCGCCCATGTACACTCTCCGTATCATGAGCTAGGCCCATCATCTGACACCTTGTATTCCTCACCGTATTTCAACCCGAACCAGATCTCCACGCTCGGTGGGCAAAAACGACAAATTTAACATGTGGACAAAAAGATTTCACAAAATAAACTGTTGACGAAAAATTTTCATTCGGCTGACACTTTTGTGTAGCGCCTGACATCTAGGCGTTACACTACACTATGCAGCGCATGACTGACAGGCGCTACATGCCTAACCACCGTTGCACTCCGGGCTACCTAAAAATTGCTAAGTTGGTGTGCAACATCTGAGAGCTAGGCGTTACACTATACAGTGTAGCGCCTAGTGTCTAGGTAAGTGCGATGGTAACAACAAGTGCATGTTTTTCTCTTGTACTACAAAATCAAGCACCGTGTTGTGATCACTTTGATTGATGGAGCGATGTGGCGCTTGTCAGTTAGGCGCTGTACAGTGTAGTGTGACGCTTAAATGTCGGGCGCTACACAAAAGAGTCAGCCGGATGAAAAGTTTTCGTCAACGGTTCATTTTGTGAAATATTTTTGTCCACAGGTTAAATTTGTCGTTTTTGCCCGTTCCTGAGGCCAAATCCACCGCACGACCCCAAACCGACATCCATTTTGCCCGGATTCTATCCATTTGGGTAGGGCAATGGAGTCGTGTCCGGGCCTGGGATGCGGTGCCGTGCGTCCAACGCACGGATGCATCCTTTGGCTCCATCCTATCCGCCTTCATTTTCAAACACCAATTTTTGAAATACCAAGCCCTAGTTCACGCCGGCAACAGAGTCAACGGCCTACACGTCTTCGCCGGCAACACAGCCAGCCTTCAAAATGAATAGTTTTGTCGCCAGCAACAGAGCCAGCGGCCGGCAACACAGCCAGCCTCCAAAATGAATGTGTTTCTCGCCGGCACATAGCCAGCGGCCCAGCGGCCGGCACCCATGCCAGCCTCCAAAAAAAAGAACGGCTACAGCCGATCAGACGACCTAGTTCAGGCCGTCGGCATCGAACATCTCCTTCTGCCTGGCCTCGAACCAGCTCCTCGTCTTCTCGCTCATCTTGGTCAAGACCACGCTCATGATTGCAAGGCCCACCTGATTTGTTTTGGTTGCGGCATTGGTGGCCTCGATGTCGAGCTGCCTCTGCCTGACCGTGACCTTGGCGGCCTCGATGTGGAGCTTCCTTTGCCGGGACGCCTCCTCCATGTCGATCTTCCTCTTCTTGGCCGCCTCCTCCATCTCAAGCTTCTTTCTTTGAAACTCTAGGTATTGCTTCATTTGGTCGTCCTTGCTTTGTCGCTTCTTCTCGTCCCTCGCATCCTTTTGAGACATCATGCCATGCAAAGTCTCATGCAAGGCCATGGATGACGCATCACGTATGTCGTCTACCTTGGATTTGGTCTTGCCCCTCGGACTCTTCAAAGCCTCACCATCTCCACCTCCGGCCAACGTGGTCGTCTTCTTGCCTCCCTTCCTTTGAAGTTCATGGTATTGATCCTTGAACTTAGGGCAATTGTTAATGATCGTCCAACAATGCATAAGAATGAATGGCTTGTCATTGTGTTGGGCCTTCAATGCTTCCAAAGATTGAAATGCCTACACCACATGATCAACAACAATTGAACATGCAAACATATACAAGGCCGAAGTCTCATGGCCGTAGCAACGAAAGGACTAGGATGAGGAGAGCATACCATGTCCCCAATGCCGAGATCACTCACGGGCCGTGCTTCAACGCTCTCAAGTGCGGCACAATGCTTGTTGCACTCTTGTTAGATGAACAACCACCTCTTTTGAATCAAGGTGATGCCACGGTTGCTCGTAATTTGGTAGGTCTCAAACATCTTCCTTTCATGGAATGTTTTGTGGTCTATCGTCCAAAAATCAAGGCTCTTTTGTTGCGCGCTAATACGTCTCCAACGTATCTATAATTTATGAAGTATTCATGCTATTATATTATCCATCATAGATGTTTTATATGCATTTATATGCTATTTTATATGATTTTTGTGACTAACCTATTAACCTAGAGCCCAGTGTCAGTTTATGTTTTTTTCCTTGTTTTTGAGTTCTACAGAAAAGGAATACCAAACGGAGTCCAATTGACATGCCAATTTTTGATGATTTTTTATGGACCAAAAGAAGCCCCTGGAGTAAAAGAGTTGGGCCAGAAGAGTCCCGGGCTGTCCACGAGGGTGGGGGCGCGCCCACCCCCCTGGGTGTGGGCCCCTATCTTGTGGACGATTCGGAGACCCCCCCTGACGTGAGACCGACGCCGAAAATTACTATAAATACAAAACCCCCCAGAAAATAACCTAGATCAGAAGTTCCGCCGCCGCAAGTCTACTGTATCCACGAGAAATCAATCTAGGCCCTCTCTGGCACCCTGCCGGAGGGGGCCATCATCACCGGAGACCATGGAGGAGGATCCCGGAGGGGCCATCATCGCCATGAAGGCCAAGGACCAGAGGGAGAACCTCTCCCCATCCAGGGGGAGGCCTTGTAGGAGGAAGCACAAGGGTGAGGACCTCTCCTCCTCTCTCTCGGTGGCGCCGGAGTGCCATCGGGAGGGGAATCATCGTCGCGGTGATCGTCTTCATCAACATCATCATCATCATCATCACACTACTAGAAAAAGGCCTACTAATGGTGCACCGGTTTTGCCTACTAATGGCGCACTACCGGTGCGCCATTACTAGCACGCCATTAGTATTTTTTACTAATGGCGCACCACTGGTGCGCCATTAGTATAGCCCACTGGTGCGCCATTAGTATCTGGTATACTAATGGCGCACTTCTATGGCGCACCACATAGAAGTGCGCCATTACTAACATTTTTTTTTCAAATTTTTTTTAATTTTTTTTTTCATTTTTTTAAATTTTTTCTTAATCTCAGTTCACTATGGCTTAATCTCGGGTCAATATGCTTAATCTCAGGTCAAATCGCACTCCGTGGTCAAACTTCTCGAAAGGTCACCCATCCTCACACTACTCCAGCCCAAGCACGCTTAACTTCAGAGTTCTATCCAACCCCAGCAACAGCTCACTTCACAGGCACTTGTTGATATATCTAGCATATCAATCCTGTTATACCTTGTTGATGTCTAGGACTTTGTTCATGTTCATGACTATGATGAAATTTTGAAAAATATTTCAAACTTCCCGATCATATTACGTATCAGTTTTTGAAAAAAATTCAAAACCAATTTTTTTTTCTGTGGATGTGGTGCGCCCCTAGTAAGTTTGAAATTTTTTGAATTTTTTTGCCGCTAGATCTTGAAAGCCCCGTAACTTTTTTCTGTTAGGTTTTTGGGGATTTTGAAAATGTTTAACGGGGTGCATTCGGTGTTGGGGCAAGTTAGTAATGGCGCACCGTGGGGTGGTGCGCCATTACTAGTTTAACTAGTAATGGCGCACCACACCCACGGTGCGCCATTATTAGTTTTGAAAAAAATAAAAAATTGATATTTTTTGATTTTTTAAAAACTTAGTAATGGCGCACCAGTGGAAAGTGCGCCATTACTAGTTAAAACTAGTAATGGCGCACCGAGACATGGTGCGCCATTAGTAACAATTTTTTTTTAATTTTTTTTTTACTTTTTTTTTCAAAACTACTAATGGCGCACGACGGATGTGGTGCGCCATTACTATGTCAATTAGTAATGGCGCACTATGCAATGGTGCGCCATTAGTAACAATTTTTTTTAATATTTTTTTTCAAAACTACTAATGGCGCACCTATTACTAATGGCGCAACGAGACATGGTGCGCCATTAGAATATAGTAATGGCGCACCACATCACAGGTGCGCCATTAGTGGCCATTCCATCTATAGCCCTTTTTGTAGTAGTGCTCATCACCATCCTCATCTCTTTTACGCGGTCTACTCTCCCACACCCCGCTGTAATCCCTACTTGAACATGGTGCTTTATGCCACATATTATGATCCAATGATTTGTTGCCATCCTATGATGTTTTGAGTAGATATCTTTTGTCTTTGGGTTGATTAATGATCTAGATTGGTACGAGTTGTATGTTTTATTTTGGTGTTGTCCTATTGTGCCCTCCGTGTCGCGCAAGCGTGAGGGATTCCCGTTGTAGGGTGTTGCAATACGTTCATGATTCTCTTATAGTGGGTTGCTTGAGTGACAGAAGCATAAACCCGAGTAAAGGGGTTGTGGCGTATGGGATAAAGGGGACTTGATGCTTTAATGCTATGGTTGGGTTTTACCTTAATGATATTTAGTAGTTGTGGATGCTTGCTAGAGTTCCAACCATAAGTGCATATGATCCAAGAAGAGAAAGTATGTTAGCTTATGCCTCTCCCTCATATGAAATTGCAATGACGACTACCGGTCTTGTTAACAATTGCCTAGGATAATTCCGCACACCGATGCATCATTATTCCACACTCGCTATTTATAATATTTAGTAACATATTCCAACTTTATGATAATAGCACCTACTTTTATATTTTAGCTCTCCGATATCATGCAAAGTTATCCTCTTCATACCCACAATGTAGTTTTATTTCTCGTATCTAGTTGGAAGCAAACGTTCGGTGTAAATAGAGTCGTATCAGTGTCAGATAGGACTTGAGAGAATATTGATCTTACCTTTAGCTCCTTGTGGGTTTGACACTCCATACTTATCACTTCCACCTTTGGGAATTGCTACGATGATTCCCTGCACTTGGGGATTATCAAGCTCTTTTCTGGCGCCGTTGCCGGGGAGCAATAGTGTGGGGTTGATATTCTCGTATGTGCTGGTTTGCTTTCTTCACTAAGTAGATTTTGTTTTTCCTTTTTGTTTCTGTTTAGTTGTGGGTGAAACATACAAAAAAAATAAAGAATGAAAATACAATTTGTTTTACTTGCCTCTCATGCCTAAAAAAAGTTTTTTCAAAAAGAGAAGTGATTGGGAAGTTATGCATTGAAGAAGTGAGGGTCGACCTTGAGCACTTGTGTTCATGCTCATGGAAACAATGTAGAATTTTTCATGGAAGTTTTTCTGTAAATAATTATCCCCTTTTTATATATACATTGTATTATAAAAATAATGTGCCAAGCTTTGGTTTTAGGATGATTAGATTGCTTGTTTACCATGTGCAGAACAAAAACAGAAACTTTGGATGTAGCGCGTGATTTTGCTTTTTTTTACTGGAAGGTCAAATGGGTCTGAAACTTTTTTCTCATTACTTCTGTACAAAGTTTTCAAATTTTCATATTTATTTCATAATTGTTGGAGTTACAGAAGTTTACTAAACTTCAAGATTACTACAGACTATCCTGTTTTTGACAGATTCTGTTTTTCGCGTGTTGTTTGCTTATTTTGATGAATCTATGGCTAGTATCGGGGGGTATGAACCATAGAGAAGTTGGAATACAGTAGGTTTAACACCAATATAAATAAAGAATGAGTTCATTACAGTACCTTAAAGTGGTAGTTTGCTTTATTACACTAACGGATCTCATAAAGTTTTTGTTAAAGTTTTGTGTGGATGACGTGTTCGAAGATCGAGGAGCTACCAATATGAGAAGAATAAAGAGAGAGAAGAGTTCAAGATTGGGGATGCCCAAGGCACCCCAAGTAAATATTTCAAAGGATACTCAAGCATCTAAGCTTGGGGATGCTCCGGTTGGCATCCCATCTTTCTTCTTCAACAAATATCGATATACCTCGGTTTTTGTTTTGTTCACATGATTTGTGTCCTTTGTGTTTTTGTGTTTTTTATTTAAGAACAATGCTAGTATGAGTTAGCCCTTCATTGATTTATAGAATACTTCATGTGCTTCACTTATATCTTTTAAGTATGATCTTATAGAATTGCTCTTTGTGCTTCACTTAAATGTTTTGAGTATGGTTTTATAGAATGCTTCGTGTGCTTCACTTACATATTTTGAGCTTGGATATTGGTTATTCTATATTAATTGTAGAATGCTCCATGAACTTCACATATTTTGAGCTTGGATATCGATTACCGGGGAGCAAAAATCGCCTGACCTAGCTATTGATCAAATATTTCTCCAGTTAAGCCGCCACCAGGTCTCGCCTTTATATACACAGGTCAAGGCCAAGGGCTTACAAGAGTCCAAGCCGGACCACACAACCTGACCAACTTGGTTTCTAAGTCACCTTTCCTGACTAGGCAAGTCACAATATGGCGGCTCACACCTCCGGCTCTTGGGCCTTCAACAAGCCCGCCTCTTAAGCTGACAAGGACATGTAACTAGGGTAGGGTCCTAGGCCTGACCTAGACACCCCACCCAAGGACACTGACCTATAGTCAAAGGCACTCAAGGACCAACAGAGAATACCGACTAGAATCATCCTGAAGTGCAATCCACTTGATAGAAGGTCCCACACGGATACCCCAATTCCACTCGACCACAAACCACTCGCTGTATGGAAGATCTAAAGGCATCCCAGGATGGCAACGGTCAGGCGTTCACGCTGTAGTCTTAATGAACATTTATGGCTGGTGTTACCAGTAACACCCATCTTAACTCAAATTGAATCCTGTGTAACGGAGGTCAGAGAGGGTCCTGGTGCACTCTATATAAGCCACTCTCCTCCTCTGGCACAAGGGTTTGCACCCCCTGTAACACCCACGTATATTCAGTCGACACAGCCTCAGGGCACCAAGACGTAGGGCTTTTACTTCCTCCGAGAAGGGCCTGAACTTGTAATCTTGCGTGTATAACCTCACCGTAGCTAGGACCTTGCCTCCTCATACGTACCCCTATTCTTATTGTCATACTTACTCCCACGACAGTTGGCGCCCACCGTGGGGCAGGTGTCTAAGAAACTTCCGGTGAGGTTGCATTTTCCTCTCTCCGACAACATGGTTCCAATGGTGGTTTGTTGTTGGGCCACGAGATCCGTCTCGGTGCGCTCGTTTACATCGCCGACGACTACGCCTGGCTTCATGAAGCTCCCCTCGATGTCGAAGCCCTCCCCGTCCGCGGGGCAACGCACTTCCGTGCGAGTGCTTGCGGAGTCCTTCTTCGACAGCCACCGATTCAGTATCAGTCGGTCTTGGTGACATCATCGCTCCCCGTTCGCCATCGCAAGTGGTCCGACTGTTCGCGGCTCCAGGGTGGGTTAAGAATGCGGTGGCTTGCCAGTCAACCACCCCCAAGTCGCGGCGACTGAGCCTGATGAATCTCTTTATGGTTTGTTCGATCTGCTGGCTGGTCACTCGGATTCCCTCTCTGAGTGTGAAAGCAATTACCCAGCGGCAGAAGTTCTCGTGGTCACTTCCCAGCACAGCCCGCCCGGATTTCACCGCAACGTTGGTGACGACGGCGGTGCTGGCCCGTCTTAAGGGTATGAGGAGTACGTTCTCGAGGCCCTCAACACAGAGCAGAGGGAGGAGTTGCAGCGACACAACGTTCAGGCGCTCTAGACCCCTATCATTTGGGAGACCCCCGAGGCTCGCGCCTTGGAGGGTGCGCGCTTGGCCCGCTTGGCTGAGTGTACGCGTCTGGACAATCTGCAGAAGGCACTCGAGGAGCGGGCTCGTCAGCGGATTCCCGAATCCAGTCGACGACCCAGACGGTTGTTTCCGACTGAAACTCAGGTATATCGAACTCCGATTCAAAATGTTGCAGTAGCAGCACGCATAGTAGAGTTAATTCAGCCGACGCGTTCAGAAGCTGGTAGAGGTTTAGAGCAGATCCGTGCATTGCTTAAGGCTGATGGGGAACAAAATTCTGTTGTTTCGCAGTCGCGCAATAGAATTCATAGCAGGTCAGTGGTTGCAGACACAGTTTAGTCGGCATATAGTCCATGGTTACCCAGGCGTTGGGAAGATCGTGGTCCCCTCCAGGACCAGGACCTGGAGCGGGGCCATAGACAGTTTGATCGTCAAGGTTCCCGTGATGACCACCTTCAAGTGCTTACGCCCCCTTCAAGGGGCGGATCGTACGCACCCCGGCGCTATGATGATAGACACCCGTATGGTGACGAGCGGAGAGCCCCGGTCGACCCAAGAGAGCCGAGATTTGATGCGAGATCACTTCTTGTGCAAGGTTTGGTCGACATAGGTCGAGCCAACGGAGAAGGGAGGGGCAGAGATCGTCCACTAGGAACAGAGATTTCATTTTGGGGCCTGAATGTTTCAGTATGGCCATCCGATCAGCTGAGATCCCTCCCAACTTCAGGTTGTCAGCATGCGTGACCAAGTTCACCAGTGAATCGAAGCTTGATACCTGGCTGGAGGACTACCAAGTGGCTGTGCAGATCGGTGGTGGTAATGATGATGTGGCTATGAAGCACCTCCCCCTGATGCTTGAGGGATCGTGCAGAGCTTGGTTGACTCAATTAGCACCCGGGAGTATTTTCTGCTGGGATGATTTGACTCGAGTGTTCATCAAAACATTCGAGCGCACTTGCAAGCGCCCTGTTGGGCTGACTGAATCGTAACACTATGTTCAGAAACCGAATGATACTTTGCTAGATTTCATCCACAGATGGACCACCCTTCATCACATGGTGGAAAACATGTCAGATCACCAAGCGGTTTGTGCCTTCAAAGAGGGCGTCAAGTACAGAGAGCTTACCCTGAAGTTCGGTCGATCCGGAGATATGACTCTGACCCGAATGATGGAGATAGACACTTGGTACGCGAATGGTGAAGAGGAGGACCGACTCCGTCACGGCAAAGGGAAAATAGTCGTCCAGGACTCCAGGGACAGGAATTCCAGTCGGAAGCAGAAACGTAAGGCTGAACCTATAGGGCCTGCTGAAGCTGCAGTCCTGAATGCAGGAGGTGGAAAGTTCAAAGGAAATCCGAAACCGCAGTGGAAACCTAAGAAGGTGAAAATCCGTTAGGACAGGACGTCCTGGATTTACCGTGTTACATACACACGAAAAAAGATGAGGAGGGAAACCTGATTCAACCTAAGCATACCACTCAGCAGTGTCGTCTTCTGATTCAGAACTTCCGAGAGATTCAGTCTAATGAGAAAGAGTCTGATAAAGAAGATGAAAAAGAGGAAGAGGAGGTTTACCCCCAGGTTAATGCTACCTTGATGATTTTTGTTGATGTTGAATGAAAAAGTCGACTCAAAGTCATTAACAGAGAAGTGAATATGGTTGCTCCGGCAACACCGACGTATTTGGAGTGGTCGAAGACTCCTATTACATTCGACCAGTCTGATCACCCGGCACACGTTGCTACCCCTGCGCGGCAAGCGCTGGTGGTCGACCCAGTCATTGGGGGTACCCGACTGACCAAGGTCCTTATGGATGGCGGAAGTGGGTTGAATATTCTATATGCTGAGACCCTAGAAGGGATGGGTATTTCGATGTCCAAGCTCAATGAAAGCAACATGCAGTTCCATGGCGTCATTCCTGGGAAAAAGGCAAAGTCACTCGGGCAGATTACTCTTGATGTGGTTTTCGGTGATTCCAAAAAACCTCAAGGAAAAGTTGACATTTGAAGTAGTGGATTTCCAGAGTGCTTATCACGCCATTCTGGGCAGGCCTGCGTATGCTCATTTCATGGCTCGGCCATGTTATCTATATCTCAAGTTGAAGATGTCTGGTCCCAAATGTGTGATCACAGTTACAGGAAATAAACAAAGAGCAGAAGAGTGCCTTCAGAAGGGTTGCAAGACTGCAGATGAACAAATGGCAGCCGTGGAGATGCAGGAGTACCAAAAAACCACAGATCCGAGTGATTTGTTGCGGTCCAAGAAGCCTGCTTCAGAATCTGAATTTCAGTCGGCTGGAGAGACCAAGCCTGTTCACATTCACCCGGAAGACCCTAATGCAGCTCCAACTCACATATCAACGACACTCGACAGCAAATAGGAAGTCGCCCTCATCCATTTCCTCTGTGAGAACTGGGACATCTTCGCATGGAAACCTTCTGACATGCCAGGTGTACCCAGGGGGCTGGCTGAGCACCGTTTGCATGTCGACCCAACAGCAAAACCAGTGAAAGAGCATCTTCAATGGTCTGCCATTGAGAAGAGAAAGGCGATTCGTGAGGAGGTGGCTCGGCTCCTGGCTGCTGAGTTCATCCGCGAGATCTACCACTTCGAGTGGCTCGCCAAAATCGTCATGGTCCCTAAGAAATATGATTCACTTCGTATGTGTATTGATTTCAAGCATATCAATCGGGCCCTGCCCAAAAGATCATTTTCCTCTCCCCCGCATCGATCAGATAGTTGACTCGATGATGGTGTGTGGGCGTTTGTCCTTCTTGGATGTGTATTCCGGGTACCATCAGATCCATCTATATGGACTTGACGAAATACAAAAAGCCTTCATCACCCCATTCGGGTGCTTTTGCTATGTTACCATGCCTTTTGCTCGGAAGAATGCTGGAGCCACGTTCATGCGTATGATACAGAAGTGCCTGCTCACTCAAATCAGTCAGAACATGGAAGCATACATGGATGATATCATGGTCAAGTCACGCAAGAGTTCCGACCTGCTGACTGACCTCGCTGAAACCTTTGCCAACTTGAGAAGATATGACATTAAGCTGAATCCATCCAAATGCACATTCGGAGTTCCAGGGGGGAAGTTGCTCGGTTTTCTTGTTTCTGAACGAGGGATCGACGCAAAGCCAGAAAAGATTGGAGCAATCGTCCGAATGAAACGCCCTGTGTGCATACATGATGTTCAGAAGCTTACGGGTTGTTGGCTGCTCTCAGTCGATTCATTTCTCGCCTCGGTGAAAGGGCATTGCCTCTTTACCGACTGATGAAAAAGTCTGATATATTCGAGTGGTCTCCTGAAGCTGAAGCAACATTTGTAGAGCTCAAAGCCCTGCTTTCCACCTAGTCGGTGCTTGCCCCTCGAATCATCAAGGAGCCTCTATTGTTATATATTGCAGCCACTGGACAGGTTGTCAGTACGGTGCTCACAGTCGAGCGAGAAGAGGAAGGCAAAGCCTATAAAGTTCAGCGCCCAGTGTATTACATTTCTAAAGTTTTGACTCCGTCCAAGCAAAGGTACCCGCATTACCAGAAGCTTGTCTATGGAATCTATATGAAAACGAAGAAAGTTGCACACTACTTCGCAGATCACTCGGTTTCAGTTGTTAGTGATGCCCCATTATCAGACATTTTGAACAGTCGAGACACAACTGGTCGAGTGGCTAAATGGGCTATTGAACTCCTTCCTCTTGATATCAAGTTCAAAGCAAAGAAGGCTATTAAGTCTCAGGCAATTGCAGATTTCCTAGCCTAGTGGATTGAACAACAACAACCGACTCAAGTCCACTTGGAACACTGGACCATGTTCTTTGACGGATCCTAGATGTTGAATGGTTCTGGTGCTGGAGTGGTTTTGGTATGCCTGAGAGGTGACAAAGCTCAGTTATGTATTACAGATCCACTTTGATTATTCCAACAATGAAGCCGAGTACGAAGCACTTTTATACGGGTTGCGTATGGCCATTTCACTCGGCGTCCGTCGCCTAATGGTCTACGGTGACTCGGATTTGTTAGTTAATCAAGTGATGAAAGAATGGTATATCAGGAGCCTAGCCATGACAGGATACTGCAATGCAGTGAGGAAGTTAGAAAAGAAGTTTGAAGGGTTAGAGCTCCACCACATACCCCGACTCAAGAATCAGGCCGCTGATGATCTGGCTAAAATAGGTTCCACTCGGACGCCTATTCCCAGTAATGTGTTCTTAGAGCACCTCCACACCCCGTCAGTTCAAGAAGATCCTTTTACAGAAGAGCCCCCACAACCGATAAGTTTAATTAATCTGACTGAAGTTGAGGTCCCAACAGTTGTCGACGTAATCATGGTGGTTTTGGTGATCGTCCCCGACTGGACAGTGTCATACATTGACCGACTGATCCTAAATGATATTCACTCGGGGACTTGTGGTCACCATGCGTCCTCTCAGACCATCATGGCCAAAGCATACCGAGCGGGATTCTATTGTCCGTAAGCAAACAAAATGGCTAAAGAGATAGGCGAGAAGTGTGAAGGATGCTAGTTTTACTCGAACGTGTCTCGCAAACCTGCATCGGCTTTGAAGACTATTCCACTCGTCTGGCCATTTGCCATTTGGGGACTCGACATGGTTGGGCCTTTGAGGACTGGCAGAAGCGGCTTTACCCATCTGCTCGTGGCAGTCGACAAGTTCACTAAGTGGATTGAGGCTAAGCCCATCAAGAACCTCGATTCAAGCACAACCATCACTTTCATCAGAGAGCTGATATTCAGATATGGAGTTCCGCATAGCATCATCATAGATAACGGGTCAAACTTTGAGTCCAATGAATTCAGAGCTTTCTGTGCTTCCCAAGGCACTCAGGTCGACTATGCGTCTGTAGCGCATCCGCAGTTGAATGGACAAGAAGAAAGAGCCAACGGTTTGATCTTACATGGGCTGAAAGCCCGATTGCTGCGCGACCTCAAGAATGAAGACGACGCTTGGGTGACGGAGCTACCCTCTGTTCTGTGGGGACTAAGTACGACCCCCAATCGGTCGACTGGCCGGACTCCTTTCTTTATGGTGTATGGAGCTGAAGCATTGCTTCCGAGTGACTTGCTCCACAATGCGCCCCGAGTGGAACACTTCTCAGAAGCTGAAGCCGAACAAGCATGTCAAGACGTTGTTGACCTTCTGGAAGAAGAAAGGGAGATGGCTTTGATCCGATCAACCATTTATCAGCAAGATCTTTGTCGATTCCATGAGCGAAATGTCAGAGGTCGAGCATTCCAGAAGGGAGATCTTGTGCTGTGAGTGGATCAGCAGCGCCCTCACAAGCTAGCTCCTGCCTGGGAAGGCCCCTTCATCGTCACCAAGGTACTTCACAATGATGCGTATCACCTTTACAACGTGACCAAGAGGAAGGACGAGCCGCACGCTTGGAATGCAGATCTGCTCCGTCGTTTTTATACCTAAGAACACTCGGATAGATGAGATGTAATAAGAAGTACTTTTCAGATTGTTTATCAAAGACATGACTTCCGCAGTCGCAAATTGATTGTTTTTCGCATATACTTATGTTCAAATCCCCCATTGGATGGCTTAGCCGCGAATCCGATTCGCCTAAGTTTCAAAAACACTTCGACTGAAAAGTGATCCTCTCACTCGGGGGCTTAGCTGCGATCCCCTACTCGCCTAAGTTTCAAAAAACACTCCGAGTGAAGCGCGATCCTCTCACTTGGGGGCTTAGCCACGAACCCGTTTCGCCTAAGTTTCAAAAACACTCCAGTGAAGAGCGATCCTCTCCATCGGGGGCTTAGCTACGATCTCGTACTCGCCTAAGTTTCAAAAACACTTGGAGTGAAGGGCAATCCTCTCACTCGGGAGCTTAGCCATGAACCCGTTTCACCTAAGCTTCAAAAACACTCCGTGTTAAGAGCGATCCTCTCACTCGGGGGCTTAGTTGCGATCCCGTACTCGCCTAAGTTTCAAAAAACAGTCCGAGTGAAGAGCGATCCTCTCACTCGGGGGCTTAGCCGTGAACCCGTTTCGCCTAAGTTTCAAAAACACTCCGAGTGAAGAGCGATCCTCTCACTCGGGGGCTTAGTTGTGATCTCGTACTCGCCTAAGTTTCAAAAACACTCCGAGTGAAGAGCGATCCTCTCACTCGGGAGCTTAGCCACGAACCCATTTCACCTAAGCTTCAAAAACACTCCGAGTGAAGAGCGATCCTCTCACTCGGGGGCTTAGTTGCGATCCCGTACTCGCCTAAGTTTGAAAAACACTCTGAGTGAAGAGCTATCCTCTCACTCGGGGGCTTAGCTGTGATCCCGTACTCGCCAAAGTTAAAAGCACCTCTAGGCACGCTCTGAGCTGCATCACAAGTACAACGTCGACTCCATGCCTTGAGCTGTACCACAAGTACAACATTGGAATGCACTTTGAGCTGTGCCACAAGTACAATGTCGACTCCATGCTCTGAGCTGCACCACAAGTACAACATTGGAATGCACTCTGAGCTGCGTCACAAGTACAACGTTGACTCCAAGTGGGGGGCAACCCTCTCACTCGGAGGGGCAGTTGTGATCCCAGATTCATTCAAACCAAGAAAATCCAAAGATCAGTGAAAACAAAGCAACTGCATTCGAACAAAGCAACCAAGTTCGGATAACAAGGTTCAACGGCACGAACTAAAGTACTCGAGCGTCAGGCTCGAAGGGGTTTTAACGGTTACAAAATCCACTCGGCATTCCGAGGCAAATTAAGTCATCAATTTTTTCACTCGTCGGGAGGCGGGCTGGCTGGCTCGACAAATGAATCCAAGTCAATGCCATATGAGATGCGAGTGGCTGCATCAATGAAGGTCTCCATGAAGGACTGGAATTGAAGCTTCTTGTTGTTAGCTACATGCAGATCCTTCAGCTTCTCTTCCTTGACATCCCTACAGTGAACGCGAACGAGGGATAAAGCCACATCAGCACCTTAGTGCGCAGCCGACTACTTCCACGCCTGCACTCGGTCGGGGATGCTGTTGAGTCGAGTCATCAGCGACTCGAGGTCATTTTGTTGCACAACCTATGGCCAGAGTTCCTTGTCGAGCCGAGACATCGCGCTTTTCATGCCGGCGATGTAGTCCAAGACATTTGCAAGTCGAGCCTCTAGTCGTAGCACATTCATAGCAGTTAATCTTTGACATGGGAGTTGATGGGATCCAGTCCAGTCTCGATCCGCCCAATTTCCTCCTTGAAGTTATGGCAGAACTCTGCAGGCATGGAAAGTCGTTAGTGAATCGACAGCAACATGGCATGTTAGTTTTTAGTCGACCGAAGGGAAATACCTTCAAGCTTCAGGAAGATCTTTGAGCAAGATCACTTAGATAAGCTTCTAGTTCATCCCTCTTCTTGGTCAGAGCCGCTTGTTCATCCTTCAGTTGCACGGTTTCCTTCTTTGCTTCGTCGACAACACTCTTCAACTTGGTGTTCTCATCTTCCAATTTTCCAACTAAAGCCAGCTTCCGGTCGGCAGGTTCAATCTTCTCACGAGCATTCCTCTAGGCCGCAGCAAGGTCAAGATCCTTTTGCTCCAGGGCCTGCTTCATTTTGTCTAAAGAAATAACATTCTTCATACGTGCTTGGAGTTGACGATTTTCACTACGCACATCTGTTCGAGTGAAATCACTCGGTTCAAAGGACAGAAAGAGAAAATGACAGGGCATGCAGTTAGCGAGCGGTTACCTCCCATGATGGCTACTTCCTCCTAAGCTTTCTTCAAGCTCTCCTTGGCATGTTCCAGCTCGAGCTTAAGACTGGTCTTCTCCTGCTCCACGGTGGCATATTGGGCCCCAAGCTCGCAAGATTTCTACAAAACAACAGTTGAACAAGTCCGTTGATAGTTACCTCCGAGTGGAAAGATACAAGAGTCAAGTTCACAGCAAAAGAGTTCTAAGACTGCTGCCGAATCAAATATCCAATAGCAGTTTCGGGGACTACACCCAGTGGGTGCACTTAGCGTGCCCCACAGGTTTCATTTCCCACTTAGCATGGTCAGCCCAGCTCGAGTAAAAAAAACATCATTGGTTCAAAGACCACCTCCGACTGCCCACAGTCGACCGTAGTCTCGGGGACTACACCCAGTGGGTGCACTTAGCGTGCCCCCACTGGTTTCATTTCCCACTCGACAAGACCTGTCTAGGTCGAGTGGAAGTTCTACAAGCAAAAAAATTGATAAGATCCCCGCCGAATCAAACATTCGACGATGGTATCAGAGACTACGCCCAGTGGGTGCACTTAGCGTGCCCCCACTGGACCAAAAGTATTTTCACTCGACACGACCTGCTCGAGTCGAGTAAAGAAGATACACTACGGAGATCAAACACCCAGTGGGTGAACAGGCGTTAGTCGCAAAAGGCAAGTTTGATGCACGAACATCTGACGAATAATAAAGCAGCAGTTTGCAGAGAGTGTGTCTGAATAGGGCAAAAGCCAAGACAGAGAAATCAATCGGGAATTAACTTACAATTCCACTTACTTGGACATTAGCTTGAAGAGCTGAGCTGGCGTTGTATGAGGCCTTGCTGGCGTCATACACCACTTTCAGTCGCTCCATCATTTGTCCTGCCTGAATCATGGCCTCCTTGGCAGCTCCTACTTGGTCCTCTGGGATGGGGTATGCAGCAAACATACAAGATGATGGAGCAGACGTCTAGACTGGTGGAGTAGGAGCTTGAACTTGCACAATGGGCTCGGGAGCTTGGGCAGTCGACGAAGAATGCCGGTCGGTCGACAAAGGAACAACAAAAGAAACAGAAGCCCATGCTGGATCGCTGACCGGCTGGATCACAGGCTCAACATACAAGTGTGGCATCCTGGACCCTGGCACCCTATTGCTCAGATTTCGACCTTTCTTCCCAATATTCTTCTATGGCTCATCGTCATCATCATCATCAGGTAGTTGAATGATATTCTCTGGTGTTGCAAAACACTCGACGATGAATTCCAGTCAGCCACAAAATCTATTAACATAACACAGATCAGTCACAAAGCCTTACCCGGTCGAGAGGTGGCCCCGTCTGCTATTTCCGCGTCGCCACGATCTTCGTCAATGTCCATGTGGATCGCAGAGCCAGAGACAACACTGAAAATTCCTGATTTCACTCGGCCAAACGAGCCAATAAGTCTACACAAGAACATAGAAAAATACATGAAAGAAGTGCTTATGTTGATGTCATGGGCACAACCACCTTGATCCTCGGCAGGGCCTTCCGGGGCTTGGGCAGAGCAACTTTGGCCTGCTTCAGAGCCTTTTCAGTCGGTTCAGGAGTTAAGGTGCGAGTGCGCTTGGGAACTTTGGCACTCAATGCGGCAGCCTTGCCCTGTTCCCCTATAGGATCTTGCTGTTGTTTGGATCGACGCTCGGAACGAGGTGGAGAGTCGACTTCCTTGCCGCCACTGCTCGAGTCCTCGCTCTCCTCTTCACTATCTTCGGCATCTTCATCGTCACTGTATTCACTCTCGCTGTCGATTCACTCCTAAAACTCCTCTCCGTTGGGCATTGAGTGGATCTTGGGGAAGACCTACAAAAAGCAAGTTGTGTACATGAGTCAGATTCATGAAGACAAAGGTAAAAAGGAAAATCACTCGGATAGGTGATTCTGACCTCTCCAAGAGCACGGGTGGCGTCGAATGGCAGAATCCTCCTGGCCCCCCTTGGGTTGTCCTTGTTACCAGTGACACTCCGGAGCCAGTTGGCCACTGTATCCTCGCTAACCTCCTCTGGGTGGGTATGAGAGGTGTCGTCAGAGCCCGAGTACATCCACATGGGATGGTCACAAGCTTGCAGAGGCTGGATCCGTCGACTGAGAAATACTTCCAGCAGGTCCACCCCCATCACTCCTCCCTTCAACAATTCAACAACAGCCGCAACCAGCATCTGCACTTCCTCTTTCTCCTCCGGGGCTACCATCACTACTAGGGAAAAGCCTATACATAGGATCTTACCGGCAGCGAGTTAATTAGAACGGAGCTACTGCTAGGTATTTTAGTAGTAGTGCCTTTACCTGTACCGCGCTACTACTAAAACTAGCTATCTCCCACCACCCACGCTCCTCTATATGATCCACACTCACACTCACACTCACTCCATTTCCCCCTCAACCCCCCGCGCCGGTCCTCCCCCGTCGGCCGTCGTCGCCTACCCGTCCTCCCTCTGCACCGCCGTCACCTCCTCCTCCTCGCTGGACTCGGTACGACCCTCCTCCTCCGTCCTCCCTCGACTCACCGCCGGCCGACCCCTCCTCGCTCCGCCCTCCCTCCTCCATCCTACTCTCTCCTCCCTCATCTAGTTGCCCCTCCTTCTCCCTCCTCCCTCCTCCATCCACAACCCCTCCTCCCTACCTCATTTTGATTTAGTAGGCTAGTTCATATGCAACATTTTGATTTAGTTCATATAATTTAGTTGATTTAGTAGGCTAGTTGATTTACTTGATTTAGAACATTTTGATTTTGTTGATTTAGTAGGCTAGTTGATTTAGTTGATTTATAGAACATTTTGATTTAGTTGATTTAGTTTGCTAGTTGATAGCTTTGAAGATTTTGCACCACCTAGCTAGATCTTAGGATTATAATTGTCCATCAAATTGCTTCTCGCGGAAGAAGAATCAAATTGCTTCTCGCGGAAGATTTGGCATTTGGCTGTTGGTTCTATTCTAGAAGGTGTTAGTAAGCTATGAAAATATAACTGAAGAAGAACCAAAAAAATCACATGCTACTGTTTTTCTTTCGTGTGAAGTGGATCATTAAGCCTTTGCTCATATTGCTTTAGGAAAATGGCGCCACCACCACCATCACCATGTCGATTGTGCAAGTCAAGGTGCACCAGCAGCCTTGCAACTGGCAAGCTATTCGGCATCTACTTCCAGCCGAGTTTTCGTCATGCGGCGGTAATAAATTATATGAAATGTATCAACTATTTTATTTTTAGTGTTGGCATAACTGCATTGTGTCATTTTGCTTTTTCTACACAGATCATCCCATGCAATGTGAGGTTGAAATTCAACAAGCTGACATGAGACACCGTGACATTTGAGGCTCCTGGGGGCGTACACTATGGAGGTCGAGAAAGGACGCAATATTTCGCAGATTGGAGGAGATGGATGGGCCCGTTTCCTCGCCCACATGCGTCTTACTGGTGGTGAGTTGATCAGCTTCTCCTTCAGAGCAGAAAGACCCAAGTTGGCTGTCATTTATATCAACCTGGTGGAAGCTGATGAAGATGACGAAGATGATGAAGATAATGAGGACCCACTCGATGAAGATGATGAGCACCCACTTCATGAAGCCATCGTAGCTCAAAGAATGAGGCTGAGCAAGGAGGAGTGTGCAACCTATGGGACATAATTCGGCCATGTGCTGACTTTGTCGGGGTGCCATTCGTGACTCGCCTGACAAGTACCATGGTCGATCGACATGATATGGTATGTTATACTTACAAATGCAAATTATCCGATGATATGCTTAGTGTAGATTCCAATGATATGTTGTGTGGAATCTAGTCGATGATATGCTTTAGTGTAGAGTTCGATCACATGCTTATTAGTGTAGAATCTAAGGAACTATTAATAGTGTAGATAATCCATATATACTTATTTGCAAGAGTATGTGTGAGGCTATTTATTAATTGATGTGTTTTCTTATTCAGAAATTTGCAAAGAGCCAATCTGTGCGTTATGGTATCGATCGCGATGAAGAAGGCTCAGCTGGACTACGCATAACCGCAAGGGGCTCCGTCACAACCTGTACTTACCATTTGGACACGGACGGTCGCACACACTTAAACTCGGTTGGGTGGAAGAGATTCCTCGATGGCAAGAATCTTCGTGTTGGACAGGCCATCCTAATTACTATCAGGAACACCAACCGCCCAGGCTTGAGGATGATGATCATCTTCGATATCATCTAGAACTACATATGTGTGTGTGGCTATATCATCTAGAACTACATATGATGATCGTCGTCGATATCATCTAGAACTACATATGATTATCGTCGTCGATATCATCTAGAACTACATATGATGATCGTGGTCGATATCACCTAGTACTACTTGAGGATGCATGTTGACTATATATGAAATTGTTATCTAGTACTCCCTTCGTTCCAAATTACTCGTCGTGGTTTGAACCACGACGAGTAATTTGGAACGGAGGGAGTACTACCTAGTACCTACAATGCTTTATGAAATTGATATCTAGTAGTACCTAGTATCTGGAAATTGCAGTTTATTGAAACCGAAATGGGGTAGGAAGCGGGGGGTGATGAAAGATATAGCAGTAGCAAGGGGCTAGGAAACCGCTACAGCTAACTAATTGTAGCGCGTTCCAGAAAAGTGCTGCTATATAGTCAACAGTAGTAGCGCGGGTGCTGACCGCGCTACTACTAACAGTTAGTTGTAGGACCATAGTAGTAGCGCGGCTCCCCGCGCTGCTGCTAGCCTCAAAACCCGCGCTACTACTAGGGTTTTCCCTAGTAGTGCATTAGCGAGCGAGGAGACTGGAGTCTTTCTAGATTGAAAGGAGGGAGGCCAGTCGACTGACCAGGAGTCGAAACATCCTTGCAGTAGAACCAGGTCGACTGCCACCCCCTAACAGATTCGGGAATAGTCGCAGGGGGAAACAACTCTTACCCCTCGTTTGGATCCCTAGCCCCCCGCACATTTGGATCACATGTGTTTTCTGGTCGACTGGGTTAGCTTTCTACACCGTCTGAGATTGACAAGTGAATATATGCTTGAAAAGACCCTAGTGCGGGTGGCAGCCCAAGAAATTTTCACACATGAAGATGAAAGCAGCAAGATACATGATTGTGTTTGGAGGGAAATGATGGATATTAGCCCCGAAGAAGTTGAAAAACCCTCGAAAGAATGGGTGCAGAGGCAAAGAAAAACCACGCTCGACGTGGGTGGTGAGGAGAACACACTCACCATCGCGCGGCTGTGGCTCGAACTCCTCCCCTGGCAATCTCCACGACCCGGGTTTAATCAGGCCGTCATGAGCGAGGATCTCCAAGTCCTGTCGTGATACCGTCGAGCGAGTCCAGTCGCCCTGGATCCAGCTAGGCGGTGGAGCGATACATGGAGCGATCAAATTGTATCCCATCATAGGCACAGGAGTGATACGTGGCGAAAAAGGCGGGGCAGAGATCGAGGCGTCCCGGTCCGATTCGTTCCGCTTATCGCGCCACACCCCGACCGGCGCGCTTCTCTGAAATTTTGAATCCCGTAAAATTCGAAAACCGCGGAGCGGTCAATCGCGTCTAAGATTTCACGTCCTAGTCCATTCGGCGGATTACTACATTTATTCACTCGACGGCTTCAGGCCATCAGAATCGATCGAGCCAACTGAAGCAAGATTGAAGGTTCACATGCGTTTTCCAGACTTCAATGAGATGTCCCAAGAGCGTCCAACTGAGTCGGAGTCAACTTCAACCTTTTCTCCACTCGGACCTTAATCCATTCGGGGGATAATGACGAGGACATGTACCTAGGGTAGGGTCCTAGGCCTAACCTAGACACCCCACCCAAGGACACTGACCTACAGTCAAAGGCACTCAAGGACCAACAGAGAATACCGCCTGGAATCATCCCGAAGTGCAATCCACTCGACAGAAGGTCCCACTCGGATACCCCAATTCCACTCGACCACAAGTTAGTGGCTCGACCATTCGCAAAACCACTCGGTGTATGGAAGATCTAAAGGCATCCCAAGATGGCAACGGTCAGGCGTTCCCTCTGTAGTCTTAATGATCATTTATGGCTGGCGTTACCAGTAACGCCCCATCTTGACTCACATTTGAACCCTGTGTAACGAGGTCAGAGAGGGTCCTGGCGCACTCTATATAAGCCACCCTCCTCCTCTGGCACAAGGGTTCGCACCCCATGTAACATCCACGCATATTCAGTCGACACAGCCTCAGGGCACTGCGACGTAGGGCTTTTACTCCCTCCGAGAAGGGCCTGAACTCGTAAACTTGCGTGTACAACCTCACCATAGCTAAGACCTTGCCTCCTCATACGTACCCCCTATTCTTACTGTCAGACTTACTCCCACGATGTAAGCCGCCTCTTGTCTTCACGTCTCTTCAGGCCCATCTAGGCCTTTCATGCCTGAGTCGCCAATGGTGTAACCCGGCCCCTCCTAGGCGGTTCATACCTCGGGGTTATATCCCCAGTAGATGACGTGAGAGAGCTCGGTATGAAAGAGCATAGACGTCAAGAAAAATAAAGAGGTAACTACTTTTGTAGTCGGAGCTTATTTTGCAATGATACATTGGCAACTATTTTTTTATCTGAGGTTACTAAAAGAACATTATAGACGTGTCTCTTAATACAAGGTACACATTTTATAGCCATATATTATTTCTACTTTTTTTAGGGATACATTAGTGCTACTTGTTTGTGTTGACCCCGATGACCTTTTATCCTGGCTTCGCCTCAGCGTGGAAAAGAAGGAGTTCGCCCGCCAGCGTGGAAAAGAAAGAATACCATCTGGTGAACTGGAAATCCTGTTGTCTTCCAAAACAGCAGGGGGGTTTGGGGATTACAAATCTATAGATGTTTAACATTTCTTTGTTAGCTAAGTGGTTGTGGAAGTTGGACAATGAAAATGGTTTATGGCAAGGGATCATAAAATAAAAATATGTTAAAAACAAATGTTTATCTGGGATTGAGCATAGAAATGGAGACTCTTAATTATGGGCAAACATTCTTAAAGTCAAAAAATACTTATATCCTCATGTTAAGAAAAAACTAGGAGATGGGAGAAACACTAGATTTTGGGAAGATTGGTGGGTGGGAGACAAATCACTCAAGGATGTTTACCCTTCTCTGTCTTTTATCAGCTATGAGCATGGGATTTCTGTCAGGCAAGCCATTGATAAAGGGTGGGAGGGTTTTACATTTAGGAGATCTTTATTTGGAGAAACTAAACAACTTTGGGCTAGTTTGAAAGCGAGATGTGAGGAAGTGTTGAAGTATGGAGGTGATGATAAACCTATGTGGATGCTGACTACTGACAGAAAATTCTCTGTCAAATCATTATACAGACACTTGATCAGGACTGATATGGGTTTTCCCAGGAAATTCCTGTGGAAAACTAAAGTCCCTACCAAGATCAAATTCTTCTTATGGCTGCTTGCTAGGAAAAGCATTCTTACTAGAGATAATTTGTTAAGGAGAGGTTGGAAGGGTGATAAACACTGTGTGCTGTCTGGTAAAGATGAAACGATTGATCATTTATTATTTTCATGCTCTGTAGCCAGGTTGATCTGGACTCTAGTTAAGTGTGCTTTCGATTTAAAACATATTCCTAGATACCTAAATGACTGCCTTGGGAATTGGCTTAGAAATTTCCAAACTGATAACAAAAAATTGATCTGGTTGGTACCTCTCCTCTCCTATGGGCAATATGGAAATGCATAAATGATATTGTCTTTGATAGAAAAAAGATAACTGGTCCAATGGGGATAGTGAAAATAATGTGTGGTTGGATTTATGATTGGGCTATTTTGCAGAAAAGGGACCTAGAGGAAAAAACGCTGATGTTGAGGGCAAAACTCATCGAGCAAGTAGCAAGTGAAGTATACAAGGCGGCGCAAGGATGGCGTTTTGGTGTGCTTCGACTTGAGGATTAAAAGACGTCTCTTTTGGGGGGCAGATTGGAGGATGGCTTGGCGTGTTTCTTACCAGGTAGCTTGATGGTAGCTTAGTCTGCTTAGATGCCTGGTGTTGGGCAACGCCAGCAGTTTATTTTCCTTGTTATCTCCGAAAATCCATAGGAGCGCTCGTCCTCGCCTGCTCATGTTATCGTTGCACGCTCGTTTGCGTTGGGATGGGAGACTGGGCTCGTATTGAATGCCGTATATGCTGCAGCAAGCAACGCCCTAATCAATTAAGAATGCTGGTGCAGACCCACAGCACAGTACGTCCGTTCACTCACGACGTGAAAACAAACGTCTACAAATCTGTACTCACGGCCCATCAGACGGCATACGATCTGAACTTTAATATTGCTAGAAGGTGTGACTCCCAAAACGATAAAACTTAGAAGGTGTTGGGTTCGATTCTTGAGAGTGGCAATCTGGCAATTCTTTTATTTATTTTGTTTTTCACGATAACAAAGAACAATTTGTCTAATTAATACTCTCACTGATTCAAAATAAATGTCGTAGTTTTAGACTAAGCTTAGTTCAAAACTAGGACACTTATTATGGATCGAAGGGAGTATAGGATATGGATTATTATCGGAGAACAACATATTATTACTTTACCGTACATAGCTTAGAAAGTACATATTTTATGATGTAAATCCCATCTTTGCTTAAAAAAGGTATTAATCCAAATAATTTTTTTATCCACTTTTGCTTTGACTAAAAAAAATCTTGACCACACAAGTGCTACCACAGTGTGAAACTCATGTTGCAACCAAAAAGTCCTATCTGCTCCTGAGCTCAAATGAGCTCGGGGTAACAGTAAAAAAAAATGTTAAGGACTTCAAAAAATAATAAATTTCTTTTTTTTGTAAAAAAACATTGATAACTGTTTTGAGTGTCTGAATGTTTTCAAGATGTCAAGATGTACGCGAGAATGTCAAGATATTAATCCACATAAATTTTTTATCCACTTTGCTTTGACTGAAAAAAAATCTTGACCACACAAGTGCTACCACAGTGTGAAACTCATGTTGCAACCAAAAAGTCATATCTGCTCCTGAGCTCAAATGAGCTCGGGGTAACAGTAAAATCAAAAAAAAATTGTTAAGGACTTCAAAAAATACTAAAAGAAAATTTGTAAAAAAACTTTGATAACTGTTTTGAGTGTCTGAATTTTTTCAAGATGTCAAGATGTACGCGAGAATGTCAAGATATTAATCCACATAACTTTTTTTATCCACTTTCCTTTGACTGAAAAAAAATCTTGACCACACAAGTGCTACCAGTGTGAAACTCATGTTGCAACCAAAAAGTCCTATCTGCTCCTGAGCTCAAGTTTGTATGCACTTAGAATGTCAAGATGTACGCGAGAATCATTTTGTCAGAATTTTGTTACATTTCAAAATATGTTTAAACACAATTTAAAATCCAGGAGCATATGCTCCCATGTGCCAAAACGCCACTCTCGTTAGGTAGAATTTTAATACATAAACTTGCACTGGATGTACACATATATACATAAACTTGAAATTGACATAAATCGATCCTACAACTTGTGTTTCAGATACTTTTGAGTACATTTATGTCATTGTCGTTAAGTCTCCATCAATACTTTTTGCATATGAGCCGTTATGGTTCACACCCTATCACTTGGACAAAAGTTGTTATGTGAAAACATCTGCATATGAGCATCTTCTAAAAGATGGGCTCACGGTATTTTCCATAACCGATCGACCAGGAAAAATGGTGATGAGAGAAGCACTCACACAGTAAACCCGAGCAACACACATTTTAGATTGAAGACAATTTTCCGGATTAAATATATATAGCATTACATAACATTAACCAGAAATAGCATGTGGTGCAGTGGCTACTGTCGGACACGTGTGACACTCTTGAGTTCGAATCCAAAACAAAATATCACTTCAATTTTTTCAATCTAATGAAAAATACCAAAATCAAGAAAAAAAAAACACTTGTTCAAACCTTGATGCAGTGTTTTGGTTCCAAATCAATTATTCTTCTAAAGACTATAAGTAACGTCTTTCTCCACTATTGACAGAAACTTCCAGGTGGTGCAGCGGCTATCACTTTATTTTTGTATAATGGTTTTCCTTTCTTTCCTTGCTACTGGCAGGTGGGACTCACACGTAGGTATTGAGCGTGTGCCAGCTGAATTAACATAGAGTTAACGAACACCGGAAATGTAATCAAACGTACCCGAAATACAAATTGTAAGGCCGGTTCGTATAATTTTTTCAAAATTTATGTATGAATCTACACCGTAATTAACGACCAGGAGGCAAGCTATAAAAATGTAATTGATTCTTCAATAAGCATCAGAGGGAGGGTATACAGAAAAAAACTCCAGTCAACCTGAGGTATCGTATTAAATGGCCCCACCCCTTGTTGGACACCTCGTTCTGTAGGACCTGTACCACCAGTCCACCCGTACATCATGGTGGAATTCCTTCATGGCAATGCATCGTTCCGTCAAGTCGAGTATACGGTGCCACTACAGTGAATCCGCCATTTATCGTGCTAATACGAATCTGCATTTCCAGCAGTCATAACTGCCACCAGCCACGTGACCTTGCTCCATTCGCTCTTATACCAGGAGCGCGCGCGCCCGAGCACGCTATCGCCGCTCTCTTGTTATCTCCCGTTATAATGTTGGCTTGTAGCAGACTTTAAAACGCTGTGACTGTTCGGATGCTTGTTGGTTTCTCTAATGAATCGTAGGGCAAACCCTCTTTTGCTAAAAAAAAAGAACTTGTACGTGACTAAAAGCCACCAAGTACCTTCCTTGACTCCTTGAGCAAGCTTAGAAGAATAACGGGACTCCAACAAGATTTCCAGACTATAGTTTTTGTGCTGCCTTTTCCCGCAATCTTTTTTGTTTTTGTTTTGGTGCTGCCTTTTGGGGTTTTCAGGTTTTCTTTATCAGTTTGACATGCTCTTAAAACCCTTCAATGCCTCTCTACCGTGTAAACATCCAAGTTCTTTATTTCCACGCATAGTCTCGCATGGTGGCCAGCTCAGCACACACGTCCCAACACATTTCCATGCATGTGATGTCGATGGGAGTAACTCAATTTAATATGTAATTCTTTAAAGATTTCTATTCTCTAGCATAAAAAAATTAATCTATTGTGTTGGGTGCCTGTGCATGGGTCACTGCACCTGTATGTCTCCGGCGACACAACGAGCGGCCAGCCAGTGCGTGGTGCTGTGAGCCGGTGACCGCTCGGCAAACACAGGCGCACGCTTCCATCCTGAAGCTAGACGTGTAGTACTGGGGGTAACCTGGACTCCCGTATCACCACATATTTTCCCCATTGAAGCAGCCAGCCGTATATTATTTTTATTTTACTTTTGCGGGTAAAGCCGTGTACTATTCTTAGCTAGGCTAATAACTGTCTCCTTTTAGTCCAGTCAACCAAGTCAGCCGTGTAAGTGGATGAGTCCTATTAGTGGCACTAGCGCGCATCTTGGAACACAAAAATCCTGTGTGTAGGCACCAAAGTTTTCTTGTGAATTTCTTTCAACGCAGCATGCCGGTTCAAACTTCAAACGTGAAGTTGTTAGTCTCGCTCGGCGGCTAGATCAGTACAAACAACCGAACAAAATTTCCATGCTTGTGATGTTGACGGGAGTAATGTATTCTTTAGCATAAAAAGTGCTCTACTATCTTGTGCCCAGGTGCAAGTTAGTCCATGGACATGGCTACCCTCCTCTTCCTCCTCTTGCTCCTCGCGCCTCTCACCGCTGCGGATCCTCTTGGGCAATTCTGCGGCAAAAGCAGCAACTACACATCAAATAGCGCCTACCAAGCTAACCTCAGGCTCCTCTCTTCCACCCTCCCCAAAAAGGCCGCGTCCAACACCACCCTCTTCGCCACTTCCACCGAGGGCGATGCTCCAGACACCGTCTATGCCCTCGCGCTCTGCCGCGGGGACACCACCGACGCTTCCGACTGCGAGGGCTGCGTGGCTGCCGGCTTCGTTGATGCGCAGCAGAGCTGCCCCTACAATAAGGAAGCCACCTTATACTACGATACCTGCAGGCTCAGGTTCTCCAACCGGGCTTTTCTCGCCAACGCCGAGGATAACTTACTTATCTTCGTGAACACCCGAAACATCACCGTGGACGCCGATTCCTTCAGGCTCTTCATGTTCACTCTTCTGAACAGCACGGCTCAGTGGACCGCGACCAGCTTGAGGAGGTTCATGACCTCGAGCTTAGATATCAGCCCGTTCACGACGCTATACTGTCTCGTGCAGTGCACGCCCGACCTGACCGCCAAAGAATGCGCGGCCTGTTTGCAGCCATACTACCAGTATACGATTCAGTACATGAATGGTAGCCTAGGTGGTCAAATTCTTGGAACATGGTGTACCATGAGATACGAGACATACAAATTCTTCCAGGGGGAACCCATGATGCGTATTGGCAACTTGGCATATGCAGTTCCGGTGATCAACAACCCTACGCCAGGGTCGACGCCAGTTACCGTTTACCCGCAGCCGCAGCAACCAGCTGCTGGAGCGCCACCCCCGGAAGCCCAAACGACCGTCCAACAACATCAAGGTATCTAAATTTCTCTTCCATTCCTCTTCTTCTACTACCTCCGTCCTTGTTTTATTGGTCCCATTGTATTTTGTGCTAAGTATTGATCATAAATTTAACTAATAAAAATGTTCATGCATGTTATAAAAAATTATATCATTGAACACTATGTTCGTATACGAATCCAACGATATAATTTTTATTGACATGCATTAATATTTTGTTAGTTAAATATTTGATCAAAATTGAGCATAAATTACAAAGCGGACCAATAAACCGGGACGGAGTTAGTACTAAATTTCTCTTCCTTCGATGCACATACTTTTGTTGGACATACTACCACAGGTTCAATCAGATACATTAATTGTGGTAATATGACACACATCTTGTAGGAAACACAGTTTTATTGGGAAAATTATATGAAAACAACTTTTGTTCAAAAAGTGATGGAGTCCGTATGTACCGTTTTTAAGGCCCTTCTCAGTGCTTCATCATGGACAGATGCTAAGCTTGCTACATAAGCAGAAAAATGACATGGCACAATAATTAAAGAGGAGAGAGAGCACTTTGGTGACCCCGGAAAGAACCAATGCCAAGCGCGTGAACCTAGGCAAACCACTTAAATGAAACAACTTGACCAATGCATGAAAGACTTTAGGTGCTAACTCATTAAATAAATTGAGCTTAGCAACAACAAGTTAAGCACCTATGCATTGAGGAGTCAAGTTGCTAAGCTATTTAATACTGTTAGCACCACATCAGCATCTTTGCATTGGAAGAGGCCTAATTACGTCAGTGATGCCTGCATGAGAATTTATACTGATATGTACTATATATTACACCCTCTTTAGTAATCCAAACACTCTTACTCCCTCCGTCCATATATATAGGGTCTAATACGTTTTCCGAGATTGCCGTTGACTATTGATAAGATTAATAGTATATGAGATGTACAATGTGAAAACTATATCACCGGGAGTTTCTTTCACGTACGAATTTGATGGTATGCTTTGTGTAACTTGCATTATCATATATTACTACTCTAACATGTGGTCAAAGTTAGCTTCAAAAAAAGCATTAGGCCATATATACATGGATAGAGGGAGTATATTTCTTTACGGAGGGGGTACCAGAAATAAGCTTTGAAATAAGAATCGTAATTTAGATAGTGGTAACCTACAAAACTAGTACTTAGATATTTTCCTTGATGATAATTAGCTTGTTAACTTAAAATACAACGAACTATCACATTTACACTAGTAGACCTACCCTAGGAATAAATGAATAAAAGACAAGAAAAAGAAAAGGAGGTAAATTGATAAGGCGGAAAGCTGTTAGAATCAGAAACGTTGAAAGGTCACTCAAATAGGCGAAGTGTCCTTGTCAAATAGGGCCCACGCACGTTCAATTGTTGAAGTTGATATGTCATTGTCTCTATAACTAAATGGATTCCTTTTATTATATATATGAGAACTATACAAGAATTGTTTTTTTTCCTTAGGACGCAGCTCACGCAAGGGGGCACTGTGGATTATTGCTGTGGTGGCTCCATTATCGTCAGTACTTTTGTGCTTTATCTGTTCCGTTGTATGGATGAAAAGACGAAGAAAAGGTTTGTTGTAATGACGATTCATTCAAGCCAGCCAGTTTTGTGGCCCAACTTAATGTTGTATATTTGTGTATCCTCTCAATTTAGGAATAGTAAGCTTAACCGATCAGGCTACCACGAATAGGCCAGAAGAAGATGCACTGGTTTGGAGATTGGAGGAGAAGAGTTCAGAGTTCACTCTCTTCGACTTTTCTGAGATATTGCATGCTACACACAATTTCTCCAAAGAGAATATACTTGGGCGAGGTGGTTTTGGCCCTGTCTACAAGGTAAGTGTATTGTCCTAAAAGATTCAATTCATTCAAAAATTATGAATTAAATCACTATAGCTTAAATAAATTAAAGATTTGTCTGGCCACTAAGAAATACTTTCATGCGAGCACCCTAAAACAAACATAATTTTACAGAATTAAAATTTTAAGAAACCATGATAAACTCTTTTATTTGTACTATTTCAAAAGTGGACTGAAACTCAAAAGGCAATTTAAGTAATGCAATGAAATGGAAAATTATGAACATGTATTCAATATGTGATGTTTTGTATCCGAAAAGTTCTTTTCAGATGGATGGGATGTTCCGTCATTTCAAAAAACAAATAATTGAGAACACGGAAAAGACTTGCATGTCATTATATTTAGAGAAAGGGAGATGTACTCGAGTTTTCATTACAAAGAACCATACAACAGCAGAAAATTTCTTATCTTATCTTTTTTAAACGTGCAAATTATTATCTGATCCTGGGAACTATCACCTACTGCTGACTAGTGACATTAATTAAACACTATAGCATTGCGTCCAAGCCAGATGTTACACATGCATAAGATGGCCAGGGTGTTAAAACAAGCACACTGAGAAGATGGAGCGAGAGACATCACCTCCTGAAGCGAGTTGTTTCCACTAGCAGCGAGAGAGCTCACCTACAATTTTGTTTTGTACATACTTACAGGGACAACTACCAGATGAAATGGAAATTGCAGTTAAAAGGCTTTCTTCACATTCAGGACAGGGTTTCACAGAATTCAAGAATGAAGTTGAACTTATTGCAAAACTACAACATAACAATCTGGTCAAACTCTTGGGATGCTGCATTCAGGGAGAGGAAAAAGTATTGGTGTATGAGTATTTGCCAAATAAGAGCTTGGACTTCTTTATATTTGGTAACCACAAAGCAGTTTTTAACCATATCCTGGATTGAGATTCCTCCATACTCTAAAATGCACTTTCTAATGTGCAGATGCAAACAGAACAATTTTGGTTGATTGGAAAAAGAGACGTGTGATAATCGAAGGGATAGCCCAAGGTCTTCTGTATCTCCACAAGCACTCGCGATTGCGCATCATACACAGGGACCTTAAGGCTAGCAACATTCTCTTGGATCAGGATATGAATCCTAAAATTTCTGATTTTGGCCTAGCAAAAATTTTCAGCTCCAATGATACTGAGGGAAGCACAAAGAGGGTAGTGGGAACATAGTAAGCATGCCTTTATTAAAGACAAATTACAGCATAGATAGTGCCTACGAGACCATGTTTTAGTTGATGAACCTAACTTTAAATTATGATATAATATTTTTATTGTTCTTCTAACTCATTTCAGTGGTTATATGGCTCCGGAATATGCATCTGAAGGCATTTACTCAATAAAATCTGACGTGTTTAGCTTCGGTGTGTTACTTCTTGAGATCCTTAGTGGGAAAAGGAATTCTGGTTTCCATCAGTACGGAGACTTTCTTAACCTTCTTGGATATGTGAGCATTTTCTACACTCTTGCATATGATTATACTACTTTTTAGACTGAAGTAACTTTTATCTTGTATATGTATATGAAAAAGATACATTTTGACTTCATGCAGTCATGGCAACTCTGGGAAGGAGGAAGATGGCTTGAGCTTCTAGAAGTCTCAATTGTTAAGGAGATCCATACAACAGAGGCTAGGAGGTACATTAACATCGCACTCATGTGCGTACAAGAGAGCGCAGATGATCGACCCACCATGTCAGATGTTGTAGCAATGTTAAACAGTGAGAGCGTTATTCTCCCAGAGCCGAATCATCCAGCATACTTCAACTTAAGGGTATCTAAGGTACATGAATCAGCTAGTGTTGTTGTCCCTTGTAGTAATAACGATGTAACCATCACTGAAGAGCCAGATGGCAGATAGTTGATTACTTTGCTTCAGTTGTTATTATCCGAGTTGTACACTAGTTCATAGAAAAGTCGAGATGTCATAAAGTTTGTCATACTATTATTCAGATATTTCTACATTAATTCAAGATTAGATAATTCTAACATAGGAAGACGGGCTATGTACATAAGGCAGCATTACTTTTTCGAGAGAACATCCACCCATTATTAACTAGACATTATCAAGGAGGGGGTGCCTACGCCCTCAGGCAGATTTACAGACCAGACATGAAGTCTGTCTGGAACAGCACCACCACATACACGGACAAAACCTCACATCACACATGAACATACGATGTTCTGGCCCAACGCTATCGGCCTGCGTCATTGATGTGAAGATCATATTGTAAATGATCGCTAACCCATTCTGCTGTGATGCCACACCATGCACCGATTCTATTGAATCTCCTAATGCAATGAGATACCTCATTGCAAAAAGGATTATTGTATTTCATATCACCGTGTGGGGTTAGGTATTCATTGCAAACAGTTTTCCTATGCCCATTGTGGTTCACATTGCCCACGATTTTACAGTGTCCTATGTTAATAGATGACTGGGAGATGGTTGCACGGGATACATACAACCGGTTTGGATGGTGGCCCAATAAATAGATAGGTGTTTAGTCGTCTTACCCTATTTTTTTGCCGGTTGTGGCACATTTATTTATTTTTATGCTTCATACTACTGCTTAAGACTTTGAGACATTGTTCTGGACCCCGATTTTTAATAAGATGACTGTGTGCATCAAGAGATGCAGCGATGGGTGCTGCTACTGGCCGAGAGCAGTTGCATAGTGGAGGTCGTGTACACACTAAACCCTTGGCGCAAAAACCAAATGCAACAAAGGAGATAGGTGAACTATTCGTTTTCTTCTTGAACTAGTACAATGTTGGTATAGCCAATCTGCAGGAGCATTTATTATTTTTCCGCTTCCCAAAAATAGGATTGGATTGACTATGATTGTATGGTGAAATATTAATCGTCGTACCCAGTTTTTGAAGAAGGTGCCATGAGTACACTTGATAGGGTTCGATAGATACGGCAAGTTTGGCAGGCAACCCGACACCAAGGCCGCTGCCCTCACGAATATAAAGCCGCCCTCAAACTTGACAATGAATAATGGCTGAGACGGAATTTTCCAAAGAGGAGGTACCATTAGGGCACAGTGCCTCATACAAAATACCGAATCACGAGCCTCTTTTGAAATATTCCTCAGAGCGGTCAAATCATTTTTTGAAAACCCTGTGACCAATTTCACCAAAGGATGATTTTGATTAAGTGGCACCCACTTGCCGTCCATGTCGACAAGTAGATGTGTCGCACACCCTCAATATTCGCCAGTGTCGCGTGGAACAAGGCAATGAAACAACCATCTGTCATACGACACTAGCGCTCATCGATGTACACATGCACATAAAACTGCCTGGCTCCTCGGTGCGAAGCCCTAACGCGTGGCAGCTTTCTTGCCACTCGGCGGACCATATGGAGTATCTATGACAAAATCAAAAAATTCAAACAAAGACGAAATCCAGAAGATTAAATTTCATACCACGGGAGGGAAAATCTATCGCATTGCGATTTACAATAATAGAATAGCTAAAACTAATCCTATATACTTAAGAGATTGATCCCCACAAACCTATTTATCTTAACATGCAAGCATTCCATATCACCATACAATTATGGATTGTATATATAAGGCCCACCTTAACATGCAACCATGCATGATAAAGACCCACCACCACATGCATGGGAAAATAATTATCATTCTATTGTTCAACTTATATTCAATAAATATTTTATCAAATGTAATAAGTTGTATGTATTTTTTAATGTTAGTCCATGTGTTGTTAATCTAAAAAATGTATACTCCATACAATCAAATCTCAAATATTTTTCAACCAATTCTTGAGCAACGCGCGGGGCATCATCTAGTTTTAACTATAGGCAAGTCCACGGTGACTACTAATCGCGGCCATGCCTATTGCCACCTCCAGGGTGGCCTCCCTAGGGATGTATGTAGGTACCATCGACGCCACGGCCATCGACACGATCACGCCCACGGACAACGCCTCGAGCATGACCCTGTGAATACCCACAGCCAAGGCCAATGCCCTGTGAGAACATGTGCATGGCATGGTCATATTCACCGTCATCGTCGTGCCAGTCCGACCATCCATCCACGTTGAAAATCTTTGGCATGGGGGCCCAGTTTTTATCATCCGGCTCCGCTAACTCCTCTGCAAGCTCCATCGGCAGGTCCGTCTGCACCACCTCCTCAATGGCCAGTGTTGAGTATATTGATTATTAGGAAAGACGAGATAGACTAGGATTTGTTCCTGCCTTATCTTCACTAGTAGAAAAACTATTTTACATGAGCCACATTAGTCCCGGTTTGAAAATGGACCGGTACTAATGTGACCATTAGTGCCGGTTCCAATGGCTATGGGGGCGGGAATCATTAGTCCTGGTTCGTGTTGAAACTGTAGCACTGGGCCGTGACACGAACCGAGACTAAAGGGTGGTGGCAGGCTGGTGTCATGTTGGGCCCCACGAGCACCTTTAGTCCCGGTTCGTATCATGAACCGGTACTAGAGGGTCACCTTTAGTCCCGGTTTGTATCACGAACCGGGACTAAAGATGCTCCTATATAAACCCTTCGTCCAGCCCGCGAGCTCTCTGTCTTTCCCCTTTCCTCTCCTCTGTTCTTCCCCTCTTGCTCGAGGTCATCCTCCATTTTTGCCAAAATTTGTCAAGATTTGAAGACACCCCATCCATCCAAGTGTTTACAAAGGTTAGCAAGTTTTTGCTTTCATCCCTCATTGTTAGATTAGCTCTTGCAATGCTCTATAAGTATAGAAATTTGTGGGTATTAGTTTGGGAGTATTTATATGTGGTAGTTTATTTGATTTATATGCAATTTGAGCTCAAATTAACTTCTTAGTTTGCATATGTAGGTGTGATTTACTTAGTGCCTTCCCGTCCCCGTCCTAACCACCATCGATCGCTCACGCCATCCTGTTGCCGGCACCACCTCGGTGAGCCTCTTGTTCTTATCCTTTTTATAAAAAAAAGTATCATGTTTGGGTGATTTAGATAGTTACTTGTATAATTTTCTTACCCGTACGTTGTTTGTTATTCATAGTGGCATGGTTTTGATATCCGTCCCCGTCGGCCCTCATCCGGTCTATGATTCTGATGTGCTACATTCTATTTTGTAAGTATTTTTTGCATTTCGTCTTTTATGACAAATTACGCCCATCAAGTTGACATATATATTTTTATCTAGGAGGTATGTGAACTGGAAATTCGAACCAACCCTCTTGTCGAGAGATTAAATTTAGTTGAAAAAGAAAATGAGTATTTGAAGAAAAAATTGAAAAGAATTGAGGAGGAGAAGATGGAATTGGAGTTGCATGTTGCCGACGTCGTCGATGATCACAAGATCAAGAGGGATGCAATGCGCTTGAAGATTAGAAAGATTAGAAAATATGCCATTGATAGTGAGGTTTGGTATCATTATGCTGTTGGATCAATTGTTACCTTAGTTGCGATCTTGATCGCATTTGTTGTTTCTTTTAAATGCTTTAGCTAGAGAGTTTGTATGTTGTTTTATGAGAATAAGTGTGTACGAACTTTATGTATGAACTGTATTAACTTTGTCTTTTCGGTGTTGTGTAATGAAGATGAGCCGGCAATGGATGTACGATGACCGATGCTCTCCCCAGTTCATTAATGGTGTGCATACTTTTCTGCTTGCGGCTGAGGCAAACAAGTGGGCGATGGTTTTATGTGTTGTCCATGTGCTGACTGTAAGAATGATCGAAATTACTCTAACTCAAGAACCATTCACATCCACATGTTTGAGTCTGATTTCATGTCCGGCTATAACCGTTGGACCAAGCACGGCGAAAGAGGGGTCCTAATGGAAGAGAATGAAGAAGAAGAGGATGACGACAACTATCCTGGCCATGGGTTCCCTGAATACGATGGTACAACAATAGTGGGGGAAGAAGCTGAGCCGGCAATGCGGGAAGAAGCTGAAGAAGAGGCATCAGATGAGCCCGCTGATGATCTTGGTCAGGCCATTGCCGATGCAAAGAGAAACCGCGCAAGTGAAAAGGAGAGGCTGAAGTTGCAGCGCATGTTAGAGGGTTACAAGAAATTGTTGTACCCAAATTGCAAAGCTGACAAGAAAAGGCTGAGCACCACACTGGAATTTCTGCAATGAAAGGCAGAGAATGGTGTATCTGACAAGGGATTTGATAAGTTGTTGATAAAGTGAAAGAAGATGCTTCTGAAGGACAACGAATTGCCCGACAGTATGTATGAAGCAAAGAAGGTTGTCTGCCCTCTAGGATTAGAGGTGCAGAAGATACATGCATGCCCTAATGACTGCATCCTCTACCACGGTGAGTACGAGGATTTGAGTGCATGCTCGGTATGCGGTGCAATGCACTATAAGATCGGCACACATCTTGTAGGAAGAACAGTTTTATTTAGAAAACTATATGAGAACAACTTTTGTTTAAAAAGTGATGGAGTCCGTATATACCGCTTTTAAGGCCCTTCCTAGTGCTTCATCGTGGACAGGTCCTAAGCATGCCACATAAGCAAAAAAATGACATGGCACAAAAATTAAAGAGGAGAGAGAGCACTTTGGTGACCCCAGAAAGAACCAATGCCAAGCGCGTGTGAACCTAGGCAAACCACTTAAATGAAACAACTTGGCCAATGCATGAAAGACTTTAGGTGCTAACTCGTTAAATAAATTGAGCTTAGCAACAACAAGTTAAGCACCTATGAATTGGGGAGTCAAGTTGCTAAGCTATTTAATACTCTTAGGCTGGTCATAGCTAGTGGGGAGTACCATATACTAGTATCATGCATATGATACTAGTGCATGATACTACATCCATAGTGTATAGTATCATAGGTGATCTCATTTATTGCCATGCATGACACATAGTAGCATAACATTTATTATGTTATGATATCTACTTATGTTACTATATCCTTCTCTCTCTTCTTTAATTGCATGTCACATAAGCATGTTTGAGAGTCCCAAGTGCATGATACTACTTATGTTACCCCCACTATGCCCAGCCTTAGCACCTCATCAGCATCTTTGCATTGGAAGAGGCCTAATTACGTCAGTGATGCCCACAGGAGAATTTATACTGATATGTACTATATATTACACCCTCTTTAGTCATCTATAAACACTCTTACTCCCTCCGTCCATATATATAGGGTCTAATACGTTTTCCGAGATTGCCTTTGACTATTGATAAGATTAATAGTATATGATATGTATAATGTGAAAACTATATCACCGAGAGTTTCTTTCACGTATGAATTTGATGGTATGCTTTGTGTAACTTGCATTATCATATATTATTACTCTAACATGGGGTCAAAGTTGGCTTCAGAAAAAGCATTAGGCCCTATATACATGGATAGAGGGAGAATATTTCTTTACGGAGGGGGTACCAGAAATAAGCTTTGAAATAAGAATCGTATTCTAGATAGTGGTAACCTACAAAACTAGTACTTAGATATTTTCCTTGATGATAATTAGCTTGTTAACTTAAAATACATCGTACTATCACTATTAGACTGGTAGACCTACCCTAGGAATAAATGAATAAAAGACAAGAAAAAGAAAAGGAGGTAAATTGATAAGGCGGAAAGCTGTTAGAATCAGAAACGTTGAAAGGTCACTCAAATAGGTGAAGTATCCTTGTCAAATAGGGCCCACGCACGTTGAATTGTTGAAGTTGATCTGTCATTGTCTCTATAACTAAATGAATTCCTTGTATTATATATATGAGAACTATACAAGAATAGTTTTTTTTTTAGGACGCAGCTCACGCAAGGGGGCACTGTGGATTATTGCTGTGGTGGCTCCATTATCGTCAATATTTTTGTGCTTTATCTGCTCCGTTGTATGGATGAAAAGACGAAGAAAAGGTTTGTTGTAATGACGATTGTTGGTGTCAAAACCGGCGGATCTCGGGTAGGGGGTCCCGAACTGTGCGTCTAGGCGGATGGTAACAGGAGACAAGGGACACGATGTTTTACCCAGGTTCGGGCCCTCTTGATGGAGGTAAAACCCTACGTCCTGCTTGATTAATATTGACAATGTGTGTTACAAGAGTGGATCTACCACGAGATTAAGGAGGCTAAACCCTAGAAGCTAGCCTATGGTATGATTGTTGTTCGTCCTATGGACTAAAACCCTCCGGTTTATATAGACACCGGATAGGTTAGGGTTACACAGAGTCGGTTACAATGGTAGGAGATCTACATATCCGTATCGCCAAGCTTTCCTTCCACGCCAAGGAAAGTCCCATCCGGACACGAGACGAAGTCCTCAATCTTCTATCTTCATAGTCTTGGAGTCCGGCCGATGATGATAGTTCGGCTATCCGGACACCCCTAGTCCGAACTCCTCAAGAGCCCCTGAACCAGGCTTCAATAACGACGAGTCCGGCGCGCATATTGTCTTCGGCATTGCAAGGCGGGTTCTTCCTCCGAATAATTTATAGAAGATTGTGAACACCAGGATAGTGTCCGGCTCTGCAAAACAAGTTCCACATAACACCGTAGAGAGAATAATTTTTGCATAGATCTGCTGACGTATTCCGCGGCGTGACATCACACCACGGCCAGGCCTTTATATCAATCGTTTTTTATTGTTCCACCTCAGCGTGTTTAGCGAGGCGGTTTCCTTGGCACGTCTTATCAAAGCGTAGATCGTGCCCCCTTATTCCAGGATTCTCATCAATACGGACGTGGGTAACCCAACAGTGCCCGTTGGCCTGCCTTCTCTATCAAAGGCGGGTCCTAATCGACCACTGGGCGGGCTCTTGGTATTCAACCTCTTTATAGTGAGACCAAGGCCCTCTTCTTTTTACACCCTCCATCGAGTTCGCCTTGCGCTTCGAGTTCCAACACCCAAAGCTTCAGATTCAGGCGCTTCAGACTTTCGACGATGTCCGGCTCCGACCAGCACGCCCGATGGATGTCTTCCTCCGTCACAGAAGAAGATGTGCTAAAGCTGCGAGATGCCAGGTATCTGACCGGCGAGATCTCGCATAGGCTGCCTGCTCCAGGGCAGATCACTCCCACTCCTGAGCCCGGCGAGAACGTGGTGTTCGTGTCCCACTTCCTTCGGGGTTTAGGCTTCCCATCGGACCCCTTTGTGCGGGGGCTCATGTTTTATTATGGGCTTGATTTCCATGACTTGAATCCGGAGTCCATCCTCCATATCTCGTCATTCATTGTCGTATGTGAGGCCTTCCTCCATATTACACCCCACTTTGGATTGTGGCTCAAGACCTTCAAGGTGGAGCCAAAGATGATCCAGGGGCAGCAAGCGGAGTGCGGAGGGGCGGTCATAAGCAAATGTGCTGATGCTCCGTGGCCCGAGGGCTCTTTTCAAGAGGAGCTTGGTTTGTGGCAACGAGAGTGGTTTTATATCACCGCTCCCAGGGGCACCAAATGGGCGGCGCTCCCTGCCTTCCGCTCAGGTCCACCACAGCGGCTGGCATCATGGGTCAACAAGGGGCTCGACTAGGGGCCGTCCAAGGATGTTCCCCTGTTGCGGGGCCGCATTCGAGATCTCCAGGAAAGAGGGATCAATCTGGTTGTAGTGGTGCAGGTTATGGTGATCCGGCGCCTTCAGCCCTGCAAACGTCTCCCCCTCCGCCTATGGGAGTTCAATCCGGAGGGACAACGAGCTCTCCAAAATTTTATGGGCACGACGCCCGTGGAGATGTATAAACTGTTCTTTGGATCACAAGAGAAGTGTCCGGACTTGACCGAGGACGCAAGACTAAGCTGCAATCGCCCAGATACTCAAGTAAGTAGTCCTGTAACCGGACAAGCTGTTCATTCATTTATTTTATATATATGCCCTTTAAAGGAGCCGTTTCTTGAACAGGAGTGGATAGCCAAGGCAAAGTTAATAAGGTGTCCGACTCCCCTCCCAGAGACCACGCCGGATCCCATGTTAACCAAGATGTTGAAGGTCGCGCCTTTTGAAGAAGGCGAAGGGGGGAGCGGGGAAGCAACCGCCTCTGCGAAGGAGGATATCAAGAAAGGAGGGATTAAGAGTCCCACCTTCCGAGGAGAGAAGAGGACCGCTTCGGAAGATCCGGAGGTCAAGGCCTCAAAGAGGGGGAAGGAATCTTCGGCAGAGAGTCCGGCGCTGGGAAGTAATCCAGCCGCATTATTTCCCCTAGGGGATCAGCCCTCCAGCTAGCCGTAAGTAAAAAGAAGGAGTTTTTTGTAAATAAGGAACATCCCTGTATTTATTTATGAAGATAACCGAAATTGTACCTTGTAGTTCGGACCTCAGCCCTTCTCAGCAGAGCTCGTCTTCGGGGGATCTTCGTCCGGAGATGATGGAGAGCGAAACGCCTCCACCTGTCGCGCCCTCATGTGAAGCGGACGACCCGGAGGTGTCGTCGCGGAGGGTTCCCCCAAGTCCGGCGGGGCCGAAAGGTCCGGCGCCGAGTGGCGTGCAGTCGGAGGAGCTGAAGGATCTGCTCGGGCGAGCGGCTATTTCAGAGGATCACCGTGCTCTAATGGGTACGGTGATTGAAAGAATTCAGCAGATTGCATGAAGCCGTCAGAAGCTTACTGATGGGGTTTGAGGTACGCAAAAATGATGTACCTTCTGACAGTTATGCATATAAAATGCGCCCTGTATAGATAGTAGCCCCTGAGACTCGGTATGTTGTCAAAATTGACAACGTGCCGAGGATCAAATTCTCAGTTTTAACATATCGCCGCTTCTAAACAGGTGGCGGGGCGTCCGGAGGCCAGCCGGACTGATGAATATGCCGAACTAAAGCGACAACTTGACGAGGCGGATGCGGACATTGTGCTGGTCAATAAACGGTTTGACGAGTCACAAGGTATGCGACTTCTATGCGGACACCTGGTAAGGGAGCTTGACGCCCATGTCTTATTGTTTGTATGCTTAATGCAGATGGTGCCGCTGCCGTTGAGGAGCTGCGGGCAGAACTCGCCCGAGCGAAAGAGCAAGCCAGGAGTAGTAATGTGGCCGCTTTAAAGGCGGCCGAAGAGCTAGAAGCTGAACGGGCTGCTCACTGCCGAAGCAAAGAGGAGATGGCCGATATGGCCAAAAAGTTAAGGAGTACTACCGAGCGCTGCGCGGTTCTTGAAAAGGAACGTCAAGCGGAACAAGAGGGCCTGAAGAAGGCCGCCGCCGAATCCAAGAATGCCCAATCGGCTTTGAGAGCTGCCAAGGAGGAGCTGAGTCAGGCCGGGGCGATTGCGGCTGGAAAACCGTTTCTGCTGCGGAGAAAATATACAAATCCAAAGTATGCTCAGTTGGATAAATTGTGGAGTTCAGAGGATGCTTATCTGGACTTGGCGGCGAGCGCTATGGACGCGGTTGAGCACTTCCGGGGCCAGAAGGGGCACAGAAGGGAAGAGCTATATTGGTCGCAATTCCATAGTCCGGAGCGTCCTCTGCCGCTGACCGATCGGTTGGCCGAATGGGCCGAGCTGAATCGATTGTCTGGATTTTCCATGAAGCATGTCTTGACTTACTTGTGGCCGGACGGACCCCAGCCAAAGAGCTATTTTGGTTTAGTGCAGCAGTTTCTTGGTGCGGTGCCGCGTATCGACGCAATGAAGCGATCGGCGTGCATTGAGGGAGCGCGGATGGCTCTTGCCCGTGTCAAGACATACTGGGCAGAGATGAAGGCCAGTGACGTTGCATCCCAGGATTCGGACAGAGGCCGAGAACCTGCCGAGCACTACTTTGAAGAAGTCCTGCCGGGCGCTCGTTTAATAGAGACGCAGTGCTCGAAGGATATTATGTTTAAATGACATGTATGATTTGTGAAAACAATGTTTCAATGCAATATAAGTGCTTTTTATACTTGTGCGTTCAAGTAGTAAACTACTCCCTGTGCGGCCGTTTATGTATATGTGTATATAACCTGAAAGATGGCAGTCCTTGGCTTGAGCCCCCACGCACATAGTGCGGGGGTGTTTGCAAAAAAAAAGCGTTGTTTCACACTTAATCCAACGTCTTGGTCCTGTTAAGGAGGTGATAGCGTAGCAAACCAGGCAACCGGACTATAATGCTTTATCACTTTCACTTAGCCATAGGAGTTCGAGGGTGGGGCTACTATATAGCCCCTGGGGGCACCGCACTCTCCCGAATTCGGGGTGCGTATGTGCCTGACCGAAAACCGGTCCTTCGTTAATGTGGAGGAATTCTAAACATTCATGTGAGTCATCGAGTGGTTGACCAGTCTCTCGCTATATCATGACAGTCAGTTTTCGGCTTTCTCTACTGAGGTGCTCGCCCGGCCGAACCGGGGCACAACCGCAGTAGTTCTCCTAGTGCCGCGTTAGCCGTGAAAACGGAACGTAAGGCAGCAAAACACAGGAGCCGGGCAACCCAACATTTGACCAAAGACATGATTCGGAGCTTATGCATATAAGGCCTAACTCGAGACGCCGAATACTCCCTAAGGTATTTGGTCTTTATGAAAATGGGCAGAATAATGCCCTAAGCCCCTGGTGTCTAGGTACGCGCAAAAAAATTCTGGTGCGGCCAATGCCAAAGCACCAGCCTCCTCCTCGGTTATATTAAGGAACCGGGGGGATGTATATCAACAAGAGACAGTGAAAAAGGTTTACGCAGGGTCTTAATCTGAAAAGAATCCTTGCAACGGGTCCCTACTGCACGTCTGCGCCTGTGTCTCCATTGTGCCGTATCCTGGACGGGTGTAGCATGTTGTTCATCTGTAAAAGAGAGGAACTTAGTTTGAAAGCAAAAGGATGGTGCGAAAGATGTACTTAATATTAAATGAACAGAGTACGGTTCGAAGAAGTGAATAAAATTGAGCTTTATTGTCTCTTGTTATACATGCATGCGGCCCCTCGTATGGGCGTATGCCGCTAGTAGGCGCCGGACTCGTCTAGCCGTGTCCGGGGTTTGAATGACCAATTCAGGTTCTTTGCCTAGCAGAGCCGGATAGCTGTGGGGCTATTAAGGCAGTCTCCCGTTTTCCCGTGCTCGAGTAACACTTAATACTTCCTTTTAACGAGATGATGCCACGTGGACCGGGCATTTTAAGTGTTAGAGATGCATAATGCGGTATTGCGTTAAAGCGGGCGAAAGCTTCGCGTCCGAATAGTGCTTGATGGCTACTTTTAAACGGGACGACAAGAAGAGTAACTTTTCGCGGCGGAAGTTGTCGGATGAGCCAAACACAACTTCTAGCAGTATGGAGCCCGTGCAGAGGGCGTATGGGCCGGGCAGTACTCCTTTAAAGGAGGTGTTGCTACGGCAAATTTTGGTTGGGTTTATCCCCATCCTGCGGATTGTGTCCTGATATATCAGGTTTATGTCACTGCCACCATCCATGAGGACATGTGTAAATTGGAATCCGTCGATTATAGGATCCAATATCAAGGCAGTCCATCCTGCGTTCCGGATATTATCGGAATAGTCCTGATGGTCGAAGGTGATTGGTTTTGACAACCAGTGTGTGGCGCGCCTTTAGGGGGCGCCGCTTTGTTTTTCCTTTTGATCACGTGAAGTGAGTTTATTGTTTTGACCTCCTGTGGGAAAGTTTTTTGTTTTCCGGGGTTCTGCTTATGGTGCTCGTCGTCACCTTTACTTGGTGTGTCGAGCCCCTTGTGTTCGACGTTCAGTCTGCCGGACTGTTTGAAGACCCAACAATCTCTGTGGGTATGGTTTACAGGCTTCCCGGAGGTACCATGTATTTGACACAGTCTATCCAGAATCTTGTTTAGGTTGGATAGCTCGTCGCTGTTATCCTTTAGGGGCAGTATTTTGTTGTTCGGCCGAGAGCTTTTGAATCCGGCGTTGACCGCCGTACTATTTGGGCCATTTTCCTTATTCCGGGGCTGATCTTTTCTGCGTCGTGATGTCCCATTTCCATCCCTGATTTCGGATGTACTCGGGTCACTGGTGCTGCATCTAGCCAGCCAGTTGTCCTCTCCCGCGCAAAAGCGGGTCATGAGGCTTGTTAATGCGGCCATTGTTCTTGGCTTTTCTTGGCCGAGGTGTCTGGCGAGCCATTCGTCTCGGACGTTGTGTTTGAAAGCTGCTAAGGCTTCGGCGTCCGGGCAGTCGACTATTTGATTCTTTTTAGTAAGGAACCTGTTCCAGAATTTCCGGTCTGACTCTCCGGGCTGTTGAGTTATGTGACTTAGATCGTCTGCATCCGGAGGGCGGACATAAGTCCCCTGAAAATTTGCCCGGAATGCGTCCTCGAGCTCTCCCCAGATTCCAATGGTGTTTTCTGGGAGGCATTTAAGCCAATGCCGAGCTGGCCCTTTGAGTTTAAGGGGTAAGTATTTTATGGCGTGGAGATCATCTCCTCTAGCCATGTGTATGTGGAGGATGTAATCCTCGATCCGCACTCTGTGGTCTGTTGTTCCGTCAGATGCCTCTATGTTTACGGGTTTGAATCCCGCTGGAAATTCATGATCCAGCACCTCATCGGTGAAACATAGGGGGTGTGCGGCGCCCCTATATTTGGGTGTGCCGTGATCTTCGGAATTTTGGCGCATTGCATTGCTTTGACGAGCCTGCTTTCTTGGCCCATAGATGGACCTAACTGGGCCATCCTCTTGATGTGAATCCTTATGCGGATCGCATATTGGCTTGTGCGGCGCCATTCACTGCTCTCTTTTTTGCCGTGGGGTCGTCCATCCGACCGGGTGGCCTTCTTACTTTTTAATTGTGGGGGCTCTAAGGCCTCCTCGTCAAATTCGGGCAGTAGCTTTCTTTTGGGTAGTTTTTGTTCGGCGATCGTCGCCAGCATTTATTCATGGGTGCTGAATACTTTGCTCCATCTAATCCTGAGTGCATCTTCCGCTGTTTTGAGCTTCCGCTTCTGCTTTTTCAGGCTACGCGCCGTGGCGACGAGCTTTTTCTGGAGGTCATTTTGCTCCAATGGTTTGTCAGGCGTGAGGTCGTCCGGACAGTTTTCTTCGCCGGGGACAGATTGTTTATCCAAGTTGTCTTGTTCGGACGATTGCTCGATAGCTTGTTCGTTGTCCACCGGTTCGCCCTGCTCTATGGCTGGGTCTTTGTTAAGGCGAGACTTTGTTCGGCGTTTACGTTGCCGTTTTGACTGCTTTTTGAGGGATTTATCCTTCGTAGCGTCCCGTTGCTCCCCGTCTTCATTTTCTTTGGGCGTATCCACCATGTATACATCATGGGATGAGGTTGTCCAGCATCCTATAGGTGCTGATTCATTGTTGTCTCCTACATCGTCGTCCATACCGTCGATGTCTTCGGAGTCGAAATCGAGCACGTCGTGTAAGCTTTCGACAGTGGCTATGAAGTGGGTGGTGGGTGGGCATTGAATTTCTTCGTCATCCGTATCCCAACCTTCCTGACCGTAGTCCGGCCAGGGCTCTCCGGATAAAGAGAGAGACTTTAGTGAATTCAGGATGACGCCAAAGGGTGAGTGCTGAAAGATGTCCGCGGCCGTGAGCTCCATAACGGGCGCCCAATCGGATTCGATTTGCAAGGGCGCGGAGGGTTCGGAGTCCGGAGAGGAGTCCGGCTTCCTGGAGCCAAGGTCTTCGCAAAGGACAAGGATGGAGTTCGGTTCGATCGGGCGAGATTGTAGCCCCGAGGCGGTGTCCAACCACTCGCCCTCGATCGGGGATCCGCCCGGATTAAGGGTCGGAGCGGATATCGGTGCGCCTCCGTGGCACCGTCCGCTGCGAGCTAGATCGCGCCCATCGAGACAGTGTGGCGCGCTTGGCTGCGGCTCGAATCCGTCGAAGATCAAGTCTCCGCGGATATCGGCCGTATAGTTTAAACTTCCAAATCTGACCTGACGGCCAGGGGCGTAGCTTTCGATCTGCTCCAGATGGCCAAGCGAATTGGCCCGCAGTGCAAAGCCGCCGAACGCGAAGATCCGTCCGGGGAGAAAAGTTTCACCCTGGACCGCGTCGTTGTTGATGATCGGAGGAGCCATCGGGCCTATCGGTGACGACACAGAGGAACTCTCAATGAAAGCACCAATGCCGGTGTCAAAACCGGCGGATCTCGGGTAGGGGGTCCCGAACTGTGCGTCTAGGCGGATGGTAACAGGATACAAGGGACACGATGTTTTACCCAGGTTCGGGCCCTCTTGATGGAGGTAAAACCCTACGTCCTGCTTGATTAATATTGACGATGTGTGTTACAAGAGTGGATCTACCACGAGATCAAGGAGGCTAAACCCTAGAAGCTAGCCTATGGTATGATTGTTGTTCGTCCTATGGACTAAAACCCTCCGGTTTATATAGACACCGGATAGGTTAGGGTTACACAGAGTCGGTTACAATGGTAGGAGATCTACATATCCGTATCGCCAAGCTTGCCTTCCACGCCAAGTAAAGTCCCATCCGGACATGAGACGAAGTCCTCAATCTTCTATCTTCATAGTCTTGGAGTCCGGCCGATGATGACAGTTCGGCTATCCGGACACCCCCTAGTCCGGAACTCCCTCAACGATTCATTCTAGCCAGCAGTTTTGTGGCCCAACTTAATGTTGTATATTTGTTTATCCTCTCAATTTAGGAATGGTAAGCTTAACCGATAAGGCTACCACGAATAGGCCAGAAGAAGATGCACTGGTTTGGAGATTGGAGGAGAAGATTTCAGAGTTCACTCTGTTCGACTTTTCTGAGATATTGCATGCTACACACAATTTCTCCAAAGAGAATCTACATGGGCGAGGTGGTTTTGGCCCTGTCTACAAGGTAACTGTATTGTGCAAGATTCAGTTCATTCCAAAAGTATAAATTAATTCACTATAGTTTAAATAAATTAAAGATTTGTCTGGTCACTGGCAAATACATTCATGCGAGAAACCTAAAATATACATAATTGTGCAGAACTAAAAAAAATTAAGAAAACTTGATAAATTTTGTTATTTTATCCTATTTCAAAAGTGGACTGAAACTCAAAAGGCAATTGAAGTAATGCAATGAACCATACAGCAGTAGATCACTAGGGGCAAATTCTTGTCTTATCTTTTTTTTTTAAATGCAAATTATTATCTGATCCGGGGAACTACCACCTACTGCTGACTAGTGGCATTAATTAAACACTATAGCATTGCGTTCAAGACAGATGTTACACATGCATAGTACTCCTTGGGTGTTCAAACAAACATGCTGAGAAGACGGAGCGAGAGACATCACCTCCTGAAGCGAGTCGTTTCCACTAGCAGCGAGAGAACTCACCTACAATTTTGTTTTGTACATACTTACAGGGCCAACTACCAGATGAAATGCAAATTGCAGTTAAAAGGCTTGCTTCACATTCAGGACAGGGTTTCACAGAATTCAAGAATGAAGTCGAACTTATTGCAAAACTACAACATAACAATCTGGTCAAACTCTTGGGATGCTGCATTCAGGGAGAGGAAAAAGTATTGGTGAATGAGTATTTGCCAAATAAGAGCTTGGACTTCTTTATATGTGGTAACCACAAAGCAGTTTTTAACCATATCCTGGATTGTGATTCGTCCATACTCTAAAATGCACTTTCTAATGTGCAGATGCAAACAGAAAAAATTTGGTTTATTGGAAACATAGACGTGTAATAATTGAAGGGATAGCCCAAGGTCTTCTGTATCTCCACAAGCACTCTCGATTGCGCATCATACACAGAGACCTTAAGGCCAGCAACATTCTCTTGGATCAGGACATGAATCCTAAAATTTCTGATTTTGGCCTAGCAAAAATTTTCAGCTCCAATGATACTCAGGGAAGCACGAAGAGGGTAGTTGGAACATAGTAAGCATGCCTTTCTTAAATACAGATTACATCATAGATAGTGCCTACAACACCAATTTTAAGTTGATGAACCTAACTTTAAATTTTGATATAATATTTTTGTTGTGCTTCTAACTCATTTCAGTGGTTATATGGCTCCGGAATATGCATCTGATGGGATTTACTCGATCAAATCTGACGTGTTCAGCTTTGGTGTCTTACTTCTTGAGATCCTTAGTGCGAAAAGGAATTCTGGTTTGCATCAGTACGGAGACTTTTTTAACCTTCTTGGATATGTGAGCATTTTCTACGCTCCCGCATACGAGTAGTGTACTATTTTTAGACTGAAGTAACTTTTATCTTGTATGTGTATATGAAAAAGATAAAATATGACTTCATGTAGTCATGGCAACTCTGGGAAGGAGGACGATGGCTTGAGCTTCTAGAAGTCTCAATTGTTAAGGAGATCCATACAACAGAGGCTAAGAGGTACATTAACATTGCACTGATGTGCGTACAAGAGAGCGCAGATGATCGACCCACCATGTCAGATGTTGTTGCGATGCTAAACAGTGAAAGTGTTATTCTTCCAAAGCCTAATCACCCAGCATACTTCAACTTAAGGGTATCTAAGGTAAATGAATCAGCTAGTGTTGTTGTTCCATGTAGTAATAACGATGTAACCATCACTGAGGAGCCAGATGGCAGATAGTTGATTACTTTGCTTCAGTTGTTATTATCCGAGTTGTACATTAATTCACAGCAAAACAAGATGTTATGAATTTTATCAAGCTATTCTCCAGATATTTCTACACCAATTCAAGCTTAAGTAAGTGTAACATAGGAAGACGGGATAAGTACATAAATCAACATTACATTTTTGAGAGAACATCTACCCTTTATTAATTAGAGAGTATCAGGGAGGGAATGCCTACACCCTCACGCAGATTTACAAATCAGACATGACGTCCGTCTGGGAGAGCACCATCTCATACACGAACAAAATCCCACATTGCACACGGACATGCGATACTCTGGCCCAACACTATTGTCATGTGTCATTGATGTGAAGATCATAATGTAAATGATCACTAACCCATTGCACTATGGAGCCACACCTCATTGCGACATGGATTTCATTCACGGTGTGGGTTAGGTGTTCATTCCAGACATTTTCCTTGCACAACATGTCCAATGTTGCTCACATTGCACACGACTTTATCGTGTTCTTTGTTACTAGAAGACATGTTGTGCCCTTCACGCAAAAACCAAATGAAACCAAGAAGTGAGGTTAACTATTATAACCTTCTTCAGCTGAACTATATGCCAAATACATTGAGTGCAAAAAGCAAACGTAGCTGAGAAGGTTCTCAGAAGCTAACATTTGAACACCCAATATGTTACATGCACGTGCATGATTATATCAATTTGACTGGCAGAGCAGCAGAAGCAAAACAAATAGTTGGTTCGAGCACCAACACAATAGTTGTGCGGTGCAATGATTTTTTTGCCATCATCTTTAAAAGAAACTTTTGCCATTGTACAAAGTTTATTTCCAATCACTCGAAATAGGCTCGTTGTCCAAGACGTAAAGACCATACTCCACATGCTGCACCACCGAGACGACATCTCCTCCATGGCGACATTGCCGTCACCGACGCCACTGGAAGAAGGCACTAATGGCTGCGTCTACCTTGGATATGGCCGGATCGTGTACACCACCTTGGCCCGCCAATAACCATATGCCCTTACGCCCTTCAATTTTATCTTGTTGTATTTAATAGTTGCGTCAAAAACCTAAAGTAACAGCTTTAATTCCCTGTTTAAAATATGATTTTACATAATTTTTCCTTCAAACCTATCATGGATGCCTACCATGGGTATGCCTACCTGCTGGCAAAGTTGGGGCCATTTCAAGAATGTCAACAAAAACACCTTGTTTAAGATAGGGTGTCCGGGCAGACCAGGAGGCTTCGTTCGAGACCATGTTGTTTCCAGTCATCCGTCAAATGACCCTATATTTTCCAACTATATGTATGACAAATTCAAGGGATCCCGCCAAGTTGTTTAGGATTTCGACAAAATTTGCATTTTCTGGAGTTTCTTGGTGAAAAAAAGGCCGATAGATGCCCGGACGTGTCGCAATGGCATACAGTGTCAGAAGTTGTTCAAACCAGGCATGAATGCCTAGCATGGGCATGCCCACCTGCTTGCAATCACTACTAGGGAAAACCCTAGCAGTAGTGTTGGTTTTGTGCTCACTAGTAGCGCGGGTAGGCGCGCTACTAATAAGGCGCTACAGCTATTACTTAGCAGTAACGCGTGCGCGCACGCGGTACTGCTAGGACGAATAGCTGCAGCGTTTGTTCACTCCCACGTTACTGCTAATGTAACTACTGGTAGCGTGTTTTCTCTCCATCGCTACTAGTATTCTTTTTTTTATTTTTTTATTTTTAGTGTATTTATGCGCCATCGTACAAATATTGGTACAATACCAGTTATGAGGTTTACATGATTATGTCCATAACAGTGTGTCAAATGAAGGTGGATTAGGTGCAAGTGGAGGCAATATGTGGTGCATGTCAAAAGTATACTACTAATCCAAACTTGATCTAGTTTGGACTAGTAGTACTTTTGATGTGCACCACATGTTGCCTCCACTTGAATCTAATCCGCCAACACAAGATATTTAATCATCATCATGGTCATTACCACCAACAGTATTTATTTAATCACCACTAACACTAGCTAATAATAATCATCATAGTCATTACCACCAACACTAGCTATTTTATCATCATAGTAATAGTGTAGCACATCATCATCCTCAAACTCATTTCTAGCTAGCTAATCACTCCTGCTGCTCTCTCTTAGGTAAAATAATATAAAACATGTGTAGCTCTCCTCCTTGATCAAGTTGGAGCATGCAGATGAACCTGTCTCCTAATCGTGGGTAGCGCCTCTGTTTGCTGCCCCCTAGTACTTCTCTGCGCTCCCACATCACATATTTGGTCCAGTCTTGCACTATTAAGCATCCGTCGCTAATCTTGAATGCACTAAAGTAATCTGTAGGATATCTTGGCTGTAAGCTAATAATACTCATGGTACCTTTAGTCTCGATCCCATAAGGCACAACATTCATCGGGAGTCCCTGTTGAAGAACATCGTATGGTAACATACTTAGAAATGAAGTTTAGCTTGAAAAATAATGTATGGAAAAGATGCACTGAGGACAAATAGTAAAAGTCTTACCATCCTTCCTAAATAGATGTGACCATAGTTCATTACGAACACTATTGGTCGCACGTTTTCAGTACTAACATTTCTAAATCCAGTAAGAAAATTTGTCTTGATAGTATCAAGATCCTCAAGCCATGAAACATAATGACTTAGCTCCTCGCAGTTTAGTTCAGCCCCGGGACAGTAGTAGGTCCTGTCTACCAAGCGCTGGACATGTTTACTTGCACCGAAATAAGCTGACAATACAAATTAGTTGTCAACTATTTTTGAATAAACAATATCAAAGACATAAATATGGTTGAGAAACTTATATAATGGTATAACTGGAGGCGTCTGCACATCGACCCAGATGTCGGTATTACCTTCAATATCATCTTCCGGACGAATATCAAAGGTGATAACCATATCAGGCTCAAATGCATAAGTCTTGCATAGTGCTCGCCATGTTTTGCGTCCAAAATAGGTGTAGTCGTCTGAATTGTATAATTTTACGTTGAAAATATAACCATGGTCGGTCTTCAAGTAAAATTTCTTTTCCTCCATAGTACGACTGAAACCTATCTTATCTAATATAAAAACTCTTGCATGGCAGGGGATACGCTACTAGAATAGTAAAAAAAGACTTGTCATGCTTAATGTCATGCTTAAATTATAAGTTGAAGCAAATGAAGCAAATGTCATGCTTAATTACGAAAAAAGACTTGTCGTTGTGACTTACTGTATCCACTTCGAAGTTCTCGTCCAGCTTGATGCTGAAGCGCCTATCATCATCTAGGAAGATTCCGTCGACAGGCCGCCCTTCGTCTTCGCAGTATTTGCAAATACCAAATCCTTTTCGTCGTCAGACATTTCCTATATTCATAGTTAAAACATTAATTGAAAATCGATAGAAGACAACTACCAGGATACTCAACACACAAATCCGGGGCACTCGATATTTCCTACATATTCTGGCACAAGTCATGCCAAAATTCACGGAAAAATCCGGCATGACCTTTGCTAAAATAGGACATATCGAGCGCCTGAAATTTGTCGGAACGGAAATGAATCAACACTCTGGCAAAACATAGGCCACTCGGAGGTGTAACCTGCAAACATGACCGGCCACTTGGATATTGAGCAACACAAGATATACATTTCAAAATATCTTACAGGACTCAAATTAGCATGCATTCGATAAGCAAAAGTAAATCATCTCATGCGTCCGTACATCGTCGAATATTATCACTAATATATCCCGAATAGTGTCATACATATAACATCACTAATACAACTAAAACCCTAGCACACGACGGGTATCGGCGCGGGCGGTGGACACCCACAGAGAAGGAACCATCACGGGATCATAGCTCCAGTGAGATCCGTGGAGAACCTGCCAGGTATTGGAAAACCTGTGCTCCAACGCAAACAAGTAGCGACGGGTGTGCGCTCCTCCTCACTGACACGGTGACGCACCACCTCCGCGAAGTCCTCGAGACTCTGGACCGTCACTGGCCCACGCGACCGCCACCAAAGAAGGTCCGGGTCAACGACAGGCTGGCTCCTCACCAACCTGCGCCCCCCGGTAGGTAGCGCCTCCCAGTACCACCCCGGTGGAGCCCAGTCCCGGACATGGCCCATCTGGTCAAGCAGGTGTCGTCCTCCGCCGACTCGACGACGATGATGTGGGATAGGCATCGTCCACGTCGATGCGGGAAAAATTGCTTTAACTAAAAAAAATAGCACAAAGTTGTTACTAACTAGTTCTATTAATTCAACTAGTTCTTACTAAAAATAAACTTACTATAAATAAAAATAAACTAGTACCTAATTACTACCTAGTTCTTACTAACTAATTAGTACCTAGGAACTACTGCCCTAATTACCATCTAATTTCTATTAATTAGAAATTTGATTCGTTTCCACCCTTACATGAACCCTAACTCATTTGAGCCGCATCCGCATCTGATTCGTTTCCACCATTACATGAACCCTAACTAATTTGATGCAACTAAAATATAAAGAAACCCTAGGCAGAGGTAGGGGAGAGGGAGGAGCAGGCGTGCTCACCTCGGGTGCCTGCAACGAGGGAGGGACAGGCGGCGTCGAGGTCGGGGTCGGGGCTCGGGCGCGGCGGATGGCGGCGTCGAGGTCGGGGTCGGGGCGGCGTCCGGGGCGGCGTTGAGGTCGGGGCAGGGGCGACGTTGAATCTGGGGTCGGGGACGGCGTGGGGTGTGAGGAGATCGCAGACAGCCGACGGGCGGCAATGGCGGCGAGAGTGGAGAGTTGGATTTGAGGAAGTGGCCGTGGGAAGGACGAACCCGTGGTTAAGTCGAAGTAGCAGAGCGCTGCGTTCGAAAGCGGCCATGCTAAGTTAGCTACAGCTGCTTCGGGATACACGCTAGCGCTACTCCTTTCTCTTTTTTCCACTTTTTCATTTATTTTTCTTCACATTTTATTTTTTTTCCTTTCACCTTATTCTATTTCTTTCATTTTCAATTACCTTTCTATTTGCTTGCCATTTAATTTTATATCCTTTAGCAGTAGCGAGTTTAGATTAAAACGCGCTACTACAAAGAAAGTAGCGGTAGCGCGGTTCGTTATAGGTCGCTACTACTATGTCTAGCCTATCAGCTAAGCCATGGGAATTTTAGTAGCAACATGTTTAGAACAAGACGCGCTACTGCTAGAACTTTATCTGCAGCGCGGTTTGCACAGGAGCGCTACTCCTACTTAGCACCAGCGTGCTTTTTTGACCCTCGCTGCTGCTAAAGTTCTGTGTGTAAGGTTTTCCCTAGTAGTGAATCGTTGTGTTCAGTCCAGAGATTTCCAAAAAATACCATGTTGAACAAAAAGTGTTCAGGTTGGACAGAAGATTTCGTTTGGGAGGACCTCATTTTTTAACATAGTTTCCCAGTTTTTCCATAGTCTTGTATGACCAATTCAAGGTAGTGGCGGAAACAGGGGGGCCAGCAGGGGCCCTGGCCCCCCCTGACATTGGGAATTTGCTGCTAATTCGTTGATGAACAGTGCATAATAAGCAATATTTTGATGCTAAAAGTCTATTTTCCTATGCTTTGGCCCTCCTTGACCTACTTTGACGGACCTGGCTCCCCTGATCCACATTTCCTGGCTCCGCCACTGATACAATGCACGATATCAAGTTGTTTTGGTTTTTCGGTAGGTTTTGCATTTTTTAAGTTTTCTCGGTTAAAAAGACCGATAAATGATCGGACGTGTCACAACTTGCACACGGAGTCAAAAATCGTTCAAACCTGACATGGATTCCTACCATGGTCATTCCCACGTGCATGCAACAGTTGGGATCATTTTAAGATGTCTAAAATTAGACCATGTTCAACGAAGAGTGTTCGGGTATATAAGTCAAAAAGCTCCGTATGGGAGCATGTTATTTTTCGACATACTTGAAATTGCCCCAATTTTTTTATCATGGCTTTGTATGAAATTTTCAAGGCACCATGCAATGTTGTTTTGGTTTTCGATAAATTTTGTATTTTCTGAATTTTTCTCGGTTAAAAAAGACTGATAAATGGCCCGACATGTCGCAACTTGTGTAGGATGTCGGAAATCATTCAAATTGATGTGGATTCCTTCCATGGGCGTGCCACCTACTTCCAAAGTTTGGGTCAATCCTGAGATTTCTAAAAAATCATATTCAACAGGGAGTGTTTGGGTAGGCCAAGGAGCACATTATTTCTCTACATCCCTTACATGACCTTATTTTTTTCATGGTCTTCTATGACCAATTCAAGGTATCATGCCAAGTTATTTGGGTTTTCAACAAGTTTTGCATTTTCTAAAGTTTTCTAGTCGATAAATGTGGACGTGTCACAACTTGCATAACATGGGCATGCCCACCTGCTTGCAAAAGTTGGGGTCATTTTAAGGATGTTCAAAAATAGACCGTTTTTCAACAGATGATGTTCTGGTAAGGCCAGAAGGGTCCGTTTGAAAGCACATTCTTTTTTTAACATCCGCCAACTGGGCCCAATTTTTTTCTGCCATCTTATATGATCAATTTAAGGTATCATGCCAAGTTATTTGGATTGTTCTAAAGTTTTCTATTTTCTAAAGTTTTTCTTAGTGACAAAGGTCTGATAAATAACTGTACTTGTCGCAACGTGCAAACGGTGTCGGAAGTCGTCCAAACCTGGCGATGATGCCTCGTATATCCATGCCAGGCTGCTGCAAGACGTTGGGGTCATTTATCCATAGTCCAAAAAACTACCAGTCGAGAGGAGTGTGCAAGACTAGGCCAGACGGGTGCATCCATGAGCATTTAGTTTTTTCTAGTTTTCATGCATCTGTTAATTGCAATTTCTGTCATTAGCAATCAACATCAACATTTCTTATGTCCTAACCATTTGTTGAAATTTGTCAACAATTTTGAAATTTCAAATTATATATGACAATATTGCAAACTTGAACACCTTTTCCAAAATTGCTAAGAATTTTCCAACAATTGATGAAAATTCTAAACAGAAATAGCAAACCACTTAATTCTTAAAAAAGTTATCAATTGTTTTTCGAACGCAAACATTTCATAAATTTGTGAACTAAAAATTCAAAAACAGGAACATTTTTTTTGAAAATACAGAAAATTATTATAAAATTGAAACAATACTTATAAACAACAACATTTTTTGGTATTCCAAAGAATATTTAACAAAATACATGTTTCAAAAATAATAATAAAGTTTAAAAAGGAGAAAAAAATAATGATAAAAAGAAGAATTGCGTAAAAATAGAATAAAAAACCCTATGTCCTTGGCCCAAGTCAGGGTGGGCATAAGCACCGACGAACCAAACATCGAATCGATACCGAAATCGAAAGTACCGATTTTTTTTAGTATTAGCATAAGAAAATTCGGTTTTTACCTCTGCTAATCGAATTTAAATTTATCAGATCGGTTTTAATTATGGTTAACTAAAAAACAGAGTGCGTCCGGCCACACACATACAAGCTTGTATCCGCGCTCACCTGCAGGACCACCTATCTGCCGCTTACTGCGGCAAAGAGGCGTGGTTTCGCACAGGAGACTCCCTGGGCCGGCCCATTCGTTGTCCTTTGCGGAATGAAAAAACACAACAATAAGAAGAGCGTTGTCTCAAAAGAAAGAAAAAACAATAAGAAGAGCGCTACCAAGGAATCAAACTAGCTTGTATCCGCGCTCACCTGCGGGACCACCTATGTGCCGCTTACTATGGCAAAGAGGCGTGGTTTCGCACAGGAGACGACTCACCTGGGCCGGCCCATTCGTTGTCCTTCGCGGAATAAAAAACACAACAATAAGAAGAGCGTTGTCGGTCTCTCTTGCCTTCAAAGGAGCAGGGGAACTTGGAAAACCTATCGGGCATCCTTGTGGCGCCCACAGCACCCCCCGTCAATCATCTTTTATTTGCAGACGACAACCTGTTATTCTCAAAAGCAAGCACAGAAGGAGCAACGTCAATTAAAGAAGTGGTAGAGATCTATTGTCAGGCCTCAGGACAACGAATTAACTTTGCAAAAAGTTCTATTCACTTCAGCAAGGGATGTCCAAACACTATCAGAGAAAGTATCAAGGTACTCTTGGATGTTCCTAATGAAAGTTTGAATGAGCGATATTTGGATATGCCCTCGGATGTTGGAAGAAGCAAGAATGGTACGTTTAAATATCTAAAGGACAGGGTGTGGAACAGGATCCAAGGATGGATGGAGCAAATCCTCTCGGCAGGGGGCAAAGAGGTGCTTATAAAGTCAGTTGCTCAGGCAGTTCCAACTTTTCCGATGGCTTGTTTTAAATTGCCTAGAGGTCTATGTGAGAAGTTAAATTCGATGATAAGAAGCTTTTGGTGGGGAAGCAAGAATGGCAAGCGGAAACCACACTGGGTCTCATGGGACACTATGACGATGCCAAAATATATGGGTGGATTGGGCTTCAAGGATTTTGAATTATTCAACTTGGCCCTCCTAGCGCGCCAAGCATGGCGCATTCTCCAGTTTCCGGAGACCCTAAGTGCGCATATAATTAAAGCAGTATATTTCCCTTTGTCAGATATCATGGAAGCATCATTAGGCTCTTCTCCATCTCAAGCATGGAGAGCCATAGTTGAAGGACGAGACATGCTAAAGCTTGGTTTGATCAGGAGAATAGGCAATGGTGCAGCAATGAAAATATGGGGAGATAATTGGATACCGAGGACCGAAAGGCTCAGACTAGTGGCAGCCCTAGTATCAGACACACCAGAACTTGTGGCCGAACTAATTGACTCGACTTCTTGCCAGTGGAACATGGCAGAGTTAGAGAGAGTTTTCTTGCCCATGGACGTACAAGCTATTTGCGCCATTCCGATCAGCACGTCATCGCAGACTGATTTCTGGGCATGGCATCACGAAAAGTCTGGTAACTTCACTGTCCGTTCAGCGTACAGAATGATGGTAACAACGAAAAAAGTTAGGGAAGATTGGCTTGAAAGCAGACCAAGCACTAGTTCAAACAGGGCGGAAAAGGCATGGTCACAACTATGGAAGATCAAGGTACCATCTAAAGTGCGAGTCTTTGTTTGGCGGCTTGCACAACACTCTTTCCCTTCGGGCTCAGAGATGCATCATCGGAAAATGGCCACTAGTCCTCGATGTGTTATTTGTCAAGCAGAGAATGACTCTTGGAGATATTCGTTAATAGATTGTACCATGTCACGTTGTGTTTGGGCATTAATTGATGAATCCCTCATAGAGCACATGTGCATGAATTCTTGCTCGGATGCGAAGGAGTGGCTGTTCCACATGATGGAGACTACAACACATGAAGAATTCATCAAAATTTATTGACACTTTGGGCGATCTGGGGTGCGCGCCGAAAGGCAATTCATGAATCTATCTACCAAAGCCCGGTGACTATTCATGGTTTTGTTACCAGTCTCATTGCCGATCTTCAAATGGTGAACACAAAACTGGATAAAGCTGCTCCAAATCCACAAGCAGCAGCGCCGAGATGGAGGCCACCGCCGGAGGGCTGGGCCAAAATTTATGTTGATGGTGGTACAAACAAGATAGGATCAAAGGGAGCAGCTGCTGTCATCTACAGGAATGATACAGGGAAGTACCTGGGGTCTTCAACGAGGGTATTGAACAATTGCACCGACCCAGCAACTCTTGAAACAATAGCATGCTGTGAAGCGCTGACTTTGGCGGAGGATTTAAACATTCAGAAAGTTATTATCGCATGTGATGCTTCCACAGTTATCAAGAACATCAATAAAGGTAGTAGATGCGAGTATAGCTCAGTTCTTACGGAGATTAAGGTGCGACCGAGACGTTTTCTCAATGTTAGTTTTGTGCACGAGGGTAGAGCAACAAACATAGAAGCTCACAATCTTGTAAAAAGTGTTTTATCACTCGAACATGGTCGATTCCTATGGCTACTCCAGCCATGGGATCCCTCTGTTGTACTTCCTGTTATAGAGCAATAAAATGACCGTGTAATCCTAAAAAAAAGAGTGTTGTCTCAAAAGAAAGAAAAAACAATAAGAAGAGCGCTACCAAGGAATCGAATTGAACTCCAAACCTACAATAGCTGCTCACAATGCGCTAACCACTGTGACAGGAGAGCTAATCTGTTATATTTGCAGTGCAAGTGTTAAAGAAACTATAGGCACCTGCGAAAAAAAAACAGTTCGCCAATTCCACAAAAATAAAATTTTGGGCGAGGGAAGCGAGTACATAGCCACTTTGGTAACACAGGTTTAGTGCGCACAATGGCCGCCCAGTATAAATGAACTATAATCTGCTGCGGATTAAAACTTGTTTGAAAATTTCAAGTGTGACTTTTTAAAAGGAAACATTATATGGGAACTAAAAAGACATAGGAACACAAAAAAATGAATTATTTTTTTAATTATAAACTAATTTTTGTAGACACAATTGGTTTAGAAAAACAATAACAAAACTGAAATGTGAACATTTTATAAAATTAAATTATTCTTACAAAACGAGAGCACTTAATTAATTTGTGAACTAATTCCGAAAACATGAACATTTTGTGGACAAAATTTGAAAACTCTAGCATTTTTAGAATATGTGAACAAATTTGGAAAAAAGAGCATATTTTGAAATTGCAGATATTTTAGAATTTGTGAAAAAACATGTAATTTTATTTATTTGTGAACAAATTTTGAAATATTGTTTTTTTAATTTGTAAAGAAATTTTGAAAACGAAAATAGTTTTTAAACCTGTGAACAAATTTTGAACCATGAACTTTTTTAATTATGTGAAGAAATTTTGTAAATGAAAAAAGTTTTCGAATTTGTGAACAATTTTGAGACATGAACAGTTTTTAAATACGAATAAATTTGGAAATTGACAATACTTTTTTAATTTGTGAATTTTTTTGCAAAAAGGGAAGAATTTATTAAATTCCAGACCATTTTTAAATTTGTGAACAAAACCAGGAAACAGGAATATATTTTCTGAAAATCGCTGAAAATAATAATTTATGAACAAAATTTAAACACGTGAACATTTTTTTGAATTTGTGAAATTTTTTTAAAATTGGAAGCTTTTTTAAAACAAATATTTTTTTTGTTTGTGAACACAATGTATAAATGTGAACATTTTCAGAAATGAAGCAAACAAATTTTGAAATTCTCTTTTTTTTATATACGAAGAAAATGGCTACCTTTAGCTCCTCGTTGGGTTCGACACTCTTACTTATCCAAAAAGGCTACAAACTTTAACCTATACTTGCGGGTTATCAATTCATATAATAATTTTGAACTTGGTGAAGCCTGTAAAAGGTGCGCTATGCACTAAGATGATAAAATGGATCTATGAATGTTCATGGATGATGATCCAGAAAGAAATTTTTTACAAAAGAGTTTTGTAGGAATAGAAGAGTTAATCTTATCAGAATTTCTTGTTAAATTGGATTACAATGGTGATATGTTGTACAAATAACAAAACTATTTTGAAAAGGAATTTTCAAACAAGGATGTATAAGATACACCAAAAGGTTTTTGTTAGGAATACCGGAATGGTATGAATATCTCAGGTCATATGGATGATAAGAAACTAAAATGTTAAATAGCTGGAATTTGATAAAATAATTAGATAATTAAACTTTAGTGGGGACTCTTTAACATTTCTAATTTTACATATGTATGGCATATCATTTGATCAGAGATAATATAAAGTTTTTAGCGCAAAATTAAATTCATGTTTCTATAAGAACCTAGAATTATTGGATGAGAATCTATATAGATAGATTGGTACATCTAATTATACTAAGACATGTACTTTGACAAAGTTTTAAAAGAAGTTTAAAAGGAGAAAATGTTTCTCAAACTGTCACATAGCATAACACTGTTCAAAATAATAGTTGATTAACATGTATGGATGGAATTTGATAAAATAATTAGATAATTAAACTTTATGAAGAAGCTTCGTTATGCAAGAAGTTTAGTGGGGCCTCTTTAACATTTCTAATTTTACATATGTATGGCATATCATTTGATCAGAGATAATATAAAGTTTTTAGCGCAAAATTAAATTCATGTTTCTATAAGAACCTAGAATTATTGGATGAGAATCTATATAGATAGATTGGTACATCTAATTATACTAAGACATGTACTTTGACAAAGTTTTAAAAGAAGTTTAAAAGGAGAAAATGTTTCTCAAATTGTCACATAGCATAACACTGTTCAAAATAATAGTTGATTAACATGTATGGATGGAATTTGATAAAATAATTAGATAATTAAACTTTATGAAGAAGCTTCGTTATGCAAGAAGTTTAGTGGGGCCTCTTTAACATTTCTAATTTTACATATGTATGGCATATCATTTGATCAGAGATAATATAAAGTTTTTAGCGCAAAATTAAATTCATGTTTCTATAAGAACCTAGAATTATTGGATGAGAATCTATATAGATAGATTGGTACATCTAATTATACTAAGACATGTACTTTGACAAAGTTTTAAAAGAAGTTTAAAAGGAGAAAATGTTTCTCAAATTGTCACATAGCTTAACACTGTTCAAAATAATAGTTGATTAACATGTATGGATGAATATGATTCATCAAAAATGCTATGTCATGTACAAAGCCACATGTTTCAATTAAAACTAATTGTTAGTAATAGAACATCATAGTCATCCTAGAGAGGATCATGGGATGATTGCTTGAAGTACAAGTACCTTAGTTGGACATTGTTCAAATATCCATGGATGACATGAAGTAATTGTTTGTAAATAGTTACACAAATTGTTTGTTGTATAAGTAAAAAAAATGATGACTAGTAAAATAAACTACCTGGCTATAAAATTATGAAGTTGTTTCAAATAAAACGAACATACATTGTGGATCTATAAATGATTGAGACTTGATAATTTTTTAATGTAATCTGGATCAATAAGATTTTGTTGATAAATTATGGTGCTGTTCCAAATAATTATTGACAATATGAAGATATAGCAAATGGACTATGGAGATATAGTGTTACTATAAAATGGACTATATGGAGATATAGTACTTTCATTAATGTAACAAAAGAATTACATAATAAAAACTAGATATTATTGACAGAAATAAAATTGGGATGTGAAGAATGTCATATCAAGTGACGAAGTGTCTACCACCGACAGAGCATGAGGAACACTAGATAGCCTTTGGAGTTAGATGAACATGCAACTAGATTATTCACTCTAGTGCAAGTGGGAGACTGTTGGAAATATGCCCTAGAGGAAGTAATGTTTGTATTATTTTATTTCCGTATTCATAATTAAGAGTTTATATTTCATGCTATAACTGCTATGATTCTGGAATATGCGAGTCAGTGGAAAAATCATACGCACATGTAGCATGATAAACGACAAAATAAAAGGTTCCTAGTCTTGCCTCTAGGACTAGCACAAGTGTTGTTAGTGGTCATGTTTTCCGGATCTTAGGATATCGCTAAGTGTAACGATGATCCTAAAACAATATTGAGATTATGACGTTAGAAGAATGATCATATTGAATCAACGCAAACTTGTTTTTTATTAATTGAGTTAATATCATCTGTATTCAATTGTAATAACACAGAGTGTTAATGTGTGATTTTTCTCCTTATACGATGAGAGTGGTGTACTCACTTCTTACCATACGGTGGCCTTTGGGGTATCTCAAACGTCACATGTAGGATGGTGATCATAACAACAACTTAGAGGTTCATCGAAAAGTTTGACAAAGGGACTAGTTAACTCGACATCGTGTGATCTGCTCCTTCTATGACGGAGAGATACTCTTACGTCCCTCTCGGTATGACGACATCAATCACCGTCTGACGAGACATAGGTGACTTTGTCATGGGGATGCCGAAACACGATAACAAGAAAGAAGAACAAATCGGTAACGAGTATTTTTGTATAATGAGCATAGTGATGACTCGGGAGCGTACTGTTGAATCCCGGGTATTGTGAAGTATCGCGAAACAAAGGGAACATCGCATAGTAACCAGAGGTTCACTCGAATATCATTCATTTACTCAAGGGGACAAATACGGATGTCCACGGTCCCGTTGTCGGTCATTGAACAAACGGTTTCGTTCAGGTCTATGAGTTATGGAACCTACAGGGTCACAAGCCTAAAGCATCATGATCTGATGAGTGTTAATAGGACGGGAGTCATGAGAATTTATTTGTGAAATTATGTCATGAATAATCGGAATAGTTCTAAGAAGATCCAGAAGCGTTTCAGGGTCACTGGAAGGGTTGTAGAGAGTATCCGGTAATACCGGATATTACAGATAAATTACATAGAGGTGGAAAATGCTTTTGGAGATGTTAAAAAATATATAAAATGATCTAGGAGTATAAATGGGCCTAATAAGGCCGGGAGGTGGAGGGAATTATGGGCCACAAGGGCCCGTAAGGAAGTTGTGCCCCCCTTGCCACATGGGGGGCTGAATGAGACTAGGGAGGGGAGTCCAACTCCCCCTCTTAGGCCGGCACCCCATGGGGGGTCGCTTTCCCCCTTGGTGGCTGCCCCCTCCTCCTCCTCCTCTAACCTATATATACTAGGAGTTTTTGCTCTATTGGATAGAAAAGTTCCGGAGCCTTCTCTAGTTCTTCTTGTTCTAGTTCCAATTGGTCCTAGTCGACTAATTAGAGAAAGGCTAATCCTCTTGTCCTCATAATTAGAAGCCATGTGTGGTCTTCGTCCTCTAATTCTTCGGCGACGACTAGCTTCGGATGGCGAAGCGCTGCCGAATCATGAAGGCTGCACGCTTGCAATAAAGTAGAGAGGTCATACTTTTGGTCTTCGGTTCGAGGGACTGTTCGTGGGAGGTACGCGGGATCGTTCATCGAAAGTTCGAGTGAGTCCAAGGACGATCTACATTTTCACGGTCTTCTTACGCTGCAACTCGGTGACGGTGTCGATCGTGATCTCAACCTGTTATGCATCTTCATATTGATCTTGGGTTATCATAGGCACATTTTTTTTTGTTTTCTACTATGTTTCCCAATACTTGTACACAGGCGAAAGGAGGTAACCGTGCTCTTTTTGTGTGTTGTCGGTGCCGCCGCTGGTTCCCTCTCCCCACGCCGACCGCTACGGCAGGGGGAGGGGGAACCTCGGATTTGTGCGTCGAGTGGGTTATCAGTAGGGTTAGGGTTGAGGGAGACACTGCCGAGGCAGTAGCGGCGGTGTCCCGTCAGAATAAGTTTCCTCGAGCTCCGTTCATGGTCAGGAGGGGTTCTCGCATTCATCTAGGAGCTAGCGCGGTGGGGGTCCCTCGGATCTCATCGAAGTCGCGGGCTATGGTGTCTGGAGGTCGACCGAGATTGGCCAGTTCGGGCCTCTAGTGGGTGGTTGTTTGGAGACGGAGATCCGTTCCTCTTTCTCCGTGCTTTTGCTGGAGCGATGTCCTGCTTTGTTCTGGCGGTTGGCCAAGACACGGCGCCAGAATCAGATCCGATTTCTATTCCACCTGGAAGGGGCACATATAGTGGTACTTAAAGCAACAGATGATGAAGGTTTGTGCACGCATATTGGATGCACGGGTGTGTCCTTGTCATTTCAGCTCCGGAGTAAAGAAAAGAAGGAGCAGCGTGGTGGTGATTATGCCATGGTTGAAGATGATGACCTGCTTGGGTTTGCTTGTGGATTCTTGTGTGGCAGGGTCTTCTCGCAAGGTTCAGGGACGATGACACATAGTTCCGGAGATCTTCATGTTTTACTAGTTGTTACGGTACCCTTTGTTTTTCTAGTTCTTTATGTGTGTGTTAGGGTGTGCATGTATGGGTCAAGGACTTTGTATTATTTCGTTATTTGAATATAAGCTTATTTTCTAAAAAAAAACTTTCAAAAATTAGTTTGCACCCAATATCATAGAAGCCTGAGCACCAAAAATATTTGACCACAATTTTTTTTGCGTTCTTCACTCAAGTATATCGTACCGATGCTGGAGAGATGAGCTATTTGCACCACAGGCCGAGACCAACAGTTAAAGAATTTGTTCACGGCCCATCTTCATCATGTATAAAATCACGGCAACCGACGGACATTAGGGTTCCCTAGGTCAGCGTCAAGAAAGCGGCGGAAGATCGCATTGACCTGCATGGCCAACCCACGGCATGTCGACCGGCTGAGCGACCTCCCGGACTGCCTCCTCCACGACATCTTGTCGCGCCTCAAGGCCCGCCAGCTCGTGCACACCTGCGTGCTGTCGTCAAGACGGTGCCACCTCTGGCTAGATAACTGAAAGGTAAGGATCCCAATTCACATCCGAACAATAGTCGATATGCATCTTGTTCCTCTTTGGCCTTATCAAAGCAAAACGATTCGCTCTTGTGAAAGTTAATCTTTGGTCCACACAATTGTTCAAAGAGACAAAACACTAGCTTCATATTCCTAACCTTTGCAAGATCATGCTCCATGAAGATGATAGTGTCTTCCACATATTGTAAGACGGAAACTGTTGGGAATCGTTCCATGGAAAACAAAAAATTTCCACGCACACGCTCTGATCTATCCATGAAGATGCATAGCAACGAGGGGGAGTGTGTCTATGTACCCTCGTAGACCTTAAGTGGAAGCGTTTCTCAACACAGTTGATGTAGTCGAACTTCTTCGTACTTCAACCAGTCAAGTACCGAACGCACGGCACCTCCATGTTCTGCACACGTTCAGCTCGGTGACGTCCCTCGCCTTCTTGATCCAGCAAGACGTCAATGTGGTAGATGAGTTCCGTCAGCACGGCGGCATGGTGACGGTGATGGTGAAGTGATCTTCGTAGGGCTTTGCCTAAGCAGTACGAAAATATGACCGGGGGTGTAAACGGTGGAGGGGCGCCGCACATGGCTAAACAATGTCTGGGTGTGCTAGACGCCCCCACATATATATAGGTGGGAGGGGGAGGGGAGAGGCCAGGAGGCGCCCCAAGTAGGACCAAATCCTACTTGGCCTCCTCCCTAACCGCGCACCCCCCTGCCATATATGTCGGAGGGGAAGGAAAGAGGAGTGGGGGGGGGGAAGGAAGGGGAATCCTATTCCACTCTTTCCTTTCCCTTCCCCCCTTTCCTTCTCCTCCTAGGCCAGCCCATATGGGGGGTGCACCAGCCCCTTTGTGGCTGGTGTGTTTCCCCTCTTGGCCCATAAGGCCCATATCTTTTGCCAGGGGTGCCCGGAACCCCTTCCGGTGCCGCGATAAGTACCCGGTACCCCCCCAAACACTTCCGGTGTGCGAATACCATCGTCCTATATATCAATCTTTACATCTTGACCATTTAGAGACTCCTCATCATGTCCATGATCTCATCCGGGACTCCAAACAACATTCGGTCACCAAATCACATAACTCATAAAATATTATATCGTCAACGAACTTTAAGCGTGCGGATCCTACGGGTTCGAAAACTATGTAGACATGACCGGGTTCGAGAGATAGGGATGGGATGGCTGTGTGGGCCACTTTTGTGCCAATGACAGGCGGGCCAGGGTCACATGCAAAAAGGACATGGCTAGACGAGGACGACGCAGCCAGCCCAGCTTTGCTGCCAGGATGGGGCGAGGTGGCCCAGAAACAAACATCTTGTCCTCATCATTAGAAGCACTGTGTGGTCTTCTCCCTCTAATTCTTCGGCAACGATTAGCTTCGAACGGCGAAGCGCTGCCGGATCATGAAGACTACACACTTGCAATTAAGTAGAGATACCGTGCTTTCGGTCTTTGGTTCGAGGGACTGTTTGTGGGAGGTACGCGGGATCGTTCAATGACAGTTCAAGTGACTCCAAGTACGATCTACATTGTCACGCTCTTCTTACTCTGGAACTCGGTGACGGTACCGATCGTGATCTCAACCCATTATGCTTCTTCATATTGATCTTGGGTGATCATATGCATGATTTTTTTGTTTTCTACTATGTTTCCCAACACTTGTACACGGGCGAAAGGAGGTAGCCGCGTTCGCCGAGTGTTGCCGGTGCCGCCGCTAGTTCCCTCTCCCTCTGCCGGCCGCACCGGCAGGGGAAGGGGAACCTCGAAGTTGTGCGCCGGGTGGGTTATCAGTAGGGTTAGGGTTGAGGGAGACGCTGCCGAGGCAGTTGCGGCGGTGTCGAATCAGAATAAGTTTCCTTGGGCTCCGTTCGCGGTCAGGCGGGGTTCTAGCCTTCATCTAGGACCCAGCAGGGTGGGAGTTCCTCGGATCTCATCGAAGTCACGGGCTATGCTGTTTGGACGTCGACCGACATTGGCCAGTTCAGGCCTCTGAGGTGGTTGTTTGGAGATGGAGATCCTTTCCTCTTTCGTTGTGCTTCTGGTAGAGCGATGTCCTGCTTTCTTCGGGCAGTTGGCCCGGCCGCGGCGTCAGAATCAGATCCAATTTCTATTCCATCTGGAAGGGGCACATATAGCGGTACTTAAAGCCACAGATGACGAATGGTGGTGCATACATATTGGATGCACATGTGTCTCCTTGTCATTTCAGCTCTGGAATAGAGAAAAGAGGGAGCCGCATGTCGTGGTTGAACATGATGACCTGATTGGGTTTGGTTGCGGATTCTTGTGTGGCAGGGTCTTCTCAGAAGGTTCATGGAAGATGACACATAGTTCCGGAGATTTTCATGTTTTACTAGTTGTTAGGGTGCCCCTTTTTTCTACTTCTTTACTTGTGTGTTAGGGTGTGCTAGTACGGGTCAAAGACTTTGTATTATTTCATGATTTGAATACAAGCATATTTTCTAAGAAAAACTTTTAAAAATTAGTTTGCACCTGATATCATAGAAGCCTGAACACCAAAAATATTTGACCGCATTATTTTCTTTTTCGGCATTTCTCGTGAAGTATCGTATCGATGCTGGAGAGATGAGCTATTGCACCACAGGCCGAGACCAACAGTTAAAGAATTTGTTCAGGCCCCGGGCCGTGGCTCACCTCGGCCCATCTTCATCATCTATAAAATCACGGCAGCCGACGGAAGTTAGGGTTCCCTAGGCCGGCGTCAAGAAAGCAGCGGAAGATCGTATTGACCTGCATGGCCAACCAACGGCATGTCGACCGGCTGAGCGACCTCCCGGACTGCCTCCTCCACGGCATCCTGTCGCGCCTCAAGGCCCGCCAGCTCGTGCACACCTGCGTGCTGTCGTCAAGATGGTGCCACCTCTGGCTGTCGGCGCCGTGCCTCGACATCGACGCCAGGGAGTTGACATCAGTGGCCCGTCAGTTTAACGGGGAGGACGATGAGGAGTTGGACAGGCTGGACGATTTCGTCGACACTCTGTTGCTCCATCGCGCCGCATGTGCCTCGCCGCTGGACTCCCTGCGTTTGAGCGTGCCCCCGTACCTGCGGCACGACCACGGGCACCGGTCCTGCTGCTCGTACACATGGTGGGTACGCCGTGGCCTCCGGTGCAGCCCGGAGACCCTTGACGTCTCTGGCATCAAGCTGCCTCCCCTGGCGTCCGGCTGTGGCACCCACCGTCTCACGAAGCTGCGCCTCCATCAGGTATGTCTCCACGACGATTTCGAGAAGCACCTCAGCTCCGGGCTCCCCGTCCTACAGGACCTCGAGATCAGAGGCACGGACATGACGCATATCTCAAGAATCGCGTCCGACACGCTCAAGAACCTCATTGTTGACAACTCACACACATCAAACGAAGGAGCCAGGCTAGAGTTTCTCATCGACGCCCCTCGGCTCGCCTCGCTGCACCTCGTCGTTCAGTTTCAGGGCCTAGGCCTTTTCGATGTAACCGTATGTGAGGCGGCTTCTCCTATACAAGCATCCATCCAGTTCCTGGACAGAAGTAGACACTATTGGCAAGATGAAGGAGATCTACTAACAACTATCTGCACGCTTCTCCGATCTCTATCCAACGTCAGCCGCTTGGAGCTGTCAGGTTTCATGGTGCGCACAACATTTCAATTTACAAACACAAATTTTATTCTGTCAATTGGATTATATAACTAACTGATGCTTTCCTCTGCTGAAAGGTTTTTTAATGCTCTTTAGAACTTAATATAGGTAGTACGGGAGCAACATATTTCGGCGGCTACTCCATTTCCAGCGGGGGTGTATCGAACTACGGCGTGGACCCGTGCTATGCTGCAGGCAATACTTGATGAGAAGGAAATAAAATTACCACAATTCCATAACCTAAAAACCTTGGTACTTGACAAGTGTGAGATAGGTGACAACATTCAGACGTTGTGGTCTTTTTTGCATAATACGCCTGCCCTTGAGAAGCTTATTCTCAACAACTGCGGGGTACGTAACTTTTAACCTCACTTGGGTCATTTTTCCTTCTAATTAGTTTCTTATGTCCTAACTTATTTTCTTTGCTCATTTGTATAGTGCCAAAAGTTTTCATATGGTGCCGCTTCTAACATTTTTGAGATGGGTTGCATAACCTCCAACCTGAAGTTGGTAGAAATGAAGTACAACCATGGAGATGATCATGAAGGCCAAGATACGCCACAAATGGAGAAGATCTTGTCCATGGTACGAAGGGACTTACCGGTGCCTACCAAGATCGACGTTACCAAAGTTGAAAAATAAGCACTCCACCGTACCATTGGCTGCTTTTGATATTTATTTATTATTAGTATATGTTATGAGTTTATCTTATTCAATATTATTTTGGTAAATGACCTCTCCGGATACCACGAATCATAATGATAAATAATGGAAAAGCATTACATTCACTAGCGCGGTATATGCCAGATGATTCCTATATGCCTTTGTGTTGGGTGGCATTTTTTTTCATAAGCATGTGATTGGACCGGTTGATTGCTCCCTCTGTTCCAAATACTTGAAGTTTTAGGTTTGTCTTAAGTAAAACTTCTTTAATTAATATATTTATTAACATCTCCGACATCAAACACACATTATATACAAATATTTTTTATGATGAATCCATGGAAATTAATTTGTGTTGTGGATCATGATATACTTTTTGATAGAGTTAGGACAAATATAGAATTTCAAACATTTTTGGAAGGGAGAGAGTACATGTTGTATGCGCTTTTTAATTGTTATTATTCAGATAATGTGGGAAAATTTCAATAACACTGTCCTTGTTTCTTTGTTCCCTGTCTCCTTTTATTTTGCGTGCATTAGTGGAATAAATAAAATGACCTTTACCTCCAGTTTGTGTCACGTAGTGATGTGTGCACACGGGTGCGAAGTCATAGGCTGGTCCTAGATGAATACTGGTTTGTAGTGTGTGTTTCAGTTGGTAGAGTTGCTGTTGGGTTGAATGATCATAGTTTGGATGTCTGGCTCCATCGGTTGGATTCAGCGACAAATTTCATATTCAAAAGAGGCAAATCCATAGTCCATGAAAATAGGGTACAAGCCTCTTAGGGTTAGTATGACCTTTTCCCTATACTTATAGGAATTTGCAGACGCGGTGGAGAGGACGGAGGTCGCTCCCGGGGCGGCAAACCAGGATGCTGGCTACAACGTCTCGTGGCAGGCACGAGGTGGTGGAGGCCCTTGGCTGTCTTCGTTCGATGATTCATACATAGAACAACACAATATTCACTCATCCTACAATTTTCATATGCTATTACAACGGTTAGTTCGGTGTCGATTCTAAGACCTTCCACCACTTCTGCAGTGCACCGTCTTCGTGGAGATTAATCTCCTCTCCCCAGCGGCGCGGCACTCGGTCAATCAAAGATCAGATCAGTTCAATAGATTATATTAGATCAATTTCAGAATTCCATCTAGTAGATTTTTTAGCCACCAAATAAATTCGATCGACAATCCCCCAAAATCCGGTGATAAACTTGTAGAAGCAATCGTTGGAATTCCTACATCTATGGTGCTCAACCGGAGCAGCACTCCAGGTGTGCGGCGGCTTCGGTCACGGCCTGGGACACATCAGGCAGCGCTCACGCGCGCTCTACATCGTGAGTGCACGCGTCCATCTACCTCGACCCAGGACGTGTCCGACAGAGCACAACATGGCGGCTACGCTCGCGCACAAACACGACAGTTCATCAATCCGCCGTAGTTTTGTTCGTGCCTGCACGACCAATATAATCCAGCCAGCAGCATGGGCGCCTCGTACGACGATGACCTGCGACCTACACCACCTCCTGCACTGCATCGAACTATGCCGATACATCTACATCGAGCCGGCCACCGTCGCGGAGCACGTCTACAGAAGTTACTCCAACATACTTGGCACTGCATGGCCTCGACACTTCGTCGCCACGGACGGCTTCAAACAAGGCATCATCATCTACACGCCGCTGCAACACCATCATCGACACTTCATGCCAAGATCTACATTAGTGTGGTCTTCATCAATAACCTTGGTCAACACATCGCCGCCGCCTTTACAACTCGCCCACAAGGATGGACACGCATCCTCTGACAATACTACCGCAAGACGTGCACAACACGAACGACAGCTAAGACAACATCGACACACCGACATCACTATTGTGAAAGCCACTAAAACCATGCACACAGTACAGGTAAAACCGTTGTGTGCTCGGTGGGCTTCGTCTAGTCTTGGCAAAACTGGTGATCACACCTACAACTGCGACGTCTGACATCCGCTAGACGCCCGCGACGGTACCTCTCTGGGTGCAAAACATCAGGGCAAAATGATTGGCAAAACGACGGCTACATGATTGTAGCTCTTTCATACACATCGCGTAATTTTTTGCGCCTCCGGTGATTGCGGCTACACCAGCTATGAAGAATTCTACATTGACCATGACTACTTCGACTACTCTTACATCACTATCGGCAACCTCGACATCGACCACATGACTACGTCTACCACAACTCGTCGGCAACAACTCCAGTCACCAACGTCCACGCCACTCCCACTGTGAGACGACAAAAGTGCATGACTTCAAATTCAGTCGTAATTGTCAGCTTCACTCACGCTATGACTGAGGGGGGAATGTTAGAAGTACAAACATGTTAGTTAGGGATTAGGAGAGATAGAGATGGATTTGCTTTAAGCCAATAATGACTTGCTTTGTACTCCAATCCTCTTCCCATATTGCACTCCCATATATACCCCATATGAGGTTCAGATCAATACAACATAGAACAATACAATATTCATTCATCCTACATTTTTCACAAAAATGTCATCCAATTTTATGTAAAAATTATCCTAGTTTTAAATCCGACATGTTTATATTTAGTTGGCCGAATTGTTGTCCAAATGTATGGGGACAGCGTTGGATGGCCGTCTCCTGCATCCTTGTCCGTGTACTAATCCTCCTGTTCGCGGATAAATGCGGGAGGAAATTTTCAGGTGGCCGAGGGAGATGGCCTTATGTACGATCCTTGAAAAGACGGGTTTCCATTATCAACAGATAACATATCAATCAAGCAGAAACAAACGGAGTTCCATTATCAAAAGATAACATATCAATCAAGCAGAAACAGAAGGGGTTCCACTATCAAAAGATAACATATCAACTATACAGAAACAAATATGATCCTTGCAAGGACAGTGTTCCCCTTTCAAAAGAGAACAGAATAACCAACAATGAGACGTACGTAGTTCAGCATCCATTGCAAAAGGAAAGAAGATGTGTTTGTTCTTGTGGTACATGCCCAGCCGATTTGTGTTCTGGAAGAGTAGGCATGCCCAAGTAGAGAGCTAGTGGGGCGGCGGACACCGTTGGCGAGTAGCCAAACGCCTGGACCTGACAGTGTTTGCGCGGTGGTGCTCCTGCGATCGGGCGCAGCTGCCGACGATGAGCCGGGACCGGAACGAACGAGGTTCGTCCATTGTACTCGTGGGCACGCTGACAGGGGTCCTCCTTGCCGGCCTCAAACAGCAGCTCTCGCGGGCCAAATTCAAGGCCCCTTTCAATCCTGCGAAGATACAATCCACCGACGCCGACGATCCAATCGGTAGAGAGAACAAGACCCCCCGGAAAGACTGGCTCTTGTTCAGTTTCAGCTTTAGGGAACCACGCGTCCCACTCACAGTTTCGGCCGTAGGTCATCACGCAAGACGTCTTCGAGTCCACCAGCCTGCACAACTTTGCCGTCTCTGGCCTTGGGATTTCCAGCCGCATGCGGACGGTAGCCTCCGACGTGATCTTCTCCTTCGCCAGATCGAAGCGCACAAGCTTCTCTTCTCGCCTGTGCTCTCCATGGCCACGCGTGGGCCAGTACACCGACCCATCAACGTACAGGGGATCAGCGTATGCCCGACCATACACCGAGAAAGCAACATGCAGCCTTCTCCAGCCCTCGCCTCCTCCGATAGTGTGCACGTGCAGCTCTTCGTCGACAATGGCCTCCCCTGGGCGCAGCGGCAGGGTGACATATTCTAGGTAGTTATGGTGCATGATCTTGTATCCGTTGGTCGTCGCATCATAGCCGAAGCAGTAAGCCGCGGGGTTGACGGTCCACCTTAACCCGGACGCCTCTGACGGGAGCGGCAGGGCGAGCGACTCACCCGTGGACGGCTCTACGATTTTTATGCAGCCCTGGCCGGCTTCCAGGAAGCAGAGCAGGCCGTTGCAAGCGCCTACCAACCTATCTTGCACCCCGGGTGTGAAATCAGCCGTGAGCCGCCATTGCTCATCGAAGAGGAAGCCGCGGCCATTGCGCGGGCCTTTCTGGCTTTCAAAGAAGATGATGGTATGTGTCGGAGGCGCCCGTGATCCGTGGATCAAGAACTCCTGGATGAACGTTGGGTCGACGATGATGTCCCGCCACTCTTTGCAGACGCGGCGGAGGCGACGGAGGTCGCTCCCCGGGAGGCGGACCAAGATGCTGGCGACGATGTCTCGTGGCAGGCCGTTGGCTGTTTCTTGGGACCTCGCCGACGCAGACGCGGATGCAACAACGCAATTCGCATCCACCACCAGGTCCTCCATCAAACATGGCAGATGGATCTCATGATGACAGATGTTACTTAGTTGTGGATGCAATTCTGGTTGAAGTCGGGAATCGTGAGATTGATAACTTTCTCTCTTATCAATAAAGGCGATACCAACAAAAACGGAGTTTTTATGCCGGAAGATTTGCTATAATCCGTTGCAATGGGTGAGAAGATTCGTTACCATATACTCCGTACTAGGAGTAAACAGATAGGCTCAGTGTTCAGGTCGGTCCAGCCAACATCTCACGTGTTAGCCGCAATAAATCTACGGAAAAAGTCCAAAACAAACCTTCAACTTGCAAACGAAAGCTAAATCTAACCCTGAACTTTGTTTTGCATGGTATCTAACCCTGAACTTGCAAACCCCGAAATCAGCACACCGTTTAATCTTGGTCTATTTTAAACCTTGACAGCGGTCCCAAACATGGATTGTCTACGTGGCAAGACGTATCTCGGGATTGTTGATTCCAGTCGCGACTGGGCTGCACAACAGATGGAACGCGAGGTTTTTTTTTTCTTCTCTTTAGTAAGACGCAAAAAAAAGCTCTACCGGAATCGAACTTACGATCTTCAGATGCTAAAATCCTCCAGCTAGCTACCAGAAACATTAGATGTTGTTATACTGAGAGGCCCGAAATATTTATTCTCATAAAACAGCGTCGAGACTTGAAAGATTGTTTAAGGGCAAACATATATTAAAATTGTGCAGGGGCGAAGAATTTTTAAACCTCTGTTTTTATAATGCGAACACTTTTGAAAATCCTGAGTACCCTTAATTTTTCTTTAAAAAACACAATCAATTTTGAGTGAACACTATTTCCCCCGCAAAAAAAAAAGAACACTATTTGAAACATAAACATTTTGTGAAAAATGGGGAACACAATTTTAAAGCTGTAGAGTTTAAAAAATGTTTGAATAGTTTTATAAATTGTTTAATCACATTAGCAAAATGTTACGCTGTCACATTTTTTAAAATGTTTTGGAATTTCGTAAAATTTGGTTTACAAATATATTCGTTATTTCAAAATTCTTCACTGTTTTTTATGAAGTGTTTCGAAAAAAATCCAAGAAGGTTTTCAAATATGAACGCTCATTTCCGTTCTTATATACAAACTAGGGGTGTGACCCGCTCATTTGCGCGACCAGACCAAACATGAATATATTATTTGTTTAGCAGATTCAGTAAACAGTGCCATTACTTTGTTTCTCTTGAAAACAAAGTACTTATCTGCCTCTAGTCTAGCCAACATACTAATGACTAATTTGTCATGTGAGGTTTCCCACTTTGGTGTATTGGATGAGCCTTGTTAAGTAGGCAATAATCCTTCACATTAGAAGTAGGAAACTGAGCAGGTATTATATTTTTGCATAGCAAATAGGCGACTTTGCTGCTAACATAAAAAGTGGAGCACCGTAAAACTCAATCGACCATACTTTGACTTGACAGGAACATTCAAGCTGCTATAAATGAAAAAATGAAGCATATATTTGAAAATAGTAGATGACATTACCTTGTCAACACACGCATGTATCTTCCGTTTCTTGCTTCATAAGTGTGAACAAATATTGAAAATCTTGAAGAAAGTACAGACTTGGAGTGTCACAAACATAAATTAGCTGCACTTATTACGTAGAGTTGTGGATATATGTGCTCTTCCGAGTATAATAGTAGCTTCTTCTATGTACGATAGTGCATATGAAAGTCTTTGAGGTTCTCTTCAAAAGAATGATTTAGTTGGCCCAATAAGAAGAAATCTAAAATATAATACCAGTGTAGGGTTGTCAATTTGGTTGTCTTACATCTAGTGGTGATCATAACAATCACTCAAGATTAGATTAACTAGTCGTTAACCCGTGCTACTGCACGGGCTAGTGATTCTAAATCAATTTTGTTATATTATCCTAATGCGTGATAAAATATTGTTTTTATGTTTTCATACTATCATAGAAGCATACATTTAGTTTTGTCAATCGATTTGGGGAGATATGGATTCATGAAATACCATTGCCGCTTGCTTAAGATTTTATTGCAGAAGGAAGACCGCTATATATTTTACCAATATAAGCTGCATGGGTAGCTATCACAAACATCATAAATCCCATATCAATGTAACAGATAAAATAAAAAGTAATAGTTTACTTACATAAGTCAATCTTTATACATTTAAAAATTTGAAACTTTTCATCAAAAATTGAGTTAGATTAAACTTGAAACCTTTCCTAAAAAAAATAGATAAAATAAATTGGCCGATAGGCAACATGGGAAAAGAAAAACATAGCACCAGAGAAAGAAGTATTTCCATCGCCTCGTACAGTAATAGATGAACTCTTGCCAACTCATCGACTGCTCAATATTGGGCAACTGATATTTTCATCTGAGCATATATAGCCTTGAATAATTCATTTGTGCACTTAGAGTCAGTACATTGTTTAACTGTTGATTAACAGAGTATTCATGGTATCAATCACATTACCAATGCACAAATGCTATCGATGCGTAACTTCTCATGGAGATCCACTTGCTTAGAATCTGAACTGCAGCTTATTTTACAGTATCTAGCAACATAATCATGTGAAAATTAAATAGGAAATAACGTCCCTAAATGACTGAATGATCTCACCTATTCCAAAATTAAAACATGGAACCAGCGGGAATGAAAAGAACACATTTCTTACTTGAGATCAGTAAAACTTATTTCAAATCCGAGTACAGGATTCCGACCAAGATTAAGGAAGATGGCTGCGCAAATCTAACCATCGCGGCTATGTGCTATGGAGCCGTGGTGCCTCAAAATCTTCTATGTGATGTGGCGGAGAGGCCATGGGGATGCACATGCAGTGGCCGCACCGTTCATTTACTGGCTAAGTCAACCGAGTGCATGTCAGCAAAGGAGACGACGCCGATGCTGAGAACTTTGTCCTGAGAGACACGAAGAGGGACCAAGCGGAGGCGCTCAGAAATTTTCCCCGAGAGTCACGAACAGGGACCAAGGGGGAGGATTGCCTCGTATATACGATCAAACCGGAGAGGATTGTATTTCCATGTTTTTTGTTTCTATGCCTTGTGTACGTCAAATCTAGGAGAGACTCAGATTTTTTTTCTTTTTTATTCAAATGAAGATAGAGTCCTAGTGGAGTACGCTTGGGAAAGGAGAGCCTCACGTTTATTATTCAAGGGAAAGAGAGAGAGAGTCCCCCTCAAAAAAAAGGGAAAGAGAGAGAGTCCTTGTTTTTTTTTTGCGCTAGAAGAGGTATAGTGGGAGATTGGCCTTGGTTTTTTTCTCTAAAAAGAAGTAAACATGGAATAGCAGCCCTGTTTTTTCTCTCTATATAAAAAGGAGGTATACACGTGGGATAGAAGCCAAGGACTCCTAAGGTACCTCATCTGACGGTTATAGATGATTAATTTGGAGATCGTACGGACAATTTATTTAGTTTTGAGGATTAACATAGAGCCTCGTATGGTGCCTCACGGGCTAGTCCATAATTTTCTTACTTATTGTAAAATAGTGCATAATGTATTTTTAGTACTATTTAAATGTCCATCTTAGAAATGCTACTCTCTAAAATTTTTTTAAAGTACTTTGCTGGCCATAAAGTCGAATTGTTTTTTGAACTTCATCAAAGTCGATTTAATGTGAAAAAACACGGACAATCATATGATATACCAAATTAATTAGGTTGACTCAAATAATTAAGTAGAAAATAAAAAACAATTAGCACACTTTTGCACAAAGTGGGATATCTCTATCCATCGAGCACCATTTGCGTGATCATTCTTATTGATACTGACAAAAATTTGTGGAAGAAAGTCGGTTATATATAGTAAAAATCGAAAGATTGCAATCTTGGGTAGATGAAATTCAAAAAATGTATGAGCCTAGAAATATAGCAGATCAATATTATATCAGAAAGCTTTGACCTGTAGGACATCTTTTTAATGTAAGATAATGTATGGTAGTAGTACTCCATAGCAGTAGAACAGGCTAGTACATGGGTGGAATCCCTAAATATATGGTAACAATACTCATTTTACTTTATGTTCTGCTAATTAATCAAGTATAACTATAAGTAGTTGGAACACATACAGGCATACATAAGAATATGGCATTACCTCCAATCCTTTGCTCCCTATTTTGTAGTGGTTTGAAACCAACCCCTCTATTAGAACAATAGTTAATTAATGTCGACCATGACCCCAGAAATGCAAGTTCATATTATAATCCTTCCCAAGTATTTTTCATGTTTAATAGAAATAGTCTATGTATTATATTAGTGCTTGTAAATCAGTACGTACCACATTTATTGCAATCTTCCCGACTTGATGATCGTGACCCTGGACTTTAACTCGTATCTCTCATAGTTAAAAAATTATTTGCTCTGGCAGGGATTTCATCAGGCATCTTGTGGTAAAAAATATCCTAAAAAGTTGTACACAGAACTTTTAACGATGCAAGATTATCTAAAATCTTGAATGCTGCAAGATGAAAATCCACCAATCCTGCAATAGGGATATTGTGACACAACCAATTAAGACACCATAGTGACCTTATGTATAGGCTATTATTATTACATATTCGAAGATCTGAATACAACAAAAATTAATGCGTCCACTAACAGAAAAATCAGCTGAGGAGGCGGCATGTCACGTTGGACTGGTGGCAACATGGATCACCACAACGCATTCTAGTCATGGAGCTTATCAGTCCAAGATAAAGTTTTGTTGTTGACCGCTGGGTCTAGGAGGGAACGATCGGCCTGGACATGAGATGATGCCAACATAGGCACATCAATGTTTGACTCTACAGCGGCGAGTCGGGGACATGTTGCTGAGGAGACCAATCGATGGTAGGAGGGTTGCAGCATGCATGTACGTTGATTCCAAATTTCGTCCATAGACCACTACAGAAGAAAAATCTGCACATCCAAACTGAGGAGGAGCAGTTACCTGAGATATTTGCGAACAACATCTGTGGGCTTGTAACATATTATCATCCGAAAAAACCGATGCTTGTGTTCCTACGGTTGTGGTGAAATATCAGGCAGTCGATCGATCGATCAATAGCATAGGACATCAGAGGAGGAAGATGATATGGACTCTTATGTGTTTTTTCTGCAGTTATGTACGTGTAGGTTGAAGCTGGGAAGAGAAACATGATACGGACTCTGTATGTAAAAAAGTATTTTATTTGAAGCTCTGTACGTAAAAAGATTGCAATCAAGAAAGAATTATGTACGTGTAGGTTGACCTACATCTTTCTTTTTTATTTCTTTTGAGCGTCTTTTTTAGAATTCTATATATGGTATGCTAGGAGGGTTGATTATTTTACGATATGGACTCTGTAGGTAGAAAGATGTACATGTAGCTTGACCTACACGTATTTACTTTGTTTTTTTCCTGAGAATTCTGCATGTGTTTTTTTTGGAGAATTCTGTACGTGGTTGGCTAAGGAGGGATGTCTTTTTTCCTGTTAGCCAGCACATACGTGCATGTTGGGTCAGATTTGTGTCTTTTCTGGCAAAAGTAATGTAACATAAATCGTAAGGTCGAGATAAACCCATTATATATATTGAACGGCTGAAATATTCTTAATGATGTGGATTAACGTGGGAGTTCTTACGGTGCCTCTAATTAGTAAATATATATATATAAGAAGTGTCTACGCTAAAGAATTAGACTGCTATTAGAACTCATGATTGGCAAGCTCTAGTTCAAACTTCCTTCTACTTTATATGGATCATCTTGACCAAGAGGCCCACCTTAGTAACCATTTTACAATTCAATATATATATATATATATATATATATATATATATATATATATATATATATATATATATATATATATATATATTCAAAACAGAAAATCATATGTTTTTTCTATCTTTATATTGCCATGTACAGATACTACGACCACAAAACTCCATAGGTCTGTCATTTCCTCTGACCTGGAAAATAACATATATTTATGAATAGATAAAACACTGGTTTGAACGTGTTGACATACTATAGAAAAAGGGAGGCCGTATGCAAAACTGGGAAGAAAGAACTTCACATATTTACAGGTACCATACAGATTAATTAGAATCATTCTGAAGAGTTTTCAGTTTTTTCCATAACAAACCAAGAATAAATTCAGGCAGCACGAATATTTAATACATTCATGTATGTACACGTGTGCTTGCTTTTAATTGACACGTGCAAGTATGTATAATGCAAGTCTCCCCCTGCTTTATTTGACATTTTAAGGGGGGACACTTGTTACCTTCCACAATTGTTGATTGCACTTTGTTGCCATTAGTCGGTATGTTCTCTCCCTAAAAATGTAGACTAAAAATGTAGAGACATATTATATGGGAGACTCCATGAGCTGTTCCACATAATCAGCGCAACGTTAAGGGATTGGATGCTCCCTCCAACTTGCGTCCCGGCTTGGCCTGCACCTTATACAGTATAGGGAGTACAACAGAAACAACCTTGGTAGATTCCGTCATGATTCTCACACAGAGGATAATCTAACAGCAGGATCTAGTTAAGAACAAATATATTGGAAAAATACTTACGGAATCAAGGCAGCACGGACAGGTGACGGTGGCGCTAGTGGCACGACAAAATGTCTTATCCGCTGGAGGTGATGCTCACACTCGAGCTAGGTGGAATCTGTGACATGCAAATGCAGTACCATTAGTAGCTCAAGATCTTGCTGGACCATGTCGAGGTGAAGATGTGTGAAGTTTTATATTTAACATTTCTCAACAATTAAGATAATTTGGGCCCAACTATTGCTCTGACATGGTGCGCGTATTCATTCTAGGTGTTTTCCTCTATCCCCTTTACCAAAAGGTGGGATTATCTCTGATAAACTGTATGCCATATATACAAACTAATGTTTCCTTTGATACATACTGGCGTATTGACTGAATTATCAATGATGGGCTGGGTAACAGTATCCCCCTGTCTTTAACTTGGGAGGAAACAGATAAAGATGAGGAGAAACCTTTTATTCTTGTCCAATCTAAACAAAAAGAGAGAAAGAACCAGCGAAGGCGAACAGTGGTCATTTCACCTCATAAAGACCCTGTTAGACCCATGACTAGAAGTCAGAAGAAGGAGGGGGAGGGTAGGGCTGCTATGAATCCTGGCAGACCTACCATGGTAAGAGATAAACCTGATCGTTATAAATGATTGGCCTCTTTTGGAACTGTAGGGGGGCAGATAAGAAAGACATGTCTACCTGCCTCACTGACATGATCAATGCTAATGAGGTGGATTTCCTTGGGTTATAAGAAACTATGAAGAGTAACTGTACTCCTTCCTTCTTTAGAAAATTGGACCCACACCAAAAGTTTATTTGGGAGTGGAATCCTTCTAGGGGGAAATCTGGAGGCATCCTTTGTGGTGTTAATAAAGATAAGTTTGATATCCTTGAGGTGAAGCATGGGAAATTTATTTTGCAAATTAATCTTTTGGATGAGAGTAGGAAATGTAATTGGGCCTTGCTGGTGGTCTATGGGGCTGCACAGGATGAAAACAAGCCTGAATTTATAGCAGAGATGTCTTCTATGTGCCATAAAACTACTATTCCTTACCTAGTTGGGGGGATTTTAATATTTTACGTCATAGTGGGGAGAATAACAAGAAAACCCCCTTGTCTCATTTTTCTGATGTGTTCAATTCGGTTATAAACCTGGTGGGCTGAGAGTGATTAACATGTCAGGAGGCTGTTATACATGGTCGAATAAGTAGGAACACCCTACTTTGGAAAATTTGGATAGGGTTTTAATGCCCTCGGACTGGGAGGACCTTTATCCTCTCGTCTCTGTTAATAAATTGGTCAAAGAGATTTCTGATCACAGTCCCTTACTCCTAGATGTGGGGGGGTGCATTATCTAGAGCCCCTGGAAATAGATGCTTTAAGTTTGATAATGCCTGGCTGAACAATCCAGACTTTCTTCCTCTGGTGGCAGAAATCTGGTCCCAACCTGTATACACTAGTGATCCTATTGATATTTTAAATATCAAGCTGAAGAGAATTAAAAAATTCTTCGAAGGTTGGGGGTCCAATATTTTTGGACAAAACAAGATTTGAAAAAATCTTGTTAGACTCGAGCTGCAAGAGCTAGAAAAACTTGAGGAAGAGAATGATCTCTGTGGGGAGGCTTATACTAGGAGGTTGGATATCCTAGTTGAGCTTAGGGCATCTCCAGCCGTTGGCCCCCCAGGAGGGGCAAAAAATCGCCCCCTGGGGGCGCACCGGCGCTAAACCGCGCACTGGGGCCGTGATGCCCCCCAGTCGCGGCGCCCACGGTTAGTAAAAAAAAAGCAAATACGGCGCAAAAACGACTCAAATTTAACGCAAACGTTAGCGAGTTCATTCAAACTTAACATATTTTACAAAAAAAGAAAAAAAACTACCGCGGGCTACCCCCGCCGTCTCCCTCGCCGCCCGCCTGGCCGCCCGCCCACGCGGTTCTACATGCCGAGGAGCCTGTAGAACCGCGTGTAGTCACCGCCGTCGTCGTCATCGTCGTCGTCGTCATCGCCGCCGCCCCCGCCTACGCCTCCGCCGTCCCTGCTGCATCCATCCCCTGGTTGGCGCGGCAGGTTGGATGGTTCGGGGGCGTCGTCGTCGTCGTCGCTGTCGAGGACCACGACGCCGTGCTCGTCCTGTTGGGGAACGTAGTAATTTCAAAAAAATTCCTACGCACACGCAAGGATCATGGTGATGGCATAGCAACGAGAGGGGAGAGTGTATGTCCACGTACCCTTGTAGACCGTAAGCGGAAGCGTTATGACAACGCGGTTGATGTAGTCGTGCGCCTTTACGATCCGACCGATCCAAGTACCGAACGTCACGGCACCTCCGAGTTCAGCACACGCTCAGCTCAATGACGATCCCGGACTCCGATCCAGCAAAGTGTCGGGATGAGTTCCACAAGACGACGGCGTGGTGACGATGATGATGCTCTATCGCGCAGGGCTTCGCCTAAACTCCGCGACGATATGACCGAGGTGGAATATGGTGGAGGGGCACCGCACACGGCTAAGGAACGATCCGTAGATCAACTTGTGTGTCCATGGGGTGCCCCTGCCCCAGATATAAAGGAGTGGAGGAGGGGAGGGCCGGCCCTCTCTATGGCGCGCCTAGGGGAGTCCTACTCCCACGGGAGTAGGATTCCCCTTTCCTAGTCCAACTAGGAACCCTTCCATGTAGTAGGAGTAGGAGAGAAGGAAAGGGAAGAGAGAAGGAGAAGGAAGGAAGGTGCGCCCCCTCCTAGTCCAATTCGGACTAGTCCAAGGGAGGGTGCGCCACTCTTTGGCCCTTTCTCTCCTTTCCCGTATGGCCCAAAGAGGCCCAATACGAATTCCGTAACACTCCGGTACTCCCAAAATACCGAATCACTGAACCTTTCCGAACTCGAATATAGTCGTCCAAATATATCGATCTTTACGTCTCGACCATTTCGAGACTCTCGTCATGTCCCCGATCTCATCCGGACTCAACTCCTTCGGTACATCAAAACTCTTAAACTCATAATATAACTGTCATCGAAACCTTAGCGTGCGGACCCTACGGGTTCGAGAACAATGTAGACATGACCGAGACACGTCTCGGTCAATAACCAATAGCGGAACCTGGATGCTCATATTGGCTCCTACATATTCTACGAAGATCTTTATCGGTCAAACCGCATAACAACATACGTTGTTCCCTTTGTCATCGGTATGTTACTTGCTCGAGATTCGATCGTCGGTATCTCAATACCTAGTTCAATCTCGCTACGCAAGTCTCTTTACTCGCTCGTAATACATCATCCCGCAACTAACTCATTAGTTGCAATGCTTGCAAGGCTTATAGTGATGTGCATTACCGAGTGGGCCCAGAGATACCTCTCCGACAATCGGAGTGACAAAACCTAATCTCGAAATATGCCAACCCAACATGTATCTTTGGAGGCACCTATAGTACTCCTTTATAATCACCCAGTTACGTTGTGACGTTTGGTAGCACCCAAAGTGTTCCTCCGGTAAACGGGAGTTGCATAATCTCATAGTTACAGGAACATGTATAAGTCATGAAGAAAGCAATAGCAATATACTAAACGATCAAGTGCTAGGCTAACGGAATGGGTCATGTCAATCACATCATTCTCCTAATGATGTGATCCCATTAATCAAATAACAACACATGTCTATGGTTAGGAAACATAACCATCTTTGATTAATGAGCTAGTCAAGTAGAGGCATACTAGTGACTATATGTTTGTCTATGTATTCACACATGTATCATGTTCCGGCTAATACAATTCTAGCATGAATAATAAACATTTATCATGAAATAAGGAAATAAATAATAACTTTATTATTGCCTCTAGGGCATATTTCCTTCAGTCTCCCACTTGCACTAGAGTCAATAATCTAGTTCACATCATCATGTGATTCAACACTAATATTCACATCTGTATGTGATTAACACCCATAGTTCACATCGTCATGTGACCAACACCCAAAGGGTTTACCAGAGTCAATAATCTAGTTCACATCGCTATGTGATTAACACCCAAAGAGTACTAGGGTATGATCATGTTTTGCTCGTGAGAGAAGCTTAGTCAACGGGTCTGTCACATTTAGAGCCGTATGTATTTTGCAAATATTTTATGTCTACAATGCTCTGCACGGAGCTACTCTAGCTAATTGCTCCCACTTTCAATATGTATCCAGATTGAGACTTAGAGTCATCTGGATCACTGTAAAAAGCTTGCATCGATGTAACTCTTTACGACGGGCTCTTTTATCACCTCCATAATCGAGAAATATTTCCTTAGTCCTCACTAAGGATGTTCTTGACCAATGTCCAAAGGATCTACTCCTAGATCACTATTGTACTCCTTGCCAAATTCAGAGCAAGGTATACAATAGGTCTGGTACATAGCATAGCATACTTTATAGAACCTATGACTGAGGCATAGGGAATGACTTTCATTCTCTTTTCTATTTTCTGCCGTGGTCGGGATTTGAGTCTTACTCAATTTCACACCTTGTAACACAGGCAAGAAACTCTTTCTTTGACTGTTCCATTTTGAACTACTTTAAAATCTTGTCAAGGTATGTACTCATTGAAAAACTTATCAAGCGTCTTGATCTATCAATATAGATCTTGATGCTCAATATGTAAGCAGCTTCACCGAGATCCTTCTTTGAAAAACTCCTTTCAAATACTCCTTTATGCTTTGCAGAATAATTCTACATTATTTCCGATCAACAATATGTCATTCACATATACTTATCAGAAATGTTGTAGTGCTCCCACTCACTTTCTTGTAAATACAGGCTTCTCCAAAAGTCTGTATAAAACCATATGCTTTGATCAAATCATCAAGCATATATTCCAACTCTGAGATGCTTTCACCAGTCCATAGATGGATCGCTGGAGCTTGCACATCTTGTTAGCATCTTTCGGATTGACAAAACCTTCTGGTTGCATCATATGCAACTCTTCTTTAATAAATCCATTAAGGAATGCTGTTTTGACATCCATTTGCCAGATTTCATAAAATGTGGCAATTGCTAACATGATTCGGACAGACTTAAGCATCGCTACAGTTGAGAAAATATCATTGTAGTCAACACCTTGAACTTGTCGAAAAACCTTTTTTTGTGACAAGTCGAGCTTTGTAGATAGTAACTCTATTATCAGTGTCCGTCTTCCTCTTGAAGATCCATTTATTTAACATGGCTTGCTGATCCTCGAGCAAGTCAATCAAAGTCCATACTTTGTTCTCATACATGGATCCTATCTCAGATTTCATGGCCTCAAGCCATTTCGCGGAATCTGGGCTCATCATCGCTTCCTCATAGTTCGTAGGTTCATCATGGTCTAGTAACATGATTTCTAGAACACGATTACCGCATTCACTCAGTGCGGATCTTACTCTGAAGACCTACGAGGTTTGGTAGCAACTTGATCTGAAGTTTCATGATCATCATCATTAACTTCCTCACTAATTGGTGTAGGAATCACTGGAACTGATTTCTGTGATGAACTACTTTCCAATAAGGGAGAAGGTACAATTACCTCATCAAGTTCTACTTTCCTCCCACTCACTTCTTTCGAGAGAAACTTCTTCTCTAGAAAGGATCCATCTTAGCAATGAATAACTTGCCTTCGGATCTGTGATAGAAGGTGTACCCAATAGTTACCTTTGGGTATTCTATGAAGATGCACTTCTCCGATTTGGGTTCGAGCTTATCAGGTGAAAACTTTTTCACATAAGCATCACAACTCCAAACTTTAAGAAACGACAGCTTAGGTTTACTATTATACCATAGTTCATACGGTGTCGTCTCAATGGATTTAGATGGTGCCCTATTAAACGTGAATGCAGCTGTCTCTAATGCATAACCCCAAAACGATAGTGGTAAACCGATGAGAGACATCATAGATCGCACCATATCCAATAAAGTGCGGTTACGACTTTCGGACAGACCATTATGCTGTGGTGTTCCATATGGCGTGAGTTGCGAAACTATTTCACATTGTTTCAAATGAAGACCAAACTCGTAACTCAAATATTCATCTCCACGATCAGATCATAGAAACTTTATTTTCTTGTTACGATGATTTTTCCACTTCACTCTGAAATTCTTTGAACTTTTCAACTATTTCAGACTTATGTTTCATCAAGTAGATATACCCATATCTTCTCAAATCATCTGTGAAGGTCGGAAAATAATGATACACGCCGCGAGCCTTAACACTCATCGGATCGCATACATCGGTATGTATTATTTCCAATAAGTCAGTAGCTCGTTCCATTGTTCCGGAGAACGGAGTTTTAGTCATCTTGCCCAAAAGGCACGGTTCGCAAGCGTCAAATGATTCATAACCAAGTGATTCCGAAAATCCATCTTTATGGAGTTTCTTCATGCGCTTTACACCGATATGACCCAAACGGCAGTGCCACAAATAAGTTGCACTATCATTATTAACTTTGCATCTTTTGGCATCAATATTATGAATATGTGTATCACTACGATCGAGATCCAATAAACTATTTTCATTGGGTGTATGACCATTGAAGGTTTTATTCATGTAAACAGAACAACAATTATTCTCTGACTTTAAATGAATAACCGTATTGCAATAAACATGATCAAATCATATTCATGCTCAACGCAAACGCCAAATAACATTTATTTAGGTTCAACACTAATCCCGAAAGTATAGGGAGTGTGTGATGATGATCATATCAATCTTGGAACTACTTCCAACACTCATCGTCACTTCCCCTTCAACTAGTTTCTGTTTATTCTGTAACTCCTGTTTCGAGTTACTAATCTTAGCAACCAAACAAGTACCAAATACTCAGGGGTTACTATAAACACTAGTAAGGCACACATCAATAACCTGTATATCAAATATACTCTTGTTCACTTTTCCATCCTTCTTATCCACCAAATATTCAGGGCATTTCCGCTTCCAGTGACCATTTCCTTTGCAGTAGAAGCACTTAGTTTCAGGCTTTGGTCCAGCTTTGGGCTTCTTCATGGGAGTGACAACTTGTTTGCCATTCTACTTGAAGTTTCCTTTCTTTCCTTTGCCCTTTTCTTGAAACTAGTGGTCTTGTCAATCATCAACACTTGATGCTCTTTCTTGATTTCTACCTTCGTCGATTTCAACATCCCAAGAGCTCGAGAATCGTTTTCGCCATCCCTTGCATACTGTAGTTCATCACGAAGTTCTAGTAACTTAGTGATGGTGACTAGAGAATTCTGTCAATCACTATCTTATCTCGGAAGATTAACTCCCACTTGATTCAAGCGATTGAAGTACCTGCACAATCTGAGAACATGCTCACTAGTTGAGCGATTCTCCTCCATCTTTTAGCTATAGAACTTGTTGGAGACTTCATATCTCTCAACTCGGGTATTTGCTTGAAATATTAACTTCAACTCCTGGAACATCTCATATGGTCCATGACGCTCAAAACGCCTTTGAAGTCCCGATTCTAAGCCGCTAAGTATGGTGCACTAAACTATCAAGTAGTCATCATATTGAGCCAGCCAAACGTTCATAACGTCTGCATTTGCTCCTGCAATAGGTCTGTCACCTAGCGGTGCATTAAGGACATAATTATTCTGTGCAGCAATGAGGATAAACCTCAGATCACGGATCCAATCCGCATCATTGCTACTACATTTTTCAATACAATTTTCTAGGAACACATATAAAAACATCGGAAGCAAAACATAGGGAAGCAACAACGTGAGCTATTGATCTACAACATAATTTGCAAAATACTACCAGGACTAAGTTCATGATAAATTAAAGTTCAGTTAATCATATTACTTAAGAACTCCCACTTAGATAGACATCCCTCTAATCTTCTAAGTGATTACGTGATCCATATCAACTACACCATGTCCGATCGTCATGTGAGATGGAGTAGTTTCAACGGTGAACATCAATATGTTGATCATATCTACTATATGATTCACGCTCGACCTTTCGGTCTCCGTGTTCCGAGGCCATATCTGTTATATGCTAGGCTCGTCAAGTTTAACCTGAGTATTCCGCGTGTGCAACTGTTTTGCACCCGTTGTATTTGAACGTAGAGCCTATCACACCCGATCATCACGTGGTGTCTCAGCACGAAGAACTTTCGCAACGGTGCATACTCAGGGAGAACACTTCTTGATAATTTAGTGAGAGATCATCTTAAAATGCTACCGTCAAACTAACTAAAATAAGATGTATAAAAGATAAACATCATATGCAATCAAAATATGTGACATGATATGGCCATCATCATCTTGTGCCTTTGATCTCCATCTCCAAAGCATCGTCATGATTTCCATCGTCACCGGCATGACACCATGATCTCCATCATCTTGATCTATATCAATGTGTCGTCACATGGTCGTCTCGCCAACTATTGCTCTTGCAACTATTGCTATCGCATAGCGATAAAGTAAATCAATTATTTGGCGCTTGCATCTTATGCAATAAAGAGACAACCATAAGGCTTCTGCCAGTTGCCGATAACTTCTATAAAACATGATCATCTCATACAACAACTTATATCTCACGTCTTGACCATATCACATCACAACATGCCCTGCAAAAACAAGTTAGACGTCCTCTACTTTGTTGTTGCAAGTTTTACGTGGCTGCTACGGGCTTAGCAAGAACTGTTCTTACCTACGCATCAAAACCACAAATGATAGTTTGTCAAGTTGGTGCTGTTTTAACCTTCGGAAGGACCGGGCGTAGCCACACTCGGTTCAACTAAAGTGAGAGAGACAGACACCCGCCAGTCACCTTTAAGCAACGAGTGCTCGAGCGGTGAAACCAGTCTCGCGTAAGCGTCGCGTAATGTCGGTCCGGCCGCTTCATCTCACAATACCGCCAACCAAAGTATGACATGCTGGTAAGCAGTATGACTTGTATCGCCCACAACTCACTTAGTGTTCTACTCGTGCATATGACATCTACGCATAAAACCTGGCTCGGATACCACTGTTAGGGAACGAGTAATTTCAAAAAATTTCCTACGCACACGCAAGGATCATGGTGATGGCATAGCAACGAGAGGGAGAGTGTATGTCCACGCACTTTGTAGACCGTAGCGGAAGCGCTATGACAACGCTGTTGATGTAGTCGACGCCTTCACGATCCGACCGATCCAAGTACCGAACGCACGGCACCTCCGAGTTCAGCACACGCTCAGCTCGATGACGATCCCGGACTCCGATCCAGCAAAGTGTCGGGATGAGTTCCACAAGACGACGGCGTGGTGACGATGATGATGCTCTACCGGCGCAGGGCTTCGCCTAAACTCCGCGACGATATGACCGAGGTGGAATATGGTGGAGGGGGGCACCGCACACGGCTAAGGAACGATCCGTAGATCAACTTGTGTGTCCATGGGGTGCCCCCTGCCCCCGTATATAAAGGAGTGGAGGAGGGGAGGGCCGGCCCTCTCTATGGCGCACCCAAGGGGAGTCCTACTCCCACCGGGAGTAGGATTCCCCCTTTCCTAGTCCAACTAGGAACCCTTCCATGTAGTAGGAGTAGGAGAGAAGGAAAGGGAAAAGAGAAGGAGAAGGAAGGAAGGGTGCGCCCCCCCTCCCTAGTCCAATTCGGACTAGTCCAAGGGGAGGGGTGCGGCCACTCTTTTGGCCCTTTCTCTCCTTTCCCGTATGGCCCAAAGAGGCCCAATACGAATTCCCGTAACTCTCCGGTACTCCCAAAAATACCCGAATCACTGGGAACCTTTCCGAACTCCGAATATAGTCGTCCAATATATCGATCTTTATGTCTCGACCATTTCGAGACTCCTCGTCATGTCCCCGATCTCATCCGGGACTCCGAACTCCTTCGGTACATAAAAAACTCATAAACTCATAATATAACTGTCATCGAAACCTTAAGCGTGCGGACCCTACGGGTTCGAGAACAATGTAGACATGACCGAGACACGTCTCCGGTCAATAACCAATAGCGGAACCTGGATGCTCATATTGGCTCCCACATATTCTACGAAGATCTTTATCGGTCAAACCGCATAACAACATACGTTGTTCCCTTTGTCATCGGTATGTTACTTGCCCGAGATTCGATCGTCGGTATCTCAATACCTAGTTCAATCTCGCTACCGGCAAGTCTCTTTACTCGTTCTGTAATACATCATCCCGCAACTAACTCATTAGTTGCAATGCTTGCAAGGCTTCTAGTGATGTGCATTACCGAGTGGGCCCAGAGATACCTCTCCGACAATCGGAGTGACAAAACCTAATCTCAAATACGCCAACCCAACATGTACCTTTGGAGACACCTGTAGTACTCCTTTATAATCACCCAGCCATTTGTGACGCTTGGTAGCACCCAAAGTGTTCCTCCGTAAACGGGAGTTGCATAATCTCATAGTTACAGAACATGTATAAGTCATGAAGAAAGCAATAGCAATATACTAAACGATCAAGTGCTAGGCTAACGGAATGGGTCATGTCAATCACATCATTCTCCTAATGATGTGATCCCATTAATCAAATAACAACACATGTCTATGGTTAGGAAACATAACCATCTTTGATTAATGAGCTAGTCAAGTAGAGGCATACTACTGACTATATGTTTGTCTATGTATTCACACATGTATCATGTTTCCGTTAATACAATTCTAGCATGAATAATAAACATTTATCATGAAATAAGGAAATAAATAATAACTTTATTATTGCCTCTAGGGCATATTTCCTTCACGTCCTCGCTACCACGCTATGGGCGGCGATCTCTCTGTAGGCAGGCGCTGCCGACCATCTCGTCATGGGATGTAGTCGTCCCGCGCCCACCGCATGGCGTCCTCGTCGGAGATGCCGTGCCGGGCTACCTCCTCGTACTCTGCGGGCAAGCCAGGCTCCAGCTTGGGCTCGACGAGGACGAGGCGGCCAGCGGGTGGAGAGGCGTTGGCGCCGATGTGGACGCCGGAGCTGCGAAAGGCTGCTGACCGGCGCGCTTCGCGCTCCGGCTTGACGGGCGGAGGCAGGCGAGCCGCCGGACGAGGAGGAGGACCCCGGTCTCCATGCGCCTCGGGTCCGTGGAGCTTCCGGCGGCGTGAGAAGGAAGGGGAGCGGGTACTCGGCGCGGTGTGTTGCCGCCGATGTACTCAAGGACGGCCTCAACGTCGCGCCGGCACGCCCACCACCGACGCCGTACCGTGGCCCCTCCCTTGCCGCGCGTGGCAGGTTCGAGCGGATGCGTGCGATCTCCGCACGCCGGGCCGCCCGGTGGGTATCGGGGCATCGCACGCCGCCGCTGATCCTCCACGCCCGGCACCCGCATGTCCGGCGGGACCGGTACTCGGCCTCGTAAAGAGGCGAGCCTCGTCTTCATGAAGATGGCGGCGGCGAAGCCGTTGCCGCCGCCGCGCCGCCGCTCGGGAAGCGCCGCCATGGTGTGAACTGAGACGGCGAAGATAGGAGAGGAGAGGAGGAACGACGACGGCGGGAGAGTGTGATGAGTCGCCGAGTGCGCCGGGCGCGTCATATATAGGCCGAGGCGCGCGTACCTGTGTACGTGTGGCGGGCGAGGGAGGGCGAGGGACGCGCGTCGTCCGGTCTTCATCAGGCCGCCCGTGAGCACCAATGGCAGGCTGACCGCGCGGCAGCTTTGGCATTGATTCGCCGCGGAAACGAGGCGATGAGGACGACGAAGGGCGAGAAGAGAGCCGTGTCGTTGACGCGTGGGCCCGCGCTTTTTCGCGCCAAAACAGTTCGCCTGGCGCCTCGGCGCCCCAGCCGCTGGTTCGGGTTGGGTTCCGTCCGGCGCTGTTTTCGCCCAAGCCGTGAAAATCGGCCTCTAGGGACTCGACCGGGCGTTTTTGGCGCCGCGCCGAAAAAACGCTCGGGAGGCCTTCCTCAAAAGGCTGGAGATGCCCTTAATAAGATGTATATTGAAGAAGAGACCCATTGGTACCAATTCTCTAATGGGAGATGGCTCCTGATAGGGGATAATAACACGGACTTTTTCATAAAGTGGCCAATGGGCAACGTAGAAAACACTCTATGATCTCATTGGAGTGTGGGCCAGTGATTGTAGAAGGGACCAAAAATTTATTGTCCCATGCTACTGCCTATTATAGAGACTTATTTGAACCGGCCCCCAGGATGAAAATATCATGCCTGAAGATGATGAGTACGTAACACGTCCTTTTTCACTTGAGGAAATTAAAATATCACTATTTGCGATGAGACCTAATCGAGCTCCTGGACCGGATAATATACCGGTGGAATTCTACCAACATTGTTGGGATGTTGTGAACCCGGATTTGTTCAAGCTTTTTGAGTGGTTCTATGAGGGCAAGTTAGATGTTCAACGCTTGAATTATGGTATTATTACACTGCTTCCTAAATCAGTGGATGCTAATAAAATCCAGCAGTATAGGCCTATTTGTTTGCTGCGGTGTCCCTATAAACTAATCACGAAAGTCATGTATCTCAGGGTCACGAAGTTTGCTAACAAGCTGTTTAGCATCCAACAGAATGCTTTTATTAATGGCAGACACATTGTGGACGGTATCTTATCTTTGCATGAGGTGTTGCACTATACTCATGTGAAAAAAGTGGTGGGAGTGGTCTTTAAGATCGATTTCGAGAAAGCCTACGACAAATTAAATTGGAAATTCCTACTTGATTGTCATGTTAAACGTGGTTTTAACTCAAAGTGGTGCGGGTGGGTGTCGCAAATCCTAAGGAATGTCACGATGATTGTTAAGGTTAATGACGAGATAGGGCCCAATATCCAGAGTGCTAAAGGGGTGCGACAAGGCGACCCACACTCTCCATTCTTATTCAACCTTGCAGCAGAGTGCTTGACTGAAATGGTTATTGCTGCCCCAAAAAAATAATCTCATTAAAGGGTTGGCTTCTGGGCTGATCAAGGGAGGGGTGGGAATCCTTCAATACGCGGACCATACTGTTCTGTGTTTTGAACATGACATTGATACGGCTGTCAACATCAAGCTGTTGCTATATCTTTTTGAACTCATGTCTGGGTTGAAAATAAACTACGATAAGAGTGAAGTGTTTGTTCTTGGAGGGGATAATGAAACTGACAGGATTTATGTTTGGCTGTCGTGTTGGGACCTTACCCACGAGGTACTTGGGAGTGATAGTTACATATTCCACTCTTACATTGAGTTGGACTTCCTGGATGTTAAAATGATCAAAAAACTGGATGCATCGGTGGCATATGCAGCCTCTTCTAGTGCTAGGCTCACCTTGCTAGACTCTAGTCTGGATGGTATTCCATCTTACCTGATGTCCATGTTCCTTTTTAACAAAACCTTTATTGAAAAAATTAATAAGCATCGCAGACGCTTCTTTTGGAGGAGGAAGAATAAGAAGTGTGCTTATCATATGATTAAATGGGCTAGGATTTGCCGGTCTAAAAGAATTGGTGGCTTCGGAATAAAAGATCTTCACAAGCAGAACATTAGTCTCCTTGTGAAATGGTGGTGGAAGCTAGAAACTAGTGATGGGCTATGGAAACGCATTGCCCAAGCGAAATATTTCAGGAACAAAACCGTTGCGAATATTCACAGCCGTTTCTCTGATTCTCCTTCTTGGAAATCCATCATGAAGGTCAAAGACGCTTATATGGCTGGGAGGAGAATCAACATTAACAAAGGGGATTTAGCCAGGGTTTGGCATGACCCGTGGATAGATAATTGTATATTGTGTGATCATCTCCCTATCCTGTACGATATCTGTCAAAATCAAGATTGCATTATTGCCTCTTTCGTAGCCAATACCTACGATCTTACCTTTAGATGTAGGATTTTTGGTGAGTTAGAGGAGCAATGGAATTGGGTGGTGTGCGATGCTAAAAAGAAATCTTTGAATGAGAATCCTGATGCTGTTTCCTGGTCCTTGAATAGTGGGGGTAAATTTACCACTAAAATTGTTTATGAGTGGCTGGAGAGAGACTTATCTGGCCCTAACTATAAATGGGTGTGGAAAGCTGTGATTCCCTTGAAAATAATTTTTTTCCTATGGCAGCTAATGAGGATACAGACCTGGGGTAGGGTCATAGGCCTGACCTGTACGTCCTACCCAAGGTCACTACCCAAGAAGACAAGAAGTTCAAGAGGCAGCATGAGACCCCCAGTCGAAGATGTCGAGTGCAATCCACTCGACATCATGTCACTCGGGAATCTTCCTACCTACTGTCACTCGACCATCCAGAGAATCACTGGACCTCCCGAAGATTAGGAGTTACTCAGCATTACAACAGGCAGACATTCACTCCGTAGTCTTTAAGGTCATTAACAACACTTAAGGCTGGCGTTACCAGTAACGCCAGCACTTTATGTACATTAAGTCCCTTGTAATGGAGGGCGGAAAGAGTCCTGGCGAACTCTATATAAGCCACCCCCACCTCTGGCACAAGGGTTCGCACCCCCTGTAACATCACACATATAAACCAATCGACCACCGAGACGTACGGCTATTACTTCTTCCGAGAAGGGCCTGAACTCATAAAACCCATGTGTACATCTTCACCATAGCTGAGATCTTGCCTCTCTATACCTACCCCCGTTTCTACTATCAGCCTTAGAACCACGACAGTTGGCGCCCACCGTGGAGCAGGTGTCTTAGCGACTTGTTGGTGAAGTTGCAAGTTTTTCCGATCATCATCATGGTTTCCGGCGGCGGATTGGCTGAGGGCCGCGAGATCTGTCTCGGCGCGCTCGTTTTCGTCGCCGATGACTCAGCATGGCTTCAGGAAGCTCCGCTTGATGTTGAGGCGCTCCCCGTCCGAAGGGCGACGCACTTTCGCGCGTGCGTTCACGGCGTCCTTCTCCGGCAGCCGTCGACCCAGTATCAGTCGGCTCCGATGGTGTCTTCTCTCCCCGCTGCTCGCCGCCACAAGCGATCTGGTCGATCGCGGCTTCAGTGGTGGGTGAAACACGTGGTGGCTCGGCATTAGGCCACCCACCAAGTCGCGACAATCGAGCCCGACAAAACTCTCCACGGCTTGTTCGATCTGTCGACTGGCTCCGCGGAGACTGCATCCGAGTGCGATAGCAGCGACCCTGCGGCTGAAGTCCTGATTGTTGATGGTCCGCATGGCCCACCTGGCTTCCGTCGTGAAGACGGTGAGGATGGTGGCGGCGATCCGTCGCGCGTCCATGAGGAATATCATCCCGAACCCCTTTCTTCGCAGCAGAGGGAAGAACTTCGTCGCTGCAACATGGATGCACTCCACACGGCCATCGTTGGAGAAACCCCCGAGGCTCGGGCCTTGGAGGAGGCGCGCTTGGCTAATCTGGCTGAGCGCACTCGACTGGAGAACCTGCAGCACGCTCTCGACGAGCGGTCTCAGGAGCGGATCCCTGAGTCCAGTCGACGGCAGCTTTTCCCGCCTCCACCTAAGGTATACCGTATTCCGATTCTGAACCTCACAGCTGCGGCCTGAATTGCAGAGTCGATCCAACCTTCCCAGTCGGAGGCTGGCAGAGGGTTGATGTAGATCCGGGCCTTGCTCCGGGCAGCAGGAGAGCAGAACACTGCAGTGTCTCAGTCGTGGAATAGGATTCACATAAGATCCGTAGTAGCGGATACAGTTCAGTCGGCCCATAGCCCGAGATCGCCCCTGCGGCGTGAGGGCCGTGGACAGTATGATCGTCAGTTCGACCGCGACAATCATCGTCGAGTGCCTACGCCTCCTCCGAGGAGTGCGTCATATGTGCCTCGGCAGAACGATGATAGACGCCGTCACAGTGACGAGCGCAGAGCTCCAGTCAACTCAAGAGAGCCAGGCTTCGATGCGAGATCCATTCTTGTTCAAGGCTTGGTCGACCGGAACAGAGCGCATAGATAAGACCCTGGCAGAGATCGTCCAAGTGGCAGCAGATGGCATGTTTTAGGTCCAGAGTGTTTCAGCAGAGCCATCAGGGCGGCAGTGATTCCTCCCAACTTCAGATTGGAAACTGGAGTCAGTAAGTTCACTAGAGAATCCAAGCCTGAAACTTGGCTTGAGGATTACCGAGTGGCCGTGCAGATTGGAGGCGGAAACGATGAAATAGCGATGAAGCATCTCCCTCTTATGTTGGAAGGGTCAGCCCGAGCGTGGTTGACTCAGTTGACTCCAGGCAGTATACACAGTTGGGAGGAGCTGGCTCGAGTGTTCGTTAGAACTTTTGAGGGCACGTGCAAGCGACCAGCAGGATTGCCCGAGTTGCAGCATTGTGTACAGAAGCCGAATGAGACTTTAAGGGAATTCATTCAGAGATGGACCACTTTGCATCACACCATTGAAAATGTATCAGAACATCAAGCAGTGTACGCTTGCAAGGAAGGCGTCAAATACAGAGAGTTGGTCCTGAAATTCGGTTGGACTGGGGATATGACACTGACTCGGATGATGGAGATAGCCACCCGATACGCTAACGGCGAAGAAGAGGATCGACTCCGTAGCGGGAAGTGTAAACCAGTCGGCCAAGAGGCCGGTGGAGGTAACTCCAGTCGGAAACATAAGCGTAAGGCCGAGATAGCGGCACCCGGTGAGATTGCAGCGGTGACTCGAGGAAAGTTTAAGGGAAAACCTAAGGGGCCCTGACCCCCTAAGAAGGTAAAGGATCAATCAGGAAATGATGAGTTGGATTTGCCATGTCACATCCACACGAAGAAAGATGAAGAAGGTAATCTGATTTACTCAAAGCATACCACTCGACAATGTCGGCTCCTGATCCAGCAGTTCCGAGAAAAACAGCCGAATGCGAAGGAGAAAGAGTCGGACAAAGATGAGGATGAGATGAAGACGATGGTTATTCCAAAGTCAATTCCTCTCTCATGATTTTTGCTGATGTTGAGAGCAAGAGTCGGTTGAAGGTTATTAACAGAGAGGTGAATATGGTTGCTCCAGCAACAACGACCACATACCTGAAATGGTCTCAGACAACCATCACATTTGACCAGTCTGACCATACTGCTCATGTAGCCACCCCCGGGAGGCAAGCACTAGTGGTCGACCCAGTGGTCGGAGGCACTCGACTGACTAAAGTGCTGATGGACGGAGGTAGCGGTTTGAATATCCTTTATGCTGAAACCTTGAAGGGGATGGGCATTCCGATGTCCAAACTTAGCGAGAGCAATATGAGCTCACATGGTGTTATCCCCGGAAAGAAAGCCGAATCACTCGGCCAGATCGCTCTCGACGTGGTTTTCGGTGATTCCAAGCATTACCGTAAGGAAAAGTTGATGTTTGAAGTCATGGATTTCCAGAGTGCTTATCATGCCATTCAGGGGAGGCCTGCATACGCACGTTTCATGGCTCGACCATGTTACGTGTACCTCAAGTTGAAGATGCCTGGCCCCAAAGGTATGATCACAGTTACCAGCAATCGACAGAAGGCGGAGGAATGCTTCCAGAAAGGTTCTAGAATTGCCGATATGCAGATGGTAGCTGTTGAACTTTAAGAGTATCAGAAGAATGCAGATCCGAGTGATTGGCTCCGAGCCAAGAAGCCTGCCACAGATTCTGCATTTCAGTCGTCTGGTGAAACGAAGCCGATTCATATTCACCCGACCGATCCCAATGCCGCGCCGACTCATATATCAACGACACTCGACAACAAATAGGAATAAGCGCTCATCCAGTTCCTTCGTGAGAACAGGGACATCTTTGCATGGAAACCCTCTGACATGCCGGGTGTACCCAGAGGACTGGATGAACACCGTTTGCGTGTCGACCCCAAGGCAAAACCCTTCAAAGAGCACCTTCGGCGGTCCGCCGTGCAGAAGAGGAAAGCGATTGGCGAAGAGGTGGCTCGGCTGCTAGCAGCAGAGTTCATCCGAGAAATCTACCACTGCGAGTGGCTTGCCAATGTAGTCATGGTTCCTAAGAAGGACGATTCACTTCGTATGTGCATTGATTTCAAGCATATCAATCGGGCCTGCCTGAAAGATCACTTCCCTCTCCCACGCATCGATCAGATTGTTGACTCGACTGCGGGGTGTGAGCGCTTGTCTTTTTTAGATGCATATTCCGGGTATCATCAGATCTGACTGTATGGTCCCGATGAAATAAAAACAGCCTTCATCACCCCATTCGGGTGCTTTGGCTATGTCATTGATACGTCTCCGTCGTATCTACTTTTGCCCTTGTTTTGGACTCTAACTTGTATGATTTGAATGGAACTAACCCGGACTAATGCTGTTTTCAGCAGAATTGCCATGATGTTGTTTTCTGTGCAGAAAACAAAAGTTCTCGGAATGACCTGAAACTCCACAGAACATCTTAGAAAAAATAATAAAAATCCTCACCAAAGATGAAGACCAGGGGGCCCATACCCTGTCCATGAGAGTGGGGGGCGCGCCCCCTACCTCGTGGGCCCCCTGGAGACCTTCCAACGTCAACTCCAACTCTATATATTGGCTTTCGGAGAGAAAAAAATCAGAGAGAATAAATCATCGCGTTTTACGATACGGAGCCGCCGCCAAGCCCTGAAACCTCTCGGGAGGGCTGATCTGGAGCCCGTTCGGGGCTCCGGAGAGGGGGATTCGTCGCTGTCGTCATCGTCAACCATCCTCCATCACCAATTTCATGATGCTCACCATCGTGCATGAGTAATTCCATCGTAGGCTTGCTGGACGGTGATGGGTTGGATGAGATCTATCATGTAATCGAGTTAGTTTTGTTAGGGTTTGATCCCTAGTATCCACCATGTTCTGAGATTGATGTTGCTATGACTTTGCAATGCTTAATGCTTGTCACTAGGGCCCGAGAGCCATGATTTCGGATCTGAACCTATTATGTTTTCATGAATATATGTGAGGTCTTGATCCTATCTTGCAAGTCTATAGTCACCTATTATGTGTTATGATCCGACAACCCCGAAGTGACAATAATCGGGATACTTCTCGGTGATGACCATAGTTTGAGGATTTCATGTATTCACTAAGTGCTAATGCTTTGTTCCGGTTCTCTATTAAAAGGAGGCCTTAATACCCTTAGTTTCCATTAGGACCCCGCTGCCACGGGAGGGTAGGACAAAAGATGTCATGCAAGTTCTTTTCCATAAGCATGTATGACTATATTCGGAATACATGCCTACATTACATTGATGAATTGGAGCTAGTTCTGTGTCACCCTATGTTATGACTGTTACATGATGAACCGCATCCGGCATAATTATCCATCACCGATTCAATGCCTACGAGCTTTCCATATACTGGTTTTCGCTTATTTACTTTCCCGTTGTTACTCTTACAATCACTACAAAACACCAAAAATATTACTTTTGCTTCCGTTACTTTTGTTACCGTTACCACTACTATCATACTACTTTGCTACTAAACACTTTGCTGCAGATATTAAGTTTCCAGGTGTGGCTGAATTGACAACTCAGTTACTAATACTTGAGAATATTCTTTGGCTCCCCTTGTGTCGAATCAATAAATTTGGGTTGAATACTCTACCCTCGAAAGCTGTTGCGATCCCCTACACTTGTGGGTTATCAAGAACAATTTCTGGCGCCGTTGCCGGGGAGCATAGCTCTATTCTTTGAGTCACTTGGGATTTATATCTGCTGGACACTATGAAATATTTGAAAGATGCTAAGACAAAAATTTATCCCTCAACTACGAGGGGAGGTAAGGAACTGCCGCCTAGCTCTGCACTTGATTCACCATCTGTTTTGAGTAAGCTTGCGACACCTAAACCTGCTTCTGCTATTCGTTCTGATATGTCGCACGTTATTGATGATGCCACTTCTGCTATGCATGATACTTATGATGAAACTACTTCTATGCTTGATACTACTGTGCCCCTTGGTGAATTTCTTGATGAACAAATTTCTAGGGCTAGAGAGAAAGAAACTATTGAAACTGATAATATTGATGAAAGTGATGATGAGGATATGCCTGCTATTCCTGAGGGTTATCTTTTTGATATGGAATCTTCTGCAGCTATTTTTGCCTGCAAGGATAGATACATACTTAAGAGGTTGTTAGTTAAATGGAGTAAAGAATCTCTTAAGAGACAGAATGAAACTTGACCCTGCTTTTGCTACTTCACCTATTTGTGTTCCCGATAAGGATTATGAATTCTCTGTTGATCCTGATATAATTACTTTGGTTGAATATGATCCTTTTCATGGTTATGAATCTGAAACTGTTGTGGCACATCTTACTAAATTAAATGATATAGCCACCCCGTTCACGAATGATGAGAGATCTCACTACTTTTACATCCTTAAAATATTTCTGTTCTCATTAAAGGGTGATGCTAAGATATGGTTTAATTCTCTTGATCCTGGTTGTGTGTGTAGTCCCCAGGGTATGATTTATTACTTCTCTGCTAAATATTTCCCTGCTCATAAGAAACAAGCTGCTTTAAAGGAAATATACAACTTTGTGCAAATTGAAGAAGAGAGTCTCCCACAAGCTTGGGGGAGGCTTCTCAAGTTACTTAATGCTTTGCCTGATCATCCTCTTAAGAAAAATGAAATACTTGATATCTTTTATAATGGACTAACCGATGCTTCCAGAGATTACCTAGATAGTTGTGCGGCTTCTCTCTTTAGGGAAAGAACACCGGATGAAGCTGAAATTTTATTGAATAATATGTTGACAAATGAAAATAATTGGTCACCTCCTGAGCCAGCTCCTGAGCCAATTACTGAGCCTATTCCTAAACCAACTCCGAAGAAGAGAGGTGTTCTATTTCTCAGTCCTGAAGATATGCAAGAGGCAAAGAAATCTATGAAAGGAAAAGGTATTAAAGCTAAAGATGTTAAGAATTTACCTCCTATTGAAGAAAAAATGGTCTTAATTTACCGCCTATTGAAGAAACATATGATCTTGATCCATTACCTATTGAAGAACCTCCTGATCCCGATAACCCGACACAGGTAGTAGAGGTAAATTCTCTCTATAGACATGATAAAACTGAAGTCCCTCCTACTAAAATTGCTAGTCTGTGCTTGGATGAGTTTGATAACTTTATGTTTAAGAAAGAAGACTTCAATGCTTATTTTGGTAGACAATTGAAACAAAATACCTATATGATTGAACACTTGGGTGATTATATGGCTGATGTTAGATGTGAACTTAGACTCATTAGCAAATAAGCTTCTATGGTTACCACTCAAGTAGAACAAGTACTTAAGGCTCAAAATGATTTGCTCAATGAAATGAATAGTAAGAAAAATGAATATGTTGTTAGAGTGGCTACTAGAACTGGTAGAATGACTCAGGAACCTTTGTATCCTGAAGGCCACCCTAAGAGAATTGAGCAAGATTCTCAGAGAAATAATACTGATGCGCCTAGTTGTTCTAAACGGAAGAAAAAGAAAAATGATATGACGTTGCAAACTTCTAGTGAACCTATTGCTGAACCACCTGAGAATCCAAATGATATATCTGTGTCTGATGCTAAAACACAATCTGGTAATGAACATGAACCTAGCAAAAATAATAATGATGATGTTCATGATGATGCTCAACCTAGTAATGATAATGATGTAGAAGTTGAACCTGCTGTTGATCTTGATAACCCACAATCAAAGAATCAACGTTATGATAAGAGAGACTTTGTTGCTAGGAAACATGGTAAAGAAAGAGAACCATGGGTTCAGAAACCCATGCCTTTTCCTCCCAAACCATCTAAGGAAAAGAATGATGAGGATTTTGAGCGCTTTGCTGAAATGATTAGACCTATCTTTTTCATATGCGATTAACTGATGTGCTCAAAACAAATCCTTATGCTAAGTATATGAAGGATATCATTACCAATAAGAGAAAGATACCGGAAGCTGAAATTTCCACCATGCTTGCTAATTATACTTTTAAGGGTGGAGTACCAAAGAAACTTGGAGGTCCAGGAGTACCCACTATACCATGCTCCATTAAAAGAAATTATGTTAAAACTGCTTTATGTGATCTTGGAACCAGTGTCAGTGTTATGCCTCTCTCTTTATATCGTAGACTTGAATTGAAATATTGACACCTACTGAAATATCTTTGCAAATGGCTGATAAATCAACTGCTATACCTGTCGGTATTTGTGAGGATGTACCTGTTGTGGTTGCAAACGTTACTATTTTAACGGACTTTGTTATTCTTGATATTCCCGGGGACGATAGTATGTCTATTATTCTTGGAAGACCTTTTCTGAATACTGCAGGGGCTGTTATTGATTGCAACAAAGGCAATGTCACTTTTCATGTTAACGGTAATGAGCATACGGTACACTTTCCAAGGAAACAACATCAAGTTTATAGTATTAAGTTTATTGGAAAAGTTCCATCGATTATATTTGGAGGTTTTGAATTTCCTCTTCCTACTGTCAAGAAGAAATATGATATTCTTATTATAGGGGATGTGCATATCCCCGTTGAGGTAACATAGTGTTATTCGAAATTTCTCCGGTTCCATGTTAATCGGAATGAGTTTGTTAACAAGACTTGATCAACCTTGTTAGTGGATTCCTTTTGATGAGCATGAGACATATGAAACTAGAATTCACAACCTTCTGTACCCTCTTTATATTTTCTGTCATTTAGTTGAAATAAAGTAAAAATAGTATTTTTCTGTCTGTTTCCTGATCTATCTGTGCAATATAAAAATATCCCGAAAATAAAAGTTCTCAGAATGCCATGCCAATTTAATATGATTTTTTCGAATATTGAGGATTTTAGTGCAAAATTACATGGGAGCTGCCACCTGCCCACGAGGATGGAGGGCGCGCCCTACCCCCCTGGGCGCGCCCCCTGCCTCGTGGGCCCACGGTGGCCCTCCTCCACTTATTCATGCACCCATCCTCTTTTTATTCCTCCCACAAACACAAATATCTGGCTCAAACACGAGTTCCAGCCCCCGTTGCTGTGATTTTTGATCTCCTTGCTCAAAGCACCTCTCACAAGACTGCTTGGGGAGATTGTTCCTTGGTATGTGACTCCTCCATTGGTCCAATTAGTTTTTGTTCTAGTGCTTTATTCATTGCAAATTTGTGCTGCATAAGTGACCATGTTCTTGAGCTTGCATGTCAATTTTATATGGTTCCAAGTAGTTCTAATTCTTGATAAAGGCTCTAGTCACTTGTAGGAGTAGTTGCTATCAATTTTATTGAAGTTGGTTCACTTTTGTTTGAAGTTACTAAAAATTTCAGAATTTTTTCAGAGAAAACAATATGTTTAGGAAGATGTTCCAAGGTGGTTCTTCAAGGAAGCAAGGCCCTAGGCTTGCAATGCGCGATGCCGATGAGGAGCCCCCAAGGGACGCTCCCGTGAGGCCCTGTGAATGGCCTTCGGAAAATTTTATGGATCGAGCGGGAATCAAAGAAGAATTTTACGCAATTTTGCGTAATGCCGATCTTGTGGACTTCGAGGCAGACAAATGCCCACAGTATCATGATCTCACTAGTTCATTTGTGAGGAGGTTTGAATTTTCATCTTCACGTAATTCTCGTTCTGTCATGTTTGATCTGTATGACAAATCTTATACCATGGACTTAGAGGATTTTACTTTTGCTTGCAAACTCCCACAATGGGGCAGTACTGTTGATCCTCGTAAATAGGAATTTAGAGACTTTCTTGCTAGTATAACTGTGGGGGAATCTAGAGATATAACGCAAGCCACTATAGGGAGCATTCACTTTCCTGCTATACATTATTTTTCTCTCTTCATCGGTAGGTGCATAAATGCCAAGGATGAAGCATGTCACATGTGTGTCCCTGATCTCAGCATTCTCAGGAGTGCTGTGTTAGGAGACCAATCTTATCCTATGGGAGCCATAGTAGCTCGTAGGTTGCATCATAATAGATATAACGGAGATTTCTTTGGAGGAATTTATGCAACCCGCTTAGCTAATTTTCTTGAGATAGACATTCATGAGGGTGATATGGAGTTACCCCCTACTTATTTAGATTTTGATTCTATGATTTCCCACCAGTTTGTTGAGAGGACTGAATCACCTCTCCAGTATCGACTAATCTTTAACAAACGGCATGTTGTACGTATTACTCTTCCTGCTCCTGTCTTCTTTGATTCTCAGACAAAAGGAAGATATGTTATTACCAGAGAGGAGGCAGATGAGTACGAGTGGAGAGCGGAGGCAGCTCGACGCCACGCGGCAGCTCAGGAGGCGATAGCCGCTGCATCGCAGTACGACCCCAGCTACACCTACGGGTATCAGCCAGGCTATCCTTGGCAATGAACCAACTTAGGCCAAAAGCCTAAGCTTGGGGGAGTACGTATTTCTCACCGACATTACATTTATCTTCACACACACTCATTGCTAGATGTCGGTGCTCATACTCTTTCATTATAATAACATGCTAGTTTATTTTCTTTTTTCTGCTTTCTTCTTGTGTGTTTGTGAAACTTTAAGAAAAAACAAAAAAAAATTAGTGTAGCTTCTAGTAGTTTACTTTTCCTGCTGTAGTAGTAATAATTAAAAAGAAAACCCAAAAATATTTCCCGTTCTTCTTTTGATTGTTGGGAGCTTTCACGTGCAAATAGTTTTATTTCGTTTCTTTTCTTTGGGGGTCGATAGGAGAAGACCATGATTAAATTGTTGAAGTGGCTCTTATATGCATTAGTGTTTATTTAACCAAAGAGCCCATACTGCCTTGTCTTCTCCTGTTTATTGAATGCTCGCAGATTCCAGCTTAGTACAATGCACGTGCACTCTTATTATTATTCACATCGTTCGGTCGTGCAAGTGAAAGGCAATTATGATGATATATGATGGACTGACTGAGATGAGAAAAGCTGGTACTAACTCGACCTCTCTTGTTTTTGTAAATACGATGAGTTCATCGTTCCTGATTCAGCTTATTATGAATAAAAATGTTTGCAATGACAATTATAGATCATTGTTGCTTATACCATGCTTGATTAGCTATGAGTTATAATGGTTTACCTTGCGTGCCAACATGCTATTAAAATGGTTATGATGTGGTATGATGGGGTGGTATCCTCCTTTGAATGATTTGAGTGACTTGACTTGGCACATGTTCACACATGTAGTTGAAACAAAATCAACATAGCCTTCACGATATTTATGTTCAAGGTGTATTATATCCTACTCATGCTTGTATCCAATGTTTATTAATTTTAGTGCATGTTCATGACTGTTGTCGCTCTCTAGTCGGTCGGTTCCCAGTCTTTTGCTAGCCTTCACTTGTACTAAGCGGGAATACTTCTTGTGCATCCAATCCCTTAAACCCCAAAGTTATTCCATATGAGTCCACTATACCTTCCTCTATGCGGTATCTACCTGCCGTTCCAAGTAAATTTGTATGTGCCAAACTCTAAACCTTCAAATAAACATTCTGTTTTGTATGCTCGAATTGTTCATGTATCAACTATGGCTGTCCTTATCTTCCATGTTAGGCGGGTTATTCTCAAGAGGAGTGGACTCCGCTCCTCACTCACGAGAACATGGTTGGTCATTGGGATGCCTAGTCCAATGCTTTATGCAAACTAAATCAAAATAATTGCAAACAAAACTCCCCCTGGGATCTGATGTATGCTGGAGGCACTCGTTGTTTCGAGCAAGCCGTGGATTGATGCTTGTTGGTGGAGGGGGAGTATAAACTTTACCATTCTGTTTGGGAACCGCCTATAATGTGTGTGACATGGAAGATATTGCCATATCTTAGTTGTTATGTTGACAATGAAAGTATGCCGCTCAAAATATTATTTATCTCTATTTCAAAACTGAGCTCTGGCACCTCTACAAATTCCTGCTTCCCTCTGCGAAGGGCCTATCTATTTACTTTTATGTTGAGTCATCACCCTCTTATTAAAAGCACTAGCTGGAGAGCACAGCTGTCATTTGCATGCATTACTGTTAATTTATATTGGGTATGACTATGATTGGATCTCTTTTACCATGAATTACAATGTCTAGTCAGTCATTGATCTTTAAAGGTGCTCTGCATTTATGTTTTGCGGTCTCAGAAAGGGCTAGCGAGATACCATCCTGTTATATCATATTATCATTGTTTTGAGGAAGTGTTGTCATGCGAGATTTATTATTATGGCTCGCTAGTTGATTATGCCATTGATATGAGTAAATATGAGACCTGAGAATTATTGCAAATGTGGTTAGTTATAATCTTTGCTGAAAACTTGAATGCTGGCTTGACATATTTACAACAACAAGAGCAAACAGAGTTTGTAAAAGTTTTTCTTTTTCTCTTTCAGTTTGTCAACTGAATTGCTTGAGGACAAGCAAGAGTTTAAGCATGGGGGAGTTGATACGTCTCCGTCGTATCTACTTTTCCAAACACTTTTGCCCTTGTTTTGGACTCTAACTTGTATGATTTGAATGGAACTAACCGGATGGACGCTGCTTTCAAAGAGAATTGCCATGGTGTTGTTTTATGTGCAGAAAACAAAAGTTCTCGGAATGATCTGAAACTCCACGGAACATCTTAGAAAAAATAATAAAAAATACTCACCAAAGATGAAGACAAGGGGGCCCACACCCTGTCCACGAGGGTGGGGGCGCCCCCCCCCCTCCTAGGCGCGCCCCCCTACCTCGTGGGCCCCCTGGAGGCCTTCCAACGCCAACTCCAATTCTATATATTGGTTTTTGGAGAGAAACAAATCAGAGAGAAGAAATCACCGTGTTTTACAATACGAAGCCGCCTCCAAGCCCTAAAACCTCTCGGGAGGATTGATCTGGAGTTCGTTCGGGGCTCCGGAGAGGGGGATTCGTTGCCGTCGTCATCATCAACCATCCTCCATCACCAATTTCATGATGCTCACGGCCGTGCGTGAGTAATTCCATCGTAGGCTTGCTGGACGGTGATGGGTTGGATGAGATCTATCATGTAATCGAGTTAGTTTTGTTAGGGTTTGATCCCTAGTATCCACTATGTTATGAGATTGATGTTGCTATGACTTTGCTATGCTTAATGCTTGTCACTAGGGCCCGAGTGCCATGATTTCATATATGAACCTATTATGTTTTCATGAATATATGTGAGTTCTTGATCCTATCTTGCAAGTCTATAGTCACCTATTATGTGTTATGATCCGACAACCCCGAAGTGACAATAATCGGGATACTTCTCGGTGATGACCATAGTTTGAGAAGTTCATGTATTCACTAAGTGCTAAAGCTTTGTTCCGGTTCTCTATTAAAAGGAGGCCTTAATATCCCTTAGTTTCATTAGGACCCGCTGCCACGGAGGGTAGGACAAAAGATGTCATGCAAGTTCTTGTCCATAAGCACGTACGACTATATTCGGAATACATGCCTACATTACATTGATGAATTGGAGCTAGTTCTGTGTCACCCTATGTGATGACTGTTACATGATGAACCGCATCCGGCATAATTATCCATCACCAATCAATGCCTACGAGCTTTCCATATACTGGTTTTCGCTTATTTACTTTCCCGTTATTACTGTTACAATCACTACAGAACACCAAAAATATTACTTTTGCTTCCGTTACTTTTGTTACCGATACCACTACTATCATACTACTTTGCTACTAAACAGTTTGCTGCAGATATTAAGTTTCCAGGTGTGGCTGAATTGACAACTCAGTTGCTAATACTTGAGAATATTCTTTGGGTCCCCTTGTGTCGAATCAATAAATTTGGCTTGAATACTCTACCCTCAAAAGCTGTTGCGATCCCCTAAACTTGTGGGTTATCAGTCACCATGCCATTCGATCTTAAAAATGCCGGAGCCACATTCATGAGAATGATTCAGTAGTGCCTGCTCACTCAAATCAGTCGGAATGTGGAAGCATACATGGATGACATTGTGGTCAAGTCTCGCAAAGGTTCCGACCTATTGACTGACCTCGCAGAGACCTTTGCCAACCTAAGGAGGTATGATATCAAGCTTAATCCGTCAAAGTGCACGTTCGGAGTTCCAAGAGGAAAGTTAATCGGTTTTCTCATTTCCGAACGAGGGATCGATGCTAATCCAGAAAAAGTTAATACCATCCTCCGAATGAAACGCCATGTGCGAGTACATGTTGTTCAGAAGTTGACTGGTTGTTAGGCCGCCTTGAGTCGATTCATTTCTCGTCTCGATGAAAAGGCCTTGCCTCTTTACCGACTGATGAAGAAATCTGATAAGTTCGAGTGGACTGAAGAAGCTGACGCAGCGTTTGCAGAACTCAAAACCCTGCTTTCCACCAAGCCGGTGCTCGCTGCGCCAATCAGCAAAGAGCCTTTACTTCTTTATATTGCAGCCACTGGACAAGTTGTCAGCACAGTACTCACGGTCGAGCGAATAGAGGAAGGAAAAGCCTACAAGGTTCAGCGCCCAGTTTATTATCTCTCCGAAGTTTTGACTCCATCCAAGCCATGATATCCTCATTATTAGAAGCTTGTCTATGGAATATACATGACCATGAAAAAGGTTGCAGATTACTTCTCTGATCACTCCATCACAGTCGTCAGCGACACACCATCATCTGAGATTCTGAATAACAGAGATGCAACTGGTCGAGTGGCAAAATGGGCGATTGAACTCCTTCAATTGGATATCAAGTTTGAAGCAAAGAAAGCTATCAAGTCCCAAGCAATCGCATATTTCCTTGCCGAGTGGATTGAGCAGCTGCTGCCGACTCAAGTTCACTCGGAGCATTGGACTATGTTCTTTGATGGCTCCAAGATGCTGAACGGATCAGGTGCTGGGGTAGTATTGGTGTCCCCCCGTGGAGACAAGCTTAACTATGTTCTCCAGATTCATTTTGATTCCTCCAATAATGAAGCAGAATATGAAGCACTTTTATACGGGTTGCGTATGGCCATTTCACTCGGCGTCCGTTGCCTTATGGTATATGGCGACTCAGATTTGGTGGTTAATCAAGTGATGAAGGTATGGGATGTCAGAAGTCCAGCCATGACTGGTTATTGCAATGCTGTTAGAAAGCTAGAAAAGAAGTTTGAAGGATTGGAGCTTCACCATATACCCCGATTGAAAAATCAAGCTGCAGATGAATTGGCAAAGATAGGTTCAAATAGAGAGGCCATTCCCCGCAATGTTTTTCTGGAACATATTCATTCAGCTTCAGTTCAGGAAGATCCTTTCACTGAAGAGTCGCCACAGCCCAAGAGCGCCACAGATCTGACTGAAGTCGAAATCCCGGCTGTGGTCGACTTAGTCACGGAGGTTTTGGTCATCACTCCCGACTGGACGGTGCCGTACATCGCATACATTCTTAGGAAAGAACTTCCAGAGGATGAAGAAGAGGCTCGACAGATTGTTCGAGGATCTAAGGCCTTTACCGTGATAAAAGGACAACTATTCAGAGAAAGTGTAACTGGGGTCTGCCAGAAGTGCATCACGCCAGAAGAAGGCCGAATGATCCTGAATGATATTCACTCTGGGACCTGTGGTCACCATGCGTCCTCTCGGACCATCGTGGCCAAAGCATACCGAGCCGGATTTTACTAGCCACGGGCCAACGAGATGGCAAAGGAAATAGTGGACAAGTGTGAAGGCTGTCAGTTTTATTCCAACATGTCTCACAAACCTGCGTCAGCGCTGAAGACAATTCCACTCGTCTGGCCTTTTGCTGTCTGGGGATTGGACATGGTTGGACCTCTGAGGACTGGCGGGAGCGGATTTACTCATGTGCTGGTGGCAGTCGAAAAGTTCACCAAATGGATCGAGGCCAAGCCCATTAAAAACCTTGAAGCAAGTACAACTGTGAGTTTCATCAGGGAACTAATATTCAGATATGGTGTTACGCACAGCATCATCATAGATAACGGCTCAAAATTCGAATCTGATGAGTTCAGAACCTTTTGTGCTTCCCAAGGCACGAGGGTCGACTACACTTCGGTCTCTCATCCTCAGTCGAATGGGCAGGCCGAGCGAGCAAATGGATTCATTCTCAAAGGACTGAAACCCCGGTTGATGCGCGACCTCAAGCATGCAGCGGGAGCTTGGGTTGACGAGCTCCCATCAGTACTTTGGGGACTAAGGACAACTCCTAATCGGTCGACTGAAAGGACTCCATTCTTCTTAGTCTACGGAGCCGAAGACGTACTCCCGAGTGATTTGCTCCACAATGCGCCCCGAGTCGAACTCTTCTCAGAAGAAGAAGCAGAGCAGGCTCGGCAGGATGCAGTCGATCTCTTCGAAGAAGAAAGAGAGATGACCTTGATCCGGTCGACCATTTATCAGCAAGATTTGCGTCGATTCTACACCAGAAACATAAGGGGTCGGGCATTTCAAGAAGGAGACCTGGTTCTTAGGGTGGACTAGCAGAAACCACACAAGCTCGCTCCTGCTTGGGAAGGCCCTTTCGTCGTCACCAAGGTGCTCCACAATGGAGCGTATCGTCTCTTCAACGTCGAACACAATAAAGATGAGCCACACACTTGGAATGCGGAACTGCTCCGCCCTTTTTACTCTTAAGTATTTAGGCAGATGAGATGTAATAAGAAATATCTTTTAGTTTGAGTATCAAAAGACATGATTTTACATTCTTCCGAATGATTGTTGTTCATTTTTTGCATGTTCTAAAATCCCACAGTGGGTGCCTTAGCTGCGAATCCGTTTCGCCTAAGTTTAAGAAAAATATTACCGAGTGGTGAGCCTGCCTCTCACTCGGAGGCTTAGCTGCGAATCTGTTTCGCCTAAGTAATAAAAAATCCTACCGAGTGGTGAGTTTGCCTCTTACTTGGAGGCTTAGCTGCGAATCTGTTTCGCCTAAGTAATAAAAATCCTACCGAGTGGCGAGTCTGCCTCTCACTCGGGGGCTTAGCTGCAGTCCAGTACTCGCCTAAGTAATAAAAAATCCTACCGAGTGGTGAGTCTGCCTTTCACTCGGGGGCTTAGCTGCAGCCCAGTACTCTCCTAAGTAATAAAAAATCCTACCGAGTGGTGAGTCTGCCTCTCACTCGGGGGCTTACACTACAAAAAAACACTTCCGTGATGATACGTGTTTGTCACAGTAGGTCGCGTTTTTTGTCATGCATGTACATCCATGACAAATTTATGACAAAATCAAGATAGTCATACCGTGGTTGTCGCATAAGTGTTCCATGACATTACGAAAATTATCATCACGAAGTGTCCACTTCCATGACGATAAATCGCGTCACGTAAGTGCTTTTCGCCAAGGGTGACCGACACGCAGCATCCACCATAACGGCACACCGTTAAGCTATCGGGTCGGGTTTTGATCCGATAACCCGTTAACAGCCCCGACCAATGGGAAATTTCCACGGTAAAATTCTTATTGGCGGACGAATCACGGTCACCGCTCAAGGTCGATAGGCGCCTATGATATGTCGACACGTGCCACGCCCACCATCGCCCATTTAGCTTACAAAGCCGCCCGCTTGACTCGGTCAAAGTTAACGGCTGGCCCATGAAAAGCATGTTAACGGTCTCTTCGCAATAGCCCATTTTACGACCCGTTAACTCACGGCCCGTTAGGCCCTAAAGGAAATCGCCCAACAACGCCATGTTGGCCGTCGAATATAACACCAGCCCATTTCACTTTCGCCCATGTATGGCCCACGACGCCTTTCCGCCCATATGAGGCCTTTCAGATCTTCGCCCTTTACAGCCCACGGCGACTCTAGCCCATAATGAAAAGTAATTTTCTTTATACGTGTCAACGGCCGTGATTTACATGGGCCGCTTCCAGCCCGTGTTAGCTTTCGCCTATTGACGGCCCATACGCTCTCGGCCCTTTTCGCCCTCGACATTTCCGGCCACATCGCCTATTCCCCACGGGCCAAATTCGCCCATGGTAAGAGTCGGCCCGTTACTGGCATGTTCACCAAATGGGCCAAATTCGGCCCATGGCAAGAGTCGGCCTTTTACTAGCATGTTACCCTAATTGGCCAAATTCGGCCCATGTCAAGAATCGGCCCGTTTCTGGCCTGTTAACCCGTTGCGCCGTTTCTAGCCCGTCCTATATTCTGGCCCATTAACGACCCGTTATGCCTGTGACAGAATTAATCCTTTGCAGTCCTGACGGCCGTCAACGTTACCGCTACTTTGGGCCGATACCAATTACACGCCCGACTACGGCCCATGTAGACCCATTTATCCGACGGCCCGAGGCCCACCGATTACAGGCCCATTTATCAACGGCCCGAGGCCCACCGATTATAGGCCCATTTATCGACGGCCCGTAGGAGACCCATGGATCCTACGGCCCGTATATGGCCCATGGTAGTTGCGGCCACTAGCAAACCAGGGAAAAAGAAGACTAGGAAATAAATAAGGCCGAAACTAACGCTAGGCTATTAAGGCGATTGCACAGATTACATCCACTCGGCATCAAAGATCGCCACCAGTGCAAATATAGGGAACACCCTACACTATACAAAAATGGCTTGCTGTTTTCTTCAACCGGTGGCTGCACGTTAAGAATAAATTTTGTATCGCACCAAAACAAATTACAACTATATAACAAAAGGAAGGTTGGCATAAAACTTAACAGCCTAGCGATAAATGCACCACCGAAGTTCGAAGCTCACCATTTGACCTGACTGTTACATCTTCATGCAGTATTGTCCGATGGAGCACCATAACCATCGCCTTCATTTCCCCCAGGCTCCTGAACAACATAGCAAATGTCTGATTGTCTGGTTTCAAAACCATGCATATCTTGACGACATTGAGCAATGTTTCTCCTTGTTTCACAAAGAGCCTCTGTTAGGGAATGGACTTGTGTCTGGAGCGCAGATACAATATTGCTTTGAGCTTGCATATCTTTTTTTTTGACCGGAAACTGTAGGGCTTTGGCCCCACAGCAATTTTATTACTCCAAACAAAATACATATGTGCAGTAATTTACAAGGTCAGGGAGACCCAAAAAGAGAAAAGGCAAGGTGAAAAAAAACTAACCTCAAGGAGGCAAAAAAGAGATCCATCTAATCAGATCATCTTTGAATTTAGGTTTAATCCTATGAACTAAAAGGGAAACATCCAAGATAAAAGATGCTCTCCACCTACGAAAAGATGGTTTGATATTCCTGAAAACCCTGTCATTCCTAACATTCCAGATATTCCAGCAGGCTAGAAAAACAACTTCAGAGAAAAAAGGCCGTGCAAAAGCCCTTCTAGCATGGATAGCAATGCCAGTCATTTCATCTCCAGCAGGCCAGCTGATTTGAAGGTAGTTCCAGACTCTGCAACTAAAGTTACACTGGAAGAAGAGATGATCCCTGTCCTCCTTGGTGTGTGTGGGACACAACACACACAAATTTGAGTCAGATACATTCCAGTGCCTTCTCTCTAGCATATCTTGAGTGTTCAACCGATCCATGATCAACATCCAAGCAAAGAACTTAATCCTCAAGGTGCAACAACTAGCCCAGATCCAGGACAATATTGGGTTTGACACAATGTGCTTATGCAAGAAGGTATAATATTTCTTGGCAGAGTAATCCTTTCCATCCTCTTTCCAGACCCAAACATCATTCAACTGATGATCAACATTTGAATTTCCAAGCAAGGATTGCAATGACTGCAATTCACCAAAAGCTCTCTCAGAGAGTGGTAAATGAAATAAGGGAGATAGCTCAGTCATGTCAAAAACCTCAGCAGCAGAAATAAGAGGGTCAATGACAAAGGAGAATAGTCTTGCAAATCTTTGAGCTTGCATATCTTGATCATGAGGCAGTTTGGATGATGTTGCGTTAACAACCAACCCAGTATTACGCAGGAACATGCTATTGGCACTGTTAGTGGATAGGTACTGACCCACTGCAGCATGAGCTGACATTGCGGTTATAGTTGCCTTGCCACCTTCATAAGGTGGCGGTTCCACCCTTTTTTCCATAGCTCGCTGAAAAGTTGAGGTTTTACATTAGTAGTACCAGAACAGAAGATATTAAGGAGGCAGGAAAACCAAACAAAATAGCTTTGGTCTATATACAAAACTTATTCTGGTAAACCCATGTAAAATATTAGTTGTATTTTATTGCAAAGTACATAATAAAACCAGGTTCCAAACATATGACCATGTACCATCGCTAATGTATTGTCTATTTCTTCACATTGTATTGAGGGCTAAGGATAAAGAGATGAAGTTTATAATACGGTAAGCATAGTATGACATCATTCATATCACAAAACAACCGAGAATGCATAAACAGCAATTGTAACGTTGTATGGGCAAGTCCAACACGGAACTAGATTACGGGTCAAGATCAAAGGAACATCACTCCTCTCTTTTAAACCTTGTAAGGTGCAATGATACGCTAAGACAATTGTGTATAAAATTGAAAAGAGTAACAGACATTGGCTGCAAACCATGCAGTTCAAGGCACAAGTCAGAGTAAGTAGTAGATAAAAGGCATGAGGATTAAGGACTTACAACAGCTGCTTTTACTGGTGTAGTCATGAACTTCTTCTTGCTGGTGTGACAGTCCTTGAAGATTGCCACAACATTTGGTTCAGGTACTTTTTGGTCCTTGCGGGCTTTCCTCTGCATTTCGAACAAGTCAATATAGATCTGATAATATGCTACAGCGAAAAGAGTGAAATACCAGCTAATTACAAGAGCCTCGCAGTGTGCAATATAGCTACGATATCCTGTCGTCTGTTGGAATTTCACTTTTGTACGGTTGGCCTTGTTCTTTGAACAGTTCACCTACAGGAAGATAGATTTGTGTGACACATGCGTAAATAGGACTTCAACATGTGATCTGATCACATATATATAATGTACCTGATACTTCGGATCAGACCAGTGTTTAACAAGGCCCCTCCAGTCTTCATCCGATATATTTTCCACTTGAGATGTTTGGGAAAGTTCACTGTTAGCCTTGCCTTCAAAGTGAGTTTTCCTCAAGTTATACCGACATCGTCATGCACTGCACTTGAAAACATGGGTGCAAGCTTGTCCGTTGCATCATCTTGGCTATCCAACATGAACCTCATCTGTTGAAAACTATGGGAGTCTCATTATCAGCAACCTAGAAAGTATGGGACAGAGCAAGACAATATTACTAGTTTCCATACATGACCATACTTACAGATAAATGGTCGAGGAAGGTGTTGAACTGGGTTTCGTCTTTGTCATTCCTGTACTGAATCCATGTTGGGAGGATACATACATGACACCTAACGGCAACCGCTGCCTCTGATACTAACTTGGCTGACTTTGTAGCATCACGTGGCCTTTTTAAACCTGCCTCAAAACGGATCTCCATTCTTCCTCCTCTAGATTTAGTTAACCTATCGAGCATTATCCCTGATGTTTGTTTCCTCTTGCGCCTAGGTGCTACTCCAACAACGAACATAGGAAGTGTTAGTGTACATCAAACTGTGAGACTACATATAAAGAAGCATGGAATCAGAACTTGACTCCAGCAACTACCTTCCTGCTGTTGAAGCTCACAAGGTTCATCTGATATTGCCAACTCGCCTTGTGTCAAGAGTGCTTGGGAAGTAGTGTCGTGGCAAGGGAGCTTGGGAACGTGCTGCTAGCTCGCTTGACGCATTTGCAGTATGTCGTGCAGATGGTAGTACTTGTGGTAGGTGTTGCAAGAACTAGGGCTGTCTCTGCTTGTTTGGTGGCAGCTATTTGTTTCTGTTTGTTTTTTTTGCAGCTCGTGTAGCATTGGATGCCGTGTTTGTAGAATTTTCCACTGGACTTTGACCTTCTATTGCACCATCAGTACCAGCAGAATCTACAGGACTCATCCACTTCTCATTCCCTGCCATTCTGTGTTTCTTCGTCTTTCTCTATGCCATGTTAAGTCAAGCCGACAAGAAAAACGAATAACAATTTAGTTCTTCAGAACAAATTGATGCGTGATGTAGACAAACTGAACTTTGATGTTAGACAACCACATGATAGGAGGATGTAATATGTATGAAAAACAGGATGGAAGAGATAACCAGAACTATGATGTGTAAACTAAGAAGAAGACGTTTCACGAAATTAGAAGCAATGCAATGGAAGGTAGACACCATATGAAAGATGCTACAAATATCGCTCTGCCAAGTTAACAGTGTCTCATCATAAATGGCGTTTAAACAAATGTGAAGCAGTACAAGAAATAAATCATATGCAAGATGCAAACAACATCACACTACCATGTTAGAGGTCTCTCGTCATTAGTGCCATTGCATATTCACAACATTGCATATTCACAACTTATGATGTGTAAACTAAGGAGAAGGCATTTCAACAAATTAGAAGCAATGAAAGCTAGACACCATATGAAAGATGCAACGAATATCACTCTACCAAGTTAAAACTGTCTCGTCATAAGTGCCATTTCAACAAATTAGTAGTACAAGCTAGAAAAGAATGTGAGATGTAACCTATATCACACTCTGAAGTCAAACTTGTCTTATGATAAGTGATTGTTGCAGGTTACACAACAGTAGTAATTTGATGTAAGAACATGGTGTGATAGACAGATATTGTATGTTCTAGAAACAGGAACACGTGTCTTATTCAAGTATAATGTGTAAAGTAAGAAGATGGAATTCAACAAAACTAGAAGCAATACAAGCTAGACATCACACATAACATGAAACCACATATAACAATTGCCAAGTTAGAGGGAGCACCAAGGATGCTGCACTAGGGGAGACGTGCTCATCATAAACACAGCTTTGTTGAGTGTCTATGCATGTGTTGTCTTGGAAATCATCTTGGGGTGTGGAGGAGTAGAAACTGTAGAGGCCCTCCGCTTGGAAGGAGCACCTTTATCCGCTGCCTTGCTAACTTCCTTCCGCTTTATTGATTTTGAATTGTCAAGTAAAACCGACAAGAAAAAGCAATAAAATTCTCTCTTCGTAACTCATTCATGCATGATAACGACAATCACTACTTTGATGTAAGGCAATCACATGATACCAGGATGGAATATGTACGAAAAACAGGACGGCATGGCATGTTCACAACTGTTTGTGTAAACTAAGCAGAAACCATTCCAGCAAATAAGAAGCAATGCAAGCTAGACACCACATGAAAGATGCAACCAATATGACTCTGCCAAGTTAAAAGCGTCCCATCATAAATGGAATTTCAACAAATTAGAAGCAGTGCATGCTATAAATCATATGGTAGATGCAACTAATATCGCACTGCATATATTAAAGGTGTCTCGCCATATTGATTGATGCGGGATACAAAAAAACAATAGTTTTATGTAAGGACATGCTTAATAGACAGATGTACTATGTACTAAATACAGGAAGGCATGTCACATTAATAGGTATAATGTACTATAAGCCAAGCAGACTAGCACATGAAGTTTAACCAGATTGGAAGAATTACAATCTAGACACCATATGCAACATGCAACCACATATCACACTGCCAAGTTAGAGCAAGCACCTGCGATGGTAGTGTAGGGGAAATGCTGTAATCAACTACAGAGCTACGTTCACTATCTTCATCTAGCATTTCTGTTTCTTGAGAATCATGTCGGGAGGCTGACGCTGCATTCTTTAAATGAGTAGTCCCTTGCCTGCCTGCCTCGTCATAAGTGATTGATGAGGGATACACAAGAACATTAGTTTGATGTAAGAACATGGTTAATACACAGATGTACTAGTATGTACCAAAAACAGAAAGGCATGTCATATTCAAAGGTATAATGTGTAAGCTAAGAAGATGCAATTTAACCAAATTGGAAGCAATACAAGCTAGACATCCGGCTGGAGTGGTGAGCATGATCATCTAGGACCTGAGAGCCTGGTGGGAGGCGGGCTGCTTCGCCACCATCGCAGCTTTTTAGTTGGCTTCCAGGTGATGCCTATCTTTGCTGGGCTTGTCACTGGCTCGGCCAGTGCCCTAACTAGCTATTTGTCTTATGGTGCTCCAGGGATGGTGGTTCATGTAAAAAAAATATCTTTCCTTATCTTGATAAAGACTGACTTCGGACTTTCGAATACAAGCTAGACACCATATGCAACATGCAACCACATATGACACCGTGAAGTTAAAGCAAGCACCTGGGATGGTGGTTCACGGCGAGCGAGATCATCAACTCCAGAGCTACGTTCCCCATCTCCATCTGCTGACACTACACCCTTTAAAGTCTTGAAACGTGTCTGGCCTAGCCGCGTACCATGCTTGAGCGACTTCTCTGTTCTATTTCCTGCTTCTGTGAAGGCAGGGTCTGAAATACCCTTGCATAAAAACACAATAGTGAGAGTATGGGTGAAGTGTGTGCAGAAGTAGTGCACTGTAAAAGTAGCAAATAGCAGGTGGCTGAAAAATAAATGACAGGAGACATATGATAGCTTTACAATATTGCATGGCAAACAAAATTAGATTCTAATCTGTATGATTTTGTAATATATGAGCACAGGAAATGCAGGTACTCCTCCAGCACATCACCACATGTGTTCCTATCAAGATAACAGTCTACTAAAAATAAATAGGTCAGTCGATTTTTTTATGAACCGTCCGATCTATAAGGAACGGGCAGATGGCCTTCGCTCTACCTCGCGCCATCCATCATGACGATCTTTCTCGAACCGCCAATGACCACCGCCTGCACTTCGCCTCCACCGCCCGCCCTCCCATCAACCTCACACCACCGCCGTGCTTGGCAGCGCCCCAGGCCATCCCTTTAATCCCGGCCGACCTCCAGATCGGGCGCTAGTAGCTCTAGGCCGCACACGCCCCTAAGATAAACACCAAGGCGCTGCTTCCCCGGCATAATAGTCTTACTAGCGCCTGTTATGCCGGGGAATGCTTCCGTTAATTGGGAATCAACTGGCCAGAAATTGAAATTCAGGGGGGCGACAGACCTCTAGCTAAGGTGAAATAGTATCTGAGGATAAACCTTGTGCATCGCGAGTTACTAGGAACATCTAGTATCAAGAAGAAATGGTCAACTAGTGTCTTCTGTGGGATGAATACCGTGCAAGCAGAGACGTAAGATTTGCACGAATAAGGGAAGAGGAGCACCTTCTTCGGTTGCCGGTGTGGTCACCTCCACATGTCGCGCCGATCTTCTTATTTTTACCGGGGAAACCGATGTTCTGGAAGGTGCAGGCTTGGACGAACCCATGGCCAAATTGTTGACTGTGTTGCCGTGGCCGTATGTCGGCGAAGGGAAAGTAGATCCGAGGCGGCGAAGGACGGCGTAGCAGGAACAACTCCGGTGCGGTGGAGGGTGGCGAAGTTGGAGCGGCAGCTGTGAGGTGCAGGACAACATGGTTGAACTGGCTCGGGTACGGACGGCTCGGCCTCGGCTTCAACTACTAGCCATGGAGGGCGTTGCGGTTGAGGTTACGGTGGACGACGACGTCGGGGTATCGGCTTCGGCGTGATGGAGGAGGGAGGCGGTTGATGGGTGGGATGGGGTGGCGGATGGAGGACGCCGGGGTTTCGCGGCTGGTGGAGAGGTAGTTTTGGCGCCCACAGAGTACGAATGGGGAATCGCACGGGTGGGGGGAACCATGTTTCGGTCTCGGACGAGCTTGTTTTTGGCTTTTTTGAACAGAAGATGGGACGCGCTTGTTTGAAATTTGGGGAAAGTACAAACTTTGCCCCCCTCTTAAATTTTGGACCTACTGCGGGTCGGGGTAGGATGGTAATCCCAGGTGTCCCAAATAGTGGGCAGGAGCGATTTCGGCCGCGCGCATGTGTGCTTAGGCGGCCATTGTGTATGAATGTTTTTCGGAGGCGGTTGCGTGGCATCTAGATGAAGCTACAAACCTACCCCGGTTTAGACCTTTGGACGTCGGGCCGACGGGTTTCACGGGTTGGAGTTATTAGAAAGTAATTTCCTTGTACTACCAAACATTGGTCTCACGCGGTTTCGGGCGAGTAGAGGCTCTTTTGGCGCTCCGTTCGAAATTTTGAAACACAAGCATTCACGTTTAGAGTACTCTTGAACTATGAGGATTGACCTAAATAGACAACGTTATATTTGACCTTGTATGTTTGAAAACCTCGTTAAATTATCCGCTTCTTTTTGAAATTTTCACAATTGAAAATCCTATAACTACGATTATTTTGGAACGGAGGAGCTAAATTTGAATCTATTTTGTACACGGCTACATATGCTATTATGTACAAAATCAGAGCAAAGATTGGTGCCCCCATAATTTAGGTATGGTTTACAAATGCCATGATATCAAATTCAAATAATTCAATGGACTTCATGTTGAATTCAAAATGCATGCTAGTTCATATGTAGCTATTTATAATGTCCATTGTGTAACTTTCGTATGTATAATGTGCTTTACACACACAACACGAACTATACTCACGTTTATATTCGATTGCTAAAGCGATGCATTGTCTGGAGTTCAAAATACTAACTATGTGGATCAATTGTGTCGAATAATAACATAGACATGCTCGATAGAATCCAGATGTCTGATGGATCAATGACCGCTCCTTACGCGAATTGCAAATATCATGATCCCATCCTAATATTTGGATACAATTTATATCTTTAATCAATGTGTAGAGTTGTCTTTTATGAGTTTCACTCTCCATCGGTGGTCTCACACATGCTCAAACACTCTCTCCCGAGGTGTCTTTCTCGCACACATGCTCTAGATATAACCCTCCCTCCCTCTCGTAACCATTTACAACTGTTTTCACTAACCTTTATCACAAGCGCTCTTCCTGTTTCAAACATACACACGAACAATCCTCATCGACCCTTTCTATATACATGGACCTGCCTACGTGTCTCATGTACGCACATTATCTTTACGCCTGTCTCTCACGCATTGTCTCACACCTCTCTTCCTAATCGACGAGTATGATTCTAGCAGAGCATTCTGTAGGATGCCCCTTAAAGTTAGGTTTTATGAATAGTAATATCAGAGATAAAGGGGTTACCTTAGTCCGAGAACCTAGGGTTACAAATCCTAGACGGCTTTGTCAGTGGACACAGAGTCCTTCACAATTCTGCTATCTTTGCCTTGTACGACTAGTCATCCATGGGTCTTCCTAAATGTGTCATGGGCCGACCAATGTGGCGCAGGACGGAACCGAATGAAGGGCCTCACCTCGACCCACGGACCTCACGCGGTGACACACCCTCTGCCCCCACGTCTCATTATCTTCTCACACCCACACATACCAACACAAATACCACACACACAGAAAATTTCTCATGGTGCCTCTGTTCCCTCCCCCCTTACATATACACACTCAAGGGAGTGGAATCTCTTATCGTGACGTCATATTCGTCTCTCTCTCTCTCTAGACCACTCTCATTTCTCATGCTATCTCTCCCACGCCCGCCCCCCCCGTCGGCCCCTCTATCCATGCCTCTCTTGAATACGTAATACACACACATACCTCTCTAGGCCCCGCCAAATGCACCAACTACACATTCACACATGTCACATCACGTACCCCATTGATCTAAAGAGCCCTCTCTTCACGTTTATTTCGCATACAACATTCCTTCTGAATAAAGTGTGGCCAAAAAATTATTTTATAGTTTCTACATATATACAACATTACAAAGTTATATGGAGGAGTACGAACGCTAATTTGCATTGCATGGTGCCCACAATGATATTTATTCCACTCTGTGAATTTGTAATTTTTATATTATATACAAAATTAGTCATAATAAAGAGAAACGAAGAACATCTCTCTCTCCATCGCATACACCCCCCTGTACGCCCCTTTCACGTATGCACACAAAACTATCTCCAGGTCCTCTAAAAGTAAGCCCCCAGAAAATTCACGCGTGTTTCATCTTTCTCTCGCGATATATGCAATGACGATGATTGTATTTGAAGCGAAAGCATGATACATACATTGGACTTCATAATCCACTCATTACGGTCACTGTTTACGTTTAGTGGTTATTATAAAGTCAAGGGCTCACTGTACAACTCTGTATTTGCTCATGACATGACTAGTTGACCAGTTAAACGCTCCACGTGTCACCTATAGTGTTGCATCACATTATCTCACTACCATCGTGCCCACCTGTCGAATTGTATCTACTCTACATCTACACTCTTATAAAATACATAAAATACACTCTTATAAAAAACAGAGTTGGTGATGATGGTGTGCCTGCCATCCTGCAATATAGGCCGTCCGATTTATATCTGACGGATAGGAAAGAAACTATGGCAATTTTGCAAAAGGTACCCACACACCTCTCCACATTTGCAAATAAGGCCTTCCTCGCTCATCCTTTTCTCTCACAAGATAAACAGGTCATACAAATGCATCTTGATGTTACGTGCAACGCACGGGCATCTTGCTAGTAAGAATGAAAACAAACGACAAAAAATATTTTGACGGTGGTTCAAGTCATGACCATGGGCACAGCGGACAAGGTGGCCTTGTATTGGTATGCTAAGCCGTCTGTTTTAACACACAGGAGCTGGTGTGGTGATTATACACACACACACGCATGCACATGAACTGCATCCACGCAACACTCACACAAACACATGCACCCAGGCACGCACGCAACACTCACACGTACACACGCAGCCACGCACGCACGCAACTCTCACACGCACGCATGCATGCACACACCAGTACACCACACGACCAACACACACTCTCACGCTCAAGTGCTCAACCTACACGTGCATGCGCACACATCAGGCCCTGACAGACACATACACAACCAGGTGATTCCTGCGCACGGGTTGAAGCCTTGTCGGCCTGCGTAAATTTGTGTTTATCTGACCTTTTTCGTATGCGAACTGACAGGTGGGACCCACAAGGAATGTGGTCAATTTAACTAGTCAACATGGCGCCACGCAGACTATTTGGCCGGTCAACAGAGTGCAATCCGATGCTGAACTGTGAGCAAGTGACTGGATAATCACCGCAAAACGTATATAGTGACCGTAAACAGCTTATTCTGAAGTTCGTCACCAGATACGCTTTTCTCTCTGTAGGCCCTCCAAAACTACATCTCTACACGCTCGCATGTTACATCTAACAACTATGCAATACAGCACTACTACTACACTCTAACACAATAAATCATATGTGTTTTTAGTTTTACTAGATATCATATTGTTACTTATAATTATTCAGTTTGCATACATTAAAATTGCCTTTGAAATGTATGTCCAAGATTATCTACAGGGAAAAATCCGCCTTTCCTGTTTAATCGGGTTTGTATCGATGGATCGTATGTAAACAACAAAACTATAGTACTATACAGTACAAGTGACAGTTCATTGGGCCGTCGTGTCGTCTACTCCCCCGTCGTAAGTGGAGCGCTCGCTTTCATAAATCTTCTAGTCCCTTTCGCCGACAAGTGGGACATCAAGCTACCGGGTCCGGAATACAGTGCAGAGCAGCCGGGGTGAAGCACCCCAGTCATGGCGCCGGCGTAGTAATGAGCAATGAGGCGTCAAATCATAAAGCTACACCTTTCCCATAGTTAAGTTGGAGGGACGAAGCAACCATCATTTCACTCGTTGCTGAATCAGCTTCTCCCTCATCTTCTTCAACTTAACCACGTGTTGCTTCTGCCGTTGTTCTGCCTCATGTGGGACGTGGATCGGCTTGGTAAAGCACTGACACGTGGGACCGCATGTTAGCAAACCGCCATCCGCGCGGCAAAATCACCTCTTTTTTACTAATCTTGATTCTATAATTTTTTAGATCAATATAATTGAGATTTGTATAGATAGCACACAGGAGCAAAACCAAGTGGTACGGTTAAGGGAATCCACAATGTGTAGCCAAATGTGAAAATAGCTTTTAGCATCGTGGGAACCATTGTGGACGGTGTTGCCAAAGCCAAAAAGATGGAACCGAAACTCCCTGATTGATTGATTGATTGAAGGAATAGAAAAATGCAACGTCTCTGCTCTTTCTCCCATGCTTGGACGCATGTAGTACAGTATAGAGCGCAGAGTGTACTCCCCTGTCCCTTCTATCACAAATCACAAAGTAGTGAGGCGTCAAATCACAAAGCACGGACGAAGCAACCATCATTTCACTCTTCGCTGACTCCGCTTCTCCATCGTCTTCTTCGAGAAACCACCTCACCGCACTAGTACTCCTAGTAGTAGTACTAGTAAAGGACTTCCTGGATGCAAATAAGGCGGTTGTCTCGGCTTGTAGGAGGCACTTGCGAACGACTTACCGTGGTCTCCCTCAATGGTGTTCTCCGTCGAATGCACTTCGCCAAACAACAACAAAAAATTGTCGACGTCACCGCAATGGGGAAATAAGTCAAATATAGTTACTACCTCCATTTTTTTGTACACAAGGCCAGTATTATCAAAATTACAATTTGCAAAGGGCCACTAACACTAATCGAGGCAAAATTGATGGGGTTAGCAACCAAGGACATTAATATCCCCTGCATGCATGTAGAAGTGAGAAGGTTGGTTTGCATGGCGCTGCATTAATCAAGGGACGAGGAGTGAGATGGTTAGCTCATTGGTCTTTCGAAAAAAATACGCATTAATTGACACGTGAAACAAGGATTTGTATCGATTAAATCCCGCGAAGGAAAACCCCGCCTTTCTTTTTTAACACTAGTACTCCTAGCACGTATGTACTTATCTTGTTTGGGTCTAGGCCTTGCATTGCCAAACTTCGCCACACATTTTTGCCAAACTTGCCCAAAGTTTTCAAAATGATAAGGAGGTACACTTGCGCATGGCTGTCGCGGTCGCACTGCACACTCACATAGTCGCTCCTGCACGCCGCGGTCGCACCGCACCCTCACACAGTCGCTCCTGCACGCCGCAAACCCAACCAGGGGAACGCACCCTCACTAACACGTGCTGTCACACGTGAACAAACCAAACTCAGCCATCCTATTGCTGACACATAATTTTCGTTCATAGAGTATGTTTATCCAACCGCATGTTGGGGAGTATCCGTAAGGCCCGTGCGGTGGTCTGTTGGGGAAGAAGAAGAAGTGAGGAAGAAGGAAAGAAGAGTTAGGAGACGTAGGATATTCATCCAACCGCCTGAAATGGTAGACTGACCCAATTCAGGCGACTTGCATAACAAATATAGTACAGTATGTTTTTACACAGCAAAAGATCCATAAAAACAAGAACATAAAGAAAAACTATCAATGCTCGCGGAAAGAGACGGCATCGTCGTCTTTGGCTGCATGCGTGAACCAGCCGTCGCGGCCGATGTGTGTCTCTGTACCGTGGTTGTCCTCGGCCTCAAGCTACTCGTTCAAGCGGAGCGTGCGGGCGCTATGCACGGACGAGAGCACAGCCCGGTTCAAGTCGAGGACATCCGGTTCCGCCTGCAGGAGGGCCTCGACGGCAGCGGCATCCGCGCGCTCCGCGTCGAGTCGAGCCTCCGCCGCCCGGTTCAAGTCCAGGACGTCCGGTTCCACCTGCAGGAGGGCGTCGATGAGAGCGGCATCTGCGTGCTCTGCGTTGAGTTGAGCCTCTGCCTCCCGGTTCATGTCCAGGACGTCTGGTTCCGCCTGTAGGAGGGCCTCGATGGGAGCGGCATCCGCGCGCTTCGCCTCAAGTTGAGCCTCCGCCGCCCAGTTCACATCCACGACACCTGTTTCCGCCTGCAGGAGAGCCTCGATGGCAGTGGCATGCGCGCGCTCCGCGTCGAGTTGAGCCTCTGCCTCCCAGTCCTCCTTTAGTATCGCCATGTTGAACCGCTGGTCCGCTCGCACCATGGGGACTCGGACGCCGCACGAAGTCGACGTCAATCGTCTCATACCCATCGGGGGCCTTCTGCGCCGCGACCTCTGCAGTGAACATTGGATCGGCTTCCCCCTCCTCGTAGCTTGGCTCCAGAGAACTGGGGGATTGGCCCGCCGCAAAGCGAGCTTGGGAACGAAGGTCTGTGGCGCCGACCGCCGCCGCGATTTCTGCACGGCGCTCCGGCGTGAGCATCTTGTAGTAAGTGATCTTGCGGCGCACCATGGCTTTCCAGCAAACTAGGCGACGCTTGATGCGGGCTAGGGGATCGAAAGGTGGGGGAATGGGCTGGAGATTTGGTGTGGTTTTAGGGCAGTGGCTGGCGTAGGCCGAGCAGAGAAGGTTCTGGTGTGAATAGAGGTTCCGGTGATGATCGGTCAATCGGTTTTGACTGTACATCGCTCTTGTCGCGTTCGCGTTGCAGCCCGCACGCTGGACCCTCCACGTTGCTCACCGAATGGAACGCGCTTGCCTTGCGTTTTCGCCGCCAGGGACCGCAGCTTGAGAGCAAACCAACATCCCTCCCTCCCCGCCCGCGCCATTTATTATACCACCACCCCTCCGCTTTTATGCGGAGTAAATAAAACAGAGGGAGTATACTACGGATGAGGATCCTCGACGTGGCCGAACCCATTGAGTAACTGACATACAGGGCCTAGCAAGCATGGAGTCCACCAGTAAGTGACCGAAAGGGAGGGTAAGGCAGGGATACCTACGTCAGAGGATCCAGTTCCACTATACTACTTTGACCAAATGTTAGAGTAATAATATATGACATGCAACTTACACAAATGTTAGAGTAATTATATATGACATGCAACTTACACAAAGCATACAGGGTCTAATGTGTTTTTCGAGGCTAACTTTGACCAAATGTTAGAGTACAAATATATGATATGCAACTTACACAAAGCATATGGTTAATTTTGTATGTGAAAGGAGTTTCCAATGATATAATTTTCACATTATACATCTCATGTACTATTAATCTTGTCAATAGTCAAATTGGAAACCATCTCGAGTACAAATCTAGGAGTACGTATGAATCTAACAATATTGATTGGGCGTTGTTGAATGTTCATACCTTTTTTTATCATAGTAGAGATACTTTGACTACACATAAAACTTATATGTAAAGTAGAAAGGATAGGAGGGAGTATATTGTACGTTCAAAAACGAAACGAACATTGAATACCCTTTATATATGATTTGCGGATGCTATGATCACCGGTTCAAAATTTTGAATCCGCCTTAGGTATCACGTGCCCCCACTCGTTCCCTCTCGATTTCATCTCTTGGTCCGGAGATCTACTGAAAGAGGACTAGGGTGGGTACATGCGAATGATACTCGGCGGAATGTTCAAATGAGGCATGCGGAAGGATGGACTCGACTGGAAGGCGACATGATCGATGGAGAAGAGGGTTGGAGAGGAACGAGAAATAAGCAAATGCCACATGATTACACTTGAACGGCTCAAATAAACAATAAGTTGTCTCGCTTGGCCTACATAGTGAAAGGCCTAATGCGTAACGCGGAGCACTGACGCTCGAATACTGCCGGTAAAACAGGGAAACCGACATGTGGGGCACACCCGTCGGGACGATGTAGCGCAGACTAGTCCAATGGAGGGGCTGGCCCACGACCTCCTCGCCACCGACAACCGTTCATGTGGGTCGCTGGGGCCAACAACGGGGCGCAGCTCCAGCACCGCCTCTAGACACGGCGACCGCAGTGAGTGTAACACTCATATTGTCACTAGACACGGTCGGTTTCAGTGTGCCGAGGGTGGCGTTAGTGTTGTGGCACGACCAACGGTATGTTTGGTTTGTGCCCAAGGTTGCCCCATCAAAGCATTGGGTAGCCAAAATTTTGGTTGAGGTATTGGTTGCCCATGATTTGGCCGACATTGGCAAGAAAAATGAACTAGAGTTGGCTAGAGTTCATTGGCATGCCAAAGAAATGGCAACCATCCAAACAAAGACCAATCTTTGGGTCATGACCAAAATTTTGGTTGAGGTATTGGTTGCCCATGATTTGGCCGACATTGGCAACAAAAATGAACTAGAGTTGGCTAGAGTTCATTGGCATGCCAAAGAAATGGTAATCATCCAAACAAAGACCAATCTTTGGGTCATGACCAAAATTTTGGTTGAGGTATTGGTTGCCCATGATTTGGCCGACATTGGCAAGAAAAATGAACTAGAGTTGGCTAGAGTTCATTGGCATGCCAAAAAAATGGCAACCATCCAAACAAAGACCAATCTTTGGGTATGACCATATTTTGATAAGGTGCACTTTGGCCACAATCCAAACACACCCCAACACCCGGCTCGTCGAGGATGCATGGGGCGCCGCGACGCGTCCGCAGAGTGCTGTAGCGCGGCCAACTGCATCCTCTGCACCTGAGACCATGTCGGGTCGTCTTGCTTTTTAAATGACATGCGGGGATCGCATTTGAGCAAAGGGCATCTCCAACGTTGCCACGACCGCAGCTGACTACCCTGGCGCACCAAAGCCCTCGTCCCTCGCGCCATCGCGCGGTGCGTTCCCAGCCGGCGCCAGCTGCCCGCATTCATGCAATCCATTCGTATGTCGTCGTTAGGAGGCTCGGTGCCCGAGGAACCAACTCCGGCGACTTAATGACGCACCCGGACGCTTGGCCTCACCGGAATGCGCTACTTAAAGTGGCAACGCCCAGCTAACCTCCACACCATAGCGCATCATCCTCCTACCTGGCACCACATCCGCCATGACCGCAAGTGCGAACGCTCTGCGGGAGAACTTATCTTCGGGGATGAAGCTCGAGGTTGCCGCCCTCGCTCAAGTCGCCTCTCGCGATGCAATAGTGGCATAGCGGGACGCGGACACGACCGCACAAGCGGTGGCCACGCTGGCGGCCGACGATGGGAGCACCATCAGCCTCGCGTCCTACTTGCCGCCGTCCAACGTCCGGCACCGCCGAGGTCGGGGGCTCCTCCGAGGATGAGTAGGGCATGGGAGGCGGCAGGGCATGGTGTGCCAACTGGCCGGTCCGTATCCCGTGTTCTACTCTTCCTCGCCGGAGACCGCACCTTCACTTCACGGGTCTTGAACCCCGCCCCCGTACATAGAGATCGCAGATGGAGGACGTCGGTCGCCGCCGTAGAATAGGTTTAGGGTCGGGTTTCTTTTATTTTTGTCCTATAAAAGTTGGAAATGTAATGAAAATCTGCCGTGTTTGCATTAATCTCGGCCGGTGTATATGAACTTCCACAATAATATACATATTGTGGGAGTATTAGAAGATGCTCGTATGCTGTTGCGGAAGATCAAGATCTTGTGGGAGAAAAGGATGAATGAGGGAAAGCCTTATCTGCAAATGTGGAGAGGAGTGCGGTAAATTGTCATAGTTTCCTTCCTATCCGATAGATATAGATCGGATGGCCTATATTGCAGGATGACAGTCACACCATCATCACCAACTCTGCTTTTTACTGAACCGAGACAAATCTAAAAAACCCAACTAAGCCAACCTCCCAGCATATCGCGCGGGAAAAGACCCGGCCGCGCCGTTTTAGTCGGGATTACCTGATTACTAGTAGTACTATCGATGGATCGCGCGAAGTAACAATTTTTTTTAGGGGGCGAAGCACCTACTAGTTTAAAAGGAAAAAAGGCGGTACACTCACAACACTAATGTCGCGGTCGCATTGCACCCCACACACGTTCGGTCCTGCACACGGCTCACGCAAATGGAACGCGCTTCGGCTTGCCGCTTCACTGACACATGGGACTGCACTTGGAGAAACCGACCATGCGCCAAACTCCCCCTGCCCAGCGCGCGAAAATCCCCCCCCCCCCACACACACACACAAATATTCCCCCCAAATCCGATTCAACCGCCCTTCGGCCAAATATTCCCCAAACCCACCTCCCCGTCCCCCTCCACTCCATTCGCTCCGCCAAAGCCGCCCTCCCCGCCAAGGCCGATACGCCGGTGTCGCGGTTCGTCGAGGGGACGATGGCGATCCTCTCGCCCCACAGACGCTCTCGTGAGACTGCCGTCCTCAGCCGCGCCGCCACCTCAGCTACGTTTGTGGAGGCGACGGCGGTCAGCGCCACCGCCGGCGACGTTCGTGTGGAGACGCACGGCGGTCAGCTTCTCCCACGGTACGCGCATTTTAGACTGAGGCCCCGTTCATGTCGGTGTAGCGCTGAATGTTAGCTGATAGACGATGTTAATCTCACTGTTTGCTGAAGTAGTTTACTATTAATATGCTCTGCTTAAGAAGCTTCCTTGCCCTGTTCTGCACTCAATCTGCTTAGCTGAGATGGCATGCCAAGGCCTATTAGTTGCTAAAATATCTTGCCATATATTTATTGTGACGTAGATTGCCATGGTCTAGTAGCCAATCTGTTAGGTGAAATAGCTCTACACCGTTTTATACTCGATCTTTGTTGTTGCGATGGCCTTCGATAGTTTGATGGCTGTGTGCTCGGCCTCCTTGACTGCTGAAATATAGCCTGCCATAATTTAGCACTCAAATTTGTTTGCTGAATTAGCTTTACATATGTTTCGTTACTTAGATCTGCTCGACCAAATATCTTGCCATAGCTTTAGACATCGACCTAGTTATTTTTTTCTGGTCTTCATAAAAAAGCATATATGTTTTCCTGTAATATCTAGTAGAAGAACTAATTTCTATGTCTAACAGATTGACAAGACTTGGATAACTTCTGTTGGAAGATTCTCCGCTGCATATGTCGAGGGGGTTGAAAACTTCATGAACTTTATCAGAGCTGAGTACGGTGGTCCAAAATCAGATGTGCTCTGCCCGTGTAGCAGTTGTATGAATTCAGTTACAAGACCCCAATCAACTGTGCAAAATCATCTACACTTGTATGGGATGTCGGTCACATATACTAGGTGGGTTCATCATGGTGAAGCTGTGAACGCCAATGTTATTGACTACGTGAAGCAGCAGATCACCATCTTGATCTCGCCTGATGCTCGTGTGGAAGAGGAGGAGGAGGTGGTGGTGGCGGAGCCAGTGAGTTTGACCAACATTGAAACAATGCTACGAAATGCTCGTGCATTCCGTGAACTTTCACCTGCAGAAGAAAAACGGTGGGCCCGCATGTTGGAACAATGCAACATTGTTGTCACCCCAGGAAATAAGCTATCAGTATTCTCAGCTATGGTCACCTTTCTTCAGGTGAAGACATCTGAGTGGATGACCAACAAATCATTCGATGCGATGTTGGCTGCTTTCCGCAGATCTTTCCCAGATGCGTATGAAGAATTTCCTTCATGCAGTTGGAATTGGATATGATATGATCCATGTTTGTAAGAATAATTGTGTTCTGTTCCGGAAGGATTATGCCAACTTAAGTGAATGCCCAAAATGCAAATCATCAAGATGGAAAGATGGCGATGCTGTGAAGAGGATTCCTCATAATGTTCTGAGACATTTTCCAATTACACCAAGATTGCAGAGGTTGTTTCATGATGCTGAAACAAGAGAGGATGTACTGTGGCATTCTAGGAACCAGGAGTACAGAGATCAGAATGTAATGAGCCATCCATCTCATGGTAGTGAGTGGAAAAGCTTCAATCATAAACACAAAGAGTTTGCTGCTGACCTAAGAAACATTAGACTTGGCTTAGCTTCAGATGGATTTAATCCATTTGGCCACCAGAGCGCCACATATAGCATGTGGCCAGTGCTTGTTATCCCTTACAACATGCCTCCAAATGTCTGCACCAAAGAATCAAACTACATGATGGCCTTGCTCATCCCAGGTCCAAAAAGTCCTGGAAAGGATTTTGATTTGTTCATGGAGCCTCTTGTGGAGGAACTTCAACAACTATGGAAGGGTGTTCTCACTCGAGACCTATATAGCAGCCCACCAGCTGATTTCTTTCTGCGTGCTGTTGTAATTTGGTGCATCCATGATTATCCGGCTTTGGGCACTATGTCAGGGCAAACGACACATGGTTACAATGCATGTGTTTCTTGTGACAGAATCATTGTCATACATAATACTTAGCAAGATCTGTTACATTGACACCGCCGCTTTCCTTCCCAAGGACAAGCCGCATCCTAGAAAATACCAAGACATGTGTTCAATGCAAAGCATGAAAACCGTGATGCGCCAAAGAAGCTCACCGCCGATGAGTTGCAAGTGGAATTAGAGAAGGTCAGTATATTACACCGTGAAACCATCCGGTAATGGTAGCGGGAAAGGAAGCATGGCACGTAGAAGAGAGATTATTGTTTACCCGCAGGTCCACTTTGTGGGACTTGGAGTATTGGAAAGATTTGGATCTGCGGCATAATCTTGATGTGATGCACATCGAGAAAATTATATGTGACAGCATTATTGGCACACTTCTTAACATTGAAGGCAAGACGAAAGATACCTTAAAATATAGGATTGATTTGACACACCTGGGTATGAGAAAGGATTTGCAGGTGCAAGATGAAGGTAAACCACGGGATATGGCAGCAGCTGTGTACGTCTTGGACAAGGTAAAAAGAAAAGAATTCTGCGAGGTCCTATCACGTGTGAGATTCCCACATGGACTTGCTTCCAACCCTGAAAGGAGAGTCAGTGCAGATGGAAACAAGGTACAAGGGTTGAAAACTCATGACTGCCACGTCCTACTTCAAAGGGTTTTACCTATTATGCTTAGAGGATTGGGCCGCCCTGACTTATACAGAGCAGTTGCAGAGTTGGGACAATTCTTCAGGGAACTCTGCAGTAGAAATATCAGGATAGATGCTTTGGAGCGTCTTAGAGAAAAGATACCAACTATCCTATGCGACATTGAGAAGATATATCATCCAGCCTTCTTTGATGTGATGGTGCATTTGGCTGTTCATTTACCTGATGAGGCACTACTTTGAGGTCCAGTACAGTATGGCTGGATGTACCCTATTGAAAGGCGGCTAGGCACTTTCAAGGGCTATGTTAGGAAGAGAGCTAGACCCGAGGGTTCCATTGCAGAGGCCTACATTGCTATAGAAGCGTTGACATTCTGCTCAAAATACATTGAAACAGCTGATCAGCTTAGCAAAGAGGTAGGTGAAGACAATCCCGGGCTCATGTTTTCGATTATTCTGTTTGAGTTACAGGGAAGAGTCGACAAGAGGACAAACCTAGAGATTTGGACAAAATGTTTTGGTATGTGTTGAATAACTGTCCTGAGATACTACCTTATATCAAGTAAGTGTAGTACTGCAGCTTATACATCGTAATCTACTAAACTTGCAGCACATTATTATATATTTAGATGTTTGACGCGGTCACTATGTTGTGCAGCATCTACAAAGAGGAGTTACTGCCGCAAAATCCAAGAAACATTGACAAACTGGTTATGGCAGGATTTGCGAAATGGTTCAAGAACCATGTAAGCTTTTGAAGTGCACTGTCAGTTTTTTTAATATATTGAGTACATAAGATGATCATCTTGTCTATTTTCTAACCATAGGTTAAGAAGATGCGGTAGGATGGGCAGGCAGTTAATGATGCCCTTTACTCACTAGCAATGGGTCCTGATACTCGGGTAAGACATTATGAATCTTGCGTTGTTGGAGATGTGCGATACAACACCCTTGCACGAGACGAAGGCAGGAAGACACAAAACAGTGCGTTCATGAGCACGGATACGTATGACAAAGAGACAACTGAAATGTATGCTAACATAATGTACATTGTTCAGCTTGCAGATATCTCCAATTTCGAGGATCATCGGTGTGTGGTTCTGTTGTGCTGTCGTTGGTATAACCTGTTTTCCAGGATCGCAAAGCCCAGAGCTAATGATTATTTCAAATCCATCAATGTCAAGGCGGCGTACCAGACCAACGAGTCTTTTAATTTTGCAAATCAAGCAACAGAGATATTTTTCTTGGAAGACACATTTGCACGTAGCGATGACTGGAGAGTATTGCAAAGGTTTGAGCAGAGGAATTCGTTTAATGAAGTTGCACAACAAGATGATGCTTACACTGCTCCTGATGTACAAGATAACACAGATATTCCTAATATCTTTGAGAACCATCACGTCAATGACGCCGGCGAAAAGATTGCCTGTCGTGCTGTGGACATACGAGAGTTGATCGAGAAGAAGCCAACGTTCGAGGACGTTGAGGACGAAGAAGAAGATGACACCGTGGGGAATTACGATTCAGACTGATACACATGGCGAAGATGTTGACGCTGCTGCTGCGGATGATGATTACATTGCTTTTGTTGTATTTGCCTGTCAGAAGACGTTATTTTTATCTACTATCTGAAATTGTGTTTGCTATGACAACTGAAACCTGATGAACATGTTGTTTAGTATTTTGCTGTGAGAACATCACTTGTTACGTATGCTGATTTGTGTTTGGTGATTGTATGACAACTAAAACATGATGAGATTGTTGTTTACTTGTACTCATATTTGGCTGTGAAACTTGAATTTGATGACATAGTTTGCTGTTGGAGTGCTCGACGTCTTCGAATGAGAACAAAGCTGACCAGACAGGGCCTCTGCTATTTATTTATTTATATGAGCAAAAGGGGATACCCACTGATTTCCGTTATTAGAAATCATTAGATGTTCACAACACTATGCCCAGCCTACTACACAGGTTTCATTCATTACTAGTTTCAGCAAAGTGCTCATCTCGTAGCCATTGAATACATCACGAGTGCTACATACACTCAAATAAAGAGACAATCATCCTACAGAGCACATCGATTTTGCCCATTATCTTCACAAGCTCTTTCATCTCCTCATTGTTGTCAAGGCCGTTTAGCAGTTGTTGCTTGGCCATGATCAGAGGAACTGCATCTTTAACCTTCTGCTCTGCATCTTCCTCTTCTGATGTTCCTTCAGTTACTTGTCCAACACCCCAACCTGCTGGTATTGGGATTCCTCGGTTAACCAAATAATCAGCGTAGTTGCATTCCCCCACATCAGCAACTTCCTAGAAATACAAATCACACGAATCTTCCCTTTTCTGCACGAATCAAATTGGAAGATCATCAACCAACTATTAAAAAAAATTTGCAACTGAAAGCAGCAGAACAACACTTAAACATATTATTACCCCATGATTCGGGCATTTGTAGAAGACTCGGCCAGGGTTGCGGATTGTGGTTGAGATGCGATGGATGACTCTGCGTGATTTGCAGTAGTGGCACCACACCAACAGCAGCGGGTTGCGATGAGCAATCGGCTGCGGTGCGCGTGCCGGCGGGGGTGTGATGAGACCCACAGGCGATGGTACGGGTGGCGACTTGGTGCATATCTAGTTGTTGCCTGCTGAAGAGCAGGTGGACGAGCAGCCAGCGGACATGGTTGCTGCGGCCAGAGCTTCTGATGCTAGGCAGAGTAAGTAGAGAAGAGGAGAAGCGAACGTTGCATATGTCAGTTTCATTACTTGCAGAGTAGCATAGCACCATATATAGTCATAGTCTAGGTTTGGATTCGAACTAGCTACAGGAGCACGTCTTTCTTTTTTTCTAAAACTCGGCAACTTCTCTTTACTGGTACACTACTAGTTCTGTACGCCTTCCCAAGTCTTTGATTTTCTTTCCCTTTTTTTGTGAGGAAGGAAGGAGGATAAAATTGAGAGTTCCTCGGACTCGAACCCAACACCTCTCAGTTGAAAACCAAGGGTGCTAGTCACTTATGTGGTGAACGTTCCCTGTGAGGAGGACGGCAGACGAAAAAGTATGCTATTTGGTGTCCGCTTAGTCAAAAAACGATTGTGCCAACCTTGAGCGTTGGATTGACATTCAACGTCTGTCGCGTTTCTTCACTCTCTTCTTCCTCGAGCCGCCAAAGCCAAACTAGTGCCGGTGGTACCGCCTGCTCCCACCTCCCACGGCTGGCTGTGATCTTCCCGGCTCCTATTCGTTCCCATCCGAGGCCTCACCATCGTCCTCCGCCTTGGTTCGCTCGCCGCGGCGCCGCCCTCCGATGTTGTCAACATGGTCAACAACCGAGAGGAATAAGGAGATGACTGTACATGGTGAGGATGACAGTAGGGACCCAGCAGTGCGCGCAGTAATTTTGTTTTTTCGGGACGGAGAAGGGTATCAACTGGGTTGTGCGGGACCTATCGTGGAATTGTCACGGCGGATGTCCTCTTGCAAGGACTTAGTCGTGGAGCCATCGCAACTAGGAAGCTTAAAGGGGTTAATCAGGACAAATGACACGAGAGAGTTATACTAGTTCGGCCCCTTACGGTGAAGGTAAGGCCTACGTATAGTTGGGTTGGTATTGCTTGACGTTTCGATAACCAGGGAGCGAGATATGCTATGCCCGGCTCTCGAGGAGTTGTTTCTTGCCCTAAGCCGCCAGTGGGTCGTCCCCTTATATACACGGGTTGACACCCTGCGGCCTGCAGAGTCCCGGCCGTCTTATAGACAGTGTTCGGCTCGGTGACTGGTTAATTCTACCTTATAATACAAGTCATGCCATCATGGCGGTTTATCACTATGGGCCTTAAGTCGCCTATGGGCCTTAGACCCTTTATTGAACCGCCACCTTCATGCTTGGTCTTGGGCTTCTTCTGATGAGTCTCTCTTTGCGTAACCCGGCCCCTCCTGGGCGGTTTACACAAATAGTCATATCCCCAACATTAGGCCCCAGATTGATTTGAACCGGTGTCAATCTTAAAATACCTTAACAACTAGTCCTTCTGTCTTCAGTCCTGTGAAAAAGGTCATAACCCGTCGTGACGTCATCTTCTGGATCCGTGTTAACCCGCTGTGACGTCATTTTTAAGTAATTCATATTTTACTCCGTCGTATCCCCTAACGGATCTTTGCCTTTACCGACCCTTCCGAAAACCGAGGCGTCGGGGCCGCTGGATAATGATGTTTGGTCTCCTCGTTTCTCGCGTCGTGTCAGTTGGCCTTTCCTTATAAATAGGCACGACCTAGGTCTTCCATTCTCCCCTCTTCCAGTCGTCTTCTTCCCCTTGCTGCCTCTCTGTCTCTCGAGCTCCGCCGCCGTCGCCGTCGAACTCCCCGGCTTCACCGACTTAGGCCGCTACATCAACCTAACTCTGACCAGATATCGACGGCGAATCTCCGCAGCTCCTCCACATCCGTGAGTTCCTCTCCTTCCCTTTCTTAGATCTGCATTGGAACTTTTTGAGTTCGTCGGTGTTCATCGCCGCCTGCTGCAAACCCTCAATAGTTTTTACCTCCAGTGCCCTGTTAGATTGTAAAAATAACATAGAACTGCTGTGGTGATTGTTTGTGCTTGACTTGCATAGAAACAGATCTCATTTCCCTTGTTCGGAAGCCCTCTTCGAGTGTATGAGCTTCTCTGCACTGTTTTAGGACTAGAAATTTTTCCTTTCAGAGCAACCGTTTGATCCAAAATAATTTCAGAAAATTGTGAAACTTGTTTGTTCCACACTTAGCCTAAAGCTGCATCTGTTGAATCTGGTCAGCCATGGTAGCCCATACGGCCGATTTAAGACAACACCGGTTGTCAACCTCTCTTGTTCCGGCGACTTAAGAAAATTTAAGTGCCTTTGATACCTGTAACAGTTTAAATATTACTGCATAGTTACCCATATGTCATTAGGCCCCTTCTTAAGCCGCCATTTGAATAAACTTTAAAATGCTTTCCCCCGCGTTAAATTTGAACCGGAACTTCTTATTTTGTCATAGGCTTCAATTTACACAATGGCACCCAAGGCCCCCAAAGCTCCTGTGACCTGCAACTGGGTCAAATCCACTGTCACAGAGAGCACCTTGTCTGACTTTGTGAAATCCGGCCACCTGCCCAAGAGAGAGATCATGTCTTATCATGCTCCTGACCCGTCAGAAGAGAAACCTCAGCCCAAGGAGAGGGAGGTGATCGTATTTACTGATCACATGAACCGGGGCTTCGCTCCACCAGGTTCAAAATTCTTCAGGGATGTTTTGCATTTCTTCGATCTCAGACCTCAAGACATCGGACCCAATTCCGTGTCAAATATTTGCAACTTCCAAGTTTTCTGCGAGGTGTATCTTGGAGAGGAACCCAGCATACTTTTATTCAGAGAACTGTTTTACTTAAACCGGCAGAATGAACGTGCCAACAGGCCCAGTCTGGAACTTGGTGGCATCTCGATTCAGCGGCGGAGAGACTTTCTTTTTCCTTACGCTGAACTACCGAGTCATCCAAAGGATTGGAATCAGATGTGATTTTACTGCGAGGATACTTCTCTGGCTGACGAAAATCCTTTGCCCGGCTTTCGTGCCTTGCGCCTTGAATCCAACCACCCGCTGCCGGATAAACTGACTGTCGTTGAGCGTCTGCCACTTGCTCCCACCATTAGCAAAATCAAATCTCTTTTGGGAAATGTCTAAGATGGTGTTGACCTGGTCCGAGTCTGGGTCGCTTGGCGAGTGATTCCGTTAAGCCGCTGCCCCGACTTAATGTGCACTTACTCAGGCGAGAAGAATGACCCACTGTGTCATAGTCCCGACGACTTACCAGATGATGTGGTGGAGGCCACGACCCAAACATTGCTGAAAGAGGGCACGGTGACCAGCAACACCTTCGGCTTACTTCCTTTTTGCAAGAAGAACCCGGCTCCTGCAGTAAGTCATCAACCTCAATAATTACTCCTTACTGTGTTATACCTTACTTTTATTCATAACCCTTTATCATTCTTCACAGGCCGATGATAACTTCTGGAAGGTCAAGTATAATCATGAGGCGACCAAACAAGCCCGAGCGGCAAAAAGAGCCGAAAGGAAAACCGCCAAGACTGGAACTTCAAGGAAAAGGAAGCCAAGCGCTTCCGATTTACTTAAGTTAGATGACACTTCTGACGACGAAGAAGAGGTAACTTTTAACTCCCTTGACTCTTTATCATCACCTTGCTGACCCTTAATCTTTTCAGGAGGATACGGGGAAAAGCCAAGCCGTCGAGGAAGAGGTAACTATAATCTCCTCCGACTCCGAGCCCGTGCCGCGTCAGAAAATTCGAAGAGTAACCCGGAAAGTAAGATTTTCACATCCTTTGGCTTACCAAGATCCTCAATTTCTTTTGAAGCAACAGCAATTTGAAAGCCGGAGGCAGACCCGGACCAGCAAGGATATAGAGCTCTCCTCCGGCTTACCTGATATAACCAGGAAGCGTCGGGCTGAGGTTATCTATGATTTACGTTCTGTTTACCCTTTTCCGGGTTTAATTCGTCAACCTCTCAATTCATCTGACTCCAATTATCAGGATACCTCTCCTTCATCCGGCGAGTCTATGCAATCCAACATGCCGGCTTTCAAGACTGCCCCTGGGTAATATAATTTTGTTTTCCTTATGCCTTACCTTACTGATATTTTTGTGTTCACCCTTCTGGTTTGTCCACAGCGTGCAGGTGAAGCCCAGTAAGAGGGCAAAAAAGAATAAGCCATCCCAAGACCCGGTAGTAACTGTGCCGGAACTCGGAACAGCCGCCCCTGACACTTCCACTCATCAACCGCCGCCTGAACCGGCTTATGAAATTCCAGCACCATCCTCTGATCCGCCCGCTGAAGAAACCTTTGGCGGTTCTGATAAGCCAGAAACTCCTAGCCCGGTCAAGACAATTGATCCGGAGGTTGAAATTACCAAGACTCAGTTTGTCGAGCCAAGTCAGCCCACCGTCCTTGCCAAGTGTCCTGCCAAAGAAGAGCTTTTGGAGCGCCGATCAATCAAGTACATAGCAGTCATGACCTGGAAATTAATATGGTGAAACAAATACAGCAAAAATCTGAGGTACAACTTATGCTACTTTCCTTAATCATACTTACTGTATCAGTCCCCAAGTCTATTGCTTATGAATGAATATGTTGTAGACTTAGAAACCTGCTTAGCACTGCCTTGTCCGGTTTATATGAAAATATTTAACCCGATTGTAAAATGATACCTCGAATTTGCAATACACATTAGCCCCCAAGTCTCAAGTATCTTTGCTTGCAAAGTTCTTGGGACTTAATTTCTCATGAACCGGCATTGTACATTTAAATTTCTTCAGCATACATTAGCCCCCAAGTGTCAAGTACCTTTGCTTGCAAAGTGCTTGGGACTTAATGATATCTTACCATAATTTTGATTATAACATGGCATCAACGCAGGCCACCACAAGTCAATTTGAGTCGGAGATTGCTGACCTGAAGAACCATCTGGCAGCTCAAGAATTTGAAATTCAAAAGGCCAACTCCAAATTTACATTTAGCGTCTCTGAACAAGAGAAGTTGAAGAAGAATTTTGATGCAGAAAAGAAAATCTGGGCTGACGAAAAGGCCTCACTGGTGACCCGGGCCGAGACAGCAGAAACGTCACTGGTAGAAGCAACCGCCGAGCTGTTCGGCTTAAAGCGCCAGACATCTCAAATGATCTCGGCAATCTTCGGTAAGTTACTATATATAACCTTGAATATCGCAATCCTTCCTTTGATGACTATTTTAATTGTCATCTCCGGCTCACCTTACGTGTATAAACACAGGCCCTAGGAGCACAAACCTCAAGCAGAACATGCTGATCAAGCTAAAGGCGGTTTACACTCTGGTGGAGCAGCTGTACGCCGGGTCACAACGTGCTTTGGCCGTTGTGGCTTTATCAAATGACGTTCCCCATCTCCTGCAAGTTGTGCTAAATCGGCTTGCCGTACTACCCCAGCGGATTCAAGAGCTAAGGCGGGCATCTGCCAGAACCGGGGCCATAGCTGCCTTAAGCCGGGCCAAGGCATTTCTTCCAGAGTTAGACCTGGCAGACGTTGCTCTTGGATATCACAGCTTGAAGGAAGACGGCTCTGTATTCGACGAAGCAGACTTTACCGCCTGTGTGAGAGTCGTACGTCCTGTGGTTACCATCATTGGGAATGACATTGATCTTACCAAGTATCAGCCGGGCTATGATAGCGAGAACCGGAGAATTCCAACACCTCACTGTGATGACGTCAGCCTGATCCCTCCAACTCGTAAGCACACCTTTGCCCCTGAAGTTGACCCAGCCGGTTTAATAGATGATGAAGCTGAGTTTGAAGCCTTAAGCGGCATTGACTGGACCTCGTCAACCTTCCAGGACAGGGCAGCAGACAGAGAGGCAGAGAAGGATAACCCGGAATCTTCAAGCCCACCAAAGGAGAGAAATGCCAGGCGTTATGACTTTGCAAAAGACAATGCTTCATTATTCAGACTCGGGGAGTCTTGTAATAGGGTAGAAAAAACCTCTCAACTTCGTCATGCCTTTGCGCATGTTTGTGGCGCTTAATACTTTCGTAAGCCGCCATCGCTGTATACTTCCAGCTTATGTTGATCTTTCCTTGATGTTAAAAACTTTCCTTGCTTTATCCTGCATATAAAACAAAATAGAATTCCCTTGGCGACTTATCGCATCCGGGGTCACATAAAGTATTGATAACCCGGAGCATGAACCAAAACATCATATAAAGGGTGGTTTATGATTATGATCACAATAGCATACCTGCAATCTTATTTGGTATTCTCGCCGGCTTATGTGACCCAAATCAGAGAGTGAGTTTAACTTCTGAAAGTTGGCACATATAATGTTTACCTTGCCCTTAATAACATTTATACTTACAGAGTATAATGAATAGTAGACTTAATTTCAAAGGCCTCTGATTCGAATACGATCAGTGAACCGTTCCAAAGGGGTTAAGCTAAGATTCGGATACGATCATATAGCCCCAAGTGGCTTTGGCGATGCCGATCAAGTGGGTATCAATAGCTATGTTCTCTTTGGTTCGAATACGACCTATGTTTGAACAGGAAGCCCCCAAGTGACCATGAGAGTTGTTTAATGACGCTGAATCGAATACTATCCACGTCAGACCCAAAGGGGTTAAGCTATGATTCAAATATGATCAAGAAGCCCCCAAGTGGGTTTGGCAGTATGCCGATCAATTGGGTATCGACAGCTATGTTCTCTTTGGTTCGAATACGACCTATGTTTGAACAGAAGCCCCAAGTGACCATGGCTAGATTCATATATGATCATAAGCCGGACCAAAGGGAAAGCGGTTCAGATATGATCCGCTCCTCGTTGGTTGTTTCCACCACCGCAAAGAAGATATATAAACCTTTGAGGGTGAAAAGAAAAGAGGTCCTGCTTTATTGCTTTATAAAATATATACATTGCCAAAAAAGAAAATATATATATATATATATATATATATATATATATATATATATATATATATCTTGAGAGCCGGTGGCTCAAGTATAGTAAGGCCGAAGATGAGCTATGTTCCACGGCCGGTGGGTCTCTTCCTCCGACTTACGTGAGTCTTTGTGCTCTCGAACATCGATGAGGTAGTATGACCCGTTGTTCAGATTTTTACTGACCACAAAGGGTCCTTCCCAAGGAGGGGATAGCTTGTGCATATCAGACTGATCCTGGATGAGCTGGAGCACTAAGTCGCCTTCCTGAAAGGCTCTGCTTCTCACCCGGTGGCTGTGATAGCGGTGCAGGTTTTGCTGGTAAATCACCGAGCGGGCTATTGCGAAGTCTCGCTCCTCATCCAACAGATCAAGTGCATCCTGACGAGCTTTTTCGTTATCAGCCTCAACATAAGCCGCCACGCGGGGTGAGTCGTGTCAGATGTCACTTGGCAGAACTGCCTCTGCTCCGTACACCATGAAGAAAGGTGTATAACCTGTAGATCTGTTAGGCGTTGTGTTGATGCTCCATAGTGCAGAGGGCAGCTCCTACACCCAACAACCCGGAGTTCGCTATAAGGGGACCAAGAGCCGGGGTTTGATGCCCTTCAGGATCTCTTGATTAGCTCTCTTTGCTTGACCATTAGATTGAGGGTGAGCAACAGCCGAAACATCAAGCCGGATATGTTCTCGTTGACAGAACTCTTCCATGGCACCCTTGGAGAGATTAGTACCATTATCAGTTATGATGCTGTGTGGAAAACCAAAACGAAAGATCACCTTTTTCATGAACTGAACTGCCATGGCTGCATCACACTTACTGACCGGCTCTGCCTCCACCCACTTTGTGAATTTATCCACCGCCACCAAGAGGTGTGTCTTTTTATCTTTAGACCTCTTGAAAGGTCCAACCATGTCAAGCCCCCAGACTGCAAACGGCCAAGTAATTGGAATCATCCTCAACTCTTGAGCCGGCACATGAGCTCGTCGTGAGAATTTTTGACACCCGTCACATTTGCTGACCAGATCCTCCGCATCAGCATGAGCCGTCAACCAATAGAAACAATGACGGAAAGCCTTGGCCACCAGAGATTTTGAGCCGGCATGATGACCACAATCTCCTTCATGGTTCTCACGTAGTATCTCCTGACCCTTCGCAGGCGACACACAACGTTGAAACGCCCCAGTAACACTACGGTGATGTAACTCGCCATGGACAATTGTCATAGATTTGGACCGCTTGATGATTTGTCTCGTCAAGGTCTCATCCTCAGGCAACTCTCCCCTGGTCATATAGGCCAAATATGGGACTGTCCAATCCAAGATAACGTGAAGAGCTGCCACCAGCTGTGCCTCTGGGTCTGGCACTGCTAGTTCCTCCTCTTTAGGCACTTTGACAGAAGGGTTATGCAAAACATCGAGAAAAGTGTTAGGCGGCACCGGCTTACGCTGAGATCCCAGCCGGCTTAAAGCATCAGCCGCCTCATTCTTCCTCCGGTCAATGTGCTGCACTTGATAACCTTTGAAGTGTCCAGACACAGCATCAACTTCTCGACGATAAGCCGCCATAAGGGGATCCTTGGAGTCCCACGTGCCTGACACTTGTTGAGCTACGAGGTCTGAATCGCCCAAGCACCTTACCCGGCTCAAATTCATCTCTTTGGCCATCCGGAGACCATGGAGTAAGGCCTCATACTCAGCTGCATTGTTAGTACAAGGAAACATAAGCCGGAGCACATAACAAAATTTGTCACCTCGAGGGGAAGTTAAAACAACTCCAGCCCCCGAGCCTTCCAACTGCCGGGACCCATCAAAGTAAATAGTCCAATATGTGTTATCTGGCTTCTCCTCAGGTGGCTGCAACTCTGTCCAATCATTGATAAAATCCACCAGGGCTTGAGACTTGATAGCAGTCCGAGGCATGTATTTCAAACCATGGATTTCAAGCTCAGTGGCCCACTTGGCGACTCGTCCTGTGGCCTATCTATTCTGTATGATATCTCCTAAGGGGGCAGAGCTTACCACAGTGATAGGATGACCTTCGAAGTATTGCTTCAGCTTCCGGCTTGCCATAAACACTCCCTAAACAAGTTTCTGCCAATGTGGATACCTTTGCTTGGACACAATGAGCACCTCACTGATGTAGTAAACCGGCCGTTGAACCGGATGCTCCTTGCCAGCCTCCTTGCGCTCCACCACGATGGCCACACTGACGGCTCGGGCGTTAGCAGCCACATATAACATCAATGGCTCTCTATCAATAGGAGCAGCAAGGACCGGCGGCTCAGACAACTGTCTCTTTAAATCCTCAAAGGCAGCGTCAGCAGCATCACTCCAGACAAAAGCATATGTTTTCTCCATCATCTGATATAGTGGCAGGGCCATCTCACCTAATCGGCTTATGAACCGGCTTAAAGCAGCAACACGGCCCGCGATTCGTTGAACATCATTGATGCATGCCGGCTTGGCCAAGGAGGTAATCGCCTTGATCTTCTCCGGGTTAGCTTCGATGCCTCTGTTTGAGACCAGGAAACCCAGAAGCTTGCCTGCAGGTACACCAAACACACACTTGTCCGGGTTAAGCAACATCTTATAAAGCCGGAGATTATCAAAGGTCTCCTTCAAATCAGATATCAAGGTTTCCTTCTCCCTGTATTTCACCACGATGTCATCCACATAAGCGTGAACATTGCGCCCAATTTGACTGTGCAGACAGTTTTGTACACATCTCTGATAAGTCGCCTAGGCACTCTTGGGCCCAAATGAAATAGATATGTAGCAGAAGGCTCCAAACGGAGTGATGAAAGCCGTCTTCTCCTGGTCCTTAACTGCCATTTTGATCCGATGATAGCCAGAGTAAGCATCCAAAAAGCTCAATCGCTCGCAACCCGCCGTAGCATCGATGATTTGATCAATATGGGGGAGGGCGAAGGGATCAGCCGGACAAGCCTTATTTAAGTCCGTATAATCCACACACATCCGCCAAGTGCCGTTCTTCTTGAGTACTAGCACCGGGTTAGCCACCCACTCCGGCTGAAAAACTTCCACGATGAACCCAGCCGTTAAGAGCCGAGCGACCTCTTCCCCAATAGCTTTCCGTCTTTCCTCATTGAACCGTCTTAGAAATTGCCTGACCGGCTTATACTTTGGATCAATATTAAGAGTGTGCTCAGCGAGTTCTCTCGGGACACCCGGCATGTCAGAAGGTTCCATGCAAAGATTTCCCGGTTCTCACGGATGAACTCGATGAGCGCGCTTTCCTATTTAGGATCCAGGTTGGCACTGATGCTGAACTGCTTGGAAGAGTCGCCTGGGGTAAAGTCAACAAGCTTTGTTTCAGCGGCCGATTTAAACTTCAATGCCGGGTCATGCTCTGTAGTTGGCTTCTTTAAAGAGGTCATATCCGCCGGGTCAACATTATTTTGATAAAACTTTAGCTCCTCCGCTGCACAAACAGACTCAGCAAAAGCCGCATCGCCTTCTTCACATTCCAAGGCTACCTTTTGACTCCCATGCACAGTGATGGTGCCCTTGTGACCCGGCATCTTGAGCTGCAGATAAACATAACATGGTCGTGCCATGAACTTGGCATAAGCCGGCCGTCCAAACAGAGCATGATATGGGCTCTTGATTTTGACTACCTCAAACGTCAATTTCTCAGCCCTGGAATCATATTCATCTCCGAAGGCCACTTCCAGTTCAATCTTGCCAACTGGGTACGCCGACTTACCAGGCACCACTCCATGAAAGACAGTGTTGGACGTCCCCAAGTCCTTATCAGTCAACCCCATGCGGCGAAAGGTCTCATAATAGAGAATATTGATGTTGCTTCCTCCGTCCATGAGTACCTTAGTGAATTTATATCCCCCAACCTGAGGTGCTACCACCAAGGCCAACTGACCCGGATTATTAACCTGGAGGGGGTGATCTTCCCTGCTCCATATAATGGGCTGCTGCCACCTCAAATAACGGGGAACCGCCGGCTCAACAGAATTCACGGCCCTCTTATGAACCTTCTGGTCACGTTTGCACAAATTAGTGGTGAACACATGGTACTGCCCACCATTCAGCTGCTTTGGATGGCTTTGGTAACCTGACTGCTGCTGCTGCTGTCCCCCTTGACCAGGCTGCTGTTGATTATAGTCGCCTTGACTTCCCTGAAAGCCGGAACTTGAACCGCCCGGGCCATGAAAGCCATCGGCCCCTGAACCGCCGCCCGATCCATGACTGCCATCAAACATGTTGGAATTCTTGAAAGCCTTCATGATCGCGCAATCTTTCCATAAGTGGGTGGTGGGTCGTTCCCGAGTGTCATGTCTCGGGCAAGGCTCATTAAGAAGCTGCTCAAGAGATGGGCCTGACCCGCCAGATCGAGGGGGCGGTTTTCCCTTACGTCTCTGATTGTTACCCTGTGCATTGGCATTGGCCACAAACTCCAGGTTACCCTCCGCCTTCGCTTGTTGCCTCCTTGATTTGCGGGTTATCTCACGACCCTTTCCATTGCCGTTCTTCTTTCCCTTCCCTGTCTTTTCCTCATCAGACGCGGGATCCTTGGTACTATCAGAATCGGCGTATTTGACTAAAGCCGCCATCAGCGTACCCATATCATTGCAATCACGCTTAAGGCGCCCCAGTTTCTGCCTCAGCGGCTCAAAGCGGCAATTCTTCTCCAACATGAGGACTGCAGAGCCGGCATCCATCTTATCAGACGAATGTATTATTTCCTTGACCCGGCGCACCCAATGAGTTGTGGATTCACCCTCCTCCTGCTTACAATTGGTCAAGTCCACAATTGACATAGATTGCTTGCAAGTGTCCTTGAAGTTCTGGATAAACCGGGCCTTTAGCTCTGCCCATGAACTAATGGAATTGGGCGGCAAACCCTTTAACCAAGACCGGGCCGTTCCGTCTAACAAACATGGTGAAGTACTTAGCCATTGCTGCATCGCTGACCTCCAGTAGCTCCATGGCCATCTCATAACTTTCGGTCCATGCCCCAGGCTGTTAATCGGCCGTGTAATTCGGCACCTTTCGAGGTCCCTTGAAGTCCTTGGGCAGACGTACATCCCGCAGAGCCGGCACCAAACAAGGAACACCGCCGGTTCTAGTAGCCACTCCTTCTCCAACAGAAGTCGTCGGATACTCCGGGAGATCTTGATGAGCCGCCGGCTGAGCCGCTAGCTGAGCCGCCCGCTCGTCCTTCTGACGTACTCGGTCTTGCACCGGGTTATAGCCACCGGGCTGGTTACGACGCTGGGCATTCCTTGATAAAGCTTCTAACTCCATGTGCCTGTTGTAACTCGGACTCCGGTTTTGACGAGGCGGTGCTAGCCAAGGCGGAGGAGTTGAATGAATCATGTCCCGGCTGTAAGAATGGGTCTCTTGCTGCGCCAGGGCCGTCTGAATAAGTTCTCTGACCCTCCGGTCTCCACCGCTGTCGGATCATCACCGTCCACTGGGAGAGCCTCCAAACGCGCCGATGCTGCGATTAAGTTTTCCATGGGGTTGGAAAAGTGACCCGGTGGTATTGGTACATAGCGGGGTGGGGACATACTCCGATGAGGTGGTGCCATCTCTCGAAGCTGAACTGGTCCTCCTGCTCCGGCTGTTGTGACCTGATTTGCCTTGGGCGGGTTGCTAGGGCCGGCCCCGGGTGTAGCGAAGAGGTTCCGAGGGTCGTAAACCGGAGGCAAACGGGATTGAGTTTTCTGGTGCCTCCTTCTCATTACCTCATTAGATGCGTTTAGGCTGATATTAAGCTGGAAATCCTCTTAATGGAGTTGCTGCGCCCGTGCATCCAAAGCCGCCCGCTCTGTAGCTAACCTGGTGTCCTCAGCTGCCAAGGCCTCCTTGGCCCGGGCTATCTCCTCATGCACCTTTGCCACCTCTGCGTTATGCTCATCTTAATTTGAAGGAATAACCATGGCGGTTAACAGGGCCGTTAGCTTATCCATAAGATCCATCAGGACCTGAGCCAGCGGGCGCACAGGGCCACCTGCCCCGGCCGCTCCTGATCCGGACGTTATTGCTGTTGCGGCCATTGAGTTTTGACAGGGTTGAGTACCAGCCATGAAGACTCCTGCCCAGCTTGGCGGCTCATAGGAATCCGGAATACTAGATTCGTCGGAACAGCCTCCAAGCATGCCCTGCTGTACTTGATACAGCGAATCTGTTGAACCGGCGGACGAATCACCTTCAGAGAGGACGGCCGTCTCACCATCATCTTCAGATCCTTTAGAAAGTTCCTCTCCGTAGATGCAGCCCATGAAGGCACGCTTCATGCCGGGTTGAACTCGGGCGGGTCTCGCACGTTGAGCTGTCTCGACGAGGTCGGTGCAGTTGTCCGGCTCAGGGCCCGGCTCACCAATCCGGCCGATGAAGACGTGGATTCCGCCGAAGGGGACCCGATACCCGTACTCAATTGAGTCGGCGTCGGGGCCCCAGCCTTCGTTGTCGATATAGATCTTGCCGCGACGACTCTTGGTCATCCGGCCCACTGTGTATCCCTTGAGCCCTTCAAAGCTTCCCTTCAAGAACTAAAATCCACCGTGCGCTGGCCCCATGGTGGGCGCCAACTGTTGTGGAATTGTCATGGCAGATGTCCTCTTGCAAGGACTTAGTCATGGAGCCATCGCAACTAGGAAGCTTAAAGGGGTTAATCGGGACAAAGGACACGAGAGAGTTATACTAGTTCGGCCCCTTACGGTGAAGGTAAGGCCTACGTCTAGTTGTGTTGGTATTGCTTGACGTTTTGATAACCAGGGAGCGAGATACGCTATGCCCGGCTCTCGAGGAGTTGTTTCTTGCCCTAAGCCGCCAGCGGGTCGTCCCCTTATATACACGGGTTGACACCCTGCGGTCTACAGAGTCTCGGCCGGTTTATAGACAGTGTCCGGCTCGGTGACTAGTTAATTCTACCTTATAATACAAGTCATGCCATCATGGCGGTTTATCACTATGGGCCTTAAGTCGCCTATGGACCTTAGACCCTTTATTGAACAGCCACCTTCATGCTTGGTCTTGTGCTTCTTCTAATGAATCTCTCTTTGCGTAACCCGGCCCCTCCTGGGCGGTTTACACAAATAGTCATATCCCCAACAGGACCTGTGGCCCGTCTAGCCCAAGCTTTTATTTCATATGTTGTAACATCCCAAATTTTCAATTTGGAATGTTATACATAGATCATCATTTGCATATCATATTTTATTGCATTTTGGCTTGATCCTAGAAATTTCACGCAACTCAAGGACCCACGGAGAGAGTAGGAGATTTCGTTATTTTCATATTTGAGTTTTCTCAAGTTTTGAAAATAGGATCATTTGATTTTATTTATTTTATCTTCAATTATTTCTACTAGTCGTCAACCCGTGCAACTGCACGGGCTAGCATTTTTCAAATTTAAGTTGTGAAAATTTGAAATGTCAAACAATAATAAAAATATGTTGATATAGATTATTTTATAACAGATGCATGTGTACCTTGGTTGGACATAGTGTCCAACGAAGCTACATTGATTCGACTATTTTGTGATTAGATTGTTTGCATCCAATAATATGAATATTCTGATGTAAATTATTATAATAATACATGCATGTGTTCCTTGGCAGGACATAGGTAGGGTCCAGCAAACATACATCGTCTCAAATATTGTAGCATATATCTTCCTTTGGTATCCTACCTAAATATATATATATACATCTTCCTTTTGGCCATGGAAGCCCATAGAATTATACAGTTTGTTTCTCTAACAATAGTGGACACATGCTTGCCCGGGCTTCTATCAACATACGTGATACAATAGCAAATAATATACATATTACAAAAGATTGTCTTATATTCTCATTATACCATAGATTATTAAGATTAGAAGTTCTTGCTTGAACCAACAAAATCTTAAACAATTTCTTTTAGGATTCACATAGATATAATTTTTTAAAATATTCGTCATCCATAATTCGCATAGACAATTATGTGTTTACATTCGATCTTTGTGGCGGATGATACATCTAGTTTATTTTACAATAGTAATATATATATATGTATTTTCAATTGTTTTATTGACCAATTATTTCTTTGTTATAAGGACAAAAAAAGACATGCATAGACATACTATATATGCAAATAAATATTAAGAATCTGCACCTCCAAAGAATCATGTGAAACCATGTAATTCGCGAATCGCATGCACATCAGTTAAAGCAGTATAACCCTAGAAAAGTACATAATACTAATCGACGCCCCAAATGATTCTACACAGATGCATCATGACACCACTACCTTGCACATGGCGACACTGGATGCGGATGAATCTGGTTCGCTCCTCTACAGCATAATTGCGTGAAGTGTGCTCATAAACATTCATGTATATATCAATTTTTCACATGATCGGGCACTTGATATCAGGATATTTTGTTGGGATTCGCTCCTCTACAAATTTTAGGATAGGTTTTACTTGCATGGGACTTAAAGAACGGATGACGAACTCAATGACATCGAATAGATTAATCGCTGTGCTTGTCGTCCGATGTAGGTTCGCCGATGCACAGTGTATGAATTACCACTACAACACGATCTACTTTAGAGCACTATCGGTACACCTCATCCTTTACTGCATCGACCATTATTGCCGTTAGATTGTAGTCTGCTCGAAACTTTAAGCTATGGAGAATTTTAGAGGATGGATTTGATAGTTGGCCTTTGTTAGATCAAAAACGTGGGTGTACTTTGAAGCTGGCTATGGATGTAGGGAGGAAGACGGGGCAATCCTGACAAAGAGGAAGATCAATCGACGCTTGTGGTCGCTCAGTGTCCCTTGCGGCACCAGGCTTTGGGCTCCTTTGTGGTGCACCGATAGCCATGCGGGTGGGAGAACACACTTGATGGTAATGGGGATATATCCTTCGCTGAGAAAAACTGCCGCCAGCAGACATAGATAAGAGAGGAGAATTGAAGGAGAGGAATCAGCGGCCATGTATACACGTTGCCCTTATTTTTTTGTCATGGGCTCTTGTATTGTTTTGGTACCCATGCATTTATGCACAGGCAAGTTTATCTGTACACATGCGTGCATGAGTACGTTGGTGTGACGCCCGGATAATCATGCTACAGTAAACTCACGTTGATGGTGCCACGTCACCTCTGTCACTGTATTTAATCTCGGGATAATTCAAAGCAATAAAAGTTTTCAAAATTTAAAACTAAAATGTTCGGGGGTTGCCAAATATTGCATCGGTAATTATGGTGGAGTGCACACATTTTTATAAAGTGTCTGAATATTTTAAACTGAATTAAAACAGAAAAGGAAAAATAAGAAAAGAAAACAAACCGAATAAATAAAGGAAACCCCTGGCCAATGGGCCAAGCGGCCCAGCCGATCGCCCATTGGCCCATCCGCCCCCTCACTCCCTAACCCCGAGCGATTTAAACCCTAACTGGCGCTTCCCTTCCCTCCCACGACCCCGCCCCCTCCCCGATCCAGTTCTGGATCGGGATCAAACAGACCCCCCAGCGACTCGAACCCCCGGATCCCGACCACCGCCGGTCGTCCTCACCCCCCCTCCTCGCCGGGCGCCGTGGGCCAGCGCGTCGTCCCTTGCGGCAATCGCGGTTTCGCCGTCCCGTCCTTCACCTCGCGGAACCACGCCACCCGCCGAACGCCCGTCGCCGCGAACGCCTCCTCGCCCTCCTCCTCGCCGGTCTTCCTCGGCCGCCCCCAAGCCCGCTGCCCCGAACCCCTACTCCTCGATGTGAGCACGCGCCCCTCCTCTCTCACCCTCGCCCGCCACCACGCGAGCCCCGCCGTGGCCGCGCGCGCCGGCCCCCGCCATTGATTCTCCCCGAGGTCGTTCGTGCTCACCACCGCCACCCCGCCGTGATCCTCGCTCCCTCCCCTCTCCTTCTCACGACCCCGCGGCGCTCCCGCCGCTGCCCGCCGCTCGGAGGCCTCTCCTCCCTCGCCTGACCTCCTCCACGGAGCCCCTCCTCGCAGCCATCGCACGGCGCTGCCTCGCCGTCGCCCCCGATCCTTCCCCTCCGACCACGTCGCCTGCGTCGCCATTACCCTACCGTGTGCGCCCCGACGCCCAGTAGCCATGTGATGCGCTCGCCCACGCGCCCCGCCGCCCGTTCTTGTCGCGGAAACGGCCGGCCGACGAAACTGCTGTGGCCGTCGGTGCGCTCGGCGCCCGACACCAGCGCCCATTCGGCTGGCGCTCGCCACCCGGTTTACCGCCCGTTTGGCCCCTGTGCCCTTTGAGCAGGGCCCACACCCTGGAAAAATTAGAATAAAAAAATGTGTATTTTAATTAATTAATTAGATAATTAATTAACTTAATTGATCAGGTTTAACTAACCAAATCAAACATTAGTTAACCTGATTAACTAATTAAACTAATTAATAGGTTAATTAGGATAATGTGCCAATGACATGGGGTCCCACCCGAGCGTTAAAAAAATAATGATAAATAATAAAAATAAAAATGCTAATTAATTAATTAATTAACTAAGTTAATTAACTTAATTAATCATGTTTAATTAACCTAATTAATCTGTTAATTAAACTAACTAGGTTAATTAGTTAACGATCAGCGACTAACAGACCCCACACGTCAGTTAACGGGTCAGCGGTCAGCGTTTACTGCTGGCGTCGACATGACATCATCTTTGGCGTCATAAATCCATTTTGAATTAATTAAATAATTAATTAAATTTCAGAAATTAATAAAATCTTTAGAAAATCATATCTTTTAATCCGTAACTTCGGTTAAAATATTTTCAACATGAAAGTTGCTCGAGCGGCGAGGCGAATCCGGATCGCAGGTCCTTTCGTCCGCCACACACCCCTAACCTATTGAACCCGCAACTTTCCCCTCGGCTCCTCTTGAAAACACGGAACACCGGGATACTTTCCGGATGTTTCCCCATAACCGGTACCACCTCATACCACGTTAGAACACGCCTAGCATCGTTACTTGTCATGTCATGCATCGATATGCATCTGTTTACATGGTATTCATTGTTTCTTCCCCTCTTCTCTCCGGTAGACTACGAGACCGGCGCTGCTGCTGCCCGGTTCGACTACGGAGTTGATTTACCCTCTCTCTTGCGAGCAACCAGGCAAGCCTCCCCCCTTGATCACGAGATATCTCCTATTCTACTCTATCTGCTTGCATTAGAGTAGCGTAGCATATTCTTGCTTTACATTATACCTATCACGATGCATAGCCTTGTCCTTGTTACTCATTTGTTACCTTTAGCTGCAATCCTATATGCTTAGTATAGGATGCTAGTATTTTCATCTGTGGCCCTACATTCTTGTCCGTCTGCCGTGCTATACTATCGGGCCGTGATCACTCGGGAGGTGATCACGGGTATATACTATATACTTATACATGATACATGTGGAGATTAAAGTCGGGTCGGCTGGTGGAGCACCAGAGTGGATCTTTGTGGCGGAGGCGGCAGGGCAGGTTGAGACCGCCTAGGAGAGAGGTGGGCCTGGCCTGTTCGGCGTTCGCGGATACTTAACACGCTTAACGAGATCTTGGTATTTGATCTGAGTTGGCTCTGAGCCTATCGCACTAACCAACTCGTGGGAAAGATATGGGCACTCGGCGTCGTGGTATCGGCCAAGCACTTGAGACGTCGGCGACGGAGCGGCGCTACCGGATTGGATGGAACGCCACTAGGCTAGGTCTGCTTCCGGCCGCCCGCATAGCGTCTTGAGTGTGCTCGAGGCGATGGGCCCGGACCCTGCGCGCTTAGGTTTAGACCGGCGTCTGGCCTCTCTGTTGTGCCTAGGTGGGGCTGCGGCGTGTTGATCTTCAGCGGCGGGCATGACCCAGAAAGTGTGTCCGGCCAAATGGGATCAAGCGTGTTGGGTAAGATGGTGCACCCTGCGGTTAATCTATTGAATAGCCGTGATCTTGATAACAGGGCGACTTGGAGTTGTACCTTGACCTTATGACAACTAGAACCGGATACTTAATAAAACACACCCTTCCAAGTGCTAGATACAACCGGTGGTCGCTCTCTCTCTCTCTCAGGGATACGAGGAGGGGATCGCCGGGTAGGATTATTGCTATGTGATGTTACTTGGAGGATTTCATCCTGCCCTCTTCTACCTGTTGCAAGACAGGTGACCAGAAGCGTAGTCTTCGATAAGACTAGCTATCCCCCTCTTATTCTAGCATTCTGCAGTTCAGTCCACTGATATGGCCCTTTACACTTATATCCATGCATATGTAGTGTAGCTCCTTGCTTGCGAGTACTTTGGATGAGTACTCACGGTTGCCTTGTTCCCCCTTTTTTTTCCCTACCTCTACTCGATTGCTGCAACCAGACGATGGAGCCCAGGAGCCAGACGCCACCGTTGACGACGACCAGGAGTAGTTTAGGAGGATCCCAGGCAGGAGGCTTGCGCCTCTTTCGATCTGTATCCCAGTTTGTGCTAGCCATCTTATGGCAACTTGTTTAACTTATGTCTGTTCTCAGATATTGTGGCTTCCGCTGACTCGTCTATGATCGAGCACTTGTATTCGAGCCCTCGAGGCCCCTGGCTTGTATTATGATGCTTGTGTGACTTATTTTATTTGTAGAGTTGTGTTGTGATATCTTCCGTGAGTCCTCGATCTTGATCGTACGTTTGCGTGTATGATTAGTGTCTGATTGAATCGGGGCGTCACAAGTTAATATCGAGCCATTGCTGTAGGAATCCTTCCACACTCCTTGGCGAAGTTGAGTCTAGGCGTTACAAAACTTTTACTAACATGGCTGTGCGGCCCATGGGCCCACGTCGCCATTAGGTGGCATTAGGATCTTTTACTCCTTGACCTTTACTCGGGATTCTCAGCGCTCTTCTATTCGGGTTAAGCGATTTTTACTAAAATCTAACTTTAGGATTCTCAAAATACTTTCAACCGGAGAGGCCCTTGATCCAGATGGTCACCGATCGCACTGTAAGATTTGGAGATACTCGTGATATTCTCTCGGGACTTTTGCCCATCACTTTTGCTATTCCCGACCACCGATAAATCCTTATGGATAACTACTTACACTTGCCATTCTTACGATCATCCCCCATTGATCTTGTTATTACAAGATACCCGAAGTTTTCTCTATTGTTCCGAGAATACTTTGTGCCTACTGCCTAGCAGTTCTTTGCCACATGAATACCCCTTCAAATAAATCCTCGCACTTGTCGAGTATCCGCTCATCCCCAGTTGTTCATGTGTTTCACAAAATTACATTCAAATACTACCCGATCTTCCGAAAATCCTGAGCAGCCCATTGCTCTTGAAATTCTTGCTTGCTTGCAATATGATTAATCCCATAAGTCTCGTAATCTTAATGGCATACCTTGTCATTATCATTTTGAGTCTGTTGATTCAATATGTTGCGAATTCTCGCAATCCTCAAATAGATCCTAGAATCCATCCTTCCGGCTCAGACGTCATTTTGAACATGAGCTGGTTCTCGACCAAACTATCTGTCGTCGATTGTGCCCCTGGTATATTCAATTGATCCATCCTTGATCAGAACGTCTGCTTCTGATCCTTTGTTTTGGAAAACATAATTCCTTGCATTTAAGCTACGAATTACTCAGATGCTTCCATAACCTGTTGCATTTGCATGCCTTCCTCTTCTGGTTGAGTAACGATACTCATATCAGATCCTTTGTGGACCATCAAGTCCTTTGTTGGATTATTATCCGACAGTTTCCTTCATAATTAATCACTTTGTGAGTTCCTTCTCCGATACATAATGCCTTTGGTAAATTGTATCCTCTGCTTTCTCAACCATGCTCAGCTTTCGAGCTAGTGGTATTTACTATTGTAGCTTGTGGTATATATTTCCACGATACCCTGATGGGTTGAACCTATGCCTTCCTTAATATGTGTGAACTCGGAAGTTTTCACGAGTCATACTCTTCTGGTATTTCACCAGGTAAAACTTTCAACACTAATGCTTTTATCAAAGCGAGAAGTGAATGGAAGGTTATACATTGAAGAAGTGGGAGTCGACCTTGAACCTTGCGTTCATGCCCATGGACACGATGTATAACTTATCATGGAAGCTGCTCGTAAAAATAGTTACCCCCTTGTTATAAGTTCATCTTGTATCCGTGGTTCGATCATTTATGATCATGGTTTCCGACCATGTTCTCCTTTAAATACCATTTCTCGTGCAAGTTTAAGCACTTGCCTTCTGCAGAGTAATACCCCAGTCCAACCTCTACTTTGATCTGTCGTTGAGTGTTACCCCCGGTATCTCGAGATTATCATGGAACTGCATAACATCTTATGAGTTCTTCATCAAGTGCTACCTTTCCACTGATTCCAATTTTTCACGGGCCCTGAGTTATTAAACACTCAAAGACACCGATAACTGAACCGAGTCCGCTTTTCACGGTTCAACAACTCTTCGATAAGCTTCTTTAAATGCGAGTTTGTACCCGATCACATCATTCCTAGCCTGATCGGCTATATCATTATCATGCTAAATTTTAAGCGTGCTACGGGTCCTTCTTCTCGGAGCACATATTTAAACGGTGAGCTAATCTTACAATCGATCTCCCTCGTCATACTGTTTGACCTTGTACAGCAAGCTTGATTTCGAGTTTGTGTCGTACCCTTGGTTCCAATAACCTTTCACTTTATCGTTACTTTGACTTGATGTCGTCGCCGATCGATTACATCTTCATGAACTCTCGCGACAAATGTGTCGTGAATATCATCAACATTCTGAGCCCTTCCAAGAGATCTATTGAAATCATGATGAGAAATGCCATCCTTGCCCTCGATGATTGGTGTTATCATCGACCACTTTATTGCCGTCCGTTCAACACAAACTTGTTCGTGTTTTGTGTTATACCTTGAGTTCCTTGCTATCCAGCCTTTGTTCTTCTTTATCTTGGAGTATTACCATCTTTTATGTCAAGATTGTTTTGAGATTTGTTCCACCTCTTGAGAGTTCTTGGTGTAGTGATACTTCTCGCCATCTCCATTCATTCCTAGGTTCCCGTGTTGATTCTAACCGGGATACCAACAGGTGAACTGTGTTGTTTGGATGCTGGCCTTCTAGCAACCCTATTGCTTTGAAGTTAATGGTCGGTCGTTCATTCATAGACTATTGATTCTTGAGTCACCATGCTGACGTTGGTCATGCAACCCAGCCCATATTTCGGGTGCACCTATCAACCAATGTTTAAATTGGGTATGTTCTCCTCGAGCATATCCCCTTATATCATTTCATCTGACTAATGTCATCTTCTTGTTCACATTATTGTGGAAATCCATCCGTTTGGAATTCTCGATGGATTGGCGCTGAGCCCATTAGCCACCTCCTTGTCCTCTCCTTGGGTTAATGATGAACTCTTGTTAACGGAAATCACTTCATAGTTCATTTCCGAGAATCTTCTGATGTCATCCCGTCAATTTGTGTTGCACCTTTCTTCTCGGGCATCCCGAGCCGAGGTACCTGACACCAATCATACACTGAATCTCCGTCGGATATGATGGTTGGGACAACTTTCAAGAGTTATGATATTGATCCTTTGATGACCGGTAACATGATGTCATGCCTAGCACCCCCGGTGGAGGACCTATCATTATAGATTCCTTTTCAGCAAGGTTATCCATTCATCCATGAGGAAATTGTAAGACTTATTCTACAAGTTATTCTGATGGATCGCCGTGTTCAAAGTCTGATCTTCACCTGAAGACCATGTCAATGCTGTCTCGAAGCATGTCAATGGTACTCCGATTTTCAACAGGGACATTTGAAGCACGATGCTAAATTTTATTTATCATTTATCCTAACACCGGGGTATGGGTAATATCATGAGATTCCTCCCCCCTTACCTAAATGGTTTTCTACTTTATATCCTGTCATGGATATCTTGCTCTGCTTGTCCTTGGGAAGGATATACCCTTGAAATATGTGTTTAAACATATTTTCCTTTCCATTGTTCTGTTTAATCTGATGATCATAATTTCCTTCCATTGGTTTGTTTGAAACTTTTCTATGATCTATATGATATAAGCACTAATAATCCACTGCTTGTGCAAACACCTCGAGGTACAACTCTGTCAGTAAGACCCTGTTACTAATGTTGATGACATTCCGGTAGCCACCAATGGACGAGAACCTTGCCTACTGGTCCGCCTCGTTCAACGAGCAGGAAAGTGGTTCTCTTCATCCCTCGCCCTTGGTACCAACGTTGACGCCGACATAACTGACATGGTACTCTCTGACATGCCTTGCTATCATGACCGTGAAAGATGTCACTACTCCTATAAAAAAAACCACATGGTGGGCCCATAACCCACAGTTCCATAGGATCGAAACCTGACTGTCCTGTACACCCCCTATTCCCAAAGTTATTCCTCGCGCGTGGACTCGTATGTAATCCACGGGCCACTGTCCTAGTGATCTATTCGGTATCGGGCCTTAATACTTACTCTCGCTACTCTGAACCCCTTTTTCACTCTGGTTCAGGCTTCGAGCAACTATCTATCCGCTTGGAGCCTATTATGGTACATTCGTACCTTACTCTCGAGTTATTTCATATGTTCAACTCGAGAGATAATCTTATACTAATTCATGGGTTAACCCAGATTGTTTCCCTCAAAAGCATTATGTCGTAGTGAGCTGCCCTTATCTTTCGTAAAATGCGATGGAGTTCGAAGAAATGATGACAAGTTTATCATGATGCATCGGAATAAAGGATTGAAGACACCAGCGAAAGGATTAACTTCTTGAGAAGATCCGTTAGAATTTAAGTAACCAGACCTTTTCCCTTACTCCCCTCTTAAATCTCGGGGCGAGATTTCTTGTAATGGAGGAGAATTGTGACGCCCGGATAATCATGCTACAGTAAACTCATGTTGATGGTGCCACGTCACCTCTGTCACGTTGACGACGACCAGGAGTAGTTTAGGATGATCGAGCGGGAGGCGGCGCCTCTTCGTCTGTATCGGTTTGTGCTAGCCATCTTATGGCAACTTGTTTAACTTATGTCTGTCTCGGATATTGTGGCTTCCGCTGACTCGTCTATGATCGAGCCCCTGTTTTTGAGCCCCTCGAGGCCCTGGCTTGTATTATGATGCTTGTATGACTTATTTTATTTGTAGAGTTGTGTTGTGATATCTTCCCGTGAGTCCCTGATCTTGATCGTACACGTTTGCGTGTATGATTAGTGTACGATTGAATCGGGGGCGTCACAGTTGGACTCCAATCACGTATGCCCTACGACTTGTAGTGTGGATGGACTATGGAACATGCGTTTAAAGTTACCATGTCGGACTTAAATCACGTCTGACTTGTAGCATCTTTTTTTTTTGCAGAATGACAAATCGTACCATATATGGGCTCTCTAGTTTTAGCGTGCGGACAGATGTTGGCTTTGGTTGTTGGCGTGGATTATCTTGTTAAGCTCTGCAGAGATGGTGAGCGTGAAGAAAGGACACTACCATCAAAGAAAGACAGCTCTCAAATGGATTTGCTGGTCTATGATGACCAAGTAGAAGCATCCGTTCCACATAGGTGATTTTTATAGAAGCATAGGCGCAAGCTCTTCTCAAAAGAATTTCGTTTATAGGATTCAGTCGTCCGTTTGTTTTGTTTTGAATTGACATAGAAATCTTTCTCGCGTTCCTTAATTCAGGAATAGGTGGCGAAGGCTACTTGTTCCTTGTATATATATATAAAGGAAAGGGTTATTTTTCCTTTACGGCAATAAGAGTTGATTCCCTTGCTTGTAGTTTTGGATGACAGCTAATCGTTCCACCTATTGATGACAGCTAATGTTACTAAAAGCTTAGATGAAGAAACTTCGAGCGAAGGCTTGTTGGCTTTGGTTGTTGGCGTGGGTTATCTTGTTAAGCTCTGCGAGAGATGGTGGCGTGAAGAAAGGGCGCTACCATCAAAGAAAGACAGCTCTCAAATGGATTTGCTGGTCTATGATGACCAAGTAAAAGCATCCGTTCCACATAGGTGATTTTATAGAAGCATAGGCGCAAGCTCTTCTCAAAAGAATTTCGTTTATAGGATTCAGATCGTCCGTTTGTTTTGTTTTGAATTGACATAGAGAAATCTTTCTCGTGTTCCCTTAATTCAGGAATAGGTGGCGAAGGCTACTTGTTCCTTGTATATATATATAAAGGAAAGGGGTTATTTTTCCTTTACGGCAATAAGAGTTGATTCCCTTGCTTGTAGTTTTGGATGACAGCTAATGCGTTCCACCCTATTGATGACAGCTAATGTTACTAAAAGCTTAGATGAAGAGAGCTTCTGAGCGAAGGCTTGTTGGCTTTGGTTGTTGGCGTGGGTTATCTTGTTAAGCTCTGCAGAGATGGTGAGCGTGAAGAAAGGACACTACCATCAAAGAAAGACATCTCTCAAATGGATTTGCTGGTCTATGATGACCAAGTAGAAGCATCCGTTCCACATAGGTGATTTTTATAGAAGCATAGGCGCAAGCTCTTCTCAAAAGAATTTCGTTTATAGGATTCAGTCGTCCGTTTGTTTTGTTTTGAATTGACATAGAGAAATCTTTCTTGCGTTCCCTTAATTCAGGAATAGTTGGCGAAGGCTACTTGTTCCTTGTACATATATATAAAGGAAAGGGGTTATTTTTCCTTTACGGCAATAAGAGTTGATTCCCTTGCTCATTATGGACCTGCTTTTTTTAAACTCGTCAATTTGGACTTAAATCACATATTACGTTCAGCATATCTATTGAGGGAAAAGAATCTTCAGTTACCAACATGAATATTCCTATTTTTTAATCAAACGGATCTATGTTTTTTCTTTTACATCGCTGGAGTTTTTATGGAAGGAAAATCTTTTTTTAAGGTAACGATGGATACTTTCTTTGTTTGAACGTGTCAGCAGCCTTTTTCGGACCACTTGTGTTACATAAGTTTTCTTCTTATCTCCGGCGTTAATTATTCAATCCAACGGTATAATTAATTTCGATGATGTGGATTAATGAGAAGGCTTTAATGGTGCCTCCAGTTAGTAAATATAAGATAATAAAAATATGAGAGAGGGAATAAAATGACTTTCCCAAAATAAAGAAATATTGAAGGTTTAATAAAAAGTCAAACAAGATTTTTTTTATTTGGAGTTTTTCGCTATTTTATTTGAATATAGGAAAAATGTGCATTTTTCAAAATTTCATTTAGGCCCCAACTAAATGTTCACGTTGTCCAGCTTGATTTTAGAAGCCAGGGAAAACTTATTCCGGATTTTTGGAGTCAGTTTATTATTTCTTTTGTTTGTTTTTCTGCGCGAAATTATTTAAAAAAAATGAAACCGACTTTGGGCCGTGTTCGGCCACGACTCCACCTGGCCGGCCCCTTTATATAGCACCGCCGCGAGCCCACCGCAGCCCACCGCGCCCCAAACCCTATGCGCCCGGCCGCCGTCGCCGCCGCCCGCCGCCACGCCCGCCGCCATTGCCGTCGCCGCCGACCGCCGCCACCTCGCGGACCCGCGCCGTCGCCGCCGACCACCGCCGCCCTCGCGGACCCGCCACCGCGGAGGTAGCCACCGGATCCGCCGCCGGTTTTCGCCGGTTAACCGTCGGTTTTTTTTAAAACTGCGTTGTTTTTTTATTAGGTCGGTTCTATTTATTTTTTCCGGTTTAGTTATTTAGCGAACGCATGTTCGTTCGTTTGTTTAAGAAACGATTTTCCGTTTTTTTTCAGACAGCGAACGTTCGTTCGTTAGCCTGTTCATCCGTTTTTCTTTTTCTCGGATTTTCCGCAATTATTTCTGATCGCGATTTCTGATCCGATTTTCAATCTAGTATAACTTTTCGCTCGTTTATCGGAATCAGGCGATTCAAGTGCCTAGAGTTTCTTCTCGAAACCATCTTTCCGTTTAACCAACTCAAACAAGTTTTTGCTTCTGTAAAATTTGACTTAGGTCCAGATTAGTAAACGAAGCTTGTTTCTTTCGCAGTTTGACTTTCGTTGCTTCGTTTGATTTGATTCTTTTTGTAAGCCGGAGTTCTTAAGTTGAACTTTCTGCTAGATCTTTCATTTGAGTTTTACCTGTGCATTAGAGAGTACTTATTGTGTGCTTGTTTGTTTGCGATAGATTACCCGGAGTGCGCCGCTTGTTACTTTGAATCTTTGGACGGAACAAGCGATGGAAACGAGGCCTGGCGTACCGCACAACAGAGGAAACAGACCTCCTACGTTCGGAACGGGGTCCTGTTGATCGGGAGGGGTGTGGCCTACCGCAAAACGGAGGAAACTGACCTCCTACGGTCGAAACGGGGGTCCTGTTGATCGGGAGGGGTGTGGCATACAGCAAAATGGACGAAAAGGACCTCCTACGGTCAAAACGGGGGTCCTGTTGATCGGGAGGGGTGTGGCGTACCGCAAAAGCAGGACCAAAACGGACCTCGGCGGTCAAACGAGGTCTGTTCATCGGGAGGGGTGTGGCGTATCGCAAAATGGGACTCCACCGGATACTTTTCATCTCCAACGTCGACCTCCTCCAGCCTCCACGGGCTACCGTCGACCTCCTCCAGCCTCCACGGGCTCCTGTTCATCCAGCCTCATTGCACTTTTCTCCACGGCTCTGTTCGACCACCCCTCCACGGGCACCCCTCCACCGTCTACTGTTCATCCAGCCCTCCACACCACGGGGTCCTGTTCAATCACCCCTCCACGGGCACCCCTCCACCGTCGACTGTTCATCCAGCCCTCCACACCACGGGGTCCTGTTCATCCAGAGGCAAACGCCACCGCTCACTGTTCATCCAAACCCCCCCGCAACACTCACTGTTCATCCCAGAGGCAGCATCGATCGGCTTAAGTTAGGAGCAGTAACGAAGGAATCGCTCGATCGGGTTCAGTTAACGACCATCGATCGATCGCTCGGGTTCGATAACGCATAGCTGCGGTGCAATCGCTCGGGTTGATTAGAGCCCAACACCTCGCTTCGGGTTCGATTAGAGCTAGCGCCTCGCACGCAGCAGCGTCGTGTCTGCGAGAAAAAGCAGCGTCGCTCGGCCCCGACCTACCATCGTAACCGCAACTCCCGAAATTTTCCACGCCTCGCTTCTACCACGGTTTTTCCGTCATGGGCGGCCCAAAGAATGTCATGCAGCAGCGTCTCCGGCCCGCCCAGGCGAAAAGCCCATTTTACATCATGATTTTTTGTCATAGAAGTAAGAGCCCACCACATCTATGATGATACCGGGTTTTGTCACGTTATCGTCATAGAAGTGTCATATGTATGACAGAAAAAAAATTCGTTCGACCCAAAATGTCACGGATGTGTCTTTTTTTGTAGTGTTAGCCGCAGTCCAGTAATCGCGTAAGTTTGAAAAAAAAGAAGTCCTACCCAATGGTACAGGTCGACCATGCCCCCTCCCCCGGGGTTGCACCGTCAAGAAGAAGGACGGGATTGTAAAAGGCTTAGCTGCAGTCCAGTACTTGCCTAAGTTTGAAAAATCCTATCGAGTGGTGAGCTATCCTCCCACTCGGGGGCTTAGCTGCAGTCCAGTACTTGTCTAAGTTTGAAACATCCTACCGAGTGGTGAGCAATCCTCCCACTCGGGGGCTTAGCTGCAGTCCGTACTGGCCTAAGTTTGAAAAATCCTACCAAGTGGTGAGCAATCCTCCCACTCGGAGGCTTAGCTGCACTCCAGTACTCGACTAAGTTTGAAAAATCCTACCGAGTGTTCAGCTATCCTCTCACTAGGGGGCTTAGCTGTAGTCCAGTACTCGCCTAAGTTTGAAAATCCTACCGAGTGGAGAGCAATCCTCCCACTCGGAGGCTTAGCTGCAGTCCAGTACTCGCCTAAGTTTTGAAAACCCTCTCGAGTGAAAATTGATCTTCTCACTCGGGAACTTAGCAAAGTGCAGGCCGACCACGACCCCCACTTCAGACTTGTACCATCAAAAAGAAGGACGAGATTGAGCGCGTCACCAAGGTGAGCCACTCTCAGGAACGTCAAGACCATTGCTGAATACCTTGTTGATGAGTTAACCAGCCCCGCCGAATGGTGCGGGTCGACCCGCGACCCGAGGGCTGCACCGTCAAGAAGAAGGACGAGATTGTGTGCACTGACAAAGTCCCATCCAACGGCTGGCGCCAAAGCAAACGACTGACAGGAAGGCAAGACCATTGCTGAGTGCCTTGCTGATGAGCTGATCAAGGCTGCTCAAGGATCGTCTAACTGGTCGAGTGCCGATTCTTCTTCAGGAGCTGCATCAAACAAACAGAAACCAATCCAGGAGAAGAACTGATTTCACTCGAAGGTAAACGCAACGTGTCCGAAGATAAATCCAAAGCTTCCTAACAGCAGATTAAAGTACTCGGGCGTCAGGCCTGAAGGAGTTTTAACGATTACAAAATCAATCGGCATTCCGAGGCAAATAAAGGTGAAGCATAATGTTTTTCGATCACTCGGCGGGAGAAGGACTGGCCGGGTCGCAGAAGCTGTCGAGGTCGATGCTATCGGCAATATGAGTGGCTGCCTCGAGGAAGGTGTCCATGAAGGACTGGAAAGCGTGCTTCTTAGTATTCGCTACCTTGAGAGCAGCCAGCTTGTCTTCCTTAGCCTCCTTGTAGTGCACTCGGACCAATGACAAGGCGACGTCAGCACCACAGCGAGCAGAGGACTTCTTCCATTCTTCCACTCGGCCTGGGATCTGATTAAGTCGAGTCATCAGCGACTCGAGGTCTTGGGAAAGTTCCGCCTGAGGCCAGAGTTCAGCGTCCACTCGGATCATTGCCGCCTTCAGTCGAGTCAGATAAGCGACCGCACCATCCAAGCGCGACTCCAATCGCAACAGATTCATTGCAACATCATCTTTCATGGGACAATTGATGGGGTCGAGACCTGTCTCGACCCGCCCAGTTTCAGCTTCAAAGTCCTGACACAGTTCTGTCCCATCGCGAAAAATGATGAGTCGACAATATAACAACAAACTTCAATCGACGATAAATTGACTAGTCGAATGATCATACCTTCAAGCTTCAGAACAAGTTTCGCGGCAAGTTGTTCCAGATAAGACTCTAGCTTGTCTGTCTTGGCTCTGAGGCCGCCGACTTCTGTGGTCAGGTATCCTTGTCCTTCCTCAGGTGCTCGACTTCCTGATTAGCTTCCGAGATGGTGGCCTTCAACTTCGGGTTCTCCTCCTCCAATTTGCCGACTGAAGCCAGCTTCTGGTCCGCAAGCTTCGTCTTCTCACGCGCTTCCTTCTGAGCAGCAACAAGGTCCAGGTCCTTCTTCTCCAAAGCCTCCTTCATCCTCTCTAAAGAAACAACACTCTTCAGACGAGCCTGAAGTTGGCGATTTTCACTACGCACATCTGCTTGTGTGAAGTCACTCGGTTCAAAGAGACTGAAAGAAAAACCAGTGCAAAGTGCAAGCTACAAAGCAGACAAAACGGTCGAATGATTACCTCCCATGATGGTTGAGGGATTCCTGGATTAGGGGGTGTCCGGATAGCCGAACTATCACCGTTGGGCGGACTCCTGGACTATGAAGATACAAGATTGAAGACTTCGTCCAGTGTCCGGATGGGAGTTTCCTTGGCGTGGAAGGCAAGCTTGGCGATACGGATATGTAGATTTCCTACCGTTGTAACCGACTCTGTGTAACCCTAACCTATCCGGTGTCTATATAAACTGGAGGGTTTTAGTCCGTAGGACGAACAACAATCATACCATAGGCTAACTTCTACGGTTTATCCTCCGTGATCTCGTGGTAGATCTACTCTTGTACTACCCATATCATAGATATTAATCAAGCAGGAGTAGGTAATTACCTCCATCGAGAGGGCCCGAACCTGGGTAAAAACATCGTGTCCCTTGTCTCCTGTTACCATCCGCCTAGACGCACAGTTCGGGACCCCCTCCCCGAGATCCGCCGGTTTTGACACCGACATTAGTGCTTTCATTGAGAGTTCCTCTGTGCCGTCGCCATCAGGTAGGATGCCTCATCTCGTCTTTAAATACGATACTATCACCAAAGGAGCCTTGGCCGCTGGCCAGACTCTTCGGCTAGGTGGTTTTCTTATGACCGCCAGTCCGGCCACCGCGCCGACGATGACCTCTCGAGTCATCGAAACCAATCTCCATGTTAATTCGGAACTTGCCGAACAGTTAGTGAAGGAAATATGCCCTAGAGGCAATAATAAAGTTATTATTTATTTCCTTATACCATGATAAATGTTTATTATTCATGCTAGAATTGTATTAACCGGAAACATAATACATGTGTGAATACATAGACAAACAGATAGTCACTAGTATGCCTCTACAAGACTAGCTCATTAATCGAAGATGGTTATGTTTCCTAACCATAGACATGTGTTGTCATTTGATTAATGGGATCACATCATTAGGAGAATGATGTGATTGACATGACCCATTCCGTTAACAGCACTTGATCGTTTAGTATGTTGCTATTGCTTTCTTCATGACTCATACATGTTCCTGTAACTATGAGATTATGCAACTCCGTTTACGGAGGAACACTTTGGGTACTACCAAGCGTCACAACGTAATCTGGGTGATTATAAAGGAGTACTACAGGTGTCTCCAAAGGTACTTGTTGGGTTGGCGTATTTGAGATTAGGTTTTGTCACTCCGATTGTCGGAGAGGTATCTCTAGGCCTTCTCGGTGATACACATCATTTAAGCCTTGCAAGCATTACAACTAATGAGTTAGTTGTGAGATGATGTATCACGAGCGAGTAAAGAGACTTACGATAGCGAGATTGAACTAGGTATTGGATACCGACGATCGAATCTCGGGTAAGTAACATACCGATGACAAAAGGAACAACGTATGTCGTTATGCGGTTTGACCGATAAAGATCTTCGTAGAATATGTAGGAACCAATATGGGCATCCAGGTTCCGCTATTGGTTATTGACCGAGAATGGTTCTAGGTCATGTCTACATAGTTCTCGAACCCGTAGGGTCCGCTTGCGCTTAACGTTTGATGACAGTTCATTATGAGTTTATAAGTATTGATGCACGAAGGTTGTTGAGTCCCGGATGTGATCACGGACATGACGAGGAGTCTCGAAATGGTCGAGACATAAAGATTGATATATTGGAAGCCTACATTTGGACATCGGAAGTGTTCCGAGTGAAATCGAGAATTTACCGGAGTATCGGAGGTTACCGGAACCCCCCGGGGACTACATGGGCCATAGTGGGCCTTGGAGGAAAGGAGAAAGGGCCAGCCCTAGGTGGCGCGCCCCCCCTTCCCTAGTCCTATTAGGACTAGGAAGGTGAGCCCCCCTCTCTCTCTTCCCCTCAGGAATCCTAATCCAACTAGGATTGGAGGGAATCCTACTCCCGAGGAGTAGGACTCCTGGCCGCGCCCCTCTTGGCCGGCCAGCCCCTCCCCTTGGCTCCTTTATATCTGGGGCAGGGGCACCCTAGAACACACAAGTTGATCTACGGATCGTTCCTTAGCCGTGTCGGTGCCCCTTCCACCATATTCCACTTCGGTCATATCGTCGTGAGAGCTTAGGCGAAGCCTGCGCCGGAGAAGTCATATCGTCGCGGAGCTTAGGCGAAGCCCTGCGTCGGTGGAGCATCAACATCGTCCTGCACGCCGTCGTCTTGTGGAACTCATCCCGACACTTTGCTGGATCGGTCCGGGATCGTCATCGAGCTGAGCGTGTGCGAGAACTCGGAGGTGCCGTCGTTCGGTGCTTGGATCGGTCGGATCGTGAAGGCGTCGACTACATCAACTGCGTTGTTATAACGCTTCCGCTTTCGGTCTCAGGGTGCGTGGACAGACACTCTCCCCTCTCGTTGCTATGCCATCACCATGGTCTTGCGTGTTCGTAGGAAAAATTTTGAAATTACTACGTTCCCCAACAGTGGCATCCGAGCCTGGTTTTATGCGTTGATGTCATGTGCACGAGTAGAACACAAGTGAGTTGTGGGCGATACAAGTCATACTGCCTACCAGCATGTCATACTTTGGTTCAGCGGTATTGTGAGATGAAGCGGCCCGGACCGACATTACGCGTACGCTTACGCGAGACTGGTTTCACCGCTCGAGCACTTTCGTTGCTTAAAGGTGACCGGCGGTGTCTGTCTCTCTCACTTTAGTTGAACCGAGTATGACTCGCCCGGTCCTTGAGAAGGTTAAAACGGAGTCTATTTGACAAACTATCGTTGTGGTTTTGATGCGTAGGTAAAACGGTTCTTGCTAAGCCCGTAGCAGCCACGTAAAACTTGCAACAACAAAGTAGAGGGCGTCTAACTTGTTTTTGCAGGGCATGTTGTGATGTGATATGGTCAAGGCGTGATGCTATATTTTATTGTATGAGATGATCATGTTTTGTAACGAGTTATCGGCAACTGGCAGGAGCCATATGGTTGTCGCTTTATTGTATGAAATGCAAGCGCCATGTAATTGCTTTACTTTATCACTAAGGAGTAGCGATAGTCGTAGAAGCAATAGTTGGCGAGACGACAACGATGCTACGATGGAGATCAAGGTGTCGTGCGGTGGCGATGGTGATCATGACGATTGCTTCGCGATGGAGATCACAAGCACAAGATGATGATGACCATATCATATCACTTATATTGATTGCATGTGATGTTTATCCTTTATGCATCTTATCTTGCTTTGATTGACGGTAGCATAATAAGATGATCTCTCACTAAAATTATCAAGAAGTGTTCTCCCGAGTATGCACCGTTGCCAAAGTTCAGTAGTACCCGGACACCACGTGATGATCGGGTGTGATAAGTTCTCGTCCATCTACAACGGTGCAAAACAGTTGCACACGCGAATACTCAGGTTAAACTTGACAAGCCTAGCATATAACAGATATGGCCTCGGAACACGGAGACCGAAAGGTCGGCGTGAATCATATAGTAGATATGATCAACATAGTGATGTTCACCATTGAAACTACTCCATCTCACGTGATGATCGGACATGGTTTAGTTGATTTGGATCACGTGATCACTTAGATGACTAGAGATGTCTGTCTAAGTGGGAGTTTTTAATATGATTAATTAAACTTAAATTTATCATGAGCTTAGTACCGATAGTATTTTGCTTGTCTATGTTTCTTTGTAGATAGATGGCTCGTCTGTTGTTCCGTTGAATTTTAATGCGTTCCTTGAGAAAGCAAAGTTGAAAGATGATGGTAGCAATTACGGACTGGGTCCGTAACGAGGATTATCCTCATTGCTGCACGAAAAATCACGTCCCGGAAGCACCGCTGGGTGACAGGCCTGCTGCGGGAGCTGAGCGAGAAGTTGTGAGCGTCGGCAAAGCAAAGCTGATGACTACTCAATAGTTCAGTGTGCCATGCTTTACGACTTAGAACCGGGTCTTCAACGACGTTTTGAACGTCATGGAGCATATGAGATGTTCCAGGAGTTGAAGTTAATATTTCAAGCAAATGCCCGGATTGAGAGATATGAAGTCTCCAATAAGTTCTATAGCTGCAAGATGGAGGAGAATAGTTCTGTCAGTGAGCATATACTCAAAATGTCTGGGTATAATAATCACTTAATTCAGCTGGGAGTTAATCTTTCGGATGATAGTGTCATTGACAGAATTCTCCAATCACTGCCACCAAGCTACAAGAGCTTCGTGATGAACTATAATATGCAAGGGATGACCAAAACAATTCTGAGCTCTTAGCAATGCTAAAAGCAGCGGAGGTAGAAATCAAGAAAGAGCATCAAGTGTTGATGGTCAACAAGACCACTAGTTTCAAGAAAAGGGCAAAGGGAAGAAGAAGGAAACTTCAAAAGAACAGCAAGAAAGTTGCTGATCAAGAGAAGAAACCCAAGTCTGGACCTAAGCACTGAAACGAGTGTTTTTACTTGCAAGCGATGGACCTTTGAAGCGGAACTGCCCCAAGTATTTGGCGGATAAAAGGATGGCAAGGTGAACAAAGGTATATGTGATATACATGTTATTGATGTGTACCTTACTAGAGCTCGTAGTAGCACTGGGTATTTGATACTGGTTACATTGCTAATATTTGCAACTCGAAACAGGGACTACGGAATAGACGAGCACCGGCAAAGGATGAGGTGACGATCTGGCGTGGGAAATGGTTCCAAAGTCAATGTGATCGCGATCGACACGCTACCTCTACATCTACCTTCGGGATTAGTTTTAGACCTAAATAATTGTTATTTGGTGCCAGCGTTGAGCATGAACATTATATCTGGATCTTGTTTAATGCGAGATGGTTATTCATTTAAATCGAGAGAATAATGGTTGTTCTATTTATATGAGTAATATCTTTTATGGTCATGCACCCTTGAAGAATGGTCTATTCTTGTTGAATCTCGACGGTAGTGATACACATATTCATAATGTTGAAGCCAAAAGATGCAGAGTTGATAATGATAGTGCAACTTATTTGTGGCACCGCCGTTTAGGTCATATCGATGTAAAACGCATGAAGAAACTCCATCTTGATGGGCTTCGGAATCACTTGATTATGAATCACTTGGTACTTATGAACCGTGCCTCATGGGCAAGATGACCAAAACGCCGTTCTCCGGAACTATGGGCGAGCAACTGATTTGTTGGAAATCATACAACTGATGTTTGTGGTCCAATGAATGTTGAGGCCTTGCGCGGGTATCGTTATTTTCTCACCTTCACAGATGATTTGAGCAGATATGGGTATATCTACTTAATGAAACACAAATCTGAAACATTTGAAAAGTTCAAAGAATTTCAGAGTGAAGTGGAAAATCATCGTAACAAGAAAATAAAGTTTCTACGATCTGATCGTGGAGGAGAATATTTGAGTTCGAGTTTGGTTTACATTTGAAACAATGTGGAATAGTTTACAATTCACACCACCGGAACACCACGGAGAAATGGTGTGTCCGAGCGTCGTGTCGTACTTTACTAGATATGGTGCGATCTATGATGTCTATTTCGATTTACCGCTATCGTTTTGGGGTTATGCTTTAGAGGCGGCCGCATTCACGTTAAATAGGACACCGTCAAAATCCGTTGAGACGGCGCCTTATGAACTGTGGTTTGGCAAGAAACCAAAGTTGTCGTTTCTTAAAGTTTGGGGCTGCGATGCTTATGTAAAGAAACTTCAACCAGATAAGCTCGAACCCAAATCGGAAAAATGTGTCTTCATAGGATACCCAAAGGAGACTGTTGGGTACACCTTCTATCACAGATCTGAAGGCAAGATTTTCGTTGCTAAATTCGGATCCTTTCTAGAAAGGAGTTTCTCTCGAAAGAAGTGAGTGGGAGGAAAGTAGAACTTGATGAGATAATCAGTATCTGCTCCCTTATTGGAAAGTAGTTCATCACAAGAAATGGTTCTGTGACAACTACACCAATTAGTGAGGAAAGTAATGATGATGATCATGAAGCTTGAGATCAAGTTACTACTGAACTTCGTGGGTCAACCAGAGTAAAATACGCACAGAGTGGTGCGGTAATCTTATTCGGAAGTCATGTTACTTGACCATGGCGAACCTACAAACTATGAAGAAGCGATGGTGAGCCCAGATTCCATAAAATGGCTGGAAGCCATGAAATCTGAGATGGGATCCATGTATGAGAACAAAGTATGGACTTTGGTTGACTTGCGGATGATCGGCAAGCCATTGAAAATAAATGGATCTTTAAGAAGAAGACTGACGCTGATGGTAATATAACTGTCTACAAAGCTCGACTTGTTGCGAAAGGTTTTCGACAAGTTCAAGGGGTTGACTACGATGAGACTTTCTCACCAGTGGCGATGCTTAAGTCTGTCCGAATCATGTTAGCAATTGCCGCATTTTATGATTATGAAATTTGGCAAATGGATGTAAAACTGCATTCTTGAATGGATTTCTAGAAGAAGAGTTGTATATGATGCAACCAGAAGGTTTTGTCGATCAAAGGGTACTAACAAAGTGTGCAAGCTCCAGCGATCAATTTATGGTGCAGTGCAAGCCTCTCGAAGTTGGAATAAGCGCTTTGATAGTGTGATCAAAGCATATGGGTTTATCTGAGACTTTTGGAGAAGCTGTATTTACAAGAAAGTGAGTGGGAGCTCTGTAGCATTTCTAATATTATATGTGGACGACATATTATTGATTGGAAATGATATAGAATTTCTGGATAGCATAAAAGGATACTTGAATAAAAGTTTTTCAATGAAAGACCTCGGTGAAGCTGCTTACATATTGGGCATCAAGATCTATAGAGATAGATCAAGGCGCTTGATTGGACTTTCACAAAGCACATACCTTGATAAAGTTTTGAAAAAGTTCAAAATGGATCAGGCAAAGAAAGGTTTTTACCTGTATTACAAGGTGTAAGATTGAGTCGGACTCAATGCCCGACCACAGCAGAAGATAGAGAAAATGAAAGATGTTCCTATGCTTCAGCCATAGGCACTATCATGTATGCAATGCTGTGTACCAGACTGACGTATGCTTAGCTGTAAGCTTGGCAGGAAGGTACCAAAGTAATCCAGGTGGATCATCGGACAGCGGTCAAGAACATCTGAAATACACGAAAGGACTAAGGATATGTTTCTCGTATATGGAGGTGACAAAGAGCTAGTCGTAAATGGTTACGTCGATGCAAGCTTTGACACTGATCCGGACGATTCTAAATCGCAAACCGGATCGTGTTTTTATTAAGCGGTGGAGCTGTCGGTTGGTGCAGTTCTAAACAAAGCGTCGTGGCGGGATCTACATGTGAAGCGGAGTACATAGCTGCTTGAAGCAGCAAATGAAGGAGTCTGGATGAAAGAGTTCATTTCCGATCTAGGTGTCATACCTAGTGCATCGGGACCGATGAAGATCTTCGTGACAATCTTGGTGCAATTGCCTTGGCAAAGGAATCCAGATTTCACAAGAGGACCAAGCATATCAAGAGGCGCTTCAATTCCATTTGGGACCAAGTCCAAGTGGGAGACATAGAGATTTGCAAAATACATACGGATCTGAATGTTGCGAGACCCGTTGACTAAGCCTCTTCCACGAGCAAAACATGATCAGCACCAAGACTCCATGGGTGTTAGAATCATTACTATGTAATCTAGATTATTGACTCTAGTGCAAGTGGGAGATGAAGGAAATATGCCCTAGAGGCAATAATAAAGTTATTATTTATTTCCTTATACCATGATAAATGTTTATTATTCATGCTAGAATTGTATTAACCGGAAACATAATACATGTGTGAATACATAGACAAACAGATAGTCACTAGTATGCCTCTACAAGACTAGCTCATTAATCGAAGATGGTTATGTTTCCTAACCATAGACATGTGTTGTCATTTGATTAATGGGATCACATCATTAGGAGAATGATGTGATTGACATGACCCATTCCGTTAGCTTAGCACTTGATCGTTTAGTATGTTGCTATTGCTTTCTTCATGACTCATACATGTTCCTGTAACTATGAGATTATGCAACTCCCGTTTACGGAGGAACACTTTGGTACTACCAAGCGTCACAACGAATCGGGTGATTATAAAGGAGTACTACAGGTGTCTCCAAAGGTACTTGTTGGGTTGGCGTATTTCGAGATTAGGTTTTGTCACTCCGATTGTCGGAGAGGTATCTCTAGGCCTTCTCGGTGATACACATCATTTAAGCCTTGCAAGCATTACAACTAATGAGTTAGTTGTGAGATGATGTATCATGTAACGAGTAAAGAGACTTACCGGTAACGAGATTGAACTAGGTATTGGATACCGACGATCGAATCTCGGGTAAGTAACATACCGATGACAAAAGGAACAACGTATGTCGTTATGCGGTTTGACCGATAAAGATCTTCGTAGAATATGTAGGAACCAATATGGGCATCCAGGTTCCGCTATTGGTTATTGACCGAGAATGGTTCTAGGTCATGTCTACATAGTTCTCGAACCCGTAGGGTCCGCACGCTTAACGTTCGATGACAGTTCATTATGAGTTTATAAGTATTGATGCACGAAGGTTGTTGAGTCCCGGATGTGATCACGGACATGACGAGGAGTCTTGAAATGGTCGAGACATAAAGATTGATATATTGGAAGCCTACATTTGGACATCGGAAGTGTTCCGAGTGAAATCGAAATTCTGGAGTATCGGAGGTTACGGAACCCCGGGGACTACATGGGCCATAGTGGGCCTTGGAGGAAAGGAGAAAGGGCCAGCCCTAGGTGGCGCGCCCCCCTTCCCTAGTCCTATTAGGACTAGGAAAGGTGGGCCGCCCCCTCTCTCTCTTTCCCCTCAGGAATCCTAATCCAACTAGGATTGGAGGGGAATCCTACTCCCGGAGGAGTAGGACTCCTGGCCGCCCCCTCTTGGCCGCCAGCCCCTCCCCTTGGCTCCTTTATATACGGGCAGGGGCACCCTAGAACACACAAGTTGATCTACGGATCGTTCCTTAGCCGTGTGCGGTGCCCCTTCCACCATATTCCACTTCGTCATATCATCGTGAGAGCTTAGGCGAAGCCCTGCGCGGAGAAGTCATATCGTCGCGGAGCTTAGGCGAAGCCCTGCGTCGGTGGAGCATCAACATCGTCACCACGCCGTCGTCTTGTGGAACTCATCCCGACACTTTGCTGGATCGGAGTCCGGGATCGTCATCGAGCTGAGCGTGTGCAGAACTTCGGAGGTGCCGTCGTTCGGTGCTTGGATCGGTCGGATCGTGAAGGCGTCGACTACATCAACAGCGTTGTTATAACGCTTCGCTTTCGGTCTCACGAGTGCGTGGACGGACACTCTCCCCTCTCGTTGCTATGCCATCACCATGGTCTTGCGTGTTCGTAGGAAAAATTTTGAAATTACTACGTTCCCCAACAGTTAGATCCGATCGAGCTCTCCTCCGTAAACGAGCTCTTGGATCGCATCGCCGCCCTGGGAGTCGCCACAGACTACGACCGGATCAGGCATAAAACCGATCTGAGAGAGATCAACTCTCCCCAGGCTACCCATCATGTTGCTGTGATAGAGGAGCAATGTGGCGATTCTTCTTCTATCTTAAGGACTAGCTACGTACGGATTCCCGATCCCTCCATGCCGGATTCCTGCAGAGGGACGGATGTCGATCAAGCCCTGAACTTAAAGTCAGACGGCAGGTTGGACTCATTGGATAACACTCAAAAATCCAAACTTCCGAGTTCGGAAACTTCTCGGCCCCTGAGTCCTAAATTGGACGGGGTTCCGGATCTAGTTCCACCCGCCCACCCAAACATTAGCGATCTCTCTCGAATTCGGCAAGAGCCCGCTGAAGCAAAGACATCATTCTTGGGCGATTCCTCCTGGTTATGAACAGGATAAAGGACTGCCGAAAGGAGGACGCAATCCCAATTTTCTGCAATAATTGCACGGACAAGGGAATCCTAAACGCCATAAGTCGTCGCGAAATTACACGCTTTGCTGACTTGATGACCATAGTACAAAAGTACTGTGCAATGGAGAGCGCCTGGAAAATCGAAAGTAAATTTTGGGATAATCCGGCCCCGAATACATCCCTAGTCCGAAATAAAAGGGTGCATCATTATCAAGCACCTGGGTTAAATACAAAAACCAAAACCCCTAAAGGGTGCGGAACGTCTTCGGAGGGTTGGCTAAGCGGACCTGCAAAATTCATAGCACGAGGGCGCCACTCCAACTCATAGCCTTGAGCATGTTGGATACTACGGCAGGTGGCCAAAAGTGGCGAGGAGCTTCTAGCTTCGAATCCCAGCCCAGCAACACCAAGATGGTGTTAATAGTCTTCGAGACTTTCGCATCAAATAACATGCAGCGAACACTCCATAACCTTGCGAAGTCTACCAAGTAGCAACAATAAATCCATGGGTGACACGGCTATTACTTTTAATGCCGTGATTTAACCTAAATTCGAACAGCCCGAGCACCAGCCGCATTGGTCCTCGATCCGATAGTGGACGGCTTTACCTTTACTAAGGTACTCATGGATGGCGGCAGCGGACTAAACCTCATTTATGAGGAAACCCTCCGAAAAATTGAAATAGACTAGAACCGCATTGAACGAAGCAGCACAACCTTTAGAGGAATAATCCCTAGCTGGGAAGCATGCTGCACAGGAAAAATCACACTGGACGTAGTGTTCGGCTCGCTGGACAATTACAGGTCCAAGGAGGTCACATTTCAAGTGGCCCCGTTCAACAGCGGATATCATGCTTTATTAGGACGAGAGGCATTCACAATTTTTCAAGCTATACCCCATTATGGGTACATGAATCTTAAAATGCCCGGACCTAATGGAATCATCACTCTCGCTAGTGATCCGAACATAGCACTCCGCGCCGAAAACAAGACAGTCGCACTAGCCTCGAGGCACTATCCGAAGCCCTAGCGGCCGAGGAACTCACCGCGATGCGCTCCACGGTGAACAGGGACGATGTGATACTTGATAAAAGATCCAAGTCCACTTCTTTTAAACCAGCGAATGAAATAGTCAAACTCCAAGTCCACCCAACGGACCTTGCAAAGACGGCCTCCATTGGGGCACAATTAAACCCTGATGTAGATGCGGCACTACGAGAATTTCTACGAGAAAACTGGGACATCTTTGCCTGGCACCCTTTAGACATGCCAGGAATCCCACGTCAGCTGGCCGAGCACAGCCTAAATATCCTAAAAGGATTCAAGCCACTCAAACAGGCTCTTGGCGCTTTTCGAACCCAAGAGACAGGCCATGGGAAGGAGCTAGCCAAACTTTTGGAAGCCGGATTCATCGGAGATATAAAACATCGGGACTGGCTAGCAAACCTGGTGATGGTACCAAGAAGGATAAATCCTGGCGCTGTGTGTTGATTTTAAAGACCTTAATAAGGCTTTCCCAAAGGATCCCTTCCCCTCCCTCGAATTGATCAAATTATTGGCGCTACAGCAGGACACGACTCATTGTGCTTCCTCGTAGCGTACTCCGGCTACCACCAAATCAAGATGGCGGAGCAGACCAAGCTACAACAGCATTCATCACTCCATACGCCCGTTCGCTTCAACACAATGCCCTTTGGGCTCAAAAGCGCCGGCGCAACATATCAGCGCATGATTCGAGACATGTCGGCAAACCAGATCGGCAAAATAGTGGAAGCATATGTAGATGACGTGGTCGTCAAAACCAAGCACGTCGAAACTCTAGTAGGCGACTTGAGGCTCACATTCGACAATCTTCGAAAATATGACATCAAGCTCAATCCGGAAAAATGCGTCTTCGGCGTTCCAGCCGGAAAGCTCCTGGGCTTCATTGTGTCCGGTAGAGGAATTGAAGCAAACCCAGCCAAGATCCGAGCTCTGTCACAATTGGACACTCCAAAAGACCTCAAACAAATACAAAAATTGACGGGATGCATAGCGGCTCTAAGCCGCTTTATTTCCCGTTTGGGAGAAAAGGCGTTACCCCTTTACCGCCTCCTCCGGCGCACCGAACACTTCAAGTGGACGGATGCCGCCACGGCCGGACTCGAAGAAATAAAGGCCATTTTGGTAAAAAATCCGGTCCTGGCCGCGCCCAATGTGGGCGAACCAATGCTATTATATATCGCCGCAACACATCAAGTTGTCAGCGCGGTGCTCGTTGTCGAATGAGAAACGGACGGACACCGGTTCCCTCTTCAAAAACCGGTTTACTATGTGTCCACTGTCCTAACTCCATGCAAGTCCCGGTACCCACACTATCCAAAGATAGCATACGCGGTGTTCATGGCATCCCGGAAGCTGCGACACTACTTTCAAGAGTGCTCGATAACGGTAGCCTCCGAAGTACCTCTTAACGACATTATAAATAACCGCGACGCGACAGGCTGGATTGCTAAATGGGCCATAGAGCTCCTTCCATTCGACATAACTTATAAGCCACGACGAGCTATTAAGTCGCAGGTTTTGGCCGACTTCGTGGCGAATGGACTGAAGCGAACTCCCTAAAATACGGCGCATACTCAATGGATCATGCACTTTGACGGCTTGAAAATGTTGGCCGGCCTAGGGGCTGGCGTCGTCGTGACGTCCCCAACCGGGGACACAGTCCAATACGTCCTTCAGATAATGTATACGGACTCCAACAACACAGCCGAATACGAGGCCCTTCTGCACGGCCTCCGGATGGCAGTCTCCAGGGCATTCAACGCCTAGAGGTGCGCGGAGATTCGAACCTCACAATATCTCAAATAAATGGAGACTTTGATGCCAAAGATCTGAAAATGGCAGCATACCGCAACGCGGTCCTCAAAATGTCAGCACGGTCCGAAGGGCTCGAATTTCATCATATAACCCGGGATAACAACCAGGCGGCGGATATATTGGCCCGCATCGGTGCAAAACGCGATGCCGTCCCACCCAGTATCTTTTTGGAACGGTTGTTCAAGACATCCATACTATGGGAAGGGGAGTCCGGCAATAACAATCCGGACCCAACCGCACTGCCTGACGCCGAACACTCTGACACAACCGGAGGCTCTGCCCCCGAGATAACACCCTCCGCTCACGAAACAATGGCGGTTATCGCCCCGTGGACGGAACCATTCCTAGACTACCTTACTAGGCAGGAACTCCCCGAAGACCAAAATGAGGCTCGCTGCATAGTACGGCGATCTAAAGCCTACAAAGTCCATGAGGGAGAGCTTTACAAGGAAAGCACTACAGGAGTCCTTCAAAGGTGTATCTCCGAAGAGGAAGGGCCAAATCTCCTGGCTGAAATTCATGCCGGACTGGGTGGGCACCACGCCGCAGCCCGGGTCCTTGTAGGCAAGGCCTTCCGTACAGGATTTTATTGGCCGATGGCCCAGGCAGATGCGCAGGATTTAGTCCAACGATGCGTCGGTTGCCAGCTTTTCGCTAACCAAAGCCACATGCCACCCACCGCCCTCAAAACTATACCCATCACCTGGCTGTTCATGTGCAGGGGCTTGACATGGTTGGACCCCTTAAGGGAGGAACCCACAAGCAAAAATACCTATTGGTCATGGTGGATAAATTCACCAAATGGATAGAGGCCAAGCCTGTTAAAACGGCTGAATCCGGACCGGTGATAGACTTCATATCAGGGGTAGTGCACCGTTACGGTGTCCCCCACAGTATCATCACTGATAACGGCACCAACTTCACGGCCGATGAGGTCAAATAATGGTGCAAAAACATGGGCATCAAGCTCGATTATGCCTCAGTCTATCACCCTCAAACCAACGGCCAAGTCGAACGAGAAAATGGTCTAATCATGAGCGGCATTAAACCCAGACTAGTGCGGTCCCTCAAGGAATCTAACACACACTGGGTTGAGGAGCTCGACTCCGTACTCTGGGGGCTGCGGACCACGCCGAATCACACTACCGGATTCACACCATTCTTTATGGTGTACGGCGTAGAGGCAATCTTGCCCTGCGACATAATACATGACTCACCTCACGTGCGCATGTATGAAGAAAGAGAAGCCGAGCTCGATCGGCAGGACAGTTTGGACGCATTGGAGGAGGAGCGCGACGTGGCAAAAGCTCGTTCCGCATTCTATCAACAGCAGGCTCGAAGATATCAAAGCAGGGAAGTACGGGCCAAGGCTTCTAACGTTGGCGAACTAGTTCTACGCCTGTCGGACAAGAAAAAGGACAAACTCAAGCCCAAATGGGAAGGTCCCTTCATCATCGACCAGGTCCTGACCAGCGGAGCATACCGTCTGCGAAACGCATCGGATAACCGACTCGAGCCAAACCCATGGAGCGCAGCCCGTCTCTGAAGATTCTCGCCTAAGCGCGGACTCCAAGTTCGTCTCCTTCCTCCGTCCACATTTGCTATTTTTGCTGTCTTTTATTTCTCTCCTTCCTCCTCCTTCTTCTTGAAGCCTCTAGAGGCTCGTTTGCGCTTTTTTCGCACATACTTGACGCGCTGCCCGCGCTCATTATACCTGGGGGCTTCTTTAACAGAAGCTTATCTATACGGGCTTCATGCCAAACCCATGCGTTAAACTTCCGCATGTACCTTCTATTCACCATTATATGCATCGATATGACTTAAGTTTTGGCCAAGCTGGGTTGCATGGCTCCTGTGCTTACCCCTACGTTCCCGATTGTTCGGCTAGGTGTAAAGGAAGCACCTCAGTGATTGTTACTGCCAGGTCAGCCGGATGTGTACCTCACACTGTGTGAAGCCGAAAGCTAGCGTTCTTAAGGGAATATTCGGTCGGTGAACTGAAAGATGATTTTTAATTATTTACCCATCTGCCCCCAGATAATTTTTTGCTTTAGGGCATGCATCCCAGCGAAAGGAACCCTTAACAGAACTATTCTCCCTGGAAGATGTTTCTTACTACCCATGTAATATAACATAACTAGTTGGGCACTTGTCTGATACAGCAACAATGACCCCTACGCCTTGTCTCCATGCATACCCCGGTTTTTATATAACCACGCAGGTATTCGGACACACTCCGGACTATTGGGTCCTGAGGTCGAAGCGAAAAGGTCCGCTATGACAAACGATCTACAATCCGGCTAGAAGACATTTTTTCATGTCATATTTTTACATAGTCAACTCGACTCATTGTATTCCTCCTCAATGCCATCTAATAGGCTATCTAATTTACAATCTTGCTGGGAATACTTGGCGGCCAATTCTACTTGGCCGTACACTAAGCTTACAGGGATCTCCATCCCGTCAGGCCCCACAGGTCCGACCTCGGCCATGTGGTTTGGGTCAGCCTTCGTGTACCGCGTCTTTACCATGGCCCAGGCCTCCCTGGCGCCTTGACGGCAGGCCGATATCTTCCATAGCCGGAAGCGCCGCCGTGCTCCTTGAAGCAGCTCTGCCAGCTCCCCAATGCCTTTGGGCAGGGAGATAGATGGCCACAAGGCCTGGCCGATGACTTTCATCACCTGCCGGACTCGTTCGTGCAGCTGACGCAATTCGGGAAGAAGATCACCCGAAGAACTGGGCATCTCCTCCTCAGGACGACCTGTGAGCAAACCTACATACATGTTTATGTTAGTCGCCTTCCTCGCCGAACTCTTTCAAAGTTCGATCAAGCACTTACTGAAAATGCCGCGACGAAGCTGCCGATTCTCCTTTACGGAGTCAGACAACTGGGCACGAACATCCTTTAGTTCCTCACCCAGCTTGGTGTTGGCATCTTGGAGGTTATTTTTCTCCTGCCGCACCCTTGTAAGCACGCTCTCGCCGGCCTTTAGCTGTCGCAAGAGTTGTTGCTTGTCCGGATCAAGTCCGGCGCCGTCTGCAATGTTTTTGTCAGATTTACACACCCGCCGCACTTCATAAACTATTTATCTTTTGAAGCGTATATTACCAGAGGGGGTCTCTATGGCTCCCCCTGTAGCGGCTAGTGCGGCCTCAAGTTGGGCCTTGCACTCTTCCAGCTCCTGGGATAGTCGGGTACTCTTTTCTGTAAGATCCTGCATAACAAATGATCCTTAAATCAGTTATTCTAACTATTTTAAGTCTCGGGGGCTACTGGCATATATAGCTGTCAAATTTCCTTACCCGTATGTCCTTTACATACTGCTCCGTGGCCCTGGCTAGACCATCTTGAGCGGCACGGAGGTGCGCATCTCCCGAATTGAAGGCATTCAAGGCCTCTTGGGAGAAACATGCGTCACGAAGAACTGTCCGGCGGTGCCTGTGATTCAAGGCGCTCTCCACCTCGGAGTTGGTGGCGGACAATCTGTTGGCATCCTCTGTCAGAGGAGCATCCGACGTACGCCTCGTGTTCGCCTCCGCTTCTGGACCCGGCTTTGGAGCCTGGCCGGCGGAGGTTCGATTGGCAACCTCTCCGGACTCAGTCCGGCGAGCGATCTTTTTCCTGAAAAGGGCGTCAGCGTTAGTATGCCCTCTAGGAATCAATCCTAGGAACATGGTGACACGCCATACCGTTGCGGCGGAGTCTCGATCCGGACCGCATTCCTTTTTAGCCTGCGGGGCTGTACTGCCCCTTGTTGGCCAGCCGCCGCGGGCTCGGCTTCCTGCCTCGAAGGTACCCCCTGCGAAACACCATTGGTATATGGTGATCGAGAAATAAGCACGGATGGGTCATTATCAGAATATTGGGACCTTGGTCTCGGTTACCTATGAGGCTGGAAGTTTTCCGGGGTAATCGGCCGTGATGGCGACCAAAGCATTGTCGATGCTAAGTTGGTAGAATACCCCGTCGATCAACTCCACCTTTATATCCGGATCCTCTTCGGAGGTCGGATCGAGGGACCGTTCCGGATCATCGGGTTGTGGGGGCGGGTTGTGTATCTTCTCCACAGTCCGGCGCAGTTCCTGCACAGAAACCACGAAATGAGATATTTAACCATGGGAACATGGATCAGACAGGTCACAAAAAATGTTTGCTTACCCAGCTTCGAGGATTATTCGAAGAAAACTCCTTCAGTGGATTGACGCGGAGGAAATCCTCCTCCTCCCCTTTATACATGGCAGACAAGATCTTCACCAGTTCGGTGACCGATCCCGGCCCTTTGCGGCCATGGCGGGTGGCATCGTCCTCCCCGTTGAAGTCCCACATGGGGTGGCCCCTATATTGGAGTGGCTGCACTCCCCTCATAATGCAGATTGCCATGACTCCAATCATGGTCAATCTGGCATGAGCCAGTAACTTTATTCGGCTCATCAGATAGAGGACATCCCGGTCATTTTCCCTCCGGGGGCTCCGAGGGCGCCAGCTTAGGCGCTTCTTTAGAGGAGCACTGCTGAACTCCGGAAGGCCGATCCGAAAAGGATCCGGCAGCGGGACGTCCTCCATGTAAAACCATTCCAAAGGCCAGTCTTCGGACGCCTTCTTCGGGGTTCTGGATAGGTAACCGGTCCCGGCGATGCGCCATAGCTCGGCTCCGCCCACTTGATATATTGACCCCTCATGAGAACGGGGTACTAGGCAGAATACTCTCTTCCACAGCCCGAAATGAGCCTCGACGCCCAAGAACAGTTCGCAAAGGGCCACGAAGCCCGCGATGTGCAAGATGGAGGCAGGAGTAAGGTGGTGCAACTGGAGGCCGTAGAACTCCAGAGCCCCCGGAGAAACGGATGGATTGGAAATCCGAGTCCTCTTACTAGATAAGAGATGAAGCATACCCGCTCTCCTTTAGAGGGATCGGGACACTCTCCGCTTGCTTTCCGCCCTTGTAAGTGGCAAGTCCGCTCGAACCGAACCATGAAGGTCGGGGAAGAAATCCTTGGCTTGGAGTATAACTAGCTCGCTATGCGGATCGAGCATCTCTCCCAATTTCGTGCCGAGGGCTGGGGCGCGAGAGGAGGAGCAGCGTCGACTGTCCATGATGGAATGGGCTTTGGTCAGAGACGCTCCGATGAAAGCTCGCAAAGGGGGGATGGTGTGACTCAGATCTAGAGCATCGCCCCTTTTATAGGCAGCTCATTTGCGCTGCTAGGGGGGTAATTGTAAAAATACCCTGGCTCTTCGCATTCATTCAAACACGTGGAAGATGGCCATTATTGGGCGTAGAAGCCAAGGAGCGCAGCATTTATCAGAAGCCGGACACTATTCGACAAGTATATGGAATTTGGAGAAGAACCCGCCTCGCAATGCCGAAGACAATCAACGCGCCGGACTCATCGTCATTGAAGCCTGGTTCGGGGGCTACTGAGGGAGTCCCGGATTAGGGGGTGTCCGGATAGCCGAACTATCACCGTTGGCCGGACTCCTGGACTATGAAGATACAAGATTGAAGACTTCGTCCCGTGTCCGGATGGGACTTTCCTTGGCGTGGAAGGCAAGCTTGGCGATACGGATATGTAGATCTCCTACCATTGTAACCGACTCTGTGTAACCCTAACCTATCCGGTGTCTATATAAACCGGAGGGTTTTAGTCCGTAGGACGAACAACAATCATACCATAGGCTAACTTCTAGGGTTTAGCCTCCTTGATCTCGTGGTAGATCTACTCTTGTACTACCCATATCATCAATATTAATCAAGCAGGAGTAGGGAATTACCTCCATCGAGAGGGCCCGAACCTGGGTAAAAACATCGTGTCCCTTGTCTCCTGTTACCATCCGCCTAGAGCACAGTTCGGGACCCCCTACCCGAGATCCGCCGGTTTTGACACCGACAATGGTCGTCTCTTCTTGAGCAGTCTTGAGATTCTTCTTTGCGAGTTCAAGGTCGAGTTCAACGCTGATATGCTTCTTCTTTAACTAGGAAAGCCGAGCTCCAAGATCACAATACCTCTGCAGTCAGCAAGAGAGATATGGCAGTCGACAGAAATAAGAGACAGTGACGGAGAAAAATTACTCTAAAACTACTGCCGAATCAAATATTCAACAGTAGTCTCAGGGACTATGTAACGCCCCGGATTCGATGCGCCAGGTGTCTGCCAGTTATTCGCCGTCATTGCCATGTCATTTGCTTGCGTGTTGCACTTTGCCATGTCATCATTTGCATTTCATATCATGTCATCATGTGCATTTCATTTTGCATACGTGTTCGTCTCATGCATCCGAGCATTTTCCCCGTTGCTCCGTTTTGAGTGTGCTCTATATGAAACTTGCTTGATTTTGCATGTAGTTTCATATTATCATGTTGCATCCTTGTTTTGAGGTGTTTGCTTGATGTTTTTATGCATTTTGCATCAATGCCATGCTTACCTTGTTTTGCTCATATCTTCTAGGCCGTAGCTCCGAATCTAAAATATTGCTCATGGGGATTTTCCGGAATTGTTGTTTCTTATTTCCGGCCTCATTTAAACTTGCCTAAATAGCTAGTTTAATTATGCTCCACCTCTTGCCATGTTTAACAACATTTAATATTGTTGTGTACCTAAACGAGATCAAACTAAATATTTGATGTGGTGTTCCGTCAATATGCAACTCGTTGCATATTGAGCTCCACTTAACTTGTAGTGTTGTTTGTGCATATTGCCATGCCATGCCTCATTAAACCGGACATGCATCATATTTGTTTGTGCATCATGCCATGTTTATGATTGTGTGTTTACTATGTTGTTTGCTTCTTTCCGGTTTGCTTCTCTCGTTAGCTTCGGGTTCGTTCCGGAGTTGTGAGGATTCGTTCGACTACGCCCGTTTGTCCTCTTCATGGACTTGATCTTCTTCCTTGCGGGATTTCAGGCAAGATGACCGCTACCCTGGATCTCACTACTATCATTGCTATGCTAGTTGCTTCATTCTTTCGCTATGCTGCGCTACCTATTACCTGTTTATCAAGCCATCCCAAATTGCCATGTCAGCCTCTAACCTTTTGTCACCCTTCCTAGCAAACCGTTGTTTGGCTATGTTACCGCTCTGCTCAGCCCCTCTTATAGCGTTGCTAGTTGCAGGTGAAGTTGAAGTTTGTTCCTTGTTGGAACATGGAGATGTTGTTCCTTGTTGGAACATGTTTACTTGTTGGGATATCACAATATATCTTATTTTAATTAATGCATCTATATACTTGGTAAAGGGTGGAAGGCTCAGCCTTATGCCTGGTGTTTTGTTCCACTCTTGCCGCCCTAGTTTCCGTCATATCGGTATTATGTTCCCGGATTTTTGCGTCCCTAACGCGGTCGGGTGATTTATGGGACCCCCTTGACATTTCGCTTTGAATAAGACTTTTCCAGCAAGGCCCAACATTGGTTTTACATTTGCCTCACCTAGCCTTTTTCCCTTGGGAGTCGCGCATCCCGAGGGTCATCTTTATTTACCCCCCGGCCAATGCTTGTCTAAGTGTTGGTCCAAACTAGAGCCACTTGCGGTGCCGCCCCGAGGCAACTTGGGGTATCGTCGGTTGCCGGACGTAAAGCTCATCCGGTCGTGGCCTGAGACGAGATACGCGCGGCTACTATCAGGGTGTCGGCACGCCGGGAGGTCTTGCTGGTCTTGTTTTATTGCTGTGAAATGTCTTGTAGCCGGGATTCCGAGACTGATCGGGCTTCCCGGGGAGAAGGTCTATTCCTTCGTTGATCGCGAGAGCTTATCATGGGCTAAGTTGGGACACCCCTGCAGGGTTTGAACTTTCGAAAGCCGTGCCCGCGGTTATGTGGCAGATGGGAATTTGTTAATGTCCGGTTGTAGAAAACCCGAAGTTGATCTTAATTAAAATACACCAACCGCGTGTGTAACCGTGATGGTCTCTTCTCGGCGGAGTCCGGGAAGTGAACACGGTGTTGGAGTTATGTTTGACGTAGGTTGTTCTAGGATCACTTCTTGATCATAGTTGTTCGACCGTGCTTTGCTCCTCTTCTCGCTCTCTTTTGCGTATGTTAGCCACCATATATGCTAGTCGCTTGCTGCAGCTCCACCTCACTACCCTGTCCTACCTTTAAGCTTAAATAGTCTTGATCTCGCGGGTGTGAGATTGCTGAGTCCCCGTGACTCACAGATACTTCCAAAACCAGTTTGCAGGTGCCGATGAAACCGTGCAGGTGATGGACCCGAGCTCAAGGAGGAGCTCGATGAAGATCTTGTTCTTTGTGTTGTTTCGTGTCGCTTGATCAGAGTGGAGCCAGTTGGGACGATCGGGATCTGTAGCATTTGGGGTAGTCTTCTTTTATTTTGGTTCCGTAGTCGGACCTTGATTGTATCTGTATGATGTAATGTTTTACTCATGTATTGTGTGAAGTGGCGATTGTAAGCCAACTATGTATCTCTTTTCCCTTATGTATTACATGGGTTGTGTGAAGATTACCTCACTTGCGACATTGCTTTCAATGCGGTTATGCCTCTAAGTCGTGCTTCGACACGTGGGAGATATAGCCGCATCGAGGGCGTTTCAAGTTGGTATCAGAGCCTCGACTGACCCTAGGAGCCCCCTTGATTGATCGTGTAGTTTGGCCGATGTTGTGTCTAGAATATAACTGTTTTCTGAGTCTAGTTATATCGGAGAGTAGGAATTCTTTTTACTCCTCTGCCCCTTCGTCGTTCTGGTGAGGAATCTTGACGTAGGTGTTTTGAATTACTTCTCTTCCCCTTCAAATTTTCTTTAGGATCACGCAGTTGGTTTTCCGGTAGTTGTTCCTCAGCTCTTTTCATCCGATGCATTTCTCGTCAAGTTGACTCGAGCCTCTTCATCTTTGAGTTCAATCCTCAGCTCTTTTCGATCGATGTTATTTCTCTGTCCGAAGTTGTCCTTGTTTTTCCCACCCACCCTCCCTGTTTTTCTTCTCGGAACCGGAGTCCGCAATCGAGTATGCTTCCTACTCGTGCGAAGTCTTTGCTTTCTTTCCTCAATGATTTCAACCGGTGTTTCCTCTTCAAGATATTCGTCGGTTTTCCCTTCCAAGTTGCCTTTGTTTTTCCCGCCCTCCCACCCTATTATTCCCGGAGTTCGAGTTTCTTTCGACTATCAATTTCATTCGTGTGGAGCCTCTTCAGTCTTCCATCAATTATTTCAACTGGTGAATTCCCGTCTAGTTCGCCATTCTTCATCTTTTTTTCTTTTCCGGTGCACTCAATTCAAGTTTTTCGGGTTAATCATATTCTTTTCCTTCGAAGTGTTCTCTTTGCTCGTTCGCCTCTCGCCAGTTTATCCTTCCGGAGTGCTGAAGACATCTCAGGAGATTCGTCTGTGTTCTAATTAATTCGAGGTTGTCACCTCATTCAAATATTTCAGTTCTTCCGGTGCATCATCTATCTGTTCAACATCCCTTTTTCAACGGTGTTTTTCTTTTCAGTGGGCCCTAACCCACAGGTCTTTTCCCAGGATCTTACCTGACTCTTCGTTTTCTCCCGGAGTTATTCTCAAATATGTTTTGAAGTTTGACGTAAGTATGATTTCATCAGTCAGATGCCTTTCCAACATCGATTTTAAATCATTTTCATTGTTGGCTCAACCTCTTTGCTTTTCATTCTCCCGGAGTACCTCAGTTAATTTTGGTGGTGTTTCTCGTCATCATTTGAAGACCGAAGTAGAGTTTTCCCTCTAAATATTGTCCGTTCTACCGGAGATTCGCGGTGCTAGCTCGATGTTATCCTATCTAATTGTTTCTAATCATGCAAATTCTTTTCATCCATCCGGAGTATTTCAGGAGTTACTTTCCGTCTCAATCATCCGAAGGTCATCTTTTCGGAATATTTCTTCGTTCCAAGTTTTCAGAGTCGTTCTCCAATTATTCTATATCCGTGCCCCTTCGTTCGTCTCAATATTCTTCCGGTGCTGCGTTCAAACATTCGTTAATCAGCTCGCGATCTCTTCGATCTCTTTTCTCTAAATTCCCTCAAGTATCCCCGTGCTTCTCTAATTCTTCCCGGTGGTTCATCCTCTTTCATCAGTCATTTTCGAATTCTTACGGTGGTTCGTTCAATATTCTTTTTCTTTGATTATCATTTTAATCCATTCGTTCTTTCCAATCCTACCGGTGGTTCACGAAGACTTTCCCAAGTTCTGTGCGATGTTTCCCCTTAATCCTTTTTCAACGAGAATAAGTAGTATGCAAATCCATTGCTTGTCATCAATTTAATTTGATGAAGGATAAGCATACAATAAATCTTATTCTTATTTCATCAGGGATTAATCTTTTCCTTCGGAGTTTGTTCGTAATGAATAAATTTCAGTTCCAAGTGTTTCCCATCTTTTCTTTTCCGGAGTTCAAATTTCCTCCGTCATTTCGTCGGAATCATCCATCTAATTCATCGTAGGCTCATCTTATTCTTTCATCCTTCATTTTATCTCGCCATCCTTTTGTTACCGGAGTTCTTCACGGTGGTTCTTCATGATTTATTTCATTTTTTCAAGAGTGCATAAAGATTTTGTTGGTGGAGTTCAAGTATCTTTTCTTCTCGCATCTCGAAGTGCAATTAATTCTTCGTATTCTTTTGAAGTGGAGTTTTGCATTTCTTCGTTCTCCTCAGCTATCCAATCATTTCCGTTTGTGGTTGGTTATCACCTCATAATTTTGAGATGTTATCCATAAGTCCACATCAAACTTATTCTTTCGTTGTTGATTTTCTCAACAACTCCGTTCAATCCTTCCTTCTAAGTTCTTTTCATTCAAATTCTTTCAATTCTTTCCGGAGGTTTTGTGTCAGGTCTTCATCAAGTATAATTCCATCCTCTCAAGTTCAAGTTCTATTCCTCCATGTTTTAGCCGGAGTGCTGCCTAAATCCTTTCAGTCTTATCCGTTTCTTTTCTCATTCTAACCACTCCGGTTAGAATGAGTGGTTTCAAAGTTTATATTGATTCCGTGAGCTTTGATTCTCGTCATTCTCGTCGTTCATTTCTTATTCTCGAGTGCTCTCGATTCTTTGCTTCTTCTCTTCAATTCTTGCTTCATCTCTTCCTTTTTATCTTCCGTCTCGGTCCTAAGATCTCGGGACGAGATCTCTTGTTAGTGGAGGAGTGTTGTAACGCCCCGGATTCGATGCGCCAGGTGTCTGCCAGTTATTCGCCGTCATTGCCATGTCATTTGCTTGCGTGTTGCACTTTGCCATGTCATCATTTGCATTTCATATCATGTCATCATGTGCATTTCATTTTGCATACGTGTTCGTCTCATGCATCCGAGCATTTTCCCCGTTGCTCCGTTTTGAGTGTGCTCTATATGAAACTTGCTTGATTTTGCATGTAGTTTCATATTATCATGTTGCATCCTTGTTTTGAGGTGTTTGCTTGATGTTTTTATGCATTTTGCATCAATGCCATGCTTACCTTGTTTTGCTCATATCTTCTAGGCCGTAGCTCCGAATCTAAAATATTGCTCATGGGGATTTTCCGGAATTGTTGTTTCTTATTTCCGGCCTCATTTAAACTTTCCTAAATAGCTAGTTTAATTATGCTCCACCTCTTGCCATGTTTAACAACATTTAATATTGTTGTGTACCTAAACGAGATCAAACTAAATATTTGATGTGGTGTTCCGTCAATATGCAACTCGTTGCATATTGAGCTCCACTTAACTTGTAGTGTTGTTTGTGCATATTGCCATGCCATGCCTCATTAAACCGGACATGCATCATATTTGTTTGTGCATCATGCCATGTTTATGATTGTGTGTTTACTATGTTGTTTGCTTCTTTCCGGTTTGCTTCTCTCGTTAGCTTCGGGTTCGTTCGGAGTTGTGAGGATTCGCTCGACCACGCCTCGCTTGTCCTCTTCATGGACTTGATCTTCTTCCTTGCGGGATTTCAGGCAAGATGACCGCTACCCTGGATCTCACTACTATCATTGCTATGCTAGTTGCTTCGTTCTTTCGCTATGCTGCGCTACCTATTACCTGTTTATCAAGCCATCCCAAATTGCCATGTCAGCCTCTAACCTTTTGTCACCCTTCCTAGCAAACCGTTGTTTGGCTATGTTACCGCTCTGCTCAGCCCCTCTTATAGCGTTGCTAGTTGCAGGTGAAGTTGAAGTTTGTTCCTTGTTGGAACATGGAGATGTTGTTCCTTGTTGGAACATGTTTACTTGTTGGGATATCACAATATATCTTATTTTAATTAATGCATCTATATACTTGGTAAAGGGTGGAAGGCTCGGCCTTATGCCTGGTGTTTTGTTCCACTCTTGCCGCCCTAGTTTCTGTCATATCGGTATTATGTTCCCGGATTTTTGCGTCCCTAACGCGGTCGGGTGATTTATGGGACCCCCTTGACAGTTCGCTTTGAATAAGACTTTTCCAGCAAGGCCCAACATTGGTTTTACATTTGCCTCACCTAGCCTTTTTTCCCTTGGGAGTCGCGATCCCGAGGGTCATCTTTATTTACCCCCGGCCAATGCTTGTCTAAGTGTTGGTCCAAACTAGAGCCACTTGCGGTGCCGCCCGAGCCAACTTGGGGTATCGTCGGTTGTCAGACGTACTGCTCATCCGGTCGTGGCCTGAGACGAGATACGCTGCGGCTACTATCAGGGTGTCGGCACGCCGGGAGGTCTTGCTGGTCTTGTTTTATTGCTGTGAAATGTCTTGTAGCCGGATTCCGAGACTGATCGGGCTTCCGGGAGAAGGTCTATTCTTCGTTGATCGCGAGAGCTTATCATGGGCTAAGTTGGGACACCCTGCAGGGTTTGAACTTTCAAAGCCGTGCCCGCGGTTATGTGGCAGATGGGAATTTGTTAATGTCCGGTTGTAGAAAACCCGGTTGATCTTAATTAAAATACACCAACGCGTGTGTAACCGTGATGGTCTCTTCTCGCGGAGTCCGGGAAGTGAACACGGTGTTGGAGTTATGTTTGACGAGGTTGTTCTAGGATCACTTCTTGATCATAGTTGTTCGACCGTGCTTTGCTCCTCTTCTCGCTCTCTTTTGTATGTTCGCCACCATATATGCTAGTCGCTTGCTGCAGCTCCACCTCACTACCCTGTCCTACCTTTAAGCTTAAATAGTCTTGATCTCGCGGTGTGAGATTGCTGAGTCCCGTGACTCACGATACTTCCAAAACTAGTTTGCAGGTGCCGATGAAACCGTGCAGGTGATGGACCCGAGCTCAAGGAGGAGCTCGATGAAGATCTTGTTCTTTGTGTTGTTTCGTATCGCTTGATCAGAGTGGAGCCAGTTGGGACGATCGGGGATCTGTGTAGCATTTGGGGTAGTCTTCTTTTATTTTGGTTCCGTAGTCGGACCTTGATTGTATCTGTATGATGTAATGTTTTACTCATGTATTGTGTGAAGTGGCGATTGTAAGCCAACTATGTATCTCTTTTCCCTTATGTATTACATGGGTTGTGTGAAGATTACCTCACTTGCGACATTGCTTTCAATGCGGTTATGCCTCTAAGTCGTGCTTCGACGCGTGGGAGATATAGCCGCATCGAGGGCATTTCAGACTACACCCAGTGGGTGCACTTAGCGTGCCCCCACTAGATCAGATCAATACTCAGCAGGGCCTGTCCAGCGTGAGTTCAAAAAAATACAAGAGGATACATCATTAGACCTCAGTCGACTGCCAGCAGTCGACCGTGGTCTCGAGGACTACACCCAGTGGGTGCACTCGACGTGCCCCCACTGATTCGAACAGTTTACTGGGAATCAGCTCGAGGCGACCGGAGTTGAAGATTTCCTAAATTCTAAACAAAGGAACACCCCAGTGGGAGATCAGATATAAAGCAACACTCAAAAGTTCAGTCGGAGTTTTGCTGACCAGAACATTGGTCTGAAGGGCAGTGCTGGCGTTTTAAGCTACCTGGCTAGCTTCATGCATCACCTTCACCTGCTCCATGACAAGGTTCACCTGACGAAGAGCTTCCTTAGCGGCGCCCGGCGAGTCGTCTGGAGTTTGATACGTGGCAAAGAGTGATGGCTCCAAGATAGTCGGAGCCGTTACCGGGTCGGACGAGTGGAGTTGAAACTGGAGCGGCAGGATTCTGTGCAGTCGATCCCGACGAATGATCATTCGTCAGCGGGTTGGCGAATGTGACGTTGGTCCGAACCGGCCCTTCAGAAAGTTCGACCACCGCCTCAAGCGCCGGCGTCGACTGAGGGACTTGTATTTCAAGCTTCATCCTACTTGAGCCTCCACTCTTCTTCCTCCTCTCCTGTAGAGGCGCTTCTTCCTCCTCGTCATCAGGGAGCACAACGATCTCTTGCGGAGCTACAGAAAGAGAGAAGTATCAAATATTCAGCCGATTGACTACCCACTCGACTAAATGAAACTTGGTCGAACGAACTTACCAGCTTGGGAGGTGGCCTCCTCGTCTCCTGGTGCCTTATCGACTTCCATGTCAGTAGCAGCAGAGGTGGGTCTGGAAAGATGCGTAATCCAATCGGTCAGAACAGAAATTTCAGTCGGTCTGTATAAGCACAAGTGTGTTACTCACCCCGAAGCCACTGGGACGTCCATCTTGATCTGCGGCAAAGTCTTCCGAGTCTTGGGAGGGGCAACCTTGGGCTGCTTGGCGGTCTTCTCTGTCGGTTCCGGAGTCGACGTCCGAGTGTGCTTCTGAGCGTGAGTACTCGGAGCCACGTTCTTCCCGCGCCCGCCTGCCGGGTCGTGTTGCTGCTTGGATTGGCGCTCAGAACGCGGCGGCGAGTCGACCTCTTCCTCGTCGTCCGACTCCTCGCCCTCCTCCTCCTCCTCCTTTCCATCCGAAGACTCCCAGTCGCCACTCTCGTCTGCGCTGGCCTCTTCCTCCTGGCCCTGCTCTAGGGCTTGTTCACCGTTGGGCATAGAGTACATCTCGGTGAAGACCTACAGGATGAAAAGTCAAGCAAAAATTAGTCAACATCGAATGCAGCCAGAACTTATGCGCCAAGCATTCAGAACAAAAGGGCATACCTTGTCAGGTGGATTGTCGTCTCTGAAAGGGATAACTTGCCTGGATCCTCTGGGATTGTCCTGATTGCCTGTGATACTCCTCAACCACATGGCCACGATCTCGGACGACACTTCCTCTGGATGGACCCGAGCAGTGTCTTCAAGTCCAGAGTATAGCCACATAGGATGATCACGGGCCTGGAGAGGCTGGATGCGTCGACTGAGGAACACTTCCAGCAGGTCCAGGCAGGTAACACCCTCATTGATAAGCTGAACTACTTTCTCTACCAGCATCTTCGTCTCCACGTTCTTAGCAGCGGTCACTTTGAGTGGAGAAGGAGTTTGGACGCGGTCGAATGTGAAGTGAGGGAGGCCTGTCGACTGAACTGGAGCAGCCTCGTCCTGGCAGTAGAACCAGGTCGACTGCCAGCCTCTAACTGATTCAGGGAGAGTCATAGCAGGGAAGGAGCTCCTATGCCTTTTCTGGATACCTAAACCCCCACACATCTGGATGACATTGGTCTTTGAGTCACTCGACTTCGCCTTTTTGACCGAGTGGGATCGGATGGTGAAGATATGTTTGAAAAGACCCCAGTGCGGTCGACACCCTAAGAAATTTTCACACATCGACACAAAGGCGGCCAGATACGTGATGGTGTTAGGAGAAAAATGGTGGAGTTGGGCGCTGAAAAAGTTCAAGAACCCCCGGAACAAAGGATGCGGAGGAAGCGAAAAACCCCGATTGACGTGGGTGGCGAGCAGAACACACTCACCCGGTCGAGGCTGAGGATTCATCTCCCCCTCCGGCAACCATGCCGCTCCCTTGGCGATCAGCCCGGACTCCGCCGGCTCGTCCAGATCCTCCTGCCGAATCGAAGACCGGATCCAATCACCCTGGATACAGCCCGGTGGAAGCCCCGCGTGCGATGACGACCCGTGGTGCTGCTTTTTGCCCTTCGCGACCCCCTTCGCCTTCTTTGCGCGTTCTAGCGCCGCCGTCTTGTCCTTCACCATGGCGGCGGAGCGGCAACGTCGGAACAGAAGAGTTGGGCGCGACGGAGAAGTGGAGGAAGAAGAAGGAGGAAAGGGCGTGCACAGTGCAGACGCCTCGGCCCCGTCACCTTATAAAGGGTCGCTTCCGAGTGACTGACGCGTGGGACCAGGCAATCCTGTCAAATCCCGCAACAGTCGCGCGCAGCGTACGTGGCGAAAAAGGCGGTGCGGAAATCGAGGCATCACTGTTTATCCGCTCCGCCCGCTTCGGCACTCCCCGTCCCGCGCGCTTCCCCGAAATTTCGTATCAGCAAAATCCGGGATATGCAGCAGCCAATCGCGCCCAAGATTCTGCACTCTAATACAACACTCGACAAACGACGCCACAAGTTCAGTCGACGACTCCCTGAATGGATCAAGGCGACTGAATCGATGCTGAAGTACCAACGCGAGTTTTCCATCTTGCAGAAAACGCTCGCGAAGGCGCAAGACTCAGAACAAGTTCAACTCCAACCTACTTTCCATTCAAACCTTAATCCATTCGGGGGCTATTGATGAGGATACAGAACTGGGGTAAGGTCATAGGCCTGACCTGTACGTCCTACCTAAGGTCACTACCCAAGAAGACAAGAAGTTCAAGAGGCAGCATGAGACCCCCAGTCGAAGATGTCGAGTGCAATCCACTCGACATCATGTCACTCGGGAATCTTCCTACCTACTGTCACTCGACCATCCAGAGAATCACTCAGCCTCTCGAAGATTAGGAGTCACTCAGCATTACAATGGGCACGACATTCACTCTGTAGTCTTTAAGGTCATTAACAACACTTAAGGCTGGCGTTACCAGTAAAGCTAGCACTTTATGTACATTAAGTCCCTTGTAATGGAGGGCGGAAAGGGTCCTGGCGAACTCTATATAAGCCACCCTCCTCCTCTGGCGCAAGGGTTCGCACCCCCTGTAACGTGACACATATAATCCAATCGACCACCGAGACGTAGGGCTATTACTTCCTCCAAGAAGGGCATGAACTTGTAAAACCGGTGTGTACATCTTCACCATAGCTGAGATCTTGCCTCTCTATACCTACCCCCCCTTTCTACTGTCAGCCTTAGAACCACGACAGCAGCTGTTTCAAGATGGTGTGCTTACGCGCGACAACATGCGACATAGGAATTGGCCAGGAAATCATATGTGCTCTTTTTGCACAAATGTGGAAACTGCTAATCACCTCTTTTTCACTTGTCCGCTCGCCCACACTGTCTGGGGCCTGCTGGGATTGACAGCAGGAGCCTCTTGTGCCCCCATGTCTATTTGGCAAAGTCTAGCTTGGTTATACAAACTCTTTCCAGGTGGTAGAAAATTCTATATGATGATTATTGCAGCCGTGTGCTAGGGAATTTGGTGCCTTAGTAACAAAAGTACGTTTGATAAGTATAATGCTCGTACTCCTCTGGAGGCTGTCTTCACCGCTTGCTCGTTTATGTTATACTGGGCAGGGTTCCTTAAGGAGGACGACAAGACGAAATTCCAGGCTGGTGTGAAGAGACTTGCTCATGTGGCGGCTGACTTGGCGGACAGATCATATGTGCGCGGCAGGCTGCTTCTAGGAGATGGGGATGGTATTTAGATTGGCTAGATCTTTTAGTCTTCTCTTAGCTTGGCTTATATCCACTCGGGTCTGATGCCCGCTGGATCGTTCTTTTGGTGTTGTTGGTCCTCCCCTTTAGAGTTGTATCCTTTAGACAGGTTCTTTTGTATCGAGCAATGGTTGTAGTGTCGCCAGGTTTTCGCCCCACAGCTGATAGTCTGTATCAGGATTGTCATGCAGTGGGTTTCCTGGCGATGCACCAACTCGCTCTTCCCCCTTTCAGTCCTCTTTGCTTGGTAGTTGATCTATTTGGCTCAGTGCTTAACTTGCGCACTTGAACAACAAACAGACTGATGTATTTCCGTTGATTGTAAAATTAATGGAAAGGGGTGTGAGCCCGGTTGGAAAAAGCCACGCCACGGTCACGGAGGGCGTATAAGCCGTGCGCCATGCACACACAACATAATTACGGCTTCCAGCACGACGGTTGCTCACATGCAACGCCAGTATCGTGGTCGTGCAGATTCAGATGTGGCCGTCCAGCGACAAACATGGTAGTCCGGCAGCCGGTCGACATCCTCGGCACGCCGTCGCTTCGCCATGGATTCAGATGCAGGGGAATCCGGTGTGCTCTCACCTTGCAGGGCCCTTCCGCTTTCTTACACCGAAATCTATTTAGATCCGGATTCTCCGGGACCCTAATAACTTCCGTCGGTCTGGACTCGGGCCGGTATGACAAATAATCAGATTCGGTTGCGTTCGAGATCAAATAGGAAAGAAAGACTCTTGTGTTTGTGGCGTCCATATATTTTTGGCATGAGATGGGCTCAAACCCAACACGCCCGGCCCGTTTCGCTTAGAAACGGAAACAAACTAGCCTACCCTATATATATACAAAACCCGATCGAGAGAATCGAGCTAGCGCAACGAACCCATCGCGCGTCACCTCCGAGACTCCAGCGAACCCACCAGATCATCCATCCTTCTCGATACATGGTCCATCCGATGCGTATGCCGCCGCCGCCGCCCGACGAGTACGACCCCACGAGGGGCACCATCTCCTGCTTCACGGACCATGGCCTCGCCGACGACCCCGTCTCGGCCGCCACGCTCGAGGCCCTCCGCGTCATCCTCGTCGGCCACTACGAGGAGGCGTTCCGGCGGCTGCCCGTCGAGGACATGCCGGACGGTCTCGACCTGGCCCAGCTCGCCGACCGCGGCGGCTTCTGCCTCGGCCTCCTCGATCCCGTTACCAGCATCGTCCTCAACACCATCTCCCTCCTCCCACACGGATTCGAGTTTGACGCAAACCCTAGCCCGGCGCCGTCCGGTCCAGGACTCAGGATGCCGTCGCGCCGCCGAAAATCGAGCAGGGATGCATGGCACGGCGTCGCGTGCAGGTCCAGCGGGTGCCTCCTCGAGTTCATGCGGGCATACTTTGGGCTGCTCAGCGAAGAGCAGGCTGGGCGGTACCTCATCTGGGCGCGTGCCGACATCACCATGGCGGTTCTGCTCGTCGAGCACGAGCTCTACGCCGACCGGCCTGCGTCGCCGGACCCTTGCTCTGGGAGGACCCGGCAGTCTCTCAGGCTCGCGGCTATGCACATGCAACACCCTTCGCCGGACAGCCTGGTGTCGCTCGCGACGGCATGGCTTCCACCCAAGAAGCTCGAGATACTTGCCCCCGTCCTACGACACGACGGCGATCGGAATAGGCTGGCTGTCCAAGACGTAAAGAACATCCTCCACGTACTGCGCCACCAAGACGACATCTCCGCCATAGCTACATTGCAGTCACCACCGCCGCTTGAACAAGGCACTACGAGCTGCATCTACCTTGGAGATGGCCGGATCGCGTACACCACCATTGTCCAGAAAGCCGGCGACCACATCGCATCTCTACGGCGTCCTCGAGACACGCAGTCCACGCTAATCTCTTACTCCATGGCACCATCGTCGGCGACACACATGATGGCGCGGCCGGGCAACTCCCCTTGCGCGTACGTGGGGTCTCTTGACATGGACGACGCCGGACAATGCCCGTATGTACGGTCTCTGGAGATGTCCCTCCTGGGCACCATCCATGGATTCTACCTCAAGGCGCTCGCCATGCTGCCAAGCTACGCCGCGCGCCACCATGTACGCGGCGTCCTCCTAGCCGGCCACTGCTACGGCCCAATGGACCCTGTCTCCAACATCATCCTCAGTACCGTCTGGTATGACGCCAACTTCCCGCTCCCCGTGGCTGATCGTGGGACGCAGGCGCACGACATCCTTGACGCCCTCACCATGCTCAGGGTGGTCACTAGCTCCCTGCACGGCCTCGTAGCTCTCCTGCACGCCAACTCCGGCAAGCATCTGCCGTTGCACGAGATCTTGAAGTACCTCTGCTACAGGAAGTGCGACTTGGCCACCATGTTACAGCCATATATACACCGGAACTCTCCCAACCCTTTTGCCAGCGCTGCCGCTGCTGCTCGTCACCCGCAAGCGTCCGCTTGGGCAACATTTCTTTCATCATTGGCGCCGACGAAGCTAGACCAGATACGGTCCTTTATGATTAGTGCCACTGCCAACAACACCGCGCTTTCTTATGAGTCTTTGACCGAGATATACAACATCCTCAGAGAGGAAACCAGGAAGGCGGTGACACTGCCGGCTCCCAGACTCTGTCGGACGGCGGTGAGCATTCTCACAAGAAAGAGGGAGGCCTATGCTCACCAGCAGAGCTTCATTCGCGGTAGGATTGAACAGTTACTGCTGGAATACGCGTGTCGCCATCCTTCAGAAACAAAATATGATCTGGATTTTATATGCGGTGTAGCCGTATCATTAACCGCTCACCAAGATCAATGCTACCACGTTAATTTCATGGCAACTACCAAATCGTCGTCCAACAACACACTTTTCTTTGCCGAGTTTTGCTGGGCATATCAAGATCAGTCAAAGCCTTCCGTATGCTGCCCTCTGCCCCAACCGTATACCATGGGTAAGTACGAAATAAGTAGACTTTTCAACCTTAATATGTTGAGTTCTCAAGTATTTAAGGAGTGCAAACTTCTCAAAATAAATGTGCGTTCATTTGGTGCAAATTTGGTTCTGCCAACAGGTCGTTGCTACTACGGCCAGGAGTCCGCACGTATGCTCGCCTATCCGGATGACTCCATCGACTATTTCTCACGCGACATTACTCATGGCGGACTAGATGACACGGAAGGCATACTAGACACGGACTTTTTGTACTTCGACTCCGAGAGGGACGTCGAGCTTGCCAAGGTCTTGCAGAGGATGGGCAAGAAAGAAGAGGTCATGCAAAGGTCCTCTACTGGAAGGCGTGCTGAATGGACCGCCGGTGTTCCTCTGTGTTAGGTTTATTCATGCTTTGAATTATAATGTAGAAATGTTTGGAGAAAGCTGGATACTGTAGTTAACGAGAATAGTTGGGTGTGGATTAGTGTAAGCCTCAAACTTGTTAATTGCTAGCTCTTTTGTTAACGACAGAAGCAAAGTGATCAACCATTTGCCATCTGCCTCCTCCGCGGTGATGGTAAATGGTAAACCACTACCATACGTAAAACCTTGAAAACAAGGAAGGCCCATACTAAAGCCATTCGTTGCCCTCATTTGCTATTAGTTCTGGCCTGAACTCCTGTGATTGATGTGTGGTTCATTAGGCGATTAGCGCTTCCCTAAAAACGAATAGGCGATTAGGGCTGCCATGCTACCTTCCTGCAATTTCTCGCTCAAATTGAGATTAAATTAGGGGCAACGCAGGCGCCGCAACCCCATGATCCTAAACTTATCAATTTTCCAGCCAACTATAGGCGGTTTGTTGGGATAACCCCAGACCAGCTCTCTCTCTCTCTCACTCGCATAGATGAAGGTGTAAGAAGAAACACACTGTTTTCCCGGCGCATGAACTCCACGACGCACGAACAGCGATTTCTTTCATGGGCACATACCCGGGCCTAGAGACTTAGCTCCAGTCACTAACCAGTTAACTACATGCACGCCCACGCACAGCATGCATTGACTGAACGGCCACACGACCCATATGTGTCGTGCAACTGTTTGTTGCCAGCTCCCACGAACGGCTCGGCCAAGACCCACCGGCCGTGATCAAGATTAATGCTTATGTGGTTAGCACTAAGCAATTAACTAATCTCTTTCAACTCTTACACTATGCCCCTCAAAAATATACAATTGATGTAATTATGTGATATTTGATGTTTATTCCAAGACTTGCAGTTATGAATAGAAAAGGTCGCTAAACACTATAAAAATCAACCCGAATTTTACGCTATCACTACAGGAAAATCCTGATTTCCCGTGTGTTCGCGGCCGCACCCGGCTTATATATAAACCGTGTGTTCGTGGCCGCACGCGGCTTATATATAAACCGTGCGTTTTGCGGTTGCACCCGGCTTATATATAAACCGTGTGTTCGCGGCCGCACCCAGCTTATATATAAACCGTGCGTCCGCGGTTGAACCCGGCTTATATATAAACCGTACGTACTGAGATGCACTCGGTTTATGTTTAAACCGTGCCCTGACCACGGCACTCGATTTATATAGACGGTGACACGTGGTCGTTAACAGCAGGCTATCGTCAGGTTACTTTATTAAACCGGGAGCCCTGTGAAAATACTCGGTTTATACATAAGCCGGGCTTTTTCGGTTCGGCTCTCGGCTTATATGATATAAGCCGGTCGACTGTAAACCGAGTGCTATAAGCCGGGAGTTTTACTCGGCTTATATATAAACCGAGTTTAAATCAATGTAAGCCGAGTGTATTTGCTACACGGCTTATAAGTTTTTCCCTGTAGTGATATGAATATTTGAATAGATGTTTTGTAGTTTGAAGATAGTCTACTTGCTCGGGCATTACAGGATAAGCTATATTGAAAGGGCATTAGCAGCAAAGTTATCTTCTGATTAAATTATTAATATTTTGGATCTTCAGCACTTGTAGACAAATCTAGGCTAATACAAACGTAACTGCGTTGTTATAGCCTCGAAGCATAGAATTATTATAACATTACAATAGTTATGACATAGCATGATTTTTCATCGACTTAGCCCCCTTATACCCAAATCGTAGCTCCGCCACCACTCACCCTTGCACTATGCTTAACATCTGCACGTTGCATCATGCATGATGGAGGAGCTATGTTGTGCTCTCAATAATGTCGAATCCTGATCCTTCTCTTTTTCTGAGAGTATGAAGGTTTGTTCGCTCCATCGTCAGACTGAAAACATCTAACCCTTGCAAAACAACATGAAATTTAATATTAGAACCAGCATGAAATTTTCGTAACACCTTGCAAAACACTCTCTCAAAACAATTGTCATGTGTAGTGTACCAAAGCATTGCATAGCAATGAAATGAAGTAGTTATCTCTCTTTGGTATCATTGTTGATTGAAGAACAAAGTGTTTTTTGAGTTTAACGAAGCATCTTAAAACCATTTTCTTTAGAAAGTTTAACTACTTAATAAATCAACAGTTTGGAGATCAATTTGCTGGTGAAATAAAAGATCTCATCATACAACAAAGCTCTAACTAGAAAACTTGAACCCTATCGCTAGTGAAATTTGTACAATGTCACCGAAATAAACTCTTGTCTACAAGACATATTTGAATTTAGGAAGTGAGGACCAACATGTAGCGCTACCCCTGTATCTATGCCCTTTCAGTGGAACTAGTGAACAAACACATTCAATGAACAACAGGATATCAATGCACGATATAAATAAAATATCCAAGTTGCTATGCAATGGAATCAAAGTAATCAAGTATCCCCCAAGAAGTGGCACAACTGTAATTTTCACATAACTGTAAAACATCTATAATAATATATCGACACAAACATAATCATGAAATAACCTAGTATTGGACCAACACCAGCATTTACAAGCACAAGCATAATGAAGATCCATAATAACACTGAACGACATAGCGGATCAACACCAGCATTTACAAGCACAAGCATAATGAACATCCATAATAACATTGAACGACATAGCGGACTTTCCACAACGGTGGTTGCCGGGTATATCAACAAATGTCTGAATTGAATGTTGAATGACATAGCGGACAATCCACAACACGAGTTACCGGAAAAGTCAGCCAATGTCTGAACTGAACATTGAATGACAGAGCGGACTTTTAATGATTGGCGTTAACGGAAAAGTTGACACATGCGCAACTGAAAACTCTATGCTGAAATAATGGAAGTATAAGTTTAGAAAACTCAAAACACATGAGAGTACAAAAAATACCGAAAACCAAACAGCAACCAGAACACAACGATCGAATAACACCAAGAATGACGAACCACATAAATAAATCCAACAATGATGAACCATTGAACAAAGTCGTGATGCACGTGCCTTAACCTCAACGAGAACCGAGTCGCACCTTGGAACCGGCACTTTACAAAATTGTGGAGTAAAACTACACTTAAAACTAATCCACACTGATTACAACTCTACTTCATTAGTACCCGGATATTTCCCCCAAGAGCAGAAGCAGCATGAGCACGGGGATCCAGACGAAGAGCACCGGTGGAGAAGGTGGCAGCGCCGGCAGGACGAGACGGCAGCAGAGGAGGACGGCGACCACCGCAACCAGCAGCAGCACCGTCGCGGAGTCCATCACCGGCCTAGCTAGCTTCCTGCCACTCTCCGAGCTTGGTCTTGTTATGCCAATGACATAACAAAAACTAGAACAAGACACATGTTCGTCTATCCACCATTCCATCTTATCGACGCATACGAAATTAACAAGGAAACGAAAGTGGTCCCATTGAAACGAGGATACACTATTAAAGAGTTGCTACGCATAGTAAACAAGTTGCCGCATATTCAGTTAGTCCCATACACTAATCATCAACACTTATTCGAACGAGAGCATTGGATATCAAATAACATGACATATCTACTTTTTTTCTACACATGAAATGACATTTCCAATAAATTAAATAATGCATAATTAAATATAGTAAAAAAGGTGCAATATTTGTCAACACGATCACTTTAGGTGCTTTCTTTACAGTTGAGCCTCGGTGGCGCTCCATTCCGTCGTTAAATTCCTCGACAATATGAACAACATGATCGACGTGACCGAGTCGCTGTGCAGCGCCGTCCTTGTCTATGACATGAGCAAGGCGAGGGGCGGCGGGGGAAGCTGAGCGGTTGGATGCGACCATATGCCGATTGCGAACCAGTGCTGCCACGACCTCTTCTGCCGCGGAAGACCACTATCAACGATGGAGCGGACGACGACTGTGGTCTAGCCGGCCAGGGGCGGCCACGTGTATGAGGTTACCATCCGATTCCGCAAGTAGTTTTTTTTTCTTAAAAAATTCTCAGCAAAATAACAAAACTCGGCGAAGCAAAACCTTTGCTGAGTGTCATGGAAAAAACACTCGGCAACGTCGTGCCACAGACGGTTTTGTGGACGACGGAGCGACAATGGACCCTTCATTAAGTGTCCGACATCCAACACTAGGCAAATGTGTTTTTTCTTTTTTTTCTCACGTTGCCTATTTTTCTTTCTTTCTTCTATGTATTTTCTTTATTTCTTTTTGTTTCTTTGTGTTGCTTTGTTTTTCTATTTCTGTTTCTTTGCTTTGATTTCTTTTTCTATTCTATTTGCTTTCCTTCGCTTTCTTCTTGTATTTTCTTAGGTTTCTTCTTCTATTTTATTTTGTATGCGTTACTTACTTCTCTTTTGAACAAGTAAAGAAGAACCCCTAAAAAAATGTACACTACTAGAAATCCCCTTATTTTCGATGGTGAAATCACTGCTAGATACTTGTGTTCACCGTCAACTACCACTATAACTGACGGTGCACCATCGGTAATCTCCTACCGGCTATGCTTTGTCGGCCATTACTCTAATAGCCGGCGGTATAGTCGGATAATATCTTTCCCTGTGGTAGTAATCTGATAGTGAACCGTCGGGCTTGTTGTTGCCACCAGCACGCTCACAATAGCCCAGCGACATTATAGTTGAAGGTTCCTCCACTGGTAAGTGTTTTTCGAGGGTTATTGCTTCCCGTCGGATTTTATAATAGTCAATGGTATGTTTGACCGTTTCAGACATAGCTATAATCATGGGGAGAACTAAACCGTTAGCTATTTAGATGGCCGAAAGTGTATACAACCCATCAGGGATCCATTTAGTTGAGAGGTGAGCGAACATCATCAATTTAGAAATTCACCAACATCCCCGTTGGCAAATTATTTACCCAAGATGTTTGTTCCATCATAGTGCCCCTCATATATTGCTTTCTCCAAGGGGTGTTGCACTCGGTAGCAATATTTCAAACTATTGGCATTTCAAATACATCTCATACACAAGCCCATACCAAAGAACATACATTATAATAGCATATCCTGAAAGTATTGAGTTGCATCCAAATTGCAACACTCAAAGTGTCAAATGCAGAACAAAATAGTAACTGAGATATATCTCATTTTTGCATAAGATAAAGATTCCACCAAGATAGTTTTTTCCATAAGCATAATTTCATTTTGGCATGACTTAAAGATCATTAAACTTTTATAGCCACTCATCACCATCATCACCATATTTAGCATACCGCCCATGGCCATAGTTATCATATGGCTCATCACCATAGAGATCACCCTAGCCATTGTCATCATCTCCCTCATTTCCAAAATAGTCATCCTTATCATCATTTCCATGACTCATACTGCCTTCGTATTGACCCTACAATCCATCGGTCTATCGGTGCACCAATGGATTCTAGGGTTCATCAGCCGTGTTTCACCCAAACCAATCCTCGCCCACCCCACCCCACCCCCCGATGTGTTAAATCCCCTCCCTAACGCTCCCATCATGTCATAAAATCAAATCTACCGCGACTCGAAAGCAGTAAATCGAGAGACAGGGTAAGGGCTTGCTGCCATTGCCGATGCGCTTGTCAATCCAGTGCTCGCGGCCGCCTAGGATCCCCTTGCAGTCTGTCACCCCGGTCCTCGCCGCCACCGATGTGAGTGGGGAAGACAAGAGAGAGAGAGAGAGAGAGAGAGAGAGAGAGAGAGAGAGAGAGAGAGAGAGAGAGAGAGAGAGAGAGAGGTGGGGGTAATTTATGTCGCGGCTCCGGGAAACAACGTGATCCCTCGAGGCCTGCAACCACCATGCCCATGGGCCTCGTGTTGCAACGCTCGGGCCTAGCTCTCGAAAAACGGCCGATCCAGCCAATCTCCTGGATGCAAGCCCAGAGACGCTTTGGGTTGGTTCCCTGGGTAGCTTTAGGCTGCATTGCATGGAGGACCTCGGGTGAGTGTGGACTGGTCGAGATGATGCATGGACGAGCCGGGATGGGTGTTTGGTGAAGTTGTATGATATACCTATACGAGGTGTTGAATGTCGCTAAAATCAGTGAGGAATAGGGATCACGCGGCAGCACGCGGCGACGAGATCCGGGGACGGTAGCGGCACTTTGCCTAGGATAGCGGCAGCACTTCACAAGGGATCCGGGGACGGTGGAGGCGCTTGATGAGGGATCTGGCAGCGCTTGACAAGGACGGCGGCGACACTTGACTAGGGATCTGGGGACGGCAGAGACGCTTGGTCGAGGGAGGCGACGACGCTTGGCGAGGACGGCGACAATGGCACTTGATGAATGCATCAACCATGCTTGGTCGAGGGCTACGGGGACAGGCTGCGGAAAGGTGCCTGGCTGCGACCCTTGGTGGAGGGAGGCGGCGGCGGCGTTGCTGTTGCTTAAGGACGGCGGTAACAAATTACGAGGAGGAGACGCCCTGGCTGCGGTGCTTGATCGATGCGGTGAAGACAAAAGGGATAAGAAAACAGCAAACGAACAAGCTTGCACGCGTGATACAATCGATTCCTGCGTTTCCCTCAGTCTGGCTAAGAGGCCCCTTTTGCATCCACGGGCCCATGCAGGGTAGCAAATATTTTGCACGATTGGTGCAAGGCAAAGCAGGAAACGAACCAAACAAGCTAAAGACATTCCGTCCGGTTTAGCTGAGACTAATGCAGGCTCCCAAACGGGCGTTGGTGTTATCTTGATCACCCATCACGTCCACGACTCGGTGACTCCGACTCCGCTGGCTACGTACGACGATGAATAAAAGACGGTGACCCCACGACGGCGACAACAAGACCAAGACGGTGACGCAGCCAAAGTCGTCGACAGGGTAGAAGATGGGCAGCTTTCGGTTAGGTTCGGTCTTGGGTCTTGGGTCTTTTGCAAGAATCATGATCACCCCACTTAAACGCGGTCAGTCAAACAATAAATGTTGATAACTAAATACTACACATAGTACGTCCCAGTACATCACCATGAATGTGATGCTGACATAGGAGCAACTCGATCGGTGTTGCATTAGTATTTCGCATCGTCATAAATAGAAAACCGTCAAGGATCTTCCGCCACTGCCCGGTGCAAGCTAGCTAGTCGATGCACATGGCTATCGTCCTCCTCTTTCTTCTCCTTCCTTTCGTTGGTGCCGAATGGCAAGTCTGCGGCGGCAGCAGCGGCAACTACACAACAAACAGCACCTACCAAGCCAACCTCCTCCTCCTCTCCTCCACCCTTCCCAACAAGGCCGTGTCCAACACTAGCAGCCTCTTCGCCACCGCCACCGTCGGCCATGCTCCGGACATCGTCTACGCCCTCGCGCTCTGCCGCGGGGACACTACCGAAGCCTCCGACTGCGAGAGCTGCGTGGCTGCCGCCTTCCCTGATGCCCAGCAGATCTGCCCCTATAACAAGGACGCCACCTTGTACTACGATGCCTGCATGCTCAGGTTCTCCAACCATAATTTTCTTCTTGCCAACAGCACCCAAGATCAGATGAGCTGGATCATTCTCCGGAACAACCTCAACTTCACCACAGGCGGGGACTCCGTCAAGCACTTGCTGTCGATGCGTCTCAACAGCACGGCCCAAGCGGCTGCAAACAGCTCGAGGAGGTTCATCACCTCGCGCTTAGGCCTCAACATCCTCCCAACGGTCTACTGCCTTATGCAGTGCACCCCCGACCTTACGCCCCATGACTGCGCGGCTTGTTTACAGCTTGTTTTGAAGCATACGATCGAGTCCCTAGATGGAGCGCAAGGTGGTCGAATTCTCGGGACACGGTGTAGCATGAGGTACGAGCTATACCACTTCTATGAAGGGGTCCCCATGCTTGCAATTCCGGCCGTCAACGCCACTACGCCAGCGCCCACGCCCGCTACCAGGTACCCTCATTCCCAGTCACACCCACCAGCTGCGGCGCCTCCCCGGCTGGCGCAGACGACTGTCCAAGAACAGCAGGGTATGTAAGCTTCTCATCCTTCATTTCTATTTGATTAGATGATTTAGAAAAATTGTACAGAAAACCTTTTTTAATGGTGGGAATTCGCTCACTTTGCGACATACATCCATTAAAAGAACTTATATATATGCTGATATATACTCCCTCTGTAAATAAATATAAAATGTTTTAGGTCACTAAAATAGCGACCTAAAACATCTTATATTAGTTTACAGAGAGATACTTGTTATCTACACTAAATTCTCTTTTATGGCAGCTGATTTATTCTACTCCCTCCATCACAGTTTAAAGGGCGTATCTCCAAAACCAGATTTTTTCACAATTAGAGGGAAATAGGGCGTATGTCATTAATTAGCCTATTAACTGCATTGTTTTGGGAGGAATTAGCTCGCTGAAATTACTCCTTCCGCTTGCCTTCCTGGTGCGCATGCATGGTGTGAACTTAAATGTGTAATTACCACTCACAAAAATTGCTACTACTTGGAGGTAGAAAAAGTAAAAGAAAAGGAGGTAACAAGGGGGCAACTGTTAGAATCGAAACGGTTCAAGGGGTGGTCAACGTGATGTGCCATATATATAGTCTTTATCACTAAATGAAACCGTTATTATTTATATATGAGAACTATATATGAATTAGTTTGTTTTTCCTTATTAGGACATAACTCACGCAAGAGGGTGCTGTGGATTATTGTTGTGGTGACTCCATTACTGTCAATATTTCTATGCTTTATCTGTTCCATTGTATGGATGAGAAGACGGAGAAAAGGTTTGTTCTAATGATGGTTCATTCACGACAATGTTCCTATACAGAAAAAACAACAACTGTTGATGTAGTCAGCCAGGTTAAGTTTCAGTCCCAGATTAACCATGTAGATTTGTGTGTTCCCTCAAATTAGGAAAGGTCAACTTAAACAATCAGGCTGCCTCCAATAGACCGGAAGAAGACGAACTGGCCTGGACATTGGAAGAGAAGAGTTCAGAGTTCACTCTCTTTGACTTTTCAGAGATACTGCACGATACACACAACTTCTCTAAAGAAAATTTACTTGGACAGGGTGGTTTTGGCCCTGTCTACAAGGTAAATGCATTGTTTTTAAAAGATTCAATCATCAGTTCATTCAAATAAAATTAAATAACGATTACCTCAAATAAATCTAACATTAGCTGGCCATTAACCAATACATTCATGCATGTCCACTGAAATTACATAGTACTTTGCAGAAACTAAAATTAAGAAAATCTTGATAACTTATTTATTTTGTCTTACTTTGGAACGGATGACTTGTGATCCTTATTTTGTCATTTAAATAAAATATGATGCCCCCAATTTTGTTTTGTACATATTTACAGGGCCAATTACCAGATGGAATGCAAATCGCTGTCAAAAGGCTTGCCTCACATTCAGGACAAGGTTTTACAGAATTCAAAAATGAAGTTGAACTTATTGCAAAATTACAACACAATAATCTTGTCAAGCTCTTGGGATGCTGCATTCAGGGAGAGGAAAAACTATTGGTGTATGAATATTTGCCAAATAAGAGCTTGGACTTCTTTATATTTGGTATGTACAGTTTAGTTTTTAACCATATTTTGGATTGTGGCCCATCCATGCTATAAAATGCACTCTCTAATGTGCAGAAAGAAACAGGACAGCCTTTATTGATTGGAACAAAAGACGTGTGATAATCGAAGGGATAGCCCAAGGACTTCTCTATCTTCACAAGCACTCTCGGCTACGCATCATACACAGAGACCTTAAGGCCAGCAACATTCTCTTGGACCAGGATATGAATCCTAAAATTTCTGATTTTGGCCTAGCGAAAATATTCAGCAACAATGATACTCAGGGAAGCACAAAGAGGGTAGTAGGAACATAGTAAGCATTTCTTTATTACAAATTACAACATAAGTAATGCCTACAATACCATTAATTAGTTCACGAACCGAATCATATATTTTGACATAATATTTTCTTGTGCTTCTAACTCATTTCAGTGGTTATATGTCTCCGGAGTATGCATCTGAAGGCATTTACTCAATTAAATCAGATGTGTTCAGCTTTGGTGTGTTACTTCTTGAGATCCTTAGTGGAAAAAGGAATTCTGGTTTCTATCAGTATGGGGACTTTCTTAACCTTCTTGGATATGTGAGTGTTTTCTAAACCCTCGTGTGTATAGGCATGTTATTTTTGTAGTGGACTTATAACTTTTATCATGTATATTCATATGATGAAGATACTTTCTCGCTTTTTGCAGTCATGGCAACTATGGGAAGGAGGAACATGGATTGAGCTTCTAGATGCATCAATTGCAAAGGAGATCTGTACATCAGATGCTAGGAGGTACATTAACATCGCACTGATGTGTGTACAAGAGAGTGCAGATGATCGACCCACCATGTCAGATGTTGTTGCAATGTTAAACAGCGAGAGTGGTATTCTTCCAGAACCAAATCATCCAGGATACTTCAACCTAAGGGTATCTAAGACACATGAATTTTTCGTTCCATGTAGTAACAATGATGTAACCATCACTGAGGAGCCACATGGCAGATAGTTGATCACTTCATTTCAGTTATTGATGAAAAAGCACACAATCATACCTGCGTACGAGTTGTACACTAAAACCACACTAAACTTTTGATGTTAATTATTGTACCTACTGATGTACAAACATTTTTACATTAATTAATGTGTAAATAAGCCTAAAATAGGCAGACATGCCAAGTGAATAAAGTTACATTACTATAGAACATCACATCATGTAGGGACATAATCCTGCATTGCACACAATACTCTCGCATGTCTCTTAGGCTCTGTTTGTTCGGGCTTTTGCTTCTGCTCTTGCAACTTTTTCACTTTGAACAAAAAGCCATAAAAGCTCCTAAATAGGTGCAAACAGGGCCTAAGTCTACTGTGACTTGCTCCTCCACCGTCACTCACCCGTTTTCCCAGTGTCAACCTCCCCAATCCTGCCTCTTGCTTTACCCCCCCACCCGGTCCTCCTCACCTTCTTACTCCGCCCACCGAGCCTGCCGGGTAGTGGCGCCGCTGCTCACTAGTTGGGCTTGGGAGAAAAATTACAATGGTTTTCGTGTCCTGCTTCGTCCGAATGAGCAAGGCATCGAGGGGACCCAAACTCAACAATGTCACCACTGCCACCTCACAAGCCTCCAGCGGCGGGATTCACCATGACCTTAGCACGCATGTGTGGCCAATTGTTAAAGCACAATCATAGAGGATGGCCACCACCTATCTCGTCGCCACACACGGTGAGCTATCGTGTGGTACCAGCCTTCGTGCCGATGAATATAGTCATGCTCATTGTGTTTGTTCTTGTGCATGATGGTGTTGATCCAATACTTTAGGGTTATTTCATGATTATGTTTGTGCCGATATATTATTATGGATGTTTCATTGTTCGGTTAAAATTACAATTGTATCAGTAATTAGGAGTTACTTGAGTACTTTGATGCCATTGTTTAGGAAGTTGGATATATTATTTAAATCATGTATTGATATCATGTTGTCTATTCAGTAGCGGAGCAAAGATTTCACCAAACCCCGCGCCAAAATTTATTTTCGAAACATGGGAAAACTTTCCAAAATATAACATTCCAAAATATATAACATTCCAAAATATATTACATGCAGAAACATACAAAAGGATGCTCAATGCTAAATAAATCTAGAATTTAATGCTAATTCTTAACAATCTAACAAAAGAGATAAAGCATGACAAAGCTACAAATGAGTACAAAATCAATTGTTTACTTCATTTTCTATTTCTACAACATGAACCAATATTGATTACAAATGCATCAATTTGAATTCAGCAATGCATACATGCAAGGACTTGTAATGAATACATACATTTAGTTTTAAGTTATGTTTCTTCATACAACAATAATACAAAGATACATATTCTCAGCCTCTCCTAATCTCTCTCGGGTAAGAAAATTACCCAACGACAGCAATCTCTTGAATGTGGCTGGTTAGCCTTGTCTAACAAAGTAGGAGCAGAAGTGGTAGGCTATCGCGGGAAAAGCACGGCGGCCGCGGCACGGGCCCAGAAGAAAGAGGAACGAAGGCGAGCAGCCAAACAAAGGGACACGTGGGAGGGTTCCCGGCTGCGCACTAATTAACATGAGGAGTTGCTTGCCTCCCGTGCGTAGATGTGTGTGTGTTGTCGGCTGTCGGGTTTTTCTTACTGTAAAAAACAAAACTAAGCGTGCAATGCATATGTGCTGTCGGCCGTCGGGTTTTTCTTACTCTAGAAAACAAAACTAACGGCCGTCGGCACGCATGCATCTGGGTTGGTGTCTGGGGACCTCCTATTTAGCGACCTACATGCCACATCACCCTCTGTTCCTCACGCAAGCATTTCTAGGCCGGCCCAAGTGTGGGAGGCCAGCGGCCCCTGTTATTTCAAAACATATTACATTTTTCTCTATATTTTGTTTTTCTCCTTCAAAATAATTGGGTATTTCAAAAAGTGCCTAATTTCAGAAAAATTTGAAACTTGAAAGAAAAATGTTTGAGAAATCATTATATAATTGTGAATTCATATAATGTTCAAGATTTAATAAATATCAGCAAATCATAAATTCTTCGCATATGTGAAAAATGTTCATGATTTTGAAAAAATGTTCTTAGATTTAAATATGTTCAAATTTCTAAAACAAATATTTGCATATGCATGAAAAATGTTAATAAATTCAAATAATGTTCATGAAATCTAAAAGTGTAAAGCGGATTTCAAAATTGTTACTAAATTTAAAAAGAAGTTCATCAATTCAGAAATAATGGTTGATTAAAAATGTTGATTAATTCGAAAATGTTCATGCATTTCAAAAATGATTTTACTAAAATTTAAAATTTATTTGTGAATTGCAAAAGGTGATCCCATAATTCAGAATTTCAAATTATGTTTGTGAATTTGTGAAAGATGTTCATGGTTCTTTTGCTAATTCTTAGAAAAATGTTCATGAATTTGAAAAATGTGCATGATTTAAAAAAATTAAAATTCCAAAATATTCATGATTTCTAAAATGTTAATTATTTAAAATGGGTTATAAATTCAAAAACATTTCGTGATTTCCAGAAATATTCATGAATTTGAAAGATGTTCATAAAATGAAAAGGAAAAAGGAAAGAAAGAAAAGGAAAATAAACCATAAAATGGAAAGGAAAAGGAAAATGAACATGAAAAAACGAAAAACAAAAAGGAAAATTAATAATAATAATAATAATAATAATAATAATAATAATAATAATAATAATAATAATAAAGCACAAAAGAAAAAGTAAAGACGAAGAAGTGAAAGCGGGATGGGGAAAAACCAGACTCGGCCAGCACGTACGCTGGACAGGCGTGCGAGGCGTGTATGCGCTAGGTCGCTATACAGCGATCTACACACCAAATAGGAACCACCTCATGTTTGCTGCGTATTTTCGTCTGTGCGTTAGGGTTGTGTTTGCGGCCCATATAGTAAATAGGCCACAAATACTATACTGTACAAAGAATGGCACATTCAAGGGTGAGATGTTCTGAGTCTGATGATGAAGCTGGCAAACCTTCCTACAAACAGGAAAATAGAAGGAAGGATCAGGATTCGCATTGTTGAGGGCACGACATAGCTCATCCGTCATGTACATGATGCAATGTGCAGATGGGGTGAGCATAATGCAAGGGCGAGGTGACATGAAGAGGCAAGATTACTACCACCCGAGAGAATTAGATAAACGCATTTCAAGAGACTTAAGGAGTCGACATGAGATGTGCGAGGAGGCATCTGATTTCCATGAAATAGCATTGATGTTTGGAGGGGATAACTAGCTGCAAGTAGGAAAAATAAAACAAGAGACTATGACCCAACGAGGAGGTGCCGACTATAAGTATGGCAGTTCTTGGGAGGAAGATGGTTTGAGTTTCTAGAAGGTCAATTGTGAAGGATCCATACAATAAAGGCTAACATTGCACCGATCTGTGTACATGTGAACACTGAGGATCAACCCACCATGTCATTGCAAAGGTACGCATCATGGGTGTGGCCTAATTGCCCAGTAAAATTTAGCCTAAGGGTATCTGCCGTACATGAATTGGCTAGTGCTGTTCTTACATCCAGTAATAATGACAATGACGTAAACCATCACCTCGGAGGCAGATGGCAAATGGTTGATCACTTTGCTTCCATTGTTAATGAAAGAGCTAGCAATCAACAAGTTCGTGGTTTATACTAATCCACACCCAACTATTCTCGTTCACAACTGTATCCTGCTTTCTCCAACATTTCTACATTAATTCAAAGCATGAATAAACCTAACACAGGAAGATAAACCGACTAGATAAAGCTGGTTGAAAGGTACTCACTCAAATGATTGAAATTAGCAAAAACCAGTAGTCCATTGAGCACGCCTTCCAGTAGAGGACCTTTGCATGACCTCTTCTTTCTTTCCCATCCTCTCCAAGATCTTGGCAAGCTCCATGTCCCTCTCAGAGTCGAAGTACACGAAGTCAGTATCTAGTATGCCTTCCGTGTCATTGAGTCCACCATGAGTAATGTCGCGCGAGAAGTAGTCAATGGAATCATCAGGATACGCTAGCTTACGGGCAGACTTCTGGCCGTAGTAGCAACGACCTGTTGGCAAAACCAAATTAGCATCAAACGGATGCACTTATATTTTGAGAAGTTTGCACCCAAAAATTTAAGAAGCACCCTTTAAATAGCGGAGAACTCAACATGATAAGGTTAATTAGTCTACTTATTTAGTACTTACCCGTGTGATACGGTTGGGGCAGAGGGCAGCATACGGAGGGCTTTGACTGATCTTGATATGCCCACAAAAACTCGGCGAAGAACAGTGTATTCTTGGACGTCGATTTGGTAGCCGCCATGAAATTGACGTGGTAGCATTGATCCTGATGACCTGTTAATGTTATGGCTACACCACATATAAAATCCAGATCATACTTCGGTTCCGAAGGACAGCGCCGCGCGTATTCTACTAGTAGCTGTTCAATCCTGCCGCGAATGAAACTCTGCTGGTGAGCATATGTCTCCCTTTTCCTCGTGAGGATGCTCGCCGCCGTCCTGCATAGTCTGGGAGCCGGCAGGATCATTGCCGTGTGAGTTTCCTCTCTGAAGATGTTGTATATCTGGGTCAAAGACTCATAAGAGAGCGCAGTATTGTTGGCCATGGCACTCATCATCAAGGACCGGATCTGGTCTATCTTCGTCGGCGCCAAAGATGCAAGAAATGTTGCCCAAGCGGACGCTTGCGGGTCGCGGGCGGCAGCGGCGGCGCTGGCAAAAGGGTTTGGAGAGCTCTGGTGTAGATGTGGCTGTACCATGGTGGCCAAGTCACACTTCCTGTAGCAGAGGTACTTCAGGATCTCATGCAACGGTAGCTGCTGTCCGGAGGTGGCGTGGAGGAGAGCTATGAGGCCGTGCAGGGAGCAAGTGACCACCCGGAGCATGGTGAGAGTGTCGAGGATGTCATGCGCCTGCAGCCCGCGGTCGGCCATGGGGAGCGGGAAGTTGGCGTCATACCAGACGGCGCTGAGGATGATGTTGGAGACAGGGTCCATGGGGCCGTAGCAGTGGCCGGCGAGGAGGACGCCGCGGACGTGGTAGCACGCGGCGTAGCTTGGCAGCATGGCGAGCGCCCTGAGGTAGAAGCCATGGATGGTGCCCAGGAGGGACATCTCCAGAGACCGTACGTATGGGCATTGTCGGGCGTCGTCCACGTCAAGAGACCCCACGTACGCGCAAGGGGAGTCCTGCGGCCCCGCCGTCGTGTCTGTCGCCGACGGTGCTGCCGTGGAGTAAGGGATTAGCATGGACTGCGTGTCTTGAGGACGCCGTAGAGACGCGATGTGGTCGCCGGCTTGCTGGACAATGGTGGTGTACGCGATCCGGCCATCTCCAAGGTAGATGCAGCTCGTAGTGCCTTCTTCAAGTGGCGGCAGTGACCGCAATGTCGCCATGGCGGGAGTAAATAGCATAAAACTACTACTTTACAGGCTACGGTTCTAAAAAACTACCGATTTTTAATTTTTCTCAGATAACTACCAAATCAGGGGATGGCTGTTTCAAAAAACTCTAATTGTCCAGTGCTTTATTATTGATCGTGATTATGACAGTTGGGGCCCGCATGTAAGAAAACTGATTGTTTGACCGTTTGTTTGACCGTTAAATGACATCTAGGGCCCATATGTCAGTGTCCCTGCAAACTTAAAAAACCAATCAGGTCCCCAAAACAAATTGAAAAAGCCATCGGGTCCCTCCCGTGCTCAAGATCCACAGGAGCGCACCCGCCGCTGTGCTCGACGGGGAGCTCCCTCCCGTCGCGGCGGAGCTCCTTTCCAGCGCCGCCGCAGCCGTCGTGCGTCCTCTCCCTCTCGTGAGCTCCCCGCCGTGCGTCCTCTCCCTCTCCCTCTTTCCAGGGCACGGCGGCCATGGAGTCCGAAGGCGGCAGGGCGGAGTCCCAGCCCCTGGGCGCGGCGGCCGGAGTCCCAGCCCCCTGGCCATGGCGCGTGGTTGGCGGCGGCCCGTGCTCCTGGGTGCCGGCGCTCCTGGTGACAAGTAGCTCACCGGCCTCCTCCGCAGTGGCGTAGAGGCGGCCACTGGCCCGACGGCGTTGTGCAGTACTGCTAAGCAACGGGCGTAGAGAGGCGGAAGAGAAGGAGGTGAGGCGGAGAAGCGGCCGGAGTTGAGCTCCGGTGAGCGCAGGCGGCGGGCGGCTCACCGGCCGGAGGAGGCTGGGTCACGAGGTGGAGCTCGGGAGCGAGGAGGGCCACTGGCTGCCCTGATTTGAGAGCAGGGACCCGATTGCTTTTTACAAAAAAATGCATGGACCGGATTGCTTTTTTAAATTTGTGTGCAGGCCCACCCTAACGGTCAAACAAACGGTCAAACTATTAGAGCTCTTACGCATCGGGCCCACCTGTCATAATCGTGATCAATTGATAAGTACTCGGCGTTTTGGGTTTTTTAAAACAGCCGACCCCTGACTTGGTAGCTATCTGAAAAAATTTAAAAACCGGTAGTTTTTTGGAACCCTAACCTGTAAAGTAGTAGCTTTATGTTATTTACTTCCATGGCGGAGATGTCGTCTTTGTGGCGCAGCACGTGGAGTATAGTCTTCACGTCTTGGACAGTGAGCCTATTCCGACCACCGCCGTGTCGTAAGATGGGGGCAAGTATCTCGAGTTTCTGCGGTGAGAGCCACGCCGTTGCGAGCGACACGAGGCTGTCCGGCGAAGGGTGCTGCATGCGCATCGCCGCGAGCCTGAGAGACTGCTGCGTCCTCCCAGAGCGAGGGTTGTTGGTTTATGATCGCTTGATCAATTCACCCTGTGCGTATGTGCAAGCTAGCCTCAACCAAGCAACCAAGTAGGCAGCTGGATTGATGAACAGTAGCCACACACGTACGAGTTCACGGCTTGGACTAGCTTTAGCTGATCGAGTCGATCGTCTCAACGGAACTCTCGTAACTTGGCGAACGTGAACGGAGAAACAGATCGATAGACTTTGATGGCCACAGGTGCCTGTCGCACCTGTTAGTACTTTTATTACTTTTTATCTCTGGCGTAGATTACAGGGGGCCTGATGCATGTATATATAGCATGATCGGCTAGCTAATACATGACGGAAACATCTACGAAAACTAATCCTACTTGGAGTACTACTCGGACGATAGTACACGAGTACTACTCGGACTCTAGGACATGATCGTGTTTAGCTCTCACATTCACCCCCTAAACATGACGTCCTTGATGTGACCAGGATCCCAAATGTGACTGCTGCTACTCGTAAGCTTTACCCTCGGCATTGCTTCTGCCATTTCTTGTAGCATCCCAGTCACCGACTTTGCTATTGTTGGCTCCGTAGCTTGATGCCAGCGCTCCTCCTTGGTCACTTCTTCAACCTTCACCTGTTCTTCGGTGCTTAGTAGACTATCTTTCGGATCGTCGAGGGGTCTTTTGAATCCAAGTGAGACCAATCTTTGGTCTAACTTTGAGTTCCAAGCTCTTGGCGCTTGCTTCAACCCGTAAAGTGCCTTCTTGAGCTTGTAAACTTTCCCTTCTTCGCCTTTCTTCTCGTAGCCGAGGGGTTGTTCCACGTACACTTCTTCTTTGAGGTCGCCGTTGAGGAAAGCGGATTTCACATCCATATGATGAACCTTCCAATCCTCTTGTGCTGCCAAAGCTAGGAGCACTCTCACCGTCTCGATTCGAGCAACCGGTGCAAACACCTCCTCATAGTCAACTCCTTGACGTTGTACGTAGCCCTTTGCGACGAGTCTTGCCTTGTGCTTCACAATGGCACCATTCGTGTCCTTCTTCAACTTGTAAACCCACTTTAAACCTATGGCCTTTTGGTTCGGAGGTTGGGTTACCAAAGTCCACGTGCCATTGCTCTCGATCGCCTTCATCTCCTCATCCATGGCGTGCATCCAACTTGAACTTTTGCTCGCCTCTACGAAGTTCGCCGGCTCCTCAACTCCGAGTAAACACAAATCGGAGTACTCGAGTGTAACTGGCTTTGCGTACTTGTAGACTTTCTTGAGGGGCTTGTAGCGACGAGGCCCGGAAGAATCCGTTGTGGCTTGCGAAGGGGGCGACACAAATTGTGTCGGCGTCGATGCACTTGAGGAAGACGGTTGAGTCTCAAGCGTGGTAGATGCCGGGTCGTTGGCATCCTCATCGTCGGCGTAGTCGTCGTGATCGTGACCATCATCTTGATTGTCATCATCACTATGCGCCTCGTTGTCGATGTCGTTGCCGAGATCTCTACCCGTGTCTTGCGCGTCGTTGTCGCTATCACCTTGCGACCCATGCGCGTCGTCGTTGGTGTCGGCACCATGGTGATCACTGCCATTGCGGTCACCTTGGTTGGGTGTCTTGCCAACCACCTGGACATCCTCCCTTGCATCTTCATCAGTTGGAAATTCAACAGTGAATATGTTACCGTTTGGAGCATCGTCGGCTGCTGCGCTCCAATTCCACGCTTGGTTTTCTTCAAACACAACGTCGCGTGAAATCCGTAGACGATTGGTTCGTGGATCGTAGAAGCGGTATGCCTTGGTGCCGGAACTCCTCTCGTATCCGATGAACACCATCTTGGTGCTGCGATCGGCAAGCTTTGAGAGATGCGGCTCCGCCGTCTTCACATGTGCCACGCACCCAAACGTCCGTAGATGAGACACATTTGGCTTACGTCCGTAAATCGCTTCATACGGAGTCTTGCCGATCACCGCCTTCGTTGGAGCCCGATTGAGAAGATAGACAGCCGTCGAGACATCTTCTCCCCAAAATGTCCCCGGCAAGTTCTTGCTCTTGAGTAAACTTCTCGCCATGTCAACGACAGTCCGATTGCGCCTTTCAACAACCCCGTTCTGCTGTGGCGTATAAGGTGCCGTCAGGAACCTCTTTATGCCAATCTTCTCGCAGTAGTCATTGAACTCGTTCGACGTAAACTCTCCGCCGCGATCTGTCCGTAGAGCGTGAACCTTCAGCTTGTGTTCCATCTCCGTTGCAGCCTTCAGCTTCTTGAACGCTTCAAACGCCTCATCTTTAGATCGTAGGAGAACGACCCACATATGTCTCGAGTAGTCATCTACCACAAGGAAGAAGTACTTCTTTCCTTCGTGAGTTGCTGGGGTGATAGGCCACATAGATCACCATGGAGCAGCTCGAGTGCATCACTTGCACGATAGGTAGACTGAGCAGGGAACGTCCTGCGGTGTTGTTTTCCAATCAAGCACCCGTCACATACTCGATCAACATGGTCGATAAACGGCATCCAAGATACCATCTCCATCTTCGACATCTTCTTCAAGGTGTAGAAGTTAACGTGTCCAAATCTAGCATGCCATAACCACGAATCATCATCACTCTTGGCGAGTCAACACTCCGGTTGAGATTGATCAAGGTTGAGGATATAGAGCCTGTTCCGCGTGCGATTCACACGTGCTAGCATGTTTCGGAGGTTGTCGAAGATCGTCATCACTCCGTTCTCAATATCCACCTTGCATCCATTCTCATCAAGTTTCCCGACAGAGATGATGTTGTTGCGAAGCCGTGGGATGTAGTAAACTCCGGTGAGTATGCCATGTTCTCCTGTGAGACCCTCGAAGAGGACAGAACCTTGCCCGCAAATCTCCACATTTGAACCATCACCAAACTTGACCGAGCCTTGAACATCATATTCTAGCTCGAGGAACTTCTCCTTGCACCCCGTCATGTGGTTACTGGCACCCGTGTCTAGATACCACGGCACGTTCTGGCTTCCGGATAACTTTGGTGTTACTTTTTCCTCGTGAAGTAGCACCTTCCGGTTTGGTTTCACAACCACCGTTTGGACGAGATCACAAACTTTGGCCATCAAAAGACCTGGACGTTCGTCTTCCTGCTTTGCCAAATTTGCCTTGATCTCCCGCTTGTTAGGCTTCGGACAATCCTTTGCAAAGTGACCCATCTCGTTGCAGTTATAGCACTTGACCTCGGACATATGCAAGTTCCGTGACTTCCGCTCTTTAGATCGGTCCGCCTTACCACGACCTTGTGGCTTGCCTTTTCCTTTGCCTTCTTTGGTTTGTCCACCGCGCTTCACGTTGCTTGAGCCTTCGCCAACGTTGCGCCTTCCTTTGCTACTTGGGGACTCCCAATCTGCGCGCGAGTACATGAGTTGGTCACCACCTCCTCCTTTGCCTTTCCGACAACCACGAGCATTCTCTTCCCATGTCCGCAAGCGTCCGATCGCCTCCGTTATGGTCATGTCGTCGATGTCGTAAAGCTGCTCGAGCGTGCCGATGATGTACGTGAATTTATCACCACCGAACTGAAAAACTTCTCCACAATCTCGGTCTCCTCGAGCTTTGCACCAAGCGCGCGGATCTCTCCCACCAATGTAGTCAGACGCATGGCATAGTCGTTCACCGATTCAGTTTCCTCCATCAGCAACTTGTGAAATTGGCGCTTTAGCACTTGTGCCCGAGCCTTGGTGACGCGATCTTCTCCGATCCTCATCTCTTTGAGTGCATTCCACGCCTCTCTTGCTGTCTCAAACTCCGCCAATGTCATCAGCACGGAATCCGTCACAGACTGGGCTATGGCGGCCATGGCACCTTCGTCGCACTCCTCGTCGACGTCGTCGTCCGTGATGGCCTGCCACACTCGAAGGGTTCGGAGAATAATCTTCATCTTCACCGCCCACACGCCATAGTTGGCGTCGGTGAGCATCGGGTACTGGATGGGGATGTTGCGATGCGCCAGTACGTTGGCACCGCCCGTTCCGCCACTACTGGTTGCTGACTTGCCGCCCTTCTTCACATTGTCGCCTTTCTTGTTCGCCTTGGAACCGCCATTGCCGGACTTGACGGACTCAGCGTCGCTATCCGTCATCGTAGATCGTCGAGGCTCTGATACCAATTGTTGGTTTCTGATCGCTTGATCAATTCACCCTGTGCGTATGTGCAAGCTAGCCTCAACCAAGCAACCAAGCAGGCAGCTGGATTGATGAACAGTAGCCACACACGTACAAGTTCACGTGTTGGACTAGCTTTAGCTGATCGAGTCGATCGTCTCAACGGAACTCTCGTAACTTGGCGAATGTGAACGGAGAAACAGATCGGTAGACTTTGATGGCCACAGGTGCCTGTCGCACCTGTTAGTACTTTTATTACTTTTTATCTCTGGCGTAGATTACAGGGGGCCTGATACATGTATATATAGCATGATCGGCTAGCTAATACATGACGGAAACATCTAGGAAAACTAATCCTACTTGGAGTACTACTCGGACGATAGTACACGAGTACTACTCGGACTCTAGGACATGATCGTGTTTAGCTCTCACATTCACCCCCCCTAAACACGACGTCCTTGATGCGACCAGGATCCCAAATGTGACTGCTGCTACTCGTAAGCTTTACCCTCGGCATTGCTTCTGCCATTTCTTGTAGCATCCCAGTCACCGACTTTGCTATTGTTGGCTCCGTAGCTTGATGCCAGCGCTCCTCCTTGGTCACGTCTTCAATCTTCACCTGTTCTTCGGTGCTTAGTAGACTATCTTTCGGATCGTCGAGGGGTCTTTTGAACCCGAGTGAGACCAATCTTTGGTCTAACTTTGAGTTCCAAGCTCTTTGCGCTTGCTTCAACCCGTAAAGTGCCTTCTTGAGCTTGTAAACTTTCCCTTCTTCGCCTTTCTTCTCGTAGCAGAGGGGTTGTTCCACGTACACTTCTTCTTTGAGGTCGCCGTTGAGGAAAGCGGATTTCACATCCATATGATGAACCTTCCAATCCTCTTGTGCTGCCAAAGCTAGGAGCACTCTCACCGTCTCGATTCGAGCAACCGGTGCAAACACCTCCTCATAGTCAACTCCTTGACGTTGTACGTAGCCCTTTGCGACGAGTCTTGCCTTGTGCTTCACAATGGCACCCTTCGTGTCCTTCTTCAACTTGTAAACTCACTTTAAACCTATGGCCTTTTGGTTCGGAGGTTGGGTTACCAAAGTCCACGTGCCATTGCTCTCGATCGCCTTCATCTCCTCATCCATGGCGTGCATCCAACTTGAACTTTTGCTCTCCTCTACAAAGTTCGCCGGCTCCTCAACTCCGAGTAAACACAAATCGGAGTACTCGAGTGTAACTGGCTTTATGCTTTGTAGACTTTCTTGAGGGCTTGTGGCGACGAGGCCCGCAAGAATCCGTTAATGGTTTCTTGAAGGGGCGACACAAATTGTGTCGGCGTCGATGCACTTGAGGAAGACGGTTGAGTCTCAAGCGTGGTAGATGCCGGTCGTTGGCATCCTCATCGTCGGCGTAGTCGTCGTGATCGTGACCATCATCTTGATTGTCATCATCACTATCGCCTCGTTATCGATGTCGTTACGAGATCTCTACCCGTGTCTTGCGGCGTCGTTGTCGCTATCACCTTGCGACCCATGCGCGTCGTCGTTGGTGTCGGCACCATGGTGATCACTGCCATTGCGGTCACCTTGGTTGGGTGTCTTGCCAACCACCGACATCCTCCTTGCATCTTCATCGGTTGGAAATTCAACAGTGAATATGTTACCGTTTGGAGCATCGTCGGCTGCTGCGCTCCAATTCCACGCTTGGTTTTCTTCAAACACAACGTCGCGTGAAATCCGTAGACGATTGGTTCGTGGATCGTAGAAGAGGTATGCCTTGGTGCCGGAACTCCTCTCGTATCCGATGAACACCATCTTGGTGCTGCGATCGGCAAGCTTTGAGAGATGCGGCTCCGCCGTCTTCACATGTGCCACGCACCCAAACGTCCGTAGATGAGACACATTTGGCTTACGTCCGTAAATCGCTTCATACGGAGTCTTGCCGATCACCGCCTTCGTTGGAGCCCGATTGAGAAGATAGACAGCCGTCGAGACATCTTCTCCCAAAATGTCCCAGCAAGTTCTTGCTCTTGAGTAAACTTCTCGCCATGTCAACGACAGTCCGATTGCGCCTTTCAACAACCCCGTTCTACTGTGGCGTATAAGGTGCCGTCAGGAACCTCTTTATGCCAATCTTCTCGCAGTAGTCATTGAACTCGTTCGACGTAAACTCTCCGCCGCGATCTGTCCGTAGAGCGCGAACCTTCAGCTTGTGTTCCATCTCCGTTGCAGCCTTCAGCTTCTTGAACGCTTCAAACGCCTCATCTTTAGATCGTAGGAGAACGACCCACATATATCTCGAGTAGTCATCTACCACAAGGAAGTACTTCTTTCCTCCGTGAGTTGCTGGGGTGATAGGGCCACATAGATCACCATGGAGCAGCTCGAGTGCATCACTTGCATGATAGGTAGACTGAGCAGGGAACGTCCTGCGGTGTTGTTTTCCAATCAAGCACCCGTCACATACTCGATCAACATGGTCGATAAACGGCATCCAAGATACCATCTCCATCTTCGACATCTTCTTCAAGGTGTAGAAGTTAACGTGTCCAAATCTAGCATGCCATAACCACGAATCATCATCACTCTTGGCGAGTCAACACTCCGGTTGAGATTGATCAAGGTTGAGGATATAGAGCCTGTTCCGCGTGCGATTCACACGTGCTAGCATGTTTCGGAGGTTGTCGAAGATCGTCATCACTCCGTTCTCAATATCCACCTTGCATCCATTCTCATCAAGTTTCCGACAGAGATGATGTTGTTGCGAAGCCGTGGGATGTAGTAAACTCCGGTGAGTATGCCATGTTCTCCTGTGAGACCCTCGAAGAGGACAGAACCTTGCCCGCAAATCTCCACATTTGAACCATCACCAAACTTGACCGAGCCTTGAACATCATATTCTAGCTCGAGGAACTTCTCCTTGCACCCCGTCATGTGGTTACTGGCACCCGTGTCTAGATACCACGGCACGTTCTGGCTTCCGGATAACTTTGGTGTTACTTTTTCCTCGTGAAGTAGCACCTTCCGGTTTGGTTTCACAACCACTGTTTGGACGAGATCACAAACTTTGGCCATCAAAAGACCTGGACGTTCGTCTTCCTGCTTTGCCAAATTTGCCTTGATCTCCCGCTTGTTAGGCTCCGGACAATCCTTTGCAAAGTGACCCATCTTGTTGCAGTTATAGCACTTGACCTCGGACATATCCAAGTTCCGTGACTTCCGCTCTTTAGATCGGTCCGCCTTAACACGACCTTGTGGCTTGCCTTTTCCTTTGCCTTCTTTGGTTTGTCCACTGCGCTTCACGTTGCTTGAGCCTTCGCCAACGTTGCGCCTTCCTTTGCTACTTGGGGACTCCCAATCTGCGCGCGAGTACATGAGTTGGTCACCACCTCCTCCTTTGCCTTTCCGACAACCACGAGCATTCTCTTCCCATGTCCGCAAGCGTCCGATCGCCTCTGTTATGGTCATGTCGTCGATGTCGTAAAGCTGCTCGAGCGTGCCGATGATGTACGTGAATTTATCAGTCACCGAACTGAAAAACTTCTCCACAATCTCGGTCTCCTCGAGCTTTGCACCAAGCGCGCGGATCTCTCCCACCAATGTAGTCAGACGCATGGCATAGTCGTTCACCGATTCAGTTTCCTCCATCGGCAACTTGTGAAATTGGCGCTTTAGCACTTGTGCCCGAGCCTTGGTGACGCGATCTTCTCCGATCCTCATCTCTTTGAGTGCATTCCACGCCTCTCTTGCTGTCTCAAACTCCGCCAATGTCATCAGCACGGAATCCGGCACAGACTGGGCTATGGCGGCCATGGCACCTTCGTTGCACTCCTCGTCGACGTCGTCGTCCGTGATGGCCTGCCACACTCGAAGGGTTCGGAGAATAATCTTCATCTTCACCGCCCACACGCCATAGTTGGCGTCGGTGAGCATCGGGTACTGGATGGGGATGTTGCGATGCGCCAGTACGTTGGCACCGCCCGTTCCGCCACCACTGGTTGCTGACTTGCCGCCCTTCTTCACATTGTCGCCTTTCTTGTTCGCCTTGGAACCGCCATTGCCGGACTTGACGGACTCAGCGTCGCTATCCGTCATCGTAGATCGTCGAGGCTCTGATACCAATTGTTGGTTTCTGATCGCTTGATCAATTCACCCTGTGCGTATGTGCAAGCTAGCCTCAACCAAGCAACCAAGCAGGCAGCTGGATTGATGAACAGTAGCCACACACGTACAAGTTCACGGCTTGGACTAGCTTTAGCTGATCGAGTCGATCGTCTCGACGGAACTCTCGTAACTTGGCGAACGTGAACGGAGAAACAGATCGGTAAACTTTGATGGCCACAGGTGCCTGTCGCACCTGTTAGTACTTTTATTACTTTTTATCTCTGGCGTAGATTACAGGGGGCCTGATACATGTATATATATAGCATGATCGGCTAGCTAATACATGACGGAAACATCTAGGAAAACTAATCCTACTTGGAGTACTAATCGGACGATAGTACACGAGTACTACTCGGACTCTAGGACATGATCGTGTTTTGCTCTCACAAGGGTCCGGTACTATAAGGTTTGGGGGGTTTTTAGTTTTATGATTTCTTTTTCATTTAATTTTGTGTTTCCATTTTAATTCTTTTTCGTTTCCTGGTATTTTACGATACTACACATTGTACACGTTATGCATATATATATATATATATATATATATATATATATATATATATATATATATATATATATATATATTTCTAGTAGAACCAATCATCATGCATATATATCATCAATGTCTCACAAACCACCATATTAATTAATTCACACATACACACATGTATAGCTATATACAATTTCTCCTACATATATGCATGTTGCCTTCGGAGCCAGTGGCATTAGCCTAATTGGTGCCTTGAGCACGATGACAATTGGAAGTGGTTTTCATGGGGCGGTGGCGGGTAATAGTATTCTCCTTGGATTTATGACCTGGTTGAGCAAAAATCCCGCTATTTCCTCTTGAAGTGCTTCTACGCTCTCCGTTTCTAGGAGCTTCTCCCGCACCTCTTTGAACTGTTAAGAAGGAGATCAATATGCATGTGTATTAGTTGTGTGACTAGATATCGATAATGGTGTAAAAATTGTGAATAGTGTTCTGACAAGCGTACCCATTCCTGTCTTTGAGATCTGCTCCTTTCGGACGCCATCATGCGATTGTTCTCGCAAACGCAGAATGCACACAGATCAGTCCCCTGCGCATGCTTCAGGGCCTTTACGAGAATGGAATTTGATCAGATAATAATTAAATCAAGCATGATAATTAAAGAGATGGCAGCTAGCTAGCTAGCTAGTACTACTTAATTACTTACCTTGGGCCGAAACCATTTAAGCTTTTTTTTCATTCGCCTTCCGTGACGCTGATGAACCTTGCCCAAGTCCTGCCCGCCGACAAAGAAAATGAATAAAGGGGTTATTAAATAGTTCATATCATGAAATGACGAAATAAATAGGTCGAGATATATAGTTAATAATGATTGAAATTACCTGTTGACTATCCCAAACAAGATGTTATAGTCAGTTTTTTCTTTGAGTAGTGAGTCCACTATTTCAACTGTTCCGGCGTCAACTTTAATGATACACAAGACCCAGTGAAATCTCCATGCACACACGTTTGCATGTCTTAATTAAGCGGGCATATGTAAGCAAAAACATGTAGCTAGCTAGTAGGCAAAAAATAGAGAATTTGTAGTACAAGACAGTGTGACTCACTGGAAGTTGTAAGGAAGTAGTATATCTTCATTGTATTTGAGGCGCTTCAAGAACTCTAGCATGTTGTCCTCTACGGCCTTTTGATGATGTGGATTTATTAGCCATGTGTATTCATTAACGGTGTTTGGGTCAATGAACCCAATGCCAAAGCGTCCACCTTTTCTCATTTCATACATCTTCATCCTGCATAATATACCACAGAAAAGAATATAGTGAGGATAATTACAGGTAATGATTGATCAAAAGGATCACTACAGTTAGCTTGAAACTTAAATTAAAGAAAGAAATCACTTACAGACAATAGCAACTGACGATAGATTTGTCGAGTGCGTCTTGATTGTATAACTGAAACAGTTCAGAATACTCAACGGACAGAGCTTTCTCATGGAAGTAATGCTCCTCCTTGACATTCACCATGATGGACAATCGATTGGAAATCTTGGTAATGTTCATGTACCATTGATGCAATTCATACATTCTCGTTGGGAGGTTCTTGACCTTGTCTGGCTTGACCAAAGGTTGGCCCCAGACATATTTCCGTTTTATTTCATGCTCTCTAAGCACAGGCATGGGCTTGATCTCGAGGAGTTGTCCAACAGTGATGTTGAGAACTTCAGCCTGCATTATATGGTCCTTGGTTATTACCACATTGCCCACCTCAGGAACGTAAACTGTTTGCCCACAATAATATTGGGCGCGCATATTGTCACGTGTTGTTGGCACAACAAGCGAGGGATCGATTATACTACTGTTCTCCCAGTGGGAATGGTTTTCCGCATTTTTGACAGCTGCTTGTTGTTTGCTCGATCCCGAGCTCGCCTCCTTCAGAGACGTGCTCGATTTAACTTCCTGATGTGGCGCTCATAGTCTGTGTCAACAGGCTTGGGAGCTAGTGGTTGAGCCATACGAATGAAGTGGTCAATCGTTTCCTCAGGCACTTTCTCCCTTGGCGGCGGTGGCGGTTTCGGTGCAAAATGGGCTTCCACCTCGGCCTTCGATATGCCTGCGTTTTCCTCCTCGGACTTGTCATAAGGCCTCTGCGGAAGAGGCGTGAGGCTTGGACCATATTTATATCGCTTGCCTTCGCTTGTACTTCCTGTACTACCTCGACTCGTACCGCTACGCACCATAGCTGCGGGGTGTCTCTTCTGCGATTGCTTAGGCGGCGGAGACGGCTGACGGGGCTGAGTTGGACGAGGAGGAGTGGCCTGAAGCTGTGCCGGACTTGGAGGAGGAGTGGCCTGAGGTTGTGCCGGACTTGGAGAAGGAGTGGCCTGAGGTTGTGCCGGACTTGGAGGAGGAGGGACGTCGGCGCTGTGCCGGACTTGGAGGAGGTGGACGTCTGACGCTGTGCGGACTTGGAGGAGGAGGCTCGACACTTTGCGGACTTGGAGGAGGAGTGGCGACACTTTGCGGACTTGGTGGACTTGCGGGAGCGGAGTCTGCTGACTCGGCGGCGGACTTCGACGAGGAGTCGGCCGACGCGTGTCGGTGGCCTTGAAGATGATGCAATCCTTTTCCATAGGATGATCGATGTTCGCCTCTCCAGAAAGTGCTCGTCGTCACCTCCGGAATGTCAAGCTGTAGCTCGAATATGGGTCCACCACCTCATCAACCAAGACACGAGCATAGCCCGCTGGAATCGGGTTGCAATGGAAGGTTGCCTTGGGGGGATTTGTAAAAGCAACGGCGTCCGCCACCTTCATGGATATGTTCTTCATTTTGACGTGTAGCTCGCAGTTAGTGTTCTCCATGATGTCATCCACGGGGTATCTATCCAGCATTGCATCGTCCGGGGCGGAACCCACGCTGCTTCTCGGCATGGATGGGGCGGTGCTATCCAATGCTGGATCATTCGCTAGCTGCTGCAGCTGTTGAGACCCCCTTTGGTGGGTAAGTGAGTCGATCTGCTCCTGCTGCCGCTGGAATTTGACTGCCAATTCTGCTTGACTTGCTTCTAGGCCTTGAAGGCGTTCATAGTCCCGCTTCCTCTGCTCCTCCTCCATCTTCCTCTTCTTCTCCTCCGCAATCTTCTTTCTCGCACGGGTTATGTAGTCGGTGTTCCAGTCTGAAAACCCCTCATACCACGGAATAGCGCCCTTGCCTCGTGTTCTTCCCGGGTGTTCAGGATTTCCCGGGCACGCCGTAAGCTCGTCGTTCTCTCTGTTGGGCTGGAACACCCCGATCGTGCCTCTTCTATTGCAACAAGTATCGCATCGTCGGCTCCCTTCAGACTTGCCCTCGTTGAAACATTGCCTGTCTTCGGGTCCAACTCCCCCCCATGCGCATAGAACCAAGTCCTGCACCTGGGGGGCCAGCTCTTAGTAACCGGAGTGGCACCTGCATCCTCCATCTCTTTCTCAGACTTATCCCACTTAGGCATTGCCACCGCATAGCCACCTGGCCCCAGCTTATGGAACTTATCCTTTTTTTCGGCATTCTTTATGTTTATTCTCGACCGTTCCTTAGCTAATTCCGAATCCTTGAATTTCACGAAATCGTCCCAATGAGCACGTTGGTTCTCTAGTGTTCCCTCGAATCTGGAGTCTTCCTTCCTCCTTGACGTACTTGTCCCATTCACGATTCTTGTGGTTCTTGAATGCAACCGCCATCTTCCTAAGAGCAGTGTCCTTGACTTTCTGCACATCTGCTTCTGTGAAATGATCTGGTAGGGTGAAATGTTCCATGAGAGTATCCCAAAGCAGATCTTTTTTTCTTTTGTCGACAAAAGTAACATCTGGACGTGGAGCAGCGTCATTTTTGTCTTTTGTCTTTTGTCTTTTGCTGGCTCTCTCCATTCTTGAAGGAGATCGGAGTTGGTCCTTCACAACAACTCCGACCGACGAACGAACTTGTCCGCAATCTTCTTAGGCGCTAATGGTTCGCCACTAGGTCTGATTGCCTCGATATTGTACTTTACGCCCTCCTTCAACTTTTTGTTCGGGCCTCGTTTCGTCCTTTTGCCTGAAGATTTTCTCGATCCGGATGGCTGAAAGAACAAAGATCGAATCGTTAATATATCTTCAAGTCATTTAAAACATGTGATGATCACCAGATGCCTGCTTATATAAATATATATACCTCGCCGGTCTTTGTTGTTTCAAGATCAACATTTTCTTAGTCATCATCATAATCATAGTTCATGACTTCATCAATTCGGTCGTCGCGATCGAATATCATATCACCCTCTCCGGTGTTGTTTAGAAATTCGGAGCCGTCATAATCTTCTTCATTCTGATCATCATCTGGCCTGTGAGGATGGCGTATCATATCGAACATGGCCTGTTCTCCCTCTCTGCCGGTATTGTCCGCCATAGCTTTTATTCAACTAATCCAAAAGAAATATAAAACAATTTAGTATTCAAATTACATCGTCTCGAATAATAATAGATATACTCTCGAATACATCGTCTCGAATAATAGATATAATCTCGAAAACATCGTCTCGAATAATAGATATAATCTCGAATACATCGTCTCGAATAATAGATATAATCTCGAATACATCGTCTCGAATAATAGATATAATCTCAAAACATCGTCTCGAATAATAGATATAATCTCGAATACATCGTCTCGAATAATAGATATGATCTCGAATACATCACTGGCTAGGTAGCTAATAAAGATCGAATACTATAGAAGAATCTACGACACTCGCGGTTCCTGCGGCGCGGGCGGTGGACACCCAAAGAGAAGGAACCTCACAGGATCATAGCTGAAGTGAGATCCTCAAGAAACTGCCGGTATTAGAGAACCTGCCGCCCTCTAGCGCAACCATGTAGCGATGGACGTGCTCGTCCTCCTCCCTGACACGGCGACGTACCACCTCCGGCTAGGCCGGCTCCCTCCGCGCCGAAACTGGCCCACGCGAACGCCACCAAACGAGATCAGGGTCGACGACGAGACCGGGGCCGGGTTCCTCATCAAGCGGCGCGCCCCTCCAGGCAGCACCTCCCAGTGCCAGCCAGCGGAGCCCAGTCCGGACATGGGTCAGCCGGACGTCGTCGCGGAAGGGTCGACGGCGAGATGCGGGCGGGCATCGTCGAGAACAAATACTAGCTATATGCCCATAAAAAGTAACATTTTTTAATGATTGGATTTTGATAACTAACATTTATATATAACACTAATTATGCTATCATTGCATATGTCAAAATTCTATATGGTATTTCATACTAATTAAGCATCTAACACTAAAAACAGAAAAAACAACTTCTATACATCCATTAAAAAACAGAAAAACAACATTATATAAAAAAATTCCATACTAATTAAACACTAATTATATCCATCTAACATGCATTCATACATATATACTAGTGAAAAAGCAATAATCTAAAAAATCTAAACTAATTAAACATACAAAATACGTATATACTAATATATACATGCATTCATACATATATACGTGTGTGTGTGTGTTCATCATGCTTGTGTGTGTGTGTATGGGCTCGGGGAGGGGCGGCGCCCATGGTGGCCTTGAGGCGAGGGAGAGGGTTAGAGGGGAGAGCTCACAGCGGGCGACGGCGGCAACAAGGTGACGGCGGGGGCAGCGACGGGCAGGCGTGGCGTGGGGCGGCGGCGTGGGGCACGGCGCGACGGGACGGGCCCGGGCGGCGACGGAGACGAGGGCGGCGACGGGGGCGGGGGCGGCGGCGACGGGGTTGGCGACGAGGACGAAGCGGCGGCGACGGCGGCGACGGCGACGGGGGGTCGATGACGGCGTCGATCGATCGAAGCGGTGCTTCAATGGGGAAACAGAGGAAGAAACAGAGGAGAATGAAATTTTTGAAGTGTTGTATATATAGAAGGCACCTTTAGTACGGTTGGAGCCACCAACGGTACTAAAAACCTATTTTGGCCAGCCAAGCGGCGGAAGCGACCGCCTTTAGTACGGGTGGTGGCACAAACCGGTACTAAAGGCCCCCTTTAGTACCGGTTTGTGCCACGACCCAAGACTAAAGGGGTGCGCTAAGCGCAGTCTTGATCGGCAAGTTTAGTCCCACCTCGCTAGCCGAGGGGCGACCGCACTGGTTTATAAACCCCGTGCGGTCGCTCTCTCGAGCTCCTCTCCAAAGCAGGCTTCTGGGCCTCGTGTTCTTTGCTGCCTGTGGGCCCACTTGGCCTTTGGGCCTGCATCCTGCCCAACGACAAGTTGGGTTTCTAGTCGATGAAGGCCGCTCTGGCCTAGTAGGCGAGCCTTTTTATTTTTTTTTTTGCTTTATTTATTTTTGTGTTGTTTTTTTGTGTATTTAGAGTTTCTTTGTGAATATTTTTGCTTTAGGTACAAAAAATTACAAACTTTCTGTTAGTGCCCGTAGTTTTCAAATTTGAATAGTTTAAATTTTGAATTATTTGAAATTAGTGTGAATCACTAGTTTGTGAATAACTTAACTTTAAAAATCAGTAAAGGCATGAAAGAATTTGTTTGCACATAAAATTTCTTCGCGTTTCAAATGCCAAAACACATAACTACCCTAACTATTACAGAGATTCCCTTTGGGTGTGAAACACAGAAGAAAGTGATGATAGTGAAGCCGATCACATCCCAGATCTTTGGGTGTGAAACTTTTTCTTCGCGTGTGTCCCTTTGCGCCATAACCATGGAAAATCTTCATCATTTAACGGGATGCTCGGGTCAATATTCACTGTGAATGGAGCAATTTCATCAAACTTTTCATAATCTTCGACTTGTCTGTCTTGTCATCCACTCCCACGATGTTTCTCTTCCCGAAAAGAACTATGTGCCGCTTTGGCTCATCGTGCGATGCATTAACTTCCTTATCTTTTCTTTTTCTTGGCTTGGTAGACATGTCCTTCACATAGAAAACCCGTGCCACATCATTGGCTAGGACGAATGGTTCGTCTGCATACGTAAGATTGTTGAGATCCACTGTTGTCATTCCGTACTGCGGGTCTTCCGTTACCCCGCCTCGTGTCATATTGACTCATTTGCATCGAAACAAAGGGACCTTTAAACCACGTCGATAGTCAAGTTCCCATATGTCCTGTATATAACCATAATATGTTTCCTTTCTCGTCTTGGTTTCTGCATCAAAGCGGACACCACTGTTTTGGTTGGTGCTCTTCTTATCTTGGGCGATCGTGTAAAATGTATTACCATTTATCTCGTACCCTTTGAAAGTCATTATATTCGAAGATGGTAACTGGGACAGCAAGTACAGGTCATCTTCAATAGAGGTTTCATGCATGGTACGTGTCTGCAACCAGCTGGCGAAACTCCTGGTTTGTTTCACGTGTAATCCAGTCATCAAACCGCTCCGGGTGTTTGGAGCGTAGCAAATTCTTGTGTTCATCCATATACGGAGCCACCAAGGCGGAATTCTGCAGAACTGTGTAGTGTGCTTCAGTGAGAGAATGTCCGTCCATACATATTATTTGTTCCCCTCCTAGCGTGCCTTTTCCATCCAGTCTGCCCTTATGCCGCGATTTAGGAACACCAATCGGCTTAAGGTCAGGAATAAAGTCAATACAAAACTCAATGACCTCCTCATTTTGATGGCCCTTGGAGATGCTTCCTTCGGCCTAGCACGGTTATGAACATATTTCTTTAAGACTCCATGAACCTCTCAAAGGGAACATATTGTGTAGAAATACAGGACCCAAAACGTTAATCTCTTCGCATAGGTGAACTAGGGCGTGCGTCATGATGTTGAAGAAGGATGGTGGGAACACCAACTCGACTTCGACAAGACATTGCACCAAATCATTCAGTAACCTTGGTATGATTTCTGGATCGATTACCTTCGAGAGATTGCATTGAGAAATGCACATAGCTTCACAATGGCTAATCGAGCGTTTTCGGTAGAAGCCCCTCAATGCAACCGAAGCAGTTGCGTCATAATCACGTGGCAGTCATGAGACTTTAGGTTCGGAACTTTTTCTCTGCCATGTTTATTATTCCCTTTATATTCGACGAAGCCGACGGTACCTTAATATCGAGCAGGCATTCAAAGAAGATTTGCTTCTCTTCTTTGGTAAGGCGTAGCTTGCATGACCCGATGTATGCCGTCTTCTCCGTGCATCGTTGCTGGTCCTCCGTGCCTCGGTGTATCTTTTGTCTTCCCATACACGCCCAAGAAGCCAAGCAGGGTCACGCAAAGATTCTTCGTCACGTGCATCACGTCGATTGCGGAGCGGACCTCTAGGTCTTTCAATATGGCAGGTCCCAAAATATAGATTTCTTCTTCCACATGGGTGCGCGTCCGTCGGCGTCCTTCGAACAGGTTGTCCGCCAGGATTTCCAAATATCACCTTCAAATCCTTGACCATATCATGTACATCAGCACCGATGCGGTGGCGAGGCTTCGTCCGGTGATCCGCCTCACCTTTGAAATGCTTTCCTTTATTTCTTACGGGATGCCTTCTCGGAAGAAATCGGCGATGTCCTGTACACATTCTTCTTACAACTATTCAAATATATACTGTCGGTATCATCCAAACAGTGCGTGCATCCGCGGTATCCCTTGTTTGTCTGTCCTGAAAGGTTACTGAGAGCAGGCCAATCATTGATGGTCACGAACAGCAACGCCTTTAGGTCAAATTCTTCCCCCATGTGCTCATCCCACGCACGTACACCTGTTCCATTCCACAGTTGTAAGAGTTCTTCAACTAATGGCCTTAGGTACACATCAATGTCGTTGCCGGGTTGCTTAGGGCCTTGGATGAGCACTGGCATCATAATGAACTTCCGCTTCATCCATAACCAAGGAGAAAGGTTATACAAACATAGAGTCATAGGCCAGGTGCTATGGTTGCTGCTCTGCTCCCCAAAAAGGATTAATGCCATCTGCGCTTAGACCAAACCATACGCTCCTTGCGTCATCTGCAAACTCCTTCCCGTACTTTCTTTCGATTTTTCTCCACTGCGACCCGTCGTGGTACTCTCAACTTTCCGTCTTTCTTACGGTCTTCTACGTGCCATCGCGACGCCTTGGCATGCTCTTTGTTTTGGAACAAGCGTTTCTACCGTGGTATTATAGGAGAATACCACATCACCTTGGCAGGAATCTTCTTCCTGGGGCACTCGCCCTCGACATCACCGGGGTCATCGCGGCTGATCTTATAGCGCAATGCACCACATACCGGCAAGCGTTCAAATCCTCGTACTCACCGCGTAGAGGATGCAATCATTAGGGCATGCATGTATCTTCGCACCTCTAACCCTAGAGGAAGACAGCCTTCTTTGCTTCAGTCGTACTCTCGGGTAATTCGTTGTCCTTTGGAAGCATATCCTTTATCATTACCAGCAACTTTCCAAATCCCTTGTCGATACACCATTCTCTGCCTTCCATTGCAGCAATTCCAGTGTGGTGCCCGCTTTTCTTGTCACCTCACGCAATTCGGGTACAACAATTTTTTGTGATCCTCTAACATGCGCTGCAACTTCTTCTTCTCCAAATCACTTGCGCAGTTTCTCTTTGCATCGGCAATGGCCCGACCTAGATCATCAACGGGCTCATATGATGCCTCTTCTTCAGCTTCTTCCCGCATTGCCGGCTCAGCTTCTTCCCGCATTACCGGCTCAGCTTCTTCCCCCATTGTTGTATCATCGTATTCAGGGAACCCATGGCCAGGATAGCTGTCGTCGTCCTCTTCTTCTTCATTGTCTTCCATCATAACCCCTCTTTCTCCGTGCTTTGTCCAAACATTATAGTGGGGCATGAAACCGGACTCAAACAGGTGGACGTGAATGGTTCTTGACGTAGATTAATTGCGACCATTCTTACAACCAGCACATGGACAAGGCATAAAACCATCCACCCGCTTGTTTGCCTCAGCCGCAAGCGAGAAAAGTATGCGCCCTCAACGAACTGGGAGAGCATCGGTCATCGTACATCCATTGCGGCTCATCTTCATTACACAACACCGAATAGACCAAATTAATACAAGTTCATACATAAAGTTCATACAACACTTAAATGCAACAAACAAATAACTCTCTAGCTAAAGCATTTAAATGCAACAACAAATGCGATCAAGATTGCAACTAAGGTAACAATTGATCCAACAGCATAATGATACCAAGCCTCACTATCGATGGCATATTTTCTAATCTTTCTAATCTTCAAGCGCATTTTCTCCATCTTGATCTTGTGATCATCGACGACATCGGCAACATGCAACTCCACTTCCATCTTATCCCCCTCAATTCTTTTCAATTTTTCTTTCAAGTACTCGTTTTCTCTTTCAACTAAATTTAACCTCTCGACAATAGGGTCGGTTGGAATTTCCGGTTCACATACCTCCTAGATAAAAATATCTATGTCAACTTGATGGGCATAATTTTTCATAAACACAAAATGCAACAAATAGTTTTAGAAGAGAATATACCACATCCGAATCAAAACAAGGACGAGGGCCGACGGGGCGGATATCAAAACCATGGCACTATGTATAACAAACAACGTCTGGGTAAGATAATTATACGAGTAACTATATATCCAAATCACACAAACATCAATTTTTATATAAAATTTCATGAACAAGAGGCTCATCAAGGTGGTGCCAGCGGACGGATGATGTGCGGGCGATCGGCGGTGGTTTCTGACGGAGATTTAGAAGGCACTAAGTAAAACACACCTACATATGCAAACTAAGTGTTATTTTGACCTCAAATTGCATATAAATCAAATACTACCACATATAATTCCTCTCAAATTACTAAAACCCACAATTAATCACTATATAAACCAATGCAAGAGCTAATCTAGCAATGAGAGATGAAAGGACAAAGTTGCTAACCTTGGTGATCATTTGAATGGATGGGGGCCTGCAAATCTTGACAAATTTGGGGCAAATTTTGTGATGAACTCGAGAGGAAGAAGGGAAGAACAAAGGAGAGGGAGAGGGGAAAGGGGGAAGAACAGAGTGTGGGTGGATGAAGGGTTTATATAGGACGACCTTTAGTACCGGTTCGTACCGGTACTAAAGGTGCTGGAAGGGCCCCACTCTGCCAACATCCTGCCACCACTTTCTTTAGTACCGGTTCGTGGCACGAACCGGTGCTAAAGGTTAGCCACGAACCGGTACTAAAGAGCTCCTCCTGCCTAGCCGTTGGAACCGGCACTAATGGACACATTAGTGCCGGTTCTGTTACAAACCGGGACTAATGTGTCTCACATTTGACCCTTTTTCTACTAGTGTTGGCACGCGCCCAAACGAGGTACCGCCCGGCCTGCTCCTCAGTGAGCAGCCCGAAGTAGGCCCGCATGAACTCTAGGAGGCACCCGCTCGACCTGACAGCGATGCCGTGCCATGCATTCCTGCTCGCGTTTCGGCGGCGCGACGGCATCCTGAGTCCTGGACCGGACGGCGCCGGGCTAGGGTTTGCCTCAAACTCGAATCCGTGTGGGAGGAGGGAGATGGTGTTGAGGACGATGTTGGTAACGAGATCGAGGAGGCCGAGGCAGAAGCCGCCCCGGTCGGCGAGCTGGGCCAGGTCGAGACCGTCCGGCATGTCCTCGACGGGCAGCCGCCGGAACGCCTCCTCGTAGTGGCCGACGAGGATGACGCGGAGGGCCTCAAGCGTGGCGGCCGAGACGGTGTCATTGGCGAGGCCGTGATCCGTGAAGCAGGAGATCGTGCCCCTGGCGGGGTCGTAGGGCTGAACGAGCGGCGGCGGCGGCGGCGGCATACGCATCGGATGGACCATGTGTCGACAGGGGCGGAGCCAGGATTTGAACATGAGGGGGGCGGAAAACCAAAGCCATGTCTTTAAAAAAAATCACCTCATATGCTCCGTCTACCATTATGATAACTTTATTAGTACAATTGTTCTTCTCTAAATTGTGCCTGAACTCTTTGATAGTGTAGCTTACGAATTTCTTATTGCATGATATGGTAGGTATACTTTGCATTTTTGGTGCATTTCGAACACAACATCATTTATTTGCTATAGTGGAGTAGCAACTTCAGCGCTTCAAGATAATTCAAGATAATTAATAAGGCAACAACTTCAGTGGTTCGAGAAAAATACCTTTATTTGTAGACCGTGTATATTCGTATATGGATATTCTCTCATGTATGGTTGATAAGCACCCTCCAGAATATAAAATCACGGTGCTTCTTTTCCGTATCATGAGGGAGTTCCCAAATTTGTTGGTGCTTACAGCGTCCCTTTCATCAGTAGTGTTATCTGCAATAGACTGTTCTGTGACTTCTACCGATGTCACAACCCCCTAATCATCAGTATTGTTATTTGCAGTAGGTTGCTCCTCAGATGGATTTACATTTTCGACATCAGTAATGTTCGAGGTTGAAGTCGAAGCAATTGGCTTGAAAAAGGAATTTATCCCTTAATTGTTAATGTCTTTTGTTTCATGGTTGACTACTGTAACAAAAAAGAAACTTGATTAATAGATTAACACACTTTTTTATTTTACATAATACCAATTGACCAAACTAAGATTGTACAGTTCATAATAAAAATCCTAATAGCTACTAGCATGTGGTTGTACCTTCTTCCTCTGTATGATCTCCCGACGTTTAGCAGTGCTCTGATCTGCATGCAACTTGCGTTGGACACCGAAGAGTGGATAAATCGAATGATGGCGTCCTTGTGATGAGCGATAGCCAGCACCCGCAATTGTAAACAGAGATTTGCACGAGAGGCGGCCGGCGGCAGCGGCAACAGATGCCCTAGTCCAGAACACGCGTGTATGCACGTTCAGATAACGGGGCAAAACAACAATCATCAAGTCACAACCGTGCATGTCTACATGGGCTATTGGGCTTTGGCTTCCTGTAGTGTAGCTGGTTTTCATTTAGTAGTAGTACTTATATATGGGCTAATGATGCAATTAACTCCGGCCAATTAGCAGACGCACAGTATATAGTACCTGCTACAAATCATTGAGGGGGGCGAGCGATTGGCAGGGGTCTAGCCCCTGCTCGCCCCCCCTTGTCTCCGCCCCTGTCCTGAAAAAGACATTAGATAGACTGGATTAGAAGGATCCGTTATCCGAAAATTTGAATTCATTTCTTGTTTCAAATATTCACTTGTCGCATACCATATCTCAACAGATTGGCGTAATTTGTCGAGAACGATCGATGATCTGGTTGGAGCCTTGGAGATGACGCACGATGGTGGCTGGTGGGTTCGTGCGCTAGATTATCTCGATCGCTAGGTTTAGTATAGGCTAGTTTTTTCCATTTTTGTGAAGAGTTTTGTAGGCTACTTTTATTTCCTTTTATTTCCTTTTTTTAGGGAACTTTTATTTCCTTTTCTAAGCGAGCGGGCTGGGAGTGCTATGTTTGAGCCCATCTCACGTCAACGAGGGGAACCCTTAAGCAAAATTATAATTAAGATTCTCTTAAAAAATTATAATTAAGAATTATTCTTTGTAGTTGGCGAAGTATCTAGTGAAAATAGGTATTCAGTGAAAATCTGAAAATTACTACGTCGACCCTCAGATCTGTAATGAACGCCACCGATTAAAGGTGGGATCCCTAACCATCCACTTAAGCATAATTAACAGGTAACCCCCTACTCTCATCTTCCCAAATTGCGATAAAGTGGTGCACTGCATGTGCATTATTTGTCGCAACCCTGTGTGTTTTTCTTTTTTCGTAGATTCGTTTATTCAAGATGTCTTATCTCTTAAACCGTGCGTCCAAATCATCAACTATTTTGACTGTTGGATTCCTTGCATCAAGATCTTCAAAACTAGATTTCATGTTGATGGATTTTGACGATCTTTACTTTGTCATGAAAACCGGATGGAAAAAACCGAACCGGGAGCAGGTTTTGATGAACTTTAATTTTCACAAAAAACTAGAAGCAAAATCATGCCCCTCAAGGAAGGGAAAAAAGAAACGCGCTTTCTCGCACAAAAAAATAAAAAAAATAGTCCAAAAGCTAAGAAAGACTGGTGGAAAACAGAAAAGCCGAAAAAACTAAAATAGACATCTAAAAAGCCGAAAACGCGTGCAAAAAATACAAAAATTAGAGCGAGCGCCCGGAGCCCGACACATGGCGGCAGCTCCCAAAGGAATACTCCGTTAGTTGCTCCCTTGAGGCCTTCCAGTCAAACAACAAAGCAAAACAGGCCTTGAAAATCTAAAAGAAATTTGTATTGGACTTATAATACATAACTAAAAACATAAAATCATTACTTCCTTTTATAATAAAAAAGCGAAATTTCCTGCTACATGCAGCAGTATTTGGACATGAATTTGAATATTAAAATAGAAATAAAAAATTAAATTAACATAAGATGAAAAATAATGAACCTCCATCATGTTCATTGAAAAGAATTGAAAATTTCAACTACCTTTGAGAATATAAAAAACCAGCTAGCGAGATTGTCTTTGTACAAAAATTTTAATAAAATGAAAAGTATCTAATACACAAGAAAAAGTAGTTGTGATGGTTGTATGCAAAATGCAATACATGCAACGATCAAAAATAAAATTTTCCATGATCCAATAATAAATTTTCCATGGTCCAAAATATAAATATTTGTCATGGTACAAAAATAATATTTGGCATGATGATTCAACTAAAACTGACATTCTTAATATGGGAATTGCCATATAAAATAGAATGAGCCATATAAACACAAAATTTTGAACAAAAAGTTGCCATGGCAGATTAATATTAAAATTAGACACGGTATTCCAATTACAATTGCCATGTTTTGTATGAGAAATTTGTTGTTTTCATAAAAATAACACAAAAAATAGGCAAAATTTCCATGGCAGTTGTGTTGGGGAACGTAGTAATTTCAAAATTTTCCTACAATCACGCAAGATCTATCTAGGAGATGCATAGCAACGAGAGGGGAGAGTGTGTCCACGTACCCTCGTAGACCGAAAGCGGAAGCGTTTAGTTAACACGGTTGATGTAGTCGAACGTCTTCACAATCCAACCGATCCAAGCACCGAACGTAGGGTACCTCCGTGTTCAGCACACGTCCAGCTCGATGATGTTGATGTCTACTATGCAACCTTCTTCTTGTAGACGTTATTGGGCCTCCTAGTGCAGAGTTTGTAGGACAGTAGCAAATTTCCCTCAAGTGGATGACCTAAGGTTTATCAATCCGTGGGAGGCGTAGGATGAAGATGGTCTCTCTCAAGCAACCCTGCAACCAAATAACAAAGAGTCTCTTGTGTCCCCAACACACCCAATACAATGGTAAATTGTATAGGTGCACTAGTTCGGCGAAGAGATGGTGATACAAGTGCAATATGGATGGTAGATATAGGTTTTTGTAATCTGAAAATATAAAGACAGCCAGGTAGCAAGTAACAAAAGTGAGCGGAAACGGTATTGCAATGCTTCGAAACAAGGCCTAGGATTCATACTTTAACTAGTGCAAGTTTTCGCAACAATAATAACATAATCGGATCATATAACTGTCCCTCAACATGCAACAAAGAGTCACTTCAAAGTCATTAATAGCGGAGAACAAACGAAGAGATTATTATAGGGTACGAAACCACCTCAAAGTTATTCTTTCCGATCAATCCATTGGGCTATTCCTATAAGTGTCACAAATAGCCCTAGAGTTCGTAGTAAAATAACACCTTAAGACACACATCAACCAAAACACTAATGTCACCTAGATACTCCAATGTCACCTCAATTATCCGCGGGTATGATTATATGATATGCATCACACAATCTCAGATTCATCTATTCAAACCAACACAAAGAAATTCAAAGAGTGCCCCAAAGTTTCTACTGGAGAGTCAAGACGAAAACGTGTGCCAACCCCTATGCATAGATTCCCAAGGTCACGGAACCCGCAAGTTGATCACCAAAACATACATCAAGTGAATCAATAGAATACCCCATTGTCACCACGGGTATCCCACGCAAGACATACATCAAGTGTTCTCAAATCCTTAAAGACTCAGTCCGATAAGATAACTTCAAAGGGAAAACTCAATCCATTACAAGAGAGTAGAGGGGGAGAAACATCATAAGATCCAACCATAGTAGCAAAGCTCGCGGTACATCAAGATCGTGCAAAATCAAGAACACGAGAGAGAGAGAGAGAGAGAGAGAGAGAGAGAGAGAGAGATCAAACACATAGCTACTGGTACATACCCTCAGCCCCGAGGGTGAACTACTCCCTCCTCGTCATGGATAACGCCGGGATGATGAAGATGGCCACCGGTGATGATCCCCCCCCCCCCCCGGCAGGGTGCCGGAAGAGGGTTCCGATTGGTTTTTGGTGGCTACAGAGGCTTGCGGCGGCGGAACTCCCGATCTAGGTTTCTTTCTAGAAGTTTGGGGATTTATAGGAGGGTTTGGCATCGAGAACAAGTCAGGGGGGGCCCATGGAGAGTCCACGAGGCAAGGGGCGCGCCCCAGGGGATGGGGGCACCCTCCACCCTCGTGGGGCCCACGGGACTCCCCTCCGGTAACTTTTCGTTCCAGTATTTTTTATATTTTCCAGAAAAAATCTTCGTTGATTTTCAGTGCATTCCGAAAACTTTTATTTCTGCACAAAAACAACACCACGGTAGTTCTGCTGAAAACAGCGTCAGTCCGGGTTAGTTCTAATCAAATCATACCAAAATCATGTAAAATATTATAAACATGGCATGAATACATCAAAATTTATAGATACGTTGGAGACGTATCAGCATCCCCAAGCTTAATTCCTGCTCGTCCTCGAGGAGGTAAATGATAAAAACAGAATTTTTGATTTAGAATGCTACCTAACATATTTATCAATATAATCTTCTCTATTGTGGCAAGAATATTCAGATCCATAAGTTTCAAAACAAAAGTTTAATATTGACATAAGAACGATAATACTTCAAGCATACTAACAAAGCAATCATGTCTTCTCAAAATAACATGGCCAAAGAAAGTTGTCCCTACAAAATCATATAGTCTGGCTATGCTCTATCTTCATCAAACAAAATATTTAAATCATGCACAACCCCGATGACAAGCCAAGCAATTGTTTCATACTTTTAATGTTCTCAAACTTTTTCAATCTTCACGCAATACATGAGCGTGAGCCATGGATATAGCACTATGGTTGGAATAGAATGGTGGTTGTGGAGAAGACAAAAGGAGAAGATAGTCTCACATCAACTAGGCGTATCAACGGGCTATGGAGATGCCCATCAATAGATATCAATGTGAGTGAGTAGGGATTGCCGTGCAACAGATGCACTAGAGCTATAAGTGCATGAAAGCTCAAAAGAAAACAAAGTGGGTGTGCATCCAACTCGCTTGCTCACGAAGACCTAGGGAAATTTGAGGAAGCCGATCGTTGGAATATACAAGCCAAGTTATAAAATGAAAAATTCCCACTAGTATATATATGAAAGTGACAACATAGGAGACTCTCTATCATGAAGATCATGCTGCTACTTTGAAGCACAAGTGTGGTAAAATGATAGTATAGCATTGCCCCTTCTCTCTTTTTCTCTCATTTTTTTTTGTTTTTTGGGGCCTTCTCTTTTTTGGCCTCTTTTTTTTCGTCTGGAGTCTCATCCCGACTTGTGGGGGAATCATAGTCTCCATCATGCTTTCCTCACTGGGACAATGCTCTAATAATGAAGATCATCACACTTTTATTTACTTACAACTCAAGAATTACAACTCGATACTTAGAACAAAATATGACTCTATATGAATGCCTCCGGCGGTGTACCGGGATGTGCAATGAATCAAGAGTAACATGTATGAAAGAATTATGAATGGTGGCTTTGCCACAAATACGATGTCAACTACATGACCATGCAAAGCAATATGACAGTGATGAAGCGTGTCATAATAAATGGAACGGTGGAAAGTTGCATGGCAATATATCTCGGAATGGCTATGGAAATGCCATAATAGGTAGGTATGGTGGCTGTTTTGAGGAAGATATATGGTGGGTGTATGGTACCTGCGAGAGTTCCACGATACAAGAGAGGCTACCAATGGTGGAAGGGTGAGAGTGCATATAATCCATGGACTCAACATTAGTCATAAAGAACTCACATACTTATTGCAAAAATTTATTAGTTATCAAAACGAAGTACTATGCGCATGCTCCTAGGGGGATAGATTGGTAGGAAAAGACCATCGCTCGCCCCGACCGCCACTCATAAGGAATACAATCAATAAATAATTCATGCTCCAATTTCATCACATAACGGTTCGCCATACGTGCATGCTACGGGAATCACAAACTTCAATAAATAATCCACAAACTTCATCCACATAGATTAGGTGCATATCAGAATGTAATGTTCCATTTCCTGTATAGGGATAAGCTAGCAGTTTTTCTATCATACCCGAAGGAATTTCAAAGTAAATATCTTCAGTAGGTTCAGTAGGTTGAGGAGCAACTCTTTGCACTTCTGGTCGGGGTGAAGATACCCCAAACAAGTCCCACAAAGGATTATTTTTTATATTAACAAGTGATAGTAAATTTCAGCACACTATATAAATGTTTCCTTACCAAATTCCACCTACCAAAGGCGCTTCACTCCCTGGCAATGGCGCCAGAAAAGAGTCTTGATGACCCACAAGTATAGGGGATCTATCGTAGTCCTTTCGATAAGTAAGAGTGTCGAACCCAACGAGGAGCAGAAGGAAATGACAAGCGGTTTTCAGTAAGATATTCTCTGCAAGCGCTGAAATTATCGGTAACAGATAGTTTTGTGATAAGGTAATTCGTAACGAGTAACAAGTAACAATAGTAGAAAAGGTGCAGCAAGGTGGCCCAATCCTTTTTGTAGCAAAGTACAAGCCTAGACAAACTCTTATTTAAAGCAAAGCGCTCCCAAGGACACATGGGAATTACTGTCAAGCTAGTTTTCGTCATGCTCATATGATTCACGTTTGTTATTTTGATAATTTGATATGTGGGTAGACCGGTGCTTGGATACTGCCCTTTCTTGGACAAGCATCCCACTTATGATTAACCCCTCTTGCAAGCATCCGCAACTACGAAAGAAGAATTAAGGTAAAACTAACCATAGCATGAAACATATGGATCCAAATCAGCCCCTTACAAAGCAACGCATAAACTAGGGTTTAAACTTCTGTCACTCTAGCAACCCATCATCTACTTATTACTTCCCAATGCCTTCCCCCTAGGCCCAAACAATGGTGAAGTGTCATGTAGTCGACGTTCACATAACACCACTAGAGGAGAGACAACATACATCTCATCAAAATATCGAACGAATACCAAATTCACATGATTACTTATAACAAGACTTCTCCCATATCCTCGGGAACAAACGTACTACTCACAAATCATATTCATGTTCATAATCAGAGGGGTATTAATATGCATTAAGGATCTGAACATATGATCTTCCACCGAATAAACCAACTAGCATCAACTACAAGGAGTAATCGACACTACTGGCAACCCGCAGGTACCAATCTGAGGTTTTGAGACAAAGATCGGATACAAGAGATGAACTAGGGTTTGAGAGGAGATGCTGCTGGTGAAGATGTTGATGGAGATTGACCCCCTCTTGATGAGAGGATCGATGGTGATGATGATGGCAACGATTTCCCTCTCCCAGAGGGATGTTTCCCCAGCAGAACAGCTCTGCCGGAGCCCTAGATTGGTCCTGCCAAGGTTCTGCCTCGGGACGGCGGAGCTTCATCCCGAAAGCTTCCTTATGATTTTTTCCAGGGTAAAAGACACCATATATCAGAAGATGGGCATCGGGGGCCTGCCAGGTGGCCCACGAGGCAGGAGGCGCGCCCTCCACCCTCGTGGCTGGTGGGTGGCCCCCTCTGGTGCTTTCTTCGCCCAATATTTTTAATATATTTCAAAACTGACTTTCCTGGAGTTTCAGGACTTTTGGAGTTGTGCAGAATAGGTCTCTAATTTTGCTCCTTTTCCAGCCCAGAATTCCAGCTGCCGGCATTCTCCCCCTTCGTGTAAACCTTATAAAATAAGAGAGAAAAGGCATACGTATTGTGACATAATGTGTAGTAACAGCCCATAATGAAATAAATATTGATATAAAAGCATGATGCAAAATGGGCGTATCACAGGGCGATGCAGACGAGCACGGGGGTTCTCCTGGACAAGGAGAGGCGTCGAGACATGGAGGGAAGAGGCTGGAACAGGGACGGGAATCCCCAGAGCACGAGATTTGCCTGGTGTGGCCCGTGGTCACCGCATGAACTAGCACACGCGGTGCCTGCTGACCGGCCAAATCCTGTCTAGTGCCCTTAGTCGCGATGAAGAAAGAAAAGATCTCAGGGGGAAAAACAGATTTGTAGGAGGAGCCAAACCAGAATAGTACCAAAGTGTTTGTGCTGAACAGAGGGGGGCCAGGCTTAGCCATGAAGGAATGGGTTTGTCTGGTGATGATCACACACTAAGATGATGCTGATTACCAAAAATCATCTTAAGAGGAGGAGGCTAGATGGTACTTGCTGTAGAAAGTGCCATAATGGACAGAAATGGAAATGAAGAAGTAGCACTCACATAAATGCTGGGAATGAGCTGAAATTTGACATGGCCCAATGATTTGGACAAATGAAGATGCCCTAAAGTTTTCATGACATTTGGATGAACCAAACTAGCACTTGCTTCATAAAGCATCTCTTTGGACAGAATCTTGGAAAAATTGCACAGAGCAAATGGTTTGATGAATTGAGCCAAAACTTGGTTGAGAGAGTGACTATAGATGGGAGAATGTCCTGGTAAATTTTCAGCTTAAATGAAGCAATATAAAATATGGTTGCTTCACAAAGTGAAAATCTGACCAGAAACCAAGATTTGAAGCTGGGCTCACATGGATGAGTTGCATGAGCTCAAATTTGGTGGAGAGGCATGATTTGATCAAATGAAGTATGTGGCAAAGTTTCATCTCATTTAGACATGCCTAGAATATACTTCCTTCACAAAATTCCTTCCTGGATAGAAAATTTGGAAAATTACTGAAAAATAATTACTAGGCAAATGAGTATGAAAATTTTCATGCGACAATGATATGGACAGGAAAAGATTTCCAAAAAGTTTCGAGGCAAGCAATCAAAGATAAATAGCACTCGCTTTGCAAAGTGCCATTTAGGGAAGAATAGGAAAAGAATTATTGGTGGATGATGTTTGAACATGGAAATGAAGGGTTTTGCCATATTTGAGCAAGATATGACCCCAAAAAATTATGAGAATTATTTGGGGATTTATGGAGTAACAGAGATAGGTTGCTTCACAACCTAGGGTTTAAAGGGTTATTCCTTTAATAGAAAAGGAATATTCCCTAGAAAAAGAATATTGAATTAGGTCAAGGATGAAAATGACATGATCTTGGGATGATGATGAGGATGGCAAGCCACTATAAAACCTAGGAAGACATGATCTTCCCAAGTTTCAGAACGACATAGTGTGACGCCCTCGATTCGATCGTACACTAATCATACACGCAAATGTGTACGATCAAGATCAAGGACTCACGGGAAGATATCACAACACAACTGTAGACACAAATTAAAATAATACAAGCTTTATGTTACAAGCCAGGGGCCTCGAGGGCTCGAATACATAAGCTCGAATACACAAGAGTCATCAGAAGCAACAATATCTGAGTACATACATGAGTTAGACAAGTTTGCCTTAAGAAGGCTAGCACAAAAGCAACATCGATCGAAAAGGCAAGGCCTCCTGCCTGGGAGCCTCCTAACTACTCCTGGTCGTCGGCGGTCTTCACGTAGTAGTAGGCACCCTCGGGGTAGTAGTAGTCGTCGGTGGTGTCGTCTGGATCCTGGGCACCACCGTCTGGTTGCATCAACCGGAAAGAAGAAGAAAGGGGGAAAAGGGGGAGCAAAGCAACCGTGAGTACTCATCCAAAGTACTCGCAAGCAAGGATCTACACTACATATGCATCGGTATCAATGAAATGGGCTGTATATGTGGTGGGCTGCGATATGCGAGAATAGAGAGAAGGCCTAGTCCTATCAAGACTAGCATCTTCGAAACCACCATCTTGCAAAGAACAGGAGGGAGTAGAGTAGCATAAAGTAAAGTCGTAGTAGTGTTATCAACCTCGTCGGAGATCCTTTCTCGACTCCTGCGAGAAAGAAATCCAGAGCCATACTATCCAGTTATCAACACAAACCATTTATCATCACCATCCAATCCTCATCACAAGTATCCAGTTCTAGTTGTATCGATCGGGATACAACTCCAAGTGTCTGTTACCGTAGGACAGGCTATCGATAGATGTTTTCTTCCCTGCAGGGGTGCACCAACTTACCCACCACGCCGATTAACCCGGCGGACACACTTTCTGGGTCATGCCCGGCCTCGGCCGGACAATACGCGCAACCCGACCTAGGCTTAATAGAGAGGTCAAGACGCGGACTAAACCTATGCCCCAGGGTCATGGGCCATCTCCCGGAACTCCTTCACGCTTGCGAGGGCGGCGGTGAGCAGACCTAGCTACCTCCTTCAACAAGGCAGCGCCACGCAGTCCAACCCGGCGCCGCCCGCCGATTGACGCCTATTAAGCTTCGGCTGATGCATATGACGCAGAACGCCCATACTATGCCCACGTGATGGTTAGTGCTATCAGGCCAGAGGCCCCTCGGATCAAATATCCAAACCGTTAGTGTTTTGTTAGTGCGGTCACGAGCAGAGACTCACGAAAGATGTGACCCCGTCGCCCCGACTCGAGGACTTGCGGCAAGGGCTAAGAATGCCCGGCCACACCTCGTATTCAACTCTCAGGTACCCTCCAGGTCAACCCGTCTCCACATCACTCGCAATTAAGCTCGCGCGGGCACCCCTCAGGGTCGACCCATCTTTCCAAGTAACAGTGGTAAAGTCCAAGTATCTGTGTGTCCAAACATCAAGGGGAAACCCCGAGGAATCACCCTCGATGAATTCCACTAGATGTAATCATCAAGGTGAACGTAAGAGGAATCACCCCCGAGGTTCACACTTGAGGGGTTGCATGACAGAGTCGTATCGAAAGTGGTTAAGGAGGAAATCACCCTCGATGACCATGACCGAATGACTACACTCTGAGGTTAACATCGGAAGTCTTGAAGAGGTCTCACCCTCGGTACTCGATAGTAACCCAAAGAGTGTCGAACAACTAAGGGAAAGTGATGTGCGGTGCGGGGCTGGCCTTCGATCCCGTTGATCGGGTCTTTGATGATGAAGCGGGGCAACAAGGACACGGTGGGGGGGTCAGCGATGGGTCACTAACCAACCTATACTAAGCGATTTAGGGTAGCGGTGTAGGTAACAATCGCGCAGTTACAAAAGCGGCTATGCATCAGAATATGAGCAATCAATTATAGTAGCAAAATCTAATGCAAGCATGAGAGAATGGAATGGGCGATATCGGGATGATCAAAGGGGGGCTTGCCTGGTTGCTCTGGCAAGGAGGGGTCGTCGTCAACGTAGTCGATCACAGTGGCATCAGCAGCGGTCTCGTGGTCTACCGGAGAGAAGAGGGGGGAAGAAACAGTAAATATAAAGCAAACATAGCATCACAAAGCATAAGGTGGCAATATGTTGTGCCGGGTGTGACCTAACATATGGCTACACGACAAAGGTGAAGGGGGAATTCATCCGGGAATGTATTCCCGGTTCCGGACCTGTGTTAGACAAACGACCGGAGGGGAACTGTTCCATGTTCAGATAGTTAGAGGCATCTGACAGGTAAACGGGCCGCGTGTTCAGATACGTCTCGTCGTTCTGAGCAACTTTCATGTAGAAAACATTTTCATCCGAGCTACGGTTAATTTTCTATGATTTTTCAAAGTTCAAAGCATTTCCAGAAATTATTTGAATTAACAGAAACAGAATTATGACGTCAGCATTGCATGGGGGTGATGTCAGCAGTCAACAGACTCGCTGACCAGGGTCAAACTGACCAGTGGGTCCAGAGTGACCCACATGTCAGCCTCTGTTAGTAAAACAGTGGACTAAACTAATCTAGCAGGGTTAATTAGGTGTGTGGGCCCCGGGTGTCAGTGAGTTTTTTGGTTAATCAAATTACTTTTATTTTAAAAACATTTATTAGACTAATTAACAGAGGGGGCCAACAAGTCATTCTCACTGGGCAGCCCAGTCAGCAGTTGACTGGGTCACCCGGGCCCACTGGTCAGCGACCTAGGGCGGGGCCCACTGTGCCACGTCGGCGTCGGCGCCGGAGAGAGCTCCGGCGACCAAATCCGCGGCGGAGCATCGCCGGACTTCACCGGAAAAACGCTACAGGGCACGGGGAGAGGTGCGGCTAGGCGCGTTAGAACGGGCGTTCGACGCCGCATCCATCTACGGTGGCGGCGCGGCCCGTAACAGGCTGGAACGGCGACGGCGAGAGGCGGGGCGGTCGCCGGAGTTCGGACGCATTCGGGTTAGGCGCTACGGGGCTCGGCAGAGCGCGGGGATGGGTGCTTTGGGCTCGCATGGGCGTGCTGAGCACGAACCCGAGCTCGTTTGAGCTCGACGGGCAGCGAGGGCACGGCTACAAGCTCGTCGACGGCGAGGTGTTCGGGCGCGGCAAAAGCGGCAGATGCGGTAACAGGGAGAGGCCGGAGAGAGGGGGAGGCGATGCGGCTGCTCACCGTGAGCCTGTAGGTGTGCGTTAGCGGGCTCGGGGAAGACCAACGGCGGCGAATCGGCGCCGGATACGAAGACGGCCGCAGGAGGAAGAAGGGGGTCGTCGGGCTCGCAGTGGTGGCTTCCTTCTCGCTCCAGTTGGTGCAGAGGGAGTAGCCGAGGACGCGCATCGTTGTGGCACAGTGAGGCGGCGGAGAGGTGACGGTGGCCGCGGGATCGAACGGGGGACGGCGGCGAGCGCGTTCGGCTGCGTGAGAGAGAGAAGCGAGCGAGCGAGAGAGAGCGAGGAGGAGGGGGATCTGATGTGGGTTAGGGTTTGGGCAAGAAAGAGAGAGCGTCGGGGGGCTGTTCTTATCCACCCGCGGCGCAGCAGGGCGCGGGGGCGAGTGCCCCGCGGCCATGGCGGCTCGGCCTTCTCCTGTTGCAGGAGGAGGACGAAAGCCTGGGGAAGGTGGGCTGGGCTGGCACTGTTGCGCGGCTGGGCCAAGTGCACAGTGCAGCCTTGTCTAGTCTTTTCCCTTTTTTTTTAATTCTGCTTTTCTTTTACAGAAAGGGGTTTTGTAATATTTAGGGTGCAAAAATGATTTTTGTAAAATATGGGAATTGTCCACACAAATACAATGCAATTTTTGGCACAGCCACAAAAAGTTTGGAAGAAGTTTGAATTAGATGGAATTTGCAAAAACATAGAAAAGCAATTAATTTGCTGAGTTGGCACTTGTTTTAATTTGCTATAGTCCATCTTAGCTTGGAGGTGATGTTGTTTTCCTGAACAATCATTTGTTATGGAATTTTTACTAAATGATGGACTATTTTGCAGCAACTTTTGTGCAACTTCAAAATTCACTTGCAAATTGAATTTGATTCCAAAGTGGAATTTCAAATGAGATTTGGATCAAGGGTGATTAAGCACTGTTTGGAAAAATGATTAGCTTAATCACATAGGGTTACTGTAGCATGACACTGGGGGTGTTACACATAGCCACACAAAAAAATTCAAATCAATAAATCCAAGAAAATCAATAGAAAAAGAAAAGGGAAAAAATCCAGGGTGTTACACACTAATGGCCACATCAACCGCCACGTCCACTATGGATGAGTTACATGAGCTCAAATTTGGTGGAGAGGCATGATTTGATCAAATGAAGTATGTGGCAAAGTTTCATCTCATTTGGACATGCCTAGAATATACTTCCTTCACAAAATTCCTTCCTGGACAGAAAATTTGGAAAATTACTGAAAAATAATTACTAGGCAAATGAGTATGAAAATTTGCATGAGGCAATGATATGGATAGGAAAAGATTTCCAAAAAGTTTGGAGGCAATCAATCAAAGATAAATAACACTTGCTTTGCAAAGTGCCATTTAGGGTAAAATAGGAAAATAATTATTGGTGGATGATTTTTGAACATGGCAATGAAGGGTTTTACCTTATTTGAGCAAGATATGAGCCAAAAAATTTATGAGAATTATTTGGGGGTTTATGGAGTTACAGAGAGATAGGTTGCTTCACAACCTAGGGTTTAAAGGGTTATTCCTTTAACAGAAAAGGAATATTCCCTAGAAAAAGAATATTGGATTAGGTCAAGGATGAAAATGACATGATCTTGAGATGATGATGAGAATGACAAGCCACTGTAAAACCTAGGAAGACATGATCTTCCCAAGTTTCAGAACCACATAGCCACAGAAAAACAATTCAAATCAATAAAACCAAGAAAATCATTAGAAAAAAGGGCAAAAGTCCAGGGTGTTACACAGTAATGGCCACATCAACCGCCACGCCCACTACCATTGTCGCCATCATAGCCGGCCGCCCCTCTCCTCTTCACACTCGCTCCGGCGACACACTTGGGAATAGCTCATCCACCGCCGGTTCTTCCTCTCCTCTCCCCATCATCCATGACCGCTTGAGGTGAGCTTCTTCACCTTTTTCTTGTTATTTTATTTTGAGAAATGGATGTTTATTTTTTAATTGTTTAGTATAGTATCAGAGTAGTTGCTATATATTGTTAGTTGCTAGCTTTTATGCACATATACTCACTTCTATGAATGCACACACACCACATCCCTATGAGCACCTCCGGTGTAGTGAGCCGACACAATATCTTGAGGTTGACCAAGTCATCAGTGACGCCTTGTAGTCGACGGAAACATTTCATCCCACCGAACGAGCATCCTCACAAGGTTCGGATTAATAAATCCATGAAAATGCAAGCACTAACATCAAAGTCTAGGGCTTAAGCCTGGTGGGCGGGGATATCACTGTCCTGAATCTACATTTTTTTTCTTGACACTTCTTGCATCTGCGAAAAAACAAAAAACAAAATTATTTCAGCCATGTGGGCATGTGGCCTGGGCTGACACGGTACTACTACACTGTTGCGACCAGACGCGGCCCAGGCTGACACGCACCGAACGGTCGACGCAGGCCCATGTGAGCCCACAGAGCCAGCCAGCTAGTCGGCACTGCGAGAGAGACGGACCGCGGAGACTCGTGGTCAGCCAGTCATTCTCCTCCTCCCCGTCCACTCTAGTTGAAAAACAAGCGCACTCCGCCGCCGTCGTCCACTGAATCGAGTGGCTCCTCCTCCCCCACTCCCCACTCTGCCGACTATCTCCGGCCCACGCCGCCTGGACCGCAGGATACGTTGGCGAGCGAGCGACGGCGCCCGGCGGCGACGTGCCGGAGAGGAGCACGGAGGCCGCGCGCCGGCGACGCCATCATACAGTGGTAAGCACTGTGCCCCCCGCACACCTTTTTTCTCACGGTTTTAAACAGTGCCCCTATCCATAACCCGTAAGCCCCCAACCCCAAGTAACTATCTGCAGTGCCAATCCATAATCCAGCGGTAAGCCCTTAGATTTTTTTTAATTTTTTTTGCTGGGCTAGATTCTTTATTCAGCTTGAACAGAAAATTTTGGATTTTGCATGTTGAGTTGAGAAATGAGAATTTTCGGGTTCCGGTTCAAAATAAATGAATAAATAAGCGCGTTTTGACTGGGAGTTGACTCCCTAAACTTCCAGATTAATGCTGTTTTGACTTGGAGTAAACTTCCTGAACTTTCAGCTTAATCCCTGATATCTGAATGGCTACTTATGGCATCTGAACTTTGAAATTTAGAGCATTTAGACCTCTTATTAATAACTGTCTAGCACACGTTATTTCTCTGATGCTTACATTACATGCCATCAATTTTGCTTTTCAGAACAGGACAAACAGAGCTGCTCAAATGGATGGTGGTGCTCCCTTCCGTGTGTATCAGCTCCTGATGGCCCGATACCACAAACAGAGGAGCATATTCTTCTAGCTCCACTGGTTTCGAATTCTGAGAATTCTTGCCAACAATAGCATCTAGTCTGTTGCATTTCTGAGCAGACGGACACTTCTCCTCTGTGTTCTTTAGGTTGGTGTGCTATCGCTTGTAGATGATCCAGAGTTACTACAGCTTGTGGAGGTTGAGCTTCGAGGTATGCTAGCATTTTCCAGTTCTCTACATTGTTTTTGGTTAGTTGATTATGTTCCCGTTCTAACGAATTTTGTTGCTTCCCTTCTTTTTGCAGCAGAGCTTCTCAGTTTCTACAAGTACCCTGGTGATGAGGTTATTATCATCCATGGATCTGCCCTGTCATCCTTGGATGGCCATGGTTATCCTCCCCCTCCTCCTGCTCCTCGTGCCTCTCACCGCTGCCCAAACGTGGCCATCCTGTGGCGAGCGCGACGACTACAAATCAAATAGCACATACGAAGCCAACCTTAGGCTCCTCTCATCCACCCTCCCGAAGAAAGCAGCGTCCAACACGACCCTCTTCGCCACCGACACTGTTGGCAATGTTCCGAATGTCGTCTTTGCCCTCGCACTCTGCCGCGGAGACTCCAACTCCTCTGCCTGCGAGGGCTGTTTGGTTAACGCCTTCCAGGACGGGCAGGAGCACTGCGCGAACAATATGGACGCCACCGTGTACTACGATAACAATCCCTGCATGCTCAGGTTCTCCAACCAGAATTTTCTCGCCACCACCGCCAATGACCATATGCTCGTCATTGTGAGCATCGAGAGCTTGATGATGAACATCCCGACAAGAGCTGACTCCTTCAAGCTCTTGTTGTTCACGCTTCTGAACAGCACGGCTCAATCCGCCGCGAACAGCTCGAGGAGGTTCACCACCTCGCGCTTAGACGTCAACTCCTTCCCTACGCTCTACTGCCTTATGCAGTGCACGCCAGACCTGAGCGCCGACGACTGCACCGCATGTTTGCAGCCTTACTTCCAGTATACAGTCAAATACATGGATGGTAAGAAAGGTGGTCGAGTACTGGGGACACGGTGTAGCATGAGGTACGAGATATTCCCATTCTTCCAAGGGGACCCCATGCTGCGTATTATCAACTTGGTATCTGAAGTTCCGGCGACCAACAACACCATGCCACTGATTACCGTGAACCCACCTCCACAGTCGCCGTCACAGTCGCCGGTTGCGGCACCACCACCTCCGGAGGCGCAAGCGACCACCCAAGAAATTCATGGTACGTAAAAGTCTCATCCTTCCTTGCAGATCCTTGGCTGGACATGGCATCTCGGCTTCAGTTAGATTGATTAATTTCAGTAACATGCCACACATCTTATGTGGAACAAAAATGTTATTGGAAAATTCTCCGAAAAAACTTTTTTCGAAAAAAGAGTGAACTCCCTCTGTCTTTCCGTCAAGTGATGCATGCAACTATTAAACAGAACTTATACTGATTATTTTATATGCTACTAGAAGTAAGCTAGAAAATTATAGTTGTATTCTACACTAAATTATCTTTCATGGCAGTTGATTTAGTCTACGTAGTTGCAATGTCCACTTACAAGGAAAATCTATACTTAGATCTTTTCAGTATTATGATAATTAGCTTGTTACGTATGTGGTAGCATTTTTAGACAAGTAGACATAAGCTTAAGAATATATGAATAAAAAGAAATAAGTAGAAGAACTAAGTTAAGTCAATAACGAAGAAAAGGATGTCTATTGATAAGGGGAAAGATGCTAGAGTCAGAATGGTTCAAAGGTCAAAGGGGGGTGACCCATGTTCAATTGGTTAATTGTGGTTGAGTGAGATGATCCACAACCTACAACTGATTTTTCATTTCCTCTATCAGTAAATAAAACTTATATGAAAACTATATATGACTTTGTGTTTTTCTTAGGACGCAACTCACGCCAGAGGCCGCTCTGGATTATCGCTGTGGCAGCTCCATTACTGTCAATATTTCTGTGCGTTATCTGTTTTGTTGTATGGATGAGAAGGCGAAGAAAAGGTTTGTTGTTATCACTATTACAACATTACTCTAAGAAAAACTACCACTTATTTATGTTTTCAGCCTTAACGTTGCATGTGTGTCCCCTTAATTTAGGAACGGAAATCTTACATGATCAAGCTGCCATGAATAGGCCGGACGAAGACGCATTGGTTTGGAGATTGGAAGAGAAGAGTTCAGAGTTCACTCTGTTTGACTTATCTGAGGTATTGCGTGCAACACACAACTTCTCCAAAGAAAACCTACTTGGGCAAGGTGGTTTTGGCCCTGTCTACAAGGTAAATGCATTGTCTTGAAAAGATTCAATCATACGTTCGTTCTGAAATGTATATTAAATCACGGTTTCCTAGAAATCATCCTTATATACTTACAATAGCACTAATTACAGTAGTCCAATCTATAATGAATCGTGCTATGACACAATTATATACTTACAATTGTTTGCTGTATATACCAAAAGTCCTTTTCCCATGGATGGCATGTAATCCATTTTCTGTAATTTCAGAAAATATAATGCCTCCAGTTTTGTACATACTTCCAGGGCCAGTTACCAGATGGAACAGAAATTGCAGTTAAAAGGCTTGCCTCACATTCAGGACAGGGTTTCACAGAATTCAAAAATGAAGTTGAACTTATTGCAAAACTACAACACAGTAATCTGGTCAAGCTCATGGGATGTTGCATTAAGGGAGAGGAAAAACTTTTGGTGTACGAATATTTGCCAAATAAGAGCTTGGACTTCTTCATCTTTGGTATGCACAATGTAGTTTAACCATATTTTGGACTGCGTTTCATCCGTACTATAAAATGCACTCTCTCATGTGCAGATGTTAACCGAACAACTTTGGTTGATTGGAATAAAAGATGTGTGATAATTGAAGGGATAGCCCAGGGTCTACTGTATCTCCACAAGCACTCTCGGTTGCGCATCATACACAGAGACCTTAAGGCCAGCAACATTCTCTTGGACCAGGACATGAATCCTAAAATTTCTGATTTTGGGCTAGCAAAAATTTTCAGCACCAATGATACTCAAGGAAGCACAAAGAAGGTGGTGGGAACATAGTAAGTGTATGACACAATTAATTAGCTGATTCATCAACTTTTAAATTTTTGATATAATATTTTACTTGTGCCTCCAACTCATTTCAGTGGTTATATGGCTCCGGAGTATGCATCTGAAGGAATTTACTCGATCAAATCTGACGTGTTCAGTTTTGGTGTGTTGCTTCTTGAGATCCTTAGTGGAAAAAAGAATTCTGGTTTCCATCAGCATGAAGACTTTCTTAACCTCCTTGGATATGTGAGCATTTTGCGAACTCTCGCACACATATACCATTATTTTGTAGACCGAATTCATCTTTTTTTTCATGTTGATAAATTCTCTGCAGTCATGGCATCTCTGGGAAGGAGGGAGATATCTTGAGCTTCTAGAAGCATCGATTGTTGAGGAGATCCATGCAGCGGAGGCTAGTAGGTACATTAACATTGCGCTAATGTGCGTACAAGAGCGGGCAGACGATCGACCAACCATGTCGACTGTCGTCGCAATGTTAAACAGCGAGAATGTTATTCTTCCAGAGCCTAAACATCCGGCATACTTCAACCTACGGGTATCTAGGGAAGATGAATCGGGTAGTGTTCCATACAGTAATAATGCCGACACCATCTGCAGTAATAATGACTTGACCATCACTGAGGAGCCAGATGGCAGATAGTTCATCACTTTGCTTCAGTTGTTGATGGAAGTGCTAGCAATCAGACAACTGGCAGGCAGACCAGGTCAAGTAAACTAGAGCAGATCAAGTAAGCATATCATATTTTGGTTCTGAAGGCTGGCGACCGGCATATCTCTGTAGCAGTTGTTCGGTCCTCCGTTAATACTGTACTTCCTCCGTGCCAAAATTCTTGTCTTAGATTTGTCTAAATACAGATGTATCAAGTCACATTTTAGTATTAGATACATCCATATCTAGACAAATCTAAGACATGAATTTTGGGACGGAGGGAGTATTTAGCTTTTGTGCACCGCACCATCGTTTTCCACTGGTGGCTGCTGCTGTAGGCTTTAATAGAAGACTTGAAATCCAAAGGATTTCAATCTGACAACAGATGCATTAACTGAATCCTGCTGGGTAAAATATGTGTTGCATCTGTATGGGCCTTCCATGTTTTCTTCCAAGTTAATTCCGTTGGCGTGCAAGGCTAACTAGAATCATGGAAACCTTGAGGCCATAACTGATAAGGTTCCGGTGCTGCAGTTAATCTGTTCGAGCTCATAGCAGTTCCACACTGTTACGAAAAGATGCATTTCCACAGAGATCTTTTTGGTATTTATCCTGCTAACGGTCCATAAGTTCTTGATTTAAACTTTGAAGCAAAAATTTTGTGGCAAGTTTGTACCTTCCACGAGTTAAGTAGTTATGTTTGTATTTTATATCATTTTAATATCGTATAATATGGAGTGTATAAATATATTTTTTGGATACTTTCAACAGACCAAATATGATGACCTGGCAACCTGCTTGTTCTTTCCAACAGCACCTTGTATTTTTCTACTACTTTTATCGTTTAGAATAATGTGCTTGTCTTGATATGCGCAATTCTTGGGTGGTATACCTAACAATAAGGTGAAATGTATTGTAGTTATTTAGGGCACAATATAGTATCTCAACTACGGTAGATACAATGAGTAACAACATTGACCAAAACATCTATACGACGATAGATACACCTTATAAACGTCTCAATGTCTTCTGGACACGCTTATGTTTCGCCTCTGAGTTTTGACATGGTGCACGAAGAAGTGTCGTGCATGAGGACGTGCCCGTAAGCACTTTACATAATGACTACACACATGTAGGGATGAAATTAAGCGTCTTCAGCAGATAATGTAGCGATAACATCTAGAGTTTGGTGTGGATTAGTGTACAACTCAGATGTAACAACTGATACGAAGTTATCAACTATCTTCCATCTGGCTCTTCGGTGATGGTTACATCATTATTACTGCATAGAACAACAACACTAGCTGATTGGTGTACCTTAGATACTCTTACGTTGACGTATGCAGGAGGATTAGGCTCTGGAATAATAACACTCTCGCTGTTTAACATTGCGACAACATCTGACATGGTGGGTCGATCATCCGCACTCTCTTGTACGCACATCAGTGCAATGTTAATGTACCTTCTAGCCTCTGTTGTATGGACCTCCGTAACAATTGATACATCTAGAAGCTCAAGCCATCTTCCTCCTTCCCAGAGATGCCATGACTGCAAGAAGCAAATAAACTATTTTCATCACATACATGATAAAAGAAACCTCAATCTACAAAATAATACACTCGTATGCGAGAGTTTAGAAAATGCACACATAACCAAGAAGGTTAAGAAAGTCTTCGCATTGATGGAAACGAGAATTCCTTTTTCCACTAAGGATCTCAAGAAGCAACACACCAAAGCTGAACACGTCGGATTTGATTGAGTAAATGCCTTCAGATGCATACTCCGGAGACATATAACCACTGAAATGAGTTAGAAGCACAAGACAATATTATATCTAAAATTACAATGTGGTACATTACCTAAAAATGGTATTGCAGGCACTATATATGTTGTAATTTGTAAAACAAAGGTATGCTTACTATGTTCCCACTACCCTCTTTGTGCTTCCCTGAGTGTCATTGGAGCTGAAAATTTTTGCCAGGCCGAAATCAGAAATTTTAGGATTCATGTCCTGGTCCAAGAGAATGTTGCTGGCCTTGAGATCTCTGTGTATGATGCGCAACCGAGAGTGCTTGTGAAGATATAGAAGACCTTGGGCTATCCCTTCGATTATGACACGTCTTCTTTCCCAATCAACCAAAGTTGTTCTGTTTTCATCTACGCATTAGAAAGTGCTTTTTAGAGTATGGATGAATCACAATCCAAAAATATGAATAAAAACTACAATGTGCGTACCAAATATAAAAAAGTCCAAGCTCTTATTTGGCAAATACTCATACACCAATAGTTTTTCCTCCCCCTGAATGCAACATCCCAAGAGCTTTACCAGATTATTGTGTTGTAGTTTTGCAATAAGTTCAACTTCATTCTTGAATTCTGTGAAACCCTGTCCTGAATGTGAGGCAAGCCTTTTAACAGCAATCTCCATTCCATCTGGTAATTGGCCCTGCAAGTATATATGTACAACAATATACTGAGGCAACATTTTTATGGAAATGACAGAAAGAGGACTAGTGGCCATCCATGTGAGGACATAGAGCATCAGATATACAATACACGTTCTTAATATTCTGTTTCATTGCATTCCTTTTGTTTCCTTCTGAGATTTAGTCCACTGTCGAAATAGGACAAAATTATACTCCTATAAACAAGTTTATCAGGATTTCCTTTTTTTGTTTCAGTACATTTATATATATTCGCGGCGTGTGCACACATGAATGTATTGGTTAGTGACCAGCCAACTCTTAGCTTTAAGCTGATCGTGATTTAATATATATTTTGGAATGAACTTATGCTCGATTCTTTTCAAGGCAATGCATTTACCTTGTAGACAGGGCCAAAACCACCTTGCCCAAGTAGATTTTCTTTGGAGAAGTTGTGTGTAGCTTGCAATATCTCAGGAAAGTCAAAGAGTGTGAACTCTGAACTCCAGCTCTCCTCCAATCTCCAAACCAGGTCATATTCTTCCTGCCTATTCGTGGCAGCTTGATTATTTATGTTTACCTTTCCTAAATTGAGAGAAATATACAGTGTTAATTTGGGTCTCAAACCTGGCAAACTACATCAATAGGTGGTAGTATTTTTTCTTTAGAGCAACGTTCTGGTGAATAAATCGTCATGTCAACAAACCTTTTCTTCTCTTCCATACAATGGAACAGATAAAGCACATAAGTATTGACAGCAGTGTAGCCACCACAACAATAATCCACAGTACCCTCTTGCGTAATTTGCGTCCTACAAAGGTATAATTCATGTACAGTTGTCATGTGTAAATAAAAACGAATTCATTTAGTGATGGAGACAATGAAAAATAAGCTACACCAATTAAACATGGGTCTGACCTATTTGACAAGGAAACTTCACCTATTTCATTGACCTTTGAACCGTTCTAACAGCTTTCCCCTTTTCTTTTTGATTGAACTTTCTTTTCTTTTTCATTAACTTAACCTAGTTCTTCTACTTATTTCTTTTTATCTATTTGTTCCTAGGCTCAGGTCTACTAGTCTAAGAGCATCTCCAACAGCAGACTAAAAAATGACCCCAAGACCTAAAAACTGCAATTTTGGGCTTGCTGGCCCAAAAATGGTTCCAACAGCAGAGCTGAGACTGCCCGGGGAACAAATTGTTTTTGGTAGCCACCTAAATTTTCCTACCCAGGACTATTATTTGGGTCCTCCCTACCATCCTACCAAATAAACCCAAAAGCATGGCGCCGAGCTCAACCGCCTCTTGGTGAGTTTTCGTCGCCACCGCCACGAACCTGCAATCCCCGACAAGTTCGCGCCAATGCCGGTCGGTCCGACCCGATTTCAGCCATCCCAAGCTCCCCACCGTCACCCTGAGCTCACACCGCCATCCCCAAGCACCGCGCCACCACCACCCCTGCCTTCCTCCCAAGCCCCACCGAAAAGCATCACCGCTCAGACGTCGCCATCCTGAGCTCCATCACCACCCCGAACTCCGGCCGCTAAGCTCGATTCCGGTCTTTGGCACCGCCGATCCGCCTCCCAGCGTCGATCTTTATGTTTCATTTGCTTTAGAAAATTTGGGTATACAGTTTTAGAGATGTTGTAAAAACAGAAAAAAAAATTGGCTACATAAATCTTCTCTCTTCTCACAAAAAATGGATTTGGGGAGCCAAAATTTTGGTTTGACATTGAGATGCTCTAAAAGTGCTAGTACCACATATTTATAAAAAGCTAATGCCAATTTTCGTACTACTGAAAATATTCAAGTACCGGTTTTCCTTGTAAGTGGAGATTGCCACTATGTAGAATACAATTCTTAATTATTTCCAAGCTTCCTTCTGGTAGCATATAGTATATATCACTATAAGTCACTTCCGAGTGGAAGTTGATTTTAAGGGCTGTATGTATCGCTCCAAGTAAAGACCCAGGTAACTCCCTATTATTAAAAAAAGGTATTTTCCTAGAAATTTCAAATATTGTTTCTGTTTATGTGAAGCCGTTGTGCGAATTTTACATACCGTTATGTTCTTGGACGGTTGCTTTTCCCTCTAGGGGTGGCGCCGCAGCTGGTGGCTGCGATTGTGGGTACACAGTAGCTGGTGTCGTAGTGTTGATGATCGCCGGAACTTGAGGGGCCAAGTTGATAATACGCAGCGTAGGGTCCCCTTGGAAGAATGGGTACATCTCGTACCTCATGTAACACCGTGTCCCCAGAACTCGGCCACCTTGCTTACCGCCCAGGTACTCAAGCGTAATATTCAAGATATCCTTGAAACAGGACTCGCAGTTGTGGGGAATCAGATCGGGCATGCACTGCATAAGACAGTACAACGTTGGGGAGGAACCAACATCTAAGCGTGAGGTAGTGAACCTCCTCAAGCTATTCGCGGCCAATTGAGCCGTGTTGTTGATAAGCGTGAACAATAATCGCTGGGTGATGTCGGCGTTTGTCGTGAAGTTCTTAGTGTTCACGATGATGAGGGGATCATTGACGGTGGTGGTGGCCAGAAAGTTCTTGTTGGAGAACTTGAGCATGCAGGGATCATAGTACACGGCGGCATTCTTTTTGTACGGGCAGAGCCGCCGGAGGTCCTGAAACGCGGTGGTTACACAGCTCTCGCAGGCGGAGGCGTTAGAGTCCCCGCGGCAGAGCGTGAGGGCGTAGACAATGTCCGGAACATTGCCCATGATGCCGGTTGCAAAGAGGGTGGTGCTGGACGCTGCTTTCTTCGGGAGGGTTGAAGAGAGGAGACTGAGGTTGGCTTCATAGGTGCTATTAGATTTATAGTCGTCGCTCTTGCTGCAGGATGACCATTGAGCAGTGGCGAGAGGCACGGGGAGCAGGAGGAGAGGGAGGATAACCATGGCCATCCATGGGTGACAAGGCAGATGCACGGATGGTAGGAACTTCATCGCCGGGGAACTTCTAGGAGAAACTGAGAACTCTAAAAAAATGAGACAACAAAATTATTTTAGAACGGGAACATAATCAACTAACCAAAAACATTGTAGAGAACGCGAAAACGCAGGGACATACCTCGAAGCTCCAGCTCCACAAGTTCTACTTAAGTCTGGATGATGGCTGTGTGCATCAAGAGATGCAGAGTCCGGGGGTATTCCTTTTTTTCGAAAAAGAAAACTGAAGTCCGGATCATCAACAAGTGATGACACACCAACATAAAAAACACAGAAGGAAGATGTCCATCTTCTCACACCTGCAAAGACAGCACATGGTGGCCATATCCCATGGTTTCTCTTTCTTAATGCTGACCCCAATGTTTATTAGTATGCTATTGCGGGCAAAAATTCACAGAATTCGAAACCTGTCGAGCTAGAAGAATACCCTCTTTTGTCAGATCACCACCAACCACTTGAGCAGCTCTAGTAATCAGGTTCTAAGTATCACGCTGCAAAATTGGCGTGTAAGCATCAGAGAAGTGTGTGCTCGCCAATTAATAAGAGATCTTAAGTGCTCTAAATTTCAAAGTTCCGATGCCATACGTAGCCATTCAGACATCAGGGATTAAGCTGGAAGTTTAGGAAGTCTACTCCAAGTCAAAACACGCTTGGATAGGCACCTGAAAATTCTCAACTCAATAAAGAATCTAGCCCCGCAAAAAAATTAAAAAAATCTAAGGGCTTACGCTTACCACCGGATTATGGATTGGGACAGTAAATAGTTCGCTGAGGCTTATGGATTATGAATCGGGGCTTATTCGACCACAGAGCTCTGCATTGCAAGAGAAGCTGTCTTAAACAATGAGAAAAAGGGGAGAGAAAAAAAAAATGTGATTTCATACAGAGCTTACCACTGGAAGTGGAAGGACGATGGCGTCGCCGGAACGTGACCTCCGCCCTCCTCTCCGGCACTTCGCCGCCGGCGCTCGCAAATGTATCCTCTGCTCCAGGGGGCGCGGCCAGGAGATAAATCGTGAGCCTGGGAAGGGAGGGAGGAGCAACTCGGTTCAGTGGAGGATGTCGGCGGCAGTGGAGGACGAGGAGGGCAATGATTGGCTTACTGCGAGTCTCTCTCCCAGTGCCGACCAGCTAGCTCAGTAGGCTCACATGTGCGGTGCGGGTACTCTTTCGTGTCAGCCTTGGCCGCGTCCATCCTATTAATAGCCGCCGCAGCAGTGCATGTAGTAGTACTACCGTGTCAGCCCAGACCACATGGCTGGAAATGATTTTGTCTTTGTTTTCTGGCAGATGCAAACTCCATCTAGATTCTCTCACCATAGCTGATCCAAGCCCAAATATAAAAAAAATCATATATTGTCATAAAAAATCATAGTCGTGTACTACTTTTAGGGGATATTTGAATTGTGATTACCTTTGTCATATATTGTCATATTATTTTTGCTACACTTGCTCTACTTGAGTTGCTCAAATTGTTAGCCATATTTTGTCTTGCCTAAAAAAAAAAGGGAAACGGTTCCCTTCACCCGGCGATGCTTGTCGCTCGTCCATCGCATCCTTGCGTGACGCGTGTCCCTGTACGGCCCACCACCTTTATCTTCTTCGTGCTTATCATCAGTTCTCTGCCCAAGGAACACCAGCTACTCGTCCTCCTCATTGGGATCGTGTCTTCCTCTCACTCGATCCATAGAGGGGGCAGCTGCGCGCCCGACCCAGATCGGGCCGGCGACGCCCCTTGCCGCCGGAGCTCCCTCCGGCCGTCTCTCACCCGAGTCGCCGCGGCCTCCTTCCTGTCCCTTTCACTTCCTGCGAGCTCCCGTCCGCCTCCCCTTCCTCTCCGACACCTGCCTCCCCTCGGCCTCCCATCTTGTTCTTCATCTTTCACAAATTTATTTGCAACACTACCTATGTTACAAAATTTTCTACAACATTATCTATGTTGCAGAAGCTCTTCCACAAGATCACCGTTGTTGCAAAAAAAAACTGAAGACAAAAAAAAAAATCTGCAACACATCCTCTGCTGCAAATAAAGATTCTGCAACACGATCCATGTTGTAAAATCCGGTGTTAAAAAATGCTTTTCGCAAGACACCCTTTTGTCTTTTTTACACAAGCCACAAAAAACGTCGGTTTTCTCCGAAACTTGACGTGCACACATATAATGTCGAGACGTATGCGCCAAATTTTGTTTTGAATTTTTTTCACACTTTGAATTATTTTTTCGCGTGCAGGAGCGCACTCTCCCTTGAGCACCAACGGATTTCCGCATATGAGAGTGGCGTTTTGGCACATGGGAGTGCGCGCTCCTGGTTTTTAAAATGTGTTCTAAACATATTTTAAAATGTAAAAAAAAAATTAAACAAAAACTTGGCTCGTACATCTTGATATTGTACATGCTCACAAAGTTGTTTCGTGAAAAACCGACAAGTTATGTGTCGCGTGTGAAAAAGACAAAATATGGTGTTAGAAAATGCTTTTCACAAGACATCCTTTTGTCTTTTTACACAAGACACAAAAAATGTTGATTTTCTCCAAAACTTGACGTGCACACATATAATGTCGAGACGTATGCGTCAAATGTTTTTTTGATTTTTTTTTCACACTTTGAAATATTTTCTCGAGTGCAGGAGCGCGCGCTTCCGGAAGCACCAACGGATTTCCGCGGTCTCTCGAACAATTGCACAAAAGTATGCAATGTACATCGAGAGGCAACTCCCTGTTGGCCAGGGTGTGGGTATGTTGTCACATACGCAGGAACGGGGCAATGTACCAAGAGGCAACAGATGGTTACAGGGGTGGTATATGCAGCAATGGAGAACCTGGAACGTGGCACTATACATCCAAGAGGCAACAGATGGTTACAGGGGTGGGGTACCGTGCTATGACCGAAATGGTTTTTTTTTTTGCATCGAGAGGCAACCGACTACGGCCACAACGGGGTCCTGTTCATCGACAGACAATGACTTTGGAGTGGGGGTAACGCGCTATGGCCACAATGGGGTTCTGTGCATTGTGAGCATGGCGGCAACGGCCGGCACGCGGCCTTGTGCATCGCGAGGCAACCGGCTAGGCTAGGGTAGCGGTACCACGCAACAACCACAATAAAATCTTATTCATCAAGTGTCAAACGACTGGGATGGGTGGGGGAGGGGGTGGTACCGCACTATGGTCGCATTCAACAGGGTCTTGTTCATCCAACACCAACTGGCTAGGATGGGGTGGGGGGGGGGTGTTACCACGATACGGTCGCAACAGGATCCTATGCATCACGGGTCAACCGGCTAGGGTGGAGGGTACAATATGTGGTAGAATAGGTTATTGTACATCTAGAGGCAACATACTCGGGGTGGGGCTACCGCGCGGTAGCAACAGGCACTACGTATTGCGCGCAAGTGGCACATCAACAAACGGGGGCTAGCTCCTCGCAACGCAACTAGCAACACTCTCACGCATACGAAGGCCTCCAACTCCAGCGCGCACGCTGCAATGGAGGTATTGTAAACATCGAGAGGCAACATGCTGATTGCCAACTCTATGTATCGCACGCGAGGGGCGCACTAACGCGCTGGGCTCCTCGCAACACACCCAGAAACTACGCTTGTGCATACATGAAGGCCTTCAACTACCGCGTACTCTTTTCGTTCCTAAATAATTGTCTTTCTAGAGATTTCAACAAATGACTACATACGAAGCAAAATGAATGAATCTACACTCTAAAACATGTCTACATACGTCCGTATGTTGTAGTCCATTTAAGATGGCTAGAAAGACAAATATTTGGGAACGGAGGGAATACGATGCAACAGGAGGTCTCTACTTGCGCATACGGCTTTCGCGAATGCACCACTGCCAAGTATACACAACATCGATCACGAGCGAGAGAGTCTGGTATCTCAATCGGGACCTCCTACTACCCTGCACGATCAGAACGACTATCTTGCACCACGCCACAGCTAGCTAGAGACTCACACAGGTTCTCTCTATAATGTGAATTCTCGCTCATGAAACGGGCCTGCAACTACCGCGCATGAGAATCGCTCGATCGAGTCCTGCAACTACCGCCCACGTGCGACCGATCGCTCGGGTCCCGTAATGTGAAGGCTCGCACCTACTCCCTCCTAGATATGAGAGATTGTGCAAAACTCCTGCATCTCGCTGGAGCGGACCACCCACCTTATACCGTGCGAAGTGCTGAAATCACCGTAAAAATCTCGCCCTCACTTACCATGATTTTTTAAGTCATGGAAAGCCCGAAAAAGTCATATAGGTGTACTGACGACCTTCTCACGACGAAAATTACATTTTTTATCACAATAATATTTTTATAGAAGTAGGTGCCCAACACATCCATAATAATAATACATGTTTTCGTCAGTTTTATCATCATGGTAATGCCACTTCCATGACAGAAAATATTTTTGTTCATGACAAAAATGTCACATATGTGTCTTTTTCTTTAATGTACTCCCTCCGTTCCCAAATAATTGTCTTTCTAGCCATCTCAAATGGACTATAACATACGAATGTATGTAGACATGTTTTAGAGTGTAGATTCATTCATTTTACTCCGTATATAGTCACTTGTTGAAATCTCTAGAAAGACAATTATTTAGGAACGGAGGGAGTATGTCATGTATGCTCATTCAATGTGAGTAGTACACCCCATCAGTTCCCTTCGTCTCTCCTGCAAGGAAAAGGGGCTAGGGTTTCTGCCTCCCGATCGATGGCGGCGCCGATCTACCACATCTCCTGTGGCCTTAGGGCCATGGGTGCACGGTGGATCCCGGCCCTTGCCGGCAGGATGGGTCCGTTTTTAGATACCACTTCCGTTTTTTTAGAGTTTGTGTCTTGCTCAGGAGATGAGACGGCTGCGGCTCCTTTAAGATGGAATAAGGTTCTTCCCGTCTAGCCTCGTCTCAGTTGTGCGTCTAGCGTCGTCGGAGGGCGTATGGAGGTATGTTTCCAGCGGATCGCAGGACTCAGCCGATGGTTGTCATTGGTGGATCTGCTCGGATCCGGTTATTGTTCGTCTTTATTCATGTGTGTTTAGGTTGGATCCTTCAGATCTAAGTTCTCTTCATCGGCGGCGGTTGATATTCTACTACGTTGGTCCTATGAGGCCTTAGCACAACAACTTTATTTTCAGCCATGTGGCCTGCCGAGACTATTAAATGAGCAACACGCAACCAAATCCCATTTGGCTCTTCATGCGCCTACGCGACGCACACCCTCCCCTTCAACTGTATTTCTCTATGGGCTGGCCCATTAAGAGGTATTCTAGTGCTTCGGCCGTCTGTTTTGGGAAGCTTTTAGCCGGTTTTGCTTTTTAAATTTTCTCGGTTGTCTCGACTGGGGTTTTTTAACTTTGATTTATATTTTTCTTAAAATGTATGAACCTCTTTAAATTTTGTGAATTTTCTTTCAAATTTCTCAAAATCACGAACTTTTTTGCAATTTGTATTTTTCTCAATCATGAACTTTTTTCAAACTAATGATTTTTCAAAATGGTTACGGTCAACGGTCAAGTGAATAGTCAACGGGTGCAGTGAAAGGACAACATGTTTTGTCATTGGTCAAGTGGTCCAGTCAAACAGATGAAACCATGTTTATTTTAGGGGCGTGAACAGAATCAAACTAAAAGGCTCGCGCTGGTGGGCCAGCCCACGAACGCAGTGCTTCAGGCCGCAGCTGTTTTCTCCATTTTCAATCATATGGCCCAGGCCACCGTAGCAGAGACGGTCGATGCAGGCCCATTGTGAGCCTACAGAGCCAGCTGGTCGGCACAGCGAGAGAGACGGACCGAAGACTCGGTCGCGGTCGGCCAGTCATTCTCCTCGTCCACCCAAGTCTGAAAAGAAGTGCACTCCCACTGCGCCGCCGTCCTCCACTGAATCGAGTGGCTCCTCCTCCTTCCCCACTCCCCACTCTGCCGACTTATCTCCGGGCTGCGCCACCTGGACCGGAGGCTACATTGGCGACGTGCCGGAGAGGAGCACGGAGGCCGCGCGCCGGCGACGCCATCGTCCTTCGACTTCCGCAGGAGGTACGAAATCACCTCTTTCTCCCTCTTTATAGATTCGGCTACTGTAATTAGCTCTACTGTTTAAGACTGTTCCCCTTTGCAATGCAGAGCTTTGTGGTCGACAAGCCCCTATCTGAAGTCCCAACCCATAATCCAGTGGTAAGCCCCTAGATTTATTTTTAATTTTTAATCCACAAGTGCCTGTCCATGTGAACTATCAAAATGAAGACATACCAAGAGTGTTTTGACTTGGAGTAGACTTCATGAAACTTCCAGCTAAATCCTGTCTTCACTTGGAATAGACTTTCTGGACTTCCAGCTTAACCCTGTTCTTGACTTGGAGTAGACTTTCTGAACTTCCAGCTTAACCCTGTTTTTGACTTCGAGTGGACTTCCTCAACTTCCAGCTTGTAATCCCTGATATCTGAATGGCTACTTGTGACATCTGAACTTTGAATTTAGAGCATTTAGATCTCTTAATTAATTTTTGAGCACACACTTCATGCCTTCAATTTTGCAGCATGATATCTAGAACATGATCACTGTAGCTGCTCAAATGGAAGGTGGTGTTCCCTTCCCTGTGTATCAGACTATCAGCTCCTGACGGCCCGGTGACGCAAACAGAGGAGCATATTCTTCTAGCTCCACAGGTTCTGAATTCTGAAGATTCTTTCCAGCAATAGCGTGCTGTCTTTGCAGTTCTGAGCAGATGGACATTTCTCCTCTGTGTTCTTTAGGTTGGCGTGCCATCCCTTATTGATGATCCAGAGTTTATAACATTGGGAGGTGGACCTTCGATGTATGCTGGCATTTTCCAGTTCTCTACATTATTTTTACTTTTTAGTTATTATTATGTTCCTGTTCTAACATAAGTTTTTTGTCTCCCTTTTTTTAGAACTCTTCAGTTTCTACAAGTTCCTTGGCTATGAGGTTCCTATCATTCGTGGATCTGCCTTGTCATCCGTGTATGGCCATGGTTATCCTCCCACTCCTCCTGCTCGTGCCTCTCACCGCTGCCCAAACGTGGCCAGCGTGCGGCGAGAGCGGCAACTACAAATCAAATAGCACCTATGAAGCCAACCTCAAGCTCCTCTCTTCCATCCTCCCAAAGAAAGCAGCATCCAACACCACCCTCTTCGCCACCGACACCGTCGGCAATGTTCCGAACACCATCTTTGCCCTTGCTCTCTGCTGCGGGGACTCCAATGCCTCTGCCTGCGAAGGATGCTTGGTGACCGCCTTCCAGGACGGGCAGGAACATTGCACAAGCAATAAGGACGCCACCGTGTACTACAATAGCAATCCCTGCATGCTCAGGTTCTCCAACAAGAATTTTCTCGCCACCAACGTCAATGACAATATATTCGTCATTGTGAGCCTCGAGATGTTCATAAACATCTCGACAAGAGCTTTCAGCTTCTTGTTGTTCACACTTCTGAACAACACAGCTCAATCGGCTGCGAACAGCTCGAGGAGGTTCACCACCTCGCGCTTAGATGTCAGCTCCCTCCCGACGCTCTACTGCCTTATGCAGTGCACGCCCGACCTGAGTGCTGACGACTGTGCGGCCTGTTTCCAGCCTTACTCCCAGTTAACACTCAAGTGCATGGACCGTAGGAAAGGTGGTCGACTTCTGGGGACACGGTGTAGCATGAGGTACGAGATATACCCGTTCTTTCAAGGGGACCCCATGCTGCGTATTATCAGCTTGGTATCTGAACTTCCGCCGATCAACAATACCATGCCGCCAGTTACATTGTACCCACCCCCGCAGTCGCAACCGCAGTCACCGGTTGCGGCACCACCACCTCCGGAGGCGCAAGCGACCACCCAAGAACTTCATGGTATGTAAATTCTCATCCTTCTCAGCAGATCCTTGGTTGGACATGGCACCACGGCTTTAGTTAGATTCATTAATTTAGGTAACATGTCACACATCTTGCGTGATACTCCCTCGGTTGCAAAATAAGTGTCTTAACCTTAGTACAATTTTGTACTAAAGTTAGTACAAATTTGAGACACTTATTTTGGACGGAGGGAGTACAATTTTTTATTGGAAAATTCTAGGAAAAGAACTTTCCATTTTTGAAAGAGTGAACTCCCTTCATCTTTCCGTTGAGTGACAGATTCATGCAGCTATTAAAAAGAACTTATAGTGGTTATTTTATATGCTACTAGAATGAAGCTAGGAAATTAGAGTTGTATACTACACTAAATTGCCTTTCATGCTAGTTGATTTAGTGTACATAGTTGCAATGTCCACTTACAAGGAAAATCGGTACTTAGATCTTTTCACTATTATGATAATTAGCTTGTTACACACTCCCTCCGTTTCTAAATATAAGACGTTTTAGGGATTTCAGTAGAGGCTACATAAGGATGTATATAGACGTATTTTAGAGTGTAGGTTCAGTCATTTTGCTCCGTATGCAGTTTGCATTGGAATCTTTAAATAGTCTTATATTTAGAAACGGAGGGAGTACATTGTAGCATTTTTAGACTAGCAGACATGAGCTTAAAATAGATTAATAAAAACAAATAAGTACAAGAACTATGTTAAGTCAATAACAAAGAAAATGATGTTTATTGATAAGGGGAAAGATGCTAGAGTCAGAATGGTTCAAAGTTCAAAGGGGGCCGGCCCATGTTCAATTGGTAAAGTGAGTGAGATGATCCACAACCTACAACTGATTTGCTATTGTCTCTTAACACTAAATAAATTAGATGATGCCCAGCGCTTTGTTGCAGAAAGTGGTTGCAATATATTTGAATGAGGTTTGATTGTATTGAATATAAATATTAAGATTCATAACACTTGAACCAAAATTTAAAATACATACGACTTGTTATATGTATGTAAAGTTGTAAAATATTTATTAAATATTTTTTACGTCCAATATTTATTGAATATAAGTAGAATAACAGAATGAAAAATATTTTCTCATGCATGGTTACATGTAGCGGTGGGTCTTTTCCCATGCATTGTTACATGTTGAGGTGGGCCTTATCCCATTCATAATTGTATAGTGATGTGGCATGCTTGCATATTGAGATAATTAAGTTAGTGGGGGTGACTCTTTTAAGTATATAGGATATAGGATTCTTTTTTATATTTATATGAAAACTATATATGAAGTCGTGTTTTTCTTAGGACACAACTCACGCCGGAGGGTGCTTTGGATTATTGCTGTGGCAGCTCCATTACTGTCAATATTTCTGTGTGTTATTTGTTTCGTTGTATGGATGAGAAGACGAAGAAAAGGTTTGTTGTTATTTGGATTAGAACATTCCTCTAAAAAATTACCACTTATATATGTACTCAGCCTTAAGGTTGTATATTTGTGTGTCCTCTCAATTTAGGAACGGAAATCGTACATGATCAAGCTGCCACAAATAGGCCGGAAGAAGATGCATTGGTTTGGAGATTGGAAGAAAATAGTTCAGAGTTCATTCTCTTTGACTTTTCTGAGATATTGCATGCTACACACAACTTCTCGAAAGAAAACCTACTTGGGCAAGGTGGTTTTGGCCCTGTCTACAAGGTAAATGTGTTGTCTTGAAAAAGATTCAATCATATGTTCATTCTAAAATATATATTAAATCACGATTGCCTAAAAAATCCTTATATGTTTACAGTAGAGCTAATTACAGTAACTGAATCGTGATATGATGTGCCTAGTTTTATAAGCTACCTTTGAAAATGATGTATATAAGTTCCAATATCTACAATGGCAGTTATCATATCATTCATCCCTGTAATAGCAACCTATGGCGACAAAGGCTAAGTCACACGCTTTTCAATATATTATCGACAACCTAGAATGAGAAAAAAATACATACAGTTGCTTGATAAACATATACTCCCGAAATCCAGTTTTACAAATGTATCTCAACCAAATATTATTAGCATAAGTAACCTGCTACCTAGCCTTAAACTAGAGAAATAATTAAGATGCAACTCTTGATAAACTGCAGTGGACTGAAACTCTGAAAAAAAGATGTAATGCACTGAAAAGGAATATTAAGGCCATGCGTTGGATGTGTGATGTTGTATATTCCAAAAGTCCTTTTCCCATGTATGGCATGTAATCCATTCTGTAATTTCAGTAAAAATATAATGCCTCCAGCTTTGTACATGCTTCCAGGGCCAATTACCAGATGGAATAGAAATTGCAGTTAAAAGGCTTGCCTCACATTCAAGACAGGGTTTCACGGAATTCAAAAACGAAGTTGAACTTATTGCAAAACTACAACACAGTAATCTGGTCAAGCTCATGGGTTGCTGCATTCAGGGAGAGGAAAAACTTTTGGTGTACGAATATTTGCCAAATAAGAGCTTGGACTTCTTTATCTTTGGTATGCACAGTGTAGTTCAACCATATTTTGGATCACGTTTCGTCCATGCTATAAAATGCACTCTAATGTGCAGATGTTAGCAGAACAACGTTGGTTGATTGGAATAAAAGATGTGTGATAATCGAAGGGATAGCCCAAGGTCTACTGTATCTCCACAAGCACTCTCGGTTGCGCATCATACACAGAGACCTTAAGGCCAGCAACATTCTCTTGGACCAGGACATGAATCCTAAAATTTCAGATTTTGGGTTAGCTAAAATTTTCAGCTCCAATGATACCCAAGGAAGCACAAAGAGGGTGGTGGGAACATAGTAAGTATAATTAGAATAGCATTAATCAGCTGATTCATCAACCTTTAAAATTTGATATAGTATTTTACTTATGCTTCTAACTCATTTCAGTGGTTATATGGCTCCGGAGTACGCATCTGAAGGCATTTACTCGATCAAATCTGATGTGTTCAGCTTTGGTGTCTTACTTCTCGAGATCCTTAGCGGACAAAGGAATTCTGGTTTCCATCAGCATGAAGACTTTCTTAACCTCCTTGGATACGTGAGCATTTTGCGAACTCTCACACGCATATGTACATTATTTGTAAACCAAAGTAATTTTTGACATGTATGTGATGATAAATTTTCTGTAGTCATGGCAGCTCTGGGAAGGAGGAAGATGTCTTGAGATTCTAGAAGCATCAATTGCTAAGGAGATCCATGCAGCCGTGGCTAGGAGGTACATTAACATTGCACTAATGTGCGTACAAGAGCGTGCAGATGATCGACCGACCATGTCAAATGTCGTTGCGATGTTAAACAGCGAGGGTGTTATTCTTCCAGAGCCTAAACATCCGGCATACTTCAACCTAAGGATATCTAAGGAAGATGAATCTGGTAGTGTTCTGTACAGTCATAATGATGTAACTATCTGCAGTAATAATGACGTAACCATCACTGAGGAGCCAGATGGCAGATAGTTGGTCACTTTGCTTCAGACCTTCAGTTGTTAATGGAAGTGCTAGCAATCAGACAGCTAGCAGGCATACCAGGTTGTTCAAATAAAGTAGGGCGGACCAAGTAAGCCTATCATATTTTGGTTCTGATGTAGGATTGCGACCGGCATACCTCTGTAGCACTTGTTCGGTTCCTGCCGTGAAGGAAGCTCTGCTGGTATCCGTAGGCTATATTGATATACAGGTTAATTCTGTATTTAGCTTTTGTGCACCGCACCATTGTTTTCCACTGGTGGTTACTGCCATAGGCTTTAAAAGAAGACTTGAAATCCAAAGGAGAAATCCAAAGGATTACAATCTGAAAGTAGCTGCATTAACTGAATCCTGCTGGGCGAAGTATGTGTTGCATCTATGTGCACCTTTCATGTTTTCCTCTAGGTTAATTCCATTGGTGTGCTAGGGTTGTAGCAGTTCCATACTGTTACAAAAAGAAGCATTTTTTGTAGAGTTGTCACGATAATACCAACATTGACGGTGGATAAATTCGTTGACTGTACCACTCAATACTCATTGCTGCTAAGAACAGGAGTTCTTGATTTACAGTTTCAAGCAAAATTTATCTCGCAAACTCCCTTCCATGATTTGAGGTATGTTTGTACTTTTGAGAAATTTCCTCTCTTATTCAATATTATCAACAGTTATCGAATTTTGGAGTCAGACCTTAACTGTTTTAAATAACTGCAGAATTGTCAAACGTTTCTCGAACACAAAGCTGTTAGTAACTTCTTTTTTCGAGGAAATCAGTAGGCTTCCTTACTGTATTCTTTATATGTAATGCAAAGAAGACGAGAGGCTGTGCAGCGCTGAAGTTGGAGCAGCAGCAGCAGCTGGCCAGATAAAAAGCACTCACATGTACAGTCCTCTAATCTGGGAGTAAGGTTTCCTTTTAGCTCTGTGCAGATCTGTTGATAACTTGACAATTTTATATTGATCAATCATGAACCATTAAGTTTGCTAACCCTTGTTTCCTGTAGTGACCACTAAAGCAATGTGTCATTGTGCTTGTTGGGTGTGTTATCTATGTTCACCGCTGTTGCTGTAAACAGTTCTGACAGCAACAGTGTAAGTTTAAATTGTCTCATGCTTGCTTTGTGTTAAAATTCAGTCTTAAAACGCTGCCGGACGCGAGAAGCTGTTGGTTGAAGTAAAGATAAATATCAGGGGCAACTACTGTTAGAAAATATGCGAACTGTTAAAGTATGTATTATAGGATGTATACGATGTACATATAAGTCGTATACATGTGTGGGCGTGTGCGTGCTGTAATCAGGTAGTTAGGATATGTTCAGGTTGATCTCTATCCTTTGTATAAATTATGACTTGAAGATCAATCCTACAACAACCTAACTACCTAAATCCTGTAATCTCTTGTGCCTATAAATAACACGCAACGCGTCCCTGCTAAGGCATACGCTTAACCCAACTTTATATGGTATTCAGAGCCTCTCCTCTACGCACATCTCCTGCGCCGCCAAAAACCTTTGCGCCGCGATGTCTTCCTCAAGCTCCACCGCAGCCGCCCCATCCGTGCTCATCCCCATCGCTGAGAAACTCCATCGCTCCAACTTCAACATCTGGCGTGCGCAAGCTCTGGCCACGATCCGTGGCGCTCAGCTGATCACCTACCTCGATCCGGAGAGGGAGGAACTGGCGCCCAAGCTGTCGGACAAAGACGGCAAGGCCACCAATGTGCCGAACCCGGCATATGAGATCGACAGGGCTCGAGACTCTCAGGTTCTGAGTTTTCTTTTCAATTCCATCTCACCCCCTGTGATGGTTCAGATCGCAACATGCACCACGGCGTCAACAGCATGGACTGCAATCACGGAGATCTTTATCTCCCAGACGCAGGCGGCCATCGTCAATACAAGGATGGCCCTCTCCACCACCAAGAAGGGAAACTCCACCATTGTTGAGTATCTTGGCCGCATGAAGGCCCTCGGTGATGAGATGGCTGCCATCGGCAAGCCGCTCACGGACGATGATATGGTGTCGTATATCCTTGCTGGCTTGGATTTCGACTACATGTCCTTCGTCTCCTCCATCTGCGCCTGGACCGTCCCCATCAAGCCCAACGAGCTCTACGCGCAACTCATCAGCTTCGAGAGCCGCCTCGCCATGTTCGAGGGTGGCAACTCGTCGTCCCACTCATCCGCGAACGCTGCCTCCCGTGGCGGTTGGGGTGGCTTCTCTCGCGGCGGAGGCCGCGGCAGGAACGGAGGCGGTCGTGGTCACGGTGGTGGCCGTGGCAATGGAGGCAACGGCGGCCGCGGGAACGGCCACGGTGGGCGTGGCCAAGGAGGCGGGGGCCGAGATGAGCTCCCTGAAGTGTTCTGCCAGATCTGCAAGAAGCCGAACCACACCACCATAGAGTGCTACAGGCGCTTCGACATCGCATTCACCAAGGAGAAGAGTGCGAGCGCCGTGTCCAACTCCTCCTACGGCGTCGACACCAATTGGTACGTTGACACATGCGCCACAGATCACATCACCGGAGAGCTTGACAAGCTCACCATGAGGGAGAGATACAACGGCCATGATCAAGTGAACATGCCCAAAGGAGCAGGTATGAAAATTACTCATATTGGTCAAGCATATGTTCGTACTCCCACTCGTAATCTTCATCTAAAATATGTCCTTTACTCACCTAAAGCCACAAAAAAATCTTGTTTCTGCTCATCGTCTATCTCAAGACAATAATGTGTTTCTTGAAACTCACCCTCGTTTCTTCTTTATTAAGGACAAGGCAACGAGGAACACCCTCCTCCACGGCAGGTGTAGAGCCGGCCTCTACCCCCTATCATCAGCTTCTTTAGGCCCGGGCAGGCATGCTTTTGGTGCCACCAAGATCTCTCCGTCAAGGTGGCACGATCGACTAGGTCATCCGTCTTTGAAAATCGTTCAGCATGTTCTTAGCAAGAACAAAATTCCTTTTTCAGTTCATGAGTTGAATAAAGAGGGGGTGTGTGATGCATGCCAACAAGGCAAAAGCCACCAACTTCCCTATCCACATTCTAGTAGTTTTTCGAATGCTCCTTTAGAGCTTATTTATTCTGATGTATGGGGACCTGCCCGTGACTCTATCAATAAAAAGAATTATTATGTGAGCTTTATTGATGATTTCAGTAAATTTACGTGGATATTTCTTCTTAAGCATAGGTCAGAGGTCTTTAAAGTGTTTCACGAATTTCAAGCACTTGTAGAAAGACTCTTTGATCGCAAAATCATCACCATGCAAACCGACTGGGGTGGTGAGTATGAGAGGTTAAATTCCTTTTTTCGCCAAGTTGGCATCACACACCATGTTTCCTGCCCGCATGCTCATCAGCAAAACGGCTCCGCCGAAAGAAAGCATCGTCACATTGTCGAGGTTGGCCTCTCACTGCTAGCTCATGCGTCTATGCCCCTCAAATTTTGGGATGAGGCATTTCTCGCTGCCACGTACTTGATCAATAACACACCAAGTAAGGTGATCAATCTTGAAACTCCACTAGAAAAATTATTTCATGAAACACCAAACTATCATGCTCTTCGTACTTTTGGGTGCGCATGTTGGCCTAACCTCCGTCCTTTCAATGCTCGCAAGCTTGAATTCCGCTCCAAGCTATGTGTTTTCCTTGGCTACAGTAATCTTCACAAAGGTTTCAAGTGTCTAGACATAACTGCTGGACGGGTTTATATTTCTCGAGACGTTGTGTTTGATGAAACGGTGTTTCCCTTTGCCAAGTTAAACCCTAATGCCGGTGCACCTATCAGATCCGAAATCCTTCTCCTCTCTGAAAATTCCTCCTCCTTACCTCTTGATCATGGGGACGAACATATAGCTAATGATCACTTGGGTTATTCTCATGAAAATTCTACTATAAATTTTGGAGGAAATTCTGTTGTGCACTATGATTTTATGCAGCAGCAAAGGACAAGCGCGGAGCACGAGGAGGATTCAGGTGCTGCACCAGGAACTGACAACGACGATCCCGGTGTGGATCCACCCTCGCCTGCCGAGCCAGGCAGTGGCAGCGCACCCGCCTCGGGGTCAGGCGGGCCACCAGCTGACGACCACGCGTCCCCCCGCGGCTCCACGGGTGAGACCACGACAATCCAAGGCAGGCCCAGCGGCGCAGGTGGGCCAACCGCACTCACGTGTCAGGCGAGGCGCCTCTCTGCGTCTTCTGGTGGGCCTCGCCAAGTGGTCCAACGAAAAACTGGCTCCGGCTCCGAGGAAATCAGCCTCGGATCAAGTGCCGCTGGATCGTCTGCAGTGCTAGATCCTGCCGGATCTTCTGTGCAACGGCCTTCTACTGCAGATTCTGTGCCGATGAGAACAAGATCACAACATGGAGTTTTGAAGCCCAAGGTTTGGACGGATGGCACGGTCAGGTATAGTAATGTTCGTTTTGGTGGCCTGGCTGTCACAGGTGAGCCAGGAAATTTGACTGAGGCTTTTGAGGATAAAAACTGGAAAAATGCTATGGATGAAGAATATAATGCTCTTATTAGAAACAAAACCTGGCACTTGGTTCCTCCAGCAAGAGGCAGAAATATAATTGATTTTAAATTGGTTTACAGAGTCAAAAGAAAGTCCAGTGGAGAAATAGACAGATACAAGGCTAGATTAGTAGCGAAGGGTTTTAAACAGCGGTACGGTATTGACTATGAGGACACGTTTAGTCCTGTTGTTAAAGCAGCTACTATCAGACTTGTTCTTTCTGTTGCAGTATCAAATGGTTGGAGTCTTCGTCAATTGGATGTGCAGAATGTGTTTCTTCATGGCGTTCTAGAGGAGGAAGTCTATATGAAACAACCACCTGGGTATGAGGTAAAAGACAAATATCATTATGTGTGCAAACTTGACAAGGCATTATATGGTCTGAAACAAGCACCTAGAGCGTGGTATTCTAGGTTAAGTGATAAACTTCAAAGGCTTGGCTTTCGACCTTCAAAGGCTGATACATCACTTTTCTTCTATAAGAAGGGAAAAATAATCATCTTTATGTTGGTATATGTTGATGATATTATTGTGGCCAGCTCATCACAAGATGCGGTCAGCGCATTGTTGGAAGATCTCAAGAGAGACTTTGCACTTAAAGACCTTGGCGATTTGCACTACTTCTTGGGAATAGAAGTGAAAAAGGTAACTGATGGGATAGTCTTAAGTCAAGAAAAATATGTGTCTGATATATTAAAAAGATCAGGTATGATGAGTTGTAAAGTTTCAAACATGCCACTTTCAACTACTGAGAAACTTTCCAAGGAAGAAGGGGAGCCCTTGGTAGCCGAAGCAGCCACAAACTATAGAAGTGTGGTAGGTGCCTTACAGTACTTGACACTTACAAGGCCTGACATATGTTTCCATGTCAACAAGGTGTGTCAGTTCTTGCATGCCCCTACTCTTCAGCATTGGACTGCAGTGAAGAGAATTTTGAGATATCTCAGAGGTACTATGAGCACTGGATTAAAATTCACAAGGTCAACCTCAAATGTGGTAAGTGCCTTTTCAGATGCAGATTGGGCAGGTTGTCCTGATGATAGAAGGTCAACTGGTGGCTTTGCTGTTTTCTTTGGACCAAACCTCATATCTTGGAGCGCACGAAAACAAGCCACTGTGTCTAGATCCAGCACTGAGGCTGAATACAAAGCTCTAGCAAATGCCACGGCTGAGTTGATAAGGGTTCAAACTCTGCTTGCTGAACTAGGTATAAATCATTCTTCTGTTGCACGATTATGGTGTGACAATATTGGTGCCACTTACCTATCAGCAAATCCAGTGTTCCATGCAAGAACAAAGCACATTGAAGTAGACTATCATTTGTTCGTGAAAGAGTAGCCAATAAGCTATTGGACATTCGTTTTATTCCTACTAATGATCAAGTTGCAGATGGCTTTACTAAAGCCTTGTCATGGCGCAAATTGGAAGAATACAAGAACAATCTCAACTTGATAAAGTCTCTCTAGAGCTATTCAAGCTTGTGATTGACGGTTTGAATCTTAGGGAAGCCAGTATGTCTGGCCGACAGTTCACGCGGGCTAATAATCGTCTAGTGCCGACATACGAGAAACTTGATCCTGTGTTTATGGATACCAAATGGGAATTAAAATTTCAAATGGTAACCTTGTGTGCACTCGAGTGTATTGAAACACTTTCGGACCGTGTGCCCATCATACTCAACTCTTAACTCGCTTAGCTCCACTAGTACTCGTCGCCCATTCAAATTTGAGTTGGGATGGTTACTTAGGTGGGCTTTGGTGACTTAGAGTGCGTGGGAGAAGCCCGTCGAAACACCGATTCAGCGATGGAACTTTAAGACCATAGCCTGAAGGTGATTCCAATTTGGATGGACAAAACACACTAGTGGTATTTATGAAAAAGGGAAGCTGTGCCTTTCCACAATTATTGATGATCTCGATAAAATCATAGAGCCCCGCATTTTTGACACCTCAAGAGATTGATTGAAAACGTCAATCCAATGAGAAGATTGGACGTCTTTTTCTAGAAGAGAAAATCAAGTGGTATAAAAGATCTGACCCCGTTCGATTTTGAAGGGAGACAACAATACACTATACTTCCACATGGTTTGCAAACTGCAAGTGCACATCGTTTGCAAAACTGCACCAGTTTATCCGTGTGCCTTGTCAGCTACCCTGACATGTTGGGCCCACCTCCTAATGACACAACAAATCCCAAGCGTGCGCGTCATGCCAACTCACGCTTCTATGGGCCCGTGTGGTTGAACGCGTCCATCCTGACACCAGTGTCTACCACTTAAGGCAGGGAGGACCAGGCCCATCCGGTGGATCAAAGGCAATCGACACTTGGTGGCTACCTCTTCCCCCTTTCACCTCTCGCAAGACTAGTTCATCCATTTGTGTAAACGACTCTGTAATCGAGACTAGCTACCCAATTTCCAAAGATAATCGAGTGATTTAGTGTGGGTGCTAACATCTAGTATCAGAGACAAGGCACCACCTCTTTGCTCTGCTCGATCTAGTGCAATTCGTTGAGACAAGGCGTCTACGGTAGACTCATCTTCACCTTGAAGCAATGGATCTGCACAGAGTACCATGACTACTCTCACGACCTGCTCACATGAAAGCCAGTATATGAGGATGTGTGACCGTCTGTTGTTAATCTCATGAAAGCCAGCATGCGCTGGCGTGTTTTCCCCCACTGAACGAATTTCATATGTAGGCTAACTTCACCACTTCTTGTTGGCTTCAGAGCTTGGCAGATTGTGCTACTTATCGTCTCTAAGGGCGAGTCAGCGCGTACTTTACCTTTCACGAATCATTAGGAACCATGGACGTCGAGGCCCATGGTTACAAGTTTCCATAATCTCCGGGTAGTCATGGGCCTTGCCTACCCAGAGATTATGGAAACTTGTAACCATGGGCCTCGCCGTCCTTTATAAGGCGAGGTCAGGCTAGTCAATAGGCACCTTACAATCTCACACTTTCACCCACTCGATATACCTACAATCGTCATTATACCATGTGATGCCCATCCATCAATAACAATAAAAGAGTAGTAAGTAGGGTTTTACCTCCACCAAGATGACCAAAACCTAGGTAAACCTTGTCTCTTTGTTTCCCATCCCGATCGTTCAGCTAGACATGACACCCTACTGAGGGATCTGCCAGATTTTGCACCAACATAGGTTTGATTGTACTTGAGTTTTCATTGTGTTTGGAGTAGCTGTACTTTCTTGTTTCTTCATGTAAGAGATACCCACCATATCATAAGATTCCTATTACTGAAAATAGGCACTTGTCAAAATCCAGAAGATAGAGCCTCTAGGTTATATTTTTTGGCAGACTTTTATGCGGAATTCTTCTGGAGTATCTGCATCATATTGAGGTCATACCATAACTATGATCCACCAGGTGCATGTTGAGGAGTTGAAATTTAGAAGACTTAATTATGGGATGGTTACTCTGATTCCTAAAATGAATGATGTTGCAACTATCACTTGCCCCCGTTGGTCAAAGTATCTTAGGGCAACTCCAATGCACGATCCCAAGTGGTCCGCCCGTGTCCGTTTGGGGGTAAATGGACAAAGTGGGCCCTCCAACGCGCGGGAGCAAACGGCCGCCGTCCGTTTTCTGTCCGCTTTCGACCCATTCCCGGCCCAAGTTTGAGCCGAGTTTGCAGCCAAATGAATAGTGCCTAGACGGGCGGGACGCGCGCCCTTGTCCTCTCTTAGCCCACCCGTTGGTGGCATAGGCGGACACTTTCCCTCCCCTTCCTCCAAAATGCTTCTGCGACCCGCCCTCCACTCTCCAGTGCCCGCCCTTTCCCCTCCCTCCATCCACCATGGGCGACGAGGCGAATCCCGTTGACCCACCAGCTGTCGCCCGCCATGCGGCGAAGAAAAAGAAGCCTGTGAAGAAGCCTCAGTCGGAGCTCATGCCGGCGAAGATCGCCAAGCTCGACGCCAAATCGGCAAGAGGAGGGGTCGGCGAACTGTCCCGGCAGAGAAGTAGGCCACCGCCGAGTGTGCCGTGCAGCGCGTTGCAGCACCAGGCCGAAGTCGAGGACAAGGAGTCCATCGTCTCCAAGGCGCACGCCCTCCTCATGTTGGGTATGTGCCGCCCCACGCCGGCCGATCTCTCGCTCGCTGCCATGGCTGCAGTCAGCACAAGCTTGTCGGCCCATCGTCCCCCGCAACACCGTTCCCTGAGCTCGTCCGTCACACACGAGACACCAGATGTTCATGCTCCCCTGCCGCACGGCCATGTGCAGGCACGATTCTCCATGTCGCCGGACTGCATCTGGTAGATCCGGCCACACCTGCGGGCATCATCAACCTCAACATCACATCAGGGTAAAGTGGCGCTTGCCAGCCACCCAACGGAGCGCAAAGGAAGCAGCCCTGATCATTCGCTTCCGCTCACATGGCCGGCGCCTGCAAGTTGTTCGACGAAATGCCACTGCCGACTGTAGGATCGAAAGTATGTCTAGAGGGGGGTGATTAGACTACTTGACCAAATAAAAATCTAGCCTTTTTCCCAATTTTAGTTCTTGGCAGATTTTAACAACTTAGCACAAGTCAAGCAATCACAATACAATTCAAGCAAGCATGCAATGAGTATATGAGCAGCGGAAAGTAAATCATGCAACTTGCAAGAAAGTAAAGGGATGGGATTGGAGTGTGCAAATGCAATTGGAGACACAGATGTTTTTGTCGTGGTTCCGATAGGTGGTGCTATTGTACATCCACGTTGATGGAGGCTTCAACCCATGAAGGGTAACAGTTGCGCAAGTCCACGGAGGGCTCCACCCATGAAGGGTCCACAAAGAAGCAACCTTGTCTATCCCACCATGGCCATCGCCCACGAAGGACTTGCCTCACTAGGGTAGATCTCCGCGAAGTAGGCGATCTCCTTGCCCTTACAAACTCCTTGGTTCAACTCCACAATCTTGTCGGAGGCTCCCAAGTGACACCTAACCAATCTAGGAGACACCACTCTCCAAAAGGTAATAGATGGTATCTTGATGATGAACTCCTTGCTCTTGTGCTTCAAATGATAGTCTCCCAACCACTCAACTCTCTCTCTCATAGGATTGGATTTGGTGGAAAGATGATTTGAGTGGAAAGCAACTTGGGGAAGGCTAGAGATCAAGATTTTCATATGGTTGGATTGGAATATCTTGGTCTCAACACATGAGTAGGTATTTCTCTCTTAGAAAATGAGTAGTGGAAGTGTAGGCACGTTCTGATGCCTGCCCTCATGAATGAGGAGAGGGTGGAGGGGTATATATAGCCTCCACACAAAATCTAACCGTTACATAGAATTTACAAAACTCGGTGGGACCGAATCATAAAACTCGGTCGGACCGATTCAGTACATAATGTGACCGTTAGGAATTTCGGTGGGACCGACATGTCAACTCGATGGGACTGATATCATTAGGGTTAGGGCATAACGTAATCTCGATGAGACCGATTACACAAACTCGGTGGGACCAACGTTGGTAATAAGCTAACTAGAGAGTTGGTCAGGCAAACTCGGTGGGACCAATTCGCTCATCTCGGTGGGACCGAAACGTTACGAAAGGGAAACAGAGAGTTTACATTGCAAACCCGGTGGGACCGATCGCTCATCTCGGTTGGACCGAGACGTTACGAAGGGAAACAGAGAGTTTGCAATCCCATCTTGGTGAGACCGAGATCCCTATCGGTTGGACCAAAGTGACTAGGTTTTCTGGCAGTGGCTATGTCAAATGAACTCGGTAGCGCCGGATGGATCAAATCGGTGGGGCCGAGTTTGACTTTTGGTTTGGGACATATGTGGATATGAGAAAGTGGTTGAGGGATTTGAAGTATATCATTAAGCATCACGAGAGCAAGCAATCCATTAAGCAACACCTCATCCCTTTTTAATAGTATTGGCTTTCCTATGGACTCAATGTGATCTTGGATCACTAAAAGTAAAATGTAGAGTCTTGAACTTTGAGGCTTGAGCCAATCCTTTGTCCTTACCAATTTGAGGGGTCCACATTCCTAATCCATGCCATGCCAATCATTGAACTTTCCTGAAATATTTATCTTGAAATAGCATTAGTTGAATGAGCTATATGTTGTTAATCATTACCAAAACCACCCAGGGATAGTTGCATTTTAATCTCCCCCTTTTCGGTAATTGATGACATCATATAGATCAAAGCTTCGACAAATGATGATAAGATTGAAATACATTGTCGCTTTGAGAAGTATGTGAGAAGTAAGAGCTCCCCCTATATTTGTGCATTATGTAAAATTTGCTTTGGACTGCAAAAGCACAATCTGTTAGGATCATGGGTCACTCTTCCATGTCACATACATCTTGGTGGAGCGCTCAAAATGATAACAATAGAAAACATGCACTCATCACCAAGCAAAGTGAATGATCATATATGGAAATAAGAGATGATATCATTCAAGCACACATTAAAGTAGTATATGATCAACCACATGATCATCCAAGTATCTCACAAAAGACATAATGTAACAAACAGTCATACAATAAAGTTCAACCAAATAAAGTTCAAGAGAGACAAAAAGCAACACACACTCTCTCTCGAAGGCTATGATCTATACATTTTCTCCCCCTTTGGCAACAAGTTACCAAAAAGTTCAAATATGCATAGTGCTATGCGTCTCTCAGGCTTGGTCTCCATGAGGTGGTGTAGAGATGACTCCAAGGATGAAGGCTTCTGTTGATGTAGCTGGAGCTGCTGGAGTGGGTGCTGGAGGTGGTACTGAAGTTGTGGCTGCTGGTGCAGATGTGGTGGCTCTAGTATCTGGTATTGGCACTGCATCAGACCTCTGACCTCTTGGCACTCTTGTGAAAGCATCTATAGTAGCCTTGGCTTTCTTCTCCTCTAGTTCCTCCTGGAGTTGCTCAACTACTGACTGAATCTCAGTTACTTTGACATCAAGATCATATAATTTTTGCTCAATGATTCTTTCCAAACTCTCCTGATTTTGAGTCAGGGTGGCCAAGCCCTTCTCAATCCTCAAGGTGGATTGGATCAGAAATCCTAGTTGATCGTGTTTGCTCTTTAAGAACACCTGAGATGCCTCTTCAACACTTGGCATCTTTGCAACCTTATCTACCCTTGCCTTTTCTCTCTTCTCATGTGCGTGGACTGATGAAGGCTCATTCTCATCCATGACCATGTGTTGTCTTCAAAATCTGGCCTGAGGGGTAAGTGCTCCTTGTACAACAGATAAGTGTTGATTGTAGACAGGCCTGACAACAAGTGCTTCACTGAACCAAACTTGTGAGTTTCCAGGTCTGCCTCAGGAATCTTCTTTTACATACTTGCCATTGAGTTGTGGTCTTTCTTCTTCTTGGCATACACATCCAAGTCATCCTCATGAGCTGTTGGGGCATTTATCAACTTGGCCCATTCATCAATAGTGGATTGGTACCTTGTACCTTCTGACATCCATACTATCCTGCCATCTAGATAGAAGTGAGCAGTGGAGTAGAATTGCATGATTAGCTCATCATTCCATTTAGTGAGCTTCTGGCCAACAAACTTGTCAACTCCATAGTCCTTGAAGCTATCATATACACCTGGTAAGTGATCTTCATTGTTTCTGATGTATGTCCAGTCAACCCATCTCATGTCACAGACAATTGGCTTCTTGTCAAGCAGAATAGTCTCATAGAAATCTTGTTGTTCTTTGGTGTGGAACATATAATCCACAACAATTCTCCTTCTCACAGCATAAGGGTCATTCTTCCCCCAAAGTCTCAGACCTGCATCCTTCCTGATGCTCATGTCCTCTGCCACTGGATGTGTGTCATTGTGGTCTGGGATCTTTGGTTTGAGCTTTCTCAGCACTTGGGCTTCAGCCTCTTCTTCTGCAGCTTCAGGCACTGGGGCCTTGTTCTTCTCTTCAGCAGGGATGTTTCTTGTGCTCCTCTTGGGTGCAGTCTTGGTAGCTGGTGCAGTAGCTTTGGGAGCAGGTTTGGGCTTAGGAGCAGCCCCTGATCTGATTGCATCTCCCATAAGTTTTTGTGCCTTAGGTGCTGGTGCAGCATCCTCTTCCTCTACCTCTTCAGAATCTCTCATCATAGAGGGCTTGCCAATGATCCTGGCAGTGGTCTTCTTGACCCTCTCCTTCCTCTTCTCCCCTTCTGCAACAGTCTCTTTGGGTTCAGATCCCAAAGTTTCTTGAGTGGAGGCTCTGGGCTTAGACATTGGGACTCTCCTTGCTGGTGCCTTCTTGTTCAACCCTGGCTTGGTTGAAGCAGCAGTGCCATATTATTTCTTCATCACCTTCTTCTTTGAAGTGGCCTCATCCTCAGCTGCAACATAATCCTCATCCTCTGAATCTGAGGTTCTATTCTTCCTTGCTCTAGTAGCTGCCTTGGGCAAGTTACTAGGTGTGCTCCTGCTGCCCTCATCATAACTGCTGGAGGTACTAATGCCCTCACACTACTAGGGAAAAGGCTAGCAGCAGCGCAGGTTTTAGGTGTATCAGCAGCGCGGGGACCGGCGCTACTAATAAGGCGCTACAGCTAATAGTTAGTAGTAGCGTGGGAGAAACCCGCGCTACTACTAACTTTGTTAGTAGTAGCGTGTGCCACCCATGCTACTGCTATTACAGACACGCGCTACTACTAATGAAAATTAGTAGCGTGCCTACAATACCAGCGCTACTAGTATCCTAAATACTAGTAGGACACTTTTTTCCCAACGCTACTAGTAGCAAATTAGGAATTAGAAAAATAAAAATAGATGCAGTATTCATGAATGGAGATCGACACGCCCAAAGGCAAAATAAATTTCACAGAACCATCTTAACACTTGCAGTGTTCATGGATGCAACATTCAACATCTCAATTCGAAGAGATCACAAGGACACACACAACCATCATCAAAAGGTTGGTGCCTTCCCTAGCATTTCACCACCAACCTAACCAGACCACTTCTCTAGATGTATGTACAAAGCGTCGAGGTCCTCCACCTTGAGGAACTCCGGACGGTGGCGTCGTCCTCCACCTCGGTGACCTCCGGACGGTGGCGTCGAGGTCCTCCACCCCGGGGACCTCCCGCGTCGCAATCACCTGGACGATAATCTCTATGACACGGTCGCGGGGCTTCACGGTGAAGTCTGCCTCCGAGTAGTTGAAGAGCACGACTCCCATCGGGCCACAGTAGACCTCATCGATCACCCTGCACCCAGTCGAGAAAGTGAAAACTTGTTAGTTCGCGCCCTCGTGCAGATCTAGTAGGGTATTTTCTTCAATTATCTGTCTCTTTTAGTCTATTATGAATCTTCAAAACGAAAAAACACCTACTAAATGCATACCCTAGCTGTACGTGTTCATGCTATCTTCTTGTTTTGGTGCATTCAAGAAATACTAGTGTATTTGAGCTATATATGCTTGAAATATTTGACAGTTAACATCTTTTCAAAATTTATCATTTCATGGATAGGGAAATCGCCAACAAAGGACATCAGAAAATTGATTCCCACTGCTCTTCAAAACAGCGCCGGGGTCAACGTTGACTCTCCACAGAGCACCATTTTAAATCGGGCAGAAAAATGTACACAGGGTGTTATCTAAACGCTCTTATATTAGTTTACACAGGGAGTATTATATAAGGATGCCCATCATCTTGTGGAAAAATGTACTAGCTACCAATAATGAACTATTCATGTTGAACAATTTAAATTCGAACAATTGTGAATAATGATTCAGCTTACACATCCTACAAACAAAATGGTCAACTCCATGATGTATCCATCAACTACCTAAATTTTAACATGGAAACCTTCCATAATATATAGACGGAAAGAGATAGCAAAATGGATCATGCTTGAGATAGAGATTCTTACTGCAAATCTTAATGTAAGACATGACCTGCCAACACCTGAGTCTCCAATAAGCAATAGCTTGAAGAGGTAATCACTGCATGGTCAAATAAGAGAATGTTAGTCTCCAGCAAACACAGTGCACAGAGAATAAAACAAGTAGTGGTGACGTTTTCAAGATGATAAAAAAGGGCAGCGCGCTGCACATAGCTCCTGCTTGCGCAGGGTTCGCGGAAGGGTCCGGCCACTTCCAAAGATGATAATAAGATACAATAACTATGTCCAGGCTTGGAAGATTGAAAATAAATTAAAAGAGAAATGTATTCAAGATAATAACACACAACAATTAGATGGAACTAGTCGTCAACCCGTGCACCTGCACGGGCTAGATATTTCTCCATTATTTACCATTATATATTCCTGCATATATACTTTGTAGGCATGGAACTGTAAATCTAAAGCATGCTACATCTTAATCTTCCATTTAATATTGCTTAATCTTGAAAATTGCAAGAATTTATTCAAGTAGCTAACACGAATTTTAAACATCAGAATCTAAAATTTGAACTTAATGGCCAAAAGAATCTATGCAATAGTAGGTAGAATTGTACATGCGTAATGGGATAATATTTTTCTCTAAAGCGGTAGATGTTGTCATTATAAATCCAGCTGTGTTTCACTTAGGATGCAGTTATCATATAATCTCCACGATCACTACTTTTTGGATATAAAGGTATTTGAAATTTATGCAGTAATCTTTATCTCATTTATAAGCTTTGTAAGCATTCCAGAACTTTTGCAACAATGGTGCCAAACCTAGTGGACATCAAAATAAATTATATTTTAGTACTTAATCCAATTATATTTCTTCTTACCATCTGTAAAATATGTGATGCTTGCAATGCTAAAACTTTTAGAAACATTGATGTAATTAAGGGTATCATCGCGGACCTCACTCTATGGTCTCACCGCCTTAAGGATGTGAAGGACAGAGTTCACACCTACTTGAGGCGGGACTTCTTTACTTCTCACCTTGTCTAGTTTGTAAAAAATAAATGAAATATATTCAGGTAGGGAGTCTTTCTCCCCGTTGACAGTTTCAAAAAAGAGTTTAAAATCTCTGTAACACTTATTATATAACTCATATAGTCATATACATGCAGGGTAACAAAAATAGAACAGTATATACTTCCCGGAGATAGGGAATCAAGATAATACATGTGCTACCTTTACTTGACAGGCAACCATCAACCAAATGAGCATGATTTTTTTCACTGTCATGTTACCTCGTCAAAAATGAAAGAGAAGAACAGAAGAGTGTTCCATGACATGATCGTGCAGCCTCCTGTGATCTTGCAAATAATTAGAGATGAAGTCGACTTCCTTTCTCTTGCTGTAATGTTGTAGCCTGCTAGCTGTTGGTTGTTGCTTGTGCTTTCGGTAACTACTTTTCCCACTTTGGTTTCTTTTTTCTCTTTTGTAAATTGTTCCCCTGTGCCATCTATAATGCAAAAGCCGAGGTCCTACTGGTTTGGGTCAGAAATGTTACCTATTCAAATCAGATCATGGAAGTGAAAGAGTGCAAAAACGGCAAGAGAAGAAATATAATCATATAGAAAATTAGACAGTTGAACGCAGAATACACTACAGACTATCATTTTGAAAAAGGACCAAACTGACTATGTATAATTAACTGTTCTTTTTGAGTAAGGGTAATAAATACACCTTTTTCTGCGAAAAATTGAAAGAAATATTCTCTGATTTGCTTTTTGGTATGAACAATTTTTAGCTCTTACATACAAAAGCATTACTGAACTGATGATGTTACTCGTACTTCAGCCTAACAAATGTAGGGATGATGACTTTGAGTAGGCAATAATTTGTGTAGGGATAATGCGAGGTATTTAATCTAACTTTACTCTGAACTTGAGTTCATAATATATCTAACTAACATGCTCCTTTACACATATACATGAAATTAGTACTTGGAAATTGGAGTGTTCTGATTATTTTTCAAACTTCAATATATTGGGAGTTGCCTGCTTCACCCCATAGAACAATAAATTGTGGAGTAGATGTAGCATGACATACATTATTTTTCGGATGCACCACTGAAAATTTCGAGCAACACTATTTAATCAAATCCCCAAATAGCCACATGTTTATGATGACCATTTGTTTACTCTGAAACTAAGAATTTGATATTTTTGATTGTCAAATCAGAAATTTTAGTATACAAAAAAGTACTACAATTTGACATATAAAAGTACACATAAATAAAGAGATTTTGAAAATCCTTACCTGTAATCGAACTTGATAGACATACAATAGAAGAACCTATAAATGCATGAATGATTAAAACTATAATATCCTGCACGTGCATGCAAATAGGTGGTGCATGTATCTAATGACTGCTCAATATATTATATTGCCTCCCTCTCTCCCTCTCTCTAGCCGCTACATCCTGCATATTCTTGCGCATGCCGCATATTAGTTTTGATGAATTGAAAATTGAACCAATGATACCTGCCGATACTGCATCCTCCACCACCAAGATGACCCAATGACACGGGCCAAGGAAAAACACAACACACTGGAGTAGCGGGTGCAAGGTGCTGTTCAATGATATGGTAGATGTCTACACCCATATGGAATCAGATGACTCAAATTTCGGTTGTTGCAGCTGTCGCTGGGCAAGGCGACTTCTCCACGTTGCCTTGGCTGAATCAAAGTATAGAAAATATGACAACATGAATATCAGAGCTACAGTATTTCTTGGTTTTCAGAGAGACCTTGCAGGAGTACACGTAATTTAAGATACTAAGAATACACAGTGGAGGAACAATTGAATAGAACTTATGTGCCATTGGCCGCAGCTCAAAGCCTCATGATGCTGTGTCACTGGCTGTTTAACATCCTCTCTTCCTTGTTATAAAGTTTATCACAACCCACCTAATGCAGTTGATCTGTTGTTAATTTGCCATCCTACCAATCTGCACCTCCATCTGTTTCCAACCATCATGCAAAAATTGGCCTAAAAGCACAAAGACAACAGTGAGCACGATCCATGCCTGTGGCAATCCAATTAAATTTGCTTGCTTGAGAAGTATTTCTGGTCGGCAGTGCAGAAACAATCAGTCAAGGTTGTGTACATGCGTGGGCTTGTTGAAGTTAGGGAGCCAGCTCTGTTCAACGATAAACGTATTGCTGTTGTACTAAGTGCCGGCCGTCAGTAATTCATGAACGGAATTCTGCTTGCTTCATCATCGTTTTGATAGGCAGTACTCGCTGGCATGGGGTCGTGCTAACAAATTGTACACATCAACTAATTTCACCAGTTGATAACCAACTATCATCTAAACAGAAATATTTGGCATCAAATTGATGAAGAATGAACCTGAACCTGTGTTTGGAGGCGTCAGAGTTTGGAAGACTCCTTGATTCCTCCTCATATATGGTCCTGCAGCATGATTTCTGCCCTCTTGCACGGATATGGCCTCAAAGGGAGTGTCACGCGACAGAGCTGAGGCGAAAGGTAGCTTCCCTGGGGCCACAGGTGATTCAATGGCTGGAGGTCAAGGGGATCGATTGGACTTTTGTAGATAGATTGCATCCTAGAAGTTTAGGACGTGAAAACTACAGAGGGGACAGGAGAGGAAGATGATGATGAGGAGTGGCGCTAGGGTTCTCTTCCTGATGGGGAGGTGCCATATGCGAGGGAGATTTTCATTAGGGATCAAGCGAGACGTTTTCCCTTGGGAGCCTATGAATTTTTTTTACAGGTCAAGATGGCGTGGAGGTGGGATATCCGGCCAGGACTCTTGCGGTACTTCATCAAACGGATGTAAATAGCTGTAGTTTGATCGGACGGATAATTTCTTTCATTTTTTGACGATTAACGTGGACTCCCTCCGTTCCCAAATAATTGTCTTTCTAGAGATTTCAACAAATGACTACATACGGAGCAAAATGAATGAATCTACACTCTAAAACATGTCTACATACATCCGTATGTTGTAGTCCATTTGAGATGACTAGAAAGACAATTATTTAGGAACGGAGGGAGTATAAGATAATAGTCAGGCTTAGACAAGTAAGCAGCGACAGATGAAGGGACATTTTGCTGTGTAATACTCAGCCAAAATGCCAGTTTTGCTAAGCTAATAGATCCCTATGTACTAGTGTGTGATTACTGTGATAGAATGTAAAAATAGTTCCCCTTGCAGCATTAAGACTAGTACTATAACAACAACGAGCGCCCATTGATTCCTGCGATGAGAACCGTCTTTGAACAAAAGATCGCGCATTTGATGATCTGATACGAGCATGTACTACAGTACTAAAGATCACGCATCTCAGAAGTTTATAATGATATTACGCTTATGGTGCCTAAATTATTCTCCATATGCCGTAGCAGCAGCAGCAAACATGATTAAGTCAGTGTTGTAAAACAATTACACATGGTGCTAAGTAAGATACCCCAGCTCCAAACATCTAAAATAGTCATTTCTTCTGTTTGGCACCTAGCAACATAGCTAATGGCTACATTTAGTTTGTCTTCCGTAGGTTTCCACACGCATCCATATTTTCTCAAGCCAAGTATGCATGTATGTTGGTTAATTAATTGTGTTGTTGCAGTAAACAAGTACTAGCGCCTTTGCTTGTCAATTGTACATACAGAAAGCGACCTAACCCTGGCAACCTCGCACAGAATAGCAGATGTTGCGTCCATTTCCAAGCGATTAGCGGGGCAGGGTGGGTTGTACTGCCCCCATTCAAGCCTGAAACAGATGCCAAACAACTATACGGAGTTGGCGATACACGACCACCCCAGCCTGCGACGAGGACTACAGAAGCATCAAACAGATCTACTTTTCTTTTATCCAATCATGAACCATTCTAACTTTCTAGCCCAGTACACACGCATTATATATATACAGGAGCAAATTTGATGACGAATTGGAACCAAAGTTGAACTAGCCTGGTATGTAGAGTTCAACTAAGCTAGGCAAATTACTCCCTCCTCAAATGGAATCAATCAAGCAGAGTAAACAAACACCTCACTTGACAACCAAGCAAGCAGTAAACCAATCAATTGTATGGTATGGATGGGGAACGCCTAATGATTTGATTAACATAACAACCACCATATATAGCTCCAACTAGTGAATCTGCTCGTGCTCAAGTCTGAATCAGAAAGGGAGAAAGCAAAAAATGTTCTTTTAAATCAGGCTAGAACCAGACCCGAGCAAGCAGAGAGATGGAGGAGAAGGAGGCTGCTCTCCTCTGCCAGAGCTTCCTTTGGCATCGGCGTCGTCCCGTTCCTTGGTGCTGTTCATCCTACATCAGTCACCTACAGAGAAGAGACGAGAGGAGAGATGGGGGTCAGAGAGAGACGGAGAAGTAGAAAAGAAGGGGAGGAGGGATTCGTACCATAGCACCGTCGTCGAAGTCTTGGAGGGTCACCATGGCCGGGCTTCGTGCCGTCGCTGGTCGCTGTTCCTCCTACCTAAAGATGCAGAGACATAGACTGAGACGTGGGTGAGAGAGAGAGATTGATGGAGAAGAAGAGGAGGAGGAGGAGGGATTCATGCCATACCATACCACCGTGGAGGAGGTCTTGGAGTGCTGCTAGGGTTTCCGGCGAGGAGGTAGGGAGGGAGGGAGGGCGGTCAGATCTGACCGCGGGGTGAGCTGCTCCGCGAGTGGATCTGCGGCCAGGGAGGGGTCATCGGCGGTGGAGTGGCGGCCGGGATTGGGGGAGGTCGGCGGCGGCGGCGGGTAGGTTGGAGGGGATCGAGAGAGGAGGAAGAAGGAGCGGCGGGTGAGGTTGGAGAGAGAGTTTGGTGGGGTGGGAGTGGAATTTTTTTTCTTTAGGATCGGGGTGGGAGTGGTGCGGCAAGGGAGGGATACCCTCAGTAGTAGCGTGGGTATCTTACCTGCGCTGTAGCTATTCACTTAGTAGTAGCGCGGGTTTATACCCCTCGCTACTACTATGGCATGTCCCGGGGAGGCACGGTAGAGACCGCTTAGTAGTAGCGAGGGTTAAAAACCAGCGCTACTACTATCTATTTAGTAGTAGCGAGGGTTAAAAACCCGCGCTACTAGTAAATAGCAGTAGCGAGGGGTATAAACCCGCGCTGCTAGTAAGCGTATGTGTATAAGCTTTTCCCTAGTAGTGTCACTCAGACGCACTTGCTCTTCAGACTTATTCTGGCTATCACTTTGGTCAGACATCTTGCAGGTGTCACATCCTAGCTAGTCCATGCATTAGAGTGTTGCATCATGTTTACTTTTCATCAGAAAGTTGAAATGGGGAAGACAGAACCCCCATAACCCCGAATATCCGTCTGAAGGGCAGTATCCTACTACCACTACATCAGGCAAGCAACCCATTGATCATTCCGATACAAACCCATGTTCTTGCTTCTGCTCTGGCTTACTGCATTAAGACAACGCGATTCAAACTGTTGCGTGTTGTGGTAGTTGAACCCACTTCCTTTGCATGACCTGTCATTGCCACAGTAACTAGATGAAACCCACTAGTATGTGTAGGAGTTGATTGAGCCATGTTTGTGATTCCTACCATGCTATGCTTAGAGTTGTATCAGGCCTGGCTCATCGGGAAGATGAACTTGAGTGAAATGTCGTGCCGGGTTCGAGAGTGTAAGTGTTGAACATGATTTAGTAAAGGTATCGATGAGAGGCCATGTAGGAGTACATGGTGGAATGTTTCATTGAAGCCGTCCTTAAGCACTGAGATCTGTGTGTGTGATTTAGGATTCAGCTACTACCATGCATTGGGATCCTTAATTGACCCTCTCGGCTTATTAACCACTCTTGTCCTCTGTCCGGGAGTTGCAAGTAGTTTCTGGTGTTTGTAGCATGCTGGGGGCCGCACGCAGCGCTGACCTTAGGGGTGGGTTGTGTTGCGGTAGGCACGTGGCACGGTGTACCGATTCGCCCGTTTGGTGTCTCGGGAACCCTGCTCACATCGTTCGGGGCCGTTAGTGGAAACCTCGGCCGGACTCCCTGCGGATGGAACCCGAATAGGCGATAAACCTGGACTAGGGACTCATGTGTTTAGTCAGGCCGTGGCCGACACCCTCGCTGGGCTTCCGCTTGAAGGTTGCCGAGTACACGTCATGTAGCGGCGATAAGTGGTGAGAGCGTGTGTGAAGAAGTACACCCCTGCAGGGTATAAAACTATTCGAATAGCCGCGTCCGTGGTAAAGGACTACTTGGTCACTGACGGTGTCCTGGACTAGGGGGTACTCACCACGTCGTCTCCCGATCAGTTGGATTGGGCCGAGGATCCCCATGGCCATATACTCATGGGCCAGTCCGGACAGTTGCCGCATACAAAGAAGATTCCACAAGACTTGGCGATCAAGACAAGGACTCCTCCCCCACCGGCGTATTCGGCTAGGCCTCTTGTTATCCTAGGCCTCTGGTGCATTATATAAACCGAGGCCAGGCTAGTCGATAGACAATCTCATATACAACAATCATACCATAGGCTAGCTTCTAGGGTTTAGCCTCTTTGATCTCGTGGTAGATCCACTCTTGTAAACATCCACAATATCAATATCAATCGAGCAGGACGTAGGGTTTTACCTCCATCAAGAGGGCCCGAACCTGGGTAAAACATCGTGTCCCTTGTCTCCTGTTACCATCCGCCTAGACGCACAGTTCGGGACCCCCTACCCGAGATCCGCCGGTTTTAACACCGACATTGGTGCTTTCATTGAGAGTTCCGCTGTGTGTTCGGCAAAAGGTCGATGGCTCGCCTGCAGATCAACTGCGACTTCGACATCTTCGTCACCAGCTCAACTGGTCACCTTGGTTCGACCAAGGGCTGCGCCCTATCTCCGATCGTCATGTTCGGATGAGGGCCTTCATCAACATCAACTCCGATCTCTATCAAGATCATGGAGGAATCATCCAGGGAGCCCGGGGGCTCAGCGTCAACATTGCCCTCGGGCGACCGTACTGTTTTTTTGGACAGCAGACTTGTGTCCGCCGCCACCGCCTCCTCAAGCGTCGTTTTAACGATTGCTTCAGTGGAATTGTGCGGAATTGAGTCTACAACAAACCCTGGAAAATTTCGTCGAGTTCCGATGGAGGAATCTCTGGCAATCTCCGATATACCGGAGCCGCATTGAATCTGGACGAGAATCCGGACGAGTTTACGGCGTGGTGTCCAGCTTCTAGCTTGGACTTCCTTTGGAAGATCCAACCGTTGATCGGCTGCGGAATTCCTATATCTACCACCCCTCAAAAGTTCAGCTCAATCCGACCGTCCAAACTCCAGGAACCTTCCGATTAGTGCATCACTTTTCGGATCTGTTTTCTGCGCGAAAACGAATCCGACCCGAGTTCGTCTTTTTTATGAACAGGATTTCGGACATCCTTTTTGAAGGAAGTTTTGTATGGGGTATTGTGTTTTGTTTCCGAACACATCCCACTAACTTTAAGATCTTTTGAACATGATCTTCAACATCATGCTAGTGTCAAACCAGTCCGGCAATATTGCTCCACGGCTGCCGACCTGCGCTAGACACGTCGTCACTTTGTTGAGCCGAGCTCAACTTCTTCGTATCATCATCTCGGCAAGCCGAACAAGAGTCCAGCATCGCGAAGGATAAATCATCACCAACATCGCCGCCCCACGGATTACACGGAGCGGGTATACCGGCATCGCCGCACGGTCGCTTCATCAAGCCGGCATCGACCACGTCACGACCTGCATCGGCAGGGCCGCACTATTGCTTCTTCAAGCTGGTGTCCATCACGCCGACCTACTTCGACATCTCGGCTGGACCGAGGGCTTCGCCATCTCTTCATCAACCTACTCCGGACACTTCGGCGTCACTAGCCGACCAGGCAATGGATGCGCGGATCGAGTCCCAATTTTGGGAATCACCTTCCTCCGGATTACTACAACAAATAAACCAGGTGCTATTAATCCTAGTATTTTCTGCTTGTTTGGGTTCATTTTTTCCAACGAATTATTACTCTGGTTTGTTCAGCATATGTACGCAGGTCTATCAAATGATGGCCGCATTAACGACGGTTGCATGGTGGTCCGGTCAGTTTCCGTACATAGTCCGGCGAACGCCGCATCCGGAAATCGAACCGACCTGTGAATTCAGGCCTTGCCATGCCTTTACCGCATCACGCCGCCGCCCTGCATCGACATTGACTTCGGCGCCAGGCCATATTTCTCACTTTGCATAAATTATTTATTATGCAACGATTTTTTTATTTACTATTATCTCTGGTTTGCACTATTTTTTGTGCACAGGAAAATGATCCAGCCGGACTATATCCTTTGACGTCACCTCGGCTGGACGGGGGGCTTCGTCAACACTTCATTACCCCATGCCAGGGACTTCGGCATCACTTTGCCGTCCTGCATTGACCGTGCTATGTCACCACTTCGGAGTGCCGAGCTCTTTGCTCCGCCACCTCGGGACCGGCTTGGGGGATGGAACCTTGCCCCGCATCAAGCTCGGACCGCATCGTCAATACCGAACACATTAACCAGCTAAGTTGCCTTCATGCTCAAAGTTTTAAATTTCTAACTTGTGTTCGGTTCGACCAAGCATTATACTTTTTGGAAAAAGTTGCTTGTAAAAATTTCGTTGTCGAAACTTTGTTCACTTTTTTAACGCGCTACCCGCTCATTATACCTGGGGGCTTCTTTAACAGAAGTTTATTAATTCGTGCTTTATGCCCAACACATGTGTCACACTTCCGCATGTACCTTTTATTCACCATTATATGCATCGATATGACTTAAGTTTTGGCCAAGCTGGGTTGCCTGGCTCCTGTGCTTACCCCTACGTTCCCGATTGTTCGGCTAGGTGGTAAAGGGAGCACCTCTGCGATTGTTACTGCCGGGTCAGCCGGATGTGTACCTCAGACTGGGTGAAGCCGAAAGCTAGCGTTCTTAAGGGAATACTCGGTCGGTGAACTAAAAGATGATTTCTTACCTATTTATTTACCTGCCCCCAGATGTTTTTCTGCTCTTTTCGCAGTCCGGACATGCACTTTAGGGCATGCCTCCCAGGGAAAGGAACCCCTAACGGAACTATTCTCCCTGGAAGATGTTTCTTACTAACCATGTAATATAACATAACTAGTTGGGCACTTGTCTGATAAAGCACTAATGACCACTACGCCTGGTCTCCACGCATGCCCCGGTTTTTATAACCGCGAGGGTATTCGGACACACTCCGGACTATCGGGTCCAGAGGTTGAAGCGAAAAGGTCCGCTACGACAAACGATCTACAATCCGGCTAGAAGGCATTCTACATGTCACCTTACATTTTATAGTCAACTTTTACCCAAGTCACTTGGGGGCTCTTATGTTTATTTGAGCCGTTTCATACTAAGTGTTTTCCTTCTTAGTCGTTGCAAAGTTAAAGCACGGCAGTAGCACTTTTTTTTTTCTAAAGTCCAATTTTCGGATTGGCACCGAACACTTGATCTTGTTCGGACGTCATGTTTTTGCTGACGTTTTTTGGTTTTCCAAACTTTTGGCACTTTTAAACTATTTGTGTGTTTTCAGCACAAGTCTCGCAGTGCAATGCCGGACACCTTTAGAGATTTGGCAAAAACATTCTCGGATATTGCTATGTATGCATCAGTTTCGAATTGTGTCTTCGGTCAATAGTTGGGTTGCCCGGCTCCCGCGCTTGCCTCCTACGTTCCGCTTTGTTCGGCTAGGTGTGCAAAGGGAGAACCACTGCGATTGTGCTTCCAGCTCGCATGGTCAAGCACCTCAGTGGAGAAAGCCGAAAACTGACTGTCACAACAGGTGTAAACTGGTCAGCGATCCGATGACTATATTAAATGATGGGCCATTCATAACGTTGGCCGAAGTGTTTCCGGCTTGACCTCGACTGTCGCCGAACACTACCGGGGGCTAGTAACTGGCCTCCCAAACTAAATCGTCAATATTTTGCTCTTACATTGGAGCTGAGGTTTCATGATCATGCTTAGCATGACAACCCAAAGAAAGGAACCGATAAGCGGGACTATTTTCTTTGGAAGACATTTCTTCATCAAACAGTAATATAACATATCTCTCCGCTGCCTTTGTTTATAAAACCGTATGGCCAGATTGCCTTGTTTGTTGTAAATCTTTGCCCTCATAAAGGCTTTATAAAGTAGGACAAACACTCCTCGGCTATTGGCCGAGGAGGTGGAAGCCGATGGTCGGTCAACAAAATTTTGTACAATGCGGATCTGAGCATTAATGACGTAAAGTACTTGGATACATTGAGTCATTACACCTAATTTGTGATTTTACTATGGATATCGATCCTTAATTCGGCCACCCGTGCCCGTATTAAGGCTCGGGGCTACTGGGCTTCGGGCTTATTATTTACAAATATTAAAGGGCACATCAATCCCTGATCGGTGTTGCCACCCGACCAGTGTCTCGGGGCTACTGATAGCCTGTTCTATGCGTAAAATTTTAAGTGCAATACAGCTTCGAGGAGATTTTGATCCTCAGGTTGGTCGGCCGCACCCAACCTGAGTCTTGAGGACTGAGCACGCCGCTTTTGTGTCCCAAGTATTCTGCCGAAGTTAGGACTTGATCCTCGGACCGATTTTGCAAATCAACTTTGAGTCTCGGCTGCCACGTGGACCAGCGGTCTTATGTCATCCTTCATGTGCATCTCGGGTTTTAGACCGATACCCACCTTGAGGGCTACTGGCTATATATCTCGGCAGAGAATAAATTGCACCGATCAAAAATATTGACAAAAAATGGCCCACATTCGGGGTGGTGCACCATCTCGGAAGCATTTCGGCATAAAGCTCGGACGCTAGTGGCTGGCTCCATAGAGGGCATTTCCAGCATTAAGCTCTGCTAAACTCCTTCAAGCTTCTTTGAACCAAGGTGATTTACGACACCTCGGATATAATCCGGCGTTGGAGCTCGGAGACATAGTCCGGCGTTTGGGATCGGATACATTCCGGCGTTAGAGCTGGGAAGCGGTCCGGCGTTGGTGCTCGGCTACAAAAGATACCTCGAATGCAGTCCGGCGTTGGAGCTCGGACGCAAGAGGACGCTGCCGCCCGGGAACAACTTCAACCCCGAGGCGTGGCATAAAAATAACAAGGCATTGATAAAGGCCGGAAACTTAAAGGCTCTCGGATACCCGACGGTAAACTCGTCGAATGCATTTCGCGATCCTCAAGATCAAGATGAGAAGATTTGTTGAACCAGTTTTCAAGACCGACGATCAAGATGAAGAACAGTTCGAAGAATCGAGGAGCGCCCCTAACTTGAAGACCGGTTCAGGGGCTCTCGACGGTGTCCTGGACTAGGGGTACTCACCACGCCGTCTCCCGATCAGTTGATTGGGCCGAGGATCCCCATGGTCAGATACTCATGGGCCAGTCCGGACAGTTGCCGCATACAAGGAAGATTCCACAAGACTTGGCGATCAAGACAAGGACTCCTCCCCCACCGGCGTATTCGGCTAGGACTCTTGTTATCCTAGGCCTCTGGTGCATTATATAAACCGAGGCCAGGCTAGTCGATAGACAATCTCATATACAAAAATCATACCATAGGCTAGCTTCTAGGGTTTAGCCTCTTTGATCTCGTGGTAGATCCACTCTTGTAAATATCCACAATATCAATATCAATCGAGCATGACGTAGGGTTTTACCTCCATCAAGAGGGCCCGAACCTGGGTAAAACATCGTGTCCCTTGTCTCCTGTTACCATCCGCCTAGATGCACAGTTCGGGACCCCCTACCCGAGATCTGCCGGTTTTGACACCGACAGTCACCTATACAGTTCATAGACAAGTAAATGGATACTACTAAAAGCCTCAAGATAAGTGTGAGTACCGCGGATGGCCCTCTCGTAGGTTGACGAGAGAGGATCCTCGGTGGAGTATTGTGATGGTGAGTAGTGGACTCGTGTGCGACAAATGCTTTTAAAGCGGTGTCACGTAGGATAGCTTAGCCAAGAGTCAAAGCTGGCTTGCTGCAATAACTCCAGTACCTTCTTGAGAATGAGCATGTATAATAGGTTTCTGTTGTAAGACTTGCTGAGTACCCCCGTACTCATGTTTGCTTAATTAATGTTTTCAGATGACAACACCAACCCCTCCGATGGGTTCTATGTAGACCTTGACATTGACGAGTGACTAGCCACCCAGGTGGTGATCCAAGGCTTGTGAAGGGCCACTGTAGATAGAAGGGCTTCATCAAGCTTTCTTTCTTTTTAGAGTCTGTACTCAGACTAGTTTGCTTCCGCATGTGCTTGTATGTTTGTATGACTTGAGTGTTGGGTCATGTGACCCTATCTGTATGGATATGTTATGTATGGCTCCTCGAAGCCTCTTAAATAAAGTACTTTGAGTTGTAGAGTTTTGTTGTGATGCCATGTTGTATGTACTCATATCGGGCATATTGTGTGTATGATTGAAATGCTTGGTATGAGTGGGATCCAACAATCTAGTTGTTTATCCTTGGCAGCCTCTCATATGGGGAAATGTAGTCTAGTGCTTCCTGAGCGATAGTAGTCCGCTACAGCCCGGTTCACCGGAGTCCTGCTAGCCCAAACTACTGCTTTGGACACTTGATCGGCGGCATGTGTTTCACTTCGTTCCTATGTCTGTCCCTTCGGGGAAATGTCACGCGATGATATTCGGAGTCCTGCCTAGCCTGCTACAGCCCGGGATACCGGAGTCCTGTTAGCCCAGTGCTACAGCCCGAATTCATACGTTGATGACCGACATGCTCGATGTGATTCATGTATGCCTGTCTCCATGGGTTAGCGCCGCTTTGGGTTCACGACTAGCCATGTCGGCCCGGGTTCTCTATCATGTGGATGCTAGCGACACTATCATATACGTGAACCAAAATACGCAAATGGTCGCGGGCCATGGTAAGGCGACACCCGTCGGGATACCGTGCGTGAGGCCGCAAAGTGATATGAGGTGTTACCGGCTAGGTCAATGTGACTTGGAATCGGGTCCCGACAGCGTTGGCATCTGAGCCGACTGCACAGTAGGTTCGCTAAGCCAAACTGGTCGATGTCGAGTCTAGAAATGCTTTAGTTATATGTAGGGGAATTGATTGTGGAGGGACGTAAGGCTCTTTTTACTCCTTTACCTTATGCCCTCTGATCTGTGTCATCCTCTTCTCATTCTACATGGGTATAGGACTAGGCTCTCTTCTCTCTATCAGGTTCACGTGTTACTAATCCGTAGTAACTTATAGGAATGTTGGTTACCAGCCTCAGTTCAGTTTCTACTAATTTTAATATGTTATCGCTGAACCGTAACCTTGATATGATGTTGTTGAGTGGCTTTGCAATCTGATTTTGAATGTCTCAAATCTATTCTTGAGCATTTACAGTCGTCATGTTGTCCGATTTTCCCTAGAAATTCTAATGTCTTTGTATTGTGACTGTGCTTTCAGATGGCCACTCGTTCTCAAAACCAAGTGGTTCGCCTAACCAGGTGCATGGATGTGCCCGGTCATACGGCTATGCTAGTCCGGGTAAGGATTGAGACGGGTTATCGCTGGTATCCCGAATACACTGTCAAAGAGCAGTTCCGAGACTTTAACCAAAGCCAGTACCTCTGTACTGTCAGAATCTTTCCGTCTTATCCTGGATCTACCGAGCCCCTTCACTGTTCTTATGGACTCGGGGTTACTATTGAGATGGCGGTACAGGATGCTGCCTACTCTATGATGACCATTATGCGAGTCAGGACTGGCCTACTTCAGAACACCGATTTCTGTTATATGCCGGCCTCACTTCCGGGGGCGCAAGGGTACCTCCAGGCTATCTATGCCGACTCCACACATGAGGACTCACTTACTCGCACCACTGCTGAGATGCTCGAGGATAAGGACCGAGAGAATCGGGCCTTGAGGCTAGAGCTTTTCAACACTCGCGCCGATCATTGGGCCACGTTGACTCAGTTCGCACCGGCTGTGCAAGTTGGATGTATGGATACTAGGGATCTGTACCCTGTGAGATCTGCTCTGCCGGAGATGGTGGATTGGCGTGATGTGGGAGGCATCACCCCACACCGTGGTCCCCGCAGGCCACCGTTTGTTGGTCCAAGACCTCATCCTAGCCCCTTTGGTCCACGAGCTCCTCAGGACCGTCTGTTTCCGGATAACCATGTGGAGCTTCCAGGCTATGGAGGTGACTTTTATGAGGACTACTACGGAGGCGTCTGAGTTAGTAGTAGTATCTCGAGTATGGTAATGGTTGTATTTCCACCGTCCTGCGTGACCTGTGGAATATGACTTATTGTGTATCCATTCCGGAAGTGTAGAAAAATAATGTATAGGAGTTTGGAATGCTTCCGATGAGATGTAACGTCTTTCTTCGTAGTTGTACTTAGCCGGGCTTGAACTAAACTATGAATGGCGTGTATGACCGTTGGTATATATATATGGCAGTTTCTATATTACCATGTCATACGGATGAACATCTCTGCATTCCGTGTTATCCATTACATTCCGCACTTCGTTGGCCAGATTTTGCCATTTTTGTCTAAACCGTTGTCTTGTTTTCCTAGGATGGTCAACACCCGCAACAACCCTGCTGTCCGGAGCAGGGTGAAGCTAGTGTAGCTAGGAATGTAAATCTGCCTCAACCCCCTTCTCTGGCCGAAGTTATGCTGGAGGGAGAACGAAACAAGCATGAGACCAATCGTTTGCGGGAGCGGATTGAGCAGAATACTGCACGCCAGCCGAGGAACGATCTGGTGCCCCTCAATGACTTTGTCAAGCTGTATCCACCGAAGTTCAAACATTCCGTTGAGCCTCTCGATGCGGATGACTCGCTTCGCAAAGATCACCCACAAGCTACGTTCGCCAACGTGGCGAAGCGATAAGGTTACCTTTGCTGCCTATCACCTCGAAGGCCCTGCTAGCCTTTGGTGGGAGAATTTCGAGGCTATGCGCCCGGTTGGCCAAATCACTACCTGGGCTGAGTTCAGTGCGGCTTTCCGTGAGCATCACATCCCGGAAGGTCTCATGGATCGTAAGAGGGAAGAGTTCTGCAATTTCACCCAGGGTAGGCTGACTGTGCATGCATACAGTCGTGAGTTTGGAAATCTAGCACGATATGCTCCTGAAGAGGTATCCACCGATGCCAAGAAGCAGGCAAGGTTCCGCAAGGGACTTAGCCTCGAGCTTCACCGTGATATTCGTCTGCATGAGTGCCCCTCCTTTCAGAAGTTAGTCAACAAGGCTATCGGTGCTGAAACTGGACAGTCTTACTTTGAAGCTTCGCGCAAGCACTCCCGTGACTTTGGTTCTTCATCCGCTCGATCTCGAAGCGCCGGTCTGGATCCCAAGCACCGCTCGCCACCCAGATTCACTCCGAGGCCATCCTTTGAGGCGCCGCCCCAACCAGCAGTATGCACCGCCCAAGGCCTATGGTTGCCCCGCTGCAAATGCTGCTCCACGTCCCAATGTGATAACTTGTTTCAAGTGTGGAGAGACGGGTCACTACATCCGTGAGTGTCCCCAGAACAACCCCAACCAAATTGGAAAGTCTGTTGGCCGTGGCAAGCCAGCAGGAAAGGTGCTCTACGCCAAACCAACTGCCACTGCTCGTGGCCACGTCAACTACTTTTCAGCTGAGGAAACCCATGAGGATCCCAACGTCGTTCTCGGTACGCTCCTTGTTAATTGCCATCCGGCAACTGTTCTCTTTGATACTGGAGCATCTCATTCATTTATTTCCGGGAGCTATGCTCGATTGCACAACACCACATTTTGTGACATGCCCACCTCCATGGTAATTCAAAACCCTGGTTCTAAGTGGCAAACCTCAAAATTTAGCCATGGAAATGAAATCCTTGTCGACAGATTAGTCTTCCTTGCGTCACTAATAGCTCTCAAGTCCTCGGACATAAACATCATTTTGGGTATGGACTGGATGTCACCCCATTACGCTAAGATCGATTGCTCTACTAGAACTGTTCAACTCACCCACCCTTCGGGCAAGACAACCAATGTTTTGATCCGAGTGTCTAAGCGTCAGCTTTACTCTTTAAATGCCAACCCCCTTCCAGACCTTGAAGATATCCCGGTAGTCCGTGACTTTCCGGATGTCTTTCCAGAAGAACTGCCAGGTGTTCCACCTGACAGGGATGTCGAGTTCGTGATAGATCTTGTTCCAGGTACCGTCCCAATCTCTAGAAGACCTTATAAGATGGCACCCCTAGAACTAGCCGAGCTTTAGAAACAACTCGATGAGTCCTTGCAAAAGGGTTTCATCCGTCCTAGCTCTTCTCCATGGGCTTGCCCCGTCCTCTTCGTCAAGAAGAAGGATGGAACGGATCGGATGGTTGTAGATTACCGACCATCAATTTGGTCACTATCAAGAACAAGTATCCGCTCCCGGATCAACGACCTGTATGATCAGCTCGCTGGATCCTCAGTCTTTTCCAAGATGGATTTGAGGTTGGGCTACCATCAAATCAAAATCAAGAACGGGGACATTCCCAAAACGGCCTTTGTAACTCGTTATGGCCAATAGGAGTACACCGTCATGTCCTTTGGTCTAACCAACGCTCCAGCCACCTTCTCTCGGTTAATGAACTCGATCTTCATGGAGTATTTGGATAAATTCGTCATGGTTTACCTCGATGATATACTCATCTACTCCAAGAATGAGGAAGAACATGCCGAACATTTAAGGCTAGTGTTGATTAAACTTCGAGAGCATCGCCTTTATGCCAAATTCTCTAAGTGCGAGTTTTGGTTGCCAGAAGTAACCTATCTAGGCCATGTAATCTCTGGTAAGGGCATTGATGTCAACCCCGAGCGAGTTCAAGCCGTCCTTGACTGGACTCCACCTGAAACGGTTAAGCAAGTTCAGAGTTTTCTTGGTTTAGCGAGCTATTGCCGCCGCTTCGTCGAGAATTTCTCCAAGGTTGCTAAGCCTCTAACCGAACTCCTCAAGAAAGATAAAAAGTTCGAATGGACGCCACAGTGCGAGTTCAGCTTTCAGGAACTGAAAAGACGCCTGACATCTGCTCCCGTACTGATTCCACCAGATTTTTCTAAGGACTTTATTATCTACTGCGACGCCTCGCGACAAGGACTAGGTTGCATACTCTTGCAAGATTGTCATGTGATTGCCTACGCTTCTCGACAGTTGCGTCCACATGAGGATAACTATCCCACACACGATCTAGAGCTTGCAGCGGTGGTCCATGCACTCAAAACCTGGCGACATTACCTTCTTGGTAATCATTGTGAAATCTACACTGATCACCAAAGTCTAAAATACATCTTCACCCAACCGGATTTGAATCTCAGGCAAAGACGTTGGGTCGAGTTGATTACAGATTACGACTTAGGAATATCTTACACCCCAGGCAAAGCCAATGTCATGGCTGATGCACTAAGTCGTAAATCTTATTGTAACAATATAATGTTACAACAAGGTCAACTGCTTCTCCACGAGGAATTTCGTAAGCTTAATCTTCACATTGTTCCTCGAGGATTCCTTTCCACCCTGGTGGCGAAACCCAACCTTACGGATCAAATCATAACTGGTCAGCGGTATGATAGAGGTATATCTCGGATCAAGGAGAACATTGCTAGCGGAGCTGCTAAGTGTTTCTCCATAGATGAGCGAGGTGTTGTCTTCTTCGAGAACCGCTTGGTGGTTCCCAAGAAACAACAACTGCAACGATTGATCCTTAAGGAAGCTCATGAATCCCCTCTCACCATTCATCCCGGTAGTACTAAAATGTATCAAGACCTACGCCAGAGGTTTTGGTGGACTAGGATGAAGAGAGAAATCGCTCAATACATTGCTAATTGCGATGTCTGTCGTCGAGTTAAAGCAGAGCATCAACGGCCTGCTGGCACCCTTCAACCTTTGGCTATTCCTGAATGGAAATGGGATAAAATCGGTATGGATTTCATTACCGGGTTTCCCAGGACCAAGAGAGGGAATAACGCTATATACGTTGTTGTCGATCGTCTTTCCAAAGTATCCCACTTCCTACCCGTTCGTGAGAGTATAACCGCTAGCCAGCTAGCTGAATTGTACATCTCCCGAATAGTGTCTCTTCATGGTGTTCCATTGGAGATTAACTCAGATCGTGGAAGTCTCTTCACCTCTCGATTTTGGGAAAGTTTCCAAAATGCTATGGGAACTCGTCTCTCTTTTAGCACCGCCTTCCATCCTCAGTCAAATGGTCAAGTAGAACGAGTCAATCAAATTCTAGAGGATATGCTTCGAGCTTCTGTCATCTCTTTCAGAATGAATTGGGAGAAATGCCTTCCATTCACCGAGTTTGCTTATAACAATAGTCACCAAGCTAGTTTGAGTAAAGCTCCTTTCGTAGTTCTCTATGGACGGAAATGTCGAACGCCTCTTAACTGGTCAGAAACCGAGGAAAGACAAATCTTTGGCCCGGATATGATCCAGGAAGCAGAAGAGCAGGTTCGCGTTATTCGCGAGAAATTGAAAACAGCCCAATCCCGTCAAAAGAGCCAATATGACCGTAAGCATAAGCCTATGTCTTATGAAGTTGGCGAGAAGGCTTACCTTCGGGTTACTCCTTTGAAGGGAACCCACCGATTCGGTATCAAAGGCAAGTTGGCTCCTCGTTACATTGGTCCCTTTCGCATGTTGGGGAACGTAGCAGAAATTCAAAATTTTCCTACGTGTCACCAAGATCTATCTATGGAGAAACTAGCAACGAGGGAAGGAGAGTGCATCTACATACCCTTGTAGATCGCTAAGCGGAAGCGTTCAAGTGAACGGGGTTGAAGGAGTCGTACTCGTCGTGATTCAAATCACCGGAGATCCTAGTGCCGAACGGACGGCACCTCCGCGTTCAACACACGTACAGCCCGGTGACGTCTCCCACGCCTTGATCCAACAAGGAGAGAGGGAGAGGTTGAGGAAGACTCCATCCAGCAGCAGCACAACGGCATGGTGTTGATGGAGGAGCGTGGCAATCCCGCAGGGCTTCGCCAAGCACCAAGGGAGAGGAGGAAGAGGAGAGGCAGGGCTGCACCAAGAGGGAGATCAAATCGCGTGTTATGGGCAGCCCCTAGGCCTCATATATATAGGGGAAGGGGTGGAGGGTGCGCCCCCTCTAGGGTTCCCACCCCTAGAGGGGCGGCAGCCCTAGATGGGTTCAAGGGGGGCGGCCAAGAGGGGAGGGAGAGGGAGGCGCCCACTAGATGGGCCTTAGGGCCCATCTGCCCTAGGGTTTGCCCCCTCCCACTCACCCTTGCGCTTGGGCCCCTTGTGGGGCGCACCAGCCCTTTGGGGCTGGTTCCTCCCACACTTGGCCCACGCAACCTTGTGGGTTGGTGGCCCCACTTGGTGGACCCCGGACCTCCCGGTGGTCCCAGACGCGTTACCGATAAACCCGAAACTTTTCCGTGACCAAAACAGGACTTCCCATATATAAATCTTTACCTCCGGACCATTCTGAACTCCTCGTGACGTCCGGGATCTCATCCGGACTCAACAACATTCGGTAACCACATACAAACTTCCTTTATAACCCTAGCGCCATCGAACCTTAAGTGTAGACCCTACGGGTTCGGGAACCATGCGAACATGACCGAGACGTTCTCCGTCAATAACCAACAGCGGATCTGGATACCCATGTTGGCTCCTACATATTCCACGATGATCTCATCGGATGAACCACGATGTCAAGGACTCAATCGATCCCGTATACAATTCCCTTTGTCTAGCGGTATTGTACTTGCCCGAGATTCGATCGTCGGTATCCCGATACCTTGTTCAATCTCGTTTCCGGCAAGTCTCTTTACTCGTTCCGTAACACATCATCCCGTGATCAACCCCTTGGTCACATTGTGCACATTATGATGATGTCCTACCGAGTGGGCCCAGAGATACCTCTCCGTTTACACGGAGTGACAAATCCCAGTCTCGATTCGTGCCAACCCAATGACACTTTCGGAGATACCTGTAATGCACCTTTATAGTCACCCAGATTACGCCAGGACGCTTGGTACACCCAAAGCATTCCTACGGTATCCGGGAGTTGCACAATCTCATGGTCTAAGGAAATGATACTTGACATTAGAAAAGCTTTAGCATACGAACTACGATCTTTGTGCTAGGCTTAGGATTGGGTCTTGTCCATCACATCATTCTCCTAATGATGTGATCCCGTTATCAATGACATCCAATGTCCATGGTCAGGAAACCGTAACCATCTATTGATCAACGAGCTAGCCAATAGAGGCTTGCTAGGGACATGGTGTTGTCTATGTATCCACACATGTATTTGAGTTTCCTATCAATACAATTATAGCATGGATAATAAACGATTATCATGAACAAGGAAATATAATAATAACTAATTTATTATTGCCTCTAGGGCATATTTCCAACAGTCTCCCACTTGCACTAGAGTCAATAATCTAGTTCACATCGTCATGTGATTAACACTGATAGGTCACATCGCCATGTGACCAACACCCAAAGAGTTTACTAGTGTCTGTAAACTAGTTCACATCATCATGTGATTAAGACTCAATGAGTTCTGGGGTTTGATCATGTTTTGCTTGTGAGAGAGGTTTTAGTCAACGGGTTTTAGTCAACGGGTCTGAACCTTTCAGATCCGTGTGTGCTTTGCAAATCTTTAAGTCATATTGTAAATGCTGCTTCTACGCTCCACTTGGAACTGTTCCAAATGGTTGCTCCACTATACGTATCCGTTTTGCTACTCAGAGTCATTCGGATAGGTGTTAAAGCTTGCATCGACGTAACACTTTACATCGAACTCTTTATCACCTCCATAATCGAGAAACATGTCCTTATTTACTCCAAGGACAATTTTGACCGCCGTCCAATGATCCATTCCTGGATCATTCTTGTACCCTTTGATGACTCGTGGCTAGGCACACTTCCGTGCGGTACACAAAGATAGCATACTATAGAGCCTACGTCTAAAGCATAGGGGCGACCTTCGTCCTTTCTCTCTTTTCTGCTGTGGTCGAGCTTTAACTCTTAACTTCATACCTTACATCTCAGGTAAGAACTTCTTCTTTGACTGATCCATCTTGAACACTTCCAAGATCATGTCAAGGTATATGCTCATTTGAAAGTACCATTAAGCATTTTTGATCTATCACTATAGATCTTGATGCTCAATGTTCAAGTATCTTAATACAGGTTTTCACTTGAAAAATACTTTTCAAATAACCCTTTATGCTTTCCGGAAATTCTACATCATTTCTGATCAACAATATGTCAACAACATATACTCATCAAAAATTCTATAGTGCTCCCACTCACTTCTTTGGAAATACAAGTTTCTCATAAACTTTGTATACACCCAAAATCTTTGATCATCTCATCAAAGCACACATTCCAACTCCGAGATGCTTACTCCAGTCCTTAGAAAGGATCGCTGGAGCCAGCATACCTTTTAGCATCCTTAGGATCGACAAAACTTTTCTGATTGTATCACATACAACCTTTCCTTACGAAAACTGGTAAGGAAACTCATTTTGACATCCATCTGCCAGATTTCATAAATGCAGCTTATGCTAACATGATTCCGACGGACTTAAGCATCGCTACGAATGAGAAAATCTCATCGTAGTCAACTTCTTGAACTTGTGAAAAACTCTTCGCCACAAGTCGAGCTTCATAGACGGTGATATTACCGTCCACGTCCGTCTTCTTCTTAAAGATCCATTCATCTCAATGGCTTGCCGATCATCGGGAAAGTCCACCAAAGTCCATGCTTTGTTTTGATACATGGATCCTATCTCAGATTTCATGGTTTCTAACCATTTGTCGGAATTTGGGCCCACCATTGCTTCTCCATAGCTCGTAGGTTCATTGTTGTCTAGCAACATGACCTTCAAGATAGGATTGCTGTACCACTCAGAAGTAGTACGCATCCTTGTCACCCTACGAGGTACGGTAGTGACTTGATCCAAAACTTCATGATCACTATCATAAGCTTCTACTTCAATTGGTGTAGGTGCCACGGGAACAACTTCCTGTGCCCTGCTACACACTAGTTGAAGTGACGGTTCAATAACCTTATCAAGTCTCCACCATCCTCCCACTCAACTTTTCGAGACGAACTTTTCCTCGAGAAAGGACCCGATTCAAGAAACAATCCCTATTGCTTCCGGATCTGAATTAGGAGGTATACCCAACTGTTTTGGGTGTCCTATGAAGATGCATTTTGTCCGCTTTGGGTTCGAGCTTATCAACCTGAAACTTTTCCACATAAGCGTCGCAGCCCCAAACTTTTAAGAAACGACAACTTAGGTTTCTCCAAACGGTGTCGTCTCAATGGAATTACGTGGTGCCCCATTAAAGTGAGTGCGGTTGTCTCTAATGCCTAACCCATGAACGATAGTGGTAATTCGATAAGAGATATCATGGTACGCACCATATCCGATAGAGTGCAACTATGATGTTCGGACACACCATCACACTATGGTGTTCCAAGCGGTATTAATTGTGAAACAATTTGCACAATGTCTTAATTGTGTGCCAAAACTCGTAACTCAGATATTCTATCCTCTTGTCAAGAAGATCTTAAACTTCACTCTGAAATTACTTGAACCATTCAATAATTCAGACTTGTGTTTCATCAAGTAAATGTACTCAACATCTACTCGAATCATCTATGAAGTAAGAACATAACGATATTCACTGCATGCCTCAGCACTCATTGGACTGCACACATCAAAATGTGTCACTTCAACAAGTTGCTATCTTGTTCCATCTTATGAAACCCGAGGCTTTCAGGTCATCTTGCCCATGTGGTATGATTTGCATATCTCAAGTGATTCAAAATCAAGTGAGTCCAAACGATCCATCTGCATGGAGTTTCTTCATGCGTATACACCAATAGACATGGTTCACATGTCTCAAACCTTTCAGATAATGAGTGAGTCCAAAGATCCATCAACATGGAGCTTCTTCATGCGTTTTACACCAATATGACTTACATGGCAGTGCCACAAGTAAGTGGTACTATCATTACTACCTCATATCTTTTGGCATGAAAATGTGTATCACTACGATCGAGATTCAATAAACCATTCCTTTTAGGTGCAATACCATTGAAGGTATTATTCAAATAAATAGAGTAACCATTATTCTCCTTAAATGAATAATCAGACATTGCGATAGACATAATCCAATCATGTCTATGCTCAACGCAAACACCAAATAACAATTATTTAGGTTTAACACCAATCTTGATGGTAGAGGGAGCGTGCGATGCTTGATCACATCAACCTTGGAAACACTTCCAACACATATCGTCAGCTCACCTTTAGCTAGTCTCCGTTTATTCCGTAGCTCTTTTATTTCGAGTTACTAACACTTAGCAACCGAACCGGTATCTAATACCCTGGTGCTACTAGGATTACTAGTAAAGTACACATTAACATAATGTATATCCAATATACTTCTATCGACCTTACCAGCCTTCTCATCTACCAAGTATCTAGGGTAATCCTGCTTGATGTCCGTTCCTCTTATTACGTAGCACTTAGTCTCGGTTTGGGTTCAACCTTGGGTTTCTCCACTAGAGCAGCAACTGTTTTGCCGCTTCATGAAGTATCCCTTGTTGCCCTTGCCCTTCTTGAAACTAGTGGTTTTCCAACCACCAACAATTGATGCTCCTACTTGACTTCTACTTTCATGTGTCAAACATCGAGAACACTTCAAGGATCATCATATCTATCCCTGATATGTTATAGTTCATCACGAAGCTCTAGCAGCTTGGTGGCAATGACTTTGGAGAAACATCACTATCTCATCGGAAGATTAACTCCCACTTGATTCAAGTGATCGTTGCACTCGCACAATCTGAGCACAAACTCAACGATTGAGCTTTTCTCCCTTAGTTTGTAGGCTAAGAAAATCGTCGGAGGTCTCATACCTCTTGACGTAGGCACGAGCCTGAAAACCTAATTTCAGCCCTCGAAACATCTCATATGTTCCGCGACGTTTCAAAACGTCTTTGGTGCCTCAACTCTAAACCGCTTAACCGAACTATCACGTAGTTATCAAACGTGTATGTCCGATGTTCGCAACATCCACAAACGACGTTTGGGGTTCAGCACACTCGAGCGGTGCATTAAGGACATAAGCTATTTATCGTCCGCATAATCGCCATCGTCAACTTTCAACTATATTTTCTCTAGGAACATATCTAAACAGTGGAACTAAAGCGCGAGCTTCGACATAATTTGCAAAAGGTCTTTTGACTATGTTCAGGATAATTAAGTTCATCTCATGAACTCCCACTCGATAGACATCCTCTGGTCATCTAAGTGATTACATGATCCGAGTCAACTAAGCCGTGTCCGATCATCACGTGAGACGGACTAGTCGACTCGGTGAACATCTTCATGTTGATCGTATCTACTATATGACTCATGCTCGACCTTTCGGTCTCTGTGTTCCCGAGGCCATGTCTGTACATGCTAGGCTCGTCAAGTTAACCCCAAGTGTTTCTGCTGTGTAAATCTGTCTTACACCCGTTGTATGTGAACGTAAGAATCCATCACACCCGATCATCACGTGGTGCTTAGAAGCGACGAACTGTAGCAACGGTGCACATCGAGGAGAACACTTCTTGAAATTTGTAAGGATCATCTTATTTACTACCGTCGTTCTAAGTAAACAAGATGCATAAACATAATAAACATCACATGCAATTATATAGTGACATGATATGGCCAATATCATTTTGCTCCTTTGATCTCCATCTTCGGGGCTCCATGATCATCATCGTCACCGCATGACACCATGATCTCCATCATCATGATCTCCATCATCGTGTCTCCATGAAGTTGTCTCGCCAACTTATTACTTCTACTACTATGGCTACCGTTAGCAATAAAGTAAAGTAATTACATGGCGTTGTTCAATGACACGCAGGTCATACAATAAATAAAGACAACTCCTATGGCTCCTGCCGGTTGTCATACTCATCGACATGCAAGTCGTGAATCCTATTACAAGAACATGATCAATCTCATACATCACATATCATTCATCACATTCTTCTTGGCCATATCACATCACATAGCATACCCTGCAAAAACAAGTTAGACGTCCTCTAATTGTTGTTTGCATGTTTTACGTGGCTGCTATGGGTTTCTAGCAAGAACGTTTCTTACCTCGCAAAACCACAACGTGATATGCCAATTGCTATTTACCCTTCATAAGGACCCTTTTCATCGAATCCGTTCCGACTAAAGTGGGAGAGCGGCACCCGCTAGCCACCTTATGCACCAAGTGCATGTCACCGGTGGAACCTGTCTCACGTGAAGTACGTGTAAGGTCGGTCCGGGCGCTTCATCCCACAATACCGTCGAAACAAGATTGGACTAGTAACGGTAAGCATATTGAACATCATCAACGCCCACAATTACTTTGTGTTCTACTCGTGCAAAGAATCTACGCAATAGACCTAGCTCATGATACCACTGTTGGGGAACGTAGCAGAAATTCAAAATTTTCCTACGTGTCACCAAGATCTATCTATGGAAAAACTAGCAACGAGGGAAGGAGAGTGCATCTACATACCCTTGTAGATCGCTAAGCGGAAGCGTTCAAGTGAACGGGGTTGAAGGAGTCGTACTCGTCGTGATTCAAATCACCGGAGATCCTAGTGCCGAACGGACGGCACCTCCGCGTTCAACACACGTACAGCCCGGTGACGTCTCCCACGCCTTGATCCAGCAAGGAGAGAGGGAGAGGTTGAGGAAGACTCCATCCAGTAGCAGCACAACGGCATGGTGTTGATGGAGGAGCGTGGCAATCCCGCAGGGCTTCGCCAAGCACCAAGGGAGAGGAGGAAGAGGAGAGGCAGGGCTGCACCAAGAGGGAGATCAAATCGCGTGTTATGGGCAGCCCCTAGGCCTCATATATATAGGGGAAGGGGTGGAGGGTGCGCCCCCTCTAGGGTTCCCACCCCTAGAGGGGCGGCAGCCCTAGATGGGTTCAAGGGGGGGCGGCCAAGAAGGGAGGGAGAGGGAGGCGCCCACTAGATGGGCCTTAGGGCCCATCTGCCCTAGGGTTTGCCCCCTCCCACTCACCCTTGCGCCTTGGGCCCCTTGTGGGGGGCGCACCAGCCCCTTTGGGGCTGGTTCCCTCCCACACTTGGCCCACGCAACCTTGTGGGGTTGGTGGCCCCACTTGGTGGACCCCCGGGACCCTCCCGGTGGTCCCGGTACGTTACCGATAAACCCCGAAACTTTTCCGGTGACCAAAACAGGACTTCCCATATATAAATCTTTACCTCCGGACCATTCCGGAACTCCTCGTGACGTCCGGGATCTCATCCGGGACTCCGAACAACATTCGGTAACCACATACAAACTTCCTTTATAACCCTAGCGTCATCGAACCTTAAGTGTGTAGACCCTACGGGTTCGGGAACCATGCGATATGACCGAGGCGTTCTCCGGTCAATAACCAACAGCGGGATCTGGATACCCATGTTGGCTCCTACATATTCCACGATGATCTCATCGGATGAACCACGATGTCAAGGACTCAATCGATCCCGTATACAATTCCCTTTGTCTAGCGGTATTGTACTTGCCCGAGATTCGATCGTCGGTATCCCGATACCTTGTTCGATCTCGTTTCCGCAAGTCTCTTTACTCGTTCCGTAACACATCATCCCGTGATCAACCCCTTGGTCACATTGTGCACATTATGATGATGTCCTACCGAGTGGGCCCAGAGATACCTCTCCGTTTACGGAGTGACAAATCCAGTCTCGATTCGTGCCAACCCAATGACACTTTCGGAGATACCTGTAATGCACCTTTATAGTCACCCGATTCGTTGTGGCGTTTGGTACACCCAAAGCATTCCTACGGTATCCGGAGTTGCACAATCTCATGGTCTAAGGAAATGATACTTGACATTAGAAAAGCTTTAGCATACTAACTACGATCTTTGTGCTAGGCTTAGGATTGGGTCTTGTCCATCACATCATTCTCCTAATGATGTGATCCCGTTATCAATGACATCCAATGTCCATGGTCAGGAAACCGTAACCATCTATTGATCAACGAGCTAGCCAATAGAGGCTTGCTAGGGACATGGTGTTGTCTATGTATCCACACATGTATTTGAGTTTCCTATCAATACAATTATAGCATGGATAATAAACGGTTATCATGAACAAGGAAATATAATAATAACTAATTTATTATTGCCTCTAGGGCATATTTCCAACATCGCATTCTTCCCAAAGGAGGAGAAGTTGCCTACCAATTGGAACTACCTCCGCATCTTTCCAGAGTTCATGATGTCTTCCACGTTTCTCAACTCAGGCGTTGCTTCTCGGAACATATCCGTGGAGTGGACCACGAAACGCTTGATCTCCAAGATAACCTTACCTATCGTGAATATCCCGTTCCTATCCTTGATCAAGCCGAGCGTACCACTCGACGTCAGAATATCAAGTTTCTCAAGGTTCAATGGTCAAACCATTCCGAGCAAGAAGCTACTTGGGAAAGGGAGGATCGTCTTCGACTTGAGTATCCCACCTTCTTTCCAATGGATCCTAAATCTCAGGACGAGATTCTTTTGAGTGGGGGTGAGTTGTCACATCCTAGCTAGTCCATGCATTAGAGTGTTGCATCATGTTTACTTTTCATCAGGAAGTTGAAATGGGGAAGACAGAACCCCCAGAACCCCTCTCAATTCAATTAGGGTTTTCTAAAAATATTTTCAATGAACCTGAAATGCCCTTCTAAAATGTTCATCACCTTTGCCTTGGTCCTAAACCACTGTCAGAAGTGATGCACAAATTTCTAGGTCACTCTAAGGTCACTGGATTAAATCTTTAGCTATTTGAATTTGGGCATTTAAATTATATAAAATATTTCAAATGCTCAAATAATCCCAAACTAAAATGTTCCATGCTGGAAATATTCCAACTAAGGACCAGGTGCAGTTTGGTGAATTTTGGAGTTGCCTAGGTATTTTTAGAAAAGCCCAACACTTACAGAAAAATAGAAAACAGAAATTAAAAAAAGGGAGAAGGACTTACCTGGCCGCAGCCCACCAGGCAGCCCAGCTGGCCGGCCCAGCATTGTGCTGGCCCACGCCAGCCAGCTGCTTTGTCGTCGCCACGCAGACACAGAGGTGACGCCGGCGAGCATGAGCTCGCCACGGCGTCAGCTGCTTGCCGCCCGCGCCACCGAGCACCTGGGTGAGCTCCACGTCGCTGCCCCGACCCCGTGGACACCTCATTCGCCCCCCTGCCTCTCTCCCTCGCTCTCCCGCACCATGGCCGACGCACCCGCCGCCGCACCACCGTCGTAGTCGCGTCCTCCGTCGTCCCCTTGCTGCACCACCGTGTCCATTCACCTCGCCGTCGTCGACTACATCGAGCAGGCCGAGCCCAGAGCGCTCGCATGCTCTGCAACACCTCCGCCGACCTCGTCTTCACCGAGCACCGCTGGAGATCCCCTTCGATGTCCACACCGCATGAGCTCGTCTCCGACCGCGCCGTCCGTTTCTCCGTGACCGCCGTGAGCTCAGCAACCTCCCCATCTTCTCCGTTTGCTTTCTCGTGCACCGTAGCAACCGCACGAAGCTCACCGCACGCACCGCCGCGGAGCTCGTCGCCGACGTGTCTCCGGCCAACCACTGGCCACACCACCTTGTCCACTAACTTCACCGCACTCCCAGAAGCCCGTAGTACTACTCACTACTAGAAATACCACTACTAATGGCGCACCTAATATGGCCATTAATGGCGCATCACAGGTGCGCCATTGACAGCACGCCATTAGTAATTTTTACTAATGGCGCACCACCCGTGCGCCATTAGTATCTGAGTATACTAATGGCGCACCACCTGGTGCGCCATTAGTATATGCGAGGGTGCGCCATTAGTATGCCTCCCAGGGGGCATGTATACCCAGGTGCTTTGGCATACTAATGGCGCACCACCTCTGGATGCGCCATTAGTAACCGCAGCATACTAATGGCGCACTTCCCGGTGATGCGCCATTAGTATGCACTGTCATGTGATGCGCCATTAGTATGAATATTAGGTTTTTTTTATTTTTTTATTTTCTGTTTTTTGCACAGGTTACAAAATGTATAATTTGACAAAATATAAACAGCACACATCAACAATAGATTCATCAAATACAATAGAAGATTAGTCTTTGAATACAATTCGTCATATTAGTCTCCGAATACAATTCATCATATTAGTCTCCGAATTGAAAAGACCGAACAAAGATAGAACATTATATTACAAGTCTCGAGACCGCGAGTAGCGAGTTTATCTTCGCATTACAAGTCGATATCGATCATCTAAACTACCATCACATAGAAGAGAGCTGCGGTCATCACGATGAGCATCATCACGATGAAACTTCGCCTTCATCCGGTTCCTCCAACGCCCTCCCCTCTCCCGCTAGATAGCGGGCGATCTAGATTCGCCTCGCCCTAGTGGTGTACCCTTTGTAACTGTTACCGCTGAATCGGTGAACCTGTCTCCGACACTCCTCCCACCATCGAGACTCCGGGAACCTTACCCTTGTACACGACATACGTCGGCATCGCTATGCACTAGCCAAACGAAACGTTAGTACCAATTCACGCACAATACATAAGCAATATATAAGTATGCAACAGAACGATCGGAAGAGAAAAGCAAGACATTAATAGCATCGATTACATCTAAGTTGAACGACTCTCAAACCAAAGAGACATACTACAAGTTCATTAAAGTTTAATTACAACATGAGCCAATCGATGTTTCAGAACTGAACAACTCGACTCAAGGGATCGGGCGTGGATGAAGCCGCCGCTCATCGTGGGAGTCATGAAAGAACGGGCGTTGTCATCCTGCATTTGTAGCATTGTGTCGATGTCACCGTTGGACGGTTGATTTCTGAGGTAGAACTGCCCCGAGGTAGGCGACATCTTGATGGATGATTTCCGCAAACTCCATCGGATGCGAAAGAATTCTTGTCGGAGGTCCGCGTCCCGGATTGCCGACACGCCGCGGGCCAATCTTGGAGTTTACTCGGTAGCGAAGTTGATGATGGTCCCGCACGATCGCCTCGCATGTGATGGATGGCGTAGTAGGCACCCTTCGACCGCCAGCGGTTGCTTGACGCAGCGAACGTCAGATTGTGGGAGAACACGTGCTTGCCGTACTTACGAATAGGCCTGGTGAAGGTGCCTCCAGATTTGGCGTAGCCGGGGAGAACATCATCAAGAACCTTCTTGACATTTGTGTAGTCTACGTTCGACTAACGGTCCGGGTCGAAATACGTGGCCATGGAATATTTGGGGCTTAGGAGGATGAGCGTGCAACGTGTGTCACTGCAGAAAACACGGAATGTTAAAAGAAAAACGATCGAAATGTAAGAATTCATATGTTACGGGCGGTTGAGGGAGGACTTACTCGGAAAGTAAGGCACGAGGAAGTTATCCTTATCTTGGTTTGCCAGAATGACGCCTTCGAGGTAAGAACTCGCGACTTGCCGGTCCCCAGCGCTGCCCAAGATCTTGGCACGCATGTAGAAGGGGTCGACTATCACGATGTCCGAGGTCTTGTCGCGAATGATCCGCATCTCCATACTCAGCGAAAATAGCCGAACGAAGGTGTAGTGCAGCGGATGAAGGTTCAACATAGCGTGGATGTCATCAAAACGCAGGACGATCGTACGCCCGATAGAGTTATCCACAAAGCCCTTGCCCTCTGGCACCTTGGCCGCGAAAACCGGGTATGCCACATCCTTCTCCCTGAGACGCCGCTTCTCCAAAGAAAGAACACTGTCATGCAGACTCCGCATAGCACCGGTTGCAGCATTGAGCATATTTGTCGGTAGCATCGCCCTACCCGCCACATGCACCCTCCTCGAGATATCCTGCGGTGAAGGTGGCCCGTCTTGAGAACGGATCGTACTCGGTGCCGGCTGGCTCGCACCCTTCTTAGTCTTTCTTTTGCGTGCCTTCTTCTTCTCCTGTAATGGGACCGAGTTTTGCTCACAGACCGCCTTCTTGAGTGTGTTGGGGCTGATATTATTTCGCACCTCGCCTATCTCGAGGCTCGGTGAAGTCGGCAGCTGGAGGCGCTCTCCGAGAGCTGAACGCCGACGGCGCTGTTGTAACTTGGCTTCTCCACGTGCGAGCTAGATCGCACACGCCTTTTGTTGGGTTTGGTTCTTGAGAAGGAGGCCCCATGAAGTCGCCATCGCACCCATGCTCGGCAAAGTACTGATCGGCGTTGCCAAATGTATCATAGTCGCCGTCGTCGTCATTCGATCCTGTGCCATATGCATGTTTGGATCCATGGCATAGGGATGTCCGCACCGTTCTGGCGGTCTTGCCATGGGGCCGACTTGGCGCCGCACGATCGGCGGTGTTGTCTTTGGGGTGGTGTCCCCGTCCCCAAACGAATCTGCTCTTCGCCAAAGCAGGGCCAGCTCAGCAGCGCCGAGGGTCATCACGTCATCATCGCCGGCCCCGACGGGTCGATTCGGAGGTAACAAGTCGTCGCAGCCTGGCAGCACCCGAACCAGTTGAACCCTAAACAAGTTGGGTGGCATCTGGGTACCGTGGAACAAGGGGTTGCCTGGTTGAACGATTTTGCCCTTGGCGACATCGACCAACTCGTTGTTCACGGTGGAGGAGAGTGCACGGAACGTCGGCGGCGCCTCGCGAAAACATGTAGGGCGTCGGGGATGCCCACCAAAGGCAAGGAGATGAAGTCCTCGGCGAGAGAGGCTTAATTAGTTACCGTGATGATGGCGCCGAGCTCGGCTATGTAGAGGCACCGCCAACGGCGCGCGCAGATTGACGGAGGGGCCGCTTGCTGCAGAGGTGCCGGCGGCGTACACCCGGTGCATTAAGCTCCCGTGCGGCGCCGGAGACACCAATGCCGCCTCGCTGGAGGCACCAATAGCCCCGCCATCGCATTATGCGAGTTGCTGGCCGTGAAGCTAGGAATCGGGCGGCCCTCTGGCCGCCCGCAATCCACGCACTCAACCCCGAGATCAAGGTAGGCACAAGGGCGGTGATCGCCGCCCGAGTCGTTGTTCCACTTGCTCTTGGACAATCTCCGAATCCGCGCCACCTGTGCCTTGAGTTCTTGAACCTCTCGCGCTGGCTTTCCGAGCTGGTCTTTTCTCCTTCCGCACACCAGCGTATAGTATGACCCCATTTTGTCGACAAGCCTTTGTCGGCCACACGACCAGCCGACGCCGGCTTCTCGAGCTTATCCTTGTTCTTCATTACATTCAACCCCTATTTAGAGTGGTGTCCCAAGGGTTGCTCTGAGTCGACCCCACGCTACTGCTTTCAATCGCTGCGGAAGGAATGTGAACCATTTAGAAATTCGCTTCATTAATTAGAATGCAACCATATGGAGCTAATTACGCGGGGGTGTATTCCTTACCAGAACAAGCTCAAGTTGCCTGGTCTTCGGATCCGTGGTAAGCTCCTTTGTTTTCGGTCCTTCTTGTACCGGGCCCGACAAAGTTCCTGGTCTGCTTGTCACCGCCAGATGTATCAAGAGGGCGGTAGGCCTTGCTCGCACGGTCCGCCTCCTCCTTGTCCCATATAGGCTCCGCCACTCAGAAACCGCCGGGACCGAGTGTGTGTCCCCTATGTTCAGCTCCGCATTTGTTTCCCCACTCACTTGATTGGGAGCTTGCGGTGCTCGAGCAATTGATCTTGAAGTCGCTAGTAGTCATCTTCGTGATCGAAGGATTTTTCTCCTTGATCTTCTCATAACTCTCACCTTTCTCGATCATTCTCTTCACATTGCTTTTCCAAGTAGACAGAGCCTTGCTCATCTTCGTGAGGGCAGCATTGTTCACTTTATTCCCTTTGAGGCTTGTGTTTTCAAATTCAGCGGGAACTTGTATCGCTCGTGCAGCTTCGTGAAGAGGAGGTTGCGCAAATTCCCTCGGTCAGATGCCTCGGGTTCTCGGTGTTGATCGAGACGGTGCTCGGACAATGCACCCGAGCTGAAGTGAGTACCCTTGACTATTCGCTCGGGCGCCGTTGGATTCCGTTGGAGTCCACTTCAAAATTCCTCCTTGAGGGTGCGGAGCACGATCGGGCGCCGTCCTTCCGCTGCCTCTTCGTGGCTGCCATTTGTCGCGCGCCGCCATCATCGATGGTGGCATCCTCGGCGGCACCATCGGTGGTGGCATCAGTGTGGTCATCCTCGGCGGCACCATCCGTGGTCTCGGGATCGGTGGGGAAGGCGGCGACCTCATACAAGTGAGTTTGTTCCTCCATCTCCGGGACAGCTCCTGAATGCCTTGCCGCCTCAACCCCGGCCTCATCGTTAGGGCCATGTTTCTCTCTAAATAGAAACAAAGTTTGGTCAAAAGTTGGTTATTGTCAAGGAACAAGATCATGGTCTCATCATTTAGGGTTTGTCGACACCGAGGCATCCTAAAATCTAAGCTTTTATCATTGAGGGTTTTTCGACGCCAAGGCACCCTAAAAGCCTAACTTTTCATCATTTCGGTTTTTATCGACACCGAGGCACCCTAAAAGCCATGCATTAGTCACAAGTACGCCGGGGCACTTGATCCTACTTAATTAACTACTAAGATACCCCGGCCCATGCATTAGTCACAAGTACCCCATATGTCCTATTTTTAGCAAAGTCATGCTAAAATTCACGGAAAATTTCAGCATGACCTTTGCTGAAAATAGGACATATGGAGTACCCGAATTTGCCGGAACGGAAGTTAATCGACATTCCGGCAAACTCAAGGGCCTCTCGGGGTACCTGCAATATCATTATCCCACAATGAAGTCCCCAATGGGTCATTTCAGAAGATCACAAGTAGCATCATCACAAGTACAACATCATCACAAGTACAACAGCAGCAGCAGTGAATACAGCCATAACAGCAGCATCAACTTTATTCTTCTTCTTCATAAAGACTAATTGTCTAATTGAGCAATACAGCGACAGTGTGAACAAATAAAAACACAAACTACACCTACATATTTGGGTACCTCTATGGTAGTAACATGCCATTCTCTGCCTAGAGCTATCAGAGTACGATCTATTCTGCTTAGTACTAAAGTTATAGCAGATCATGCTTTCATAACCAACTAGTTACCTTTAAGTTCAAATACTGTCCACAAAACCACAACAGAAGTAGCACAAAATCATTCAAGTACCAGTGTTTAACTAAAACTTGGTGTGAATAAGATCCTCTGTCAAGATTTCATACCAATAATCAAAACCCCAAAACCTGACCCCAACTAGTTACCATAAGGTCAAATACTGTCCACAAAACCAAAACAGTAAGTAGCACAAAATTATTCAAGTATCATTGTTTAACTAAAACTTGGTGTAAATAAGGTAATAAAAGCAAATTATCCTAGCCAACATGGGTTTTCAGGAAATATTGAGACGCAGCACTTCTGATCGACTCCTGAGGTACATTCTCAACTAGCATAGTTTGTTTACCTTCTATTCCTATGTGGTTCATTACTTGATTTCCTTTCAGCCTCAAAGTTTATGTTTGTCTTGGTCATATTATGCTTTTGGCAACCACTACAAATGTAAAAGATTTTTGTGAACTTGGGAAGAAAAGAACCAACTTTCATCAAACAAATAAAAATAAGATCATGAGCAGAATAGTTGTTAGGGTACTGTCATTTATAGGACCATTTAACATTGGCTATGCATTTCTTGGCTGCAACAATCACTGAGTATGAAATAGGTAGAATAGAATGTATTTTTCTCACTTGGGAAAGTAATCAGTAACATCAACTTCAATATTTTGTGTCTCTGAATATTTGCATAAATTCCTACGATCATCCATGAGCAGCACCACATAGCAGTTCACAGAGCAGAACATGAGGCAGTTAGCTACTGACCGAGCTTTTTGGCCAACACTCATAACACTGATCAACATTTCTCTAACTCAGACTACTTTACACTGATCAACTGTTCTAATGGAGGAGAGGAGGAACATCTGAGGTGGCTACTCACATCTACTTCTGGTGGGTGTTGAGGTAGGACTTCTCGCAGTACTCGGAGGCGGAGTAGAGCTGCTGCCGCAGGTTCTTAAGCTCCTGCATCAAGCATGGCCACAACACTCAGTTTATCTACCATAGACAGTTTAGCAGAAACAAAAGCAACACACATATGTCTATGAAGTATCTGAATTTTGCAACTTTATTGTGTCTGAAATAGCTTTACTCGATGGTGTTATCGAGCTGAGCAAAGCCGTACTAAATATTTGCATGTACAGAGATGTGAAATATTTATCAAGTGAATGTAAACATTTGGTGTTTGAATTTATTGACTGGAAGGTGTGCTTCAATGCATACTCACTAAGTGAAATGAGAAATTCCAAGTTGAGATGAGAAATACTCACCGACTAAGATAACACTGTATCATGTTAGTCTAAAAAATGATGTTGCAGAGGCAGGCTTCGTGCTCTCAAGTGATATGTTGGTGGAAAAACAGAGGATGGGAGTACTCCTGCGTGCAGCAATATAAAGAGGCACTCAAACAAACGACGTTCACCATTCGAAAAATAAAAGCAAACAATGGTTGCAGTTTGAAACAACCACAAAAAAATTCGGTACTCCTGAACCCCAAACACTATTTAAAAGAAGTGCAGTAAGCCGGTTTCAGGCTCTCTGAGCACCGAAAGTACCAGGACCAACATGTAGAAATCTGCCCCCTTGCCAAATTTACCTTTACGAGCAACATCTACAAATCAAAACAGAAGAGATGCAAGCCAAAACTACTTCTGAGTAGCAAACCAGTGAACAACTATAAACCATAGAACTTAGGGAACCACAGCCAAAAAAATGTGACTGCGTGTAAAAATAAAAGAAATATTTCTTTGCAGGTAGGACGTGCCAGAGTTCTTCAAAACATTTGATGCAGAAGATTTAGTGCAAAGGAGAAAGATATATATTTCACTCTCAACAATATAACCAAAGGTTATCCCAGCATCAAAAGCTCCCACTTGTTGTGGGGGCCTGGGAAAGGAATTATTAGGTTCTTAGGCAGCATTTCCCTTGTTTGACTTTTTAAGGATACTAACTCAAACCCTGGACTTCCAGGATACAAGTGGAGATACTGCCATTCTCTTGTGGATACAAGTAAAATTCCTCAAATGAACATCTCAATTCTTACAAATGCCTGCATAATTATTATTTTTAAAAGAGGCAACGCCTGCATAAGGTTCAGTTTTAAAGCATTTGCTCATTGATTCACAGAAAAACAAGGCAACGCGAGCTATCATTTATTCAATTCTAAAACCAAATGGGCCATTTTGGCACCACCAAGGCTCAACTATCATGCGTATAGATGCTGAAATATATATATATTACAGGACAGTAACTAATAGGCGGCCTAAACACCAATGTGATGAGTATAGATGCTGTAGCACAAATCAGTAAGTAATATTATTATGATATGCAGAGAAGGAAAATCAAGTAAGCTAGACCACTACATGGTTTCATGACACCAAATTATCACCGAAAGCTGAAACGATAAATGGACACTTCTACAAACCAAAGATGCATTATTCATCAAACTAGCAGAGACAAGGTTGCAAACATTCTGTCATGAATTGCAAATGGAATGGATAAATTTGAGACGAAGGCATGAAGGTGGTCGTACCTTGGGCGGGTCGAGGGAGGCGGGTCGACGGTGGTGTGGACGGGCGGGTCGAGGTGGGGCAGCGGCGCTGGGCGGGGTCGAGGCGGCGCTGGGCGGCGGGCAGCGTCCGGGCGGCGGGGTCGGGCGGCGTCTGGGCGGCGCCCGGGCGGTGGGGTCGGGCGGCGTCCGGGCGGCGTCCGGGCGGCGGGGTCGGGCGGCGTCGGGCGGCGTCCGGGCGGCGGGGTCGGGCGGGTCGAGGCGGCGGGCGGCGCGCGTCGGGCGGCGCCGGGCGGAGGAGAGAGGCGAGGGAGGGAGAGGGCGAGGGCGAGGGCGAGGGCGAGGGCAGCGGCGGGGCGGTGGATCGAGAGGGAGAGAACTGGCGAGGGGGATCGGGCGAAGGGGGATCGGGCGAAGGGGGGATCGGGCGAAGGGGGGCCACAATACTAATGGCGCACCTCACCGTGGTGCGCCATTAGCATGTCCACACTAATGGTGCACCCCACCGTGGTGCGCCATTAGTATTTTTTTTATTTCCACTCAAGCCAAAAGGTTATGTACTACTGTAACCTATCCATGTCAAGCCCACTCTACTAGCTCGACCGGTCAGCCTCCAGCTCACACCAGAGGTCCCGGGTTCGACTCCTGTGCTCCACAAATTTTTTTAGCATTTAAAAGCTATTTGATACTTATTTATGTTTAAATATGTTCAAACTTGTTTAAATAATAACAGTAATATTTTTTATAAGACAGAGCATTTAAAAGCTGTTTGATACTTATTTTTTTATAAGACGGTCTTGTGAGTGCGGGGGGTCGGCGGCGGTTGAGTAGGGGAATCGAGGTGCGGGGGTTGGCGGCGGCCGGTGGACTGGGGGTGCTCGGCGAGGGGGACCGGATCTGGCGAGGTGGGACAGCGATCGAGATGGAGGGGATCGAGGTGGGCTCCACAAATTTTTTTTAGCATTTAAAAGCTGTTTGATACTTATTTGTGTTTAAAATGTTCAAACTTGTTTAAATAATAACAGTAATATTTTTTTATAAGACAGTAGCATTTAAAAGCTATTTGATACTTATTTTTTATAAGACGGTGCTGGGTGCGGGGGTCGTGGCGGCGGTTGAGTAGGGGAATCGAGGGTGCGGGGGGTCGGCGGCGGCCGGTGGACTGGGGGGGTGCTCGGCGGCGAGGGGGCCGGATCTGGCGAGGTGGGATAGCGATCGAGATGGAGGGGGATCGAGATCGAGTGTCCATGAAATTTAAAAATATTCATGATAGTTCAAAAGTACCCATGAAATACAATCGAGAAATGAAGGCTACGATTTAAATACAATCGATCTTAGCTAGCTATCTGTTCACAATCTTCTTGCCCTTCTTTTTCGCAAATGGAGTTCTTCGTGGAACGGACGCCCTTTAGGTAGGGTGGTCCTGCTTCTTCTTGTGGTGTATGCTGCTACTTCATCATCGTCGCCATGTTCGATCCTCGGTCGCCGTGCTTTGTCAAGTCTTGCTCATTGGCTACTCCATCCATTCCGATGATCTTCCTTTGCCTCTCCTCACGACAACACGACCGGGCTTTGGCGGGTCGGTAATGAAGAAGCATTGGTCCACTTGGGAAGCCAGTACCCATGGCTCATTTTTCAAGGTGACGCTTATGCCCATGGTCTTGGATTTGGCTTCGGTATAACCATGGTGGTGAAATACCGTCTTCTTTTATGACGTTCTTGGCCCATCGACACGGAACATCGGACCTTCTCTCCAACAGAGCTCAGCTCCCAGATCTCCTCGATCCTTCCGTAGTATCTGTCCTTGTCGTTACGGTGTAGGATTCCATCGTTACCCGGAGTTCGATAACCATCGCTCTTCATGTCCTTGGCCTCGTGTAGAATGTGTAGCCGTTGATATCGTGCGCCTCATAGGTCATCGAGGTTGTGCTCGGCGCCTGTGACAAGGCGAATATGAGTTGTTCTTCCGCGGAAGAATCCTCATGTAAAGGGTACGACGAAGCTTATGCTTGAACCAACGCGTGAAACATGAGTTGTGCTCTTTGAGTGTATCTCCGTCCGTCCTCTGTTGGCCTCGGTCATTGTACGCCTTTTTAATAAAGGTTTTGTGCTCTACCACCCAAGGATCGACCACGCCTATGTGTTGTAGCGCGACTAGGTTTGCTCTTTCAAAGTCAGCGAGTCGACCCTCGAAGTCGACATGCATTTCGCGGCGACCCTCACGGTGACCCCATCCAGCGAGCCTGCCGAGGTGCTGTTGACGGGCAGACCAACGGGTTCTCGATGCCTAGATAATTCGTGCAGAGGAGATGCACTCTTGATCGAAAGCCCCGGCTATGCTTCCTTCGACGTGACATGTTGCGAACGTATCCTTTGATGACACCATTCATCCTTTCGAACGGCATCATGCTGTGCAGGAACGCCGCCCGAGTTGGATGATATCCTCCACTATATGGACCAGCAGATGCACCATAACGTCAAGAATGCGGGCGGAAGTACATCTCAAGCTCGCATAGTATCACCACGATCTCTTCCTGTAGCCTTCGAGTTGCCTCACGCCAATCGACTTCCGAGAGATGACGTCAAGAAGTTGCATAGGCCAAATAGCGTTTCACGGACGTGCGCGTCCCATGATCCCAATGGATTGCAACCGGAAGTATCTACGCTATCAACGCGTGATACCGTGAGACTTCATCCCGCTGAACTTCGCTTCACTGGGTCTAGGTATCTGCTTATCTTCCCAGCAGAACCGTAAGGAAGTTTTACTCCTAGGAGGCAGGTGAAAACTGCTCGATCTCCTCCCGACTTAGAGTGAAGCACGCGGAGGGTAGTCATTTCCGGTCTTCTTGGCCTTTTGCCTTTGCGACGACTTTCTTCGTGTCCTGCTTCACCTCATCATCATCATCATCATCATCATCATCATCATCATCATCATCATCATCATATATAGCGTGAAGCTCCTGCCTGATGCCCATTGATTTCAAGTCTGCCCTTGCTTTCGGCCCATCTTTGGTCCTCTCTGGCATGTTGAGCAGGGTACCAAGCAGACTCTCGCACACGTTCTTCGTGATATGCATGACATCAAGGCTGTGAGGCACACGTTGGATCTTCCAGTACGGCAAGTCCCAGAAAACAGACCTCGTTTTCCATACCTTCAGCAGCTGCTCGCGCCTTCGCTTCTTTCCCGGCTCTGGCGCCTTTTGCTTCTTTCCCGGCAGTGGGCAGTCTTTCCAATTTTCCAACAGCTTGTCTATTTCCTCGCCGCTCCTCGTACACGGGCGTTTTCGGGGTTCGGTTTCACCATCGAACAGATCCTTGCGTTTCTCCACGGGTCATCGCCGCAAAGCCACCTTCAATGTCCCATGAACACGGTTTTCAAGACCCGGATCTCTATCTAGCTGGCGTCGTTGTGTCATCCATGCACCTTACGCATCCGAAAATCCGTGGACTACCTGCCCCGCGACATATCCGTAGAATCGAGATAGTCGTGCACCGTCGTGAGCAGTGCGGCTCTCATAGGGAAATATTCTTTCTCTGCGGCGCCCCACGATTGGCTGGCGTTTTCCACAGCGTGTCAAGCTCCTCTTTCAGCAGCCCCAGATACAGATTGATGTCGCTCCTGGTTGTTTCGCCCTTCAATTAGCATACTCATGTGAATGTACTTCCTCTTCATGCACAACCAGGGGAAGGTTGTACATCCACACAAACACAGGCCAGGTGCTATGTGTGCTTCTCTGGCTGCCAAACGGATTGACTCCATCGGTGCTCGCGCCCAGACGATGTTCCTTGGATCGCTCCCAAATTCCGAGTCTTGAAGTTCAACGCTTGCCACCGCTCGCATCCTTAGGGTGACTCAGCATCTTGTCTTTTTATCTATCTCCGGATCATTTGCGCCATCTTCCCGCTTCTTCTCCTCCCTATCCGCGTGCCAACGCAGGAGCTTTGCTACCTTAGGGTCCGCGAAATAGCGCTGCAGACGAGGAGTGATCGGAAAGTACCACACCACTTTTCGAGGAGCTTTCTTCCTCTTCTTGTATCGAGTGACGCCGCACACCGACATATGGTAGACTCCGTGCTCGTCCCGATAAATGATGCAATTGTTCATGCACACATGGTATTTCACGTGCGGTAAATCCAGAGGACACACGATTTTCTTCGCCTCCTCCAAACTGGTCGGGCACTTGTTCCCTTGGGAAGACGTTCGTGCTGAATGACATGTTCTCGTCGAAGCATCGCGCCGGTCATTTTGTGTTTTACCTTCATCTCCGTGGCCATGAGCGTTACTTTCAGCGGGTATCCTCGGCCTGCATCCTTCATACAATGGAGTAACCGCGTCTAACTCAAGTTGATCCATCTTGGCTTTCTCTGGCGGCATCTCTTGCGTTATCCGTCCGCTTGAGAAGCAGCTCTTGAATATGAGGGTCCTGCACCCAGCCCATCGATGGTCCAGCGTCGTCGCTCCGCCGCATCATCATCTTCATGATCATGCCCATCGCCTGCTCCGGCATCTTCCTCATCATCATGTCCTGCATCTTCTACATGATGATCGTGTACAGCATCACAGTCGTGATCATCTCCGGGATTCTTCGTCTTCTCGCCCGCCCGAGCCGCGGTGGTTGTCTTGCTGCCCTTCCTCATTTCTTGCCCGCCCGCATGGACGACTTCGTAGTCATCTTCATCACCTTGCCACCGATAGCCATCCATGAAACCACGCAACAGCAGGTGGTCCCGACCTGCCGAATCCGGGTCCGCAATAAGGCTCTTCACTTGCATCTTCGACACGGACATCTTATCTCCGCCTCGTTCTTTTGAAGCATCTCGCCTTCGCGGACCTCAAAAACCTATTCACGATGCCTTCGGTCATCGTGCGGACTATGGTCGCTCATGGGTAGAGCAAAACGATATTTTAGAACCAAGAAAAAATTTGGCATGACTTTCCTAAAAATAGGACCAAAAGGATGCTTAATGCCAAAATTCTCGCTAAACGGAAATGAATCAACATTCCGCAAAATATTGGCAACTATCGATTTCAAATACCGTACACCTCCAAACACAAACACATATGCAAACACCACAAACATATGCAACACCACGAACATACATAGATCTAGCTAGGCCGTAAAAAGTGCATGTGCACATTGTTGTAAGGAGAACAACCTAAATATAGCTTCCCCCCTTACTTACCTATTAAAACAAGGTAATTTAACCACTTAATTTGAATGAATCTATGGTGGAAATGAGGTGAAAAAGAGGAGGCACCCGAGACAAGGAGGAGGTGGAGAGAATGAAGTGGGGAGAAAGTGAGTGTGTGGGTAGGAGAGGCTGTCCCAAATATCTTGTTGCTGCCCACTTACTAATGGCGCACCTCTTGCATGGTGCGCCATTAGTAGTTACCACTACTAATGGCGCACCTAAGCAGGATGCGCCATTAGTATGTTTGGACAGGCGCACTAGTTTAAAAAAAAAGTTTCTATACTAATGGCGCACCCACACCCTGGTGCGCCATTAGTAGTTACAACTACTAATGGCGCACCTTGGCAGGATGCGCCATTAGTATGTTTGGACAGGCGCACTAGTTCAAAAAAAAAGTTTCTATACTAATGGCGCACCCACACACTGGTGCGCCATTAGTAGTTACAACTACTAATGGCGCGCTTGGGCAGGATGCGCCATTAGTATGTTTGGACAAAGCGCACTAGTTTAAAAAAATTGATACTAATGGCGCACCCAAAGCATGGTGCGCCATTAGTAGTTTAGACTCTAATGGCGCATCAGATGGTGGTGCGCCATTAGTATATACTAATGGCGCACCATCTTTCCGGTGCGCCATTAGTGTCATTTCCATCTATAGCCCTTTTCCTAGTAGTGACTCCACGCACCTCGCCGTGCCCCGTAGCCTCGGGTTCATCTTCACCCGACTCCGGCGACCGCATAGCTCATCGCCGTCGACGTTTCCGGCCACCCCGAGCCCAACCACCACCACCAAACGCCACGGCATGCACCTAGCTACCCGTAGATGGTCTCCGCCGTCCATTTGGTCACCGAAACATGCTAACCCACTCTCATCGGCGCGTCTGGCCTCACCGGCGGCAAAACGCTGGCGTGTTTGACCCGTTGACGTTGACTGGGTGGGCCCTGGTTGACTCTCCTGAGTCTATGACAAGTGGGGCCCCCCCTCTGCTAATTAACCTAGTTTAGGTTTAATTAAAATTAGTTAGTCTAATTAGCTACTGGCATGCGGGACCCACTGGTCAGGTTGACCTAGACGCCCCGTTGACCTTGACGTCACCCTGACGCACTGCTGACACAATAACTAATTTCTGGATTTATTTTTATATAGGAAATTCCAGAAATTGTTGCAAACTTCAAAAATTCATAGAAATTAATCTGTAACTCCAAATGCAAAGATTTATATATGAATTTTGATCAGAAAAATTAAATCAATCCATTGGTAATGGTTTCATGCATGTCAGAACAAGTTAACCTTGCTGTTTAATCAAAATAAGATAATGCACCTTTATGGCTATGTTAAATGAGCTAACATTTGAATCTTTGGTTCAAATGAGTTCATTCCCTTCTATTCTATCTTGCATTAGGCCAACACACATGCATATTGCCATGTCATAGCATGCATCATATTGTTGCATATTGTCATGTGTTCTTTATGTTCGGTGTGTCTTTCGTGATAGGTTCTGCCTCCGAGGATAACCCCGAATATCCGTCTGAAGGGCAGTATCCTACTACCACTACATCAGGCAAGAAGCCCATTGATCATTCCGATACAAACCCTTGTTCTTGCTTCTGCTCTAGCTTACTGCATTAAGACAACGCGATTCAAACTGTTGTGTGTTGCGGTAGTTGAACCCACTTCCTTTGCATGACCTGTCATTGCCAAAGTAACTAGATGAAACCCACTAGTATGTGTAGGAGTTGATTGAGCCATGTTTGTGATACCTACCATGCTATGCTTGCTATGCTTAGAGTTGTGTCAGGTCTGGCTCATCGGGAAGATGAACTGGAGTGAAAGGTCGTGTCGGGTTCGAGAGTGTAAGTGTTGAACACGATTTGGTAAAGGTATCGATGAGAGGCCATGTAGGAGTACATGGTGGGTTCTTTCATTGAAGCCGTCCTTAAGCACTGAGATCCGTGTGAGTGATTTAGGACTCGGCTACTACCATGCATTGGGATCCTTAATTGACCCTTTCGGCTTATTAACCACTCTTGTCCTCTGTCCGGGAGTTGCAAGTAGTTTCTGGTGTTTGTAGCATGCTGGGGGCCGCACGCAGCGCTGACCTTAGGGGTGGGTTGTGTTGCGGTAGGCACGTGGCACGGTGTACCGATTCGCCCGTTTGGTGTCTTGGGAACCCTGCTCACATCGTTCGGGGCCGTTAGTGGAAACCTCGGCCGGACTCCCTGCGGATGGAACCCGAATAGGCGATAAACCGGGACTAGGGACTCATGTGTTTAGTCAGGCCGTGGCCGACACCCTCGCTGGGCTTCCGCTTGAAGGTTGCCGAGTACACGTCGTGTAGCGGCGATAAGTGCTGAGCGTGTGTGAAGAAGTACACCCTGCAGGGTATAAAACTATTCAATAGCGCGCCTCATGTAAAGGACTACTTGGTCACCTATACAGTTCATAGACAAGTAAATGGATACTACTAAAAGCCTCAAGATAAGTGTGAGTACCGTGGATGGCCCTCTTGTAGGTTGACGAGAGAGGATCCTCGGTGGAGTATTGTGATGGTGAGTAGTGGACTCGTGTGCGACAAATGCTTTTCAAGTGGTGTCACGTAGGATAGCTTAGCCAAGAGTCAAAGCTGGCTTGCTGCAGTAACTCCACTACCTTCTTGAGAATGAGCATGTATAATAGGTTTCTGTTGTAAGACTTGCTGAGTAACCCCGTACTCATGTTTGCTTAATTAATGTTTTCAGATGACAACACCAACCCCTCCGATGGGTTCTACGTAGACCACGACGTTGACGAGTGACTAGCCACCGAGGTGGTGATCCAAGGCTTGTGAAGGGCCATTGTAGATAGAAGGGCTTCATCAAGCTTTCTTTCTTTTTAGAGTCTGTACTCAGACTAGTTTGCTTCCGCATGTGCTCGTATGTTTGTATGATTTGAGTGTTGGGTCATGTGACCCCTATCTGTATGGATATGTTATGTATGGCTCCTCGGAGCCTCTTAAATAAAGTACTTTGAGTTGTAGAGTTTTGTTGTGATGCCATGTTGTATGTACTCATATCGGGCATATTGTGTGTATGATTGAAATGCTTGGTATGAGTGGGATCCGACAGTCTAGTTGTTTATCCTTGGCAGCCTCTCATATGGGGAAATGTAGTCTAGTGCTTCCTGAGCGATAGTAGTCCGCTACAGCCCGGTTCACCGGAGTCCTGCTAGCCCAAAGACTACTGCTTTGGACACTTGATCGGCGGGTATGTGTTTCACTTCGTTCTTATGTCTGTCCCTTCGGGAAATGTCACGCGATGATATTCGGAGTCCTGCCTAGCCTGCTACAGCCCGGGATACCGGAGTCCTGTTAGCCCAGTGCTACAGCCTGAATTCATACGTTGATGACCGACATGCTCGATGTGATTCATGTATGCCTATCTCCATGGGTTAGCGCCGCTTTGGGTTCACGACTAGCCATGTCGGCCCGGGTTCTCTGTCATGTGGATGCTAGCGACACTATCATATACGTGAGCCAAAATACGCAAACGGTCCCGGGCCATGGTAAGGCGACACCCGTGGGGATACCGTGCGTGAGGCCACAAAGTGATATGAGGTGTTACCGGCTAGGTCAATGTGACTTGGAATCGGGGTCCTGACAGTGTTGGCATCAGAGCCGGACTGCCGGTAGGTTCGCTAAGCCAAACTGGTCGATGTCGAGTCTAGAAATGCTTTAGTTATATGTAGGGGAATTGATTGTGGGAGGGACGTAAGGCTCTTTTTACTCCTTTACCTTATGCCCTCTGATCTGTGTCATCCTCTTCTCATTCTACGTGGGTATAGGACTAGGCTCTCTTCTCTCTATCAGGTTCACGTGTTACTAATCCGTAGTAACTTATAGGAATGTTGGTTACCAGCCTCAGTTCAGTTTCTACTAATTTTAGTATGTTATCAGTTGAACCAGAACCTTGATATGATGTTGTTGAGTGGCTTTGCAATCTGATTTTGAATGTCTCAAATCTATTCTTGAGCATTTACAGTCGTCATGTTGTCCGATTTTCCCTAGAAATTCTAATGTCTTTGTATTGTGACTGTGCTTTCAGATGGCCACTCGTTCTCAAAACCAAGTGGTTCGCCTGACCGGGTGCATTGATGTGCCCGGTCATACGGCTATGCTAGTCCGGGTAATGATTGAGATGGGTTATCGCTGGTATCCCGAATACACTGTCAAAGAGCAGTTCCGAGACTTTAACCAAAGCCAGTACCTCTGTACTGTCAGAATCTTTCCGTCTTATCCTGGATCTACCGAGCCCCTTCACTGTTCTTATGGACTCGGGGTTACTATTGAGATGGCGGTACAGGATGCTGCCTACTCTATGATGACCATTATGCGAGTCAGGACTGGCCTACTTCAGAACACCGATTTCTGTTATATGCCGGCCTCACTTCCGGGGGCGCAAGGGTACCTCCAGGCTATCTATGCTGACTCCACACATGAGGACTCACTTACTCGCACCACTGCTGAGATGCTCGAGGATAAGGACCGAGAGAATCGGGCCTTGAGGCTAGAGCTTTTCAACACTCCCGCCGATCATTGGGCCACGTTGACTCGGTTCGCACCGGCTGTGCAAGCTGGATGTATGGATACTAGGGATCTGTAGCCTGTGAGATCTGCTCTGCCGGAGATGGTGGATTGGCGTGATGTGGGAGGCATCACCCCACCCCGTGGTCCCCGCAGGCCACCGTTTGTTGGTCCAAGACCACATCCTAGCCCCTTTGGTCCACAAGCTCCTCAGGACCGTCTGTTTCCGGATAACCATGTTGAGCTTCCAGGCTATGGAGGTGACTTCTATGAGGACTACTACGGAGGCGTCTGAGTTAGTAGTAGTATCTCTAGTATGGTAATGGTTGTATTTCCACCGTCCTGCGTGACCTGTGGAATATGACTTAGTGTGTATCCATTCCGGAAGTGTAGAAAAATAATGTATAGGAGTTTGGAATGCTTCCGATGAGATGTAACGTCTTTCTTCGTACTTGTACTTAGCCGGGCTTGAACTAAACTATGAATGGCGTGTATGACCGTTGGTATATATATATGGCAGTTTCTATATTACCATGTCATACGGATGAACATCTCTGCATTCCGTGTTATCCATTACATTCCGCACTTCGTTGGCCAGATTTTGCTATTTTTGTCTAAACTGTTGTCTTGTTTTCCTAGGATGGTCAACACCCGCAACAACCCTGCTGCTCCGGAGTAGGGTTAAGCCAGTGCAGCTAGGAATGTAAATCTGCCTCAACCCCCTTCTCTGGCCAAAGTTATGCTGGAGGCAGAACGAAACAAGCTTGAGACCAATCGTTTGCTGGAGCAGATTGAGCGGAATACCGCACGCCAGCCGAGGAACGATCTGGTGTCCCTCAATGACTTTGTCAAGCTGTATCCACCGAAGTTCAAACATTCCGTTGAGCCTCTCGATGCGGATGTCTGGCTTCGCAGCATCACCCACAAGCTACGTTCTGCCAACGTGGCCGAAGCTGATAAGGTTACCTTTGCTGCCTATCACCTCGAAGGCCCTGCTAGCCTTTGGCGGGAGAATTTGAAGGCTATGCGCCCGGTTGGCCAAATCACTACCTGGGCTGAGTTCAGTGCGGCTTTCCGTGAGCATCACATCCCGGAAGGTCTCATGGATCATAAGAGGGAAGAGTTCTGCAATTTCACCCAGGGGTAGGCTGACTGTGGATGCAGACAGTCATGAGTTTGGAAATCTAGCACGATATGCTCCTGAAGAGGTATCCACCGATGCCAAGAAGCAGGCAAGGTTCCGCAAGGGACTTAGCCCCGAGCTTCGCCGTGATATTCGTCTGCATGAGTGCCCCTCCTTTCAGAAGTTAGTCAACAAGGCTATCGGTGCTGAAACTGGACAGTCTGACTTTGAAGCTTCGCGCAAGCACTCCCGTGACTTTGGTTCTTCATCCGGCTCTGGATCTCAGAAGCGTCGGGTCTGGATCCCAAGCACCGCTCTGCCACCCAGATTCACTCCGAGGCCATCCTTTGAGGCGCCTCGCCCCAACCAGCAGTATGCACCGCCCAAGGCCTATGGTTGCCCCGCTGCAAATGCTGCTCCACGTCCCAATGTGATAACTTGTTTCAAGTGTGGAGAGACGGGTCACTACATCCGTGAGTGTCCCCAGAACAACCCCAACCAAATTGGAAAGTCTGTTGGCCGTGGCAAGCCAGCAGGAAAGGTGCTCTACGCCAAACCAGCTGCCATTGCTCGTGGCCACGTCAACTACGTTTCAGCTGAGGAAACCCATGAGGATCCCAACGTCGTTCTCGGTACGCTCCTTGTTAATTGCCATCCGGCAACTATTCTCTTTGATACTGGAGCATCTCATTCATTTATTTCCGGGAGCTATGCTCGATTGCACAACACCACATTTTGTGACATGCCCACCTCCATGGTAATTCAAACCCCTGGTTCTAAGTGGCAAACCTCAAAATTTAGCCATGGAAATGAAATCCTTGTCGACAGATTAGTCTTCCTTGCGTCACTAATAGCTCTCAAGTCCTCGGACATAAACATCATTTTGGGTATGGACTGGATGTTAGCCCATTACGCTAAGATCGATTGCTCTACTAGAACTGTTCAACTCACCCACCCTTCGGGCAAGACAGCCAATGTTTTGATCCGAGTGTCTAAGCATCAGCTTTACTCTTTAAATGCCAACCCCCTTCCAGACCTTGAAGATATCCCGGTAGTCCGTGACTTTCCGGATGTCTTTCCAGAAGAACTGCCAGGTGTTCCACCTGACAGGGATGTCGAGTTCGTGATAGATCTTGTTCCAGGTACCGTCCCAATCTCTAGAAGACCTTATAAGATGGCACCCCTAGAACTAGCCGAGCTTAAGAAACAACTCGATGAGTCCTTGCAAAAGGGTTTCATCCGTCCTAGCTCTTCTCCATGGGCTTGCCCCGTCCTCTTCGTCAAGAAGAAGGATGGAACGGATCGGATGGTTGTAGATTACCGACCTGTCAATTTGGTCACTATCAAGAACAAGTATCCGCTCCCCAGGATCAACGACCTGTATGATCAGCTCGCTGGATCCTCAGTCTTTTCCAAGATGGATTTGAGGTTGGGCTACCATCAAATCAAAATCAAGAACGGGGACATTCCCAAAATGGCCTTTGTAACTCGTTATGGCCAATAGGAGTACACCGTCATGTCCTTTGGTCTAACCAACGCTCCGGCCACCTTCTCTCGGTTAATGAACTCGATCTTCATGGAGTATTTGGATAAGTTCGTCGTGGTTTACCTCGATGATATACTCATATACTCCAAGAATGAGGAAGAACATGCCGAACATTTAAGGCTAGTGTTGATGAAACTTCGAGAGCATCGCCTTTATGCCAAATTCTCTAAGTGTGAGTTTTGGTTGCCAGAAGTAACCTATCTAGGCCATGTAATCTCTGGTAAGGGCATTGCTGTCAACCCCGAGCGAGTTCAAGCCGTCCTTGACTCGACTCCAACTGAAACGGTTAAGCAAGTTCGGAGTTTTCTTGGTTTAGCGAGCTATTGCCGCCGCTTCGTCGATAATTTCACCAAGGTTGCTAAGACTCTAACCGAACTCCTCAAGAAAGATAAAAAGTTCGAATGGACGCCACATTGCGAGTTCAGCTTTCAGGAACTGAAAAGATGCCTGACATCTGCTCCCGTCCTGATTCCACCAGATTTTTCTAAGGACTTTATTATCTACTGCGACGCCTCGCGACAAGGACTAGGTTGCATACTCTTGCAAGATCGTCATGTGATTGCCTACGCTTCCCAACAGTTGCGTCCAAATGAGGATAACTATCCCACACACGATCTAGAGCTTGCAGCGGTGGTCCATGCACTCAAAACCTGGCGAGATTACCTTCTTGGTAATCGTTGCGAAATCTACACTGATCACCAAAGTCTAAAATACATCTTCACCCAACCGGATTTGAATCTCTGGCAAAGACGTTGGGTCGAGTTGATTACAGATTACGACTTAGGAATATCTTACACCCCAGGCAAAGCCAATGTCATGGCTGATGCACTAAGTCGTAAATCTTATTGTAACAATCTAATGTTACAACAAGGTCAACCGCTTCTCCACGAGGAATTTCGTAAGGTTAATCTTCACATTGTTCCTCGAGGATTCCTTTCCACCCTGGTGGCGAAACCCAACCTTATGGATCATATCATAACCGCTCAGCGGTATGATAGAGGTATATCTCGGATCAAGGAGAACATTGCTAGCGGAGCTGCTAAGTGTTTCTCCATAGATGAGCGAGGTGTTGTCTTCTTCGAGAACCGCTTGGTGGTTCCCAAGAAACAACAACTGCGGCAATTGATCCTTAAGGAAGCTCATGAATCCCCACTCACCATTCATCCCGGTAGTACTAAAATGTATCAAGACCTACGCCAGAGGTTTTGGTGGACTAGGATGAAGAGAGAAATCGCTCAATACATTGCTAATTGCGGCGTCGTCGTCGAGTTAAAGCAGAGCATCAACGGCCTCTTGGCACCCTTCAACCTTTGGCTATTCCTGAATGGAAATGGGATAAAATCGGTATGGATTTCATTACCGGGTTTCCAGGACCAAGAGAGGAATAACGCTATCTTCGTTGTTGTCGATCGCCTTTCCAAAGTAGCCCACTTCCTACCCGTTCGTGAGAGTATAACCGCTAGCCAGCTAGCTGAATTGTACATCTCCTGAATAGTGTCTCTTCATGGTGTTCCATTGGAGATTAACTCAGATCGTGGAAGTCTCTTCACCTCTTGATTTTGGGAAATTTTTCAAAATGCTATGGGAACTTGTCTCTCTTTTAGCACCGCCTTCCATCCTCAGTCAAGTGGTCAAGTAGAATGAGTCAATCAAATTCTGGAGGATATGCTTCGAGCTTCTGTCATCTCTTTCGGAATGAATTGGGAGAAATGCCTTCCATTCGCCGAGTTTGCTTATAACAATAGTTACCAAGCTAGTTTGGGTAAAGCTCCTTTCGAAGTTCTCTATGGACGGAAATGTCAAACGCCTCTTAACTGGTCAGAAACCGGGGAAAGACAACTCTTTGGCCCGGATATGATCCAGGAAGCATAAGAGCAGGTTCGTGTTATTCGCGAGATATTGAAAACAGCCCAATCCCGTCAAAAGAGCCAATATGACCGTAAGCATAAGCCTATGTCTTATGAAGTTGGCGAGAAGGCTTACCTTCGGGTTACTCCTTTGAAGGGAACCCATCGATTCGGTATCAAAGGCAAGTTGGCTCCTCGTTACATTGGTCCCTTTCGCATTCTTGCCAAACGAGGAGAAGTTGCCTACCTATTGGAACTACCTCCGCATCTTTCCAGAGTTCATGATGTCTTCCACGTTTCTCAACTCAGGCGTTGCTTCTCGGATCCTATTCGTGGAGTGGACCACGAAACTCTTGATCTCCAAGATAACCTTACCTATCGTGAATATCCCGTTCGTATCCTTGATCAAGCCGAGCGTACCACTCGACGTCAGAATATCAAGTTTCTCAAGGTTCAATGGTCAAACCATTCCGAGCAAGAAGCTACTTGGGAAAGGGAGGATCGTCTTCGACTTGAGTATCCCACCTTCTTTCCGACGGATCCTAAATCTCAGGACGAGATTCTTTTGAGTGGGGGTGAGTTGTCACATCCTAGCTAGTCCATGCATTAGAGTGTTGCATCATGTTTACTTTTCATCAGAAAGGTGAAATGGGGAAGACAGAACCCCCAGAACCCCTCTCAATTCAATTAGGGTTTTCTAAAAATATTTTCAATGAACCTGAAATGCCCTTCTAAAATGTTCATCACCTTTGCCTTGGTCCTAAACCACTGTCAGAAGTGATGCACAAATTTCTAGGTCACTCTAAGGTCACTGGATTAAATCTTTAGCTATTTGAATTTGGGCATTTAAATTATATAAAATATTTCAAATGCTCAAATAATCCCAAACTAAAATGTTCCATGCTGGAAATATTCCAACTAAGGACCAGGTGCAGTTTGGTGAATTTTGGAGTTGCCTAGGTATTTTTAGAAAAGCCCAACACTTACAGAAAAATAGAAAACATAAATTAAAAAAAGGGAGAAGGACTTACCTGGCCGCAGCCCACCAGGCAGCCCAGCTGGCCGGCCCAGCACTGTGCTGGCCCACGCCAGCCAGCTGCTTCGTCGTCGCCACGCAGGCACAGAGGTGACGCCGGCGAGCGTGAGCTCGCCACGGCGTCAGCTGCTTACCGCCCGCGCCACCGAGCACTTGGGTGAGCTCCACGTCACCGCCCCGACCCCGTGGACACCTCATTCGCCCCCCTGCCTCTCTACCTCGCTCTCCCGCACCACGGCCGACGCACCCGCCGCCGCACCACCGCCGTAGTCGCGTCCTCCGTCGTCCCCGTGCTGCACCACCATGTCCACTCACCTCGCCGTCGTCGACTACATCGAGCAGGCCGAGCCCCGAGCGCTCGCACGCTCTGCAACACCTCCGCCGACCTCGTCTTCACCGAGCACCGCCGGAGATCCCCTTCGACGTCGCCACCGCATCAGCTCGTCTCCGACCGCGCCGTCCGTTTCTCCGTGACCGCCGTGAGCTCAGCAACCTCCTCATCCTCTCCGTTTTCTTTCTCGTGCACCGTAGCAACCGCACGAAGCTCACCCGCACGCGCCGCCGCGGAGCTCACCGCCGACGTGTCTCCGGCCAACCACTGGCCACGCCACCTTGTCCACTAACTTCACCGCACTCCCAGAAGCCCGTAGTACTACTCCACGCACCTCGCCGTGCCCCGTAGCCTCGGGTTCGTCTTCACCCGACTCCGGCGACCGCCTAGCTCGTCGCCGGCGATGTTTCCGGCCACCCCGAGCCCAACCACCACCACCAAACGCCGTGGCATGCACCTAGCTACCCGTAGATGGTCTCCGCCGTCCATTTGGTCACCGGAACATGCTAACCCACTGTCACCGCCGCGTTTGGCCTCGCCGGCGGCTAAATGCCGGCGTGTTTGACCCGTTGACGTTGACTGGGTGGGCCCTGGTTGACTCTCCTGAGTCTATGACAAGTGGGGCCCCCCTCTACTAATTAACCTAGTTTAGGTTTAATTAAAATTAGTTAGTCTAATTAGCTACTGACATGCGGGACCCACTGGTCAGGTTGACCTGGATGCCCCGTTGACCCTGACGTCACCCTGACGCACTGCTGATGCAATAACTAATTTCTGGATTTATTTTTATATAGGAAATTCCAGAAATTGTTGCAAACTTCAAAAATTCATAGAAATTAATCTGTAACTCCAAATGCAAAGATTTATATATGAATTTTGATCAGAAAAATTCAATCCATCCATTGGTAATGGTTTCATGCATGTCAGAACAACTTAAACTTGCTGTTTAATCAAAATAAGATAATGCACCTTTATGGCTATGTTAAATGAGCTAACATTTGAATCTTTGGGTCAAATGAGTTCATTCCCTTCTATTCTAGCTTGCATTAGGCCAATACACATGCATATTGCCATGTCATAGTATGCATCATATTGTTGCATATTGTCATGTGTTGTTTATGTTCGGTGTGTCTTTCGTGATAGGTTCTGCCTCCGAGGATAACCCCGAATATCCGTCTGAAGGGCAGTATCCTACTACCACTACATCAGGCAAGCAACCCATTGATCATTCCGATACAAACCCATGTTCTTGCTTCTGCTCTGGCTTACTGCATTAAGACAACTTGATTCAAACTGTTGTGTGTTGCGGTAGTTGAACCCACTTCCTCTGCATGACCTGTCATTGCCACAGTAACTAGATGAAACCCACCAGTATGTGTAGGAGTTGATTGAGCCATGTTTGTGATTCCTACCATGCTATGCTTGCTATGCTTAGAGTTGTGTCAGGTCTGGCTCATCGGGAAGATGAACTGGAGTGAAAGGTCGTGTCGGGTTCGAGAGTGTAAGTGTTGAACACGATTTGGTAAAGGTATCGATGAGAGGCCATGTAGGAGTACATGGTGAGTTGTTTCATTGAAGCCATCCTTAAGCACTGAGATCCGTGTGTGTGATTTAGGATTCAGCTACTACCATGCATTGGGATCCTTAATTGACCCTCTCAGCTTATTAACCACTCTTGTCCTCTGTCCGGGAGTTGCAAGTAGTTTCTGGTGTTTGTAGCATGCTGGGGGCCGCACGCAGCGCTGACCTTAGGGGTGGGTTGTGTTGCAGTAGGCACGTGGCACGGTGTACCGATTCGCCCGTTTGGTGTCTCGGGAACCCTGCTCACATCGTTCGGGGCCGTTAGTGGAAACCTCGGCCGGACTCCCTGCGGATGGAACCCGAATAGGCGATAAACCTGGACTAGGGACTCGTGTGTTTAGTCAGGCCGTGGCCGACACCCTCGCTGGGCTTCCGCTTGAAGGTTGCCGAGTACACGTCATGTAGCGGCGATAAGTGGTGAGAGCGTGTGTGAAGAAGTACACCCCTGAAGGGTATAAAACTATTCGAATAGCCGCGTCCGCGGTAAAGGACTACTCGGTCACCTATACAGTTCATAGACAAGTAAATGGATACTACTAAAAGCCTCAAGATAAGTGTGAGTACCGCGGATGGCCCTCTCGTAGGTTGATGAGAGAGGATCCTCGATGGAGTATTGTGATGGTGAGTAGTGGACTCGTGTGCGAAAAATGCTTTTCAAGTGGTGTCACGTAGGATAGCTTAGCCAAGAGTCAAAGCTGCCTTGCTGCAATAACTCCACTACCTTCTTGAGAATGAGCATGTATAATAGGTTTATGTTGTAAGACTTGCTGAGTACCCCCGTACTCATGTTTGCTTAATTGATGTTTTCAGACGACAACACCAACCCCTCCGATGGGTTCTACGTAGACCTCGACGTTGACGAGTGACTAGCCACCCAGGTGGTGACCCAAGGCTTGTGAAGGGCCACTGTAGATAGAAGGGCTTAATCAAGCTTTCTTTCTTTTTAGAGTCTGTACTCAGACTAGTTTTCTTTCGCATGTGCTTGTATGTTTGTATGACTTGAGTGTTGGGTCATGTGACCCCTATCTGTATGGATATGTTATGTATGTGTAACGCCCCGGATTCGATGCGCCAGGTGTCTGCCAGTTATTCGCCGTCTTTGCCATGTCATGTGCTTGCGTGTTGCACTTTGCCATGTCATCATATGCATTTCATATCATGTCATCATGTGCATCGCATTGGCATACGTGTTCGTCTCATGCATCCGAGCATTTTCCCCGTTGTCCGTTTTCCAATCCGCACTCCTATGTCTCCGGCGCCCCTTTTACCTCTTTTCGTAAAGCGGTTTTAAACTTTCTCGGAATGGACCGAGGTTTGTCAAGCGGCCTTGGTATAGCACCGGTAGACCGCCTGTCAAGTTTCGTGCCATTTGGAGTTCGTTTGATACTCCAACGGTTAACCGGGTAATCGCAAAAGCCTCCTTTGTTTGCAGCCCAACACCCCTTCCAAAGTGGGCCAAAACCCAGCAAACTCCCTTCCATGCTCTCGGTCGTTCGATCACGATCGCGTGGCCGAAAACTGCACCTCATTTGGACTCTCCTAGCCCCCTCTACCTATATATAAGCCCCTCCCCCCGAAATTCGCGGATGAATCCCGCAGATGAAACCTAGATCTCCTCCCTCTCCGCGCCGGACACGTCCGACCCGCCCGGACGCGTCCGCTCCGCCCTCCCTCCGCTGTCGCCAGCCGCCCGTCGCCCGCCGCCGCCCCGTCTCCGCCGCCAGTCCCACATGGCCAGATCCGCCCATGGGGCCAGCGCCGCCGCCGCCGCCGCCGCCGCCGCCGCCCGTCCACCACCGCCGCAGCCGCCGCCTCGCTTCCGCGCGCCTCGCCAGCGCCGCCTCCTCCTCCGCTTCGCCGCCGCCCAAGCCCCTCGCCAGCGCTTTCTTCCCCATGGCCCGTGCTCCGCGCCCGGCCCGTTCGCCCGCCGCCGCCCGCAGCAACCGCCGGCCGGGCGCCGTCCTCCGCTCCGGCCACCTCCAGCCCCGCCGCCGCCTCCCTCCTCCACCCGCCGCCCGCCATGAAGCGCCCAGACGCCGACGTCCTCCGGTCGCCCGACCTTGCCGGCCCTTTTCCCTCCTCAGCTCCGGCGAGAGCTCCGGCCCGAGTCCGGCCCGCCTCGATCCGCTCCAGCCGATCCAGATCCATTTTCGAGGTTGACCCCAAAAATCCACCAAGTCCCTGTTATTTGACATTTTCATGCCATGTTCATGCCATCGTATCTCTGCATGTGTAGCTCCCTTTCGTGCGTATAATATGTCAAATTGTTCGTCTCGACGAGTAGTTCATTTCATCTCATTGCATAATTTTCATTTGAGCTCATATTGATGCTCTAAATGCTGTTAGAAGAGGGCTATGTGATGTTAGTTTCAGATTCTTATCAGAACATGCACTTTTGTCATTTTTGCCACGATTGATGTGTGCACCCTATGAACTTGAGTCCTACATGTGTTTTGTAATATGCCATGCCATCTTTACAGGGGTGTATGCCATGTATTTTTGTGATCTCTGTGGTGACTAGCACAAGCATGCAAACTAGGCTTCATGATGTTGCTGATTTCAGCCCCTGTTCTGCTGATATTTTTATGCCATGTAAACTTGATGCTACCGAGAGATCCATGCTTATTTTGAGATACTTCAGTAAGGATGTTTTGAACATATGCTTATTCTCTATCCATCCATGCCCATGTTTGCAATTATGGAGTGCCATAGCTTGAGTCAATCGAGCTCTACTTTTGCTATAAAATGTTTCCTGGCAGGTTGTTTACAAGTTATTCAATTTTGCCAAGGTTGTTGTAGTTGATCCGTGTATGCTATGATGTTGTTCTAGCCATGCTTAGCTTCAAAAACATGTCTTCTTACTGTTGGTTGCCTTGCCATGCCATGTATTGCTCTGTGGTGAGTGGTTCAAGCTCACCAACATGCGTACTTATTGTTGTTCCTGCCATGTATGAATCTGTAATATAACTTGCCATGTTTACATGGGTGCCATCATATTTTCTGTGCCCTTTTGGCTCATGGTCAGTAAAGGACTCTTGTTCTATGCATTTATTAGTATCATGCCATGCCTTTGTTTGCCATGATAAGTTCCTGTAACATGTTGTTTCATAGCTCTAAACTTGTTAACCTGATGATATTTCTGCCATGTCCTGAAATTCTGCTAATTCTGTGAAACTGTTATTATATGCAATCTTGCCATGTCATTTTGAGCATGTTCTATTGTTTTCTGGAGATAGCTCAGTGTTCATGTTTTGTCATGCTTTACCTGTACATCATGCCCATGCCTTTGTTTTTCCTTGTTGAGGTCCTGTAGCTTGTTGTTATGGTGCTTGCAATATGCCTACTTGCTGTTTTGGTCAGATTGTTGTCATGACTTGTATAGGTTGTATGTGTTGCACCGTTGCTCCGTTTTGAGTGTGCTCTATATGAAACTTGCTTGATTTTGCATGTAGTTTCATATTATCATGTTGCATCCTTGATTTGAGGTGCTTGATGTTTGTATGCATTTTGCATCAATGCCATGTTTAACTTGTTTTGCTCATATCTTCTAGGCCGTAGCTCCGAATCTAATGAACTTTATATGTAACTTGACTAGAATTTCGTGTAGATCATCTTGGTGCATCTTAACTTGATGTTTAACAACTTTAACATAATGTTTATTCAGATCTGGACCAATTTCGAAATTTGCATATGAGGACTTACCGGAATTGTTCTATGTTGTTCCCGGCCTCATTTAAACTTGCTTTGATGTGTTGCTCTTGTTTGCATCATCTCTTGCCATGAGTAGCCTCATCTAGATTTGTCATGCATCATGTTTGTTGTGCATCTTGTCATGTTCATGTGTGGTGTGTTTACCTTGTTGTGTGCTTCTTTTCGATAGTTCCTATTTCGTTGCGATCGTGAGGATTCGTTCGTCTACGCTTGGTTCGGCTTCATCTGTTCATCTTCTTCATGGACTCATTCTTCTTCCTAGCGGGATTTCAGTCAAGATGACCGCTACCCTGGATCTCACTACTATCATTGCTATGCTAGTTGCTTCGTTCTATCGCTATACTGCGCTACCTATTACCTGTTTATCAAGCCATCCCAAATTGCCATGTCAGCCTCTAACCTTTTGCACCCTTCCTAGCAAACCGTTGTTTGGCTATGTTACCGCTTTGCTCAGCCCTCTTATAGCGTTGTTAGTTGCAGGTGAAGATGAAGTTTGTTCCTTGTTGAACATGGAGATGTTGTTCCTTGTTGGAACATGCTTACTTGTTGGGATATCACAATATATCTTATTTAATTAATGCATCTATATACTTGGTAAAGGGTGGAAGGCTCGGCCTTATGCCTGGTGTTTTGTTCCACTCTTGCCGCCCTAGTTTCCGCCATATCGGTATTATGTTCCCGGATTTTGCGCCCCTAACGCGGTCGGGTTATTTATGGGACCCCTTGACAGTTCGCTTTGAATAAGACTTTTCCAGAAGGCCCAACATTGGTTTTACCATTTGCCTCACCTATGTCCTTTTTCCCTTGGGTTTCGGAGCCCGAGGGTCATCTTTATTTTAGCCCCCGGCCAGTTCTCCTCTGAGTGCTGGTCCAAACCGAAGCGATGTCCGGCGCCTCGGGCAATCGGGGTTTATGCCAACCCGACGTCTGCTCATCCAAAGGTGCCCCGAGACCGAGATATGTGTAGCTCCTATCAGATTTGTCAAGACATCCGGCGGCTTTGCTGGTCTTGTTTTATTGCTGTCGAATGTCTTGTAGCCGGATTCCGAGACTGATCGGTCTTCCCGGGAGAAGGAATATCCTTCGTTGATCGCGAGAGCTTATCATGGGCTGTTGGGACACCCTTGCAGGTATGAACTTTCGAGAGCCGTGCCATGGTTATGTGGCAGATGGGAATTTGTTAATATCCGGTTGTAGTAAACTTGAAGCAAACTCTTCTAAAATACACCAACCGTGTGCGAACCGTGAGTGTCTCTTTTCGGGTTGATCGAGAGGAGAACATTGTTCGGGTTATGTCGACGTAAGTAGGAGTTCAGGATCACTTCTTGATCATTGCTAGTTGACGACTGCCCTTTGTTTCTCTTCTCGCCTCATTTGTGTATGTTAGCCACCATATCATGCTTAGTCGCTGCTGCAACCTCACCACTTTACCCCTTCCTTTACCATTAAGCTTTGCTAGTCTTGATACCCATGGTAATGGGATTGCTGAGTCCTCGTGGCTCACAGATTACTACACCAACAGTTACAGGTGCAGGTTTGCGATGATCATGACGCGAGAGCGATGTTTGCTTGTTTTGGAGTTCTTCTTCTGCTTCTTCTTTGATTAGGGGATAGGTTCCAGGTCGGCAGCCTGGGCTAGCAGGGTGGATGTCGTTTGAGCTTCTGTCTATGTTTCATCCGTAATCAGATGTTGATCTTGTTCATGATGTGATGTTGTATTCATGTGGCATTGTATGCCTTATGTATGTATCCCCATCTATTATGTAATGTTGAGGTAATGATATCCACCTTGCAAAAGCGTCTTCAAGATGCGCTTCTATCCTTGGTGGGACCTTCGAGTTCCTTTTGGATAGGGTCGCATCTTGGGCGTGACAAGTTGGTATCAGAGCCTCGACCGACCCTAGGAGCCCCCCTTGATTGATCGTGTAGTTTGGCCGTTGTTGAGTCTAGAAGAAAACTGTTTTCGGAGTCTAGTTATATCGGAGATTAGGAATTCTTTTTACTCCTCTGCCCCTTCGTCGCTCTGGTGAGAAATCTTGACGTAGGTGTTTTGAATTACTCCTCTTCCCATTCAAATTTTTCTTTAGGATCACGCAGTTGGTTTTTCCGGTAGTTGTTCCTCAGCTCTTTTCATCCGGTGCATTTCTCGTCAAGTCGACTCGAGCCTCTTCATCTTTGCTAGTTCAATCCTCGGTTGTTTTTCTTTTCCCACCCGCCCACCCTTCTTCTTCTCGAAACCGGAGTCCGCTATTGAGTATCCATCCTACTCGTGTGAAGTTTTTGCTCTCTCTCCTCAATGATTTCAATCGGTGTTTTTCTCTTCAAGATATTCGTCGGTTTCCCCTTCCAAGTTGTCTCTGTTTTCCCACCCTCCCACCCTATTATTCCCGGAGTTCGAGTTTCTTCCGACCATCAATTTCATTCGTGCAGAGTCTCTTCAGTCTTCCCTCAATTATCTCAACTGGCGAATTCTCATCTCGTTCGTCATTCTTCATCCCTTTTTCTTTTTCCGGTGGACAATTCAAGTTTTTCGGGTTGATCATATTCTTTCCCTCAGCTCAAATATTTCCCTTTGCTCGTTCGCCTCTCGCCAGTTTGTCCTTCCGGAGTGCTGAAGAAATCTCAGGAGATTCGACTGTGTTCCAACTAATTCGAGGTTGTCACCTCATTCAAATATTTCAATTGTTTCGGTGCATCACCTATCTCTTCAACAATCCTTTCCAACGGTGTTTTTCTCTTCAGTGGGCCCTAACCCACAGGTCTTTCCCCAGGATCTTACCTGACTCTTCTAATTATTCCGGAGCTATTCCCAATTCTTTTCAAGCGTGACGTAAGAATGAATATCATCAGTCGCTTGCCTTTTCCAAGATCGATTTCGAATCATTTCATTGTTGGCTCAACCTTTCTGTTCTTCATTCTTCCGGAGTATATCATTAATTTCGGTGGTGTTTTCTCGTCGTCATTCGAAGACCAAAGAAGAAGATTTCTCTTTAATCTTGTCCGTTCCCCGGAGATTCGCGGTGCTAGCTCAATGTTATCTATCTAGTTGTTTCCAGTTGTGCAATTCTTTTCATCCATCCGGAGTATTTCAGGAGTTGTTTTCCGTCTCGATCATCCGGAGGTCATCTTTTCGGAATATTTCTTCGTTCCAAGTTTTCAGCTTCGTTCATCTCAATATTCTTCCGGTGCTTCGTTCAAGCATTCGTCAATCAGTTCGCGATCTCTTCGTTCTCTTGTCTCTAATTTTCCCTCAAGTATCTTCGTGGTTTCTAAATCTTTCCAGCGATTCGTTCTCTTCTCTTCGTTCATTTTCATTTCTAAGGGTGGTTCGTTCAAGATTTATTTTCTGTTGTTATCGTATCAATTCATTCGTTCTTTCCAATCCTACCGGTGGTTCATGAAGACCTTCTCAAGTTTCCGATATGTCACTCCTTAATCCATTTCAAGAAGAATAAGTAGTATGCAAAATCCATTGCTTTTCATCAATTTATTTTGATGAAGGATAAGCATACAATAAATCTTATTCTTATTTCATCCAAGTGATAAATCCCTTCCTTCAGAGTTTGTTCTTGAGGAATAAATTCTACTTCCAAGTGTTTTCACCTTTTCTTTCCCGGAGTTCAAAGTTTCCTTGGCCATCTCGTCGGAACCTCCATCTAAATCATTGCAGGCTCATCTTATTCTTTCTTCCTTCATGCTGTCTCATCATCTTTTTGTCACCGGAGTTCTTCATGGTGGTTCTTCATGATTTAATTCATTCATCAAGTGTTCATCAAGATTTTGTTGGTGGAGCTCAAGTATCTTTCCTTCTTGCTTTTCGAAGTGCAGTTAAATCTCCGTATTCTTTTGAAGTGGAGTTTTGCATTTCTTCTTTTTCTCAGCTATTAAATCTTTTCCGCTTGTGGTCGGTTATCACCTCGAAAATTTTGGGATGTTATCCATAAGTCCACAACAAGCTTATTCTTTTCGTTGTTGATTTTCTCAACAACTCCATTCAATCCTTCCTTCTAAGTTCTTTTCATTCAATTCTTTCAATTCTTCCGGAGGCATTGTGTTGTTCCTCTCGTCAACTATCGTTCCATTTTGTCAAACTCAGTTCCAACTCCTTCCATGTTCAGCCGGAGTGCTGCCTAAATTCTTTCAATCTTATTCGTTTCTTATCTTGTTCTAACCGGAGTGCTTACAGAGTCTATCTTGATTCCTTGAGCTTTCGATTCTCGCCATTCTCGCCGTTCCTCTCTTCTTCTCGAGTGCTTTTGATTCTTTGGTTCTTCTCTTGAGTTCTTGTTTCACCTCATCCTTTTTCCTCTCCGTCTCGGTCCTAAGATCTCGGGACGAGATCTCTTGTTAGTGGAGGAGTGTTCTAACGCCCCGGATTCGATGCGCCAGGTGTCTGCCAGTTATTCGCCATCTTTGCCATGTCATGTGCTTGCGTGTTGCACTTTGCCATGTCATCATCTGCATTTCATATCATGTCATCATGTGCATCGCATTGGCATACGTGTTCGTCTCATGCATCCGAGCATTTTCCCGTTGTCCGCTTTTCCAATCCGCACTCCTATGTCTCCCCGCGCCCCTTTTACCTCTTTTCGTAATGCGGGTGTTAAACTTTCTCGAATGGACCGAGGTTTGTCAAGCGGCCTTGGTATAGCACCGTAGACCGCCTGTCAAGTTTCGTGCCATTTGGAGTTCGCTTGATACTCCAACGGTTAACCGGTAATCGCAAAGCCTCCTTTGTTTGCAGCCCAACACCCTTCCAAAGTGGGCCAAAACCCAGCAAACTCCCTTCCATGCTCTCGGTCGTTCGATCACGATCAAGGGCAAAAGCGCACCTCATTTGGACTCTCCTAGCCCCTCTACCTATATATAAGCCCTCCCCGAAATTCGGATGAATCCCGCAGATGAAACCTAGATCTCCTCCTCTCGCATACGGACACGTCCGACCCGCCCGGACGCGTCCGCTCCGCCGCCTCCGCTAATCGCCAGCCGCCACGCCACCCGCCGCCATTGTCTCCGCTGCCAGGGCTCACATGCTCAGATCCGCCATGGGGCCAGCGCCGCCGCCGCTTCGCCGTCCGGCCCAGCCCCGCCGCAGCCGCCTCGGCTTTGCCGCCTCGCCCGCGCCTCCTCAAGCTTGCCGCCGCCTCCTCGCTCGCGCGCGCTTTTCTCCCGGTTCCCGTGATCCGCGCCCGCCTGTTCGCCGCCGCCGCCGCTGGCAACCGCCGCCGGCGCGCCGTCCTCCGCTCCGCCACCTCCACGCCTCGCCGCCGCCTCCTCCCTCGCCCGCCTTCGCCATGAAGCGCCTGACGCTGACGTCCTCCGGTCGCCTGACCTTGCCGGCCCTTTCTCCCTCCTCAGCTCGGCGAGAGCTCCGCCCGAGTCCGGCCCGCCTCGATCCGCTCCGGCCGATCCAGATCCGTTTTCGAGGTTGACCCCGAAAATCCACCAAGTCCCTGTTATTTGACATTTTCATGCCATGTTCATGCCATCTTATCTCTGCATCTGTAGCTCTGTTTCGTGCGTATAAGATGTCAAATTGTTCGCCTCGATGATTAGTTCATTTCATCTCATTGCATCATTTTCATTTGAGCTCATCTTGATGCCCGAAATGCTGTTAGAAGAGGGCTATGTGATGTTAGTTTCAGATTCTTATCAGAACATGCACTTTTGTCATTTTTGCCATGATTGATGTGTGCACCCTATGAACTTGAGTCCTACATGTGTTTTGTAATATGCCATGCCATCTTTACAGGGGTGTATGCCATGTATTTTTGTGATCTCTGTGGTGACTAGCACAAGCATGCAAACTAGGCTTCATGATGTTGCTGATTTCAGCCCCTGTTCAGCTGATATTTTTATGCCATGTAAACTTGATGCTACCGAGAGATCCATGCTTATTTTGAGATACTTCAGTAAGGATGTTTTGAACATATGGTTATTCTCTATCCATGCATGCCCATGTTTGCAATTATGGAGTTCCATAGCTTGAGTCAATCGAGCTCTACTTTTGCTATAAAATGTTTCCTGGCAGGTTGTTTACATGTTATTCAATTTTTCCAAGGTTGTTGTAGTCGATCCATGTATGCTATGATGTTGTTCTTGCCATTCTTAGCTTCACAAACATGTCTTCTTGCTGTTGGTTGCCTTGCCATGCCATGTATTGCTCTGTGGTGAGTGGTTCAAGCTCACCAACATGCCTACTTATTGTTGTTCCTACCATGTATGAATCTGTAATATAACTTGCCATGTTTACATGGGTGCCATCATATTTTCTGTGCCCTTTTGGCTCATGGTCAGTAAAGGACTCTTGTTCTATGTATTTAGTAGTATCATGCCATGCCTTTGTTTGCCATGATAAGTTCCTTTAACATGTTGTTTCATAGCTCTAAACTTGTTAACCTGATGTTATTTCTGCCATGTCCTGAAATTCTGCCAAGTCTGTGAAACTGTTATTGTATGCAATATTGCCATGTCATTTTGAGCATGTTCTAGTGTTTTCTGGAGATAGCTCAGTATTCCTGTTTTGTCATGCTTTACCTGTGCATCATGACCATGCCTTTTGTTTTCTTGTTGAGGTCCTGTAGCATGTTGTTTTGGTGCTTGCAATATGCCTACTTGTTGTTTTGGTCAGATTGTTGTCATGACTTGTATAGGGTGTATGTGTTGCACCGCTGCTCCGTTTTGAGTGTGCTCTATATGAAACTTGCTTGATTTTGCATGTAGTTTCATATTATCATGTTGCATCCTTGATTTGAGGTGTTTGCTTGATGTTTGTATGCATTTTGCATCAATGCCATGTTTAACTTGTTTTGCTCATATCTTCTAGGCCGTAGCTCCGAATCTAATGAACTTTATATGTAACTTGAGTAGAATTTCGTGTAGATCATCTTGGTGCATCTTAACGTGCTGTTTAACAACTTTAACATAATATTTATTCAGATCTGGACCAATTTCGAAATTTGCATATGAGGACTTACCGGAATTGTTCTATGTTGTTCCCGGCCTCATTTAAACTTGCTTTGATGTGTTGCTCTTGTTTGCATCATCTCTTGCCATGAGTAGCCTCATCTAGATTTGTCATGCATCATGTTTGTTGTGCATCTTGTCATGTTCATGTGTGGTGTGTTTACCTTGTTGTGTGCTTCTTTTCGATAGTTCCTATTTCGCTATGCGATCGTGAGGATTCGCTCGCTCACGCTTGGTTCGGCTTCATCCGCTCGTCTTTTTGATGGACTCGTTCTTCTTCCTAGCGGGATTTCAGTCAAGATGACCGCTACCCTGGATCTCACTACTATCATTGCTATGCTAGTTGCTTCGTTCTATCGCTATGCTGCGCTACCTATTACCTGTTTATCAAGCCATCCCAAATTGCCATGTCAACCTCTAACCTTTTGCACCCTTCCTAGCAAACCGTTGTTTGGCTATGTTACCGCTTTGCTCAGCCCCTCTTATAGCGTTGTTAGTTGCAGGTGAATATGAAGTTTGTTCCTTGTTGGAACATGGAGATGTTGTTCCTTGTTGGAACATGCTTACTTATTGGGATATCACAATATATCTTATTTAATTAATGCATCTATATACTTGGTAAAGGGTGGAAGGCTCGGCCTTATGCCTGGTGTTTTGTTCCACTCTTGCTGCCCTAGTTTCCATCATATCGGTATTATGTTCCCGGATTTTTGCGTCCCTAACGCGGTCGGGTGATTTATGGGACCCCCTTGACAGTTCGCTTTGAATAAGACTTTTCCAAAGAAGGCCCAACATTGGTTTTACCATTTGCCTCACCTATGCCCTTTTTCCCTTGGGTTTCGGAGCCCGAGGGTCATCTTTATTTTAGCCCCCGGCCGTTCTCCTCTCGAGTGCTGGTCCAAACCGAAGCGATGTCCGCGCCTCGGGCAATCAGGGTTTATGCCAACCCGACGTCTGCTCATCCGGTGTGCCTCGAGACCGAGATATGTGCAGCTCCTATCAGGATTTGTCGGCACATCCGGCGGCTTTGCTGGTCTTGTTTTATTGTCTGTCGAATTGTCTTGTAGCCGGATTCCGAGACTGATCGGTCTTCCCGGGAGAAGGAATATCCTTCGTTGATCGCGAGAGCTTATCATGGGCTGTTGGGACACCCCGCAGGTATAAACTTTCGAGAGCCGTGCCCGCGTTATGTGGCAGATGGGAATTTGTTAATATCCGTTGTAGTAAACTTGAAGCAAACTCTTCTAAAATACACCAACCGTAAAGCGTAACGTGTGAGTGTCTCTTTTCGGGTTGATCGAGAGGAGAACACGGTTCGGGTTATGTCTCGACGAAGTAGGAGTTCAGGATCACTTCTTGATCATTGCTAGTTGACGACCGCCTTTGTTTCTCTTCTCGCTCTCATTTGCGTATGTTAGCCACCATATCATGCTTAGTCGCTGCTGCAACCTCACCACTTTACCCCTTCCTTTACCATTAAGCTTTGCTAGTCTTGATACCCATGGTAATGGGATTGCTGAGTCCTCGTGGCTCACAGATTACTACACCAACAGTTGTAGGTGCAGGTTTGCGATGATCATGAAGCGAGAGCGATGTTTGCTTGTTTTGGAGTTCTTCTTCTGCTTCTTCTTTGATTAGGGGATAGGTTCCAGGTCGGCAGCCTGGGCTAGCAGGGGTGGATGTCGTTTGAGCTTCTGTTTATGTTTCATCCGTAATCGGATGTTGATCTTGTTCATGATGTGATGTTGTATTCGTGTGGCATTGTATGCCTTATGTATGTATCCCCATCTATTATGTAATGTTGAGGTAATGATATCCACCTTGCAAAAGCGTCTTCAAGATGCGCTTCTATCCTTGGTGGGACCTTCGAGTTCCTTTTGGATAGGGTCGCATCTTGGGCGTGACAGTATGGCTCCTCGGAGCCTCTTAAATAAAGTACTTTGAGTTGTAGAGTTTTGTTGTGATGCCATGTTGTATGTACTCATATCGGGCATATTGTGTGTATGATTGAAATGCTTGGTATGAGTGGGATCCGACAATCTAGTTGTTTATCCTTGGCAGCCTCTCATATGGGGAAATGTAGTCTAGTGCTTGCTGAGCGATAGTAGTCCGCTACAGCCTGGTTCACCGGAGTCCTGCTAGCCCAGCACTACTGCTTTGGACACTTGACTGGCCGGCATGTGTTTCAGTTCGTTCCTATGTCTGTCCCTTCGGGGAAATGTCATGCGATGATATTCGGAGTCCTGCCTAGCCTGCTATAGCCCGGGATACCGAGTCCTCATAGCCCAAAGCTACAGCCCGAATTCATACGCTGATGACCGACATGCTCGATGTGATTCATGTATGCCTGTCTCCATGGGTTAGCGCCGCTTTGGGTTCACGACTAGCCATGTCGGCCCGGGTTCTCTATCATGTGGATGCTAGCGACACTATCATATACGTGAGCCAAAATACGCAAACGGTCCCGGGCCATGGTAAGGCGGACGCAAAGTGATATGAGGTGTTACCGGCTAGGTCAATGTGACTTGGAATCGGGGTCCTGACTGCAGGCAAACAGCTCCGCCGGAGCCCTAGATTGGTTCCGCCAAGGTTCCGCCTCGTGGAGAGGATCGTTGGTGATGACGATGGCGATGATTTCTCCCTCCTGGAGGGAAGTTTCCCCGAAAAAAACAGCTCCGCCGGAGCCCTAGATTGGTTCCGCCAAGGTTCCGCCTCGTGGCGGCGGAGTTTCGTCCCGTAAGCTTGCTGATGATTTTTTGCCAGGGTAAAAGACTTCATATAGCATAAGATGGGCACCGGAGGCATGTCAGGGGGCCCACGAGGCAGGGGCGCACCCTAGGGGGGGGTGCACTACAAAAAAAATACACTTCCGTGATGATACGTGTTTGTCACAGTAGGTCGGGTTTTTCGTCATGCATGTACATCCATGACGATTTTATGACAGAATCAAGATAGTCATACCTGTGCTATCGTAGAAGTGTTCCATGACATTACCAAAATTATCATCACAGAAATGTCCACTTCCATGACGATAAATCGCGTCACGTAAGTGCTTTCGCCAAGGGTGACCGACACGTGGCATCCACCGTAACGTAACACCGTTAAGCTATCGGGTCGGATTTTGGATCCAGAATCTGTTAACAGCCACGACCAATGGGAAATTTCCACGTAAAATTCTGATTGGTCAAGGGAACACCGTCACCGTCAAGGCCGATGTCGCCTCGCCCATTGGAGGAGACATGCCTATGGTACGTCGACACGTGGTGGGCCCAACAGAGGCCCATATAGGTTAAAAAGGCCGCACAAACCAAAGGCCCGTAGAACTTAATCAGTACTAGTGGGCCAGCCCAATAACGGCCTGCTTAATAAAGGCCCATTTACGGCCCGAAACCAGATCTCGCCCGTTAATTGTTCGCCCAATATTTGGGCCCATTTACGTCCGGCCGATCTGGCCCATTAATTGTTCGCCCAATATTTGGGCCCATTTATGCCCGGCCGATTTGGCCCATTAATTGTTCGCCAAATATTCGGGCCCAACTACAACCCAAAGGACCTTCGCCCGTTAGAGGCCTCGATGTAGACATGGGCCCATTTCAGCCGGTGTGACTTTCGCCCGAATGGCCTCGTATACCCATGGGCCATATATGGTCCGACGACATCGGGCCCACTAACGACCCGTGCTAAAGGTGGCAACAGTTAAGCCCAATGTGACTTTGGGCCTGTTAAAGACCTGTCGCATAATTCGGCCCGTTGATGCCTGTACTAAGCTTTCGGCTTCTTAAAGGCCCATGATATCAGTGGGCCAACTAAGGCCCGAGATATGTTTCGCCTGGTAACGGCTCGTGAGCTAATCGGCCCATAACGCCCGGTGTACATTTCGCCTCGTCAAGGCCCGCCGACGACTAGTGAAAATTGAGGCCCAACATGCATTTTGGCTCGCTAAAGGCCTGTGGTTTCATCTCGCCGTAATAAAGCCAAGACAATATTCAGCCTATTAATGGCCCAATGCTACCGGGCCAAACTAAGCTACTGGTCGACAAAAGGCCCAACTAAAATATAGGTTGGTGTAAGTTTGGGCTCAAGCGCAATGTGTGAAGGCCCCAATCATTCGGGCCCAAGAAAGACGCAGTCGCCCAATTGTGGCCCGCTAAAACCTCGCACGTTAGAGTCGAATGTTTCGCCCGATCGACTACATCTGATATTTTTTCAGATAGCTAATGATGGCAGAATTAGTAGGAATTAAGAACAAACCTACTCTATACAATAAAGAAATTACGGCATAGTAACTAAGAATAAACCTACACTATACAATAAAGGATTTAAGGTATATTACATCCACTGGGCATCAAGTTCGCCACCAAAGGATCCTAAAGCGCAACGAAGAAGCAGATTACAAAAATCGGGCACCATTGCAGCGAACAAAATAATACTCGAACCGAGACCACTTCCAAGACAGTTCAAGAAAGGTTAGCCTTATGGGTGAACTGCTGCGCAAGTCTGCTGAAAGAAGGCTGTGAGACCGCCTAGCATGTCGGTCATAGCTTCCTGTGTAGCTGTTTAGCGATGAGGTTCTCATTAGTGTTCTCCGCAATCTTTCTTAGAGATAGGACTTCAAGTCGAAGTTGAGTTGCGTAATGCCTTTCGCTAGAACTTGGGACCAAGAAGTCGAACTGATTCGCATAACGAATTCGTGAGCTTGTCTAACCATTAGTCTCAAGTAACTTGAACACTGCATCGAGACAAGACTTTGGGGTTGTCTCGCTATCTTCAAGATGTTCTGCCTTCTTTGCTGCAATATATGTTGGGTTTGTCTCACAGCCTTCAGCAGACTTGTGCATGCCATCGTGCATATCACCCTGAAACAAAGCAGAGAGATGACAGGTTTTGCAGGTGTATAAACAAAGATGATAATTGTTCATCAATTCTATCCAATTTCAAATTAGAAAATAAAGAGTAAGTTCAAAATATCAATAGCATAATTTGGCATTGTTCATAATGCGGGAGCTTCACCACACTCATCGGATTACCATGTCAACATAACAAGCATAGATGAAGGGAAAAGAAAATCATTGTATCTATTTTGGATAATGTGCATGGCATGTTGTTCATATCATCACCACATCAAGAAGATAAAACAGAGATGACAAGGTGCAAACGTAATGCTTCACCACACACCGGATTATAGATCCACAAAACCAAGCATACATATAGGGAGTATTAAGTATGTGCATGGTATGAATAAGAAATTTGGTTTTACAAGTAAAACTTAGAACTTACGGTTCTTATGAACATGCATTTTGGTAGAAACAGCAAACTAAACAGCAGTAAACGATAGGGAGTATGAGAAAATTAAACAACAGTTGAGGATAAAGGCTTTAGAAGGACTGACTTACATTGACAGTTAACACCGGCTTTATAATGCCCTTCTCCATGTCAAGGGAAGGATAACTCAAGAATTTCAGCACAGAATCTTCTTCATAAGCATTGCCTGTACTCTACATTTTGTAGAGAGTAATTATAGATATGATAATACCGAAGGGATAGAGGATAATGAAGATAAGATGCAGATTGATGCTACATAATCAACTACCAATCCTCGAAGTACAAGCGCACAGACAAAATGTAATCGACAAGAGAAATGTGCTACACTTGTGCACTAGCATTGTCTCAGATATTCTACTTGTTGGTAAGATTAAATATAGATCTGATCTTTTTAGTAAATGTTGGGCGAGGGAGATAAGATGCAGAATGCTACAAAATGAACCAATCCTCTTCCCATAATACAAGAGTGTTTTGAACACCGTGTACTGTACAAAACATTCTTATATTATGGGACGGAGGAGTAGCTGTTAATGTAAGTACAAAGGATAGACCACGCTCAGTCCTTATAAGAGGACTGCAGAGCTAAACCTCTTCAAAAGCATTGGGTTGATTCTAAATTTGTGTAAGAGTCCATACGGATCTTATAATGTCCACCAAATGGACGATTACGAGGCTAACATGTGCAGTGATGCTGGGCAAGAGGTACTCACAAGAGCAATGCAGTGTGCAGTATAGTTGCAAGATTCTGTGGTCCCTTCAGAATGAATGTTCTTCTGCTAACAGTTTTCGTACAAGTGAGACATTAAGGCAAATGCAGAAATGTAGTTCAAATTGTGATGTGATATCATAGACAGTACCTTATGCTGCAGCCGAGACCAATGTGTAACAAGATTATTCCAGTCACCGTCGGACAAATGTAGCACCGGAGACTTGCCATCGAAGTGCGCTTGCCTCAGGTAGGAACGATACTTCATAAACGAGTGCTTGAAAAGCGCAACCAACTCTTGCTGGTTATCACAATCCAGTTTGCTCCTCGCCTATTTAAAAGAATGAAATCTTGTGTCTTCGTCAATAGAAACATATGCAGAATGACCATGAATAACATTAGTACATTACTTACGATAAGTTGCGGAGGAAGACTTGAAATTGTTCTGTGTTCATGTATAATCTTTCCATGAAGGAAAGATGCGCACAAAGTTCCCGACAACAACATAAGCTTCGTCTTCTAAACTGGAAGAAATGGAACACGGGTCCTATTTGCTGCAATTGGGGCTCTCTCGTTCAAAAGGATTTGGCAACTGGATTTGGTGTACTTTTGCTGGAATGGGGTTTTGCGTCGGTAGTGGTGCTATGTCAATCGGCATAATCATACTGCTTTGCTGCAGCTTGGGGTCTGCTGAGTTGGGGCATCGTAAATGACCAGGTAGTAGGGCTAGAGTCTGCTAGAGTTGAGGTACTTTGTGGGTCGTGATATTGCAACTACACCTAATGGGCTATTTGATTTATCAGGTGCCACTACCTTTTCCAAATACTTTGCTTGTGCTCCTCCACGATCAGCAATCGCCTCTTCCTTTTGAACGTCCCGATACACAAGAACTTCATTGGAATGGATAAATATGGTATGATGACAGATGGAATATGTACTGAAAATGGATAGGTAGGGCGTATTCACATACACGATGTGTAAACTAAGCTAATGGCAGTTCAACAAAGTAGAAGCAATGCAAAACATCAGTTGCAAGATATGTGCGAGCAATGTAACCTTGGAAAGTTAGAGCAAGTACCTTGATGGGTGAATAAGATGGGCATCTTCCTCTGACTCCTCCACTAGGGAGCTACATTGACTTAGGTCTCCCTCTAGCTCAGAATCACTATTAGGATCATATTCTAAGCATGAATCTGTAGGTGGAGAGCGTTTGCATTGCATTGCATCCAGACTTGATTTCAGTCCCTTAATGCCAAGTTTGACAGCCATGGCATTGTTCTGCTTTATTCTTTTCATGCGCGCAAGCTCATAATCATTATGATACTGTTCAGAATATGAGATTCATGAAAACATAAAAAGTAGTCAGATTATATATGGAATGCATTATGGATTCAACTCGAGAGTGTCTCCTATAAACCCCTGCATATGCAAAGTTCACCTCCCCAACTGTCCGACTGCACCACACACGTAAATACAAACCCCTTATGTCTCTATAACAGTGCAGCACACATTTCAAAACTGAAGTAGGAACATTAGAATCATATGAAATTCAGATTTGAACAAATAAACTGAGCAATTATGAGTGGCGAATGTTTAGCTTCAAGGGTGGAGGTTGGTAGTGAGACACAAAGCAAGTAGGCAGATTGTATTCCATGTAAAAGATCGAAACCTATGTAAAAGCTAGAAATGACACTTTCTTTCTATACAATGCAGTGTTCGTTACCCACACATGATGGAAGAGATCACATAGAGAAATACTATTCACTCAGGTCTACGGTTCCAGTATTTAGAAACAGGGTGGTCCACCCTAAAAGAATATTGACAACAAATATGACAAGGCAAGCATAGATGTAGTGAATCAATCATTTACTTGTGAGCTTATTAGGACAAGTATGCAGAATTGTAACTGCAGTAAGAGACCGTCCAAAATCTGAATGAAGAAGTTTGTCTAGCACTTATTGTTTGCAACTAATCGACGTGAATAATTGGATATTATATCGAATGAGTAAGAAAGACAAGTAAAATTTTCAACAAACCTGGCTTGCAGTAGTAATCTGGGTCAATGTCACTACGACCAACAATCCAAAATGACTAGTTTCTGTTCCGAGGGCCGGAATTTTGAGTAATGAATCCTAATGACAGTCCTGCCTAATGAGTAATGAATCAATTAGAAAATGGGTGATGAGGAGTGGCTGCTGAGTGTTCAGGACGTATCTCAGGATAAATCGGGTTGGCTTGGTGGGTGCTGCACACCTGAGCCCTGAACGACCTGGGAAGGTAGGCACGGCGGCGCGCCCGGGCAGCGGTGACGCTGTTGGGCGAGCGGCTCTTGGCCTCCTGTTAGTCCGGCGTCTCCTCCTAGAGTCATGCCGTCTGGGACGGCAAGTCGCCAAGCAGGCAAAGCGGTCAAGCGCAGTAGAGATCGGAAGCGCAGCAGAACAGAGGGGAATCGGGCCTGGACGACCTAAAATCCTGGGTGGGCCGCCCACCGTGGGCACCTCAGAGATACACACCCGAGTGGTGAACATGAATTTTCGAAACTCTAAGCATATTTTTTTATGACACGAAGCATGTATTCTGATCGTATATTGATCATAAAAGGGGGAAACTCTAAGCATATTTTTTTTGGCAAAAGAGGGTTTCCCCTCCGATTTCTATTAAAGAAACCACCACGGAACAAACATGATCAATTAAACCCTAAGCATGATCAATTAAACCAGATATGGTTGTGCCATGGCAGATTTGAAGTCAAACCGGAGAAATGATATTTAGCATCCATTGTTTGCTTCAACTAAGAACTAAATTCTAAGAGCTGAAAAGAAAGTAGAGTAACCAAGTTAAGATCTATTTTCTGGTTGAGATCAAAAAGTTGAGGAGATATGAAGTACCACCTCTCTTGCGGCGCCGTGTAGGCATCGCGGGTGCGATGGCTGTCGGTGGCGTTGAAGCAGATCTGTGACGGTAGACGGGTGCATCGGGGAATAAGTCCCGTTGAGGTGGAAGAGAAGGTCGTGTGAGCGGCCCTGGCAAAGAGGACGATTGCGCCGATGAAGCGAGAGGACGCGATGCAAGGCTATTGGCCCGTCATTGGATGAGAAACGCCCATCTCTAGCAAAGTGGACGACGCGGTCTTGGTAGGCGCTCCGGCATGGTGGAGGACGGTCGCGATGGATGTGGTGGAGGACGGCGGTGATGGATGGGGTGGCGGACGGAGGCTGGTGTGGGGATGGGGTGTTCTAGCACGGATGGTGTATGAATGGGAAAATGGAGGGAGAGGTACGGGGAACCATGTTTTTGGGACGCACCTGTCTGAAATATGGGAAAGTTACGAACTTAGCACCCATTTAAAAATTGGACATCTCGTCGGTTGGGGATAGGACGGTAATCTCGCATCTCGCCAATATTTGCCCAGAGCGATTTCGGGCGAGGAGAGGGTGGTTGGCGCCCATGGTTGGCGCGCATGGTTGGCGCCCACGGTGTATGAACGGGGCTGACAGGTAGGGCGGTTGTGTCACGTCTGAGTGAAGTTACAAACCTGCCCCTATTGAAAATATTTGCCTACATCAATTTCGGCCGAGTCGAGTTTGTTTTGCCACCCACCGTGTATGAATAGGGAATGGAGGGAGAAACAGAGGTCTTTCGGACGAGCTTGAATCAAATGTGTTTTGTCACCATGTTTGACGCCCACCGCCTCGGAATGGGCTCAGAGGCGGTCGTGTCACGCCTAATTGAAGTTACTAACCTACCCCTATTTAGAGCAGTGGAAATCGGGCTGATGGATTGCCGTGTAATGGGTAGACAGTAATTTCCATCTCCCAAACACTTGGCTTCGGGCAGCCGACGGGAGTGGACATTTTGCTGCTTCTTTCAATTTTGGGACAATAAGCATCCACGCTACCCTGGCAACTAAATTCAATCCACTTTGTATTCCTATATGAATCTTTATAAATCATTCTATGTGTTTTATATATCTTCAAAAGGACGACAAAGATGTATTCCACTGTCATATATGAATATGGTTTACAAATGCCGATACTCAAATTCAGAAACTAGAATCCAGTTTAAGGTGAATTCGAATATTTGGAACACTTCATGTCCAACTCAAATGTCACATGCAGCATAATGTGTACTCCCATTTAGATATGTACACAAGCGATGTATCAAGATTCAAATACCGAGTCAATCAACCAAGAATGTACAGAACTAACAGACATATAAACACTTATAGAGTATATGGATCACTAATATCAACTAACATACATAAGCCAGGCCGCTGTACTTTTTTTTTTTGGCTAAAACAACATCCGTTTTTTAGCCAGCATCTTGGCCCTTTCCGATGCGTTCCACTTATGGTCCATCTATACTACTACTATTGTTGAATGCACATTCAGCCCGATTGGCATATTTGTAGGTCTGGCACAGCAATCCAAATGAAATGTCTCCGAGTCTTATCAACTAATACAGACTTGTGCTCAAATAAAATTACAAACCAAAAAAAAAATATTATTACATGATCTATAAAACAAATGGTTTGATTGATTACATGAACAGACAACACAAATGTTATTCAACTATGGAAAGAACATATCACCTATGATTTACCAAGTAGGAATTTAATTTCCTTTTTTCCTTCAGGACCTTAACGATCTGGTCAGTCTCAGCTTGCTTTGTTTTGAAATCCACCAAATATTTAATGGTTGTCTTGAGTACTGCTTGTGATTGTGCTGTTTGCTTCCTCAACATGTCAACTTCATCTCTAAGTGCAGAAGCAGAATCTCTTTCTAGCACTAGTTTAGCCTCTAGAGCATCAACAGTTGGCAATTCATATTGCACGATTGGGCCGGTGCCACTGCTGTGGGATGATGCAACGTCCATGGGGACCTCGCTCTTTGATCTTGGGCTAACCTATTTTGCCATTAAAGTTCCGATTGCATTTAGAAAAGTTGAAGTTAGCAAAATATCTCAACTGGGAGTTATAACAGCAAACCAGTTAAACAAACAAGGAATTAAATAGTTTCAATTGGATGCTGAAAAGTACAGTAGTTATTAACATCATTGTAACCCGATGTTGCAGCAGCAAAGCAGTTAAACAAACAAGTAGATATTTAAGTTAAGGCAAACAGGTAATTCTTAACAGTAAGTATCAAACAAATAGATAGGCGCAGTCTACAATATGATTAACAGGTTGTGCCATTATGTAATCAGTAGCAAACTAAATTAAGCCAAGCAACGTAATTGAACAATTTTGCAATAAGTGGCTAACTAAAATTCCGAGAAGCAGGTAACTGAACTTACACTAGTTCTTTGTACAGGCACACTGCAACTTCTTTTTCGCTTACAAGGTTGTACAAAGGAGTCCATGGCATCAATTGCTTGGGTACGCAGTCCCAATACTTCTTTTTTCCCACACTGCATAGGTAAGTCGAATGGTTAATCTGGTAAGATGGTGCGTCCTTGATATGTTATATGAGGACGTGTAGTCAGACTAGTTGTAGCCAAACACATCACACTGGCTTTTACTGTATATTTCATGCGATTACTTTTGGCATATAGAGATGTAAGCAATCTACAATATGATGAAAAGACTGGCATCCTTCACATTATTGGCGAACTCAGTTCATAGAAACAAGCAATTCAACCATTCCGTGGATAAATCAAAAGCGCCAATGGAATATTTTTCACTATCCAATCATACACGCAAAAAGGGGCGACGCCACCATAGGGGCTGGTATGGGCAGCCGCCTCAGGTGGCTGGAAAGTGTGCACCTAGTTTGAGTCGTCCAGGTTGGCCCACACTAGTTTTGTTCGTCCCAACGCACGAGCAGGCAATGTAAAAAATGAAGAAAAATGTTTCAATTTTGGATGGGCCAATAACATAAGTGCAAGGCAGGCCCTATAGCAGGCTCGCGGCCCATACGAGCGCCTCCCATATCGATCGACAGCAGGAAAAATCCCAATTGATTTGCTCCAGCCTCCAGTCTGGTTCGCTCCTAACCTAGCCGCCGCTGGACAGACCGACACAGCACTTCCTTGTGCCCTCGTTGGAGGGCGGTCGCCGGGCTTCAAGCGAGCGGAAGGACAACAAGATGAAGATCCAACCCTGGGTGTAGCCTGCGTGGGAGGCAGCGGCGGCAGCACGGGTGTCGGTGTCAAAACCGGCGGATCTCGGGTAGGGGGTCCCAAACTGTGTATCTAGGCGTATGGTAACAGGAGACATGGGACACAATGTTTTTACCCAGGTTCGGGCCCTCTCGATGGAGGTAAAACCCTACTCCTGCTTGATTAATATTGATGATATGGGTAGTACAAGAGTAGATCTACCACGAGATCAAGGAGGCTAAACCCTAGAAGCTAGCCTATGGTATGATTGTTGATGTTGTAGTTGTTGTCCTACGGACTAAAACCCTCCAGTTTATATAGACACCGGATAGGTTAGGGTTACACAGAGTCGGTTACAATGATAGGAGATCTACATATCCGTATCGCCAAGCTTGCCTTCCACGCCAAGGAAAGTCCCATCCGGACATGGGACGAAGTCTTCAATCTTGTATCTTCATAGTCTTGGAGTCCGGCCGTGACGATAGTCCGGCTATCCGGACACCCCCTAGTCCGGGACTCCCTTAGTAGCCCCTGAACCTGGCTTCAATGACGATGAGTCCGGCGCGCATATTGTCTTCGACATTGCAAGGCGGGTTCCTCCTCCGAATACTTCATAGAAGGTTTTGAACACAAGGATAGTGTCCGGCTCTGCAAAACAAGTTCCACACAACACCGTAGAGAGAATAATTTTTACACAGATCTGCTGACGTATTCCGCGGCGTGACATCACACCACGGCCAGGCCTTTACATGAATCGTTTTTTTTACTATTCCACCTCAGCGTGTTTAGCGAGGCAGTTTCCCTGGCACGTCTTATCAAAGCATAGATCGTGCCCCCTTATTCCGGGATTCTCATCAATACGGACGTGGGTAACCCAACCGGGCCCGCTGGCCTGCCTCCTCTATCAAAGGCGAGACCTAATCGGCCACGGGGTGGGCTCTTGGTATTCAACCTCTTTATAATGAGACCAAGGCCCTCTTCTTTTTTACACCATCCATTGAGTTCGCCTCGCGCTTCGAGTTCCAAGACCCAAAGCCTCAGATTCAGGCGCTTCGGACTTTTGACGATGTCCGGATCCGACCAACACGGCCGATGGATGTCTTCCTCTGTCACAGAAGAAGATGTGCTAAAGCTGCGCAACGCCAGGTACCTAACCGGCGAGATCTCGCATAGGCTGCCTGCTCCAGGGCAGGTCATTCCCACTCCTGAGCCCGGCGAGAACGTGGTGTTCATGTCCCACTTCCTTCGGGGTTTAGGCTTCCCGACGGATCCCTTTGTGCGGGGGCTCATGTTTTATTATGGGCTTGATTTCCATGACTTGAATCCGGAGTCCATCCTCCATATCTCGTCAGTCATTGTTGTATGTGAGGCCTTCCTCCATATTACCCCCCATTTTGGATTGTGTCTCAAGACTTTCAAGGTGGAGCCAAAGATGATCGAGGGGCAACAAACAGAGTGTGGAGGGGCGGTCATAAGCAAATGTGCCGATGCTCCGTGGCCCGAGGGCTCTTTTCAAGAGGAGCTTGATTTGTGGCAACGGGGGTGGTTTTATGTCACCGCTCCCAGGGGCACCAAATGGGCGGCGCTCCCTGCCTTTCGCTCAGGTCCACCACAGCGGCTGGCACCATGGGTCAACAAGGGGATCGACTGGGGGCCGTCCAAGGACGTTCCCTTGCTGCAGGGCCGTATTCGAGACCTCCAGGAAAGAGGAATCAATCTGGTTGCAGTGGCGCAGGTCATGGTGATCCGGCGCCTTCTGCCCTGCAAACATCGCCCCCTCCGCTTGTGGGAATTTAATCCGGAGGGACCACGGGCTCTCCAAAATTTTATGGGCACGACGCCCATTGAGATGTATAAACTGTTCTTCGGATCACAAGAGAAGTGTCCGGACTTGACCGAGGATGCAGGACTAAGCTGCAATCGCCCGGATACTCAAGTAAGTAGTCCTGTAACCGGACAAGCTGTTCCTTCATTTATTTCATATATGTGCCCTTTAAAGGAGTTGTCTTTTTTGAACAGGGATGGATAGCCAAGGCAAAGTTGATAAGGTGTCCGGCTCCCCTCCCAGAGACCACGCCGGACCCCATGCTGACCAAGATGCTGAAGGTCGCGCCTTTTAAAGAAGGCGAAGGGGGGAGAGGGGAAGCAACTGCCTTTATGAAGGAGGCCATCGAGGAAGGAGGGATTAAGAGTCCCGCCTCTCAAGGAGAGAAGAGGACCGCTTCGGAAGATCCGGAGGTCAAGGCCTCAAAGAGGGGAAAGGGATCTTCGGCAAAGATTCCGGCGCCGGGAAGTAACCCAGCTGCATTATTTCCCCAAGGGGATCAGCCCTCCAGCGAGCCATAAGTTAAAATGAAGGGGTCTTGTAAATAAGGAACATCCCTGTATTTATTTATGAAGATAACCGAAATTGTACCTTGTAGTTCGGACCTCAGCCCTTCTCACCAGAGCTCGTCTTCGCGGGATCTTCTTCCGGAGATGATGGAGAGCGAAATGCGTCCACTTGCCGCACCCTCATGTGAAGCAGACGACCCGGAGGTGTCGTCGCGGAGGGTTCCCCCAAGTCCGGCGGGGCCGGAAGGTCCGGCGCCAGGTGCTGTGCGGTCGGAGGAGCTGAAGGATATGCTCGGGCGAGCGGCTATTTCAGAGGATCACTGTGCTCTAATGGGTACGGTGATTGAAAGAATTGCATCGGCGGAGAGCGGATTGCATGGAGCCGTCAGAAGCTTACTGACGGGGTTTGAGGTACGTAAAAATGATGTACCTTCTGACAGCTATGCATATAAAATGCGCCCTGTATAGATAGTAGCCCCTGAGACTCGGTATGTTGTCAAAATTGACAACGTGCCGAGGATCAAATTCTCAGTTATAACATATCTCCGCTCCTAAAAAGGTGGTGGGACGTCCGGAGGCCAGCCGGACTGATGAATATGCCGAATTAATGCGGCGACTTGACGAGGCAGATGCGGACATCATGCTGGTCAATAAACGGTTCGGCGAGTCACAAGGTATGCGACTTCTATGCGGACACCTGGGAAGGGGGCCTGACGCCCATGTGTCACTATTCGTATGCTTAATGCAGGTGGTGACGCTGCCGTGGAGGAGCTGCGGGCGGAACTCGCCCGAGCAAAAGAGCAGGCCCGAATCAGTAATGCGACTGCTTTAAAGGCAGCCAAAGAGCTAGAAGCCGAACGGGCTGCTCACTGCCGAAGCAAGGAGGAAATGGCCGATATGACCAAAAAGTTAAGGAATACTACCGATCGCTGCGAGGTTCTTGAAAAAGAACGTCTAGCGGAACAAGAGGGCCTAAAAAAGGCCGCCGCCGAATCCAAGAGTTCCCAAGCGGTGTTGAGAGCTGCCAAGGACGAGCTGAGTCAGGCCGGGGCAATTGCGGCTGGAAAACCGTTTCTGCTGCGGAGAAAATACACAGATCCAAAGTATGCTCAATTGGATAAGTTGTGGAGTTCGGAGGATGCTTATCTGGACTTGGCGGCGAGCGCTGCGGACGCGGTGGAGCACTTCCAGGGCCAGAAGGGGCACAGAAGGGAGGAGCTATATTGGTCTCAATTCCATAGTCCGGATCATCCTCTGTCGCTGACCGATTGGTTGGCCGAATGGGCCGAACTAGATCGGTTGTCCGGCTTTGCCATGAAGCATGTCCTGACCCACTTTTGGCCGGGCGGACCCCAGCCGAAGAGCTATTTTGGTTTAGTGCAGCAGTTCCTTGGTGCGGTGCCAGACGATTTAAATGAGGCGGTCGGCGTGTATTGAGGGAGCGCGGATGGCTCTTGCCCGTGTCAAGACATACTGGGCAGAGATGAAGGCCACCGATGTTGCATCCCAAGATTCGGACAGAAGCCGGGTACCTGCCGAGCACTACTTTGAAGAAGTCCTACCGGGCGCTCGTTTAAATGAGACGCAGTGCTCGAAGGATATTGTGTTTTAGATGACATGTATGATCTGTGAAAACAATGTTTCAATATAATATAAGAGCTTTTTATACTTGTGCGTTCAAGTAGTAAACTACTCCCTGTGCGGCCGTTTATGTATATGTGTATATAACCTGAAAGATGGCAGTCCTTGGCTTCATCCCCCACACACATAGTGCGGGGGTGTTTGCAAAAAAAATGCTTTTTCACACTTAATCCAATGTCTTGGTCCTGTTAAGGAGGTGATAGCATAGCAAACCAGGCAACCGGACTATAATGCTTTATCACTTTCACTTAGCCATGGGAGTTCGAGGGTGGGGCTACGATATAGCCCCTGGGGGCACCGCACTCGCCCGCATTCGGGGTGCATATGTGCCTGACCGAAAACTGGTCCTTCGTTAATGCGGAGGAATCCTAAACATTCCTGTAAGTCATCGAGTGGTTGACCAGTCTCTCGCTATATCATGACAGTCAGTTTTCGGCTTTCTCCACTGAGGTGCTCGCCCGGCCGAACCGGGGCACAATCGCAGTGGTTCTCCTGGTTCCGCGTTAGCCGTGAAAACGGAACGTAAGGCAGCAAAACATAGGAGCCGGGCAACCCAACATTTGACCAAAGACATGATTCGGAGCTGATGCATATAAGTCCTAACTCGAGACGCCGAATACTCCCTAAGGTATTCGGTCTTTATGAAAATGGGCAGAATAATGCCCTAAGCCCCTGATGTCCAGGTACGCGCAAAAATTCTGATGCGGTCAATGCAAAAACACCAGCCACCTCCTCGGTTATAGTAAGGAACCGGGGGATGCATATCAACAAGAGACAGTAAAAAAAGGTTTACGCAGGGTCTTAATCTGAAAAGAATCCTTGCAACGGGTCCCTACTGCACGCCTCGCTACTGTGTCTCTGCAGCCGTATCCTGGACGGGTGTAGCACGTTGTTCATCTGTAAAAGAGAGGAACTTAGTTTTTTAAATGAAAAAAGGATCATGCAAAATATGTACTTAATAGTAAATAAACAAAGTATTGTTCGAAGAAGCGAATTGAGTTGAGCTTTATTGTCTCTTATTATACATGCATGCAGCCCCTCGTATGGGGGTGTGCTGCGAGTACGCGCCGGACTCGTCTAGCCGTGTCCGGAGAGTGAATGACCAATTCAGGTTCTTTGCCTAGTAGAGCCGGATAGCTGTGGGGCTGTCAAGGCAGTCTCCCATTTTTCCGTGCTCGAGTAAGACTTAATAATTCCTTTTAACGAGATGATGTCGCGTGGACCGGGCATTTTAAGTGTTAGAGATGCATAGTGCGGTATTGCGTTAAAGCGGGCGAAAGCTTCACGTCCCAATAGCGCTTGATGGCTGCTTTTAAACGGGGCGATATGGAAGAGTAACCTTTCGCGACGGAAGTTGCCGGATGAACCGAACACAACTTCTAGCAGTATGGAGCCCGTACAATGGGCATATGGGCCTGGCATTAGTCCTTTAAAGGAGGTATTGCTACGGCGAATTTTGGTTGGGTTTATCCCCATCCTGCGGATTGTGTCCTGATATATCAGGTTTATGTCATCGCCGCCATCCATGAGGACTCGTAAATTGGAACTGCTGATTATAGGATCCAATATCAGGGCAGTCCATCCTGCGCTCCGGATATTTTCGAATAATCCTGATGGTCGAAGGTGATTGGTTTTGACAACCAGTGTGCGGCGCGCCTTTTAGTGGGCGTCGCTCTGTTTTTCCCTTTGATCACGTGAAGTGAGTTTACGATTTTGACCTCTTGTGGGAAAGTCTTTTGTTTTCCTGGGCTCTGCTTGTGGTGCTCGTCGTCATCTTCACTTGGTATGTCGAGCCCCTTGTGTTCGGCGTTCAGTCTGCCGGACTGTTTGAAGACCCAACAGTTTCGGTGGGTATGGTTAGCAGGCCTCCCAGGAGTACTGTGTATTTAACATACCTTGTCCAGGATTTTGTTGAAGTTTGATAGCTCATCGCTATTGTCCTTAAGGGGCAGTTTTTTGTTGTTCTGCCGTGAGCTTTTGAATCCGGCGTTGACTGTCGTGCTCTTTGGACTATTTCTTTTAACCCGGCGCTGGTCCTTGTTGCGCCGTGGTTTCCCATTTCCATCCCTGATTTCGGATGTTGGGTCGCTGGTGCTGCATCTTGCTAGCCAGCTATCTTCTCCCGCGCAAAAGCGGGTCATGAGGCTTGTTAATGCAGCCATTGTTCTTGGCTTTTCTTGGCCAAGGTGTCTGGCGAGCCATTCGTCTCGGACGTTGTGTTTGAAAGCTGCTAAGGCTTCGGCGTCCGGACAGTCGACTATTTGGTTCTTTTTAGTAAGGAACCTGTTCCAGAATTTCCGGCTGACTCTCCGGCTGTTGAGTTATGTGACTTAGATCGTCAGATCCGGAGGGCGGACATAAGTCCCTGAAAATTTGCTCAAATGCATCCTCGAGCTCTTCCCAGCTTCCAATGGTATTTTCGGGGAGGCTCTTAAGCCAATGCTGAGCTGGCCCTTTGAGTTTAAGGGGTAAGTATTTTATGGCGTGGAGATCATCTCCTCGAGCCATGTGTTTGTGGAGGATGTAATCCTCAATCCATACTCCAGGGTCTGTTGTTCCGTCATATGCCTCTATGTTTATGGGTTTGAATCCCGCTGGAAATTCATGATCCAGCACCTCATCGGTGAAACATAGGGGGTGTGCGGCACCTCTGTATTTGGGTGTGTCGTGATCTTCGGAATTTTGGCGTGTTGCATTGCTTTGACGAGCATGCTTTCTTGGCCCGTAGATGGACCTAACTGGGCCATCCTTTTGATGTGAATCCTTATGCGGATCGCATATTGACTTTTGTGCGGCACCATTCGCCGCTCTCTTCTTGCTGTGAGGTCGTCCATCCGACCGGGTGGCCTTCTTGCTTTTTGATTGTGGGGGCTCTAAGGCCTCCTCGTCAATTCGGCAGTAGCTTTTTTTGGGTAGTTTTCTTCGGCGATCGTCGCCAGAAGTTGTTCTGCGGTGCTGAATACATTGCTCCATCTGATCCTGAGTGCATCTTCCGCTGTCTTGAGCTTCCGCTTCTGCTTTTTCAGGCTACGCGCAGTGGCGACGAGCCTTTTCTGGAGGTCGTTTTGCTCCAATAGTTTGTCCGGCGTCAGATCGTCCGGACTGTTGTCTTCGTCGGGGACAGATTGTTTATCCACGTTGTCTTGTTCGGACGATTGCTCAATAGCTTGTTAGTTGTCCACCGGTTCACCCTGCTTTATGGCTGGGTCTTTGTTGGGGCGGGACTTTGTTCAGCGTTTACGTTGCCGTTTTGACTGCTTTTCGGGGGATTTATCCTTCATAGCGTCCCGTTGTTCCTCGTCTTCATTTCCTTTAGGTATGTCCACCATGTATACATCATGAGATGAGGTGGTTGTCCAGCATCCTAGAGGTGCTGGCTCATTGTTTTCTCCTACATTGTCATCCATACCGTCGATGTCTTCGGAGTTGAAGTCGAGCACGTTGTGTATACTTTCGACAGTGGCTATAAAGTGGGTGGTGGGTGGGCGTTGAATTTCTTCGTCGTCCGCATCCCAACCTTCCTGTCCGTAGTCCGGCCAGGGCTCTCCGGATAAAGAGAGAGACTTTAGTGAATTCAGGATGTCGCCAAAGGGCGAGTGCTGAAAGATGTCCGCGCAGTGAACTCCATGACCGCGCCCAATCGGATTCGATTGGCGGGCGCTGGGTTCGGAGTCCGGACAGAGTCCGCACCGAGTCGAGGTTTTCGCAGCGACAGGATGGAGTTCGCCGATCGCCGTAGAGATTGTAGCCCCCGAGGCGGTTGTCCAACCACTCATCCTCGATCGGGGAATCCGGCTCTGGATTAAGAGTCGGAGCGGATACTGGTGCGGCTTCCAGGGCACTGTTCGGCTGCAGAGCTAGATCATGCCCATCGAGACAGTGCAGCACGCTTGGTTGCGGCTCGAATCCGTCGAAGATCAAGTCTCCGCGGATATTGGTCATATAGTTTAAACTTCCAAATCTGACCTGACGGCCAGGGGCGAGCTTTAGATCTGCTCCGGATGGCTGCTTAATTGGCCCGCAGCAAAAGCCGCCAACACGAAGATCTCTCCGGGAGAAAAGTCTCACCGACCGCGTCGTTGTTGATGATCGAAGGAGCCATCGGGCCTATCGGTGACGCATACGAGGAACTCTCAATGAAAGCACCAATGTCGGTGTCAAACCGCGGATCTCGGTAGGGGGTCCCGAATGTGCGCCTAGGCGGATGGTAACAGGAGACATGGGACACAATGTTTTTACCCAGGTTCGGGCCCTCTCGATGGAGGTAAAACCCTACTCCTGCTTGATTAATATTGATGATATGGGTAGTACAAGAGTAGATCTACCATGAGATCGAGGAGGCTAAACCCTAGAAGCTAGCCTATGGTATGACTGTTGATGTTGTAGTTGTTGTCCCACGGACTAAAACCTCCGGTTTATATAGACACCGGATAGGTTAGGGTTACACAGAGTCGGTTACAATGATAGGAGATCTACATATCCGTATCGCCAAGCTTGCCTTCCACGCCAAGGAAAGTCCCATCCAGACACGGGACGAAGTCTTCAATCTTGTATCTTCATAGTCTTGGAGTCCGGCCGTGATGATAGTCCGGCTATCCGGACACCCCCTAGTCCAGGACTCCCTCAACGGGCATGGCATCGAGCTTGCGCAAATGGACAGTCGCAGCTTGCAAGAGTAGCATGCGCAACGAGCAGGTACATCACATCCCTGATTATATCTAATTAAACTCTTAAATTTCTGGCCAATAGTTAAACCTGACGGTGTTGTAAAACTGCTTCTATGTAGGGAATCTATGAGAAAATGAAACCAATTTCTACTTATTTTATAACTCCCCCAATCAATACTGAACTGACTGAATCTGATGTATCTAATCAAGTTCCCGGTGCAAACATACAAGCTCATGTTGTTCTTGACCCTGAAGTGTCTAATGAACAGACTGCTAATGAAGGATTTGATGCAAACATTTTATATGCTCCTGGTGATGAACATATAGTGTCTAATGAGGGATCTAATGCAAGCATTTTGCATGCTCATTGAAGGATTTAGTGTCTAATGATGATCTACTATGTTGAGAGAGACAGAGATTTGCAGGCATTGATGACAAGCAAATTATAGTGCATTTTCATAGCTTGAGGAAACGTCGAGGCCATCTACCAGAAAGTCCCCGTATCATGACAACATAGCATAAATATTTTTCTAATCTGTTGTTTGAAAATATTGGCATACTTGTGCAGGATAGATATATTTATAAGCAGTTTGCGCACTGGTTATACGTGCAATTACACTTCGATATTTTCAGCCAGAGAATGAATAATTCAAGCAGGTACAGACCATGTTTGTAGTCCCTGTACACCATGTTGCATTTTGTGTTTTTTGGTGCTTGCATCATTTAGTGTTTATAATCTGAACTACTTTGGATCATTAACTGGTTTTCAAAGTGCATGTAGCTTCACATTTCTCAAGTTACGTTGATTTCCGGAGTGCAAGTGCCTTCGTATTTTTTAAGTTAAATGTTCGCCCTTGGTAACTTGAATTCGTGGATCAGCCACTGCACACAAATCATACACGAATGCCAAGATTTAATTAAATGAAATGCAGGGACTTACGCTAGCTCGTTGTACAGGCTCACTGCAGCTCTGCTTGCGCTTGGGATGTTCCATGTACAAGTCCATGTTACCACTTGCTTGGATGTGCAGGCCTTGTGCTCCTTGCATCCCCCTCTGCATTTTTGACATGGCGAATGGTTGATCAAATAAGAGGAATCGACCTTGATGTTGTACTGGAGGACAGATACTCGCAAGGTTATACGCGTGTGCAGGATGTGTACCAGATCCCGTAGCGCCGTCATGCTTCGCTAAAAAATGGATTTGCTTGTTTCAGATGATATCTCCAGAAGAAATAAGAGTTAAAGTCAGAGTTGCATAGGCGTGTAAGCTAAGAGAGTAGTGAAAGGATATCCAAACATCGTCGAAACAGTTCACAAGGGAGTGATGTGTGGATACCTAGTTCGGGCCGGCGTTTGGGCATGCTCGCCTAGCTAGAGTGCGGGTCACTTCAGAGCCGTTGAGGGTGATGCGCCGGCGTTGGCTGGCCGCTCACGGATGCAGATCTTGAGTGGCAGCGAGCGCCACGATGCGGTGGACGAGACCACAGAAGCCCGACGGCCTCGGGGGGCGGAGGTGCAACGATGTGCTCGGTGAAGTAGCCCCGGTGAGCTGGGAGACGGCGTCGGTGAAGCGCACCTGATGCGGTGGAACTCGGTGTCTGTGAGGCATGTCGGTTGCGGCGGCCGACGTTGTCGGTGGACCACCCGGTGCGGTGGACTAGGGCGTAGATGAGGTAGCTCCGGTGCAGTGGTGATGCGCGACCGTCGTCTTCGTCGTCGTCGTCCGGCACAGAGGTGGGGAACAGTGGGGAAAGAGACGAGACGAGGGGCGATTCGAGGGATGGTGGCGAATTAGCGATTTGAGCAATCTGGGCGCGGAAGGGGACGGTGGAGAAGAGAGATTTTGCAGGGCTGGAATTGGGGCCGCTAGATATTTCAATCCAAAACCTGGAAGCGCGAACTTATATTGTCATCGTCCTTTTTTTGGGGGGAGGGGGGTGGGTGTGGCTGGGTGCTACGCGTCTGTCCGACACACTCGACCACCCCGACAGGACTATGCTTCGATGCCTTAAGGCACCTGCCTTTGTGTCCATGACATGTGGGCCCAACAGGTGGCTGGCCCACATGTCAGTCACCCAAGGGCAATTGCCTTTAAGGCATCGAAGCAGCGTCCACCCCGAGACGACCCTGGTCTTCCTGGTGCGCCTACATTTGAGAATGCAAACGAAACGAATCTTCTTTCATTTGCAAACGAATCTGTATGTATTACCATGCCCGTGTTTTCCTTGCAATAATTAGTCATTCGAAACGAGATACTCCATTGGTTCACTTTTGTAAGTCGTTTCACACAACTTAAAATGAATTGTTTCGCACATTGTCTGAAATGTCTTCAAGGTCTTATAAAAGTGAACAGAGGGAGTACTATAAGTTAATTAATGAGGAGTTATTTGAAAAAAATCAAAACGGTACCCACGCTAATGTGGATTAGAGTGTGTCACATAATTAGTTATTTGAATTAGAGTGTGTGTCATGTAGTTAGTTATTTGAATTAGAGTGTGTGTCACGTAGCGATCTCCAATTCTAACGTGAATTTCGCATTTCACTGTATCCATGCTACTTTTTTAATACAAATTCATATGTATATGATGAACACCATGGTAGTGAGAAAACTTTTGGATGGATTCAAACATATGACCTACAAAATAGCACAACAAATTGAATCAATGTCAACTTTTCAAAACTTAGTATGGCACGAATTCGAAATAATTACCCGTATGCCTGGTCCTCGGTTCAAATCTTACAATGTACACCGAATTGAAACATCGATATAAAGTCTCGTACTATGTACATTCAAATGTTGTTTTTAGCACTTCATGGACAAACGCTACATACTTCCTGTATCGGTCAATCTTCCTCTCCTAACCACCTTAGCAAGCTATCGGTTTCCAACACATGTTCATTCTTTCTCTCCATGTTTCGATCTCTAAGTCTCTCAACTATACAACCCCTTTTTCCAATCCTGTTACCAAATGTATTTACCTCACACACCCGCCATTGCACCCCATGCCGAGCTCTCTCTCTCTCTCCCCCCTTTCCCTCTCACCCTCTCGCTCTAAATACATGCGTTGCCTATCTAGCCCCCCCAACCTCTCGTGCGCACGCACGCACGTTGTATATCTAGGTCACTCCCTCGAGACTGTCTCACTCTTTCTTTCGCACGGCGGGCCACACTCGCTCAATCTCGCTCCCTTTATCTGAGTCTCGTTAAACCTCGTTTTCTTTCACACACAAATGATATATCTCCCTGTTCGGGCCTCGATCGACACACTCTATACTCTCTCACGCAGATTGTCTATCTAGGTCAGTCCATCCAAGCCGCCGCCACTCTTTCGACCTGATGGTGGGCCACGCTCACTCCTGTTTCATTGCATATCCCGGTACACCGCCAGAGGCATTCATATAGAGTCATACTTTGTTCTAAGAATCGAATTGTAATTGTTGAGTTGTAAGAAAGTGTGATGATCATCATTATTAGAGCATTGTCCCAGTGAGGAAAGGATGATGGAGACTATGATTCCCCCACAAGTCGGGATGAGACTCTGGACAAAAAAAAAAGAAAAAGAAAAAAAGAGGCCATAAAAAAAAGAGAAAAGGCCCAAATAAAAAAATATAAAAAATGAGAGAAAAAGAAAGAAGGGACAATGTTACTATCCTTTTACCACACTTGTGCTTCAAAGTAGCACCAAGATCTTCATGATAGAGAGTCTCTCATTTTGTCACATTCATATACTAGTGGGAATTTTTCATTATAGAACTTGGCTTGTATATTCTAATGATGGGCTTCCTAAATGCCCTAGGTCTTCGTGAGCAAGCGAGTTGGATGCACACCCACTTAGTTTCTTTCGTTGAGCTTTCATAGCTCTAGTGCATCCGTTGCATGGCAATCCCTACTCACTCACATTGATATCTATTGATGGGCATCTCCATAGCCCGTTGATACGCCTAGTTGATGTGACACTATCTTCTCCCTTTTCATCTTCTCCACAACCACCATTCTATTCCACATATAGTGCTATATCCATGGCTCACGCTCATGTATTGCGTGAAGATTGAAAAAGTTTTTAAAATGTTAAAGTATGAAAGAATTGCTTGGCTTGTCATCGGGGTTGTGCATGATTTAAATATTTTGTGTGGGGAAGATGGAGCATAGCCAGACTATATGATTTTGTAGGGATAACTTTCTTTGGCCATGTTATTTTGAGAAGACATAATTGATTAGTTAGTACGCTTGAAGTATCATTATTTTTATGTCAATATGAACTTTTGTCTTGAATCTTTCGGATCTGAATATTCATACGACAACTAAGAGGATTCGCATTGAAATTATGCCAAAATATCACTCCGCATAAAAAATTCTTTTTTTATCATTTACCTACTCGAGGACGAGCAGGAATTAAGCTTGGGGATGCCTGATACGTCTCCAACGTATCTATAATTTTTGATTGCTCCATGCTACTTTATCTACTGTTTTGGACTATATTGGGCTTTATTTTCCACTTTTATATTATTTTTGGGACTAACCTATTAACCGGAGGCCCAGCTCAGAATTGCTGTTTTTTGCCTTTTTCAATATTTCGAAGAAACAGAATATCAAACAGAGTCCAAACGGAATGAAACCTTCGGGATCGTGATTTTCCAACCGAACGTGATCCAGGAGACTTGGACCCTACTCCAAGCAACGCCAAAGGCGGTCACGAGGGTGCAGGGCGCGCCCCCCTGGGCGCGCCCCCCTACCTCGTGGGCCCCTCGGAGCTCCACCGACGTACTCCTTCCTCCTATATATACCTACGTATCCCTGAATGATCATAACAGGAGCCAAAAACCTAATTCCACTGCCGCAACTTTCTGTATCCACGAGATCCCATCTTGGGGCCTGTTCCGGAGCTCCGCCAGAGAGGGCCGTCATCACGGAGGGCTTCTACATCATCATAGCCCATCCGATGAAGTGTGAGTAGTTTACTTCAGACCTTCGGGTCCATAGTTATTAGCTAGATGGCTTCTTCTCTCTTTTTGGATCTCAATACAATGATCTCCCCCTCTCTCGTGGAGACCTATTCGATGTAATCTTCTTTTTTGCGATGTGTTTGTTGAGACCGATGAATTGTGGGTTTATGATCCAGTATTATCTATGGAAAATATTTGATTCTTCTCTGAATTCTTTTATGTATGATTGAGTTATCTTTGCAAGTCTCTTCGAATTATCTTTTTGGTTTGGCCAACTAGATTGGTAGTTCTTGCAATGGGAGAAGTGCTTAGCTTTGGGTTCAATCTTGCGTGTCCTTACTCAATGGATGTAAAGATTTGCAAGGCACGTATTGTATTGTTGCCATCGAGTATAACAAGATGGGGTTTTTATCATATTGCATGAATTTATCCCTCTACAACATGTCATCTTGCTTATGGCGTTACTCTATTTTTACTTAATACTCTAGATGCATGCTGGATAGCGGTCGATGAGTGGAGTAATAGTAGTAGATGCAGAATCGTTTCGATCTACTTGTTCTGGACGTGATGCCTATATACATGATCATTGCCTAGATATACTCATAACTATGCTCAATTCTGTCAATTGCTCAACAGTAATTTGTTAACCCACCGTAGAATACTTATGCTCTTGAGAGAAGCCACTAGTGAAACCTATGGCCCCCGGGTCTATTCTCATCATATCAATCTATATCACTTTATTTACTTGCTTTGTTTTACTTTGCCTTTTACTTTTTACTTTGCATATATCTATCAAAAATACCAAAAATATTATCTCTATCAGATCTCACTCTCGTAAGTGACCGTGAAGGGATTGACAACCCCTAATCGCGTTGGTTGAGAGTTGCTATCGTTTTGTGTAGGTACGAGGGACTTGTGCGTGGTCTCCTACTGGATTGATACCTTGGTTCTCAAAAACTGAGGGAAATACTTACGCTACTTTACTGCATCATCCCTTCCTCTTTTGGGAAATCCAACGCAGTGCTCAAGAGGTAGCAAGAAGGATTTCTGGCGCCGTTGCCGGGGAGGCTCACGCGAGCAAGTCAACCATACCAAGTACCCATCGCAATCCCTATCTCTCGCATTACATTATTTGCCATTTGCCTCTCGTTTTTCTCTCCCCACTTCACCCTTGCCATTTTATTTGCCCTCTCTTTCCCAACCTCCTCCTCTTCTCTCTTTGTTTGTCGTTTTCCCGTCGCCATGGCCGAATCAAAAAGAATAAAAGGTCCTTTCGAGGGTTTCAGCACCTTGGATGACCCCTCTATCTTCTCTAAGCTCAAAATTAATGATGCTATGGAAAGACCCATTGGGGTTACCAAAGAGAGTTCAAATAATCTTGATGAAAATGACTCTGGAATTTTCCGTTATTTAATTGATGAGTCTTTGAAAGATGCTTGGGATAGGTTATTGAGAATTAGGGCTAGCTACATACCACAATATCAAATTGAGGTTTACTTGAAAGGTTTTTATATTGGACTACCTACTTCTTTCAAACAAGTGCTAGATTCTATTTTTGAAGAGGGTTTTCTTGAAGGAGATTCTATAGACACCTATGAAAGGATGAAAACTATTTGGGCATCCCATGAATGATAAAGTTGAATCTACCACCCTCTTATGCTTTTATCAAAACAAAATTATCAAAGAAATGAAATCTAGCCTGGATGCAAATTTTCGTAATGTGCTTAATCTTACCTCATCCATTAATGGTCATGTGCTTTCCCAAAATAAAATAATAAAGGCCATGGAAAATAATTTTTCTCTTTTCTTTCCTACTACCAAAGATGGCAATACCTAGATCTATCTTCGCTTTTATGCCTAGCTAGGGGCCTTAAACTATAGCGCTTGTTGGGAGGCAACCCAATTTTATTTTGTGTTTTTTTGTTTTTGCTTCTGTTTAGGAATAAATAATCCATCTAGCCTCTGTTTAGATGTGGTTTTATCTTTTAATTAGTGTTTGTGCCAAGCTAGACCTATTGGATCTTCTTGGATGATAGTTATTTGATCTTGCTGTAATTTCCAGAATCTTTGTGCTCAGTGCCCGAATTGTTAAAAATCACCAGAACGTGATAAAATACTGATTCCAATAGCTGCTGATAAATAAATAAATTTTCCAGGTCTTCTAATTTTGGTAGAATTTTTTGGGTTCCATAAGTTTGCGTTAGTAACAGATTGCTACAGACTGTTCTGTTTTTGACTGATTCTGTTTTTCATGTGTTGTTCGCTTATTTTGATGAATCTATGGCTAGTAAATTAGTTTGTAAACCATAGAGAAGTTGGAATAAAGTAGGTTTAACACCAATATAAATAAAGAATGAGTTCATTACAGTACCTTGAAGTAGTCTTTTGTTTTCTTTCTCTAACGGAGCTCACGAGATTTCTATTGAGTTTTGTGTTGTGAAGTTTTCAAGTTTTGGGTGAATTCTTTTGATGGATTATGGAACAGGGAGTGGCAAAAGCCTAAGCTTGGGGATGCCCATGGCACCCCAAGATAATCCAAGGACACCAAAAAGTCAAAGCTTGGGGATGCCCCGGAAGGCATCCCCTCTTTCGTCCACTTCCATCGGTAATTTACTTGGAGCTATATTTTTATTCACCAACATGATAAGTGTTTTGCTTGGAGCGTCTTGTATTATTTGTGTATTTGCTTGTTAGTTTACCACAATTATCCTTGATGTACACACCTTTTGATAGAGCCATACTTGATTTGGAATTTGTTAGAATACTCTTTGTGCTTCACTTATATCTTTTGAGCTTGATAGTTTTGCTCATAGTGCTTCACTTATATCTTTTGAGCGTGATAATTTTTGCTCTAGTACTTCACTTAGATCTTTTAGAGCACAGTGGTGGATATGTTTTATAGAAACTATTTGATCTCTCATGCTCACTTAGATTATTTTGAGGGTCGTTAATAGCATGGTAATTTGCTTAATGTTAATATACTTGGTATTCAAGATATGTGAAACTTTCTTTTGAGTGCGTTGAATACTAAGAAAAGTTTGATGCTTGATAATTGTTTTGAGATATGAAGATGGTGATATTAGACTCATGCTAGTTGAGTAGTTGTGAATTTAAAGAATACTTGTGTTGAAGTTTGTGATTCCCGTAGCATGCACGTATGGTGAACCGTTATGTGATGAACTCAGAGCATGATTTATTTATTGATTGTCTTCCTTATGAGTGGCGGTCGGGGACGAGCGATGGTATTTTCCTACCAATCTATCCCCCTAGGAGCATGCGCGTAATACTTTGCTTTGATAACTTCTAGATTTTTGCAATAAGTATATGAGTTCTTTATGACTAATGTTGAGTCCATGGATTATACGCACTTTTTCCCATTCTTCCACCATTGCTAGCCTCTCTAATACCGCGCACTTTTCGCCGGTATCATACACCCACCATATGTCTTCCTCAAAACAGCCACCATACCTACCTATTATGGCATTTCCATAGCCATTCCGACATATATTGCCATGCAACTTTCCACCGTTCCGTTTATTATGACACGCTCCATTATTGTCATATTGCTAGCATGATCATGTAGTTGACATCGTATTTGTGGAAAAGCCACCTTTCATTATTATTTCATACATGTCACTCATGTTTCATTGCATATCCTGGTACACCGCCGGAGGCATTCATATCGAGTCATATTTTGTTCTAAGAATCGAATTATAATTGTTGAGTTGCAAGAAAATAAAAGTGTGATGATCATCATTATTAGAGCATTGTCCCAGTGAGGAAAGGATGATGGAGACTATGATTCCCCCACAAGTCGGGATGAGACTCTGGACGAAAAAAAAAGAAAAAAGTAGGCCATAAAAAAAGAGAAAAGGCCCAAATAAAAAAATAAAAAAATGAGAGAAAAAGAGAGAAGGGACAATGTTACTATGCTTTTACCACACTTGTGCTTCAAAGTAGCACCAAGATCTTCATGATAGAGAGTCTCTCATTTTGTCACATTCATATACTAGTGGGAATTTTTCATTATAGAACTTGGCTTGTATATTCCAATGATGGGTTTCCTCAAATGCCCTAGGTCTTCGTGAGCAAGCAAGTTGTATGCACACCCACTTAGTTTCTTTTATTGAGCTTTCATAGCTCTAGTGCATCCGTTGCATGGCAATCCCTACTCACTCACATTGATATCTATTGATGGGCATCTCCATAGCCCGTTGATACGCCTAGTTGATGTGAGACTATCTTCTCCCTTTTTGTCTTGTCCACAACCACCATTCTATTCCACATATAGTGCTATATCCAGGGCTCGCGCTCATGTATTGCGTGAAGATTGAATTTTTTTTTAAAATGTTAAAGTATGAAACAATTGCTTGGCTTGTCATCGGGGTTGTGCATGATTGAAATATTTTGTGTGGGGAAGATGGAGCATAGCCAGACTATATGATTTTGTAGGGATAACTTTCTTTGGCCATGTTATTTTGAGAAGACATAATTTCTTAGTTAGTACGCTTGAAGTATCATTATTTTTATGTCAATACGAACTTTTGTCTTGAATCTTTCGGATCTGAATATTCATACCACAATTAAGAGGATTCACATTGAAATTATGCCAAAGTATCACTCCGCATCAAAAAATCTTTTTTATCGATTACCTACTCGAGGACGAGCAGGAATTAAGCTTAGGATGCCCGATACGCTCCAACGTATCTATAATTTTTATTGCTCCATGCTACTTTATCTACTGTTTTGGACTATATTGGGCTTTATTTTCCACTTTTATATTATTGTTGGGACTAACCTATTAATCGGAGGTCCAACCCAGAATTGTTGTTTTTTGCCTTTTTCAATATTTCAAAGAAACATAATATCAAACGGAGTCCAAACGAAATGAAACCTTCGGGATCGTGATTTTCCAACCGAACGTGATCCAGGAGACTTGGACCCTACTCCAAGCAGCGCCAGAGGCGGTAACGAGGTGGAGGCGCTACTGGCGCGCTTCTACCTCGTGGGCCCCTCGAGCTCCACCGACGCATTCTTCCTCCTATATATACCTACGTATCCCCGAACGATCAGAACAGGAGCCAAAAACCTAATTCCACCGCCGCAACTTTCTGTATCCACGAGATCCCATCTTGGGGCCTGTTTCGGAGCTCCGCCAGAGAGGGCCGTCATCACGGAGGGCTTCTACATCATCATAGCCCATCCGATGAAGTGTGAGTAGTTTACTTCAGACCTTCGGGTCCATAGTTATTAGCTAGATGGCTTCTTCTCTCTTTGTGGATCTCAATACAATGATCTCCCCCTCTCTTGTGGAGACCTATTCGATGTAATCTTCTTTTTTGCGGTGTGTTTGTTGAGACCGATGAATTGTGGGTTTATGATCTAATATTATCTATGGAAAATATTTGATTCTTCTCTGAATTCTTTTATGTATGATTGAGTTATCTTTGCAAGTCTCTTCGAATTATCTTTTTGGTTTGGCCAACTAGATTGGTAGTTCTTGCAATGGGAGAAGTGCTTAGCTTTGGGTTCAATCTTGCTGTGTCCTTACTCGGTGAAAGAAATAGTTGCAAGGCACGTATTGTATTGTTGCCATCGAGGATAACAAGATGGAGTTTTTATCATATTGCATGAATTTATCCCTCTACATCATGTCATCTTGCTTACGGCGTTACTCTATTTTTACTTAATACTCTAGATGCATGCTGGATAGCGGTCGATGAGTGGAGTAATAGTAGTAGATGCAGAATCGTTTGTATCTACTTGTTTTGGACGTGATGCCTATATACATGATCATTGCCTAGATATACGCATAACTATGCTCAATTCTGTCAATTGCTCAACAGTAATTTGTTCACCCACCGTAGAATACTTATGCTCTTGAGAGAAGCCACTAGTGAAACCTATGGCCCCCGGGTCTATTCTCATCATATCAAACGATATCACTTTATTTACTTACTTTGTTTTACTTTGCCTTTTACCTTTTACTTTGCATCTATCTATCAAAAATACCAAAAATATTATCTCTATCAGATCTCACTCTCGTAAGTGACCGTGAAGGGATTGACAACCCCTAATCGCGTTGGTTGTGAGTTGCTATCGTTTTGTGTAGGTACGAGGGACTTGTGCGTGGTCTCCTACTCGATTGATACCTTGGTTCTCAAAAACTGAGGGAAATACTTACGCTACTTTACTGCATCATCCCTTCCTCTTCAGGGAAATCCAACGCAGTGCGCAAGAGGTAGCAGTATTATTGAAAAAACTATGCTGTTCTCTTTAATTATTATAAATAAGCTACAAAACTAAACACCGATAGTCCACTTGGAATGGAACAAATTTCGACCCACAAATTAAAGTGCTACAAACTACACACCGAGGGGCCCACATGTCATGAAACAAATTTGGACCCATATACAAATTAAAAAATAAAGGACGAGGATCGAACATGCGACCGGGCCTTCAAGGCGCATGTCAATAGGCAACATACGTAGAATAGCAATGTTTGTTGTACACCCTTTGTTTACATAATGTTTTTATATTACCACAGCCTAATTAATGGATAACATGTAATATTATTTTTAGTACTATTCGCCTTCACTTACTGGTGGGTTCCATGTGTGCTCTCTCTCTCTCTCCTCCCCTTCTGCGTTTAGACGCACGGGCAAACAGGAAGAACTCGCGGGCGATGTTGCTGTTGACCATATCTGGACGCGTTCACAAGTCACGACACCAGTTTCACATACTAGCAGCACTAGTCAGTGTGTACGTGCAATGCACGTTAATTTGGAAGTATATTAAGTGCATGCGGATATTAACTAGTAGGATATTATTTGCGTGTTGTCATGTGATTAACACTATTTTTGGCATAAAATTAACTGCACGCTAAACGTGTTGAGCGCTCGACATTGAAGCAGTCTAGGTCGTTGGATGACAAGGAATACATGTGGCCTGATGATGTTTTATATTTAATTTGATACGGCTCTAGCAGAACATTCAATCGATCAAACCATACATTTCGTTCAGTCTGACTCCAACTTTAAATTATACGACGATCGATATAAAAATAAACGGAAATGATAAACGTTCGGATTTTAAGCATGGCAATCCGAATGTTTTTCATGGCAAATTTAGATTACGCGGCGGTGGCGGGGGCGTCTCGCGGTGGGAAGCGGCTCCTCTGCCGTGCTCTATGTGTCGTCGGGCCACTGATCGACGGCGACGGCGGCGTCTTGCGCCGTTGTTGGCGTACTCCTGGATGTTGGCCTAGCTTCAAGGAAGTCCAAAATGTTCTGGACTTCAGAGCGAGTCAACTGGCGGGAGGAGGCGACTGGCGTTGGTGCAAGGAAGCGGTCGAAGGTGGCCATCCATGCCGCTGAGGGGGGCACTGGCACCGGCGGGGACAGGCGCTGTCAACGGCGCGGCGGAGACATTCGTGTGCACGGGCACCGGCACGGGCGCGCACGTCAGTGCACGCGTAGGCGCATGCGCTGGCAGGTGCACGGGCACCGGCACGGGCATGCGCGTTAGTGCACGCGCAGGCGCATGCGCTGGCAGGTGCACGGGCGCGTGAAAGTCGGCGGGGACCTCGTGGAACCCCGTGGCATCAAGCTCGGCGACAATGTGCGGCTCCCAGCCCATCAATGTCTCGGGGAGGGGCGCTGGCGCAGTCGGGGCGACGGGAGCCGGAACGGGAGCGGGGACAGGCGCGGCGTCTTCCAGCAAGGGCAGTTCAAGCTCGTCCCAAAGCGCCTTATGTTCTTGAGACTCCGGCTCGGTGTCTTCCTCATGAAACTAGAACACTAAGGGCAGACCATCGTGATGCGGCATGGCGTACATTTAGGTCAGGCTAGTTGGAGGTAGACGACAGGAGAATCGGAGAGGAAGAGAGAGGATTGTAGCGATACCGGGTAGTGCGGGGTTGATTTTAAACTGCGGCGCCGGCGACATTAAAAGTGGGAGCAGTTGGGACGACGGTGGGCGTCGGAGCCTGGTCAAAGGGCTCGCCTCCCGGTGAGTCTGCACAGCGGTTTGCTCGCACGCCTCCCTGACAGCCGGCGCAGCGTCTGCTCGCACGCCTCCCGTCGACTCACACGCTTGCTGGGACGGCACCTGCCGATGAGAAGCGGGGACTCGTGGCGGCACGTAAACGCCCACGGTTTCAATAGTGAAAGCGTTCGCCTTAACGTGACAGGTCTTTGTTCCAAAATACCTTAGCTCTTCATTTGTGCAACTTGTCATAAGCAGCTTGTCTCGAATTGAAGAAAAAACTTACGAAGTAATATTTGTGACATATCACGTGACCATGCTCAGTTTCAAGAATTTATGCTCACTTTTGGATTTTCTGAAATTTAAGATCCAGGATTCGAAACAATATCATAACCGGCATCATGCAATAAATTTTCAAGCCGTACATCTGTCCTGTTGTATCTCTTAAGAATGGATTTGGTCAAACATTTTGCTTAGTTAAACCTCCTTTCCGATTTATATGGCTCAATTCAAAACTCTCACCAACCAAGGTAGATGGTGAGTGGTGGAACAATTGTTGTAGTTTGCAAAACCACTCAATTAATGTGCTTGTTTTCCTCAAAAATTGTGTTTACGAATGCATTAATTGCAATGCATGCATGCATAAAGTACATGAATTGGTCAATTTTCTCTTAATTCTTGCATGTAATGATTTATTGCACCTTGAAATATGAACATGTGATGGGGAACAACCAAATTGAGACTTATAAAATGGGAAAACTAAAATTTTGAGATAAGCCCTATAAACCGTAAAAGGATAATCCCTGCGTACCAGTGCATTGTCTGATATATTAACTCAAGTACTAGACACGAACAAACGGGCTCAATTCAGTGCTCATCCTGGTGTAGTAGTAGTAGTAGCACTAGGCAATGCAGTTGACGGGTGACCTTGACGAGCGGCGACCGAGGGAATTGAACCGTGCTCGGCACAGTAGGTAACGTTGTCTAGTTACTAAAGCATCCCTCCGTTGTTCATCGGTAGTCATTATGGACCGGGGACATGAGGGGAATTTCATAGGGCTGGAATTCTGGCCGCCAGATATTTTGAATTGAAACGTTGAGGCTCGACTGGTTGGGGTTGCCTAATGTGCGTACCACGCACGCCACCGAAGGACACAAGCCCCTTTTTTTAGGATCAACACGAGCCAAGGTCTGGCTGGTACGCCGTTGGGTCCTACCATTCGATAATACAAAAGGAACCTTTTAAATTGCCGAACGAATCTATGTGTATTACAATACCCTTTTTTCGTTGCTAATACTAATCTAAACGTGGTAATTGATTTATGACGAGTTGTTGAATTAGAGTGAGTTTGTGATATAGTGATCTCAACGTAGATTTCACATTTCATGGTATCCCTAGTAAGTTTTCCAATGCAAATTCAAATTTAAAAGATGAACAATATGGAGGTGAGAAAACTTTGTATGTATCAAACATATGACCACACACACACACACACACAGAGAGACACACACACACGCACGAACACAACAACAATCCAATAAGTATAGTGCGTCTATTTTTCCAACCCATGCATGTATGACACGAATTCAAAAATACTCCTTATATTCCTAAATATTAGTCTTTTAGAGAGGGCAAAATGAGTGAATCTAGACTCTAAAATATGTCTATATACATCCGTATGTGCCAGTCCATTTGAAGCCTCTAAAAAGCCTAATATTCAGGAACAAAGGGAGTAAAATGTAAGACATCCATGGTCCTCAGTTCAATATTTAAAATGAACATGAAACTGAAACATGAATATTAAGTCTAGTACTACAGTACATGCAAATGTTGTGTTTAGGCGGAGCTATGATTGTCGGGGCTCAACCCCTCGACTTTAGATAAAATTGTGGAGTTCTGTTTAGGGTTGTTTAGATTATATTTGTCCCCACCCTCCCAACCACCGATTGGTTGTGCACGCCCCACCCCTCCTCCCCGGGAGAATATCATGTGCCCCCATACCTTAGATGCTATATGCTGATACGAGTTGCCTGGAGCTTGTAGATCTGAGATATGGCAGCTCACATGATGTGTCTTAATTTTTTTGCAGGAAACCTTGATGAGTTTGGGAATTGCACACGATTTGTACAAAAACTACTTAGATGCCCTTTGATCCCATATCCAACGACTCGGTCAGATCACCGTAGCATCTAAGATGAAGGAGGACATCATATTCTCCTGTATGTAAGAATATCATGTGCTACCACACCTTAGATGCTTTGGTGATACAAGCTCTTCGGAGGCGTTGGATTTGTGACCCAACACCTCCTCGGTGGTTCGAATGTTTTTTTGCAGATAAGCCCCAAAAGAGTTCAGCCACTGCTTACAAGCACAAAGACTTCTCAGATGCCATTGGATCTCAGATCAAACGACCTCCAAGCTCGTATCACCGTAGCATCAAAGCCGCGATAGCACCGTATGTTTTCTCGCACGGGAGAGTATGAAGTGCTCCCGCACCGTAGATTCTATGGTGATACGAGTTCACTGAGATCTAACGGCCCACAGTAGGAGGTTTAAATGTTTTTGCAATATACGGCTGATAGAGTTTGGGAAATGCGCAGAAAGTACAAGTACTATGAATGTGCCATCTGATCACAAATCATACGACCTAGATGCTCATATCACCGTAGCGGCTAATTAAGCTACGGGGAGCACCTAATATGAGCACCGGGGAGCCGTTGGATCGAAGATGCAGTGGCACACACGAGGCCTGAATGTTTTATCTGCAAAAAAACCTTTGGAGAGTTTGGAAATTGCGCATAATCACAAAGACTACTCTCAAGCCATTGGATCTCACTTCCAACGGTGTAAAAACTCGTATCACCATAGTATCTAAGCTGCGGGGTGGATGTTATATTCTATGCCGCTATCATTCTTGTTCGTAAACTTGCAAAATACATGTAACTCGTTCCGTTACTTGTCTAACCGCACAAAGTGTTTGTTCAAAAAAACCATCCTACACTGAAATATCGGAACAACACACGGGGGTCCCACTTGTCATTAATCAAATTTGGACCTAAAACTAACAAATCTGAAAGACAAGATTCGAACTGGCAACCTAGACTACAAAGCGTAAGTCGATAGCCTGAAAAAAAGAAAGGTTGTTGGCTTTGTCCCATAACTTGATTTTGTACAGTACTTGCTTGAGTAGAGTAGAGGGAGTGCCTCGTCAATACGTGCATGACCGTTGTCTCACTTACTGGTGGGTCCCAGGTCTGCGATCTCAATCTCTCTTCTCTCCATCGTCTAACCTTTGCACGGGCACACATGAAGAGCGGCGCTAGCTTGGCGTGGTGTTATTACAACTAAAAAAAGCTTGGAAAATAGAAGAATCGGCTAGAACAAGAGACATTGTGGCTGGTCGAGACGGAGCTGACCGTGCCACGTTTGCATGATGAAGCTATGTGGCTAGTGGGGTGTTTTCGACCGATTGGCTGGGTCCCAAGGTCGAACCATAGGTACTACATCTGATACAGTATATTTTTACACGCACATTTTTCCTCCGTGCTGAGACGTGGCACACCCTACCGCGCGGTTTCCGGGTCCTCCCGGGTGGTGCACGCATATATTCTTCCTGACGTGGGACACCCTAGCTTGCGTTTTCTGGGTCCTCCTCGGTCGTAGCGCCGAAGCAAGTTAATGAGTCGTCAAATCACGAAAGACCACCTTTCCCGCCGAGTACATCAGTGAAGCACGGTGGCTGGCTAGTTGGGCTAATTCGACCGATTAGCTAGGCCGCCGCCACATTTGTTTTTTCACCCCTTTTTTTATCTACTTGCCGGCAGGTAAATTTAAATATCCACCGCGGTGTTGCTCTGGTGTTTGGGTGTGGCAGGATTCTTAATTTTTTGATTGACGGGAGCAGGCGCGGCAGGATTTTTAATTTTTTGATTGACGGGAGCAGGCGCGGCAGCAATTAATCACGATGACTCCGCCTGTAAAAACCCACTGCTCCCTGATGTGAGAAGTCATCGACTGGTGTTTTACCGTGGTGAAAACAAAAAGATTCCCCGCTCCTCGGCTGGCTCTCTCCGCCTTCCCGTAGATTGCATTGCCTTTCAGCCGTTTCGCCCCCTTTGCTTCCTCTCCCCATTGCTTCTACCTGGTGCCATGGCAGCGCAGCAGATCACGGAGTCCGAGGTGAGGTGCCTCACACAGGAGCTCCATGCCAAATATGCGGAGCTCAGGGCCAAGGACGTGGAGCTCCGTGAGCTCAAGGAGGAGAGGAGTGCCATGCTCCTCCGTTATGTGCGGGAGTTCACGGAGCTTCAAAAGCGGCAGGCGTCCACCACAAAGATGCTCGAGGCGTCGGCGACGTTGCTGCAGAAAGCGGGAGATACGATAGGCCGGCTGGAGCGCGAGCGGGCCGATCATGACGAGGTCCAGGATCGCCTCAGCCACTTGGTGAACCAAGTTGCCACGCACGTGTTGCGGCTGCGCGATGCCTACCGTCGTGCCAGCGCGACGATGCCGGCCGTCGGGCTAAACCCGTTCGACCACCCGGTCGACTTCAACGAGTTGCGGCTTCCTGACCTGGTCTCCTTCTTCACCTATATCTCCGAGGAGCTGAGCCGTCTCCGCGCGATGGTGGGGGCTGAGCTGGACAAGGAGGGGTTGCAGGCTACCGCCGCCGCTGTCGGGTGAATCCTTTCGGGCTCCGTCACCGAATCCATTCGTGCTATTGACGCCGTCTTTGACGAGCTTGCTCCGCTGATCGGGAGCGGGCTCTGGGCGGTTGCACCTGCATCACCAACGTCGTGCGCCTCGAGAAGCGTAGGGACTTGGTGGTGTTTAGGCGCCTCTGCATGGGCATGTCCATGTCTCGGCGCAACATGACCGTTGGATCAAACTCAGACGATGCAGATCAGTCACTGTAGCACAAAGCGTGTGGGTGTGTTTGGTTGCATTCTCATCTCAATATAGTTGTTTCCTCTTCGTGTATTTTTTTCAACCTACTAGTGTGGACTCATGCACCCTTCATGGTTCATGCACTCTGCCAAACACCCAAAACTGGGTCGAGAAGGGAACTTTTGCTCCCATCTCGTGCACCCTTCATACACCCTGTCTAACACTATAGGATGTGCTTCATATGGTTCATGTTTCGTGGAGTACTGTAGGACCGTACTCTACGTGCGCTGTGGAACTAGTTCTGTTAACATTGATCTCACCATTCATTCTCGACTAGACAGTCGAAAAAGCGGTACTATGTTACATATAGGAGTAGTTGACATGCACACAACATCATTTGTTATCGTCATATCTTACTACACTAGCAACAAGATTGTATAGTACTGACGTATGAACCACTGCACATGCCTAGTAGTAGGAGCACTATGTATGTTCAAGTGGCTGCCGTGTTTCGCACTCCTCCGTCGTAAGAGTGGAAACGCTTGCTGTAATCATTTTTTTCTTCAGAATGAAAAACAGTGGACACGCTCTATAGTGTGGATCCTCCTCCAGCCATGCACTAAATTACTCACTTTCGCCGACGTGTGGGACAGCCAGCACCTGGGTCCACCAGCCATGCACTAAATTACTCCGTAGTAGAGTGACGGTAGACTACCCCGATCGAACCGCCGCAGTAATGCCCAATGAGCCGTCAAATCACAAAACCCCCTCCTTTCTAGCAGTAAATTGGATGGACGAAGCAACCATCATTTCACTCTTCTCTCTCAGCTTCCTCTCTTGAGGAAAACCCCCACTCGCTTTGCTTCTCCCTCGTCTCGTTCCTCCTTTCACTCTTCTCTCTCAGCTTCCTCTCTTGGATGGACGCCGGAGCACCGGCCGACGTGATGTCTATGGCTCTGGCCAAAACCGTCGAGGCTCATGGTATGAAGAAGCGCAAGCACCCTGCTGAGACTACCGTAGACAAGCTCAAAGCCATCGCCCTGTCCAAGCCCCCCTCTCCGGGATCCCTCATTAAGCAAGTCCAGGTAATGTCTCTTGTTGACGATCTTTTTCTCGATCTTGATCATGTTTTGGGTGATCTTGCATGTGATTTTAGTGTGCCAAATGACGGTTCTAAATTCCTCTTTTGACCAAAACATGCGAGAGGTTGACATTGATTTCTTATAGATTACTTTCAACTACTCCCTCTGTCCCAAATTTCTTGTCTTAGATTTGTCTAGATACGGATGTATCTAATACTAAAATGTGACTTGATACATCCGTATCTAGACAAATCTAAGACAAGAATTTTGGGATGGAGGGAGTAATTTACGAACATCAATGCTACCTTTTAAGAAGGTATATTTGCCTCAGTAACTTGTGTTATGGATATTGCATGTAATCCCTCTGCTCTCATGCCTTTGAAGACATGTTCTAGTGTCTTTGTTCACTCATTTCTGTGCGTATATGGAGTATAATATCGAAAATCATCTTATATTTCTGAACAGAGGTAGTAATAAAATATGGTTTCTGTTTGAATTAGAACTAGGTCCGCGGTGGAGATGAAGTTCTCAAAGTCATGCCGTGTGAACTGGAAGACCTGATGATGAGTTCTACTGCTGAACTATCCAGCTGCTGTGTCCTTGTCGCCACGTGTCCTGAACTAGTGTTTTCCTGTAGCATTGTTGTCAGGCGTGTTCTCGAGGCTGTACTTGACCACAACAATTTCCTGGCTGTGCCTTCGATTACGAAGGGTGTGGTTCTTATAAAGCTTCCCAACAAATCTTATGTGACCTGTCTTCATCATCATGTTTATGAGTGGAAAGACCACTCTGTTAGGTTCTCCAAGGTTGACAAGATGGTGATGGTGCATGTAGACATCTCACACGAAGTCCATGGCCTAGTCAGTTATGCGGGGTTCATCCCGTAGGTCGGTGGCAAGAAATAGTCTGCAGAGTTTAGTTAGTGCAACTTTGCTTGTCTGTAGTAAGTACTATTGTTCAGTACTTGATTTGTGTTTGTGAACCCTGTATTATTTATTAGTACTACCGCTTTTGGTGTGTGGTCAGTCCTGAGAACGGTCTATGTTAATGTATGTCCACTCAATTCAGTCTGTACGTTTTGAAGTATCCAGATCATATTTTTTGTGAGGACAGTTTATCAATTATGGTTACACTCCAATATCTGTATGCATTGCAGGGTTTATCGCACCCACCAGGATTTCCAGTCCCATGGATGTTCGGTCCATATGATTTGTCATGACCTTTGGACTGTCCTGCTTGTGGGAGTAGGCAGGGCCCCAGCATGCCACTCATAGTTGGACGATCAATCTTCTGTTTAGTACTTTAACATAGTGATTTCCTGGTAAGGATTCACTCGTGTCACATCAAGTAAATCTTATTGACTTACTGTCTAAATCTTATTGATTTAATCATGTTTTCTTTCTTTTCCTGCAATTTTACGATGCAGGTTTTGCCATGTGACATTCATCACAGAATAAACCGTTTGGTTTGCTCTAGATGGCTATTTTTGCAGGTTTCACTTCTTATGTCATGACAGTAACGAAGGCACTGTCCATCACTTATATTACTGGAAAATATTGGATCAGTCTGTTGTCTGAGTACAAGCTGAATCCCCGTGATGAACTACAGTTTGGTTTAACAAAAACGCCACAATTAGTCCTTCTCGCATTTAAAAGAAATGAAGAAAAAAACTGGATCACGGTCACGGATCCTAGTCAAGTTAGAAAGCTGATCATAGCAGACCAGACACGATCGCCGCTGTCTCGCACAGATCGAGCACCGGCAGTTGCTCTATCACTGACAGCGGCAGCAGCTCAGTCTGGTCCAGCTAAGGATTGGGCACCGACCGCGTCAGCGGATCAGTCTGATCTACCGGAGGATCGGGCATCGACACCGGCACCAGCTCTACAAGGAGCACCATCTCCGGTAGCAGCAGCGGCTTCGGCACCTGCACCAACACTTGCACTTGCATTTGGTCCGCCCGCAGCTTGCACCGCAACAGATCGGGCTGCAGTTCACACTTCATATACCAAAGTCCTTACAAAAACCGACATGTCCACCTTCTTGATAAGAATTGGCCGCCCAAGTGCTTCGTTCTTTTTTCTTTCCATGTTATTTCACATGATTCACTGTGTTGATCTAACTGTTTGGGTATGTCTTCTTGTTTGCAAACAGAGAATTCCTAGAGCAACGAGGGAGTCGTTCAACAATCCGGGCGACCGCAGCCAAGTTTCTCTTACCATGCGCAGCCTTGGTGTGAATGAACCTGCTCAATATACCGTAAGTACAAAGGATGGTCGCATGATGATTGATGCTAAAGGATGGTCAAGGTTCAAATCTAAAACATATCTTGCGGTAGGGGATGATGTCAAAATCGAACTTTCTTGGAAAGGAGAGCTGGTCCAAATCAACTTTGAAATTCTTCAGTAGCAGCACGCAACTGCCGAACTGATCTATCCTCCGAGAGATTTTGATGTAATAATCTGGCATGGTGAAACAAGTGTCCTGTCTGTATAAGTAGTACGACAGTATTATTTATCACATGGTATATCGTTGATAGAATTGCAACTCTGATTGCTGGTTAGAACTGTCGTTCGATTTCATTCCAACAGCTGTCGTGTTGTATTCAATTTTGTGTATTCGCCTTGCGACAGCATCTAAAATCAGCGCAGTACCGATCGCTTGCAATATGAAAAGCGCTAAGGTAGAACACATGGGGCCCCAAACATGCAGGGTCGGCCTGCGGCCCAAAGTCCAGAACCGTGAGCCTATCTGAGTATTATATTCTTAGCTGAACCCCCATAAAAAAAGCTGAACCCCCATAATGCTCGTGCGTTGCAGAGGGAGTATATTTCTTGGCAAGGTGAGCCTGTGATATAAAAGATTTGTATATTTCTTCACAGAGGGAGTATCTCTCTGTCAAAAAATATATTTATGTGTAACTAGTTATTCCTGTCTTTCTACTTCCTTTCGCTGATATGTGGGGCAACCGGCAACGGGGTCCACGTGCCATATGCACAAATTAGAGTGCACAACTTCACGGTAGACACACCCCGGTAGTAGCGCCGCAGTAATGCCCAATGAGCCATCAAATCACAAACCCCCTTTCCTGCTTTAGCAGTAAGCTGGACGGACGAAGCGGCAATATTTCACTGGGCCTGAATCCCCTTCTCCCTCGTCTGCTTGTTCAGAGAAAACCCCCGCTCGGCGATTGCATAGGGTTTTCTCATGGAGAACTAGGTACGGATTCTTCATCCATCCCCGATAAATCCGAGTCCCTTGGTCGCAGGTAATCCTAGGATGGCAGCCGCCGCCGTTGATGCATTTTTCTTCGTACTGAATCTAGTGTGTTTCAGTTGCAGTGCCCAAAGTGCGAGTACCCTACAAATTTCTGTGCCTTCGGCGAGACGCCACACTCGTTCCTTCTCAACCTACCACAGCATTTTGAAACGCGCACAGTATGTTCCTAGAATCTTGTTCTCTATCCGGGAGGGTGGGGGTTTTTTGAACATGTTGTGTTCTCATATTATTTTTCCTGCAGTGTATTATTTGCTCTGCCAGAACACATGTACTCAAGATGCTCGGCCTTGCCATAACTCAATACACTAGTTTAATGGTCACCGTGAAGAAAATCCATGGATATTACTTCCGAGTTGGGTTCATGAACCAAGAAGATCGCTGCTTTTTTTATGGCCGAACTTGGATAAACTTTCTCAAGTGTTACGGACTGAAAGTTGGCGCACGAATGTTGATGGAAATAGCAGAACCTGGTCTCATCTTCACTGCGATCTTCCACCCCGACGTCGTTCCAATTGTTCATCCATGTTAGTTTTGTATCTGGTTCTTGCTTGTTGCCTCGATTACTTCTTAATCCACCTATTCTTTCTAACTAATCACAATTTAACTTTAGAAGTAGCAATTAATCTCTCACGAAGATGCTACTTCTAACTAATATTTTCTTATAATTGGTGGCACGTGTAGGTTTTTTCAGAGTGAAGCATGCTGCTTGTTTGTTATTCTGTAGTAACTCGGCTGTTACTGATGGCACTGAAGTTGACTGGGACGACATCCACATGTTCCTACACTTTATTGATCGTCTTGAGGTCCTTGTGGGGCGTTTCAATGGTGGAAGGCCACGTGGGATATGTGTGCCACTGCTGCACTCGTTGAACAGGTCCAACTGTGCCGAGAAACTTATGGTACGAGCTGTTTTCTGTTATATATGTTGTTCATAAACTATTTCTTATGCACAGTTTTACAGCTGTGATCTTCTTGAAACAGGAACTGCCGAGTTCTATTGTTCCTATACAGATGCCTGACCATGGTCGGGTCAGACTTGCGCTTGGTCACAACATGATGTTTATGTTGACCTACTCAATTCCCCTTGGAGGTGAAAAGATACTTATTCATGGGTGGTCTCAAATAATGAAGGCCCGTCCAACTTGGAGAATAGGACAGAAGATTATGTTCATGCTTTTCCATGGTTCTAAAGCGAATATCCTGTTTATTGACCACGTTGCGAGATGAAGCCGCTTTCAGAAGGTTGTGGATGCGCGGGGTGTCACCTGGGCCTTGTCCTGGGGCTTGGCGGCCTCACCCTTGGTTAACTGTAGGCAAAGTAGCACTGTTCGAGGCGTGCTTTGTACGGTTGAACCTGTATAAGTACTCATACTGCTTTCAGCTTTGGTTGTTAAGTGCCCTGCTGGTTTTCAGTTAAGGTTGTTAAGTACTCCTGCTGCTTTTACAGTCTGTCGTGTTTCTTCAGTCCTGTCTTCCTCCAGCCGCCAAAACCAAACCAGCGCCGGCGGGCCGCCTGCTTCCGCCTCCCACGGCTGGCTGCGCCTCAGCGCACGCATCGCCGCCCCACCGTCTCCTAAATCGTTAACGCCGACGTCCTCCGCGCGCTTTGGTGCGCTCGCCGCAGCGCCGCCCTCTCGCGTTGTCAACATGGTCAACAAACAACAGGAATCGCCAGAAATACGTGGAGAGGATGACAGTAGGGGCCCACCACGTCAGGGTATGGAAAAATAAAATGCTTCCTCCTAGTGTTTTCCTGACATCTGGGACCCACGACATTGTGATCGTATATAGTCAATAGACAAGAGAACATCACAAGATCGGCTGACACCTAGGACGTAGCTACTCGAGCAGTATTTTTTTTGTTTGGTATTGTTGAGACGGAGTAGGGTTTGAACTGGGCTGTGGCCCGTCTAGCCCAGGCTTATATTTTATGTTCACCATGTGATGAGCCCAGCTATTTTTTCTTTGTGAAAATGAGCCCAGTTTATTTTTTCTGAAGAATACCCAATCCAGGCCTACTTATTTTTCTACACCCTGATGGGTTGCAACTCTTTCAAGACGCCTGCAAATCTTGAAAGTAATATGAAATGGGTTGTAAATATAAAAACAGATGACAAATTGGCAATTACTTTATAATTTCTGATTTTTTTCACATTTTCAGATTCCTATTTCACTGGGCATTAACCTAATTTAAATATATCTTCAAAGTACTTTAAATCTGGCTCGACATTTCGGTATTAAAAATAGTTTGGAACCCACAGAAATATGCGAAATTGGCCCTGGCCAACCAAAAAAAACGACTGCAATAAATTGCAAAAGAAGTTGCCATGAGCTATATATAAATTATTAAAAAAAGAGGGAGTGGTCTGACTTGTGGGCCTGTTTAGTTGACGCGTATGCAAGATTTTTTTAGTTATTATATACTACGTCAACAAACGATTCTAGCAGACGTAACCGTTGGATGTCAATCCAACGGCCGTCGTGTTTCTTCAATCTCTGATCTTCTTGCTCCAGCCGTCAAAGCAGCGCCGGCGGGACCGCCTACCGCCTCCCGTGGCCGGCTGTGCTACCGCGCAGGCCTCAGCGTCCCTTACTACTCCCACCGCTGGCCAGGGCATCCCTCGACTCACCCACACCCCCTGTTATTCTGCGGCGACGGCAGCCTCACACCGCAGCCGAACCGGTGAACCCTCGTACTCCTCTCCACGCGGGCTTCCACTGCCGCGTCTTCCCCGGCTCCGCGTTGTCCCCTTCCTAGGCCTCGCCGTCGTCCACCGCCGTGGTGCTCTCGGCGCGGCGTGGTCAATGTGGTCAACGACCGACTTCCATCGGAAGAGTATCAGACGTGGAGAGGCCGATACTGGGTCCACGGCAGCCGCAAGGAAGTGCCTCCTTATTACGCGGAAAATAATTATTCCTCCACCTGACAGCAGGGACCCACCAGACGGGCCACCAGTATTTCGCGAAAAAATGTTTCCCCCTGACTGTTGGGACCCATAGGACGGGCCACCATATTTCGTGAAAAAACGTTCCACCCGCTGTCAGCTCGAACCCACCGGAAGTGCCTCCTTATTATGCACAAAAATGAATACGCCCACTAGCTGGGACCAACCTTGGTGGGAGGCTGACTTAGGGCCTACTAAGTTGATCGGACGGAGGCCTTTGTCAACTTTAGTCAATATATGAATGATTCTAGCTCCAAAGGACCGTACAATGTCCATCCAACGGCCGTAGTGCTTCTTCAACCTCTGGTCTTCTTTCTCCAGCCGCCCAAAGCAGCGCCGGTCGTGGTGCCGCTTGCTCCTGCCGCCCGTGGCCCGCTGTGATGCCGCGGAGGCATCACCGCCCCCTACTACTCCCACCGCTGGCCAGGCCATCCCTCTACGCACCCACACCCCCTGTTATTCTGCGGCGACGGCAGCCTCACACCGCAGCCGAACGAGTGAACCCTCATACTCCTCTACGCGTGGGCATCCACTGCCGCGTCTTCCCCGGCTCCGCGTCGTCCCCTTCCTAGGCCTCGCCGTCGTCCACCGCCCTGGTGCTCTTGGCGCGGTGTGGTCAATATGGTCAAGGAATGGCTTCCATCGGACATGGATCAGACGTGGAGAGGCCGATAGTGGGTCCACGGCCGCAGCAAGGAAGTGCCTCCTTATTACGCGCAAAATAATTATTCCTCCACCTGACAGCAGGGACCCACCGGACGGGCCACCGTATTTCGCGAAAAAAATGTTCCCCCCTGTCTGCTGGGACCCACCAGCTACATCTTCGCACGCAAGGAACTGCGTCCGAAAAAAAACGATTCGCCCCCTGACTGCTGGGACCCACCAGCTACATCTTCGCACGCAAGGAACTGCGTCCGGGCAAAAAAACGATTCGCCCCCCTGACTGCTGGGACCCACCAGCTAAATCTTCGCACGCAAGGAAGTGCGTCCGGGCAAAAGAAAAACAAAACGATTCACCCCCCTGACTGCTGGGACCCACCAGCTACATCTTCGCAGGCAAGGAAGTGCCTGACAGTCGGGACCCACCTGGTCGAAGCGTACGTAGCGTTATCATTCTGGTCGCGAAAGTGTACGTACATACTGGTCGATGTAGAGGCACGCACGTGTCGTAGTAGAGGCGCGCACGTGTCGATGTAGAGGCGCGCACGTAGTATGTACACGTACGTACAGCGGCGAGGGTGCAAGAAAGAAAATACGGCCACGTACGTACATACGGGCAGGGTCTCGAACGCCTACTCGTGCATACGTACATGGCTGGGTCGGAACGAAGAAACAGTGTCGTCATCGTGTTCATGGGGAGCCAACCGGCTGGGTCGGAACAGAATGCGTGGTCGTGTTCATCGGGAGGGCTTGGACGGAACAGGCGATGGAAATGAGGCCTGGCGTACCGCACAACGGAGGAAACGGACCTCCTACGTTCGCAACGGGCTCTGTTGATCGGGAGGGTGTGGCGTCTCAAAAACGGAGGAAACGGACCTCCTACGGTCGAAACGGGGGTCCTCTTGATCGGGAGGGGTGTGGCGTACCGCAAAACGGACGAAACGGACTTGTGTTGGAGCGCTACGGTCGAAACGGGGATCCTGTTCATCGGGAGGGGTGTGGCGTACCGCAAAACGGACGAAACGGACCTCCTACGTTCGAAACAGGGGTCCTGTTCATCAGGAGGGGTGTGGCGTACCGCAAAATGGGACTCCACGGGATACTTTTCATCTCCACCGTCGACCTCATCCAGCCTCCACGGGCTACCGTCGACCTCATCCAGCCTCCACGGGCTACCGTCGACCTCCTCCAGCCTCCACGGGCTCCTGTTCATCCAGCCTCCACCGTGCGCTACTCCACCGCCATCGCTCAACCACCCTCCACCGCTCACTGCTTATCCAGCCCTCCACCGCTCACTGCTCATCCAGCCCTCCACACCACGGGTCCTGTTCAACCACCCTCCACGCCCACCCTCCACCATCTACCGCTCATCCAGCCTCCACACCACGGGTCCTGTTCATCCGGAGGCAACGCCACCGCCACTGCTCATCCAACACCCCGCATAGCGCGCCATCGCTCATCCAATCGATCGGCTTCGCTTAGCAGCAGAGCGAATGAATCACTCCATCGGGTTCGATTAACGCCATCGATCGATCGCTCGGGTTCAGTAATACGTAGCCTGTAGTGCAATTGCTCGGGTTCAGTTAGAGCCCAACGCCTCGCTCGGGTTCAGTTAGAGCCAACGCCTCGCACACATGCGCGTATGTGTACGAGAGAAACGCGCATCGCTCGGCCCCCGACCTCCCACCGTGACCGGCAACTCCCCGAAATTTTCCTGCCCCTCGCTTCTACCACGGTTTTTTCCGTCATGGATGGCCCAAAGAATGTCATGCAGCTGCGTCTCTGGCCCGCCCAGGACGAAAATCCCATTTTATGTCATGATTTTTTGTCATAGAAGTAGGAGCCCACCACATCTATGATGATACCGGGTTCTGTCACAATTATCGTCATAGAAGTGTCATATGTATGACAGAAAAAAATTTCGTTCGGCCCAAAATGTCACGGATGTGTCTTTTTTTTGTAGTGGTGGGCGCGCCCCCACCCTCGTGAACAGAGTGTGGGGCCCCTGACGCTGATTCCTTCGCCAGTATTATTTATTAATTCCAAAAATGACTTCCGTGGAGTTTCAGTACTTTTGGAGCTGTGCAGAATAGGTCTCCAATATTTGCTCCTTTTCCAGCCCAAAATCCCAGCTGCCGGCATTCTCCCTCTTCATGTAAACCTTGTAAAATAAGAGAGAATAGCCATAAATATTGTGACATAACGTGTAATAACAGCCCATAATGCAATAAATATCTATATAAAAGCATGATGCAAAATGGACGTATCACCTTTTAGCTTGTAGTCTTGTGATGGAAAATCATCTTGAGCTTGTGTCCCTTGGAAAGAAGTAGGATCATACTTCTCTTGTTGAGGAACAAACTTCGTCTTGGGGTATTATCTTCTTCCCACTCAACTCCATTTGCATTAAACTTTCATTCAAAACCAACACCTTGATTCTTCCGGTGCCTTCCTTGCTTGCGTACAATTTCCTCAAATTGCTTACTCCCGGCAAGGCTCTTGTAGACACCTTTCTCTATAATTCCCTTCAATAAGCTATTTTCTTGCTCAAGTGTAACTTGGCTAAGAGAATCATTAGTGGAATCAAGAGAACTACTAGAAGCAATAATATTGGATTTAGCATGATTATTGTTACTACTAGAAGAAGAATCTTTCTTACTCTTGTTGTTAGATTTAGCTTGTGGCATGTAAGTAGACAAGAGTAAACGCTTGGCAATGTAAGAAGAACTTTTCTTGCGAAGATCATCATTGATTTCCTTTAAAAACTCATGCTCTTGCTCAAGGTTGAGCTTTTCAAAGCGTAACTTCTCGTGAGTCTTTAAAAGTTCTCGATGATCTTCCAAGGTAGTTTCTTGAGCTAACTTAAGAGTATTTAGTTCTTTAGTTAGACACTCAATCTTCTCCTTATCATTGTCATTCGTTTTATCCTGATTAGCATGATTAATTGACGTTTCATCATAGTTTTCATAACTAGAGTTGTCAACAAGTAAATCATCATCTCCTAACAAATCATCTTCATCACTATTGAACTCAACATACTCGGGGTGTGATACCTTTGGGCCTTTAGCCATGAAGCATCTTCCAATTCCTTCATTTGGTGAATCAAATATGTTATAGGAGTTGGTTGACACAAGTGCTAGACCGGCAACACCTTCATCTTGAGTATATTCGGAGTCGGAGTGATAACTTCTCTCGGAGTGATGGTCGGAGTCGGAGCCGGACACCCATTCACCAACATGAGCTTGATGTCTTCGCTTTGTGTAGCTCTTTGATGATTTGTCCTTCCTTTCCGAATTCTTTCTTCTCCGGGAGGTTCTTCGTTCATAACGATCATCTCTAGTCCTTCTCTCTCTTGGTGGTGATTCTTCTCTTCTCTTGTAGGTAGCCGTACACTCATTGGAGTAGTGTCTGGGTCTTCCACAATTGTAGCAATTACGCTCACGACTCGAAGATGTTTTGTCATTGTAGGACCTTGACTTGGAACTTCTTTCCTTGCTTCTACCCTTGTATAATTTGTTGAAGTTTTTCACCATTAGGCTCAATTCTTCATTGAAGGTTTGTTTCTCACTTTATGATGTAGGAGCATCACATGAGGCTTTGTAAGCACCACTTGACTTGTTGTGAAGCTCTTCTTTATCCTTGAGTGACATCTCATGAGCAACAATTCTTCCAATGACTTCCGTTGGCTTGAGATGTTTGTAATTGGGCATCATTTGGATCAATGTGCATACGGTATCATATTTTCCATCCAAGGCTCTTAGGATCTTCTTGATGATGAATTTATCGGTCATCTCTTCACTTCCTAAGCCGGCAATCTCATTTGTGATGAGAGCAAGCCTAGAGTACATTTCAGCGACACCTTCACCATCCTTCATTTTGAACTTGTCAAGTTGACTTTGAAGCACATCCAATTTGGATTCCTTGAAGGAGACGGTACCTTCGTGCATATAAATCAAAGTGTCCCAAATTTCCTTTGCATTCTCAAGACGGCTGATTTTGTTGAATTCTTCGGGGCACAATCCATTGAAGAGGATATCACAAGCTTGAGCATTGTATTGCAACATCTTCAACTCTTCCGCGCTAGCTTCACGGTTCGGTTCTCTCCCATCAAAGAATTCACCTTGCAAGCCAATACACACAATAGCCCAAACGGCGGGGTTATGTCCAAGAATATGCATTTTTATCTTATGCTTCCAACTAGCAAAATTAGTACCATCAAAGTAAGGACCTCTACGGTGGTAATTTCCCTTGCTAGATGCCATACTCTCCTAGGTTGTGAAACCAATGCTATGATCACCAAAAGCTATGGAAATCAAGGCAAATGAAGACCAAAGCTCTGATATCAATTGTAGGATTGAAAGTATGTCTAGAGGGGGGTGATTAGACTACTTGACCAAATAAAAATCTAGCCCTTTCCTAATTTTAGTTCTTGGCAGATTTTAGCAACTTAGCACAAGTCAAGCAATCACAATACTTCAAGCAAGCATGCAATGAGCAGCGGAAAGTAAAGCATGCAACTTGCAAGAAAGTAAAGGGATGGGATTGGAGTGTGCAAGCGCAATTGGAGACACGAATGTTTTTGTCGTGGTTCCCAGAGGTGGTGCTATGGTACATCCACGTTAATGGAGACTTCAACCCATGAAGGGTAACGGTTGCGCGAGTCCACGGAGGGCTCCACCCACGAAGGGTCCACGAAGAAGCAACCTTGTCTATCCCACCATGGCCATCGCCCACGAAAGACTTGCCTCACTAGGGTAGATCTTCACGAAGTAGGCGATCTCCTTGTCCCTACAAACTCCTTGGTTCAACTCCACAATCTTGTCAGAGGCTCCCAAGTGACACCTAACCAATCTAGGAGACACCACTCTCCAAAAGGTAATAGATGGTGTGTTGATGATGAACTCCTTGCTCTTGTGCTTCAAATGATAGTCTCCCCAACACTCAAGTCTCTCTCATAGGATTGGATTTGGTGGAAAGATGATTTGAGTGGAAAGCAACTTGGGGAAGGCTAGAGATCAAGATTCATATGGTTGGATTGGAATATCTTGGTCTCAACACATGAGTAGGTGGTTCTCTCTCAGAAAATGAGTAGTGGAAGTGTAGGCACGTTCTGATGGCTTCCCTCACGAATGAGGAGAGGGTGGAGGGGTATATATAGCCTCCACACAAAATCTAACCGTTACACACAATTTACCAAACTCGGTGGAACCGAATCATGAAACTCGGTCGAACCGATTCAGTACATAATGTGACCGTTAGGAATTTCGGTGGGACCCACATGTCAACTCGGTGGCACCGATATCATTAGTGTTAGGGCATAACGTAATCTGGGTGAGACCGATTACACAAACTCGGTGGGACCGATGTTGGTAATAAGCTAACCAGAGAGTTGGTCAGGCAAACTCGGTGGGACCGATTCGCTCATCTTGGTGGGACCGAAACGTTATGAAAGGGAAACAGAGAATTTACATTGCGAACTTGGTGGGACCGATCACTCATCTCGGTTGGACCGAAACGTTATGATGGGAAACAGAGAGTTTGCAATCCCATCTTGGTGAGACCGAGATCCCTATCGGTTGGACCGAAGTGACTAGGGTTTCTGGCCGTAGCTATGTCAAATGAACTCGGTGGCGCCGGATGGATCAAATCGGTGGGGCCGAGTTTGACTTTTGGTTTGGGACATATGTGGATATGAGAAAGTGGTTGAGGGCTTTGGAGCATATCATTAAGCATCATGAGAGCAAGCAAGCCATTAAGCAACACCTCATCCCCTTTTAATAGTATTGGCTTTCCTATGGACTCAATGTGATCTTGGATCACTAAAAGTAAAATGTAGAGTCTTGAACTTTGAGGCTTGAGCCAATCCTTTGTCCTTAGCATTTTGAGGGGTCCACATTCCTAATCCATGCCATGCCAATCATTGAACTTTCCTGAAATATTAATCTTGAAATAGCATTAGTTCAACGAGCTACATGTTGTTAATCATTACCGAAACCACCCAGGGATAGTTGCACTTTCAGCCGACGACGACGGTTGACGACCCTGACTACGCCTCGTTCATCCAGAACGTCATCTTCGAGGGCCATGGTGACGCATTCCACGTCGACGGCCAAGAGCAAGCTTTCGATACTGACGTGGCCCAAAGCCAGGGCGACCGCAGTAACTATTGTGACACTCATTCACTGGCCATGATGATTGTGATGAGCACGACCATGGCAACTCGTGGCATGAAGATGATGACTTGTGTTGTGAAGATGAAGAAGAAGAGGTCGACATTTCCGTGGAGCCATTGTTATTTATCGATGAGCTCACCCAAAAGGCCGAAGCACAAAAGAGGAGTAAAAGCATTCGCACGGGATCATACACCTGAGGACACTTTGACTTGCGAGAGTTGGAACGAAATCGACCAAGATCCAACCAAAGGTGCCGAGCAAAAATGAGTCACCTTTTGGACAAGAGTTCACAAGAACTTTCATGAGCGAAGAAAGTTCCCCCCTACCAATTCACAAGCACCGGCGACATCAATTCAATCCAAAATAGGTGGGGATTCATCCAACAAGAGTGCAACAAATATTGTGTCGCACTTGAGAGCGTCAAAGCCTATCCCGTGAGCGGCCTAGGCCTTGGTTACTTGGTATGAACCTCTCTCTTTTTCATCATGTGTCCATTCATGTTGGCATGCCATTTAAGTTTCATGCATTGTATGTCCTTTCATGTTACAACTGTGGCCGCATGTTTGATTGTGTAGGCATTCCAATATTTGGAAGCCTTCAAGGCCCGACACAAAGACAAGCCATTCACTCTCACGCATTGTTGGGTGCTCATCAAAGATTTCTCAAAGTTCAAAGACCAATATAACGCTATTAAGATGAAGAAAGGAGGGAAGGCGACCGTGGCTGATGAGGTAGACTTGCTCAAGAGGCCAAGGGGCCCAAAAAACTCGAAGGCTGACGAGAAGAGGGGGGGGGGGGCCAGGCCCCTGCTCGTCCCCCCTGGCTCCGCCCCTGACCACACAGTTCATGTTGGCACACATGCCAGTACACAAAAAAAGACAGGAATTCGACCACGCCATCTCAACATGGTCATGCCAGCACACTTGCAGGCATACACAAAAGGAATAACTCTTGCCGGCATAGACCACTCGTCGTCAAACTTGAGCATGTCGGCCTGCATCTTCTCGCCGCGCGCGTTTGCCCGTCGACACAAATGAGGCCTAAAATTGGACCTAGAATGGGTCAGCAGGCGGACGAAAAGCGGACGTGCGTCTGTTTGGGTTGGCGTGTTGGACCGATTTTGTCTAGCGAAAATGAGCCGAAATGGGCCGACACACGTTGGGGTTGCTCTTAGCCTAGCGAAAATGGCGCCCTCCCTGATCGCAAGGACCTTAGCCATTAGTGGACCTGAAACTACAGTAAACGGACGGGCTGCGATTCGTTCACCGGTGGCGCCATTGCCTGCTGGTACGTACGTAAGTATGTACGTGCGCATGACGTGAACAAAAAGAAAAGCTAGGGCTGTGATTGGGTGGCCACTGGCCAGTTGCGGCTCGCGTGGGACGATCGATCGAATCAATATATCCCGCCCTGGGTGCGCGGCCGGCCGGTGCATGCGCACTACGGCGATCGACGGCCGGAAAAGAATGTTACTACCAGGTTCCATGCATGCATGAGGGCTGACGAGAAGTGTGATGGGTCGTCCATTACCTTGCAAGGAACTTTAGAGGAAATGATGAGCAACAAGGATGCAAGGGAGGAGAGGAAGACCAAAGGGAAGGAGGAGCAAATGAAGATATATCTGGATCTTCAAACGAAGAAGCTTGACATGAAGTAGGCCGGAAGAGGAGAAAGCTTGACATCAAAGAGGCCACTCAACTCAAGAAGCTAGAGATCGAGGCCACCAATACCGGCACAAAAGCCAAGGAGGTGGCACTCTCTTTGATGAGTGTCGACAAGAACAACATGTCACCGGAGAGGAAGGCTTGGTTCGCAAACCGGCAGAAGGAGATGTTCGCCTGCGACGGCCTGAACTAGGTGATACCTCGGCCGCGATGGCGGTCCATTTTGAAGGCTGGTTGGTGTGCCGGCTGTTGGCTTTGTTGCCGGCGACAAAACTTGTCCATTTTGAAGGTTGGCTCGTGTGTCAGCTGTTAGCTTTGTTGCCGGGCGCCAAAACTTGTGCATTTTAAAGGCTGGCTCGTGTGCCGGATGCTGACTTTGTTGCCGACACCAAAACTTGTCCATTTTGAAGGTTGGCTCGTGTGTTGGCCGTTGGCTTTATTGCCGGCGCCAAATTTGGGATGACCATTCTGTAGGCCGTTGTCTTTGTTGACGGCCGGCATGATCTAGCGTGAACGCGGCCGCTGGCATGATCTACGTATTTTTGTTTGCATGCACCGCGGACGAGATGCGGCCGAAATGCGGCCGTGTGTTGCACGCACGGCCGGCACATCCACAAATCAGGGAGGACACGGCCCATTGCCACCCCCAACAAGCGGACAATAAGCGGACGAAACGGATGTCCATCCGGGTTCATGCTTTCTAGTTGCCCTTAGCAGTGGACTCCTCATATCCTCTTTTTTACCTTTTTTTCTTGCGACAATCCTCTTTTTGTACCTAAAGTATTCCCAGTTGATAATACAAACATAGTTTTATTCTTAAAAAACAATACAACCTAAATATGATTCTCCCTTAAAATAAATAAATAAAACTGTGATGTAAGAAACACAAGAGGTAATGACAAGATCATCCAATATATACCCGAAAAAATCATCCGATATATGTGCGGCGAGTGTGTCGCAAAAATGTTCTTTTAATAGAACACCACTGAAAAAAAATACTATTTCCTCTGTAAATATTTCTTTGCAGAGGGACTGCTACTACAATTTCCTTGGTCTTGCGTGTACATTTCCATTTCGCAAAAAAAAAAAAACCAGTTTTCTTTTGGGGCACTTTCTTGCATCTGCGGAAAAAACAAAAACAAACCATTTTCAGCCGTGTGGCCTGGGCTCGCACAGCAGACACGGTCGACGCAGGGCCACGCGAGCCCACTGAGGCAGGAGGTCGGCACTACGAGACGGACGGGAGACTCGCGGCGGGTCAACCAGTCCTCCTCCTCCTTGTCGCCCGCCGCCGAAGTTGAAAAGAAGTCTACTCCGCCGCCGTCCTCCACTGAACCCTCGTCTCCATTCCCACACCCTGCTGACTTATCTCTTGGCCGCGCCACCTGTAGCGGAGGCTACATTGGCTGGCGAGCGTGCAGGAGAGCGGAGGTCGTGCGCCGGCGACGTCATCGTCCGGAGCCGGAGGGCGGAGGTACGAAATCACCTCGATCGTTCCCACCTTTTTCTTGTCATCGTCCGGAGCCGGAGGGCAGTTCCTCCTGCAACTCAGAGCTCTGTGGAAGATAAGCTCCGATCCATCACTTATTGATGATCCACAGTTACTACAAACTTGGGAAGGTGGATCTCCTCAGCCTTTTCAGTTATCTACTGACTTATTGATGTATGCAGGCGTTTCCCAGTTCTCTACATTGTTTTCACTTTTTATTTACTGATTATGTTCTTGTTCTATAACTTTTTTTTTTCAGAGCTCCTCAGTTTCTACAAGTTCCCTGACGATGCGGTTCCTATCATCCGTGGATCTGGCTTGTCATCCACGGATGGCCATGGTTATCCTCCTCCTCCTCCTCCTGCCCCTCGTGCCTCTCGCCGCTGCCCAAGCTTGGCCATTTTGTGGCGACAGCGGTGTCTACGAACCAGATAGCACCTACGAAGCCAACCTCAGGCACCTCTCATCCACCCTCCCGAAGAAGGCAGCATCCAGCACCATCCTCTTCGCCACCGACACCCATGGCAATGTTCCGAATGTCATCTTCGCCCTCGCACTCTGCCGCGGGGACTCCAACGCCTCTGCCTGTGAGGGCTGTTTGGTTACCGCCTTCCAGGACGGACAGGACAACTGCCCCAACAGCAAGGACACCACCGTGTACTACTATGGTAATCCCTGCATGCTCAGGTTCTCCAACCAGAATTTTCTTGCCACCACCCACAATGACAAAATACTCGTTGCGAGCATGGAAATGCCGCTCAACATCTGGACAAGAGGTGACTCCTTCAGGCTCTTGTTGTTCACGCTTATGGACAACACAGCTCAATTGGCTACGAACAGCTCGAGGAGGTTCGCCACCTCGCGCTTAGACGTCACCTCCTTCCCGACGGTCTACTGCCTTATGCAGTGCACGCCAGACCTGACCGCCGACGACTGCACCGCATGTTTGCAGCCTTACTTCCAGTATACAGTCAAATACATGTATGGTAAGGAAGGTGGTAGAGTACTGGGGACACGGTGTACCATGAGGTACGAGATATTCCCATTCTTCCAAGGGAAGCCCATGCTGCGTATTGTCAACTTGCTATCTGAAGTTCCGCCGATCAACAACACCATGCCCCGGATTACCGTGAACCCACCCCCACGGCCACAGTCACAGTCACAGTCGCCGGTTGCGGCACCACCACCTCCAGAGGCGCAAGCGAGCACCCAAGAACTTCATGGTATGTGAATTCTCATCCTTCCTGACACATCTTGCGTGATACAAATTTTTTATTGGAAAATTCTAGGAAAAGAACTTTCCATTTTTGAAAAAAGAGTGAACTCCCTTTGTCTTTCCGTTGAGTGACCATGCATGCAGATCACGCCGGAAGGTACTTATAATTATATATTTATATGAAAACTATAGATGAATTCGTCTTCTTTTTAGGACGCAACTCACACCCGAAGGCGCTGCGGATTATTGCTATTGCAGCTCCATTACTGTCAATATGTCTGTGCTTTATCTGTTGCATTGTATGGATGACAAGACGAAGAAAAGGTTTGTTGTTATCACGGTTACAAACATTGCTCTAAAAAACTACCGCACATTTATGTAGTCGGCCTTAACGTTGTAAATTTGTGTGTCCTCTCAATGTAGGAACTGATATCTTACACGATCAAGCTGCCACGACCACGAATAGACTGGAAGAAGATGCATTTGTTTCGAGATTGGAAGACAAGAGTTCAGAGTTCACTCTCTTTGAATTTTCTGAGATATTGCATGCTACACACAACTTCTCCAAAGAAAACCTACTTGGGCAAGGTGGTTTTGGTCCTGTCTACAAGGTAAATGCATTGTCCAGGAAAGATTCAATCAATATTCTTTCTAAAAAATATATTAAATCACGATTGCCTAAAAATATCCTTATATATTTAGTTATTTAAATTAGCGTTGTTTACAGTCTATAATGAATCGTGCTATGTGTGCTTAGTTTTTTAAGCTACCTTGGAAAAAAATCTATATACATTCCAATATCTACAATGGTAGTTATCATATAATTTATCTTGTAGTAACCTATGATAGAAAAAAGCGAAGCCACACGCTTTCCATTATATTATTGATGCCCTAGAATGAAAATAATAATGATGCAGATGGTTGCTTGATAAACATATAGTGTATATAGCCTAAAAGCCAGTGTTATATTGTATCTCAACCAAATATGATTAGCACAAGTAACCTCATACGAGGCCTTAAACTAGAAAGAAAAAAATTAAGGAACTCTTGATAAACATGTTTATTTTGCCCTAAAATGCACTGAAATGGAATATTAAGACAATGTATTGGATATGTGATGTTGTATATCCCAAAAGTCTTCCCATGGATGGCATGTGATTCATTTTCTGCAATTTCAATAAAATATAATGCCTCCGGTTTTGTACATACTTCCAGGGCCAATTACCAGATGGAGTGGAAATTGCAGTTAAAAGGCTTGCCTCACATTCAGGACAGGGTTTCACAGAATTCAAAAATGAAGTTGAACTTATTGCGAAACTACAACACAATAATCTGGTCAAGCTCATAGGATGCTGCATTGAGGGAGAGGAAAAACTTTTGGTGTACGAATATTTGCCAAATAAGAGCCTGGACTTCTTTATCTTTGGTATGCACAATGTAGGTTAACCATTATTTTCGATCGTGTTTCAGCCATACTATAAAATGCACTCTCTAATGTGCAGATGTTAGCCGAACAACTTTGGTTGATTGGAATAAAAGATGTCTGATAATCGAAGGGATAGCCCAAGGTCTACTGTATCTCCACAAGCACTCTCGGTTGCGCATCATACACAGGGACCTTAAGGCCAGCAACATTCTCTTGGACCAGGGCATGAATCCCAAAATTTCTGATTTTGGGCTAGCAAAAATTTTCAGCTCCAATGATATTCAAGGAAGCACAAAGAGGGTGGTGGGAACATAGTAAGCATATGGCACGATTAATTAGAAAACCATTAATCAGATGATTCATCAACCTTTAAAATTTGACATAGTATTTTACTTATCTTATATTTACTAATTGGAGGCACCATACAAGGCACCACGTTAATCCTTAGAATTAAGGAATTTTGACCATTGGATTAATAAATAGCATATCCATAACCATTAGATAAAACATAAGACCTGCTATCTCATAATACTATCACGTATGGGAGCCTTACTCCCTTGGGACTCTTCTTTTCCTAGAAAAAAGAAATCTTCCATTAAATAAAAAAATCTGAGCGTCCATATCCATCTGATGGAACATAAGATTTGTAGTCCTATACTACCACGTATGGGAACCTTCCTCCCTTGGGTCTCTCTCTGTTTTGTAGAAAAAAAATGAAATGTTACTTAAAAATAGAAACAAGAAATTTCATTATCATAAATCACTTTAGGGTGACATATAGAAAAATACTCATATATTTTCGCGCACCAAAATATTTCATAATTAATCATAAAATATTTAAATTTTAATGGTCAAGATTAGTTAGGCAGTGAGATATATTAGAAGGCGATTTTCTAATTAAAAAGATAACACATACGTAAAGTATTAAACCTACATGTACAACAGAGAAAAGATGCCCTGCCACGTATATAAAAGGCTAGACAAACACATTCAAAGAAAAAGAGTCCTCCAAAAAGAGCACGTGTCTTCTCCTTGCAAAAAAAAGGCACGTACAATTAAAAGGAGGCCTCACGCTAAAAAAAAGAGCTCACGTTTCCATACTCACGGAAATACTATCACATGCGTTTGTACTTGATGAAAAAGAGAAGCCCCGTGCATATATGGTCTCCTGTAGGGTCAAGTTAAATAAATGAGCCATTGCCCCCACGCTAAATAAGATCCCACATCTCTGTCTCAAGTAAAAAAATACCACATACTCCCTCTGCAATGAAATATAAGTGCGTTCAGATCACTTAGTGATCCGAACACTCTTATATGTCTTTACCGAGGTTTTACAATTCGACTTGAAAAATAAGACCTATGAAAATAAGGAGTCTCGGAAGGTCACTTTAAAACAAGAGCCAGTGCCTGTTTATAAAAAATCAGATCCACAATAAACCTATTATACATTAGAGCTATATTATTGCTTTTTGTGCTAGGCGTTGGCAAGGCATTCTATTAAGTATTTGAAATATGGATATTTCACAACCATATCTATTTAAATACTTAGTTTTTATTGATATAAATACAAGGTATTTATTGTTTAATTTGATGCTAAATAGATACATTCTATATCAAAGCAATAATGGATGTTATCCAACATAAATGGGGGAATTATGCCCCTATCCAAAAATGAAACTTATAATGCATGTGTTTATTATGTGTTATCATTTTTTGAATCACTTATAATCACACCGGTTGTATGATATCCAAAATTAAAATTGTTGCATCTTACATGTTACTAACATAAATTTGTAAATAATCATGTATCCCTATAATATCTAGACCGTGCTGGTGCACGGGTTGATGACTAGTGCTTCTAACTCATTTCAGTGGTTATATGGCTCCAGAGTATGCATCTGAAGGCATTTACTCGATCAAATCTGATGTGTTCAGCTTTGGTGTGTTACTTCTCGAGATTCTTAGCGGACAAAGGAATTCTGGTTTCCATCAGCACGAAGACTTTCTTAACCTCCTTGGATATGTGAGCATTTTGCAAATTCTCACACAAATATGTATATTATTTGTAAGCCGAAGTAATTTTTGGCATGTATGTGATGATAAATTATCTGCAGTCATGGCAGCTCTGGGAAGGAGGAAGATGTCTTGAGATTCTAGAAGCATCAATTGCTAAGGAGATCCATGCAGCGGAGGCTAGGAGGTACATTAACATTGCACTAATGTGCGTACAAGAGCACGCAGATGATCGACCAACAATGTCAAATGTTATTGCGATGTTAAATAGCGAGAGTGTTATTCTTCCAGAGCCTAAACATCCAGCATACTTCAGCCTAAGGGTATCTAAGGTAGATGAATCGGGTAATAATGACGTAACCATCTACAGTAATAACGACTTAACCATCACTGAGGAGCCAGATGGCAGATAGTTGATCACCTTGGTTCAATTGTTAATGGAAGTGCTAACAATCAGACAGCAGGCAGGCAGACCAGGTCAAGTGAACTAGGGCAGACCAAGTAAGCCTATCATATTTTTGTTATGAAGGATGGCCACCGGCGTATCTCTATAGCGGTTGTTCTGTCCTGCAGTGAATGAAGCTTTTCACTGTATGCATAGGCTGTATTGATATGCTGGTGTATTTAGCTTCTGTGCACCGCACCATCGTTTTCCACTGGTGGCTGCTGCTGTAGACTTTAAAGGAAGACTTGAAACCCAAAGGATTTCAATCTGATAACAGATGTATTTTTCCACTGGTGGCTGCTGCTATATATAGACTTTAAAAGAAGACTTGAAATCCAAAGAATTTCAATCTGACAACAGATGCATTAATTGAATCCTGCTGGGTAAAGTATTTGTTGCATCTATACGCGCCTTTCATGTTTTCCTGAAAGCTAATTCCATTGATATGCTTGTAGCAGTTCCATACTGTTACGAAAACAAGCGTTTCCATAGAGTTTTCATGATAAGGCCAGATAAGTCCATTGACTTACTCACTGATAAGGACAGAAGTTCTTGGTTAAAACTTTCACGCAAAATTCATCTGGAAAGTTTATACCTTCAATGATTTAAGGTGTGTTTCTACTATTAGAAATTAGAAACATATATTTAAGAAAACTGTTCAATGTACATTAAGAAAAGTTCACCGTGCATTGAAAAATTGTTTGCTATGTATTAAAAAATGTTATTTTTTTGCGAAGTATTAGAAAATGTTCGATGTATACAAAACAATTGACCGATGTATACAACAAAAAAATGCATCGCATATCATAGAAAAGTTTACTATATATTAAAAAGGTCAATGTGTATTAAAAAGTGTCCATTGTGTATTAAAAAATGATCGATACATACAAAAAAACATTCATTGTATATCTTAGAAAAGTTTGGTGTGTATACGTAAAATGTTCAATATATATACTAAAATAATCATTCGACATTATATAAATCCCTGTATATTTGAAAAAAATCACCGTAAAAATAAAACAAAAAAACAAAAAAAATCTGAATAAATAAATAACCAGTACAAAAAAACAGAAACAGAAGGAAAAAAGAAACATAACACAGCCAACGAAGGAAGGACACTTGGTCTGGCCCATTCGTGTCGGCCCTTAGCAAGGGCTCGACTACTTGCCGCCCGCAGGCGGGCACTCTCCTCATTACCTTCTTTTAGTAGGGAAAGCTAATAAACTTAAATAACAATAAGTTCTAGGATACAAATAATGGCATGTAAAATAGAAAGCCAAATATGACGGCCAAAAGGTAAAGTAATCGCTGCTTTTGAAAGCTTGTGAGCTTCAAGATTCATCTCCCGCTTCTCATGGATGTAATCAACTGAAATAAAGTCTTGCATCCTTTGCTTAATATCTTGGATCGTTATTGCTGAGGGTCCCTTAAGTCACACTTTAGATGTTTGATCGTTGCCATACAATCTGTAGCAACAACAATTCGCTGGCAATCCAAATCAGTGGCTAAAGATAAGGTCTCCAAACTCGCCATTGCTTCGAGGATTTCCGGATCAACCAAATCCTGAAAAGTTATAGCAGAAGCGCCCAACTAAGCACCAGACTTCTCCCAACAGATAACTGCCCAAGCCCCATGGTCGTGTTTCTGCTGACAGCAGCATCGATATGAAGTTTAACATTCCCTGCAGGCAGAGCAATCCATTTAGGAACTTGATCGTTCACCTTGGGTTTGTGCAAAGGAATTTTATCCTTTAAAATATGCAAATCTAGCATGTATCTTAATAGAAAAGTGGTTAGCGGAGACTAAAATTGCTCTTCATGGACAACCTTTCTCCGCACCCACCAAATCGACCACAGGGTAACAATGAGTTTCAAAAAGGTCTCATGCCTCATCGATTCCTGAAGCTCAATAAGCCAGAGCTTAGCGTCATTGTGATTGCAGGCTATCATGTGTTCCACTAGCTCATCTTTGACTCAGGACCAGACGCTCTGCCACGGGGCATTGAACCAGATCATGATTCGTGGTTGTAATGCACGCAACATGTGATCCCTTGGGATCCAATTATCATACCAAATAGTGTACCCTTCCCGTTGCCAATTCTTCGAATAAGACCTTGCTTTTAAACTGAGGTGTCCTCGCATATCGCCCTCCAAATATGAGACGGATGACTTCTAACCTCTGTTTCAAGAAAATCAGGGTAAGGGAAATGCACTGCCTTTACTTGCGCTGAGAGAATCCGGGCCTTGCAATAGTCTCCATGATTGTTTAGCTAACATTGTAAGATTAAAAGCATGAGTGACCCGAAAACCTAAACCTCCCAAATACTTCGTCATGGTTAGCTAGGGTCTCCCATGACACCCAAGCAACCTTCCTCTCTCTGTTCCTGCTGCACCATAGCTAGGGTCTCCCACGACACCCAAGCAACCTTCCTCTCTATGTTCCACTACACCAAAAATACTTCCTTAGCACCATGTCAATGTGTTGGCACAAACCTCTCGATAGCAAAAAGCAGGACATAGAGATATTGGGTATGGCTCGCACCACTGATTTTATGAGTACTTCTCTTCCAGCTGACACCATGCACTTCTCAATCCACCCATGTACCTTGGCCCATACTCTACCTTTGAGGTACTTAAAAACCTACTCTCTTCACTACGTGTGAGACCTTTTATTTTTAGCGAAGCTAACTAAGAGACCTAGCGTCTGCTCGCCCAGGCCACCGTGAGATGGGCTTGCCTAGTAGCGTCTGCTCTCCTAATTGGCATTTCCTAAACGGTGCCCATTGCGTCTGTTACACTCATCGGGCCAACGGGCACACTCCATCCCTCCTTTTTTAACTTTTTATTCTGTTTTCTCATAAATTCCCCAAAAAGTGCGTCGGGACATCAGTGAACTATTTTTCAAACTCGACGAACTCTTTTCCTTTATTATTTTCCTAAATTCATGAATTTTTATTCAAAATCCATGAACTATTTTTTTCATGTCGATGGTCTTTACTTCTAAAATTGATGAATTGTTTTCAAATTTGTGAACTTTTTCAAGATTGATATACTTTTTTCCAATATCAATGATTTTTTTCAAATATTTGAGAATGAATGAACTTTTTCCAAATCGATAAAAATTTCAAAATCAATGGAATTTTTCCAAATTGATGATTTTTTAGATTTTCTTGTGTTTTTTGATAATCGTTGAACTTTTTATCAGATTTTATGAACATTTTGAAAATTGATGAACTTTTCTTCAAAATTGATTATTTTTCTCAGTTTTCATGAAATTTTTATAAGTCATAATTCTTTTTTAAATCACTGGATTTAAAAAAAGTATCATATTTTTTCAAAACAAATCAGTTTTTTCTAAAATGTTTCAAATAATTCGAAATCTACCTTGCTACAGTTTTTTTTCTTATGCTTTATCGCGCTGCATTATTTCACAAACTAGATAACACCCCGCGTGTTGCTGCGGGAAATTAGTATTCCAAGTTGTAAACTCATGAGGTGTATTCTTAGAGGACAAATAATAGATAAGAAGGAAATGGAATTTTAGCACTAAAGTGGGATGCTTGTGAGCTCACGCAAACAACATTTGCAAAATGATAACTCTATGTTGTTTCAATCATGCAAATTACAGAAAGGTTGTCAATCCAATGGAACAATTGTAGTAAGGCTTTCATCCTGCAAAGTCTCATGGCAAAGTTCAAACAATTAGATGTATGTTTTATTGACATTTCACTTCACGAACCAGAACAACTTGGTCATGCGAGCACACTTACAACACATACATGTGAAAAAATTTGGCTAGGTTTGAACATACATATATAAACAATGAAATCAGATTAAGTAAACTTTATCTACTGTATGAAGATATATACAGATCCAAAACAAAACATGATGTCAAGATTTAAATAAATTGAATGGGATAACCAAATTCCATACATATATACAAATCAGTTTAATACACATAATCCGTTGCATGGGGGAGATATTACTCTAGATCTTAGGATATAAGCATATGTACAACAAAGTACTATATCCCAATAAAAATAATTTTACTGCCCTAACATTATACATAAGAAAATGAAATACACCATGTGATGGCAAGCCTGCTTGCATGCTTCAATCTTTGTGTTGCGGCACTTTGAGCTTCACCTATATATGTTACTGTAAATAAATATAGGATAGCTAATTCAAAAGAGAGATGACCTTAGTGCATCAATGGGCAAAAGAAGAATATGAGCATATACCTGATAGTGTGTTAATATATTCAGCGCAGGGCAGAATCTATTCAAATCGCATGCTTTTTGGATGTATGCATCACACTTGGGCAAACAATTGCATGTGACCCTCCTATTATATAGTTAAGCAAGATTGGTGGCCTATCTACTTCATTTTTTATCAAACAACTCGTCGATAGAAATCAAAAAAGAATCTGCATAGAGGACATGTATCAATAATAGAAATATATAGCAAAGTTTTTCTCAACAAAATCAGCTATTGCACGAATAACTAATTTTTTTGGAATTGTTTGGATTCCTTACCACATGTGTCATGTGATTTGCACGAATAACTAATTGTGGTAGAATTGATCGTTCAATCTATGGACGAAGATATAAATATATCATACGTATCAAGAAGAGACAACATATAGTATTTTTACGATGCTAGATAGATAGGGATCATGAACTTGTTGAATTTTTTCTTTTCCAAAATTATAAATTGTGAACTGTATGTGAACTATAATGAATTTGTTACAGTGACTGTACAATGTTTCAAAAGGCACATCGAGTAGACAGCAAACCGTAAAGGTTATGTAGATTTATTTTTCAGCCACAATGATGTTCTACCATATTCATCAAAAGACCTTGCCCAACATAGGTTACAACATTTGCACATTGCGACCAGAGATATGCAGCAGTTGCTGCAAAAGTAAGATAAATCAAAACTTCTCCGGAGAATATCAGTTCAATGTATCATATCTTCATGACAGCAGTGACACATATAATTGAAGAAATTTGTTCAGAGAGAGAGAGAGAGAGAGAGAGAGAGAGAGAGAGAGAGAGAGAGAGAGCAAAGAGAAGGGAAGGATCAAGACTCAGGGGGCTGATATACACGTGTCCCATATTGGAGAGGGGGGACCTGAAAAGGAGGGGAGGTTTTACCTACAGAAAGGGCGAGGAAGGTGAGTTCAATGGGATCAGTTTCTGCACATTAGTTGAGCACGGTCTGTTTCATAATTGAAGGGTAGAGAAGATAAAGGCGTCCATGCATGGTTGTCTTTCAAACACGGTAACAAAAAATACATAGAACATAAATCACTTGAACTCCCATACATGGATCCATCCATAAATATATCCCATGACATCTTCTTTCTTCCTACGAGCAGGGCAAGGAACATAACATTATATATATACATGATAAGACTGTTGTGAGTTCATGCATAATCAGGAAGGAAAGTAGGACGTAAAAAACTAAAAAACAACATACTATATCGGAGTCTGATCCAATGGGATGGTGAAGCACCTGCAGTTGTAGCAACCACGGCCGCCACTACTGCAACCACGACTTGGCCTCCACCACCACTGCCTCCCCCGCTGCCAGAGCCATTGCTGCCACCGCCACTGTAACGATCGCCGTCGTCGCCAACTCCGGAGCATCTGCCACTGCCGCGTCCATATCGGAAATCTCCTCAGCTGCTAGGAATCGAGCCACCAGAGCGGCACCAGCGACATCGGTGACGTCGATGGCCTTGGTGCTAAATCATTGCACTTGAAGAAGGCTGGTGAGCAAAGAGTTCCCCGGCGCCGTCCCCGGGGAGATGCAGCCAAACCCCTTGTGGTCACCATGCCCTTCATCCGATCTGGCATCTTATCCAGCCGCCGGATACAAATGACTAAAATCCTAGATAGGTATGTACGTGGAGAAGATGGGGATAGTGGAGGGCGTGCACCCTATGCAATTGTTGCATCAAGAGAAATTTTAGGAAGGACGCCATGGAGAGGATGACAGGGGACAATGGAAGGTGCTTCTGTTATATATATGGGGAACACTTGGGGAGGGAGGATGAGCGTAGGAGGTGAGGCATCTCCAAATGACTTCTCAGATGCCGTGTATGGGGAAGTTAAGACGAATAGTGGATTTGCAGTTTCCTTTATTTCTTGCTGTTAGTGGATTTGAAGTTTAGTGGCCAGGAATGATGACCTTTAAGCTAATCGGGCAGAATGCATGCATGCGGTGCATGTCAACACAAATGTCAAGAAGTGGTTGGTTGGAAAAGCTGAGGTGGCATCTGTAGTGATGTGGCATAGCTGCATGTCAAGAGAAATAACATAGTGGGGATGGACTATTTATGTATTATAGATGCGTTGTAGCTGCAGTGGTTAGCCATAATTTTTGGGTTATTTTTGTCGCACTACAAATACATTGCGCTGCTGCCTGTTCGTGGGCCGGGCCACCAGGGTGCTACAGTGAGTGCCCTTTATGTGAACGGGCGCACAAGGCGCCCTATAGAAGCTTCCTCCTAATTAGTGCTTTAGGCGCCAGTTTTCCTAAGTTGGCGCCCACGCACCATCCCCGTGGCCTGGCCCATATTATTCATCATTGACATTTGCCCACTCAACGATTGATTAATATGAAAAAAACTACAAGAAACGAAAAAGTTTGGGAATGTGCAAAAAATGGAAAAAGATTGTGAAAACATTCACAAAAACGCAAATGTACCCGGATTTTGAAAAAATTGAATTTCAAAATAAGTTCAACAATTTTGAAAAAAAGTTCATTTTCTCAAGTCATCAATTTTGAAAAAAGTTAATCAAACTTGAAATAATTTCATCGATTTTATAAAAAAAATCTTCATAACACCTGAAAAACATCATCTAATTTGAAAAATGTTCACAAATTTGAAAAATTCATAAAATTCGAAAAAGTCCATACAATTTGAAAAACATTCTTCGTTTTCTAAAACATTTCATCGATATTTTTAATAATAATTTGAAAACTGAAAAGATAATCCTAATTTTTTAACAAAAGGATGTTTTTTAAAATATCATGCGTCAAAAAACAAAAAATAGAAGAACAACGAATAAACCCTAATAAAACCATTCATTAACTGAATCGCGAGCCAGGAAAAACTGGTTTGGGAAGCCGAGCTTCCCAAAACCGGGGCTTTCATGGACGTAAAGAAAATAAATTAAAAGAAAAAAAACGAAGAAACATTCCAGCACCGAGTGCGAACCCTTGTGCCCCCACCTTTTTTGACGGTTAAAAACTGAAAAAAAAATAGAGTAGAAATGGGCCGGCCCATAGCTGAGGCAGGATGTGCGCCGGTTTGCAGAAATAACTGGCTCCAATTATTTTTCATTTGTTGCGGTTCCAGCCATTTTACTTTTGTTGGATCTATTAAACATGGTTTTTTGTCCGGTTTAACTTTTCCTTTATGATTTTATTTTCTTTTTTCAATTTGCAGCGTGTATTTTCTCTCTTTTCTTCCAATTCTTTTTTGTTCATCATGTATAAAAAATTCATAGTGTTCAAAAAAATGTGTGTCTTGTATGTTAATATATTTCATAGTGTACTACGAAAAAGGGTTTGTTGCATATTTGAAAAATGTTCACCGTGTATCTTTTTCGTTGAATACCTTAGAAGGGTTGATCGCATACTTCACAAACATATCCAACATGTATTTCATAAATGTTCATTGTGTAATAAAAAATGTTTACCATGTATATAGAAATTATTGGATTAAAACAATATTCATCATTATCGTAAACAAATGTAATCATGTCTTGAAAATAGTGTGCCGTGTATTTTAAAATAGTTCATCGAGTATTTGAAAATTACCATGTTTGAAATAATGTTTTAATTTTCTTGGTGAACCACTTTGGTATTGGATGGACGTCACGTGGTAGGTTATGATGGCCGATAAGGCTGATTTTTCAAGTCTTATTGTCCCTGCCTTAGAGAGGTTCTTGCCTTCTCACCCTAGCTTTCGAGATTTGACCTCGTTGATGACCTGCTTGGAAATGGCTTTTTTAAGCTTTTATGGTGCAGGGGAAGTCCAAGCTATCTCCGCGAAAGGTGGGAGTTTTAGCTAGGATGGGTGTGTTGGAATTGCTATCACGTTGTTATTGTCCAAGAAATTTCGAGGGGGGGGGGGGCGGGGGCACCAAAAACCAATGGTTAGTTTCAGTTCATTGTCTATCAACCCCTCATAATAGGAGGTCATGTACAAGCACATGCATGGGTCAAACCCCTGGTGTCTAACCGCCGATCCCAAAAAGAGGTACTAAAAGGCTAGAAGACAGACTGCCACTCTAGGCCACCGCGAGAGTAGTGCTGATGGCACCATTTAGGTCAAATCCGACCAATTATTCATCGTCCACATCTACGGCCATGGGCTACCCCCCTCATGACCTCCGTTGATTCTTGTGAATGCATGCTCTTTGCCACATGCTTGCTAATAGATATAAATAGAAATTATGCTAACATGATGATGAATGCTCTCAAGATTGAGTCACACACAATCAACTGGATTTTTTTCTTTGAAATGTATGTCTTTACCCCATAGGAGTCAGAAAAACAATTTATAGTCTGCAAGAAGGCATAAATATCTGGATAGTAGGGTTAGTGAAGACCTTCGAGTCATTGGCATAAATTGGTACTCATTGGATCCCTTCTTTCTAATGGTGCAAGAATCCTTCTTTCCATGGCAAGGTGGAACAACTTCTGTAATGGGCTAGTCGCCAAAGTGAAGAGTAACGGTGATAGAGGATCTCCTTGGCAAGGTCTTCTGGCATGGAAGAGCGTCTGGTCCAATGTTTTGCTAAGGACCCTAGAAGATGTCGTCCTAATGAAAGTCGGGCCTATTATTGTTTTCATTCTTGGCCAAAGCTTTTGACTCAATTTGTTGGAGATACATTTTTTTCATGACAGATAACCATAGTCTCTGCATCGATCAATGTACATTACACGTAATATTTCTTTTTTACTACGCTAGCCATTTATAAATTTCAGCTAAGCTCAAAACATGGTTTTTTCGGATTCGCAAAAAAACATGTTTTTTTCCGCAAGAAAAGCTCGAAACTTGATCTCACTATGCAAGCTAGCTAGCTTTCATTGTTGATCTATCTTGTTTGTTTCTACTAGCAAAAAGGCCCGTGCGTTGCAACGGGGGAGAAAAAATACTACACACTCTTAATTTACAAAAAATTGTCAATAATCAAAAAATTTGTAGCTACGGCCCAAACAAAGATGGTCTTAACCTATAAAAGCGTAAGATTCCACAGGTGTTATATTTCAACACGGCTTGCATGTAGATTTAGTCTGTACGAAGAAACGGGCAAGTGATTGATAACCCACAAGTATAGGGGATCACAACAGTTTTCGAGGGTAGAGTATTCAACCCAAATTTATAGATTCGACACAAGGGGAGCCAAAGAATATTTGAAGGTATTAGCAGCTGAGTTGTCAATTCAACCACACCTGCATATTAATTATCTGTAGCAAGGTGATTAGTAGCACAATAATATGATAGTTTTGATGATAGCAGCAATAGCAATAGTAACGGTAATGGTGATAGCAGTGATATTGTAGCAGTAACGATAGCAGTAGCAACAGTAGTAACTTAGCAAGAACAATATAAGATAAATTCGTAGGCATTGGACCGGTGACTTGTTGGATGATATTCATCATGAGACAGTTATAACCTAGGGCGATACGGCACTAGCTCTAGTTCATAAATATAATGTAGGCATGTATTCCGTAAATAGTCATACATGCTTATGGAAAGAAGTTGCATGACATATTTTGTCCTACCCTCCTGTGGCAGCAGGGTCCTATTTGAAACTAAGGGATATTAAGGCCTCCTTTCAATAGAGAACCGGAGCAAAGCATTAGCACACGGTGAATACATGAACTCCTCAAACTACGGTCGTCACCGGGAGTGGTCCCGACTATTGTCACTCTGGGGTTGCCGGATCATAACACGTAGTAGGTGACTATAACTTGCAAGATCGGATCTAGAACATGGATATAATGGTGATAACATAAACGGTTCAGATCTGAAATCATGGCACCCGAGCCCAAAGTGACAAGCATTAAGCATGACAAAGTCATAGCAACATCAATCTCAGAACATAGTGGATACTAGGGATCAAGCCCTAACAAAACTAACTCGATTACATGATGAATCTCATCCAACTCCTCACCGACCAGCGAGCCTACAAAGGAATTACTCACTCCCGGTGGGGAGCATCACGGAATTGGTGATGGAGATGTGTTGGTGATGACGAAGATCGAAGATCCCCCTCTCCGGAGCCCCAAACGGACTCCAGATCTGGCCTCCCGATGAATAATAGGAGAAGGCGGCGGCTCTGTCTCATGAAACGCGGTAATCCTTTCTCCCTGATTTTTTTTCTAGAATAATGTGATTTTATAGCGTCCGTTTCAAGGTCAGTGGGGCCACCAGGTGGGCAGGCACGCCCTGGTGGGTTGTGCCCACGCAGATGCCCCCCCTCAGGTATCTTTTTGCTCCAGAAATTCTCTTTATTGATATAAAAAATCCTCGCAAAGTTCGTTCCATTCTGAGAACTTATATTTCTGCACAAAAACAACACAGTGGTAGTTCTGCTGAAAACAGCGTCAGTCTGGGGTTAGTTTCATTCAAATCATGCAAATTAGACTCCAGAACAAGAGGAAAAGCATTAGGAAAAGTAGATACATTGGAGACGTATCAACTCCCCCAAGCTTATACCTTTGCTTGTCCTCAAGCAATTCTGTTGATAAACTGAAAGTGAAAAAGAAAAACTTTTACGAACTCTTTTGCTCTTGTTTCATAAATAAGCTTAAATAACACCCAGGTTTTCAGCCAGGATTATAACTAACCATGTCAACAATAACTCTTAAAAATTATATTAACTCATATCAATGACATAAACAACTAGAGAGCAATAATAAGATATCTCAAATAGCAACATGCTGTCAAAACAACCATGATATAATATGCAATAGTGGTATCTCGCTAGCCCTTTCTGAGACCGCAAAACATAAATGCAGAGCACCCACAAAGTTCAAGCATCGACTAAATATTTTAATTCATGGTAGAAAAGATCCAGTCATGATGCACCCAACATTAGCTACACACAATGCATCAGCATGACAGCATGACACAACATAAAAGTAAATAGATAGTCCCTTCGCAGAGGGAAGCAGTGATTTGCAAAGGTGCCAAAGCTCAGTTTTTGAAATAGAGGTAAATAATATTTTGAGACTTGCACCCTTCTCATTTACTTCACGAATATTAGTTATCAATAGCTTGCTAAACACGCCAGTGGCAGTTCCCAAGCGGAAATGTAAAGGTTATGACTCCATTGGGAGTTTTTTCCTTGATTATTTGCAAGCTCTTTTCTTTTTGCAGTTTGGGACTGGGCATCCCTATTACCGCCCTTTTCTCGTGCGATGACAAGTGAATAAACACTAGACCTGAGAATAACCCGCTTAGCATGGAAGATACCGAATACCTCATGTCATTCCATGAACGATCCAGGCACAGAAAAAGGATATTTATTTGATGTTTTTAGAGATGGCACATGCAAATTTACTTAGGATGGCAGGGTAATACCGCATATAGGTAGGTATGGTGGACTCATCTGGAATAACTTGGGTTTCAGGTTTTTGATGTCTAAGCAGAGTTCCCACTTAGTACAGGCGAAGGCTAGCAAATAGGTTGAGAAGCAGCCAGCTAGAGAGCAACAACGGTCATGAACATGCATTATGCATAAGTAACATTGGATACTCGAATGAGTAGGATTTGAACACCATGAACATAAATATCATAGAGGCTATGTTGATTTTGATTCAACTACATGCATGAACATGTGCCAAGTCAAGCCACTTGAACATTCAGAGGAGGATACCATATCATCATACTATATCACAATCATTTTAATGCAATGTTGATATCTAAGATAAATCATTATTCACTCCTAGCTACTTATGCATGGCATGAGAAACTATAATCTCTAATTGTCATTGCAAACATGTTTGATCATAATAGGCTGAATCATGGATACTAGGTTAAACATATTTACAAAAATAGAACAAGTCGAGTTCATACCCGTTTCTCTCTGCCACGGCCAGTTCATCTAATATAGTCATTATTGCTTTTCACTTGCATGACCAAACGATTTGAAAATAATAATAGTGCAAGAGTGTCGTGGACTAAGCTGGTATCTGCAAACATTTTATTCAAGAGGAGAAAACAAGGTAATATGGACTCTTTATTACATCAATAATGCAAATGAGAGCCACTCAACATTTTCATCGTGGTCCTCTCCCTGGTATTACTAAACAAAAAGAAAAGAAATTCAGAGAAACACACAGAAATATTTTTGGAGTTTTTGTTTTTTCAAAAGCAAGCAAATGAAAAAGAAAAAAAGAAAAACGAGAAAAACTATTTACACAGGAAAGCTCCCAACAAGTAAAAGAAGAATAAGGAAATCTTTTTGGGTTTTGTTTTTAGTGCTACAACAATTTAAACTAGGAAGAAAAATCAAAAAGAAGCAAGAAACGTATTTTTGGATTTTTCTCAAAGTTTTTCAAGCACACAAGAATAAAGCGAGAAAATAAATTAAACATGGATGATACAATGAAAAAGTGTGGACACCGACAATTGGAATGAAATGTGTGAACATGAATGTAATGTCAGTGGAAATACGTACTCCCCCAAGCTTAGGCTTTTGGCCTAACTTGGTAATCACCAGTCGTAGAAGCCATGAGGTCCAATGTTGAAGTGCCGGGGAGCAGGCACCATAGGGTCCCACTGTTGAGGCTCCACCTGTGCCACAGCCATGTTGTTCTGGTAAGCGACAATGTCCTCAAGCATAATTCAGTATACATCTTGTTCGCATTCAGCTGCGATGAAGTCGGTGAGGCTGGCATTAGTAGCATATTGGTTGAACTCTTGGAGGATTCCGACATCTTCCATGAACGCATTATGCGGCCAGTTGCACGGCCGTAGCTCCGCCAACCTCGGTGTATGGAGATCGTTGTCAGATGACTGCCCAATAACCCCCTTGGAGTTCTTCTTGGAAGCAAACTTCCTAAAGAAACTCATCCTTTTCCTATGAACAAAATTCTGAAATTTTTAGTCCACAAAATTTTTCTCAACAAAACTTCACAAAATTGATAGCAACTACTCATAGAGATGTACAGAGGCCATTGCTGGGGAACGTAGTAATTTCAAAAAAAATTCCTACGTACATGCAAGATCATGGTGATGCATAGCAACGAGAGGGGAGAGTGTTGTCCACGTACCCTCGTAGACCAAAAGCGGAAGCGTTAGAACAACGCGGTTGATGTAGTCGTACGTCTTCACGGCCCGACCGATCAAGCACCGAAACTACGGCACCTCCGAGTTCTAGCACACGTTCAGCTCGATGACGTTCCCCGTACTCCGATCCAGCAGAATGTCGGGGAAGAGTTCCTTCAGCACGACAGCGTGGTGACGGTCTTGATGTTCTACCATCGTAGGGCTTCGCCTAAGCACCGCTACAATATTATCGAGGAGGACTATGGTGGAGGGGGCACCGCACACGGCTAAGAGATCAAGAGATCAATTGTTGTGTCTAGAGGTGCCTCCCTGCCCCTGTATATAAAGGAGAAAGGGGGGAGGTGGCGGCCGGCCTAGGAGGGGGCGCGCCAAGGGGAGTCCTACTCCCACCGGGAGTAGGACTCCCTCCTTCCTTGTTGGACTAGGAGAAGGGGGGAAAGAGGAGGAGAGAGAGAAGGAAGGGGGGCGCCGCCTCTCCTTGTCCTATTCAGACTAGGGGAGGGCTGCCCAGCCCTTGCCTCCTCTCCTATTCTCCACTAAGGCCCATGTAGGCCCATTAAGCCCCCGGGGGGTTCCGGTAACCCCCCGGTACTCCGGTAAAATCCCGATTTCACCCAGAACACTTCCGACATCCAAATATAGGCTTCCAATATATCAATCTTCATGTCTCGACCATTTTGAGACTCCTGCTCATGTCCGTAATCACATTCGGGACTCCGAACAAACTTCGGTACATCAAAACTCATAAACTCATAATATAACTGTCATCGAAACCTTAAGCGTGCGGACTCTACGGGTTTGAGAACTATGTAGACATGACCGAGAACCGTTTCCGGCCAATAACCAATAGCGGAACCTGGATGCTCATATTGGCTCCTACATATTCTACGAAGATCTTTATCGGTCAAATCGCATAACAACATACATTGTTCCCTTTGTCATCGGTATGTTACTTGCCCGAGATTCGATCGTCGGTATCCTAATACCTAGTTCAATCTCGTTACCAGCAAGTCTCTTTACTCATTACGTAATGCATCATTCCGTAACTAACTCATTAGCTACATTGCTTGCAAGGCTTATAGTGATGTGCATTACCGAGAGGTCCCAGAGATACCTCTCCGACAATCGGAGTGACAAAACCTAATCTCGAAATACGCCAACTCAACATGTACCTTTGGAGACACCTGTAGAGCTCCTTTATAATCACCCAGTTACGTTGTGACGTTTGGTAGCAAACAAAGTGTTCCTCCGGTAAACGGGAGTTGCATAATCTCATAGTTGTAGGAACTTGTATAGGTCATGAAGAAAGCAATAGCAACATACTAAACGATCAAGCGCTAAGCTAACGGAATGGGTCAAGTCAGTCACATCATTCTCCTAATGATGTGATCTCATTAATCAAATGACAACACATGTCTATGGTTAGGAAACATAACCATCTTTGATTAATGAGCTAGTCAAGTAGAGGCATACTAGTGACATTAAGTTTGTTTATGTATTCACACATGTATCATGTTTCCGGTTAATACAATTCTAGCATGAATAATAAACATTTATCATGATATGAGGAAATAAATAATAACTTTATTATTGCCTCTAGGGCATATTTCCTTCAGCCGTAGCAAGCATTCAAACTACTTATAACTCTAAGAATTCAACATGCAAGCTCATCTACAACAGCACCAAGAGTAGCTCATTTTTGTAAATATAGACCACTAAAACAAAAACTAATTGGACACATGGAGGAGTCACATACCAAGCAACAAATCCCCGAAACGGTTTCAGAAACGGAGCTTCGAGCAAAGAGATCAAAATCCGCGGTTTCGGGAGCAAGAACACGAGAGAGTGTGATAGTATTTTTTTTCTGAGTGAATGGAGTGATGTGGGAAGAATAAGTAAGTGAGGGGGGCCACGTGGGGACCACAACCCACCAGGGCGCGCTTGGGGGTCCTGGCGCGCCCAGGTGGGTTGTGCCCACCTGGTGCACCCCCCTTTGATATTATTTGCACCAAAAATTCAGAAATATTCAGAAAAAAAAACCATATCAGATTTTCAGATCATTTTGAGAACTTTTATTTTTGGGTCATTTTTTATTGTACGGAAAACTCAGAAAACAGACAAAGTATGGCATTTTATTTCATTTAACTTATAAAAACAGAAAACAAAAGTTAGGGACAGAAGGTAGTGCTTACTAAATTCATCAACTTCATACCTATCAAAAATGATCCATTAATAAAGTTGATCAAGTCTTATTAACAACCACTTTCGATTAGCATGAAACCGAAGAACTTCCATAAATCACTAAGTTAACTCAATGGGGATATGAATGTCCCCCACAATGAGCATTTCATATTTCTTTTTAACAGTAGGTAGAGGTAGTTGAAAACTTCCAATAGTTATTGTCGGAGATTTTTCAATAACATTAATACCATTCACTTGGAATTGTTTCTATGGGAAGTGACCGTATGCTCATTACCATTGATATGAAAAGTGACCTTGCTTTGATTGCAATGAATAACAGCCCCTGCAGTATTCAAGAAGGGTCTACCAAGGATAATCGACATGTTGTCATCCTCGGGCATCTCAAGTATAACAAAGTCAGTCAAAATAGTAAAATTAGCGACAACAAAAACAGGCACATCCTCACAAATACCGATAGGTATGGCAGTTGATTTATCAGCCATTTGCAAAGATATTTCAGTAGGTGTGAGTTTATTCAAATCAAGTCTTTTATATAAAGAGAAAGGCATAACACTAACACCAGCTCCCAAATCACATAAAGCAGTTTTCACATAATTTCTTTTAATGGAGCAAGGTATAGTTGGTATTCCCAGATCTCCAAGGTTTTTAGGTACTCCATCTTTAAAAGTGTAATTAGCAAGCATAGTGGAGATTTCAGCTTCCGGTATTTTTATCTTATTGGTGATGATGTCTTTCATATACTTTGCATAAGGAGGCATTTTTAAGATATCAGTTAAGCGAGTTCGCAGAAAAACTGGCAGCAACAAAGTCTCTTTTATCATATCTTTTATTCTTAGGTTGTGGGTTATCAAGATCAACAACTGGTTCTATGTCAACATCATTACCTGGTTCTTTATCATTCGGTTGAGTGTCTTCATGAACCTCATCATTATCTTTTTCATTACCAGAAGGTGAGTGTTCATTACCAGATTGAGTTTCAACATCAGAGATAGAAACTTCATTATCATTATCACGAGGTTTTTCTATTTCAGGTTCACTAGAGGCAGGCAAGGTCCTATTATTTTTCTTCTTCTTTTTCTTTTTAGAAGGACTAGGTGTATCACTGTTAATTCTTTGAGAGTCTTTTTCAATTCTCTTTGGGTGTCCCTCATGATAAAGTGGTTCCTGAGTCATTTTACCTCCTCTATTTGCTACTCTAACAGCAAAGTCACTTATATTATTGTTCATTTCATCAAGCAACTCTCTTTGAGATTTAGCAACTTGTTCTAATTGAGCTTGAACCATAGAGGAATGCTTTCCTACACCTCCAACAACATTTGAGATTCTAAATAACAAGTCACTTAAGCGAGCAATCATATCAGAGTTGTATTTCAATTGTTTCATAACATTTGCATTGAAGTGATCTTGCTTTCTCATATATTTATGAAACTCATAAAGGCAATGGCTATGATGTTTATTATGAGGATCATCACTATCATTGAATTTCATTAAAGATTTTACCCCTACCACATTAGGTGGTGGTGGTGCTTCAAGCCCATGTGTTTCTTCGATAGGTGGTAAATTTTTAACATCCTCGGCCTTGATACCTTTTTCCTTCATAGATTTATTTGCCTCTTGCATGTCTTCAGGACTGAGATAAAAGATACCCCTCTTCGTCGGATTGGGTTTAATAGGTGTTTCAGGAGGAGTCCAATCATCATAATTTTTCAGTATGTTATTCAATAATTCCTCAGCTTTCCCAATAGTTCGCTCCCTGAAAACACAACCAGCACAACTATCTAGGAAATCCCTAGAAGCATCGGTTAGTTCATTATAGAAGATATCAAGTATTTCATTTTTCTTAAGAGGATGATCAAGCAAAGAATTAAGCAATTGGAGAAGCCTCCCCAAAGCTTGTGGGAGACTCTCTTCTTCAATTTGCACAAAGTTTAATATTTCCTACAAGGCAGCTTGTTTCTTATGAGCAGGGAAATATTTTTCGGGGAAGTAATAGATCATATCCCGGTGACTACGCACACAACCAGGAGCAAGAGTATTGTACCAAGCCTTAGCATCACCCTTTAATGAGAACGGAAATAACTTGAGAATATAATAATAGTGAATCTTCTCATCATGAGCAAAAAGGGTGGCTATACCATTCAACTTAGTAAGATGTGCCACAACAGTTTCAATTTCATAACCATGGAAAGGATCAGATTCAAACAAAGTGATTAACTCTCGGTCGATAGAGATTCAAAATCCTTATCATCAATAAAAATAGGTGAAGTAGCAAACTCGGGATCACGTTTCATTTTAGCATTCAGAGATCTTTCTTTATACTTGCATAATGATTTCTCTAGACCATCTCTATCCTTACAAGCAAGAACATATCTAGTTGCCTCCTCACTCATAGTATAACCTTCCGGTACCTTTGGAAATTCATATCTAGGAGGACTAGCAAACTCGGGAGCTAGAGAATATTTGAAGGTATTAGCAGCTGAGTTGTCAATTCAACCACACCTGAAGATTAATTATCTGCAGCAAGGTGATTAGTAGCACAGTAATATGATAGTTTTGATGATAGCAGCAGCAGCAATAGTAACGGTAACAGTGATAGTAGTGATATTGTAGCAGTAACGATAGTTGTAGCAACAGTAGTAACTTAGCAAGAACAATATAAGATAAATTCATAGGCATTGGATGGGTGACTTGTTTTATGATATTCATCATGCGACAGCTATAACCTAGGGTGATACGGCACTAGCTCCAGTTCATAAATATAATGTAGGCATGTATTCCGTAAATAGTCATACATGCTTATGGAAAGAACTTGCATGACATATTTTGTCCTACCCTCCCGTGGCAGCGGGGTCCTATTGGAAACTAAGGGATATTAAGGCCTCCTTTCAATAGAGAACCGGAACAAGGCATTAGCACACGGTGAATACATGAACTCCTCAAACTACGGTCATCACCGGGAGTGGTCCCGACTATTGTCACTCCGGGGTTGTCGGATCATAACACGTAGTAGGTGACTATAACTTGCAAGATCAAATCTAGAACATGGATATAATGGTGATAATATAAACGCTTCAGATATGAAATCATGGCACCCGGGCCCAAAGTGACAAGCATTAAGCATGGCAAAGTCATAGCAACATCAATCTCAGAACATAGTGGATACTAGGGATCAAGCCCTAACAAAATTAACTCGATTACATGATGAATCTCATCTAACTCCTCACTGACTAGCAAGCCTACGAAGGAATTACTCACTCCCGGTGGGGAACATCATGGAATTGGCGATGAAGATGTGTTGGTGATGACAAAGATCGAAGATCCCTCTCTCCGGAGCCCCAAACGAACTCCAGATCTGGCCTCCCGATGAAGAACAAGAGACAGTGGCGGCTCAGTCTCGTGAAAACGCGATAATTATTTCTCCCTGATTTTTTTCTAGAATAATGTGATTTTATAGCGTCGGTTTCAAGGTCAGCGGGGCCACCAGGTGGGCAGCACCCACCTGGGCACGCCGGGGGGAGGGGGCAGGCGCGCCCTGATGGGTTGTGCCCACCCAGGTATCTCTTGGCTGCAAAAAATTTCTTTATTGATATAAAAAATCCTCGCAAAGTTTCGTTCCATTCCGAGATCTTTTATTTCTACACAAAAACAACACCATCGTAGTTCTGCTGAAAACAGCGTCAGTCCGGGGTTAGTTTCATTCAAATCATGCAAATTAGAGTCCAGAACAAGAGGAAAAGTGTTAGGAAAAATAGATATGTTGGAGACGTATCAGTAATCATGCATTTATTCATGTCATGGTCGGAATGGGGTGTTGTTAGGGCGAGTAAAGAAACGACTAAACAAACGATAACCCATTAGCACACTACAGAGACATGTGTGCATCAATGGTAGTTTTCAGTTTAAGAATCACCAACTTAGGGTAAATATTGAGAACTTTTTTTCACATGCGTATTTCTTAAATACATGAAGAGTTGTTAAAAAGGTTGTTAAAAATATACAGGGTTTTTTAATCATAAAAAGAGATTTTTTTTATCTGGAAAAGAACATTGTTGTATGATCTCCTGTGGACGCAGGTACTTGTGCCCCTATTTCATCACTATTTCTTGCCATACATGTCATAGGTATTAGTCCCTGTTTCACCACTATTTATATCTTTTCAAATTTGTCTTTTATTTTATTTTTTGTCATGCATGCCTCCTTTTTACTATTTTTCATGCATGTTCTCTCTTTTTTCCTCTTATATATAGGAGAATAGCGCAACATCTCATCTTTATTGGATCACCTTTGTATTTTCTCTTTTATTTCTTTTATAGCGGACATCCCATATTTATTGGGCTCTTCTTCTATTTCTTGTCATGCATATCTTTATTTATAGGGTGTCTCTAACAAATTTATCTTCAATTTCATGTCCAATGCTGATTTGGCTGAGGTGTTTATCCCCAATCTGAATCAGTACCGGTATGATAAAAAGACAAATAATGCATTGTTCTAACAAATTTATCTTCAATTTCATGTCCAATCCTTATTTTGCTGAGGTGTTCATCCCCAATCTGAATCAGTACCGGTATGAAAAAAAGACGAATAATGCATTGTTGATTAACATTGCAGCCTAAATAGTATTTTTAGGTAAAGTAATATGACATTCAGATTCTACATATTTTTCTAATCAAATTCCATATATAACATGTTAAATTTGTAGTTACAGTTTAGAAGATATGAGTATTTTAAAAAAACATTTGATATGTACCGCAGATTTAATGTCAGAAACATTAGGGGGTTTTCTGTAAAATAGTAAAACAGACTAAGAATACCTATTTTTTTTATTAGTAGGTATAGATATAGATATTAAACTGCACGCGTACGTGCACACATAATAATTATATTAAGTATACTAGCACATATGCCCGTGCGTTGCAACGGGAAAGATTTTTTTACGAGAAGCATCGGCGGAGATAATTGATGTGTCCATCAAAACGTTCTCCACTGCAGTGGTGCGACAGAGCGGAGAGTTGTGGTGTTCTCGTGGGTCATATTTGGTCCGCGAGATGTTTATAATAGTGGGGTTGGTCCGAGTGGCGGCCACTACCCAACTCGTGCCTTTTTTTCTTTAGATCCACCTCCTTGTCGAGGTTGTGGTGACCTCTACAATTTTTTTAAACATACGAACATATTTTTGAAAAAAACGTTAATTTCTGGAAAAAGGCGGAAAAGAAACTTGAAATAGGAAGATTTTGAAATTCACAAACATTTTTTGAAAACAGGGCCATTTTTAAGGCGGAGAAATGGACATTTTTTGAATTTGTGAACAATTTTTTAAAATTGAAACTTGTTTTGAACATTCAAAACCATTTTTAAAAATGTGTCTTTTATCACGAACATTATTTTGAAATTTTGAACATTCCAATAATATTTTTCCGAATTTCTATTATTTTTAAAATGAAATCTATTTTACAAATATAAAAAAATTGGAATTTTTTGAAAAATCTGGAAAAATTTAATTTCGAGAAAATTTTGAACGAAAATAGAAATTGAAAGTTCCAAATATTTTTGAAAATGGGAACAAATTTGAAATTGTAAGATTTAACGAAAATTATTACAAAAGCTAAATTGGGGAAAATAAAAAAAATATGGGAAAAGGAAAATATAACTTGGAAAGGAAAATTAAAAAGTAAAAAAATACAGAAGAGACCGAAATGGGCCGGCCTAACATTGGGCGACAGATTGGCCCAACGTTGGGTGATAGGTGGGAAGCTCCAACTATATGTCGCTCTATGTTTGGCTCAAAAAATAATATGTCGCTCTGTACGACAAATAAGGTTCCCAGCAGCGTGTGCAGGATATGAATGTGTGGCTTTCCTGGGCCTTAACGCGTGCGGCCTAGGTATGAAATTCTGGACAAAACTCTTTTGTTATCTTTTCTAGCAGCTGGACCACAAAAATTTAGTACCATCTCGGATATAAAAAAAGTATTTTCGGTGGTGAACGGATGAAAAAATTGGCGAAACGCACCTTGCTTTATTAGTAGGTATAGATATAGATATAGATATAGATTTGTATCCAAGTATTGTAGGCCCCAGGCTACTAATTTCTAGCTAATCAACTCCCAGGTAGCTGGTGTGGTAGGTCTCGCGAATCATGCTGGATATAGATTGTGCCTCGCACTGGATCTGGTCTGCTCATGCTCATTTGTTATTGGTAAAGAGAGATTTCCTCGATCTTATTTCGTTTGTTTTTCAGAAGACATCAAAATCCAGAGTCAAGACATAGCTAGCTTATCTTTTCAAATTCTGTTAAGGGCTGTAATATGCGCTGGCGGCATCATTCTTCTGTCATTAATCCTGCAGTCTGCTGTTCCTGGCTATTACTTCATGCATGTGTGCATATTTATACGGTGCTGCTTGGTGAGTTAATGGAAAATGAGGAGGGCACATACAAATCCAGCAAAGAGAGTCACAAAATGTTTGCTCAATCGAGTGATCCATTCATCAACCAGTAAGAGATAGAAATACAGAATACTACATCTTTATTCGATCAAGATAATTAAGAGATACAAAGTTCTTCGCTAAATGATCCTACATATAATCAGCATATTGGTTGAAGGAACTAGCTGATCTCCTAGCTAGCTAGCTGGGTATTCTACAATGTTTCACCCCTTGGAAGCATCATACATGCATGGCAGGCTAGGAGGATGAGAAAAATAACCTTGCGATTCAGCTAGGCTAGCTGGGTACTGTGCATGTATCATCATCAGTGAGCGGGGGAGAAAGCGAGGGCCAAGAGCAGAAGCAGCATGAGCACGGGGATCCAGACGAAGAGCGCCGGCGGAGAAGGCGGCAGCGCCGGCAGGACGAGAGGGTAGCAGAGGAGGACGGCGACCACTGCGACCAGCAGCAGCGCCGTCGCCGACTCCATCACCGGCCGGCCTAGCTGTCTGCTGTCCCTGCCACTCTCTGAGTCAGCTCTTGCTACATCAAAGACATGAAGCTCTCTCTTTCAGCTTTCAGCTGGAAGCACATGAAGCTCTAACATATATCCACGGCTTGAGCAGTCGTGCTGAGGAAGATGTGCGGAAGATCCAAGGTATGTACGACCATGGCACAACTAACAATACTCTATATAACTATACAAAGCCAGACCCACCCTGTCATATTTGGGACAGATCTCGTAGTGCTAATAATGACCAGGGCGCATGATTGCATTATCTGGATTAGTTTGTGTAACTAGATAATGCATGTGGAGGAGCTTTGCAGCAGCTGATATATAGCATCACATAGAACAGTGGCAAGATGAAAAATGACCATATTAAGAAATTATGGTAAGCTCAAGCCTTGTTGAACACATTTTTTCTTCGAAAAAGGAGGATAACCCCGGCCTCTACTCTTCTAGATCATTCTAGAAGCGTGGCACTTAATAATTAGCACACCCACCAAGCTTGTTGGGAACCTGGTGGATATATAATATACCAGGAGAAAGTAGCTAGTTGTTTGTTTTAGCTGCCCAAGTGACTGTACCACACAGCTTAATTATGTCTCTCTGTTCTGGATTTGTATCCAGATTCAGGTCGCCTCAGGTGCTAGTCTCTAGTGCCAGCTGAAATACACTAGTTAAGGATGATTGATTAGCTAGAGCCCCCAACTGGTTGATTTTTAATTAAAAGGCATCGATCCACGGAGCTCTCAAATCGGGCAAACGCAGGTGAGTGTGTGTCCTGTGGTGTCGCTAAGGATAGATTAACACTGGGTGCAATGTACCTGGTTCAAGTGCCAGTGTATAGCTTTATTCTCTGATGGTAGCTTTCCGTCCCTTGCGTTGTTATTCTCCTCATTTTTAAATTAAGTCTATTTGCTGCGAAAAGATAAGGTGGCTCCAAGAAACGATCGGACAGATTTTAGAAAATGTGCACGGATTTTAAAAAATATTCTCAAATTTGGAAAAATTCAGGAACCAAAAAATGTTCTTGAATTTCAAAAATTCTTTAGAACTCTTAGATAAATATTTATGAACTAAAAATGTTCTTAATTTTTTAAAGTGCTCACAAATTTCAAAGAAAGTTCACAAATTTAGAAAATGTTGATGAAGTAAAAAAAACTCAAATTTCAAATCAATCCCGATTTTTTCATGATTTTGTCAAAAAATGAAAACGAAAAAGGAACCACCCTCATGCCCCCCCAAAAAAAGTGATAATGAGTATGGTACTATCTGTGGACAAACCTTACACCACACATAGGCCTGGGGTAGCGACGAAACGAGCATGCCCCCCGCCCCTGCCAGCTGGTAATGAGTCGGCCTCCTCGAGTCTTTCTATTTCTTTCCCCACCGTTTTTGGTAACGTCCTTCCCTCGCTCATTATTTTCTTGTGTTTCTTTTGCCGGTTTTTCCAGGTTTTCATTTTCTATATGTTCTTTCATCCTTTTTGATTTTGTTCCATATTTTCAAATTCAGGTTTCAGATTCAGGTATATTTTTCAAAATTGAGGAATATTTGTTTTGTATTTTCAATTATTTGAATTTTTTAATATGTTTTCAATTTTTGACGGTTTTTGAATTTCATAAACACGAATCTTGTGAACATTATTTTAATCCATGAACATTTAAAACAAAATTGCACATTATTTTTAATTCTTGAATACATCTGAAATTCTTCAACATTTTTATAAATTCTTGAATAATTTTTCAATTTGCGTATATTTTTCCTATTCATGAACATCATTTTCAAATCAAGAACTTTTTTAATTCATGAATGAAAATTTAAAAATATCAGAAACCAGCAACTGATTGTTTTTAGATGGGAGGTCACATTTTTGTACTGATTTTGTTCTCAGTGGATCGTCAGCTTAAAAGAAGAGCTGTGCGCCAGAGATATGCTAAGGAGTGCCGGGACCTCCTATGCGACACTCCTTGCGTCGAAGAGTCGGCGTTTCATACAGGGGTGGCACACCTGGGCCGGCCCATTTGACTTTAGCGAGATGAAAAACGCGATATAAGAACAAGCTAGCACTTGGATTCGATCCCGTGTCTTCACGGTATTACGCGCGCTGTGCTAGCGGCTGTGACCAAGTAAATTTTGTGCTGGATGTGCAGCGCAATTCTATAAGAAACAAACGACAGCAATAAACACTTTATGTTCGATAAAGCATCCCATAAACTAATGTCCCACAAAGGGATCAAAACGAGCACCTCCTGCTATGGAACCAGGTCGCTAGCCCGGTTCTATAATTCCTGGGACTTTGTGCCCAAAATTCCAGCCTGATGGATATGGACTATAAGCTGCAATTGATTTATGCAATTTATAAATTTCAAACAAGTTTTCTTTTTGAAAAATGTAAATATTTTGTGAAACTAGAACATTTTCAAAATCGTTATCAAAATTATAAAACCTCGAACATTTCATGAAAACGCGAATATTATTGGGCATTATGAAACATTTTCTGGTAAAAAAATTGCAAACAAGAACATTTTCCAAAATTATGAACAATTTTGTGAAAATAGAAAATATTTCTTGAAAAATAGGAGTACAAATTGCAAACGAGAACATTTCTCAAAATTACGAACAATTATTTCAAAACTCAAACATTTTCCGAAATTCTCCGAACGTCTTTTTATGTGCTGACAAAATTTGAAAACACAATTGTTTTTTGAATTTGTTAGCAAATTTGAAAAGCAAGAACATTATTGGAAATTACCAAACATTTTTTAAATTCATGAACAAAAATAAAAATGTGAATATTTCTTAAATTCCCCGAAATTTTTAAATTTAAGAACAAAATTTTAAAACATGAACAGTTTTCAAATTCGTGAAAAAATATACATTGGGAACATTTTTTAAGGCCCGGGCATTTTTTAAACATGCAAACAAAATTTTAGAAATGTCCGGGCCTCTGGGAGCTTGGCCCGGTCATTGCGGTTGCTCTTCCTTATGGTGATTATCCCAAGGGTGTCCATCCTTAGTTTTCTCTTTTCCGTCATGAACCGCCAGCCAGACTCATAGAAGGATATGCATCCGTCTGATTCTGTCTTGTACTAAACGCTGGTGACACGCCCCGTTGGTGCATGGTGTACTCCAGCGGTGCCGACGACGGGGATGTCCACTCCGAAAAACATCTTCATAGGTAACTTCTGAACTCCCCATCATTAAGAGCAAATAGAGAGCACGCAATGTTAGACATCTCACCATACTTGGTCATGAACAATAAAAGATGAAAGAATACAAAACATGTCACCATGACTTTTTGGACGATGTTGGTTTTAGTTAAACGGTGGGCTTCCCCATGAAGGCCATACTCGATGGTAACATCGCGGCAACCATCATGGTGTCATCCCGAGTAAGTTTCCTTATTCTTTGAGAGAAAATTGCAGAACTGAATGGACCATCGTCAACATCTTCCTCATCGTCATCATCTTGCTCATCCTCGTCATTCTGGCTGTCAGCATCATCCTGGCAGCCCTAATCTTCATGACAGTGCTCGTTGTCGTGGCTATCTCCATCGTCTTGGTGATCCTGGCAATCGTCATGATCCTGATCATCGTCATCGTCATTGCTACAGAAATACATTGTCCTTAACCTATTGACCGCTCTTTTCAAGGAAAAAATCTATGTACTCCTCCAGGGAAATTACTCTGTGCAATGTACTGCTCCCATCCATCTCCATATATGATGGTTCTATCATTCCGTTTACGCACATCCAGTTCGAATGTGCGCCCCATATCATCCTCAAAGTACATAACGTTACCTCATAAATTGTTGAAGTCAACCCTTATGTTGCATAGGATACACTATGCAGCAGTTAATCATTAACAATAAAGTCAGTACAATAATTATACAAATGGTTAGAACACAATATTAATTGAAGTTAAAGACGGTTACCACTGATTTTTTAAATTCGTTCATCAAGAAGAGTCCAAAATTTACTGCAATATCCACACCGTCCATACATGGACACTTGCAGATATAGCAGATCTGACGCCTCATGATCCCTAATAATCATTATGAAGCACTAATCAGTTGTAAATGGTTGACATGAATACTAGCTTATGAAAGTAATTTTGAGAAGAGGAACTGGCTAAGAAGGGTTTGAGAAATTTGACAAGACCTTTGCTGAATATTGAACATATTTTGAGTACCAGAAATTAGATGAAACATAAGTTAATCAACCATTCGTCATAATGTTGGAACTCATTTTCAAATCCCTACGAATAACGTGCTAAACCCCTGCACTTGTCATATGTAAGCAAACAAAACAATATTGTCTTAGCAAACGAAATTCGACATGAACTTTGCTTGAAAACTTGGCATATTGAGTGACAGAAATTTGGTGAAACGGAACTGAATCTACATTTCGCAAAATCCTTGTCACTCTTTTTTCAAATCCCTGTGAATAACATGAAGCCCATGCACTTCTCATATGTAAGAAAATTCAAACATCATTGCCACTTGTAATATTTAGCAATGTTCATGCTAAACCCATTTACTTGTCATATGTAAGCAAATAAACAATATTGTCATACGAAATGGAATTCAGCAAGAATTTTGTAAAGGGAAAAATCTAAAGTAAACCTTGAATTGATGATCTAAGTCTGAATCAAACCTCGACCTCAAAATCCCTAAAACTGGCACCCTATAATATCTAAACCCGGCTGATTTCTGTTAAATACTTGTTTGGCGCACTGGGAAAAGAATGAGATGCTTAGAGACTTATGGGTCCAAGATCTTGCTAGTTAAGGAGAGTAATATACCACTGGTACAACCAGGTGCTATACAAACGGTTTTTAACCCCTTTCCGCGATGGCGTTCTGAACCGTCACCTCGTGAGTGACTGTGATAGGGGGTCCTACCCACACGACCCAGAAACCTTCGGGGATATGCCCTCCTGGCACACACGCTCGGCAAAATGAGGTCGTGTGTGACCGGCGAGCGAGCAAATATGGTTATACATACAGTAGTGCTAAAAAAGACAATTATACAAGCGAAATCGTTTTCGGTCGTAAGCACATCCCACACAGACAGTCCCCGCTAAACGTTTCCGTTCGTATATACATCCCACACAGTTGCTCCAAGGGAAACGTTTCCATTCGCAGGTACATCACACACAATTTTCCTCGTTAAATCGTTTGTGATAGCGTTGCCATTGCACACGATATTAACAATTTTATCGTTTGCGTTATTGAATGCATCACACACGGTGAGTAGAAGAAACTGTGTGACAAAGGTTGTCCATCACGCAAAGTTTTTATGTGGTAAACATTTTCGCAAGATGGCCTAACGTAAACAGTTTTCAAGAGGATGTCGTGTGTGATGGTCATTGATCCGACATGGTTTATTCCTAAAAACTATGTGCGTTGCCTGAGGTCATCACCCACGATGTTTTCTCAATAACCGTTTGCAATAGAAAAAACCAATTAACAGGATAATTGGCCATTAGCAGGTTAATTAACCTATTATTAATAATCCATTTATTAATCTAATTGACATTCTTATTAAGAACATAATATATTTCATTTCATATTAAGGAAGCAGGATTTCATAATTGAAATACATCATAGTACAACAGGATATAGCTTCAGCACTCAGCTACCCCATTACACAACTGCACCAACACCAAGTTTCACATGCAACATCTAGAACATTTCGAAATTAGCATCATTGACGGTACATAGACAGATGCATCTCGTCTGGAAAACTGCTGAAGCGGAAGGCGGATATTGAGCCTTCATTCATGTTGAAGGTCTTTGCAACTTTAGGCCAGTGCCTGTGGATGATTGAACCGTGGGTGTTGTATGAAATCCTTCCTCGCCTCCTGACCATAGAGGTGGTTTGAGAGGTAATCATCAGTGAACTGCTTTGAAAAGGCCTGAAAACAATGATGTGCATAAATATCTTCTCTATATTGGAAATGGGACAAAGAAATTAAAAAAAGGCAAGGTATAATAGTTAGTACCATCTTGTAGTGAACTGATGTCTTCTTCATTGTGCAGACAAAGATCTTGTTATTTTTTGTCGCTAATTTCTTTATCCTAACAATCTTTCCGAGTTTCTTGACTTGATTGATACTCATCGACAACTCATTTCCCCATATGCAAAAAGGGTCGAACAGTGGGTCAAAACCTCTGACAGAAAGACCTACACGTGCAAAACCAAATTGTTAAAAACCTAAATATTAGAATGGTTCCCGCAATCGCAAAATAATGTGCTATTAGACAACAGACCATGCATGCGCTAACCTCAGTGCTTCCCATTGTTTCCCTGCAACACATATAAGGTAGTTAGCCATCAGGTTAAGTGAAGGTTCGCATGCTATCAGTAAAATATATTGATGAAGAATAAGCACATTGCAGATTCATTAGATTAATTCAAGCCACATGGAAAACCCATTTATCCAAACCAAGCGTGATTAAGAACTAGGAAATATAGCACTTGTATATGTTTCTCATGTATTAAGTGCAACCAAATTCGATTTATTCCTCGCACAACAATACAAAATTCTACCCATGACAATTGAAATCGCATTGCAGAATTGAACCAAGCAGTTAACTAAACACCACAACAAATGAACCACACATTAACTGAGCACCATATTGCACAATATAACATACTCCTAATAGAAGATCAGACCATTAACCAACCAAGCATGCTTAACAATTTGGAAATATAGCAATTGTATTTGTTTCTCGTGTATTTAGTACAACCAAATTCAATTTATTCCTCACATGGTATACAATAACAGAATGCACCCACAAAAATTGAACATCGCATTACAGAATTGAACCAAGCAGTTAACTAAAGACCATAACAAATGAACCAAACGTTAACTGAGCACCACATTGCATAATCTAACATACTCCTAATAGAAGATCCGACAGTTAACCAAACCAAGCATGCTTAACAACTTGTAAATTTAGCAATTGTATTTTTCTCTCATGTATTTAGTACAACCAAATTCGATTTACTTCTCACATGCATGGTATACAATAACAGAATGCACCCACAACTATTGAACATCACATTGCAGAATTGAACCAAACAGTTAACTAAACACCACAACAAATGAACCAAATGTTAACTGAGCACCACATTGCACAATATATAACATACTAGAAGATCAGATAGTTAACCAAACCAAGCATGCTTGACAACTTGGAAATATAGCAATTGTCTTCGTTTCTCATGTATTTTGTAAAGATAATTTCAATTTATTTCTCACATGGAAGACAATACAAAATTGTAGCCCAAAGAACTGAACATCACATTTGCAGAATTGAACCAAACAGTTAACTGAAGATGACAACTAATTAACCAAACAATTAATAAGTGAGCACCACACCGCATGGCATATAGAACATATACACTAGAGCAACAGATTGCATGGTAAAATTAGATAGCACAATTCACTAGAATTTGTTAAGGAAAGGCAGGAGCATCACACGCAACGGGTAAATCGATCATGCTTAACTTGCGTACCTTGCAAATGGCAAGGTGCTCCTCCAAGATCTGGGGGTCGGCATGAATGGAAGCCATTGTGACCTCATCCGCGCGTGCGACCATGATTTGCTTCTCTGCTGCCAAATGCTCCTTGAGCTCCTGGCTATACCGTGTGCACCATGGCTTAAGGCGGCACTTATTTGGTGGAGGGACGGTGATTTGGGTGGAAGGTGTCGCGCCGGCGGTCAGGGCATGTGGGATGTGGAAGGAGGAGGAGGATGGGGGTTGGGTGTGGATTACCTGCCTGGATAGACGAGGCCGAGCAGCGTGAAGGAGGGTCGCCGGTAAGGAGGCAGCGCTGCAAGCAAGGAGTGAATGTTTCAACTTGGAAAGGTAGGCGGAAACAAGGGAAATGTGGCTTTTGGTAAGGGTGAGGGGGCGGGGAGGTAGATATTACCGTGGAAGCCGAAAATTTTGAATCGGTTCAGCGAAAAAACTGGCGCGCAAAGTGTCATCAGACACGGTCCCTTGTTCAGAACTGTGTATGATATGTGAACATCACAAACGATTCAAATAGCTTAACCCGTGTGTGATGAGTTTGAACTTCAAAATTTTGGTTCGAATTTCCCTGGTTACAGTGGCCATCCACGTCATTGCATAATTTGGGTACACAAAGGAGACTATAGCACCCCCACACTTTTTAATCGAGCAAGTTTAGCAATTAAACTGAGCTAGTTGACCTAAACATTACTCCAACAAATTAAAGACTGACGCTCTTAGTTAATGAAAAGAGTACTACTACAGCTGGTGCTCGTCGATCTCCGCCTCCTCCTCCTCCATGTCTAGCCTGCGCCCGACGGTCTCCTAGGGAAGGGGCTCCATGGCATCCATCACACCATACTCGGCAAGCATCTCACCATCTGCGTCCGCCATCTCTTTGGAAAAGGCCGCCATGAGCTGGGCATGGGCGGCCGCGATCTGGGCTTGGATGGGCTTCGTCGTGGCAAGGTATGCGGCGGAGGAATGGACGGCTGCTCGAACGCTCTCGACGATTGCCAACTCTTTTGTCTTGGGTTGCTGACCATTGTCGGAGAAGCTTCGTTCAATTTGTGCGGTGACCGCCACGAGCTGGGCGTGGGCGACCTCGACATGGTCGTGGGCGGCCTCCATCAGGGCTAAGGCCGCCGCTGCATAACGGACATCTGCGGTGCTGCTTTGGCCAGTTGCTATCCCCGAGGCAGATGTTGCTGCCGCCACCTAAGAATCAACATCGGCCGTTTTTTGGGCTGCCTTGGCCGCCCGGTCGCATATTGCGGCCGCGCCCATGCACCTTGTTAGCAGGAGCATGGCGGCTCTGGCCGCGCTCTCGCCGGAGTGGGCCGCCGAAGTTTCCCTCACGACGCGAGTCCACGTCCCCTTCTTTCACCGGCACGATTGAACAGTGAAATAATATTTGGGGAGTGAGCTAGTGTGCTTGACACGCCGGCTGTGGACGGTAGCCGATGCACCTTCTCGCGTAAGCCATAGGCGTACTATACACCAACAGTGCTCCAGGATATTTTGTACTGCATCTCACACGGTTGGTGATAATAAACTGTGCGGGATCTACTTGATTTTTCATCTTGATTTGAATTACATAATGGGGTCACAGCTGCAATGGACGGTGTTTGAATTGCTAGAACTTTCATCTACAGTGAACATGGAACTATATGTGTGTCATAAAAAAATTAGAATTATTCAGGGTTCGTTTGGACATTTTATACATTAAATTGGCTTTCTAGCCATTTCAGGTGCACAATTTAAAATTAAACTACATGCACATGCTCTGGTGCACCAACATGGGTTGTAAAATCATATATGTGTCCATGGTTTTATGCTTAATTATGTCCCATGCAAGAAATGGGGATAAATTTCGAACACCACGGCACCATGGCTCTCCGGCAAACGTTGAGGTACTTGCTTCTATAATTCTAGTAAATCCAAAACCTGTCTGAAATTCATGAACCTTGGCATGCTCACATGGAATGGCATTGATAACCCATAAGTGTAGGGGATAATTGTAGCCTCTTTCCATAAGTAAGAGTGTCGAACCCAACGAGGAGATAAAGGTAGAACAAATACTCTCTCAAGTCCTATCTGCCACTGATACGGCTCTACGGACGATTAGTGTTCGATTTACCTAGAACAAGTATGAAACTGGAAGTACTTTGCAGGTGTTGTTGGATAGGTTTGCAAGATAATAAAGAGCACGTAAATAAAAGCTAGGGGCTGTTTATATAAAAAAGCAATAAAGTAAATATAGCGAGTTTGAAAAGTGGTGGTAGGAGTTGTGAAATTGTCCTTAAGCAATTGACTACTTTACTAGACCGATAGCAAGTTTTATGTGGGAGAGGCATAAGCTAACATAATTTCTCTTCTTGGATCATATGCACGTATGACTGGAACTCTAGCAAGCATCCGCAACTACTAAAGATCATTAAGGTAAAACCAAACCATAGCATTAAAGCATCAAGTCCCCTTTATCCCATACGCCACAACTGTTGGGGAAAGTAGCAGAAATTCAAAATTTTCCTACGTGTCACCAAGATCTATCTATGGGGAAACTAGCAACGAGGGGAAGGAGAGTGCATCTACATACCCTTGTAGATCGCTAAGCGGAAGCGTTCAAGAGAACGGGGTTGAAGGAGTCGTACTCGTCGTGATCCAAATCACCAGAGATCCTAGTGCCGAACGGACGGCACCTCCGCGTTCAACACACGTACAGCCCGGTGACGTCTCCCACGCCTTGATCCATCAAGGAGAGAGGGAGAGGTTGAGGAAGACTCCGTCCAACAGCAGCACAACGGCGTGGTGGTGATGGAGGAGCGTGGCAATCCTGCAGGGCTTCGCCAAGCACCGCGGGAGAGGAGGACGAAGAGAGGTAGGGCTGTGCCAAGAGGGAGAGAAACTCGTGTGTTGGGCAGCCCCTAGACCTCAACTATATATAGGGGGAAGGGGAGGGGCTGCGCCCCCTCTAGGGTTCCCTCCCCAGGGGTGGCGGCAGCCCCAGATCCCATCTGGTGGCGGCCGAGGGGAGGCTCACTGGGTGGGCCTTAGGCCCATCTGCCCTAGGGTTTGCCCCTCCCACTCTTCCTCGCGCTTGGGCCCTTGTGGGGGCGCACCAGCCCACCTGGGCTGGTCCCTCCCACACTTGGCCCATGCAGCCCTCCGGGATGGTGGCCCCACTTGGTGGACCCCGGACCCTCCCGTGGTCCCAGATGTTACCGATAAAACCCAAACTTTTCCGGTGACCAAAACAGACTTCCCATATATAAATCTTTACCTCCGGACCATTCCGAACTCCTCGTGACATCCGGGATCTCATCCAGGACTCAACAACATTCGGTAACCACATACAAAATTCCTTTATAACCCTAGCGCCATCGAATCTTATGTGTAGACCCTACGGGTTCGGGAACCATGCGCACATGACCGAGACGTTCTCCGTCAATAACCAACAGCGGGATCTGGATACCCATGTTGGCTCCTACATGTTCCACGATGATCTCATCGGATGAACCACGATGTCATGGACTCAATCGATCCCGTATACAATTCCCTTTGTCTAACGGTATTGTTCTTGCCCGAGATTCGATCGTCGGTATACCGATACCTTGTTCAATCTCGCTACCGCAAGTCTCTTTACTTGTTCCGAACACATCATCCCGTGATCAACCCCTTGGTCACATTGTGCACATTATGATGATGTCCTACCGAGTGGGCCCAGAGATACCTCTCCGCTTACACGGAGTGACAAATCCCAGCCTCGATTCGTGCCAACCAAATGACACTTTCGGAGATACCGTAGTGCACCTTTATAGCCACCCGCCACGTTGTCACGCTTTGGTACACCCAAAGCATTCCTACGGTATCCGGAGTTGCACAATCTCATGGTCTAAGGAAATGATACTTGACATTAGAAAAGCTTTAGCATATGAACTACGATCTTTGTGCTAGGCTTAGGATTGTCTTGTCCATCACATCATTCTCGCTAATGATGTGATCCCGTTATCAACAACATCCAATGTCCATGGTCGGAAACTGTAACCATCTATTGATCAACGAGCTAGTCAACTAGAGGCTTACTAGGGACATGGTGTTGTCTATGTAACCACACATGTATCTGAGTTTCCTATCAATACAATTATAGCATGGATAATAAACGATTATCATGAACAAGGAAATATAATAATAACTAATTTATTATTGCCTCTAGGGCATATTTCCAACAGTCTCCCACTTGCACTAGAGTCAATAATCTAGTTCACATCTCCATGTGATTAACACTCACAGGTCACATCGCCATGTGACCAACATCCAAAGAGTTTACTAGAATCAATCATCTAGTTCACATCACTATGTGATTAACACTCAACGAGTTCTGGGTTTGATCATGTTTATGCTTGTGAGAGAGGTTGTAGTCAACGGGTCTGCAATATTCAGATCCCTATATATTTCGCAAAACTTTATGTCATATCGTAGATGCTGCTACCACGTTCCACTTGGAGCTATTCCAAATTGTTGCTCCATTATACGATCCGTGTCTCTACTCGAGCTATCCGGATAGGTGTTAAACTTGCATCGACGCAACTCTTTACGTCGAACTCTTTATCACCTCCATAACCGAGAAACATATCCTTATTCCTCTAAGGATAATTTTGATCGCTATCGGGTGATCCAGTCCTTGATCACCTTTGTACCCTCTTGCCGATATGTAGCAAGGCACACATCAAAAGTGTACACAAGATAGCATACCGTAGAGCCTACGCCTAAGGCATAGGGACGACCTTTGTCCTTTCTCTTTTTCTTCCGTGGTCGAGCTTTAACTCTTAACTTCATACCTTACAACTCGGCAAGAACTCCTTCTTTGATCGATCCATCTTGAACACCTTCAAGATCATGTCAAGGTATGTGCTCATTTAAAAGTACCATTTAGCGTTTTGATCTATCCTCATAGATCTTGATGCTCAATGTTCAAGTTGCTTAATCCAGGTTTTCTATTGAAAACACCTTTCAAATAACCCTATATGCTTTCCAGAATTCTACATCATTTCGATCAACAATATGTCAACAACATATACTCATCGAAATTTATAGTGCTCCCACTCACTTATTTCAAATACAAGTTTCTCATAAACTTTGTATAAACCCAAAATCTTTGATCATCTCATCAAAGCGCACATTCCAACTCCGAGATGCTTACTCCAGTCCTTAGAAGGATCGCTGGAGCCAGCATACCTTTTAGCATCCTTGGATCGACAAAAACTTTCTGATTGTATCACATACAACCTTTCCTTGCGAAGACTGGTAAGGAAACTCGTTTTGACATCCATGTGCCAGATTTCATAAATGCAGCTAATGCTAACATGATTCCGACGGACTTAAGCATCGCTACGGATGAGAAAATCTCATCGTAGTCAACTCCTTGAACTTGTGAAAAACTCTTCGCCACAAGCCGAGCTTCATAGACGGTGACATCACCGTCCACGTCCGTCTTCTTCTTAAAGATCCATTTATCTCAATGGCTTGCCGATCATCGAGAAATTCCACCAAAGTCAATGCTTTGTCGGAATATGAGCCCACCATCGCTTCCCATAGCTCGTAGGTTCATTGTTGTCTTAGCAACATGACCTTCAAGACAGGATTACTGTATCACTCTGAAGTAGTACGCATCCTTGTCCCCTACGAGGTACGGTAGTGACTTGATCCAAAACTTCATGATCACTATCGTAAGCTTCTACTTCAATTGGTGTAGGTGCCACGGGAACAACTTCCTGTGCTCTGCTACACACTTGTTGAAGTGACGGTTCAATAACCTCATCAAGTCTCCACCATCCTCCCACTCAATTCTTTCGAGAGAAACTTTTCCTCGAGAAAGGACCCGTTTCTAGAAACAATCACTTTTGCTTCCGGATCTGAATTAGGAGGTATACCCAACCATTTTGGGTATCCTATGAAGATGCATTTATACGTTTTGGGTTCGAGCTTATCACGATGACACTTTTTCACATAAGCGTCGCAGCCCCAAACTTTCAAGAAACGACAGCTTAGGTTTCTCTAAACCATAGTTCTCACGGTGTCATCTCAACGGAATTACGTGGTGCCCTATTAAAGTGAGTGCGGTTGTCTCTAATGTCTAACCCATGAACGATAGTGGTAATTCGATAAGAGACATCATGGTACGCACCATATCCAATAGGGTGCAACTATGATGTTCGGACACACCATCACACTATGGTGTTCCAGGCGGTATTTATTGTGAAATAATTTCCACAATGTCTCAATTGCATGCCAAAGCTCGTAACTCAGATACTCATCTCTATGATCATATCATAGACATTTTATCCTCTTGTCACGATGATCTTTAACTTCACTCTGAAATTACTTGAACCATTCAATAATTCAGACTTGTGTTTCATCAAGTAAATATACTCAACATCTACTCGAATCATCTGTGAAGTAAGAGCATAATGATATTCATCTGATGCCTAAGCACTCATTGGACTGCACACATCAAAATGTGTTACTTCCAACAAGTTGCTTTCTTGTTCCATCTTATCAAACCGAGGCTTTTCACCATCTTGCCCATGTGGTATGATTTGCATATCTCAAGTGATTCAAAATCAAGTGAGTCCAAACGATCCATCTGCATGGAGTTTCTTCATGCGTATACACCAATAGACATGGTTCGCATGTCTCAAACTTTTCAAAAACGAGTGAGTCCAAAGATCCATCAACATGGAGCTTCTTCATGTGTTTTACACCAATATGACTTACACAGCAGTGCCACAAGTAAGTGGTACTATCATTACTATCTTATATCTTTTGGCATGAAAATGTGTATCACTACAATCGAGATTCAATAAACCATTCCTTTAGGTGCAAGACCATTGAAGGTATCATTCAAATAAATAGAGTAACCATTATTCTCCTTAAATGAATAATCAGACATGATAGACATAATCCAATCATGTCTATGCTCAACGCAAACACCAAATTACAATTATTCTGGTTTAATACTAACCTTGATGGTAGAGGGAGCGTGCGATGTTTGATCACATCAAACTTGGAAGCACTTCCAACACATATCGTCACTCACCTTTAGCTAGTCTCCGCTTATTCCGTAGCCTTTTATTTCGAAAGTTACTAACACTTAGCAACCGAACCGTATCTAATACCCTGGTGCTACTAGGAGTACTAGTAAAGTACACAATAACTTAATGTATATCCAATATACTTCTATCAACCTTATTAGCCTTCTCATCTACCAAGTATCTAGGGTAATTCTGCTCCAAAGGCTGTTCCCTTATTACGTAAGCACTTAGTCTCGGTTTGGGTTCAACCTTGGGTTTCTTCACTAGAGCAGCAACTGATTTGCCGTTTCATGAAGTATCCCTTCTTGCCCTTGCCATTCTTGAAACAAGTGGTTTCATTAACCATCAACAAATGATGCTCCTTCTTGACTTCTACTTTCGCGGTGTCAAACATCGCGAATATTTCAAGGATCATCTATCCCTGATATGTTATAGTTCATCACGAAGCTCTAGAAGCTTGGTGACAATGACTTTGGAGAAACATCACTATCTCATCAGGAAGATCAACTCCCACTTGATTCAAGTGATTGTTGCACTCAGACAATCTGAGCACAAGCTCAACGATTGAGCTTTTCTCCCTTAGTTTGCAGGCTAAGAAAATCGTCGGAGGTCTTATACCTCTTGACGTGGGCACGAGCCTGAAATCCCAATTTCAGCCCTCGAAACATCTCATATGTTCCGCGATGTCTCGAAAAACGTCTTTGGTGCCTCAACTCTAAACCGCTTAACTGAACTATCACGTAGTTATCAAAACGTGTATGTCCGATGTTCGCAACATCCACGCACGACGCTTGGGGTTCAGCACACCGAGCGTGCATTAAGGACATAAGCTTTCTTCGTCCGCATAATCGCCATCACAACTTTCAACTATATTTTCTCTAGGAACATATCTAAACAAAGGAACTAAAGCGCGAGCCATTTACATAATTTGCAAAGATCTTTTGACTATGTTCAGGATAATTAAGTTCATCTCATGAACTCCCACCGATAGACATCCTCTAGTCATCTAAGTGATTACATGATCCGAGTCAACTAGGCCGTGTCCGATCATCACGTGAGACGGACTAGTCATCATCGGTGAACATCTTCATGTTGATCGATCCTCCATACGACTCATGCTCGACCTTTCGGTCTCTTGTGTTCCGAGGCCATGTCTGTACATGCTAGGCTCGCAAGTTAACCTAAGTGTTTCACGTGTAAATCTGGCTTACACCCGCTGTATGTGAACGTAAGAATCTATCACACCCGATCATCACGTGGTGCTTCAAACGATTTAACTTTCGCAACGGTGCACAGTTAGGGGAACACTTTCTTGAAATTTTAATGAGGATCATCTTATTTACTACCGTCGTTCTAAGCAAATAAGATGCATAAACATGATAAATATCACATGCAATCAAATAGTGACATGATATGGCCAATATCATTTTTGCTCCTTTGATCTCCATCTTCGGGCTCCATGATCATCATCGCCACCGCATGACACCATGATCTCCATCATCATGATCTCCATCATCGTGTCGCCATGAAGTTGTCTCGCCAACTTATTACTTCTACTACTATGGCTACCGGTTAGCAATACAGTAAAGTAATTACATGGCGTTGTTCAATGACACGCATGTCATACAATAAATTAAGACAACTCCTATGGCTCCTACCGGTTGTCATACTCATCGACATGCAAGTCGTGATTCCTATTACAAGAACATGATCAATCTCATACATCACATATCATTCATCACATTCTTCTTGACCATATCACATCACATAGCATACCCTGCAAAAACAAGTTAGACGTCCTCTAATTGTTGTTTGCATGTTTTACGTGGCTTCTATGGGTTTCTAGCAAGAACGTTTCTTACCTACGCAAAACCACAACGTGATATGTCAATTGCTATTTACCCTTCATAAGGACCCTTTTCATCGAATCCGCTCCAACTAAAGTGGGAGAGATCGGCACCGCTAGCCACCTTATGCACCAAGTGCATGTCACCGGTGGAACCTGTCTCACGTAAGTGTACGTAAGGTCGGTCCGGCTGCTTCATCCCACAATACCGTCAAACAAGATTGGACTAGTAACTGTAAGCATATTGAACAAAATCAATGCCCACAACTACTTTGTGTTCTACTTGTGCAAAGAATCTACGCAATAGACCTAGCTCATGATGCCACTGCTGGGGAACGAGCAGAAATTCAAAATTTTCCTCGTGTCACCAAGATCTATCTATGGAGAAACTAGCAACGAGGGAAGGAGAGTGCATCTACATACCCTTGTAGATCGCTAAGAGGAAGCGCTCAAGAGAACGGGGTTGAAGGAGTCGACTTGTCGTGATCCAAATCACCGGAGATCCTAGTGCCGAACGGACGGCACCTCCGCGTTCAACACACGTACAGCCCGGTGACGTCTCCCACGCCTTGATCCAGCAAGGAGAGAGGGAGAGGTTGAGGAAGACTCCGTCCAGCAGCAGCACAACGGCGTGGTGGTGATGGAGGAGCGTGGCAATCCTGCAGGGCTTCGTCAAGCACCGCGGGAGAGGAGGAGGAAGAGAGGTAGGGCTGCGCCAAGAGGGAGAGAAACTCGTGTGTTGGGCAGCCCTTAGACCTCAACTATATATAGGGGGAAGGGGAGGGGCTGCACCCCCTCTAGGGTTCCCTCCTCAGGGGTGGCGTCAGCCCCCAGATCCCATCTGGGTGGCGGCCAGAGGGGGAAAGAGGGGAGGCGCACCTGGGGTGGGCCTTAGGGCCCATCTGCCCTAGGGTTTGCCCCCTCCCACTCTTCCCTGCGCCTTGGGCCCTTGTGGGGGGGGGGGCACCAGCCCACCTGGGGCTGGTCCCCTCCCACTTTTTGCCCATGCAGCCCTCCGGGGATGGTGGCCCCACTTGGTGGACCCCCGGGACCCTCCCGGTGGTCCCGGTACGTTACCGATAAAACCCGAAACTTTTCTGGTGACCAAAACAGGACTTCCCATATATAAATCTTTACCTCCGGACCATTCCGAAACTCCCTGTGACGTCCGGGATCTCATCCGGGACTCCAAACAACATTCGTTAACCACATACAAAATTCCTTTATAACCCTAGCATCATCGAACCTTAAGTGTGTAGACCCTACGGGTTCAGGAACCATGCAGACATGACCGAGACGTTCTCCGGTCAATAACCAACAGCGGGATCTGGATACCCATGTTGGCTCCCACATGTTCCATGATGATCTCATCGGATGAACCACGATGTCATGGACTCAATCGATCCCGTATACAATTCCCTTTGTCTAACGGTATTGTACTTGCCCGAGATTCGATCGTCGGTATACCGATACCTTGTTCAATCTCGCTACGCAAGTCTCTTTACTCGTTCCGAACACATCATCCCGTGATCAACCCCTTGGTCACATTGTGCACATTATGATGATGTCCTACCGAGTGGGCCTAGAGATACCTCTCCGCTTACACGGAGTGACAAATCCCAGCCTCGATTCGTGCCAACCAAATGACACTTTCGGAGATACCGTAGTGCACCTTTATAGCCACCCGCCACGCCAGTGACGCTTGGTACACCCAAAGCATTCCTACGGTATCCGGGAGTTGCACAATCTCATGGTCTAAGGAAATGATACTTGACATTAGAAAAGCTTTAGCATACGAACTACGATCTTTGTGCTAGGCTTAGGATTGGGTCTTGTCCATCAAATCATTCTGCTAATGATATGATCCCGTTATCAACGACATCCAATGTCCATTGTCAGGAAACTTTAACCATCTATTGATCAACGAGCTAGTCAACTAGAGGCTTACTAGGGACATGGTGTTGTCTATGTAACCACAGATGTATCTGAGTTTCCTATCAATACAATTATAGCATGGATAATAAACGATTATCATGAACAAGGAAATATAATAATAACTAATTTATTATTGCCTCTAGGGCATATTTCCAACAACAACCCCCTTACTCGGGTTTATGCTTTTGTCACTCAAGCAACCCACTATAAGAGAATCATGAACGTATTGCAACACCCTACAGCGGGAATCCCTCACGCTTGCGTGACACGGAGAGCACAATAGGACAGCAACATAACCACAAGCAAATTAAACGAATCATAGCAATTCAGCAATCACCGATAGGACAACGAAAATCTACTCAGACATCATAGGACGGCAACACATCATAAGATAATAATATGAAGCATAAAGCACCATGTTCAAGTAGAGGGTACAGTGGGTTGCGAGAGAGTGGACCGCTGAATATAGATGGGGAAAGGTGATGGAGATGTTGGTGAAGATGATGGAGGTGTTGGTGTAGATCGCGGTGATGATGATGGCCCCGCAGCTGCTCGGCGCCACGGAAGCAAGGGGAGAGAGCCCTTCTTCTTCTTCTTACTTGACCTTCTCCCTAGATGGGAGAAGGGTTTCCCCTCTGGTCCATGTCTCCATGGCGTGGGAGGGGCGAGAGCCCCTCCGAGATTGGATCTGTCTCTCTGTCTCTCTCTGTTTCTGCGTTCCCGGATCCTGCCCTTTCGCCGTTTCTTTTATATCCGGAGATCCATAACTCCGATTGGACTGAAACCTTCGCCAGGATTTTTTCCCCGAAAATTAGCTTTCTTGTTGCAAAAGAATAGCAGCAACCGCCTTACGAGGGGCCCACGAGGGTCAGGGGCGCGCCCAGTATAGGAAGGCGCGCCCCCCTGCCTCGTGGCCACCTCGGGCACCGTTTCACATTGATTCTTCCTCCTATATTTCCCAAATATTCCAAAAATATTCTCCGTCTGTTTTTATCCCGTTTGGACTCCGTTTGATATGGGGTTTCTGCGAAACATAAAACATGCAACAAACAGGAACTGGCACTGGGCATTGGATCAATATGTTAGTCCCAAAAATAGTATGAAAAGTTGCCAAAAGTATATGAGAGTTGAATAATATTGGCATGGAACAATCAAAAATTATAGATACGATGGAGACGTATCAGCATCCCCAAACTTAATTCCTGCTCATCCTCGAGTAGGTAAATGATAAAAAAGATAATTTTTGATGTGGAATGCTACCTAGCATCGTTGGGGAACGTAGTAATTTCAAAAAAATTCCTACGCACACGCAAGATCATGGTGATGCATAGCAACGAGAGGGAAGAGTGTTGTCTACATACCCTTGTAGACCGTAAGCGAAAGCGTTAGCACAACGCGGTTGATGTAGTCGTACGTCTTCACGGCCCGACCGATCAAGCACCAAAACTATGACACCTCCGAGTTGTAGCACACGTTCAGCTCGATGACGTCCCTCGGACTCCGATCCAGCCGAGTGTCGAGGGAGAGTTCCGTCAGCACGACGGCGTGGTAACGATCTTGATGTTCTACCGACGCAGGGCTTCGCCTAAGCACCGCTACGATATTATCGAGGTGGACTATGGTGGAGGGGGGCACCGCACACGGCTAAGAGATCCAAGGGATCAATTGTTGTTGTGTCTAGAGGTGCCCCCTGTGTAACATCCCAAATTTTCAATTTGGAATGTTATACATTAGGTCATCATGCATATCATATTTTTCTCGCATTTTCCGATCCTAGGAAATTTCACGCAACTCAAGGACCCTCGGAGAGAGTTGGAAGTTTCATTATTTTCATATTTGGGATTTTCCAAATTTTGAAAATAGGATCATTTGGATTTATTTAAATTATCTTCATAAAGTTTTCCTATAAAATTTTTAAGAGAGGGAATAATATGACTTTCCCAACATTTTGGAAAAAATGAAGATTTTATAAATAAATCAAATTTGGTTTTGAAAGATTTATTTTGCTTAGGCAAAAATGAGCATTTTAAAAATTTTATGCAGGTTTGCCGTTTTTAAAGTTCATTTTGTTCGACTCATTTTTAGGAGTCGGGGAAAATTGGTTTTATTTAAATCGGAGTTCATTTGGTATTTTTTTTACTCGTTTGGTTTAAATTTTAATTTAAAAAAAAATGCTACTGGCCAAGGCCCACTGGTCCAGCCAGCCAGCCCCGCCCAAATACCTCCTCCTCTCTCCTCCCACATGAGCCCCACAAGACGTCGCCATTCACCCTCCGAGTCCGGCTCCGACCCGCCCCTGCCCCCCCTTCCCAAGCCGACTCTCCTCCCATAAATCGCCGCCCCCCCTCTCCTCACCTCGACCCGCCCGCCCGACCAGCGCCTAAGCCGAGCCCGCCACCGCCGTTCTCCGCCGCCGCCGTTTCCCGCCGTCGCGAGCACGCCACGACCCCGCCGCCCCTCCCGACCTCACGGACCAGCCTCACCGCCGAGCCCGCCTGACTCGCGCGTAGAGACGCCGAGGTAGCCGCCGCAACCCCGATCCGTTTTTTTTTCAAAAGACCGATCCGGTTTTTTTTCATAATGTTCGGTTTTTTTTTAAACCCTAGGTGGTTTTTTTTTATTTTTTTTCGGTTTTCTTATTTAACGAACGTTCACCGAACCGTCCGTTTCAATGAACGTGTTCGTTGAATTAGTTCTGTTAACTAACGTCCGCTATTTAATCCGCTCGTCGTTTTCTTTTAATCGGATTTAATCCGCTATTTTTCTCGATTCGATTTCGATCCGGTTTTCAAATCTGTTTTATTTCTCGCCGCTTATCGGAATCAGTGATTCAAGCGCTGAGTTTCAGAACGAAACCGCCGTTCCGACTGCCCTACTTTCACAGAGTTTTGCTACTGTGAAATTTTGACCTAGTTTCAGATTTCTAAACCGAGTCGTTCTCTCTCGAGTTTCGACTTTCGGTGTTTATTTTGATTCGATTCTTTTGCAACCAGGGTTCTTAAGTTGAACTTTCTGGTTAGATCTTTTATTCGAGATTTCCCCGTGCATTAGATGAGTACTTATTGTATGCTTGTTGTTTGTCTGCGTTAGATCACCCGGAGTGCGCCGCTTGTTACTTCGAGTCTCTAGGTCTCGCGGATCATCAGCAAGGCAAGTAACACTTTGATCATACTCTTCTCATACCCAGTTTTTATGCATTAGATCTATCCCTCAAACACTTGCATGTTTAGGATCAAATTAAATTGTGGGTTTGGGAAGTAGGTTGAGGTAGTACCTATTACCTGTTACTTATGAAACCTTGGGAGTTACTTCTACGTTTGCTTATTATGCCATGCTATGCTAGTAGACGTGGATTGGGTGAGTGAATATCCATGATGATATGAGATTGTTAATTAATGGTTTATCTAAGGTGGCAACCTAAACACACATCCGGGTGGATTGAGGCACCTGGTTTCTATCAGACTTGCTCTGATTTCTTCGACCGCCACCTGTGCTCTAAGGGATCATAAGATTATTCAAACTGAAACTTCCGTGTGCAGCCACAAGCCAATTATGGGCTCATGCGTAGTTGACTAAGTTGTGCAAACTCTTACGGGTAGGCTAGCTGATGTAGGGGATGTAGGTTGGTACGGTCTACCCACATGTAAGGTGCTAGCGCTTCGAAGACTATGTCTCGGTCATCCGCTTCTCAAACACCATGTAGTGCGAGAACCAAGCGGAGGCGATCGAGTCTTGTGGGGAAAAGTGCGCAAACCTCTGCAGAGTGTATAAACTAATCATGATTAGCCGTGTCCCCGTTATGGACAATTTGAGTATCCGTAATTGGATATCATGTGAATCTCAACATGTTACTTCTAATAAAAGTTATTGGGTTTTGATGAGTACTTTTAATTGGGATTGAGGATGCTGTCAACCATTCTCAATGTTTAACAACCACCATGATAGTTAAATAAAATTTATTCCTTTGATGTAGGGAAAATCAGCTTTATGCAATGTAACCAGAGAGCCTTACCACCAGCCATATATGCATGTAGTGTAGGCTTATTCATTCATTGTTTTATGTGTTACATTGCCAGATATTCCATGTGTGACCCGTTGTTGGGCTGCAACTTTTCACGTTATGCACTTTTCGCACGACAGTAAGGTGTTAGGTCGTGGTTCTATACTCGATGATGCCGTTGGAGTTGATGGACTCGCTTATCTTCCAAGCCTTCCGCTGTTATTGTTAGATGGCCTTAAGCCATATTATTGTTTTCAGTTCCCTTGTGGACAACGATGTAATAAGTGTGTGATTGCTACTCTGCAATAAATCCTTCAAGTTGTGTGGTGTCAAGATTATCGATCCAGGATGACACCGAGCACGAGATCGGATCCTTCGGTCTGGTCGCCAGAGAATGGTATTAGAGCACACGCTGATCGTAGGACACGACCCTAAGTTAAAGCCATAGATCACTACTCTCTTCCCATTTTCTAACTCCTCATCTTTTCTACTCTTTTAGGATGATTTGACGCTAAGATCAAGTACACCCAACCGGATGAAGGCACACCTTTGGATTTCACTTGAAGGAAGTTACTAAGTACCGAACATTGGACTACCAAGCTTCACCGGACTTTCAACGCCACTCTGCTCAAGAGGAGCGCCGAAGATTCACGCCACGCTCCAGAAGGACATTCGCCCCAATCACCAAGCCTATAGATAGTGTTTTCAGGCACCAACTTGAGTCCGGGAAAGAGCATGGCAGCTCACATCACCATGGGACGATTGGAGAAGTTTATCAAGAAGACCTTAAGGATACCATCTACCAGATTTGCGGACGCCGAGATGACAACTGGGACGTCGTCAAAGACCAAGAAGGATAGGTCCATTGCAGCTTTCATCCAGAGTTAAACCAGCACATTCGACGCCAGAGAACCAAATGTGCAATGACATGTTGGAGTTGCGTAAGACAAAGGAAGGATCATCGAACCGAAGAAGAACTAAAGACTACACGCAAGGACTACATGGACGAGATCGTAGCTCGCAAGACACAATAACGATCTTAAGTACGAGATCAAGAACTCAAGAAGAAGTTGGCGCCAGAATGAAGACCAGATGTCGAATACCCAAGCGACTACATTAACATCGACGACACCGATTCGGATCCAAGTGAACCCGAGTTTGAAGACGGTCGAGCAGACATCATGGAGTCTTCCACCGTTCAAATTAGTAGAAGTCCCCACATATTAGTAGTATTTCCTCCATGTAAACATTATAGTACACGACTTTTGCGATAGTTAGATCGCTGTAAGCCCTTGTTTGATTGAATGAAGTGATTTTGTGTGCATTTGCTCATGTGTATTTGGGTAGTGATTCCCTTAGACCTCATTCTATTCTACATTTCTCTTCTTTTCTAAACCCATCGATGCCTCCGAGACGCGACCCGGATTCGCTTTTCCGCCAGAGATCACCCAATTGATCCAGCAGCAGAATACCCTGATTCAAACATTGGTGCGTAACAACAACAACAACAACAACAACAACCCACCGCCACCACCACCACCGCGGATCATCCGACTCGCTTCTTAGACTGAATCCGCCGTGTATTCTAGTAGCACCGAGCCGATTGTAGCAGATGACCGGCTCCGCAAGATAGGAAGGAGCTGACCACTGCAGGATGCATGATGGTGAAAGAGTGAAGTTTGCAGCACACCAGCTTGAAGGACCCGGCGAAGATGGTGGGAGAATTTCACAGCCACTTACCCGTAGACACCGCCACATGGGATCAGTTTCAAGAAGCTTTTCGCCTTGCCCATGTATCGCAGGAGCCATGGCCATGAAGAAGCATGAGTTTCGCAACTTATGCCAAGGAGGAAGGACTGTTGGCGATGTGGATGATTTTAGCAAATTAGCACATTATGCCCCGGATGACGCTACTACGATGCAGCTAAACAGAGAAGTTTCTAGAAGGACTGAATGATGAGTTCAAGATGCCGTTGATGGTGGCAAGTTTCAACAACTACCAGGAGTTAGTAGACCGAGCTCTCATGATTGAAGGAAAGCAGAAGAAATTGAGAACTGCAAGCGAAGTATGGACAGGGAAGTATAACTCGAGCCCAAAGAAGCCTCGTTATACCCCTAAATCAGGAATTCAGTTTCAGATACCCATGGAGGAGGTAATTCAGATAACCATAACGGAACCAAGAATGGGAACGGAATGGAGGAAGCAATGGACAGAACCGCACCAACCCGTCAACACCATCCAAGGTAGACCTGAGTCACATTACTTGCTTTAAGTGCCGCAAGATCGGGCACTATGCAAATGACTGCCTGTAGGCGTAATGGAAATGGCAATGGAAGCTCGAAAGAAGCCCAACCCTTTCAACAGGGGACAGTGAACCACATTGATGTGGAGGAGGTTGAAGATCAGCCCGATGCAAGAATCGGTAAGTTTTTGGTTAAGTCACTTATGCAGTTGTTCTTTTCGATACTAGTGCATCGATTCATACATATCAAGGGATTTGTGGATAAGTACAAATTACCACCCAAGCCCTTAGGTCACCCATGCTAGTAACCTCACCCGAGCAGAGTACATGGCTAGTAAATGGTGTGATCGACCGCCACTAAGGATTGGACACTATGTTTTCCCTCAAACCTAATAGTCCTGGAATCCCAAGGATTGGATGTGATATTAGGAATGGATTGGTTATCAAAGTATGGAGGAAACATAGATTGTACCACAAGGTCAATTTTGCTCAACACACCAGAAGGAAGGAGGATTAAGTATGTGTCACGGCACGAGCCGAGGAGAGCACAAGTTAATTGCTTATCGAGTGGTACAGAAGAAGTACCAGTGGTAAAGGATTATCTGATGTATTTCCTAAGAATTGCCGTGAATGCCACCGGATAGAGACATTGAGTTTTGATCGAGCTGTTGCCGTGAACAGGCCCGATATCGGCGACCGTACATGATGCCCGCAAAGGATTTGGCTGAAATCAAGAAACAGATTAAGGAACTATTGGATAAAGGTTTTATTCGCCCAAGTTCTTCACCTTGGGGATCACCCGCTTTATTGGTGGAGAAGAAGGATGGATCTTTGAGAATGGTTGTTGATTACCGTGGATTGAATGAAGTAACAATCAAGAACAAGTACCCACTACCTATGATAAATGATCTGCTTGATCGCTTGCAAGGAGCCAAAGTGTTTTCTAAGATCGACTTGCATCGTGGTACCATCGATTGAAGATTCGGGAGCAAGACATACCCAAGACAGCATTTACCACGAGATATGGACTGATGAGTATACCGTTATGTCATTTGGATCGACTAACGCACCAGCCTATTTCATGAACCTGATGAACAAAGTGTTTATGGAGTTTTTGGATAAGTTCGTCGTGGTGTTCATTGATGACATTTTGATTTTCTCAAAGAATGAAGAGGAACACAAGGAACATTTGCGATTGGTTTTGGAGAAACCGAGGAACACCAGTTGTATGCCAAGTTCAGCAAATGTGAGTTTTGGCTAAAGGAAGTTGGATTTCTGGACATGTTATATCCGGAGAAGGGATAGCAGTTGACCCCACAAATGTTGAGACCGTAACCAAATGGGAAGCACCAACGACAGTTGGAGAGATTCGAGTTTCCTTGGACTCGCAGGATACTACCGAAGATTCATTGAGAATTTCTCAAGAATTGCAAAGCCTATGACAGAATTGTTGAAGAAGGAAAACAAATTCATATGGACTGAGGACTGCGAGGCAAGTTTTCAGGAGTTGAAGAAAAGATTGGTTACCTCACCAGTTTTGATATTGCCAGATCAGACTAAGGATTATGAGGTGTATTGCGACGCTTCACGTCGAGGACTTGGAGCCGTGCTTATGCAGGAAGGAAGAGTTGTTTCATATGCTTCACGACAACTTAAGCCCCATGAGTTGAATTATGCCACTCATGATTTGGAGTTAGCAGCCGTTGTGCATGCCTTGAAGACGTGGAGACATTTTCTCATTGGAAATCATTGTGAAGTATATACGGATCACAAGAGTTTGAAGTACATCTTCACACAGAAGGAATTGAATCTCAGACAAAGGAGATGGTTAGAACTAATCAAGGATTATGATATGAGATTGCATTATCACCCCGGAAAGGCTAATGTCGTAGCAGACGCATTGAGCCGTAAGAGCCACGTCAATACCCTAATGATGGGAGGAATACCCAATGAGTTAGCCGAGGACCTTCGAGAACTATGTTTGGAAATAGTTCCGAGAGGCTATGTATCAGCATTGGAGATTCAGTCGACACTGATGGACAAAATCAGAGAAGCCCAAAAGGCAGATAAGGAAGTTGCCTCTATAAAGGAGAAAATGGGCAAAGGAAAAGCTAAAGGATTTCGTGAGGATGAGCACGATACCCTATGGTTTGAAGACCGTGTTTATGTGCCCAATGACCCAGAGATCAGGAAGTTGATTTTGCAAGAAGCCCATGATTCACCCTATTCGATTCACCCAGGAAATACCAAGATGTATTTGGATTTGAAGAATATTTTCTGGTGGACCGGAATGAAGAAGGATATTGCGGAGTATGTAGCAGTTTGCGACGTATGTCAGAAAGTAAAGGCAGAGCATCAGAAGCCAGCAGGATTGTTACAACCGTTGCCGATACCCGAATGGAAGTGGGATAAACTAGGCATGGATTTCATCACAGGTTTGCCAAAGACTCGTTCAGGATATGACTCGATTTGGGTCATAGTCGATCGTTTGACCAAGGTAGCTCATTTCATTCCAGTCAAGACTACCTATAGCAGTGCTAAGTTGGCAAAGATATACATGACCAGAATTGTGTGTTTACACGGAGTTCCGAGGAGCATTGTATCAGACAGAGGAACCCAATTTACCTCAAAATTTTGGAACCAGTTGCACGAAACTTTGGGAACCAAACTAGAATTCAGTATAGCTTTCCACCCACAGACCGATGGACAGACCGAGAGAGTCAATCAGATTTTGGAGGACATGCTGAGAGCTTGTGAACTAGATTATGGATCTAGCTGGGATGATAATTTGCCGATGCAGAATTTTCCTACAACAACAGCTACCAAACCAGCTTAAAGATGGCACCTTCGAGGCTCAGATGGAAGAAGGTGCAGGACACCGTTGTCATGGGACTAAACTGAGATCGCCGCTTGTTTGGACCAGATTTGATTAAGGAGTCTAATGAAAGTTAAGTTAATTCGAGACAGGCTCAAGGTAGCCCAGTCTGCATGTAAGAGCTATGCCGATTCAAAGCGCAGCGATTGAGTATGAAGTTGGAGACAGAGTATATCTCGAGTATCCCCGCTTGAGGAGTTAAGCGCTTTGGAGTTAAAGGAAAGTTAGCACCCGCTTCGTTGGACCAGATAAGATTTTGCAACGCATGGGAGAAGTTGCATATAAGTTGGAATTGCGAGAAGGACTGTCAGGAGTTCATGACGTATTCCATGTTTCTCAGTTGAAGAAATGTCACCCCGAGATAGCAGAGGTACCGTTAAGAGACACAGCGCCACTGGAAGCAATTCAGTTAAAGGATGACTTGACATATGAGGAAAACCGTTAAGATTCTCGATTATGCCAGCAGAGTTACCCGCAGCAAGGTTATCAAGTTTTGCAAAGTTCAAGGGAGCCACCACACCGAGGATGAAGCCACCTGGGAAAGAGAGGAAGTTTTGCTTAAGGACCACCTCACCTATTTTCTAGTTAACCCAATCTCGAGGGCTAGATTCATCTTAAGAGGTAGGTTTGTAACATCCCAAATTTTCAATTTGGAATGTTATACATTAGGTCATCATGCATATCATATTTTTCTCGCATTTTCCGATCCTAGGAAATTTCACGCAACTCAAGGACCCTCGGAGAGAGTTGGAAGTTTCATTATTTTCATATTTGGGATTTTCCAAATTTTGAAAATAGGATCATTTGGATTTATTTAAATTATCTTCATAAAGTTTTCCTATAAAATTTTTAAGAGAGGGAATAATATGACTTTCCCAACATTTTGGAAAAAATGAAGATTTTATAAATAAATCAAATTTGGTTTTGAAAGATTTATTTTGCTTAGGCAAAATGAGCATTTTAAAATTTTATGCAGGTTTGCTGCTTTTAAAGTTCATTTTGTTCGACTCATTTTAGGAGTCGGTGAAAATTGGTTTTATTTAAATCGAGTTCATTTGGTATTTTTTAACTCGCTTGGTTTAAATTTTAATTTTAAAAAAACTCTGCTACTTCGGCCAAGGCCCACTGTCCAGCCAGCCAGGCCCGGCCCAGCCCTCCTCCCTCTCCTCCACACTGAGCCCGCACGCACAGACGTCGCCCACCGCCCGAGTCCGCTCCACCCGGCGCCTTGCCCCTTCCCAAGCCGACTCTCCCCCTCCCATAACACGCCTCCCTCTCCCTCGACCCGCCCGCCCGACCAGCGCCCAAACCGAGCCCCGCCATGCCGTTTCCCCGCCGTCGCGGAGCACGCCGCCGACCCGCCGCCTCCCGACCCGCCGGACCAGCCCCGCCGCCCGGAGCCCCGCCGGACCTCGCCGGCGAGAGACGCCGGAGGTAGCCGCCGCAAGCCCCGATCCGTTTTTGTTTCAAAAGACCGATCCGGTTTTTTTTCATAATGTTCGGTTTTTTTTTAAAACCCTAGGTGGTTTTTTTTATTTTTTTCGGTTTTCTTATTTAAGGAACGTTCACCGAACCGTCCGTTTCAATGAACGTGTTCGTTGAATTAGTTCTGTTAACGAACGTCCGTTATTTAATCCGTTCGTCGTTTTCTTTTAATCGGATTTAATCCGTTATTTTTCTGATTCGATTTCAGATCCGGTTTTCAAATCTGTTTTATTTCTCGCCGCTTATCGAATCAGGTGATTCAAGCGCTGAGTTTCAGAACGAAACCGCCGTTCCGATTGCCCTACTTTCACAGAGTTTTGCTACTGTGAAATTTTGACCTAGTTTCAGATTTCTAAACCGAGTCGTTCTCTCTTGAGTTTCGACTTTCGGTGTTTATTTTGATTCGATTCTTTTGCAACCAGGGTTCTTAAGTTGAACTTTCTGGTTAGATCTTTTATTCGAGATTTCCCCGTGCATTAGATGAGTACTTATTGTATGCTTGTTGTTTGTCTGCATTAGATCACCCGAGTGCGCCGCTTGTTACTTCGAGTCTCTAGGTCTCATGGATCATCGACAAGGCAAGTAACACTTTGATCATACTCTTCTCATACCCAGTTTTTATGCATTAGATCTATCCTCAAACACTTGCATGTTTAGGATCAAATTAAATTGTGGGTTTGGGAAGTAGGTTGAGGTAGTACCTATTACCTGTTACTTATGAAACCTTGGGAGTTACTTCTACGCTTGCTTATTATGCCATGCTATGCTAGTAGACGTGGATTGGGTGAGTGAATATCCATGACAGATGTGAGATTGTTAATTAATGGTTTATCTAAGGTGGCAACCTAAACACACATCTGGGTGGATTGAGGCACCTGGTTTCTATCAGACTTGCTGTATTTCTTCGGACCGCCACCTGTGCTCTAAGGGATCATAAGATTATTCAAACTGGAAACTTCCGTGCAGCCACAAGCCAATTATGGGCTCTGGCGTAGTTGACTAAGTTGTGCGAACTCTTACGGGTAGGCTAGCTGATGTAGGGGATGTAGGTTGGTACGGTCTACCCACATGTAAGGTGCTAGCGCTTCTGAAAGACTATGTCTCGGTCATCCGTTTCTCAAACACCATGTAGTGCGAGAACCAAGCGGAGGCGATCGAGTCTTGTGGGGAAAAGTGCGCAAACCTCTGCAGAGTGTATAAACTAATCATGATTAGCCGTGTCCCCGGTTATGGACAATTTGAGTATCTAGTAATTGGATATCATGTGAATCTCAACATGTTACTTCTAATAAAAGTTATTGGGTTTTGATGAGTACTTTTAATTGGGATTGAGGATGCTGTCAACCATTCTCAATGTTTAACAACCACCATGATAGTTAAATAAAATTTATTCCTTTGATGTAGGGAAAATCAGCTTTATGCAATGTAACCAGAGAGCCTTACCACCAGCCATATATGCATGTAGTGTAGGCTTATTCATTCATTGCTCTTATGTGTTACATTGCCAAGATATTCCATGTGTGACCCGTTTTGGCTGCAACTTTTCACGCTTGCAGACTTTTCGAACGACTTAGTAAGGTGTTAGGTCGTGGTTCTATACTCGATGATGCCGTTGGAGTTGATGGACTCGCTTATCTTCCAAGCCTTCCGCTGTTATTGTTAGATGGCCTTAAGCCATATTATTGTTTTCAGTTCCTTGTGGACAACGATGTAATAAGTGTGTGATTGCTACTCGCAATAAATCCTTCAAGCACTGTGGTGTCAGATTACTGATCCAGGATGACACTGAGCACAGAGACTGGATCCTTCGGTCTGGTCGCTACACCCTGCCCCCGTATATAAAGGAGCAAGGGGGGAGGGGGCGGCCGGCCTAGGAGGGGGTGCGCCAAGGAGAATCCTACTCCCACCGGGAGTAGGACTCCCTCCTTCCTTGTTGGAGTAGGAGAAGGGGAAAGAGGGGGAGAGGAAGAAGGAAAAGGGGGCTGCGCCCCTTGTCCACCCGGACCAGGGGGGCGCAGGCCTCCTTCCTTTTGGCCTCTCTCCTCTATTCCCGTATGGCCCAATAATGGCCCATATACTCCCCGGCGAATTCCCGTAACTCTCCGGTGCTCTCAAAAATACCCGAATCACTCGGAACCTTTCCGAAGTCCGAATATAGTCGTCCAATATATCGATCTTTACGTCTCGACCATTTCGAGACTCCTCGTCATGTCCCTGATCTCATCCGGACTCAACTCCTTCGGTACATCAAAACTCATAATATAACTGTCATCGAAACCTTAAGCGTGCGGACCCTACGGGTTCGAGAACAATGTAGACATGACCGAGACATGTCTCCGGTCAATAACCAATAGCGGAACCTGGATGCCCATATCGGTCAAACCGCATAACAACATACGTTGTTCCCTTTGTCATCGGTATGTTACTTGCCCGAGATTCGATCGTCGGTATCTCAATACCTAGTTCAATCTCGTTACTGGCAAGTCTCTTTACTCGTTCCGTAACGCATCATCCCGCAACTAACTAATTAGTTGCATTGCTTGCAAGGCTTAAAGTGATGTGCATTACCGAGAGGGCCCAGAGATACCTCTCCGACAATCGGAGTGACAAATCCTAATCTCGAAATACGCCAACTCAACATGTACCTTCGAAGACACCTGTAGAGCTCCTTTATAATCACCCAGTTACGTTGTGACGTTTGGTAGCACACAAAGTGTTCCTCCGGTAAACGAGAGTTGCATAATCTCATAGTCATAGGAACATGCATATGTCACGAAGAAAGCAATAGCAACATACTAAACGATCAAGTGCTAAGCTAACGGAATGGGTCAAGTCAATCACATCATTCTCCTAATGATGTGATCCCGTTAATCAAATGACAACTCTTTGTCCATGTCTAGGAAACATAACCATCTTTGATAAACGAGCTAGTCAAGTAGAGGCATACTAGTGACACTTAGTTTGTCTATGTATTCACACATGTATCATGTTTCTGGTTAATACAATTCTAGCATGAATAATAAACACTCATCATGATATAAGGAAATAAATAATAACTTTATTATTGCCTCTAGGGAATATTTCCTTCAGTCTCCCACTTGCACTAGAGTCAATAATCTAGTTCACATCGCCATGTGATTTAACACCAATATTCATATCTGTATATGATTAACACCCATAGTTCACATTGTCATGTGACCAACACCCAAAGGGTTTACTAGAGTCAATAATCTAGTTCACATAGCTATGTGGCTAACACCCAAAGAGTACTAAGGTGTGATCATGTTTTGCTCGTGAGAGAAGCTTAGTCAACGGTTCTGTCACATTCAGAACCGTATGTATTTTGCAAATATTCTATGTCTACAATGCTCTGCATGGAGCTACTCTAGCTAATTGCTGCCACTTTCAATATGTATCCAGATTGAGACTTAGAGTCATCTGGATTGGTGTAAAAGCTTGCACAGATGTAACTATTTACGACGGGCTCTTTTATCACCTCCATAATCGATAAATATTTCCTTAGTCCTTACTAAGGATATTCTTGACCAATGTCCAGTGATCTACTCCTAGATCACTATTGTATTCCCTTACCAAATTCAAAACAAGGTATACAATAGGTCTGGTACATAGCATAGCATACTTTATAGAACCTATGACCGAGGCATAGGGAATGACTTTCATTCTCTTTTCTATTTTCTGCCATGGTCGGGATTTGAGTCTTACTCAATTTCACACCTTTGCAACACAGGCAAGAACTCTTTCTTTGACTGTTCCATTTTGAACTACTTCAAAATCTTGTCAAGGTATGTACTAATTGAAAATCTTATCAAGCGTCATGATCTATCTCAATATGTAAGTAGCTTTACTGAGGTCTTTCTTTGAAAAAAAATCCTTTCAAACACTCCTTTATGCTTTCCAGAAAATTCTACATTATTTCCGATCAACAATATGTCATTCACATATACTTATCAGAAAGGCTGTAGTGCTCCCACTCACTTTCTTGTAAATACAGGCTTCACCGCAAGTCTGTATAAAACTATATGCTTTGATCAACTCATCAAAGCGTATATTCCAACTCCGAGATGCTTGCACCAGTCCATAGATGGATTGCTGGAGCTTGCATAATTTGTTTAGCACCTTTAGGATTGATAAAACCTTTTGGTTGCATCATATACAACTCTTCTTTAATAAATACATTAAAGAATGCAGTTTTGACATCCTTTTGCCAGATTTCATAAAATGTGGCAATTGCTAACATCATTCGGACAGACTTTAAGCATCGATACGAGTGAGAAAAAACTCATCGTAGTCAACATCTTGAACTTTGTCAAAAACCTTTTTCGACAAATCTAGCTTTGTAGATAGTAACACTACTATCAATGTCCGTCTTCCTCTTGAAGATCCATTTATTTTCTATGGCTTGTCGATCATCGGGCAAATCAATCAAAGTCCACACTTTGTTCTCATATATGGATCCCATCTAAGATTTCATGGCCTTCAAGTCATTTCGCGGAATCTGGGCTCATCATCGCTTTCTCATAGTTCGTAGGTTTATCATGGTCTAGTAACATGACTTCCAAAATAGGATTACCGTACCACACTGGTGCGGATCGTACTCTGGAATACCTACGAGGTTCTGTAGTAACTTGATTTGAAGTTTCATGATCATCATCATTAGCTTCCTCGCTAATCGGTGTAGGAATCACTGGAACTGATTTCTATGATGAACAACTTTCCAATTTGGGAGAAGGTACAATTACCTCATCAAGTTCTACTTTCCTCCCACTCACTTCTTTCGAGAGAAACTCCTTCTCTAGAAAGGATCCATTCTTAGCAACGAATGTTTTGCCTTCGGATCTGTGATAGAAGGTGTACCCAATAGTTTCCTTTGGGTATTCTATGAAGACGCACTTTCCAAGTTGGGTTCGAGCTTATCAGGTTGAAAACCTTTTTCATATAAGCAACTCCAAACTTTAAGAAACAACAACTTTGGTTTCTTGCCAAACCATAGTTCATAAGCCGTCGTCTCAACGGATTTCGATGGCGCCCTATTTAAAGTGAATGCAACTGTCTCTAATGCATAACCCCAAAACGATAGTGGTAAACCGATAAGAGACATCATAGGTCACACAATATCCAATAAAGTGCAGTTACGACGTTCGGACACACCATTACACTGTGGTGTTCCAGGTGGCATGAGTTTGTGAAACTATTCCGCATTATTTTAACTGAAGGCCAAACTCGTAACTCAAATATTCATCTCCACGATCAGATCGCAGAAACTTTATTTTCTTGTTACGATGATTTTCCACTTCACTCTGAAATCCTTTGAACCTTTCAACTATTTCAGACTTATGTTTCATCAAGTAGATATACCCATATCTGCTCAAATCATCTGTGAAGGTCAGAAAATAACGATACTCGCCACGAGCCTTAATACTCACGGGTCTGCATACATCAGTATGTATTATTTCCCACAAGTCAGTATCTCGTTCCATTGTTCCGAAGAACGGAGTTTTAGTCATCTTGCCCCAAAAGGCATGGTTCGCAAGCATCAAATGATTCATAATCAAGTGATTCCAAAAACCCATCAGTATGGAGTTTCTTCATGCGCTTTATACCGATGTGACCTAAACGGCAGTGCCACAAATAAGTTGCACTATCATTATCAACTTTCCATCCTTTGACATCAATACTATGAATATGTGTATCAGTACGATCGAGATCCAACAAACTATTTTCATTGGGTGTATGACCATCGAAGGTTTTATTCATGTAAACAGAACAACAATTATTCTTTGACTTTAAATGAATAACCGTATCGCAATAAACATGATCAAATCATATTCATGTTCAACGCAAACGCCAAATAACATTTATTTAGGTTTAACACTAATCCCGAAAGTATAGGGAGTGTGCGATGATGACCATATCAATCTTGGAACCACTTCCAATACACATCATCACTTCACCCTCAACTAGTCTCTGTTTATTCTGTAACTCCTGTTTCGAGTCACTAATTTTTAGCAACCGAACAAGTATCAAATACTCAGGGGATACTATAACACTAGTAAGGTACACATCAATAACCTGTATATCAAATATACCCTTGTTCACTCTGCCATCCTTCTTATCCACCAAATATTCAGGGTATTTCCGTTTCCAGTGACCATTTCCTTTGCAGTGTAAGCACTCAGTTTCAGGCTTTGGTTCAGCTTTAGGATTCTTTGTGGGAGTGACAACTTGCTTGTCATTCTACTTGAAGTTCCCTTTCTTTCCCTTTGCCCTTTTTCATGAAACTAGTGATCTTGTCAACCATCAACACTTGATGCTCTTTCTTGATTTCTACCTTCGTCGATTTCAACATCATGAAGAGCTCGGGAATCGTTTTCGTCATCCCTTGCATACTATAGTTCATCACAAAGCTCTACTAACTTGGTGATGGTGACTAGAGAACTCTGTCAATCACTATCTTATCTGGAAGATTAACTCCCACTTGATTCAAGCGATTGTAGTACCCAGACAATCTGAGCAAATGCTCACTAGTTGAGCGATTCTCCTCCATCTTTTAGCCATAGAACTTGTTGGAGACTTCATATCTCTCAACTCGGGCATTTGCTTGAAATATTAACTTCAACTTCCTGGAACATCTCATATGGTCCATGACGTTCAAAACGTCTTTGAAGTCCCGATTCTAAGACGTTAAGCATGGTGCACTAAACTATCAAGTAGTCATCATATTGAGCTAGCCAAACGTTCATAACGTCTGCATCTGCTCCTGCAATAGGTCTGTCACCTAGCGGTGCATTAAGGAAATAATTCTTTTGTGCAGCAATGAGGATAAACCTCAGATCACGGATCCAATCCGCATCATTGATACTAACATCTTTCAACACAATTTTCTCTAGGAACATATCAAAATAAACATATGAAAGCAACAATGCAAGCTATTGATCTACAACATAATTTGCAAAATACTATCAGGACTAAGTTCATGATAAATTAAAGTTCAATTAATCATATTACTTAAGAACTCCCACTTAGATAGACATCTCTCTAGTCATCTAAGTGATCACGTGATCCAAATCAACTAAACCATGTCCGATCATCACGTGAGATGGAGTAGTTTTCAATGGTGAACATCACTATGTTGATCATATCTACTATATGATTCACGTTCGACCTTTCGGTCTCCATGTTCCGAGGCCATATCTGTATATGCTAGGCTCATCAAGTTTAACCTGAGTATTCCGCGTGTGCAACTGTTTTGCACCCGTTGTATTTGAACGTAGAGCCTATCACACCTGATCATCACGTGGTGTCTCAGCACGAATAACTTTCGCAACGGTGCATACTCAGGGAGAACACTTCTTGATAATTAGTGACAGATCATCTTAAAATGCTACCGCCAATCAAAGCAAGATAAGATGCATAAAGGATAAACATCACATGCAATCAATATAAGTGATATGATATGTCCATCATCATCTTGTGCTTGTGATCTCCATCTCCCAAGCACCATCGTGATCACCATCGTCACCGGCACGACACCTTGATCTCCATCGTAGCATCGTTGTCGTTACGCCACCTATTTCTTCTACGACTATCGCTACCGCTTAGTGATAAAGTAAAGCAATTACAGGGCGTTTGCATTGCATACAACAAAGCGACAACCATATGGCTCCTGCCAGTTGCCGATAACTCTGTTACAAAACATGATCATCTCATACAATAAAATTTACATCATGTCTTGACCATATCACATCACAACATGCCCTGCAAAAACAAGTTAGACGTCCTCTACTTTGTTGTTGCAAGTTTTACGTGGCTACTACGGGCTGAGCAAGAACAGTTCTTACCTACGCATCAAAACCACAACGATAGTTCGTCAAGTTAGTGCTGTTTTAACCTTCTCAAGGACCGGGCGTAGCCACACTCGGTTCAACTAAAGTGAGAGAGACAGACACCCGCCGGTCACCTTTAAGCAACGAGTGCTCGTAGCGGTGAAACCAGTCTCGCGTAAGCGTACGCGTAATGTCGGTCCGGGCCGCTTCATCTCACAATGCCGCTGAACAAAAGTATGACATGCTGGTAAGCAGTATGACTTATATCGCCCACAACTCACTTGTGTTCTACTCGTGCATATGACATCTACGCATAAAACCAGGCTCGGATGCCACTGTTGGGGAACGTAGTAATTTCAAAAAATTTCCTACGCACACACAAGATCATGGTGATGCATAGCAACGAGAGGGAAGAGTGTTGTCTACATACCCTTGTAGACCGTAAGCGGAAGCGTTAGCACAACACGGTTGATGTAGTCGTACGTCTTCACGGCCTGACCGATCAAGCACCGAAACTATGGCACCTCCGAGTTGTAGCACACATTCAGCTCGATGACGTTCCTCGGACTCCGATCCAGCCGAGTGTCGAGGGAGAGTTCCGTCAGCACGACGGCGTGGTGACGATCTTGATGTTCTATCGTCGCAGGGCTTCGCCTAAGCACCGCTACGATATTATCGAGGTGGACTATGGTGGAGGGGGGCACCGCACACGGCTAAGAGATCCAAGGGATCAATTGTTGTTGTGTCTAGAGGTGCCCCCTGCCCCGTATATAAAGGAGCAAGGGGGGAGGGGGCGGCCAGCCTAGGAGGGGCGCGCAAGGGGAGTCCTACTCCCACCGGGAGTAGGACTCCCTCCTTCCTTGTTGGAGTAGGAGAAGGGGAAAGAGGGGGAGAGGAAGAAGGAAAGGGGCTGCGCCCTTGTCCAGTCGGACCAGAGGGGGCGATGCCTCCTTCCTTTGGCCTCTCTCTCTATTCCCGTATGGCCCAATAATGGCCCATATACTCCCCGGCGAATTCCCGTAACTCTCCGGTGCTCCCAAAAATACCCGAATCACTCGGAACCTTTCCGAAGTCCGAATATAGTCGTCCAATATATCGATCTATACGTCTCGACCATTTCGAGACTCCTTGTCATGTCCCTGATCTCATCCGGGACTCCGAACTCCTTCGGTACATCAAAACTCATAATATAACTGTCATCGAAACCTTAAGCGTGCGGACCCTACGGGTTCGAGAATAATGTAGACATGACCCAGACATGTCTCCGGTCAATAACTAATAGCGGAACCTGGATGCTCATATTGGCTCCCACATATTCTACGAAGATCTTTATCGGTCAAACCGTATAATAACATACGTTGTTCCCTTTGTCATCGGTATGTTACTTGCCCGAGATTCGATCGTCGGTATCTCAATACATAGTTCAATCTTGTTACCGGCAAGTCTCTTTACTCGTTCCGTAATGCATCATCCAGCAACTAACTAATTAGTTGCATTGCTTGCAAGGCTTAAAGTGATGTGCATTACCGAGAGGGCCCAGAGATACCTCCCCGACAATCGGAGTGACAAATCCTAATCTCGAAATATGCCAACTCAACATGTACCTCCGAAGACACCTGTAGAGCTCCTTTATAATCACCCAGTTACGCCAGACGCTTTGGTAGCACACAAAGTGTTCCTCCGTAAACGGAGTTGCATAATCTCATAGTCATAGGAACATGTATAAGTTATGAAGAAAGCAATAGCAACATACTAAACGATCAAGTGCTAAGCTAACGGAATGGGTCAAGTCAATCACATCATTCTCCTAATGATGTGATCCCGTTAATCAAATGACAACTCTTTGTCCATGGCTAGGAAACATAACCATCTTTGATAAACGAGCTAGTCAAGTAGAGGCATACTAGTGACACTTAGTTTGTCTATGTATTCACACATGTATCATGTTGTCAATGCGAGGAGTAGGGATTGCCATGCTACGGATGCACTAAGAGCTATAAGTGTATGAAAGTTCAAACATAAACTAAGTGGGTGTGCATCCAACTTGCTTGCTCATGAAGACCTAGGGCATTTGAGGAAGCCCATCATCGGAATATACAAGCCAAGTTCTATAATGAAAAAGTCCCACTAGTATATAAAAGTGACAATATAGGAGACTCTCTATATGAAGAACATGGTGCTACTCTGAAGCACAAGTGTGGTAAAAGGATAGTAACATTGCCCCTTCTTTTTGGCGGGCTTCTTTGGCCCCCACTTTTTTATTTAGGCTTCTTTGGCCTCTCTTTTTTTATGGGGCAATGCTCTATAATGATGATCATTACACTTTATTTACTTACAACTCAATATTACAACTCGATACCAGAACAAAGATATGACTCTATATGAATGCCTCCGGCGGTGTATCGGGATGTGCAATGATCTAGAGTACCAATGACATCAAAAAATGGACAAGCCATGAAAACATCATGCTAGCTATCTTACGATCATGCAAGACAATATGACAGTGAATGCTCAAGTCATGAATATGATGATGATGTAAGTTGCATGGAAATACATCTCGGAATGGCTATGGAAATGCCATTATAGGTAGGTATGGTGGATGTTTTGAGGAAGATATAAGGAGGCTTATGTGTGATAGAGCGTATCATATCACGGGGTTTGGATGCACTGGCGTAGTTTGCACCAACTCTCGAGGTGATAAAGGGCAATGCACGGTATCGAAGAGGCTAGCAATGATGGAAGGGTGAGAGTGCGTATAATCCATGAACTCACATTAGTCATAAAGAACTCATATACTTACTGCAAAAGTTTATTAGCCCTCGAAGCAAAGTACTACTACGCATGCCCCTTGGGGGATAGATTGGTAGGAAAAGACCATCGCTCGTCCCTGACCGCCACTCATAAGGAAGACAATCAAAGAAACACCCTATGCTTCAAATTTGTCATACAACGGTTACCATACGTGCATGCTACGGGACTTGCAAACCACAACACAAGTATTTTCTCAATTTCATAATTACTCAACTAGCACAACTCTAATATCACCACCTTTATATCGCAAAACTATTGCAAGAAATCAAACATATCATATTCAACGATCTACAAGTTTATGTAGGATTTTATAACTAACCATGTGAATGACCAATTCCTGTCATCTCTCTAAATAGATATAAGTGAAGCAAGAGAGTTTAATTATTTCTACAAAAGATATGCCCATGCTCTAAAAAATATAAGTGAAGCAAAAGCATTCTACAAATGGCGGTTTTCTATGTGAAGAGAAGCAGGCAATCCAAACTTCAAATGATATAAGAGAAGCACATGAAGCATTCTATAAAGCCATACTCAAAAGATATAAGTGAAGTGCAATGAGCATTCTATAAATCAAGCATGGATTATCTCATACCAGCATGGTTCATAAAAGAAAAGTGAAAACTAAATGCAAAAGACGCTCCAAGACTTGCGCATATCGCATGAACGAAACGAATCCGAAAACATACCGATATTTGTTAAAGAAAGAGGGGATGCCTTCCGGGGCATCCCAAGCTTAGACGCTTGAGTCTCCTTGAATATTTACTTGGGGTGCCTTGGGCATCCCCAATCTTGAGCTCTTGCCTCTCTTCCTTTTCCTCACATCGAGACTTCCTCGATCAAACACTTCATCCACACAAAACTTCAACAAAAAACTCGGTAAGATCCGTTAGTATAATAAAGCAAATCACTACTCTAAGTAATGTTACAAAACCAATTCATATTTTATTTTTGCATTGTGTCCACTGTAATATAGCTGTTCCATGGCTTAATCCACTAATAGAAATTGATAGTTTCATCAAAACAAGTAAACTATGCATCAAAAACAGAATCTGTCAAAAATAGAACAGTCTGTAGCAATCTGAACATTCACCATACTTCTGGTACACCAAAAATTCTACAAAAATTAGGAAAAATAAACATGTACAGCAAGACATTAAAAAAATAATCGGAACAATTTGACGTTCCAGCAAAAAATGTAAAATCACGCACTACAGCCAAAGTTTCTGTCCTGCACCGTACAAACCAACAAGCATTGTAAACATCCTAAAGGCAAACCTTAGCACATTATTTTCATAATACAATGGAATTGTACAAGGGGATAATTATTTTTGACGAAAAGTTTCTGTAATCAAGATTCACAAAGTTTCCGTGAGCATGAACAAAGTTCAAGGAGCTCTCCCACTTCAACAATGCTTGTCTCTCTCACTTTCACTTTCCTTTTTGAAAAGTTTCGGGTTCCCCTCTTTATTTTTTTTTGTTTTAAAACTATATGAAAGCACTCAACAGAAATAAATGACTCTCTAAAAGTTCCGGGTTTCTCCCTGGCAGCGCTTTCTTTAAAGCCATTAAGCTAGGCATATAGTGCTCAAGTAATGGATCCACCCGGATCCCAAGGCATATCAAAGCCAATTTTAATTAACAATGATTTGTGATTTAGTAGTGAGAACAAAGTAACATATATCATGCAACAATGAAGTCTAACTCTCTTCCTATGCATCGGCATGTCATAAAAAACCAATTCATGCACACATAGTAAAGGCCAATGCATAGTATAAGCAGTTTCTTGCAATTTTATCATATTGGAAACATAGAGAGGCGGAGATATAGTTCCTATCTCATAATAATTGCAAGTAGGAGCAGCAAGCACATGCATATTATACCTATCAAAATTATGATGTGCAACGGTAAAAGGCAACCCATCAATATAATCCTTAATAAGTACAAACTTCTCCGATATAGTGAAGTCGGGAGAATTCAAAAAGATAATAGGACTATCATGCGCGGGTGCAATAGCAACAATTTCACGTTTAACATAAGGAACTATATTAAGTTCATCTCCATAAGCATAATTCATATTGGCATCTTGGCCACAAGCATAGCGAGCATCATCAAAAAGGGGTATTTCAAGAGAATCAACGGGATCATAACAATCATCATAGCAATCATCCTTCGGTAAGCATGAAGGGAAATTAAACAATGTATGAGTTGAAGAGTTACTCTCATTAGAAGGTGGGCCGGGTAGCTAATCCGCTCTTCCTCCTTTATTCTTCGCTCTCCTCATCATCTTTTTCATCCAATGAGCTCACAGTTTCATCAATTTCTTCTTCCATAGACTCCTGCAAAATATTAGTCTCTTCTTGGACAGCGGAGAAGTCCTCAATATATGGTTTAACATAGGCATTAGAAGCATAATTATTATAACAATATTCAAGTATGGAAAAAATTTCAGAATTGTAGAGAGTAGCATCATACTTTTCAATCAAAGAAGCAATTTCATAAGCACCCTTAAAAGCAACAAATTCTTCAATTTGTTGAACATCATAGTAATTATAAACACCCTTAGCATACGAAGATACGATTCCATTATCCCTAAACTCACATTGGTAGGGAAGGTGTTTCTTAGGGTTTTCAGAACAACAAGTAACATCATATATTTCACATAAATTCCAAGCATAGCATTGCAAATGATGAATTTGATCCAGTAAAAGTTTCCCTTTTTCAGATATACGGTGTCGCGCATAACAAGCATGCTCATCTAAAGATTTTCCCTCAACTAAGCTAGTTGGGGTTTCAGCACGAGCATAAAGGGATCCAAGATGATCCAAGTAAAAAGCTTCAGGAGTGTGATAGATTTTGGGTGGTTCTTCAACAATTGGTTCAGTAGGTACAACTAAATTTTTGGTATTTTGTGTTTCCTACCCATAACTAAAGATAGAAAACAACTAAGAACAGCAAATAAAAATTACTTAGTGATAAAGCAAACAAGCACACACGAGAATATTCACCCCACGCTATGACTCCCCGGCAACGGCGCCAGAAAAAGGTCTTGATAACCCACAAGTGTAGGGGATAATTGTAGACTCTTTCGATAAGTAAGAGTGTCGAACGCAACGAGGAGCTAAAGGTAGAACAAATACTCTCTCAAGTACTATTTGCCACTGATATGACTCTACGCACGCTTAGTGTTCGCTTTACCTAGAACAGGTATGAAACTAGAAGTACTTTGCAGGTGTTGTTGGATAGGTTTGCAATATAATAAAGAGCACGTAAATAAAAGCTAGCGGCTGTTTAGATAAAGAATCAATAAATTAAATATAGCGAGTGTGGAAAAGTGGTGGTAGGAGTTGTGAAATTGTCCTTCAGCAATTGACTACTTTACTAGACCGATAGCAAGTTTTATGTGGGAGAGGCATAAGCTAACATACTTTCTCTTCTTGAATCATATGCACTTATGATTGGAACTCTAGCAAGCATCCAAAACTACTAAAGATCATTAAGGTAAAACCCAACCATAGCATTAAAGCATCAAGTCCCCTTTATCCCATACGCCACAACCCCCTTAATCGGGTTTATGCTTCTGTCACTCAAGCAACCCACTATAAGTGAATCATGAACGTGTTGCAGCACCCTACAGCGGGAATCCCTCACGCTTGCACGACACAGAGAGCACAATAGGACAGCAACATAACCACAAGCAAATTAAACCAATCATAGCAATTCATCAATCACCGATAGGACAACGAAAATCTACTCAGACATCATAGGATGGCAACACATCATTGGATAATAATATGAAGCATAAAGCACCATTTTCAAGTAGAGGGTACAGCGGGTTGCGGGAGAGTGGACCGCTGAATATAGATGGGGGAAGGTGATGGAGATGTTGGTGAAGATGATGGAGGTGTTTGTGTAGATAGCGGTGATGACGATGGCCCCCGGAAGCAAGGGGGGGAGAGCCCTCCTCCTTCTTCTTCTTCCTTGACCTTCTCCCTAGATGGGGGAAGGGTTTCCCGTCTGGTCCATGGTCTCCATGGCGTGGGAGGGGCGAGAGCCCCTCCGAGATTAGATCTGTCTCTCCGTCTCTCTCTGTTTCTACGTTCCCGGATCCTGCCCTTTCACCGTTTCTTTTATATCCGGAGATCCATAACTCCGATTGGATTGAAACCTTCGCCAGCATTTTTTTTCCTGAAAATTAACTTTCTTGCAGCAAAATAAGAGCAGCAACCGCCTTACGAGGGGCCCACAAGCGTCAGGGGTGAGCCCAGTATAGGCAGGCGCGCCCCCTGCCTCGTGGCCACCTCGGGCACCGTCTCGCGTTGATTCTTTCCTCCCATATTTCCCTAATATTCCAAAAATATTCTCCATCCGATTTTATTCCGTTTGGACTCTGTTTGATATGGGGTTTCTGCAAAACATAAAACATGCAACAAACAGGAACTGGCACTGCGCACTGGATCAATATGTTAGTTCCGAAAATAGTACAAAAAGTTGCCAAAAGTATATGAAAGTTGAATAATATTGGCATGGAACAATAAAAAATTATAGATACGATGGAGACGTATCAGGCATCAACATGTTGGGTAAAAAATATTGTCCCATTTGGGGCAGGTTATGGTATAAGCTTCTCACAAACCAGAGCTTCTCACAAAAAGCCTCACGTTTCCGTTAGGGAAACGTGTCACCTTTGTGGACAAAACGATATTCGTCGCCTCTTCTTCCTTTCAATTTTTTTCCTGGTGTCAACATAGAACAACAGGAGTGTCATGTTAAATTTTAGATTTTTTCGGGGATCATTTGGACATTTTTATATGCTAACTGAGTTTTCTAGGCATTTATGTGCATAATTCAAAATTGAACTACATGCACATGCTTTAGTCCATAAAAACGGGTTGCAAAATCAAATGTTTGTCCTTGGTTGCAAGATTAGGTCACGTGCAAGAAATGAGAATGAATGTCAAACACATTGACATCGTCGCTCGGCCGCTAACATTGAGATACATGGTTTTAAAATTCTAGTAAATCAAAAACTCGTCTGAAATTCATGAAACTTGACATGATATCATGAAACGGCATCGACATGCCGTGGTAAAAAAATTGTCCCATTTGGGGCAGATTTGGGAATAAGCTTCTCGCAAATAAGAACTTCTCTCACAAGAAGCCTGATGGTTTCGGTAGGGAACAAGCCACCTTGGGGGACAAGACCATATTTGTTGTCTCTTCTTACTTTCAATTTCTTTCTCATGTCAACATAGAACAACGCGAGTGTTGTGTCAATTTTTGGGATTTTTCGGGGTTCGCTTGGACATTTTTACACATTGAGTTTTCAATGCATTCATGTGCATAATTCAAATTTGAACTACATGCACATGCTCCAGTGCATATAAATGGGTTCAAGTTTGGAATGTGTGTCCTTGGTTACATGCTTAAGTCCCATGCAAGAAATGAGAATGAATGTCAGACACCTTTCCACATTTGCTCGGCCGCTAACATTGAGATACATCGTTTTTAAATTCTAGTAAATCGAAAACGCGTCTGAAATTTATGAAACTTGACATGCTAGCATGGAACGGCATCAACATGCAGTGTGATGTCTACTACGCAACCTTTCTTCTTATAGACATTGTTGGGCATCCAAGTGCAGAGTTCTGTAGGACAGTAGCAAATTTCCCTCAAGTGGATGACCTAAGGTTTATCAATCCATGGGAGGCGTAGGATGAAGATGGTCTCACTCAAACAACCCTGCAACCAAATAACAAAGAGTCTCTTGTGTCCCCAACACACCCAATACAATGCCAAATTGTATAGGTGCACTAGTTTGGCGAAGAGATGGTGATACAAGTGTAATATGGATGGTAGACATAGGTTTTTGTAATCTGAAATTATAAAAACAGCAAGGTAGCAAGTAACAAAAGTGAGCGAAAACGGTATTGCAATGCTTGGAAACAAGGCCTAGGGTAACATAATCATATCATATAACAATTCCTCAACGTGCAACAAAGAGTCGCTCCAAAGTCAATAATAGCGGAGAATAAACGAAGAGATTATTGTAGGCGGCCTCGGGACTCCTCTGGTCCATCTCCAATGCTCCGTGGGCTCCTTCTTGTCCATAAATAATCACCGTAAATTTTCAGGTCAATTGGACTATGTTTGATATTCCTTTTCTGCGAAACTCAAAAACAAGGAAAAAAACAAAAACTGGCACTGGGCTCTAGGTTAATAGGTTAGTCCCAAAAATCATATAAAATAGCATATAAATGCATATAAAACATCCAGGATGGATAATATAATAGCATGGAACAATAAAAATATATAGACACGTTGGAGACGTATCAAGCATCCCCAAGCTTAATTCCTGCTCGTCCTCGAGTGCATATTTTCATTATTTATAAGGAAGTGCATATTTTCTGAATAAATTTTTTGTTTTGAATGTATAAGTACCTCGACATTATGCCTCTTGGTAACAAGGCAGTGAAGCTTGGAATGTGGATTGCCATATTGTCGGTCCGAAGATGACTCATCACAGTCATTTGTTGCATCAATGTTGTGTAAGATTGTCTTGCTCCTTGTATCAGATTGGGTGTTGCTTGTTCATTCATAAGCTCAAATGCTTGTTTACCATATTGAGCTTCTTCTAATTCTTATGCAAAATGGATTTATGTTTTTCATTTTTATGTGATGTCATGTGGTGTTGTTTGTATGAGCATAGTTTTGGGATTACCTCATTTTGTTTTGCTCTATTATGATGACCTTCTTCCTCCCTATTCTATTGTGCAAGCAACATGTCTTGCTAATGCAATTTTTGAACATCATTCATAGTGTATTTTTTCTTATATTACACATTCAGAAAACTTATTCATAATGCATTTGGTGATATCCCTTAACTGAATTTTTAGGCACCTGCAAAACCATTGTACAGTAATTAGTAAACTACAATGGTATTTTAAATTTAAGTTAATCTTTATGTTTTCCTTAATATTATTATGGTTACCTTGTTGTCTTTTGTAGGTACTTCATGCTCTAGAACAATGTCTGCTATTTTGGTTGTCCGAGCAATTTTTTTTAATGATTAGACCAAATGATATGAACTAGAACAATTCTAAATTACACTTTAGATGGGTGAATGACTTCATATTATCAATGATTGCAGTTTTCCTGCTACCATTACCTTGGTTTCCTATTGTTTTCCTTGATGTCATTCTACTCCTTGCTAGTGCTTTATGTATGCAAAATCTCCAACCTTCATGTGCAACAATAAATACATTAATTTTATAATGAGAAGACGAAACTGAAGAAAAATCAAATTACTATTATGCTTTGTGTACTTGATCCAAATGAATCCTTTGAGTATTACTTTGTTCTAGTGCTCCGCTTTTTTGGTCTTGTCCAAATGGTGTTATTGTGATATTGCTCACTGTGGTGATTGTATGCTTTGCTACCCATTGCAGGTATGTTTTCTTATGCTGACTATGTGCAATATGTACGTCCCCATTGTGCAAATTCAGGAAGTATGTAATATTTCTCTAAACATCATGATCCATCGTTCTTTATGTCAAATTGACTTCGATTTAGAATCAGTTTTAGTATATCTATTGTTGAAGGGGCGGGGGTAACAAGTTACCCTCTAATTCATTAAATTATATTTAACATTCTGTGTTCGTTTATGTATTTTGGGGGGTAATAGGCTACCCTCTAGTTAATTCTATTATAGATAACATTTTGTTTTTGTTTTTGTATTTTTGGGGGTAACAGGCTATTCTCTAATTCATTCTATTATAGATAAAATTCTGTTTTTGTTGATGTATTTTGTGGGGGTGACAAGTTACCTCTAATTCATTTACATTCCGGTTTTGTGTTTGTCTTTAGGTAGGGTAACAAGATACGCTCTAATTCATTCTAGCCTAGATAACATTTTGTTGTATTTATTTCTTTTGTTTTTGAGTCTTTGCAATTTTCAGTCTGCGTTTAGTTTAGTTTTTATGGTGGGTAAAAGATTTTACCCTAATTCTTTATTCTTCTAAGAAATGTTTTAGGTTGCAACCTAATTTTGTATTATTTATTATTATTTTTGTTACATGGAGATCATGAGAATGTCAAGAACATAGGCTAAAATAAATTTTTGTATTTGAAATATATTTTGATTTAGGATGTAGGTTTATAGAAGAGTGATGAGTACATGTGTTCTGGTTTCAAAATATCTATCTGTTTCCTCTAATCTATTTCGAATTTCACATGTGAAGGACAGTGATGAGTAGGAATTTTGATGGGGACATGATGATTTACCGAGGGTAGATCAAAAGGGAGAAACCGCCTAGGTTCTTTCATGTGCTTCTTTCCTTTAATTTTTGTCCCATGTCTGTTCTGCTTTGGTTATGTGTTTTCTTCTTCATCCATGGTGGCGCCGGCCTCGGTTCGAGGGAAGGGACGAAGAAGAGGAGGATACTTGACCTAGGGCTCTGTGCGGTGGTTGTTAGAGAACACTAAAGGCGCAATGGGTTAATGGGTTTTCTCGGTGCTGGCCTGTTTTAGTTGTGCTTAGTTTTTGTGGTCAAAGGGCACGAAAGCTAGAACTGCTGCGCTGGGCTGATCAAATGACCCTTGCACTGAAGCTGTTTCTGGTCTTCATCAGAAATTTACGGTGGATGTGATGGTTTTCACGTCCAGTGAGATTTCAATGAATTCACTGAATTTCAATAATTTCAGTAGACACTGGAATAATTATGTTTCGCCCAAATATTTCAGCAATTTCAGTACCGCAGAGGAATTCAAATAGTTTTTTGAAATATTTTTGACAATTTTAATTTTTTAAATTGAATTCAAGTGAATATTTCGGTCATTTGGCTGAAATGCAAACTGAAATCACCGAAATTCATTGAATTTTGGTGATTTTGGTTGGTGCTGAAAATTTTCTAAAACAGAAATTGAAAACCATTGGATCAGAATTCGACTAACGCAAAGTGAGAATTCAGTTGACTGGCCAGTAGACAATCCCAACAAGAAATCTCCCCTATTTTACATCCTTATTAAACACGGCTGTCCAATGGACCTTTTACAAGCCTCATAACACACAATACTATTTTTAACCTAAAGTCTACAAGCGCGTGATGATCATATTGCTAACTTCACCCATGTTTGTAGCTCAAAACAGAGTACACTGCCTGCACGACTGCACAAACTAGCCCAACGACTGCTGCCAGGAGCCCGACAGCAAGCCAGGGGTTGCTGAAGTATTTCCGCCTCAGCCATGCCATCCACTTCCGTGAGGAGCTCCTAGACCGCTTCTCTAGAATTGAGCATGTCTCCCGCAGGTAGTTGCAATCGGGGTCGTCAGGGTCGAATTGGATCCCCTTGCAAAGGTCGGAGAAGCATTTCGCCACCTCGTCGTTGTTGCCGTGGCCGTGCACAATCACATCTCTCTTCGACAACAGCTCCACGTCCTTCGTGGTGCAGGCCATCTGGGACATGAACACGCAGTATGCCGTGACGTGGCTCCCCACCGCCTCCCGGTTTCGCTGCTCCAGCTCCATCAGGTTGCGCAGCAGCCGCCACGTCTCACTGTCGATGTCCAGGCGGGGGACCTCCAGCGTGCTGCCTCCTCCATTCAGCTTCACGTCGAGGATGCAGCGCATGCCCTTCTCTTTCATGGACAGACCCTTGAACTTCACCCCAGCGAAGCTGTACTCTGTCGCCGAGCGCCACCGGCGCACTTGATCGGAGTCGTTCACGGTGGCAGCAGGCGGGGCGGAGGGTGGAGCAGGCTTCAAATGCATATGAAGAAGATGGAGAAGATTGCCAGGCACGGTTGGCTGCGGCGGCATGATGGCCGGCGCTGCCTCTTTATACTTCTGTCTTCTCATGAGATCGAGGGCATACTCTGTGATCTCGTTAATCACACGATCCTTACCATCCAAAGCCGTCAGCTCTCCAATCTTCTGGAGGACGAAGAAAGGTATCTGGTTCTCGGCGAGGTAGAAGACGTCGCGGACCACCGCCAGCGCCTCCGCCCTGTTCGCCGATGGGACGCCGACATCTACAGTCACAGGCGCATGCGCATCACCTGCGGGATGTGCTTGGAAGCCAACGAGGCGGGAGAGTATGTAGCAGCCGTCGAGGAGGAGCATGCGTACAAACTGCTCACTCGTCATGTCATCAAACGTGTTGGCGTAGCAGTTCCTCACAGATTCTTCAAGGCATCTGAGCTCGTTGATGTAGACGTTCACCGTCATGCCGGGTCTCGTGGCTCTTGCAGCTGAGAGCACCTTGTGAAGACTCGTCAGCTTGTCGTGCTCCATGGCGAGGTCCGGGCTCCTGCTCTGCGGCCGAGGGTAGTTGTACGGGCCGATGGCGACGTGGTCAGGATCGTACTCGCCGCAGTCGACGTTGCGCGTGAGGTCGCGGACCTTGGCGACGATGATGGGACAAGAAGAACGCCCGCCCCCGACCTGCGCCTGTGATGAGTTGAGGGCGTCTAGTTTCCCACTCAGCTCATTGGCTAGCCGAGCCATCTCTATAACGTAGGAATCGGTAGATTGGCCTGCGATGAAAGTCGACCAGTCAGCAAACAGAGCGTGATTAGTACGTACATGAAAAAATTGAACAGATGGGAGGATAAGTTTTCTTGGCACCTTGCTGATCCATTTGCTTGCTTGTCCACGAGTAGTAAGCCAATTGATTGCCTTACTCTGCCGCCTAGCAGAGTAGCAGTAGTTCTTGCGCTCCTGGAGTTCTGTTGCCCTCTCGACGGACCGCTCAGTTCACGCTTTGTTTCAGAGTTGGTAGCCCAGCATCTGTATATGTAACCCCTTCTTCTCCCACTTTACATTTCGTTGAGGATAAGAATAGAAGATTCACGCGCAGGCAAGATCTGTTAGATCACTTAGGAAGCTGCTCAAAAGCTGCTATATATAATTGACACACTTTGCAAAAAGGAATTGACATATCAGCTGGAGTCAAGTCAAGCACTAAGGTGAAGTGAAGCTGTGCATTTTATTTCCCCCTCGTGCATCTTTCTGAAAAGTGAAAGCTAGTAGGATTCCCGCTTATAGAGCGCAAGGTTGAGTGGCTACAACAAAAGGAAGAATGGTTTGGCGTGACCTGCTTGTGCACGTTTGATTCCCTGCCTGCATCGCCATCAGGCCCCTAGAGGCAGCACCGACCAGCGGAGAAAGGAGTAGTATAGCTAGCTACTTCGCTGCTTTTCCTGCTTGGACGAGGCTAAGTATCTTAGCTACCTTCCGGGACATACGTCCAGCAGTTTGGAATTGTATGAGCGTTCAGTATCAGATTCCAATCAACTGAGATTCAGTCGGCCGTGTGTTTTTTAACTTAACTTGCAAGGTGGCCCTCCCAAATGAGAGGGCGTCATATTTTTTGTCCGTAAAAAGTGTTATGTATTTAATTTTGGACGTCGATAACTACCGAACGTTCGGTCTGGGGGCGTGCCAGACCGAACGAAAGGTTCGGTAAGCCATCTTAGCCCCGCCGAACGATTTCGTTCGGGACGAGAGGCCGCCAGCCCGAACACCCATTATCACTGCTCCTACAGGCCCTCTTTTAGGAACACCGCCTTACAGACCTTTTCTCTACTGAAACAAAAAAAAAAGCATAGAAACGCAACAAAAAGCCCTTCTTTGCTGGGACAAAATAAACACAAGTCTGTTTTTTTGCTGGGACAAAAAATTGCCATGGATAAAGTAAAATTTTCAAAGAAAATTAGAGTAAAAATGCCAGTCCCATAAAGTTGGTTTGACATGAAAAAAAAACCATTAGCGATTAGGTTGACCTGTATGTAAAAGGTAATATAGGTAAATCTGCCCTTTTTTCCATTTGAAGGTTGACAATATAGGTAAACTTACCATGTCAAAAAGGTAAAAATTGTCATGGCCAAATAAAAAATGTAAAATTTTAACAAAAAATAAATAGGAAACAGAGGTTAAAAATGAAATTTCCATGGCGTTACAAATAAAATTGGCATGGCAAAATGAAAGAAAATTTGCCATCTTTTTTTTTCATTTGAAGGTCCTACATTGCCGTGGCAATATAAGTAAACTTGCCATGACAAAAAGGTAAAAATTACCATGGAAAAATAAAAATGATTTTTTTTAACAAAAACATATAAATAGAGGTAAAAAAAGAAATTTCCATGGCGTTGCAGATAAATTTTCCAGGTCAATATAGGAAAAATTGACATGGCAAATTGATAAAAAATTTGCCATCTTCTTTTTCCATTTGAAGGTCCTATATTTCCGTGGCAATATAGGTAAACTTGCCATGTCAAGAAGGTAAAAATTGCCATGGAAAAATAAAAAATAAAATTTTAACAAAAATAGAAATAGAGGTTAAAAAAAGAAATTGCCATGTCGTTACAGATAAATTTGCCATGTCAACATAGGAAAAATTGCCATGGCAAATTGAAAAGAAAAAATCCATCTTTTTTTTTCATTTGAAGGTCCAATATTGCCATGGAAAAATAGCGAAACTTGGCATGTCAAAACCGTAAAAATTGCCATGGCAATAAATTGATAAAATTCTCGTAGAAAAAATAGAGGTTAGAAAATAATTGCCATGGCGTTATACATAGATTTTCCATGCCAATATTGGGGAAATTGCCATGGAAATTAAAAGAAAATTTTGCCAATTTTTCTTCAATTGAAGGTAAAATTTCGACGACATCAATACAAAACTCTTGACATTGCCAGAACACAAATTCTTTTTTACAAAAGCCAAAAGTTATGAATTTTTTTGCCATGGCAAAATTACTTTACGGCCCATGGCAAATTATAGCTTTTGCTACATTAGCAAAATACACTTGCCATGGCACAACTCATTTTTTTACAGTAACGATAACTCCCAAATGTTCGGAAGTGAAGCATGGCAACCCGAACGATTTAGATGGCAAGTTTAGTTTGCGTGAGATTAGGAAAACACGACAATTTTCTGAAAAAACAACGAAAAAGGACAAAGTTGCCATCCCGTATCAACTAAAGTTGCCATGTAAAAACGTTCAGGACGAAATGCTCAAAATCCGAAAGTTCGGGAGTTATTGGATTCTAGAAAAGCAAAAGCCATTGAAGGCAACATATTATGTTTTTTGCCATGGCAATAAAATAATGTAATTTGTCACGACAATAAAATTTGAGTTGCCATGGCAACATAATTTTGAGTTCCCAAAATGGAGAAAAACATAATTTGAGTTTGCCATAAATTATAATTTCTAAAATGTCGTCGTGAAAAAGGTATTAATGGTCGACGTGTGGGAAAACATCTACACTTGCCATGGCAAAACACATGTTAAGTTGTCATGGCAATTGTTAAATTGGCGTGCAAAAAGAACTCCAAAAAAGTCCATGGCAAAACAACTTAATTAGCCATGGAAAAAAACAAATGTACATTCCATGGCAAAAAAAGCCCTAAAATGTAATGATCACCTCGTTGCCATATGACCATATGACACATAGTTACTAAAAAAGCCTACATTTGCCATATAACCATTAGAAAACAACAATTTGTGATGGCCTGTGATATTAAGACAAAATCTATCAAATATATTGTCATGTGTGAATGAACTAACAATTTATAAAGTTGTCATGGTATGGGAATTTGTAATAATCTAAAAAATTGCCATGTTGTGCTGAACATCGTGATTAGAAATTGCCATGTATTATAGGACCAAAAACCTAAATTTGTGCACTACTCACATGGCAAAGTTAGTAACTACAAAAATCACAGCAAAAATTTGTGTTCTACTCAGATTTTAGTGTAGCATGGCAAATTTAGGGACTATTTCATACACAAACAGTGGCAAAATGTGTTCAAAAAAGCTCATGGTACTCAGCATCTAGCAAAATTCATCAGGCATCGGTAAAAAATGGGGGAAGTGGGACGTTGTACAGATGCACACACAGAACCGCAGAAGGAGTGCAGCGCACACATGGACCTGTCGGATCCCCTAGCCCGTGGTGTAGCTCGAGCTCAAGCACCTCCCCGCCGGGCTGCCTTCTGTGGATGGGCGCCGTCTGTGAGGAGCCCATCGTGTCGCCCCGCAGCGGACTCATGGCGCTGTCCCAGGGGACTCGTCACCAGGCACCCGACTTCGCTCTCCACCCGGTGCACGCCGAGAATCAATGGAGCGTTGCTGCCTCTCCCAATTCACCGAACGGGAGCAGAGATGGCACGGCGCTGCGCTGCTCCGCCGCCGCTCTCTTCGCGCGACCACACCTTGAGCCAGGCGGTGAGCTTGAGGTGGGGAGGCGACCTAGATGCCCGCAGCCGCGGCGTAGGCGAGCGGGGCACTCTGCCTCCGCCACGGCCGCACCTCTAGCCGGTGGGAGCGGACCAGAGTCATGGTGCACTCTGGTCAACATCGCCTGAACGAGCTCGAGGAGGGGGGCTACCGCGGTGGCGGCTCGAGGAGGGGAAACGGCTACTGCGGTGGCGCAGGCGCGCGGGCGGCGCTTGGCCTCCTCCACGACCGCAGCTCTACGCCGGCGAGGATCACGCGGATTTATGCGTCGTCGACCCCACCCAACGCGGCGGCGCGGGGAGCTGGCAGCAGTGGCGATCCAAAGAGGCGATGTGAGGAGGAAGAGTGGGTGAGGGAAAGAAAAGGATAAGACTGCGGGGGGAGAAGGAGACGAGGTCGTTTGGGAGCTGGGAGGAAAATCCCGAACTAATTCTCTGCTGACTTGGCAGTGACACCTGCTCTAAGATTTGTGCAGATCATCTGAGGACAGTCGAGGCGTTCAGGACCAAACGCTAAAATCCTGTCGTTCGGGAGTTATCGATTCCGTTAATTTTACGATCTCATCCAATGCAAGATATTTTTTTTACTCCTATTTACCCTTGCATTGCATAATAGATAATATTTTAGGCATCAATACCTGTCTAAAATGTAACATTGGCCTTTATTTGTGTAAAAAGATAAAACTATGTTCTAATAAATAATACCCCCGCGATCCAAAATAAGTGTCACAGTTTTGAACTGGTCTTAAGTGAAAACTTGGACACTTATTGTGGATCGGAGGTAGTATTTTTTATAAAATATTATTTTATAGTAAATCTTATGATATTGATTTATATTTTCTCAGTAATTTGTTTATATGGTCACAAGTCAACTAAACCAAACAAACTAAACTGCAACCTTCATATATCCGCTAGGTCAATTGTCATATGCTCTAGTGTATGTGTACATTTGTATGCCACTTTGCTATTCTGTGCATGGCTATACAGAATAATCTGATTATGTTCATATCGTAACTTCTACTAGTAACCAGTGCTCTAATTTAAATTAAAAGCAATATTTGTGTTTAAGAAATTAACATGCCTATTGAGACATCGGTTCGAGTAACTAGTGCTCTCATTTATGTACTACTCTGTCATTGCTTATTTTGGTGCATAAACACTCCATCATTTTCTGTGACCACCCCTGAAAACTTTTATGCCCTTGCTGATAGTACTAATTGTCTAGAAATCATTAGATGGCAACAAATAACATTGGAATTGGTTATACTTTTTATAGGATTCTAATCGTGTATTCTATTTCTATCTAATGCATTACATTGGCATTGGTGTATGTGGAGAGTACTAACATGGTTAAAAGAGACGAAATGCACACTTATATTTATGAGTAAAACAATAATTAACAAACATACCTAAAAGTTATTTGTGTGAGATATGTCAAGTGTAATTATGATAATCTAACATATACAATCTGATGAGTATGGTACATAGATCTGACTGAAATGACCCATTTAGGTACGTTTATGTGGGTCTTATGGCTATAATAGGTTTACATACATGTTTTTGAATGGGCGATTCAATGCGGTTTCAAACAACATTATTGGTAATGTTCCTGCGGGTGAAAAAGTGACAACATCATTGCTCCGGTCCAATTGCATCTTGTTTACCGAAGTATTTGGAGTATTTCTTCTAACATATATTAGTAATGTGAAGGTTTTTCCAAGAAATTGCATTGAAATTCTTAGCCATAGGAGTTACTTTGTATTTTCTTAGATCTTAGATCAAAATCAGTGTACCTATAATTGTTATGAGCATGAATAAAGTTACAATGTTTCTAAAAAAATACCATCAACAAAAAAGTGATCCAATGATTCACATGACATTGACCTCCCCCTCCCCTCCTAATTCAGAACCATTTCTGCTTTTATTTTAATCGTATCTGCAAACATATGTTGTGACAACGAGAAGACTTGTCCTAGAAAATAATGTGAAAGACTTGTCCTAGAAAATAACACGAAAGACGCCTCCACTGTTGAGGACGACCACGGTCTCATGGTGATTGCACCCAGAGGGATGACACAACCCTAAACTTTGGCCATTAGCTACACCTTGAACGGCTCAGCACGCTCCACGCTGTACACTACACCTTGGATCGACAAGTCATCTAGAGTCAAGTCAAGCACTGAAGTGAAGGTATGCATTTATCCTCGTGTGCATCTTTGTGAAAAGAGAAAGCTACTAGCTAGGATTCCCCCATGATAGGGCGCAAGGTTGCACGACTACAAGAAAGGAAGAATAGTTTGAAGTGACCTGCTTCCAAACGTTTGGTTCCCTTACTGCTACTTGGCTGCTTTGCCTGCTTGGCAACGAGGCTGGCTTGTCCATCCATGGTCCATCTTGCCACCTTCCGTGACATACGTCCAGCAGTTTGGAATAGTACAAGCTTTGAGTATCAGTTTATGGGCGTGTTTGGTTGCCCGCATGCAGCCCAACCAGGCCCGCGCGGGATGTGCGCGGCCTGTTTGGTTGCCTGGACTGCATGCGGTTTGCAGCCCGCACGGACCTTAAAGCAGGCCGCAGCCTGGCCCGGCGGAACTACCGAATCAGCAGTTTCTTGTGAGCCTGGCTCGGCGCGGCCACGCGTGCGAGGGGGTTGGACGCCTAGGGCAGCGCGGGAGACGTACGGGACGCCTCATAACTGCCCCCCCCCCACTCTCCTGTCACCGCCCCACGCGCACTTTTCCCACCTCTCCCTCTCTCCCTCACCGCCGCTCCCTCTCCTCTCCTCTCCTCCGATGGCTCCGCCATGCCCACCGCCGCGCCGCCCTCTGACCCCGGTCGATCAGCGCATCGCCAGCATCCAGGAGCGCTGGCTGCCCGGGCTCCAGAACTCGGGCCACGACCTGGCGTCGGCGCTGCGGGCGCCGTCCTCCATCTGCTGCGGGCCTCCTCTTGCCATTGGTACCTGGACCGATCTTCTTGATCTCGTGTCCAGCCTACTAGATTTGTCTAGTCTAATTTTGCTGCCCACGGTGCCTTTAAATAATAGGCACGGGTTATATGTGTCTGACTCAAACACCTAACCCTTAACATGTTCCAAGTCTGCCCAATACATATATTCGATATAATTTTAACAACTACGTTACTTCTGAAGATGTAATCCTTTGCTTCTCATTGTGTACCTGAGGGAAGACAAGGAAGGCCCGTCAGAGGCTTGCACTCGCGGTGGCTGCTGCTTGAGAGACGCGAGAGACAATATTCGTGATCAATTCAACTTGGGTGGGGCGCAAACCCATCGACCCTGCCGGCCGCTGGTGGAGGGATGAGCCGAGTGAGCAAGCACCTGTGTGAATCACCCAAAGAGCTATTCAAGGCTGCGATTGACAATTTGAATCTTAGGGAAGCCAGTATGATGTCAGGGCGACAGTTCAAGCGGGCTAATAATCGTTCAGTGCCAACATACCAGAAAATTAATCATGTGTTTATGGATACCAAGTGGGAATTAAAATTTCAAATGGTAACCGTGCGTGCACTCAAGTATATTGAAACACTTTCGGACCGTGCTACTATCATTCTCGACTCTTAACTCGCTTAGCTCCCCTAGTACTCGCCGCCCATTCACATTTAAATTGGGGTGGTTACTTAGGTGGGCTTTGCTGACTTAGTTAAGAGTGCATTGAAGAAGTCTATCATTGGTCGTAACACCAATTCAGCGATGGAGCTTTAAGATCAGAGCCTGAAGATGATTCCAATTTGGATGGACAAAACACACCAGTGGTATTTATGAAAAAGAAAAGCAATACCTTTCCATGATTATTAATGATCTCGATAAAATCACGGAGCCCCTCATTTTTGGCACCTCACGAGATTGATTGAAAAAATCAACCCAATGAGAAGATTGGAGTCTTTTTCTAGAAGAGGAAATCAAGCGGTATTGAAGATCCGACTCCCGTTCCATTTTGGAGGGAGACAACAATACACGATACTTCCACATCGTTTGCAAAACTGCACCAGTTTACCCGTGTGCCTTGTCAGCTACTCTGACAAGTTGGGCCCACCTCCTAACGACACAACAGGTCCCAAGTGTGCACGTCAGGCCAACTCACACTTCTGTGGGCCCGAGTGGTTGAACGCATCCATTGTGACACTAGTGTCTATCACTTAAGGCAGGGAGAACCGAGGAGAGGTCCATCTGATGGATCAAAGGCAATCAACACTTGGCGGCTACCTCTATCCCCTTTCACCTCTCGTAAGACTAGTTCATCCATTCGTGTAACCAACTCCTCTGTAATCAAGACTAGCTATCCAATTTCTAAAGATAATCGAGTGATTTTGTGTGGGTGCAAACATCTGGTATCAAAGACAAGGCACCACCTCTTCACTCCGCTCGATCTAGTGCAATTCGTCGAGACAAGGCGTCTACGCCAGACTCATCTTCACCTTGAAGCAATGGATCCGCACAGTGTACCACGACTACCCTGACGACATGCTCACACGAAAGACAATATATGCGGACGTGGTCTGTTGTTAATCTCATGAAATCTAGCATGTGCTGACGCGTTTTCCCCCATTGAACGAACATCATATGTTGGCCGACTTCACCACTTCTTGTCGGCTTCAGAGCTTGGCAGACGGTGCTACTTATCGTTCCTAAGGGCGAGTCAATGCATAGTTTACCTTTCAGGAACCTGTCAAGACCTCATGAAGGACCCGTAAGACGGCGCGCCGAGTGCAGCCACCACCCGAAAGCTATCGAGTTCAAAGACCAGTTCAGAGGCTACCGACGGTCCCTGTTGTTTGACGAGATTTTGTCATTTATTTTTCAGGCCCACATGTTATGCTCATGTGATACATAATAGATGCAAATCTCTCCGTAATAATAAAGCAGCGATTGCTTCTAGTCGTCCGACGCGTTCTTTCGCAAAAAACCCCCTGCATTTTCAAATAATTAACCCGCAGTCCATCGTTAAGTTAGAACGAACCGTTTTTTTGCAGTTTACACAAAACCCCGCTGGATTTAACACTAATTAACCCACGGTCAGATTTGAGTCATAACGAATCGTTTTTTTGCAGTTTTACATAAACACCCCTGATATCTACGGTAATCACCCCGCAGTCTATTGAAAATAAATAAATATTTTCAAATAATCATATCACCGTAACTCCGATTTTAACATGTATATACGGAATTTGATTAAAAAATATGTAGAATTTGAATATGATGTTATCTTACATGTTAAATGTTTTTAAAATTATATTTAGGATGCAATGTCAATAAATGGCGCATGATCTATCATTATTTCGTACCGACGCGGATCCCTATTGCAACATGTAAAATTGAATGTTAATAATTGGGAAAGATTATAATCCTAGGGCATGTTGTAGCACTAGATTCTCTCTTTGTACATGTTTCATGAGATAAGACCTTACGCACATACCTTTTCTTTGCAAAATCCACGCACGTACTTACCATCGGACTACACTTTTCTTTTGTAGTGAATACACAAACAATTTTTATAGATGTACATACACTTACCAAATTCATGAATATCAGAAGTGCATGAATGTTTATTTTCAAAATATCTGAACTATTCATGTGATAGTCATGCACGTTCATAGTGAAACCGATAAATACAATTTTAATTTGTGTTCCATCTGTTGCATGTGATGGTGATACATGTAGGCTTTCTTGTATAAACTTAATCTATAGATGCGACCTCCTTTGTGTCAAATGGTGCCACAAAGGTGTTGACTGGGTGTGGTTGTAGGTGTTTGCCATCCATATGACGAGTCGGAATCAAAATTGAGCCGAAATGATAACGGCTTAGATAAATCTTTTCACTCCCCGTTGCAACGCACGGCACATTTGCTAGTGATATTTACATGGGCAAATAAAAGTATTAGTCGATGGGCAAAGCCGTGTGTATTTTCATCAAATATATGTGCTAGTATCCTGGCTTAATTAATTGGGCTTTGCACAATGCAGCCCACGTCTTGGCCGAGGATGGCCGGATGGGTACTACCAATTAGTTGGTTTGTCTAAAAAAACGAATTAGTTGGCTTAATTAGTTTGTTTGCTCTCACGAATCATGCACGGCTGCAAGGCTGGCAGAATACGCAGGCCGACAGCAGTGGCGGAGCTTGACAAGAATCAATGGGGTGGGCACCCATACTAGCCGTAAAATAATGTATGATTAGCAATATATGCTCCATAAGAGAACTAACTACACCAAAATATATGACTTCAAAGTACAAAGACATTTTGTAAGCCAACTAACAAATACAAAGGGAGTGGTACTACAGAGCAGCTTTTTGATCCCTCATGCTCTTGAATTCTGTTAAAAGTTGTACATCTCTCTGATTTCATCATCTATGTGAACAACCAAGTTATTGGCAGATTCTCATCTTCCATCTTATTACTAAATTACTAATCAAACTCATACATGAAATCTCGATTCCACACTCTCTGTGAACAACAAATCTGTGGTTGGGCTGGGGGGGCATGGCCCCTTCAGCCTCTCCGCCGTTGGCCGACAGGCGGCTTGTCCGAGGCTGCTGATCTCTGCCCAAAGTTTTAAATAGCGCGCTAAGCATCTTAGCACCGGACCTCTTTCAAATGCTATAGCGTGCTATAGCGGAGCTATAGCGTGCTATTTAAAATGTTTGTTCATTTGTTTGGACCAAAGTCTCTTAGCGCAAGACCTTTTGTAAACGCTATAGCGTGCTATAGCGGAGCTATAGCGGGCTATTTGAAACAGTGTCTCTGCCAGGCATGCTCGCAGGCGACCATGCTACACATGCATACACGAGAGAGGTTGTGTTGCTCAAACAAAAAACACGAGAGAGGTTGTTCATCTCCGACGGCCACGAGCACGCTCGTTCGTCTCCGGATGCCGCATCGACGTGGGCTACACGCTTTATGGTAAGGACGGTGATATAATACATAGAGTTTTTCCATTTCCTCATTATTGCTTGATGCATCGACACCAGATTGGTTTACACCGGTTAATAGCTAGGTTACCTTGAATATTAGGTTGGTTTGCACAACGATCTAACGTACCACCAAGCATAAAGATAGGTTCATCCAATCATGTTGCCACAGAAAACGGTCGATGTACCGAGAAACTTTTGCATTCGGAAATCTATATTGGTTTGCCAATCTAAGATGAAACATGTACAAGTGGTGTACAGGTTTGATTAAAAGGTCAAATAGGTTTCACAAGAGAGATGAACAGGTTTTGCGCGTGGTGGCGCACCCTTCTGAGGAAAGACAATGAGATCGAGCACGGCATGCAACCCTATGCTGCCATGACCGGAGAGATGAGGAAAACTCCATCTCGTGCTGCATTTTACAGGCTACCCCGATGGGGTACGAACAACCCTTGCGAAGAAAAGAGACGAGATTATTATCATGACATGCCGCCTTACATTGCCAAGTTCATTGAGATGAGAAACATACCATCTTGTGCTCTATTTTAGAGGTCAAACCACAAGACCGCCTTGAGATAAAACAGACAAAACGTACATCATCCAAGGGCAAATATTTCTGAAATTATTCAGAGGGGTAAACAACACATACATGGGTGTGCCCATAAATTTTGAGGCAAGTCGGCCGTAGGGATAAATCCCACAAATTCATAGGTACAAACGATGAACATGTCTATACAAAGATAAACATGTACAAGAACTATGCAGTAAAAGAAAAACACTTTACGGTGCCTGCTTTGTTGTGAAGATGCTCTTTGAATGGACCCCCGCACACTCGGATCATGAGGTGGTCGAGTGGTGCGACGAGGTGTTTCATTAGCTGCATGTTATGATTGTGAGCGAGTTGAGCTGCGGCAAAGTCCCATTCTTTGATAGCGCACTCATGATCATGGGGCGATCGAGTGATGCATGAAGAAGTAATTCCATGTTTTAATATGGATCCGATCTATGACGAGGTGCCGGGTATAATATCATACTCAAGATCATTTGGTGATCGAGTGATGCGTTTAGGAGCTTGGCTCCATGATTTAAGTTGACGGTAAGAGCGATCCATTAGCTCGTGGCATTGCCAAATAATTAATAGTGCCAACACACTTTGTTTGAACAGTCGGTACCGACGAGGCCAGATATTTCATAGGAAGTGTTGCAGCATAATCCTTTTCTGCGACCGACAAGAACGGAATTAACCATCTCTGTCTAGGCCAACGAGGCTAGACATACTTCGCCTTGGCTGACAAGGCCATGAGATCGTTTCCCTTTTCCGCGACCGACGAGGATGGAAATCGATCATGTCCTGACCGACGAGGCTGGACCCGCTTTGTTCTCGACCGACGAGGTCGAACACATTTTTTTTGAGACTTTACTATGAACCAGGTGCTGATGAGGACGAACGCTTCATACCAAGGGCCAACAAGGCCTTGGAACATTCATGCCACTCACTTTCACTTCTCAACATATAATGAGAATATTTCAGGTTCAACATGACAACCATCGTCGCGTTTAATCGGAGGTGTTCTGTGGTATTTAGCAGCAGATGTAATTAACTGGATTGTATTACGAGGCTCCGGGAACCAGAACACCCACAATCGCTGGATATTAGTCAAATGTACTCCATGGCGCAACATATGTAATCGTGTGGAAAACCGCACTTTGTAATTCTCGTGAGAATTAATGAAGCAGTATTTCCCTATGTGTTTGTTTATTTATTTATTTTTTATTTGAAAGTATATTGGCACGCCGGATTTTTATTGCCGTTACACATTAGGAAATACCCTACCCGGGGACGTTTCTTTTTCGTGAAACATCTGTACCTGGGGTACCGAAGGCAACCAGAAGTCGTCCAACACGAGAGTAGCGGCGCACCATGCTACATTATGGCCCATTCCCGCTACCCTACCTATGGGCCTCCAAGACGAAGTAACCAACATGATCTCGAAGGCAAGCCTACCCAGAGATTGTTGAAACTTGTAATCACGGGCCTCGCCGTCCTTTATAAGGTGAGATCAGGCTATTCAATAGGCACCTTACAATCTCACACTTTCACCCACTCGATACACCTACGATCGTCATTGTACTATGTGCAGTCCATCCATCAATAACAATAAAAGAGCATTAATTAAGTAGGGTTTTATCTCCACCGAGGGGGGCGAAACCTAGGTAAACCTTGCCTCTTTGTTTCCCATCTCGATCGTTCAGCTAGACATGAAACCCTACTAAGTGATTTGCCAGATTTTACACCAACATAGGTTTTATTGTACTTGAGACTTCATTGTGTTTGGAGTAGCTTTAGTTTCTTGTTTCTTCATGTAAGAGATAACCACCATAGCATAAGATTCCTATTATTGAAAATAGGCACTTGTCAAAATCCAGAAGACAGAGCCTCTAGGTTATATTTTTTGGCAGACTTTTATGCGGAATTCTTATGGAGTATCTGCATCATATTGTATTCTCTTGAGATCATAAGCTAACTATGATCCACCAGTTGCATGTTGAGGAGTTGAAATTTAGAAGACTTAGAGCGTGTTCGGGCCCCCTCAACTCCTTTGAATCATTGACTCCGATCCTTCACTTATTGATGATCCATAGTTACTACAAACTTGGGACGGTGGATCTCCTCAGCCTTTTCAGTTATCTACTGACTTATTGATGTATGCAGGCGTTTCCCAGTTCTCTACATTGCTTTTACTTTTTATTTACTGATTATGTTCTTGTTCTATAACTTTTTTTTTCAGAGCTCCTCAGTTTCAACAAGTTCTCTGACGATGCGGTTCCTATCATCTGTGGATCTGGCTTGTCATCCACGGATGGCCGTGGTTATCCTCCCCCTCCTCCTGCTCCTGCCCCTTGTGCCTCTCGCCGCTGCCGAAGCTTGGCCATTTTGTGGTGACAGCGGTGTCTACGAATCAGATAGCACCTACGAAGCCAACCTCAGGCACCTCTCATCCACCCTCCCGAAGAAGGCAGCATCCAGCACCACCCTCTTCGCCACCGACACCCATGGCAATGCTCCGAATGTCATCTTCGGCCTCGCACTCTGCCGCGGGGACGCCAACGCCTCTGCCTGTGAGGGCTGTTTGGTTACCGCCTTCCAGGACGGACAGGACAACTGCCCCAACAGTAAGGACACCACCGTGTACTGCTATGGTAATCCCTGCATGCTCAGGTTTTCCAACAAGAATTTTCTCGCCACCACCGTCAATGACCATATACTCGCCATTGTGAGCATCGAGAGCTTGATGATGAACATCTCGACAAGAGCTGACTCCTTCAAGCTCTTGTTGTTCACGCTTTTGAACAGCACTGCTCAATCCGCCGCGAACAGCTCGAGGAGGTTCACCACCTCGCGCTTAGACGTCAACTCCTTCCCAACGCTCTACTGCCTTATGCAGTGCACGCCAGACCTGACCGCCGACGACTGCAACGCATGTTTGGAGCCTTACTTCCAGTATACAGTCAACTACATGGATGGTAAGAAAGGTGGTCGAATCCTGGGGACACGGTGTACCATGAGGTACGAGATATTCCCATTCTTCCAAGGGGACCCCATGCTGCGTATTATCAACTTGGTATCTGAAGTTCCGGCGATCAAAAACACCATTCCACGGATTACCGTGAACCCAACCCCACGGCCACAGTCACAGTCACCGGTTGTGGCACCACCACCTCCAGAGGCGCAAGCGAGCACCCAAGAACTTCATGGTATGTGAATTCTCATCCTTCTTGACACATCTTGCGTGATAAAATTTTTTTATTGGAAAATTCTAGGAAAAGAACTTTCCATTTTTGAAAAAAGAGTGAACTCCCTTTGTCTTTCCGTTGAGTGACGATGCATGCAGATCACGCCGGAAGGTACTTATAATTATATATTTATGTGAAAACTATAGATGAATTCGTCTTCTTTTTAGGACGCAACTCACACCGGAAGGCGCTGCGGATTAATGCTATTGCAGCTCCATTACTGTCAATATGTCTGTGCTTTATCTGTTGCATTGTATGGATGACAAGACGAAGAAAAGGTTTGTTGTTATCACGGTTACAAACATTGCTCTAAAAAACTACCGCACATTTATGTAGTCGGCCTTAACGTTGTAAATTGGTGTGTCCTCTCAATTTAGGAACTGATATCTTACACGATCAAGCTGCCACGACCACGAATAGGCTGGAAGAAGATGCATTGGTTTCGAGATTGGAAGACAAGAGTCCAGAGTTCACTCTCTTTGAATTTTCTGAGATATTGCATGCTACACACAACTTCTCCAAAGAAAACCTACTTGGGCAAGGTGGTTTTGGTCCTGTCTACAAGGTAAATGCATTGTCCAGGAAAGATTCAATCAATATTCTTTGTAAAAAATATATTAAATCACGATTGCCTAAAAACATCCTTATATATTTAGTTATTTATAGTAGCGTTGTTTACAATCTATAATGAATCGTGCTATGTGTGCTTAGTTTTTTAAGCTACCTTGGAAAATAATCTATATACATTCCAATATCTACAATGGTAGTTATCATATAATTTATCTTGTAGTAACCTATGATAGAAAAAAGCGAAGCCACACGCTTTCCATTATATTATCGATGCCCTAGAATGAAAATAATAATAATGCAGACGGTTGCTTGATAAACATATAGTGTATATAGCCTAAAATCCAGTGTTATATTGTATCTCAACCAAATATGATTAGCAAAGTAACCTCATACGGGGCCTTAAACTAGAAAGAAAAAATTAAGGAACTCTTGATAAACATGTTTATTTTTCCCTAAAATGCACTGAAATGGAATATTAAGACAATATATTGGATATGTGATGTTGTATATCCCAAAAGTCTTCCCATGGATGGCATGTGATTAATTTTCTGCAATTTCAGTAAAATATAATGCCTCCGGTTTTGTACATACTTCCAGGGCCAATTACCAGATGGAGTGGAAATTGCAGTTAAAAGGCTTGCCTCACATTCAGGACAGGGTTTAACAGAATTCAAAAATGAAGTTGAACTTATTGCGAAACTACTGCACAATAATCTGGTCAAGCTCATAGGATGCTGCATTGAGGGAGAGGAAAAACTTTTGGCGTACGAATATCTGCCAAATAAGAGCCTGGACTTCTTTATCTTTGGTATGCACAATGTAGGTTAACCATTATTTTCGATCGTGTTTCAGCCATACTATAAAATGCACACTCTAATGTGCAGATGTTAGCCGAACAACTTTGGTTGATTGGAATAAAAGATGTCTGATAATCGAAGGGATAGCCCAAGGTCTACTGTATCTCCACAAGCACTCTCGGTTGCGCATCATACACAGGGACCTTAAGGCCAGCAACATTCTCTTGGACCAGGGCATGAATCCCAAAATTTCTGATTTTGGGCTAGCAAAAATTTTCAGCTCCAATGATATTCAAGGAAGCACAAAGAGGGTGGTGGGAACATAGTAAGCATATGGCACGATTAATTAGAAAACCATTAATCAGATGATTCATCAACCTTTAAAATTTGACATAGTATTTTACTTATGCTTCTAACTCATTTCAGTGGTTATATGGCTCCAGAGTATGCATCTGAAGGCATTTACTCGATCAAATCTGATGTGTTCAGCTTTGGTTTGTTACTTCTCGACATTCTTAGCGGACAAAGGAATTCTGGTTTCCATCAGCACGAAGACTTTCTTAACCTCCTTGGATATGTGAGCATTTTGCAAATTCTCACACAAATATGTATATTATTTGTAAGCCGAAGTAATTTTTGGCATGTATGTGACATGTAATTCATTTTTTATTTTTGTTGCAATTCTCTTATTTCTACTATCCATTCATACATGCAAATATCTAATATTCTTGTAAATATGCTAGGTAAGATTGGATAGAGTGCTACTTGGTGCTGCCCATCACAATCAGCTGCAGCATGATAGTTGCCATCAAGAGCGTCGACCGCAAGAGCCTGAATAACAACAACCTCAATATTTTATATGTTCTGTTGATGTAAAATGGATTGTATTGGCTCATAACTGTGTTGTATTTTCTCAATCTATGTTGTATGTTATCATTTTGTAGAGGATTTTTTTAAACTGCTATGTTGTAGAAGCTATGTTGTAGATATGTATAGATGGATGTGATAAACTTTGTAATGTTTCACACCTTACAAATCTTTTCTGTTGGGCCAAAATTGGCATTAGGATTTGTGTAACGCATTATGTTAAAAACATACTGGGTCTAATTTTGGCCAAAAGAAATGAGCTATTGGGCTCAAGCAAATTTAAACTGCCCTTTAAATTTTGCCTAAATCCATGATGGATTTCGTGACGAAAAATAGTATCCACGTATGCAGCCACATCATTCGAATTAGTGAATTGAAAATCCTACGTGGCGTTAGTCCATGACGGATTGTTCCGTCACAAAGGGTTGGGCCTGGGTGGGCCTGGGACAGATCTATGACGGCCAAGAACCGTCGTGACTGGTACCATATCAAATTATGACGCGATATACATGACGGATTTGAAATCCCTCAAGGATGGGCACCCATGACAGTTTTTCACTAATCTGTGATGGACTAGATCCGTCACGTATTAATAGATTTTTTGTAGTGGCACTACCTTCTGTCCCTACCTTTTGTTTCTATTTTTATAAGTTAAATGAAATAAAATGCCATGCTTTGTCTGTTTTCCGAGTTTTCCGTGCAATAAAAAATGACCCAAAATTGGCTATTCTCTCTTATTTTACAAGGTTTACCATGGAGAGGGGGCATGCCGGCAGCTGGCATTCTGGCTGGAAAAGGAGCAAACGTTGGAAACATATTCTACACAACTCCAAAAGTCCTGAAACTCCACGAAACAACCTTTTGGACTTATTAAGAATGTATGAGCGAAAGAAATAGACCAGGGGGCCCACACCCTATCCAGGAGACAGGGGGCGCCCCCCCTGTAGGGCGCGGCCCCCTATCTCCTGGGCCCCCTGGTGGGCCTCCGACGTCTATCTTCTGCTATATCATCACTCTTTCCCTGGAAAAAAATCGTGGGCAAGCTTACGGGACGAAACTCCACCGCCACGAGGTGGAACCTTGGCGGAATCAATCTAGGGCTCTGGCGGAGCTGTTCTGCTGGGGACACTTCCCTCTGGGAGGGGGAAATCATCACCAACGTCATCACCAACGATCCTCTCATCGGGAGAGGGTCAATCTCCATTAACATCTTCACCAACACCATCTCCTCTCAAAACCCTAGTTCATCTCTTGTATCCAATCTTGTATCAAAACCACAAATTGGTACCTGTGGGTTGCTAGTAGTGTTGATTACTCCTTGTAGTTGATACTAATTGGTTTACTTGGTGGAAGATCATATGTTCAGATCCTTTATGCATATTATTACTCCTCTGATTATGAACATGAATATGCTTTGTGAGTAGTTACGTTTGTTCCTGAGGACATCGGTGAAGTCTTGCTATAAGTAGTCATGTGAATTTGGTATTCGTTCGATATTTTGATGAGATGTATGTTGTCTTTCCTCTAGTGGTGTTATGTGAACGTCGACTACATGACACTTCACCATTATTTGTGCCTAGAGGAAGGCATAGGGAAGTAATAAGTAGATGATGGGTTGATAGAGTGACAGAATCTTAAACCGTAGTTTATGCGTTGCTTCGTTAGGGGTTGATATGGACCCATATGTTTAATGTTGTGGTTAGGTTTACCTTAATACTCCTTTTTGTAGTTGTGGATGCTTGCAATAGGGGTTAATCATAAGTGGGATGCTTGTCCAAGTTAGGGCAGTACCCAAGTGCCGGTCTACCCACATATCAAATTATCAAAGTACCGAACGCGAATCTTATGAACGTGATGAAAACTAGCTTGACGATAATTCCCAATGTGTCCTTTGGAGCTCCTTTCTCATTATTAGATTTGTCCAGGCTTATCCTTTGCTACATAAAGGATTGGGCCACCTTGCTGCACTTTATTTACTTTATTTACTTTTTGCTCGTTACTATTTATCTTATCACAAAACTATCTATCACCTACTATTTCAGTGCTTGCAGAGAAAACCTTACTGAAAACCGCTTATCATTTCCTTCTGCTCCTCGTTGGGTTCGACACTCTTACTTATCGAAAGGACTACGATAGATCCCCTACACTTGTGGGTCATCACTCCCTAGATGTTTTCGGGGTACGTAGGTATATATAGGAGGAAGAAGTACGTCGGTGGCCACTCGAGGGGCCCAGGAGACAGGGGGATGTGCCAGGAGGGGTGGGTGCGCCCTCCTATCTCCTTGCCGCCTCGATTGCTTCTTGACTTGCACTCCAAGTCCTCTGGATCACGTTCGTTCCAAAAATCACGCTGCCGAAGGTTTCATTCCGTTTGGACTCCGTTTGATATTTCTTTTCTTCGAAATACTAAATTAGGCAAAAAAACAGCAATACGGGCTGGGCCTCCGGTTACTAGGTTAGTCCCAAAAAAATGATATAAATGTGTAAAATAAAGCCCATAAACATCCAAAACAGGTAATATAATAGCATGGAACAATAAAAAAATTATAGATACGTTGGAGACGTATCACACACCCACTTAGTTTCTTTTTGAGCTTTCATACACTTATAGCTCTGGTGCATCCATTGCATGGCAATCCCTACTCACTCACATTGATATCTATTGATGGGCATCTCCATAGCCCGTTGATACGCCTAGTTGATGTGAGACAATATTCCTCCTTTTTGACTTCTACACAACCACCATTCTATTCCACCTATAGTGTTATGTCCATGGCTCACGCTCATGTATTGCGTGAAGATTGAAAAAGTTTGAGAATATCAAAAGTATGAAACAATTGCTTGGCTTGTCATCGGGGTTGTGCATGATTAAATACTTTGTGTGATGAAAATAGAGCATAGCCAGACTATATGATTTTGTAGGAATAGCTTTCTTTGGCCATGTTATTTTGAGAAGACATGATTGCATTATTAGTATGCTTGAAGTATTATTGTTTTTATGTCAATATTAAACTTTTGTTTTGAATCTTATCGATCTGAATATTCTTGCCACAATAAAGAGAGATTACATTGATAAATATGTTAGGTAGCATTCCACATCAAAAATTCTTTTTTTATCATTTACCTACTCGAGAACGAGCAGGAATTAAGCTTGGGGATGTTTGACACGTCTCCAACGTATCTATAATTTTTGATTGTTCCATGCTATTATATTATCCATCTAGGATGTTTTATATGCATTTATATGCTATTTTATATGATTTTTGGGACTAACCTATTAACCTAGAGCCCAATCCCAGTTTCTGTTTTTCCTTGTTTTTGAGTTTTACAGAAAAGGAATACCAAACCGAGTCCAGTTGACGTGCCAATTTTTGATGATCTTTTATGGACCCAAAGAAGCCCCATTAAAAGAGTAGGGCCAGAAGAGTCCCGAGCCGTCCACGAGGCTGGAGGGCGCGTCCTACCCCCTTGGGCGCGCCCCCTATCTCGTGGATGACTCGGAGACCCCCCTGACGTGACACCGACGCCAAAAATTCCTATAAATACAGAAACCCCCAGAAGTAAACCTAGATCGGGAGTTTCGCCACCGCAAGCCTCTAAAGCCACCAAAAACCTCTCGGGAGCCTGTTCCGGCACCCTGCCGGAGGGGGAATCCATCACCGGTGGCCATCTTCATCATCCCAGCGCTCTCCATGACGAGGAGGGAGTATTTCACCCTCGGGGCTGAGGGTATGTACCAGTAGCTATGTGTTTGATCTCTCTCTCTCTCTCTCTCTCTCTCTCTCTCTGTGCCGCAAGCTTTGCTATTATAGTTGGATCCTATGATGTTTTTCCCCCTCTACCTTCTTGTAATGGATTGAGTTTTCCCTTTGAAGTTATCTTATTGGATTGAGTTTTTAAGGATTTGAGAACAGTTGATGTATGTCTTGCATGGGATACGCGTGGTGACAATGGGGTATTCTATTTATTCACTTGATGTATGTTTTGGTGATCAACTTGCGGGTTCAGTGACCTTGTGAACTTATGCATAGGGGTTGGCACACGTTTTCGTCTTGACTCTGCGGTAGAAACTTTGGGGCACTCTATGAAGTTCTTTGTGTTGGTTGAATTAATGAATCTGAGATTGTGTGATGCATATTGTATAATTAAACCCGCGGATACTTGAGGTGACATTGGATTATCTAGGTGACATTAGGGTTTTGGTTGATTTGTGTCTTAAGGTCTTGTTTTACTACAAACTCTAGGGCTGTTTGTGACACATAGGAATAGCCCAATGGATTGAGCGGAAAGAATAACTTTGAGGTGGTTTCGTACCCTACTATAATCTCTTCGTTTGTTCTCCGCTATTAGTGACTTTGGAGTGACTCTTTATTGCATGTTGAGGGATTGTTATATGATCTAATTATGTTATTATTGTTGAGAGAACTTGCACTAGTGAAAGTATGGACCCTAGGCCTTGTTTCCTACCATTGCAATACCGTTTACGCTCACTTTTATCATTAGTTACCTTGCTATTTTTATATTTTCAGATTACAAAAACTTATATCTACCATCCATATTGCACTTGTATCACCATCTCTTCGCCGAACTAGTGCACCTATACAATTCTCCATTGTATTGGGTGTGTTGGGGACACAAGAGACTCTTTGTTATTTGGTTGCAGGGTTGTTTGGGAGAGACCATCTTGATCCTACGCCTCCCATGGATTGATAAATCTTAGGTCATCCACTTGAGGGATTTTTGCTACTGTCCTACAAACCTCTGCACTTGGAGGCCCAACAACGTCTACAAGAAGAAGGTTGTGTAGTAGACATCAGCCTCCATGAGTTTGTCATCTCTCGTAAGCTCGCTCACCTATGGGTCGAAGAACTGCATCTCAGCCTCTTTCGGATGCAATGTTCTCCTCAACCCTAGTGCATATCCTCATGTCCTCGGGCGCGAGGAACCTCGCGAACTGACGACACTCAGATTCGCCCCTTTCTGAAAAAATTCTACTGCCATGGCATCATAAGCGCGCGCCGCTAACTCCGGGGTGTCCCAATGGCCAAGTTTGTGGACGACATTCTGCTTCCTAATGGTGGCATAATACTTATTTCCCTTCTGCCGCACACCACGAAACTTCAGTGCCATCTGTGACGATGCATATATATAACTAAACAAGTTAGTAAAAAATGGGCATATTAATGAGAAATACAATATTCTACAACTATACACTATACATTCTTTCACCACAAATACACTACTAGAAATACAATAAAATTACACTATCTAAAATCATAATCTACAACTACACTACATTATTTCACCATAAGTACACTACTAGAAATTTTATAAAATAACACAATCTAAAATCATAGTCTACGACTACACTACATTATTTCACCACAAGTACACTACTAGGAATACAATAAAATTACACTATCTAAAATCATAGTCTGCAACTACACTACATTATTTCACCACAAGTACACTACTAGAAATTTAACAAAATTACACTATCTAAAATAATAGTCTACAACTACAGTACATTATTTCACCACAAGTACACTACTAAAATTTAATAAAATTACACTATATAAAATCATAGTCTACAACTACACTAAAATTTTACACTACTCATATACACAAAATTCAATATTTTTCTACACTACTATTACACTACATTAAGTAGAACTCACCTGCGGCGGCGGTAGACGGCAAGGTGGCATTGCAGGTGACGGGGCCGGGAGCGGGCGCTGGCGGGGACGGGGGCGGAGGCGATGGCGATGGGGACGAGGACGGGGGCGGTGGCCGGGGTGGATGCGAAGGCAACGGCAATGGGGGCGGGGACTTTGGCGGTGGAGGCGGAGGCGACAACGGAGGGGACTTCAGTCGTGGAGGCGGAGGCGACGGCGGCGGTGGACGCACAGGGGAGGCGAGGGCGACAGGGGCGGCGGTAATTTAATGGGGACTGCCGGTTGCGGGTGTTGGGGGGGGGGGGGAATTTAATCAATATCTCCTGCGGGTGGCGGCGGGGTAATTGCTGGGGTTGGCCAACGCCATTGCTATCTTTTAGACATATTTTTATTTATTTATATAGATGTTTAATTTATTATTTTATTATTTTATTTTCCTATTGTTTATTGTATTGTTATTTTTACTAATTATTTTATTGTTTTATTTTCCTATTCTTTATTATTTAATTGTTTTATTTTCCAATTGTTTATTATATTATTATTTTATTTTCCTATTGTTTATTATTTAATTGTTTTATTTTCCAATTGTTTATTATTTTATTGTTTTATTTTCTAACATCGATCGATCTCATTAATCTAGCATAGATACAAAATAGTTGAAGGATGAAAATAATATATATATATATATATATATATATATATATATATATATATATATATATATATATATATATATATATATATATATATATATATATATATATATATATATATATATATATATATATATATATACTAGTACTACAACGTGCACACTCTTCATCTAGACTAGGAACATCATCAGTGTAATGATTCCCATGAGAAAAATGATGCCACCGATCCAGCAGGGAGAACGAGGCCAAGAATAACACCAGCTAAAAGAGCATATCGAAGCATCTTGAATTTTTGGATTTGGCCGCGCATCACATCAGTATTCAACTGCATCTCATCTATATGTTGTCTTAGTTCACCAATGGAGTACTCAAGAAACTCGCTCACGTACTTCTGCACGAGATCAAACCATATCCATGTGCAGTAATATTTTGTCCCTGGCGCCTATGGATCACAATACACACACACACATATATTAATGATCACGAATTGTACAAATTAGGAGAATATCGAGGTGTTTTCTATCATATATATTACGTACCTTTTCACGGTTACCGCAGCTGTAGAACTCTTGCTCTAGATTACTATGTGTGTGCGACATATGCTTATCAGCACGGCGTCCACAACCGCAAAAAAGCAACACAGGTGCCCTCGCTCGATTCCTGGCAGCTTCGGCGCCGGTGGCATAGCTGTCGGATCGTCGAATGGACGTCGCGCTACAGCGGGATGATTCGCCAGACAGGGCTGGCTGCATTGGCCGTGGTGAGCACATGTCGTGGCGAACGGGGCCAGATGGGAGCTCGGCCAGCGGAGTCCCAAACTTGCGAGCCACGCCGACGAACGGGCGGCTTGTGCCGATTCGACAAGCTCCGGTGGGTCCATTGTCACCAAAGCAACTGATTGTCACCAAAGCAGGTGACTAAGAGGGAGTAGAATTTTGTGGAGAATGAAAGTGAAGAATGTGAAAAGAAGTGGATTCCAACACATCTATATATAGGCACAACTTAGTTCTGGCGTTCTGGGCGGAGACACGACAGCTCAATGTAAAATATTTATGGCGTGTCTATAAATGGCACGATAGCAATTGTAACTGGTCACGACAACTGGGCCGCATAGTAGTGGCGTAGGATGTATTGTTAGCGTCAGCAATAGCAATTATAGCTAGCGTACCAATTTGGCAGACGCCAGCGCTAAATATTGCTGGCGTTGATGAAAAATGGCGCGCCACAAACGGAAGTTGTGGGTAGCCGTTTTTCCACCGTGTGTATTGGTTTATGAAGTCCAAATTTAGATTGTTTGTTCTCCATCTTATATTTACTAATTGGAGCACCGTTAGAGCATCCACGTTAATCCTGGAAAATACATAAAAGTAACCTCACGATCTAAATTCTACGGTTAAGATTTAATAGTCACTTTTTTTGCAGGGTAGATTGTCCATGGAGCCTTATTCCTCTAGACTCGAGAGTCCTAGCGTACAGGAACTCAAAAAAAAAGGAGTCCTAGCGTACAAAACCTCCCTCTAGAACGTCATCCAAACAACTAATGGAAAAATATATCTAAAAAAAAAGCTAAAGGAAAAATAATAAAGAAACCATGTCTTCTCTAGGCTCATCAGATCGGTGTGATATCGTATGCTACCATATTGCCTACGAGCTGGCAGGATTCAGAATAGACGCCTACAAACAATCAGTTGATTTTGATGTTGAATAGGAATTATCTAGATGAGTACAGGCATGCTATTAGACATCTCTGATGGAGGTACATCAATCGTCACACCTTTTTTTTTTGGGACATCAATCGTCACACCTTGCTGCATGCATGGAGCTGTGGCTTCTGCGAGAGGGACGCTCTCTGCTCGAAAATAGCTAGAAGCCGGAAGCATAGTTACAGCATATGGCATGAACGGATGATGATGCATTAGTTCCAGCGGTGATATGTAGATTGCACAAAAATATGCAAGGTAAGTCACCAAAAGATGGATGGAGAGATAGCAGTACAGAGGATTCATGCATAGCTGTTGAACAGGTCTTTTCATCTACGCATTAATTTCTCCCATCTTCCTTACGTGCATGACCTCCTTGCACATACATATGAATCACTATTCACATATAAATGGATTTCTGCTACTATATAATATAATAATAAGGATGTCTCCTCTCTCCTGCTGTTTCTGTTTCTCCTGTACAACACTGGCTTTCTGATCCTTCTTTATCACGCTCCTTTTTCGAGAGCCTCCAGTCTTGCTGCATAGCCACACCTGATTTATGAGCCAAGTTGCATCCACCAACCGCACCTAATCTAAACATCGATGAAGTGCTTCACTAGAGTTCCGTCGAATCCAACACACATCATTTGCTAAAGGCCTTGGCGAAGATCAGATCCATCCATATAGTTGGCGCTCATGACGGTGGTCATGTTGATACTGTAGATGATGAAAGCGTGCTCAGTCAAGCCATTTGCATGAACGACCAAGACGGCACACATTCACATGATGTTGGATTGAACATTCGAGTTGTTCGTGTGATGGCAGTTATGTCTATGCGTAAAATGGTTTCCTATAGGTTCTGACTGTCTCCCGAAGCTGCAGTCAACCTTCACATCGCATTGGTATGGATATACGCCTCTTTCAATGCTTCGTATGTCAAATTGCAGTTGTGATTTGCTTTAGGGTGAAAATTAGTACATGTTCGACTGATTCATCTTTGACCTCAGGCACACAATAATGTCAAATTTTGAAATCTGTAGAAATAGTTTTAGAGTAACAATGGACAGAATAAAAAAGTGGCTATTTACCGATTTGATTAAGACTTCCCTTTCATAGTGTTCAGAAAGTCTTCAGAAATCCAAAGTCTTCAGTCGAAGAACTTCATTTTTAGGGGTCGACTTTCTCTGTAAATATCAAACTCCTCATAGACTTATAGACATGTGTACACTCACAAACGCATTAGTCCCTTAACCTATAAGTCTTCAATACACCAAAATCTCAAGCAGGAAGTAGGGTTTTACCTCCATCGAAAGGGCCCGAACCTAGGTAAACATTGTGTCCCTTGCTTCCTGTTACCATCAGCCTAAGACGCACAGATCGGGACCCCCTACCCGAGATCCGCCGGTTTTGACACCGACATTGGTGCTTTCATTGAGAGTTCCTCTGTGTCGTTGCTTCGAGGCCTGATGGCGTCTTCAATCGCCAACAACACTGTCCAGGGCAAGACTCTTCTCCCCGGACAGATCCTTGTGTTCGGCGGCTTCGCACTGCGGGCCAATTCGCTTGGTCATCTGGAGCAGATCGACAGCTACGCCCCTGGCCACCAGGTCAGGTTCGGAAACTTGAACTACACGGCGGATATTCACGGAGACGATCTTCGACGGATTCGGGCCTATGCCAGGAGCGCCGAACAGTCACGACAAGCACAGCCTAGACCTGTTGTCGGACAATGCTCGGGATATCACCCCTGCAGTAGCCCCGGATCTAAATCCGGAGCAGGTTGCGTTGCCTAGGGACGGAGGGCTGGACCCCGCCCTGCGGGCCGCATACTCAACGGCGGTGGAGCCGAACATAGGTCTCACCTCTGTCGAGGCCTGTAACCTCGGGCCCCCGGACTCGTATCCGGTTGTTGGTCCCGGTCCACATACCCTCGAACCAGTCGGGCCAGGTTGGGCTCCGGTAATGGAGTTTACCGCTGCGGACATCTTCCAGCACCCGCCCTTTGGCCACATGCTGAACTCATTAAAATCTCTCTCTTTGTCAGGAGGCTCTGGGCCTAACTATGTCCGGCCTGAGTGGGAAGCAGGCGACGAAGGAATTCGTTGCCCACCCACCACCCACTTCATTGCTACGATCGATGATTTAACCGACGTTCTTGACTTCAACTCCGAAGACATCGACGGTATGGACGACGATGCAGGAGAAGATTCAGAATCTCTGGGGCGCGGGACTACTTCCTTGTATCACGATATATACATGGTGGATACGCCCAAGAAGGACGACGACGATAATCCGGAAGATAAAACACCCGGGCAAAAGCCAAAACGGCGGCGCAGACGCCGCTCAAAGTCCAGCAACAGCAAAAATAGCGACAAGAGCGCAAAAAGGGTCGACATACCAGTAAACCCCAAAGGCAGTAACGACCACATGGACCCAGCGATGGAGCAGGACGAGCCAGGTCACACCAAACTGAGTTCGGAGCAAATACCCGATCACAATGATCCGGTGGGACGAGCTAATGAAACCACCCCAGAACAGGATCACAGTCCGGACAACGATGCATTCATCATTCTGAACAAACGAGTGGAAAGCTTATGGCCACAACAAGAAGTCTTAAGAAGCAGAAGCAACGGCTCAAGGCCGCACAGGAAACGCTCAGTCACAGATGGAATAAAGTGCTAGACACTGAAGAAAGATATGGCAACGGTCGCCATACAAAAAGCTATCCAAAACGCAAACTGCTGCCAGAATTCGACGACGAGGCCGTTCCACCAAAGAATAATACGACTAGGAGACCAGACGTACCGCTTCACAACCACAACAAAGCTGCTACTGACACCGCGCACGATCTACGTGAGCATCTGGATAAGAAAGCCGGTGCAGCCAGGTCCATCTACAGATTTAAAGGACACACCCTGGCGAGGGACTATGGTCACTAATACGTCTCCGTCGTATCTATAATTTTTGATTGTTCCATGCCAATATTATTCACTTTCATATACTTTTTCGCAACTTTTTATATTATTTTTGGGACTAACTTATTGATCCAGTGCCCAGTGCCAGTTCCTGTCTGTTGCATTTTTTTTGTTTCGCAGAAACCCAATATGAAACAGAGTCCAAACGGGATAAAAACGGACGGAGATTTTTTTGGAATATTTATGATTTTTTCAAAGTGGAATCAACGCGAAACGGTGTCCGGGGTGGTCACGAGGTAGGGGGGCGCCCTACCCCCCAGGCGTGCACCTGACCCTCGTGTTCCACCCGTAAGGCGGTTGACGCTCTTCTTCTGGCGCAAGAAAGCTAATGTTATGAGAAAGATCTGGGCGAAAGATTCACCCCAATCGGAGTTACGGATCTCCGGATATTTAAGAAACGGTGAAGGGGTAGAATTAGATAACGTAGAAACAGAGAGATAGATCCAATCTCGGAGGGGCTCTCGCCCCTCCCAAGCCATGGGAGCCAAGGACCAGAGGGGAAACCCTTCTCCCATCTAGGGAGAAGGCCAAGGAAGAAGAAGAAGAAGGGGGGCTCTCTCCCCCTTGCTTCCGGTGGCGCCGGAACGCCGCCGGGGGCCATCATCATCACCGGGATCTTCACCAACAATTTCACCGCCTTCATCACCAACTCTTCCTCCCTCTATGCAGCGGTGTGACCTCTCTCTTACCCGTTGTAATCTCTACTTAAACATGGTGCTCATCGCTATATACTATTCCCCAATGATGTATGGCTATCTTATGATGTTTGAGTAGATCCGTTTTGTCCTATGGGTTAATTGATGATCGTGATTGGTTTGAGTTGCATGATTTATTATTGGTGTTATCCTATGGTGCTCTCTGTGTCGCGCAAGCGTGAGGGATTCCCGCTGTAGAGTTTGCGATATGTTTATGATTTGCTTATGGTGGGTTGCGTGAGTGACTGTAACACAAACCCGAGTAAGTTGGTTGTTTGCGTATGGGATAAAAGGGGACTTGATACTTTAATGCTATGGTTGGGTTTTACCTTAATGAATCTTGAGTAGTTGCGGATGTTTGCTAGAGTTCCAATCATAAGTGCATATGATCCAAGTAGATAAAGTATGTTAGCTTATGCCTCTCCCTCAAATAAAATTGCAATAATGATTACCGGTCTAGTTATCGATTGCCTAGGGACAAATAACTTTCTCGTGACAACAAGCTCTTTACTTTTACTAATTTAGTTGTGTCTTTATCTAAACAGCCCCTACTTTTTATTTACGTGCTCTTTATTATCTTGCAAACCTAGCCTACAACTCCTACAAAGTACTTCTAGTTTCATACTTGTTTCCGGTAAAGCGAACGTCAAGCGTGGGTAGAGTTGTATCGGTGGTCGATAGAACTTGAGGGAATATTTATTCTACCTTTAGCTCCTCGTTGGGTTCGACACTCTTACTTATCGAAAACTGTTGCGATCCCCTATACTTGTGGGTTATCAAGACCTTTTTCTGGTGCCGTTGCCGGGGAGTCATAGCGTGGGGTGAATATTCTCGTGTGTGCTTGTTTGCTTTATCATTAAATAATTTTTATTTGCTTTTCTAAGTTGTTCTCTATCTTTAGTTATGGATATGGAACGAAAACTACCAAAAAAATTAGCTGTACTTGCTACTCATGAGGATGGGGTAACTCCTAAAACTCTTGATTCTCATCATGAGAAAAATATTTTGTACTACTTTGATAATTCTGAGAAAACCCCATTCAACTTTATAATGGGAGTAACGTTGGATCAACGTGAATACTTTAGGGATTATCGCTCGACACAAAAAGGGAAACTATTATGGGATCAAATTAATATGTTGAAGTGGTATGCTAGACAACTATGCTTGGAATATGATTATACTTGTTGCTCTAGGATGAATGCTCCACACCTCCCCTTTTCATGCAAATTTAATGATAATGAAACCTTGGCTTCTTATGCTAGAGGTATATATGATTACTATGATGTGGAACAAATAGAAGAATTTGTTGCTTTTATGGGTGCTTATGAAATTGAATCCATGTTTAAAGAGTTTGAGGATTTTGATGATGCTTGTTATAGATCTGAAAATTTAGCTATTCTTAAATATTGTTATGAGAATTATGAATATAGTGCATATATTAATGCACTTATTAAGAAAGTCTCCGCTGTCCAAGAAGAGACTAATATTTTGCAGGAATCTATGGAAGAAGAAATTGATGAAACTATGAGCTCATTGGATGAAAAATATGAGGAGGAGAGCGAAGAACAAAAGGAGGAAGAGCGGATTGATCACCCGTGTCCACCTTCTAATGAGAGTAACTCTTCAACTCATACATTGTTTAATTCCCCTTCGTGCTTACCGAAGGATGATTGCTATGATGACTGCCATGATCCCTATGATTCTTTTGAAATATCCCTTTTTGATGATGCTTGCTATGCTTGTGGCCAAGATGCCAATATGAATGATGCTTATGGAGATGAACTTGCTATAGTTCCTTATGTTAAACATGAAATTGTCGCTATTGCACCCACGCATGATAGTCCTATTATCTTTTTGAATTCTCCCGATTATACTATATCAGATAAGTTTGCACTTATTAAGGACTATGTTGATGGGTTGCCTTTTACCATTGCACATGATGATTTTGATAAATATAATATGCATGTGCTTGCTGCTCCTACTTGCAATTATTATGAGAGAGGAACTATACCTCCACCTCTCTATGTTTCCAACACGATAGAATTGCAAGAAACTGCTTATACTATGCATTGGCCTTTACTTGGTGTGCATGAATTGTTCTTTTATGACATGCCGATGCATAGGAAGAGAGTTAGACTTCGTTTTTGCATGATTTATGTTACTTTGTGCTCACTACTAAATTACAAATCATTGTTAATTAAAATTGGCTTTGATATACCTTGGGATCCGGGTGGATTCACTACTTGAGCACTAAATGCCTAGCTTAATGGCTTTAAAGAAGCGCTGCCAGGGAGACAACCCGGAAGTTTTAGAGAGTCATTTATTTCTATTGATTGCTTTCATATAGTTTAAAAACACAAAAATAAATAGGGGAACCTAAAAACTTTTTAGAAAGGAAAGTGAAAGTGAGAAAGACAAGCATTGTTGAAGTGGGAGCTAGCCTTGGACTTTGTTCATGCTCACGGAAACTTTGTGAATCTTGACTACAGAAACTTTTCATCAAAATAATTATCCCCTAGTACAGTTCCATTGTTTTATAAAAATAATGTGCTAAGGTTTGCCTTTAGGACGTTTACAATGCTTGTTGGTTTGTACGGTGCAGGACAGAAACTTTGGCTGTAGTGCGCGATTTTACATTTTTAACTGGAAAGTCAAACGGTTCTGATTCCTTTTGCACTGTCTTGCTGTACAACTTGTTTATTTGTCCTAATTTGGGTAGAATTTTTGGGGTAACATAAGTATGGTGGATGTTCAGATTGCTATAGACTGTTCTGTTGTTGACAGATTCTGTTTTTGATGCATAGTTTGCTTGTTTTGATGAATCTATCAATTTATATTAGTGGATTAAGCCATGGAAAATCTATATTACAGTAGATACAATGCGAAAACAAAATATGAATTGGTTTGCAACAGTACTTAGAGTGGTGATTTGCTTTATTATACTAACAGATCTTACCGAGTTTTCTGTTGAAGTTTTGTGTGGATGTAGTGTCTAATCGAGGATGTTTCGATGTGAGAAGAAGGAAGATAGGCAAGAGCTCAAGCTTGGGGATGCCCGAGGCACCCCAAGTAAATAATGAAGGAGACTCAAGCGTCTAAGCTTGGGGATGCTGGGGAGGCATCCCCTCTTTCTTCAACAAGTATCAGTATGTTTTCGGATTCGTTTCGTTCATGCATTATGTGCAAGTCTTGGAGCATCTTTTGCAATTAGGTTTTTATTTTTCTTTTATGCACCATGCTGGTATGAGATAGTCCTTGGTTGATTTATAGAATGCTCATTACACTTCACTTAAATCTTTTGAGTGTGGCTTTATAGAATGCTTCATGTGCTTCACTTGTATCATTTGAAGTTTGGATTGCCTGTTTCTCTATACATAGACAACCGCCATTTGTAGAATGCTCTTTTGCTTCACTTATATTTGTTAGAGCATGGGCATATCTTTTGTAGAAAGAATTGAACTCTCTTGCTTCACTTATATCTATTTAGAGAGATGCCAGAAATTGGTCATTCACATGGTTAGTCATAAAATCCTACATAAACTTGTAGATCGCTGAATATGATATGTTTGATTCCTTGCAATAGTTTTGCGATATAAAGGTGGTGATATTAGAGTCATGCTAGTGGGTGGTTGTGGATTGTAGAGACACTTGTGTTGAGGTTTGTGATTCCCGTAGCATGCACGTATGGTGAACCGCTTTGTGATGAAGTTGGAGCACAATTTTATTTATTGATTGTCTTCCTTATGAGTGGCGGTCGGGGACGAGCGATGGTTTTTCCTACCAATCTATCCCCTAGGAGCATGCGCGTAGTACTTTGTTTTCAATGGCTTGTAGATTTTTGCAATAAGTATATGAGTTCTTTATGACTAATGTTGAGTCCATGGATTATACGCACTCTCACCATTCCATCATTGCTAGCCTCTTCGGTACCGTGCATTTCCCTTTCTCACTTTGAGAGTTGGTGCAAACTTCGCCGGTGCATCCAAACCCCATGATACGATACGCTCTATCACACATAAGCCTCATTATATCTTCCTCAAAACAGCCACCATACCTACCTATCATGGCATTTCCATAGCCATTCCGAGATATATTGCCATGCAACTTCCATCATCATCATATACATGACTTGAGCATTCATTGTCATATTGCTTTGCATGATCGTAAGATAGCTAGCATGATGGGTTATTGAAATCTCTAGAAGGGCTTATATTTCGGAACAGAGGGATTACACAGCCTATAAAAACTATATTCATTTTTCCTAAAAAATAATGTACGCATTTTGGACACTACCGTGCCACTAACATGTAGTTTGACCCTTAGTTATTTTGTCTGCCATATGAGTGTCCCCTTGGTAATAAACAAAGAAATCATTATGTACCAACAAAAATTGCAAAAGACACATACGCATATTGGTAGTTTGGCACCTTAGGCACAAAAATAGAAGATAAGTTTAAATCCGTCATGGAATAGGTGTCTCAATTCAAATTTACTATTTCTATCTAGTCGAAAAATATCAAACATAGAAATAGTTGTATTACTATGCTCAAAGATGAGGATGACTTGGAACATTACTCTCACAGTGCTAAAGCTGCTATCCTATTCAGAGCATTCAAGGACAGACTGGGTACTACTATTGCCACACAAAATCCTCTTCTCTTGAACCAACTTATATCTCCTAATGAGAATCTTTTATATGGTATTTTTACGGGAAAAGGGAATAGCTTTCTTAATGAAGTCAATAAAACTATCAACACCTAAATAGACAGTGGTTTTATTGTTGCACGTCATACCTGCATTACAGTTCATAGCACGACCGACAACTTTATGATCATCAAATGAGGATGAAAGGAGGATATCTCATGGTACTCATGAAAGGAGGATGCACCAGCAGTATGGCTGGATGCTTTGCTTTTGTTTGTGTGTCTGGGCACGGGGGGGGGGGATTTCTATGATAATTCCATTTTTCGATCGTACATCCCATACTATGTACTTTCTCCATTTTTATTTACTCCGCATACTAAATGTCTGAAGTCAAACTTTGTATGATTTGATCAATTTTATATTAAATTGTTAACATCTAATATACCAAACCAATGCCATTAAAGTTTGATGTAGGATAATGCTAATATTTAGAGTAAATTAAAACAGAGGGAGTGATAATAAAATATTAATCTTTGTTACTCTATTCAGATGGGTGCATATGGCATGCACGTGCTTCAGACACTAGTAGAAAAAGGGGCTATCGTTGAGGCCTGTTTTGCCCATTAGTCCCGGTTCAATCCAGAACCGGGACTAATGTGAGCATTTATCCCGTTCAGTGCGGCTAAGGCATTAGTCCCGGTTCACTGTGCCCTTTAGTCCCGGTTTGTGCCTCAAACCGGGACTAAAATGCGATACCGATTAGTCGGTTCATGCCTCAAACCGGGACTAAAGAGAACCTTTAGTCCCGGTTTGAGGCACGAACCGGACTAATGGTTGAGACCTTTAGTCCCGGTTAGTGCCACGAACCGGTACTAAAGGTCCCATTTTCAAACTCTACCCACCCCCTCGTGGATCGCCTTTTCAATTTAAAAAAATAAGAGAAAATGATAAAATGTCAAAAAAATAAAAGAAAATAAGTTTCCCATGTGATATGTGGTCTAGTTGTTGGGAAAATTTGCAAATGTAAATTTCGACTTTATTTGCAAAATCTCTCTGGAATTTGTAAATATGGGCATAACTTTTGCATACTAACTCGGATGAAAAAGTTTTTTATATGAAAAATCATCTACTCGAAAAGTTACATCCGAATTTAACTGGGGGAACCCCGTTAAACATTTTCAAAATCCTCAAAAACCTAACAGAAAAAAAGTTACGGGGCTTTTAATATCTAGAGTGGAAAAAATCGAAAAAATTTCAAACTGTGGTCAAACAATGGTCAAACCATGATCAAACTAATTATTCTAGAATATTAAAGTTACTAAATAATTTGTTCAATTATTTTGAATTTTGGTCAAATCTGGTCAAACTGTGGTCAAACTGTGGTCAAACTGTGGTCAAACTATGGTCAAACCATGGTCAGACTAATTATTCAAGTTAACTATTGTTTTCTAAATAATTATTGTTTTTGAAAACAATAGTTTGAAACTCAAACAGTAAAATGTGTCAATTCATGCTCAAGCAAAATTCCTGAGGGTTAATAGGATTGACATCTTACTATTGTCGGAAAACAACAAGTGCAGACTTGGAAGCGAGGAGAATAGAACCCGGAAGTTAAGCGTGCTCAGCTGGGGAGTGGGAGGATGGGTGACCGTTCGGGAAGTTAGGTGATTTGGAATGATGAGGGTGATTAGAGAAGAGGATAAATTGAGCAGTGATGAGGGTGCTGATTAGAGATTAGGGTTAAAATAATTCAGAAATTTGAAAATAAAAATTATTCAAAAATTTCAAAAAAAAATTTTAAAAAAAATTTCAAAAAAAAAAATCATAAAATTTCCATTAGTCCCGGTTGGTGTTACCAACCGGGACTAAAGGTGGAGCCCCGTGGTCATGCCTTTAGTCCCGGTTCTGGATTGAACCGGGACTAAAGGGGGGAGGCATTAGTACCGACCCTTTAGTCTCGGTTCACCAACCGGGACTAAAGGCCCTTACCAACCGGGACAATAGGCCCTTTTTCTACTAGTGAGATTGTTAATTTCCTAATGAAATATTTGTCCTATATTACCCAAACTATTTGTTTCAAACTTTATTCGAATATGAATTCGATGATATAGTTCTGATGGTATATAACACATGTTTCTTTACTCAAACCGAAAGTCTAAAATCTGTGCGACCACATCACTTAGCGGCAATATGTCTGTTTACTATGATACCTTTAGGTACATATGGAAGGATGAATGGTTGTGTGAGTGACCACCTTTTTCAATCCATTCAATCTAGGCTCCGTAGGAGCATGTGATATATCAATAAAAAGAACGTCTGGTAGTGGGATGTTTTTGATACGGTTGATTTTTAGTATATTCTCCTTTTTTGTCGTACTAAGTATTTGTATCCAATAAAATTAGAAAACTATGTTAGGCTAACATGACAACTTGAAGTTATTTTCTGTAAGGATAAGAATGGGTATTCTCTCCGTATCATTATAAGTGGGCCAAGGATCTTGATACAAATTTTATAATATTTGGGGCGCTTTGTACTTCTGGTGATCTTCTGGTGATCTTATTATAGCTCTGGACCCCTTTCGCAAAATTGTAAATTTACTATGTATTGTAGAATAAATTCTTGCATATTCATTGTAATGAAGTGTTAACAATATGGACCGAAACCCTAATTTTAAAAAGAGAATGTTCTCTATTTTTTATTAACATTGGAGTTTGTAAATAGTTATTTTTCTTACATTAGTGTGGAAATTTCAAAAGAAATCTGGCATGAAAATAGCACATGCAAACTTGAGTGCAATGTTGAAATAAATAGTTTTGTTAATACTGTGGTTATTCAATGATTTTTATTCTACTTAGTAATATGAGTATTTATTATTTTTGTATGCTTATTCATTCAGACATATAAATATACCAGTTTATAATCTGTAGTGTTTCATAGTTCTTACACTTCTCTAGCTACATGGTCCACATGCTAGGGCCTTAGTTTTTCTGCCAAATCTTATTATGCTTGTGGTTGCAATTTGTTGCGTGATAACCAAAATTTGCTTGAGTTTAGTTGTGACAAATTTAGTCATGAATCAAACATGCCACAACATTTGTTTTTGATACGAACATTTCTTAAAACTTCATGAACAATTATTTTACATCATGTTAACTTTTTTTAATGCGAGATAAACATTTACGTAAATTAATTTTTGAGATATATCATATATTTCATAATATTTGAAATGTAAAAAAGGAAAAAAGGAAAAGAGACAACCACTGAACCTAACACTATTGGCCGGCCCACCATATGCTTGCTTGAGCCGAGGCCACATCTTCTATCTCACGTCAAGTAAGATATAGAAGCATTGTCGCGCACGGCGGCTCGTGTTGTTTAGTCTTTGTCTCCCTCCCTACATGTACTCCGGCCACCAGACAGAACCGATCCATGGTCTTGACTCGGCTTGGTTTCTGGGGCGGGGTAGCTATGGTTTGGACATGGCCTGGCATATCGTTTATTCAGGCCAGAGAATACAACAGTGATGATGCAATTGTTGGGGCTGAGGACAAAGGACTGGAGGACAAGGACAAGGTTCAATCATATTTGATTATGTTTCCAATCACCTTTTTGAGATCTTTTATTGTATCATAATGGTTAAATTCCCAAAAGAATTTTTTTATTTCCAAAAATGGTACTCTTAGACTTGGTTTGGAAAAAAGCTTATGTAGTTGTGACCAATAATTAATTTGTACTAATAATTACGCAAAAGGATCCATTATTCCCTCCATATCATTGAAAGGGTACCTCTTTTTTAATGAAATAATTGTTTGAAAAGTTCTTCACGTGTCATAATTTTTTTGTTTTGCATACATTTATCCCACTTTATCATGTACTTTCTAGTTAAGAAGCCTATTATCACTAGTAGAAAAGGGGGCATCAATCCCGGTTCGTAAGGGCCTTTAGTCCCGATTCTTGAACCGGGACTAAAGGGTCGTGACTAATGCCTCCACCCTTTAGTCCCGGTTCTAACACGAACCGGGACTAAAGGCCCTCCACGTGGCCACTGCGAGCAGCCCAGGCAACGGGGCCTTTGGTCCCGGTTGGTGACTTGAACCGGGACCAAAAGGCTTCCACGTGTCAGCAGCTGAGGTTTTTCTTTTAAAAAAAAAGTGGTTGGTTTAGGGGTTTTGGGGGTTAATTTTAGGTTGTTATTAGCTAGCTAATAGAGAGAAGTGTCCTCTCTTATACTGCTATATATGTTCATTTCACCCGCTGATATATAATAACTCATGCATGCTCGCATCATACATCATAATATATAATAACAAGTCCTACTAATCATGCATCATCATACAACTTCTACTCGTTATTAATAACAAGTCATGGGATCATCATCCTCATAGTCATCGAACCCAACCCTACATAATTGTTCTTAGCACATGATCATCAGTATCAGGTAGGACCTAAACACCCTTAAGGTAAAATAACATAAAACAATATAGATCCTGAGTCTCCATTATGAAGAATGGAGATCATGCTGTCTCCAATTCTTGCGCTTCGCCTCCTTTTGCTTGCAAGAAGCTCCTTACGACTGTCCATACATTTTTTCCATTCTATGATTGTCATGTCTCCACTTCTTTTAGAAATCCGGTATGGACAATTGAGATTCGTAGGACGACCTGGTTGTATGTTCAAAACATCAAGGCGACCGCGCGTATACATCAGATGAGGCACACAATCATTCGGGATTATCTGTTGAAGAACATAGTAATAACTTAATAGTTAGCAACGATGTACTAGTTTTAGAAGTATTTTAAAAAAGATGCAAGGATGTCGTAATAGTAAAAAATCTTACAAGGGTATCTCCATGGTAGTTACCGTAGTTCAACACGTGCACTAGTGGCACATATTGACCATAATGTTGAGGAGTTCGATTGTAGACATTGTAATTCTCGAGATCAATACAAAATGCGATCGGATGATTTTTCTCCTTATAAGTTAATTCGGAGCCATCGGTGTAGTGGGTTTTGTCTACCATTTTCCGCACATTCTTTGAAGAATGAAAATAAGCTGTCAATGGAAACAAGCTGTCAACTATTTTGAAATAAACAATATAAATTACTTAATAACTATGTTAAGCTCACATGGGGGAAGAATTGGAGGTGTATCCACAAGGACCCAAATGCCTATATTGTCTTGCTGGATTGTAGGATCACCAAGATCCATGGTGACAAGCATACCCTCATCAAAACCATACATCTTGCAAAGTTCTTCCTAATTTTTGCAACCAAAATGGGTTACACTCTCAGCATTGTACAACTTCACTTGAAAATCCACACCATGATGGGTCCTTAGGAGAATTTTTTTGGTTTCCATACTTTCATGGTCTTCAAAACTCATCCTCTCCAAGACATAGCGTGTTGAATAGCATGGGATAAGCTAGACGAATTGGAAAAGATGAAAAATACACGTTAAAATAGTTGAAGTCGTGCTTAATTACGAAAAAAACTATTGTCGTCGTTGTGTACCGTATGAACATCGAAGGTCTCCTCGAGGTTAATGCTGAAGCGCCGATATTCGTCCAGCTCAATGAACCTGTCGCACATACCTCGGTCGTCGTGGCACCATTCGCACTCCCCCGGGCGGTTTTCGTCGTCCGAGTACGACATTTCCGGCCTAAGTTCATAATTCAAATATTAAATATATGTACTAAAAAACCTAAATTAGATCATTATTATTAATCACGGGTTGACTATCTGTGATGGTACGTAGCTCCTCCTTTCATTCCCGAGTGCATTATTACAACAAATTGTCTAGCACACGGGAATGAAGGAGAAGCTACCCCCACGACGGCGTGGATGATGGAGGGGGCTCCTAGATTTCTGCATAGAGTGCTCTTCAATTTTAGCATTCAAAGTAGGAGTACTTTTCCAATATGAGCATTCAATAAGCAAAACCAAATCGTAAAATAAAGTAGTATTCAAATTAGCATGCATTCAATTATAACCAAAAGTACATCATCTCTTGTGTCCGTACATCATTGAATACTCCTCGAATACTATCATACATATAGCATCGCTAATTAATACAGCTAAAACCGTAGCGCCCGACGGGTATCGTCGCGGGCGGTGGACACCCAAAGATAAGGAACGATCACGGGATCATAGCTCCGTGAGATCCCTGAAGAACCTGCCAGGTATTGTCGAACGTGCCCTCCAACGCAACCATGTAGCGACGGACGTGCTCGTCCTCCTCGCTGACACGGTGACGTACCACCTCCGCGATGTCCGGAAGCCTCGGCACCGTCACTGGCCCACGCGACCGCCACCAAACAAGGATCGGGTCAACAACGGGCTGCCTCCTCACCAAGCTACGTCCCCCAGAAGGTAGCACCTCCCAATACCAGCCGGCGGAGCCCAGTCCCGCACATGGCCTTGATTAAGCATGCCTCCACCACCGCCGAGTCAACGACGACGAGGATGCGAGATAGGCATCGTCGACGTCGATGCGGTAACTACTTCTATATATAGTTAAATAAAGTAGTTTTATTAATTGAATCAACTAGTTCAACTACTAAGCACTTACTATAAATAAATAATGTAGTACTTATTAAAAATAAACTACTTTTATTAAGTACTACTTACTAAAAATAAACTGGTTTAACTATAGTTCTATTATTTTTCTAACTAATTTTCCTATACATACACAATAAATTGACGAAGAAAATACTATGAACAAAAAATCATTAAAATTCTATGAACAAAATTAGAACAGAAAAAATCATATAAATTCTATGAACAGAAAAAATCATAAAAGATTTGACATCTAAATTACTTACACAATATGAAAAAATTGACATCTAAATTACAACCGAAAAAATCATAAAAATTTGACATCTAAATTACAACAGAAAAAATCATAAAAAATCTAACAGAAAAATCTATGAACTACACATCTAACAAAAAATCAATGAACTACAAAAATCATTAAAATTCTATGAACAAAATTAGAACAGAAAAAATCATAAAAATTTGACATCTAAATTACTTACACAATATGAAAAAAATTGACATCTAAATTACAAAAGAAAGAAATCATAAAAATTTGACATCTAAATTACAACAGAAAAAATCATAAAAATATCTAACACAATATGAACAAATTAATTACACAATCTGAAAAAAATCTAACAAAATTACTACACATCTAACAAAAAAATTATTACACATCTAAGTTCCTACACACATCTAACAAAAAAAATCTATAAACTACAAAAAAATCTAACTTACGGCGACGGCGATGGCGAGTCTTGGTGCGGCGAGGCGGGGCGGCGATATGCGTTAGGCGGCGCGGGCGAAGGGCGGGCGGCGGCGAAGGCGTCGGCGTCGGCGGGAAGGCGAAGCGGCGGCGGCGGCGGCGTCGGGCGCGCGGAGACGGCGTTAGGCGGCAGCGGCGCGGCGACAGCGACGGGCGGCGGGACGGAGAAGAGATTGAACTGGGGATGGGCGGTTCTAAAATTTTCTTAATTGCTACTTATATAGCAAAGGCATTGGTCCCGGTTTGTGGCACCAACCGGGACCAATTCCCCCCTTTAGTCCCGGTTGGTGCCTCGAACCGGGACCAAAGGCCTCTTTTCAGCAGCCCAAAGGGCAGGAAGCAGAGGCCTTTGGTCCCGGTTGCGGGCTCCAACCGGGACTAAAGGGTGGGCATTGGTACCGGTTCGTAGCTCCAACCGGGACCAATGCACCCCTTTAGTTCCGGTTGGCGTCACCAACCAGGACTAAAGGCCATGTGCTGCCCGCGTCGCGGCCCGAAAGTTTAGTCCCACCTCGCTAGCTGAGGGAGCTCGAGAGTGGTTTATAAGCCCCAGTCCCGCTGCCCTCTCGAGCTCCTCTCAAATGCAGGCTTACGGGCCTAAACACACTATATGTGCATGTGGGCCTATTGGGCCTATAGCGGGCCTGAATCCTGGCCCATTGTTGGGTTTCTAGTCGTATTCAGGCCGTGGTAGCCCTTTAGGTGGCACTTTTTTTATTTTATTTATTTTATTTTTTGCTTTGAATTATTTATTTTCTTTTGATTTTTGCTTTTTTATTTTTTTCCTTTAGCTCAGATTAATTATAATCTTTCTAATTACTTATTTATTTTCTTTTATGATATTTTTTTGCTATTAAAGTTTGTAACAAAATTCTAATTACTTATTTATATTGTTTTATGATAATTATTTTTGTTTTAATGTTTTGAACAGAATTCTAATTACTTATTTATTTTCTTTTATGATAATTCTTTTTTCTTTTAATGTTTTGAACATAATTCTAATTACTTATTTATTTTGTTTTACGATAATCCTTTTTGCTATTAAAGTTTGTAACAAAATTCTATATAATTTTAGTTTCAATAATACTACAGGTTTATAAAAGTTTTTCGTGATTCCTTCAGTACCAGTTCTAAGGCTGTTACAAAGGCATTTTATTTGGTGCAGGTTTTAAGGCTGGTGCCCCACGAGCACCTTTTAGTACCGGTTCGTGCCATGAACCGGTAAAAGAGTTTTTTAGTTGATTCTTTCTGCAGCTGTTTTTTAGTCCCACCTCGCCAAGCGAGAGGCACTCGCGGCGGTTTATAAGCCCCGAGTGCAGAGACGATGCAGAAGAGGCTCAATGTTGCATGTTGCTTAGCTTTAAGCCTTGAGAAATAGGGTAGACTGCACGGAGCTATGTGCAGTGCAGTTTACACTATTCCGAAAGGTTTGAAGCTAATTAACGAGCATTGCGCCTCTTTTTTATTTTTAAAGACTTATTACAACTCAGAAATAAAAAATATATACCAGAAAAGAAAAAAAAACTATATAAAAAAATACTCAGCATAAATAGAAGAAAAAATAGTTGCGATTAACTTTACTAAAAAAATGAGCATAGACGCGCTTATAGAGAAAATTAGACCTAAATTCATAATAAATTTCTACTAACTTCAGAGAAATTCAATATGAATTTAGGTCAAATTCTCTGTATAAGGGCATCTATTTTCACTTTGAGAGGAGCACAACAAGGCAGAGAGGGAGGGGCTTATAAACGGGTGTGAGCGCCCTTCGGTTGGCGAGGTGGGACTAAACAACCCGTTAGTCCCGGTTCGTGCCACCAACCGGAACTAATGGGCTGCCATTGGTCCCGGTTCGTCCCACCAACCGGGACTAATGGTGGTGGGCCAGGAGCGAGGCCCATTGGTCCCGGTTCGTCCCACCAACCAGGACCAAAAGGTCCAGACGAACCGGGACCAATGGCCCACGTGGCCCGGCCGGCCCCCGGGGCTCACGAACCTGGTCCAATGCCGAACGAACGAGTGGAACGAAACAACCTCCACCGAAAGCTTATGGCCACAACAAGAAGTCTTAAGAAGCATAAGCAACGGCTCAAGGCCGCACAGGAAACGCTCAGTCGCAGATGGAATAAAGTGCTAGACACTGAAGAAACATGTGGCAACGATCGCCGTACAAAAAGCTATCCAAAACGCAAACTGCTGCCAGAATTCGACGACGAGGCCGTTCCACCAAAGAATAATACGACCAGGAGACCAGACGTACCGCTTCACAACAATAACAGAGCGGCTACTGACACCGCGCACGATCTACGTGAGCATCTGGATAAGAAAGCCGGTGCAGCCAGGTCCATCTACAGATCTAAAGGACACACCCCGGCAAGGGACTATGGTCACTAATACATCTCCGTCGTATCTACAATTTTGGATTGTTCCATGCCAATATTATTCACTTTCATATACTTTTTGGCAACTTTTTATATTATTTTTGGGACTAACTTATTGATCCAGTGCCCAGTGCCAGTTCCTTTCTGTTGCATGTTTTTTGTTTCGCAGAAACCCAATATCAAACGGAGTCCAAACGAGATAAAAACGGACGGAGATTTTTTTTGGATAATTATGATTTTTGGAAAGTGGAATCAACGCGAAACGGTGTCCAGGGTGGTCACGAGGTTGGGGGGCGCGCCCTACCCCCCAGGCGCGCCCCTGACCCTCGTGGTCCACCCATAAGGTGGTTGACGATCTTCTTCTGGCGCAAGAAAGCTAATTTTAAGAGAAAGATCTGGGCGAAAGATTCACCCCAATCGGAGTTACGGATCTCCGGATATTTAGGAAACGGTGAAGGGGTAGAATTAGAGAACGCAGAAACAGAGAGATAGATCTAATCTCGGAGGGGCTCTCGCCCCTCCCAAGCCATGGGAGCCAAGGACTAGAGGGGAAACCCTTCTCCCATCTATGGAGAAGGCCAAGGAAGAAGAAGAAGAAGGGGGCTCTCTCCCCCTTGCTTCCGGTGGCGCCGGAACGCCGCCGGGGGCCATCATCATCACCGCGATCTTCACCAACAACTTCACCGCCTTCATCACCAACTCTTCCTCCCTCTATGCAGCGGTGTAACCTCTCTCTTACCCACTGTAATCCCTACTTAAACATGGTGCTCAACGCTATATATTATTCCCCAATGATGTATGACTATCTTATGATGTTTGAGTAGATCCGTTTTGTCCTATGGGTTAATTGATGATCGTGATTGGTTTGAGTTGCATGTTTTATTATTGGTGTTGTCCTATGGTGCTCTCCGTGTCGCGCAAGCGTGAGGGATTCCCGCTGTAGGGTTTGCAATATGTTTATGATTTGCTTATGGTGGGTTGCGTGAGTGACTGAAACACAAACCCGAGTAAGTTGGTTGTTTGCGTATGGGATAAAAGGGGACTTGATACTTTAATGCTATGGTTGGGTTTTACCTTAATGAATCTTTAGTATTTGCGGATGCTTGCTAGAGTTCCAATCATAAGTGCATATGATCCAAGTAGAGAAAGTATGTTAGCTTATGCCTCTCCCTCAAATAAAATTGCAATAATGATTACCGGTCTAGTTATCGATTGCCTAGGGACAAATAACTTTCTCGTGACAAAAAGCTCTTTACTTTTACTAATTTAGTTGTGTCTTTATCTAAACAGCCCCTACTTTTTATTTACGTGCTCTTTATTATCTTGCAAACCTAGCCTACAACTCCTACAAAGTACTTCTAGTTTCATACTTGTTTCCGGTAAAGCGAACGTCAAGCGTGGGTAGAGTTGTATCGGTGGTTGATAGAACTTGAGGGAATATTTATTCTACCTTTAGCTCCTCGTTGGGTTCGACACTCTTACTTATCGAAAACTGTTGCGATCCCCTATACTTGTGGGTTATCAAGACCTTTTTCTGGCGCCGTTGCCGGGGAGTCATAGCGTGGGGTGAATATTCTCGTGTGTGCTTGTTTGCTTTATCATTAAGTAATTTTTATTTGCTGTTCTAAGTTGTTCTCTATCTTTAGTTATGGATATGGAACGAAAAATACCAAAAAAATTAGCTGTACTTGCTACTCATGAGGATGGGGTAACTCCTAAAACTCTTGATTCTCATCATGAGAAACATATTTTGTACTACTTTTGATAATCCTGAGAAAACCCCATTCAACTTTATAATGGGAGTAACGTTGGATCAACGTGAATACTTTAGGGATTATCGCTCGACATAAAAAGGGAAACTATTATGGGATCAAATTAATTTGTTGAAGTGGTATGCTAGACAACTATGCTTGGAATATGATTATACTTGTCGCTCTAGGATGAATGCTCCACACCATCCCTTTTCATGCAAATTTAATGATAATGAAACCTTGGCTTCTTATGCTAGAGGTATATATGATTACTATGATGTGGAACAATAGAAGAATTTGTTGCTTTTATGGGTGCTTATGAAATTGAATCCATGTTTAAAGAGTTTGATGATTTTGATGATGCTTGTTATAGATCTGAAAATTTAGCTATTCTTAAATATTGTTATGAGAATTATGAATATAATTCATATATTAATGCACTTATTAAGAAAGTCTCCGCTGTCCAAGAAGAGACTAATATTTTGCAGGAATCTATGGAAGAAGAAATTGATGAAACTATGAGCTCATTGGATGAAAAATATGAGGAGGAGAGCGAATAACAAAAGGAGGAAGAGGGGATTGATCACCCGTGCCCACCTTCTAATGAGAGTAACTCTTCAACTCATACATTGTTTAATTCCCCTTCGTGCTTACCGAAGGATGATTCCTATGATGACTGGTATGATCCCTATGATTCTTTTGAAATATCCCTTTTTGATGATGCTTGCTATGCTTGTGGCCAAGATGCCAATATGAATGATGCTTATGGAGATGAACTTGCTATAGTTCCTTATGTTAAACATGAAATTGTCACTATTACACCCACGCATGATAGTCCTATTATCTTTTTGAATTCTCCCGATTATACTATATCGGAGAAGTTTGAACTTATTAAGGATTATATTGATGGGTTGCCTTTTACCATTGCACATGATGATTTTGATAAATATAATATGCATGTGCTTGCTGCTCCTACTTGCAATTATTATGAGAGAGGAACTATACATCCACCTCTCTATGTTTCCAACACGATAGAATTGCAAGAAACTTCTTATACTATGCATTGGCCTTTACTCGGTGTGCATGAATTGTTCTTTTATGACATCCGATGCATAAGAAGAGAGTTAGACTTCGTTGTTGCATGATTTATGTTACTTTGTGCTCACTACTAAATTACAAATCATTGTTAATTAAAATTGGCTTTGATATACCTTGGGATCCGGGTGGATTCACTACAAGAGCACTAAATGCCTGGCTTAATGGCTTTAAAGAAAGCGCTGTCAGGGAGACAACCCGGAAGTTTTAGAGAGTCATTTATTTCTGTTGAGTGCTTTCATATAGTTTAAAAACACAAAAATAAAGAGGGGAACCTAAAAACTTTTCAAAAAGGAAAGTGAAAGTGAGAAAGACAAGCATTGTTGAAGTGGGAGCTAGCCTTGGACTTTGTTCATGCTCACGGAAACTTTGTGAATCTTGATTACAGAAACTTTTCATCCAAATAATTATCCCCTGGTACAATTCCATTGTTTTATAAAAATAATGTGCTAAGGTTTGCCTTGTACAATGCTTGTTGGTTTGTACGGTGCAGGACAGAAACTTTGGCTGTAGTGCGCGATTTTACATTTTTAACTGGAAAGTCAAACGGTTCTGATTCCTTTTGCACTTTCTTGATGTACAACTTGTTTATTTGTTATAATGTTGGTAGAATTTTTGGGGTAACAGAAGTATGGTGGATGTTCAGATTGCTACAGACTGTTCTGTTGTTGACAGATTCTGTTTTTGATGCATAGTTTGCTTGTTTTGATGAATCTATCAGTTTATATTGGTGGATTAAGCCATGGAAAAGTTATATTACAGTAGGCACAATGCAAAAACAAAATATGAATTGGTTTGCAACAGTACTTAGAGTGGTGATTTGCTTTATTATACTAACGGATCTTACCGAGTTTTCTGTTGAAGTTTTGTGTGGTTGTAGTGTCTAATCGAGGATGCTTCGATGTGAGAAGAAGGAAGAGAGGCAAGAGCTGAAGCTTGGGGATGCCTGAGGCACCCCAAGTAAATATTGAAGGAGACTCAAGCGTCTAAGCTTGGGGATGCTGGGGAGGCATCCCCTCTTTCTTCAACAAGTATCGGTATGTTTTCGGATTCGTTTCGTTCATGCATTATGTGCAAGTCTTGGAGCGTCTTTTGCAATTAGTTTTTATTTTTCTTTTATGCACCATGCTGGTATGAGATCGTCCTTGGTTGATTTATAGAATGCTCATTACACTTCACTTAAATCTTTTGAGTGTGGCTTTATAGAATGCTTCATGTGCTTCACTTATATCATTTGAAGTTTGGATTGCCTGTTTCTCTATACATAGACAACCGCCATTTGTAGAATGCTCTTTGGCTTCATTTATATTTGTTAGAGCACGGGCATATCTTTTGTAGAAAGAATTGAACTCTCTTGCTTCACTTATATCTATTTAGAGAGATGACAGGAATTGGTCATTCACATGGTTAGTCATAAAATCCTACATAAACTTGTAGATCGCTGAATATGATATGTTTGATTCCTTGCAATAGTTTTGCGATATAAAGGTGGTGATATTAGAGTCATGCTAGTGGGTGGTTGTGGATTGTTGAGACACTTGTGTTGAGGTTTGTGATTCCCGTAGCATGCACGTATGGTGAACCGCTTTGTGATGAAGTTGGAGCACAATTTTATTTATTGTTTGTCTTCCTTATGAGTGGCGGTCGGGGATGAACGATGGCTTTTTCCTACCAATCTATCCCCCTAGGAGCATGCGCGTAGTACTTTGTTTTCAATGGCTTGTAGATTTTTGCAATAAGTATATGAGTTCTTTATGACTAATGTTGAGTCCATGGATTATACGCACTCTCACCCTTCCATCATTGCTAGCCTCTTCGGTACCATGCATTGCCCTTTCTCACTTTGAGAGTTGGTGCAAACTTCGCCGGTGCATCCAAACCCCATGATACGATACGCTCTAGCACACATAAGCCTCATTATATCTTCCTCAAAACAGCCACCATACCTACCTATCATGGCATTTCCATAGCCATTCCGAGATATATTGCCATGCAACTTCCATCATCATAATATACATGACTTGAGCATTCATTGTCATATTGCTTTGCATGATCGTAAGATAGCTAGCATGATGGGTTATTGAAATCTCTAGAAGGGCTTATATTTCGGAACAGAGGGATTACACAGCCTATAAAAACTATATTCATTTTTCCTAAAAAATAATGTATGCATTTTGGACACTACCGTGCCACTAACATGTAGTTTGACCCTTAGTTATTTTGTCTGCCATATGAGCATCCCCTTGGTAATAAACAAAGAAATCATTATGTACCAACAAAAATTGCAAAAGACACATACGCACATTGGTAGTTTGGCACCTTAGGCACAAAAATAGAAGATAAGTTTAAATCCGTCATGGAATAGGTGTCTCAATTCAAATTTACTATTTCTATCTAGTCAAAAAATATCAAACATAGAAATAATTGTATTACTATGCTCAAAGATGAGGATGACTTGGAACATTACTCTCACAGTGCTAAATCTGCTATCCTATTCAGAGCATTCAAGGACAGACTGGGTACTACTATTGCCACACAAAATCCTCTTCTCCTGAACCAACTTATATCTCCTAATGAGAATCTTTTATATGGTATTTTTTACGGGAAAAGGGAATAGCTTGCTTAATGAAGTCAATACAACTATCAACACCTAAATAGACAGTGGTTTTATTGTTGCACGTCATACCTGCATTACAGTTCATAGCACAACCGACATCTTTATGATCATCAAATGAGGATGAAAGGAGGATATCTCATGGTACTCATGAAAGGAGGATGCACCAGCAGTATAGCTGGATGCTTTGCTTTTGTTTGTGTGTCTGGGCGCGGGGGGGGGGGGATTTCTATGATAATTCCATTTTTTTATCATACATCCCATACTATGTACTTTCTCCATTTTTATTTACTCTGCATACTAAATGTCTGAAGTCAAACTTTGTATGATTTGATTAATTTTATATTAAATTGTTAACATCTAATACACCAAACCAATACCATTAAAGTTTGATGTAGGATAAAGCTAATATTTAGAGTAAATTAAAACACAGGAGTGATAATAAAATATTAATCTTTGTTACTCTATTCAGATGGGTGCATATGGCATGCACGTGCTTCAGAATGTTAATTTCCTAATGAAATATTTGTCCTATATTACCCAAACTATTTGTTTCAAACTTTATCCGAATATGAATTCGATGATATAGTTATGATGGTATATAACACATGTTTCTTTACTCAAACCGAAAGCCTAAAATAAATAGTTAAATAAAGTAGTTTTATTAATTAAATCAACTAGTTCAACTACTAAGCACTTACTATAAATAAATAATGTAGTACTTATTAAAAATAAACTACTTTTATTAAGTACTACTTACTAAAAATAAACTGGTTTAACTATAGTTCTATTATTTTTCTAACTAATTTTCCAATACATACACAATAAATTGACAAAGAAAATACTATGAACAAAAAATCATTAAAATTCTATGAACAAAATTAGAACAGAAAAAATCATATAAATTCTATGAACAGAAAAAATCATAAAAAATTTGACATCTAAATTACTTAGACAATATGAAAAAAATGGTCATCTAAATTACAACAGAAAAAATCATAAAAATTTGACATCTAAATTACAACAGAAAAAATCATAAAAAATCTAACAGAAAATCTATGAACTACACATCTAAATTACTACACATCTAACAAAAATCAATGAACTATAAAAATCATTAAAATTCTATGAACAAAATTAGAACAGAAAAAATCATAAAAATTCTATGAACAGAAAAAATCATAAAAATTGACATCTAAATTACTTACACAGTATGAAAAAAATTGACATCTAAATTACAACAGAAACAAATCATAAAAATTTGACATCTAAATTACAACAGAAAAAATCATAAAAAATCTAACACAATATGAACAAATTAATTACACAATCTGAAAAAATCTTACAAAATTACTACACATCTAACATAAAAATTATTACACATCTAAGTTACTACACATCTAACAAAAAATCTATAAACTACAAAAAATCTAACTTACGGCGACGGCGACGGCGAGGTGCTTGTGTGGCGGCGACGGCGCCGGGTGGCGCTGGTCGGGCGGGCGGGCGGCGACGACGTCAAGGCGGGCGGGCGTCGGCGTCGGGCGGCGGCGCGGAGACGGCGATGATGGCGGCGTGGCGACGGTGACGGGCGGCGGACAGAGAAGAGATTGAACTGGGGATGGGCAGTTCTGAAATTTTCCTAAGTGCTACTTATATAGCAAAGGCATTGATCCCGGTTTGTGGCACCAACCGGGACCAATTCCCCCCTTTAGTCCCGGTTGGTGCGTCCAACCGGGACCAAAGGCCTCTTTTCAGCAGCCCAAAGGGCGGGAAGCAGAGGCCTTTGGTCCCGGTTGGGACTGAAGGGTGGGCATTGGTACCAGTTCGTAGCTCCAACCGGGACCAATGCACCCCTTTAGTTCCGGTTGGCGCCACCAACCGGGACTAAAGGCCATGTGCTGCCCGCGTCGCGGCCCGAAAGTTTAGTCCCACCTCGCTAGCTGAGGGAGCTCGAGAGTGGTTTATAAGCCCCAGTACCGCTGCCCTCTCGAGCTCCTCTCAAATGCAGGCTTACGGGCCTAAACACACTATATGTGCCTGTGGGCCTATTGGGCCTATAGCGGGCCTGAATCCTGGCCCATTGTTGGGTTTCTAGTCATATTCAGGCCGTGCTAGCCCTTTAGGTGGCACTTATTTTATTTTATTTATTTTATTGTTTTCTTTGAATTATTTATTTTCTTTTGATTTTTGCTTTTTTTATTTTTTTATTCCTTTAGCTCAGATTAATTATAATCTTTCTAATTACTTATTTATTTTCTTTTATGATATTTTTTTTGCTATTAAAGTTTGTAACAAAATTCTAATTACTTATTTATGTTGTTTTATGATAATTCTTTTTGTTTTTAATGTTTTGAACAGAATTCTTATTACTTATTTATTTTCTTTTATGATAATTCTTTTTACTTTTAATGTTTTGAGCAGAATTCTAATTACTTATTTATTTTCTTTTATGATAATCCTTTTTGCTATTAAAGTTTGTAACAAAATTCTATATAATTTTAGTTTCAATAATACTAGAGGTTTATAAAAGTTTTTCGTGATTCCTTCAGTACCAGTTCTAAGGCTGTTACAAAGGCATTTTATTTGGTACAGGTTTTAAGGCTGGTGCCCCACGAGCACCTTTTAGTACCGGTTCGTGCCATGAACCGGTAAAAGAGTTTTTTAGTTTATTATTTCTGCAACTGTTTTTTAGTCCCACCTCGCCAAGCGAGAAGCACTCGCAGCGGTTTATAAGCCCCGAGTGCAGAGACGATGCAGAAGAGGCTCAATGTTGCACGTTGCTTAGCTTTAAGCCTTGAGAAATAGGGTAGACTGCACGGAGCTATGTGCAGTGCTGTTTACACTATTCCGAAATGTTTGAAGCTAATTAACGAGCATTGCGCCTCTTTTTTATTTTTAAAGACCTATTACAACTCAGAAAAAAATAAAAAAAATAAATATAGCAGAAAGGAGAAAAATATATAAAAAACTACTCAGAAATAAATAGAAGAAAAAATAGTTGTGATTAACTTTACTAAAAAATGAGCATAGATGCGCTTATAGAGAAAATTAGACCTAAATTCATAATAAATTTCTACTAACTTCAGGGAAATTCAATATGAATTTAGGTCAAATTCCCTGTATAAGGGCATCTATTTTCACTTTGAGAGGAGCACAACAAGGCAGAGAGGGAGGGGCTTATAAACGGGTGTGAGCGCCCTTCGGTTGGCGAGGTGGGACTAAACAACCCGTTAGTCCCGGTTCGTGCCACCAACCGGAACTAATGGGTTGCCATTGGTCTCGGTTCGTCCCACCAACCGGGACCAATGGTGGTGGGCCAGGAGCGAGGCCCATTGGTCCCGGTTCGTCCCACCAAACGGGACCAAAAGGTCCAGACGAACCGGGACCAATGGCCCACGTGGCCCGGCCGGCCCCCGGGGCTCACGAACCGGGTCCAATGCCACCATTGGTCCCGGTTCTGGATTGAACCGGGAGTAATGGGCTGACCGGCCTGGACCAATGCTCCCTTTTCTACTAGTGTATGCATTAATTTTTTATTAAGGTTTATATATGTAATACCAATGCCATAAGATACCACAAAATAAGTGAATAAATCGACTGGTAGTTGTTAAATACAAATATAGAAAAACTGCAATATTATATTAAACAAACAAACATACATACTTTTGTCACCATCACCATCCTGTATATGCAAGGGGCGGTAAATGCTTTCATGCACAATATCATGATCTCTTTTGTGTTCTCATGGTCATCTCAAAGACTATATTTTAGCTGTTAATACACTATATTGAGTATCAATAATACAGAATTGAAGACTCATAATATTTCATTGGGACATAAACAATGGATAGTTAAGTAGCTGCCCAATAAAATTGTATTAACAAAAAATCACTTGACGACTAACTGATAGAAATGGAAAACTAATTTCGTTGTTAGTTAAATAAACTTCGTGAAGTACTAGAGACGATGCACTTGCGCGGGCTACTATGTCAGTTATTCTAAAAGAAAATTCTGTGAGGGCCCGTCCGCTGTTGAGGATGACCGTGGTCTCTTGGTAGTTGTGTCTGGAGGGATGCCAAAACTATAAACTTCAGGGGAAATACGCTTGTATTCCTGGTTGTATATGCGCCTTATATGAGGATTTTTTTAATATTTTAATAAAAAGTCAAAATAGGTAAGAACTATTTTAACAAAACACTTGACTTACTTTTGCACTATTATATAAATCTCGATGAAAAAAAATTGAACTCACAGCAAAAAAGACAAAAATTATTTGCTATTATAGGTCACTATTCACACTATTTTAGCCAAAATTTTGTCTTTTTTGAAAAGAATTCAAAGGGATATTTTTCTTTGTGGATTTTTTTTCTCACGAGTACAATAGAAGGTCAAGTTTATTTCAAAAGTATTTTCAAGAATTTTCGACTTTTTGTTGAATTACTATTTTTTCCCCATATAGGGTGCATATATCCCCCATAGACCAAAAGTTCTCCTCCTAAACTTCAGCCCCTACACCTTGGACTGCTAGGCGCGTTCAACCCTATGCTGTAACTTTTCATCACACTTGCATTGAAAATGCACATCACTACCTTGTGAAAAAATAAAATGCACGTTACTACTATTATCATGGCCTTGTCCATCTCAAGCATACTTACACTTCAACCATGCAGTAAGCATCCTAATTGTGACATAGTATGTGTGTAATTTGGTTGAATTAGAAATAATAAATTTTCAGACAATGTTGACACATTCGGTCAGTTATGTGTGTGTAGTCCTTTTTTAGGGGCTCGTGATTATGGTCGTGTCACTTTTCTTAAAGCAACATGCACACCAAGTTTGCTACTTTCTATTTACGGGTGCAGTGGCCTGGTCCTACTATTGGAGGTTTGTAAAAACCGATTTAGTGCTTTCTACGCAGGGTTCACATGCAACAAAAGTTGCTCTTCCGCAAGGTCGTGCAGGGTGCATGCTAGCATTGAATTTAAACGTCCGACGTAGGCGGACACCAAAACGATCGCACTATATAATAACCAACAATTATAAAAATAGGAAAATTATACAAGTATCAATCTAAATCATACAAGTAAGAATTTTTTTCTTTTAGAAAGAAGATAAGAACAAGAGGCTCACCACGGTGGTGTTGGCGACGAGATCGGCGCGGGCGATCGACGGCGTTGAGGACGGGGACGGGACATGACAGACCGCCAAACCTAGACAAATCTTGAGAAAAATGAAGTTTAGACAAGGAGCTTTGAGAAGAGAAAGTTTAAGTGTGGCTCGGGAGGTGAGCTAGAGCACCACAGAGCTCTCCCACGACCGGTCAAAAAAAAAAAAAAAAACAGACCAGTGCACTGTTCTAGTCATGGGCAAGGGGTATATATAGTCCTTTCTTTAGTCCCGTTTGGTGGCTAAAACCGGGACTAAAGGACAACATTTGGTCCCGGTTCCAGCCACAAACCGGGACTAAAGGTTGTGGGCCAGGAGCGAGGCCCATTTATCCCGGTTCGTGTCTGGAACCGGGACCAAATGGCTCAGACGAACCGAGACCAATGGCCCCCAAGGCCCGACCGCCCCCCTGGCCTCATGAACCGGGACTAATGCCCCCTTTGGTTCCGGTTCGTGGGTAAACTAGGATTAATGCCCTTATCCAGACCTCAACCAAAGCCGTGTTTTCTACTAGTGTAACAAAAGCAAAGAACATGCATAAGAGCACATACAAGCAAACATATGATTATTCTTGGGCATTAATACAATCAGTACAAACTACAAAGCCATCTAATACTCGGAAAAATACATCTATGTCGAACACAAGTACGGCGGGCGCGCCATACCATCTAGTTTCATCCATGTTTGTAGCTCAAAACAGAGTAGACTGCCTGGACGATAGCGCAAACTAGTCCAATGACAGCCGCTAGGAGCCCGACGGCGAGCCAGGGGTTGTTGAAGTACTTCCGCCTCAGCCACGCCATCCACCTCTGCGGGTTGCTCAGGAAACGCTTCTCCAGCTTGCAGCATGTCTCCCACAGATAGTTGCAATGGCAGTCACTGGGATCAAACACAATACCCTTGCATAGGTCGGCGAAGCATTTGGCCACCTCATCATTGTTGCCGTGGCCATGCACGATGACGCGTCTCTTGGTCAACAGCTCCACGTCCTTTGTGGTGCAGGCCAATTGGGACATGAACACACAGTACGCTGTGACGTGGCTCCCGACCTTCTCCCGGTTCTGCTGCTCCAGCTCCATCAAGTTGCGCAGCAGGCGCCATGTCTCGGCGTCGATGTCCAAGCAGGGGACCTCCAGCGTGCCACTTCCGCTGCTCAGCTTCACGTCGAGGATGCACCGCGTGTGTCCGGTCTCGCTCATTTCTCGACGCTTGAACATCACCCCAGCGAAGTAGTACTCTGTCGCAGAGCGCCACCGGCGCACGGGCTCGGGGTCGGCGCCGTTGACTGTTCCAGCAGAAGAGACCGTAGGTGCCACAGGCTTCAAGTGCATATGAAGAAGATGGAGAAGATTGCCTGGCACCGTCGGCACCACGGCCGGCGCTGCCTCTGAATACTTTTGTCTCCTCATGAGATCGAGAGCATACTTGGCAATCTGCGCAATCACATGATCGTTACCGTCCAAACCCGTCAGCTCCCCAATCTTTGCAAGGACAAAAAAAGGTATCTGGTTCTCTGCAAGGTAGAACACATCACGGAGCACGGGCAGCGGCACCGCATTTGCAGTCCCCGCGGCATCGGCCATGGGTTGTGCTCCGAGTTGGAGGCCGACGAGGCGGGAGAGTATGTAGCAGCCGTCGAGGAGGAGCATGCGCACGAATTTCTCGCTCGTCATCTCAACATACGCGTTGGCGTAGCAGTTCCTCACAGATTCCTCGAGGCATGCGAGCTTGTTGATGTAGTCGTCCACCTCCACCGTCACGCCTGGTCTCAAAGCCTTCGCTGCCGTGAGCACCATGTGGACGCTCATCACCTTATCGTCCTCCATGGCGAGGTGCTGTCGAGGGTGGTTGTACGGGCCGATGGCGACGTGTTCAGGCTCGTACTCGTCGTTGTCGACGTTACGCGTGTGTTCGCGGACCCTGCCGATGTCGATGGGACGAGGAGGGCGCCCTCCGCCGAGATGCGCCTGGTGTGAGTTCAGGGCGTCTAATTTACCTCTCAGCTCATTGGCGAGATGAACCATCTCTAGGACGTGGGAATCGTCCGAACTGCTGGAAGATTGGCCTGCAGTCCAAGTCGATCAGTCAGCAGCAGAGCATGATAGTCAACCATATTTTGAATGTAATTAGCACATGAGTAAAATAGAAAAAGACGGGGGAAATAAGTTCTCTTGGCACCTTGCTGATCCATTTGCTTGCCCACGAGTAGTAAAGCACTAAAGCCTGAGAATTGACTGCCTTACTCTGCCGCCTAGCAGAGTAGCAGTTGTTCTTGCGCTCCTGGAGTTCTGTTGCCCTCTCAAAGGACGCTCAGTTCACGCTTTGTTTCAGAGTTGGTAGCCCAGCACCTGTATATGTAACCCTTCCTCCTAGTACCATACAATCTGTTGTGGATAAGAACACAAGATTCACGCGCAGGCACGACCTGCTAGATTACCCAGGGAGCTGCTCAAAAGTTGCGATAGTTGACATATACTTTGCGAAAAGGAATCGACATATCACCTCGACTGCTCGAGTCAAGTCATTCTGAAAAGAGAAAGCTAGTTGTGGACGTTTGATTGCTTGCCTAGTTCTACTTGCAGCACCGGCCAGCGGAGGAAGAAATACTAGCTACCTGCCTGCTTTTCTTGCTTGGCAGCGAGGCTAAGCTGGTCATCTTGCTACCTTCCGCCACTTTCAGTATCAGATTCCAATCAACTGAGATTCAGTAGACCGTCTGTATGTATCCATTGAGTTTGTTAACTACTCCCTCTGTAAACTAATATAAGAGCATTTAGATTACTAAAATAGTAATCTAAATGCTCTTATATTAGTTTACGGAGGGAGTACTTAACTAGCCAGGTGCCCATCGCAAATGCGAGAACATCATCTTAAATGTGTTAAAATTGTCTGAAAATTAAATTATGATATCAAAATATTCATATTTACCCCCTTAAAGAAATATAAGAGCTTCCCCCCCCCTCAATTTAAACACTCAATGTACAGTAAAATATTGCAGCACCTCTGTTTTTTAACATAGTTATTGCTTGCGTGGTGGTGACAATCTATTTCCTCTTCGAGAGCTAGCTGGTTAGAGTGCCCCTTCTTGCACTTTTTCACCCAAGGCGCAGTGGATATATGTACTTCATAACCTTCACTGATGATTTGAGTAGATATGGTTATATTAACTTGAGGAAACATAAGCTCGAAACATTTGAAAAGTTCAAATAATTTCATAAAAAAATTGTGAATCATTATCACAAACAGATAAAAAATTTGCGGTCAAATCGTGGTGGAGAATATCTAAGTCATGAGTTTAGCAAACATCTAAGTGATCGTGGAATTGTTTCACAATTTTTTCATGAAACTTCACAGAGGAACGGAGTATCTGAGAGGCGTAATTAACCAAACCTTGTTAGACATGATGAGGTCAATGATGTCCTGTACCGATCTGCTTTTATCATTTTGGGGATACACACTTGAGACAACAACATATACACTAAACAGAGCACCATCAAAGTCTGTTGAGTCGACAACGTAGGAGTTATGGGAAAGGGAAAACCCCAATTTGTCGCATTTCAAAATTTTGGGTTATGATAAGCGGTACAACCAAATAGAATCAATCTCCAATCAAACAAATATTACTTTGTAGGCTAAACAAACCATTGGGTACCAAAAGCAATGACAAATTGTTTGTCGCGGAGATTGGACACTTCCTCGAGAAGGAGTTTCTTGCTAAAGAAGTAAGTGGGAGGATAGTACAGCCCGACGAGATTAATGAATCTCGAGCGAAGATAAGCTGGACTAACAAACCGAATTCTATTCCGGAAGTTATCCCCACAACTGAACCGGATGTTACTACACCAGTTGTAGAAACTTCTATCAGGCCTATAACTCAATCGTGTAGGTTAGGAAGAGTTAGTGAACCTCCTGAATGCTATTATAATAAAATATTCAGCTTAGAAGAAGATGAACCTACACACGATAAGGAAGTCATGGCGGCGCCCAACTCAAAGGAATGGCTTAAAGCCATGAAATCTGAAATAGAGTCCATGTACGAGAATCAAGTTTGGAACTTGGTTGAACCTCTAGAGGGTGTGAAACCCATATAATGTAAATGGATCTTCAAAAGAGAATGTACGCGGATGGTAATTACTATCTATAGAGCAAGGCTAGTTGAGAAAGGGCTTTCGCAAATTGAGGGAGTGGATTATGACAAACTTTCTCATCACTTGCCATGCTAAAGTCTATACAGATAGTGATGGCAAATGTTGCATATGTTGATAACAAGATATACGATTCTAAGGATGTCAGGAAGACATGTAAACTTCAAAAATCTATCTGAGGTTTGAACCAAGCATCAAGGAGCTGGAATCGATATTTTGATGAAGTTTGGCTTATTAAAATGATGAAGAAGCTTGTGTATACAAGAAGTTTAGTGGAAGCTCTATAATTTTACTAATCTTATATGTGGATGACATATTGTTTATTGGAAATTATGTAAAGTTTGTTGGCACAGTAAAAGATTCATTGAAAAGTATGTTTGATGAAACACTTAGGTGATGCAGATTATATATTGCGCGTCTAATTCACCTCTCAGATCATTGGCCAGCCGAACGGTCTCTATAACGCAGGAATAGTCCTAATCGCTGGAAGTTGGCCTACAGTCGAATTCCATCACTTAGCACAGTAGCATGATTAGTCAACTATATTTTGAATGTAATTAGTACATGACAAAAATAGAAAAAGACGGGGGATGATAAGTTTTCTTGGCACACGTGTAGTAAAGCACTAAAGCCTGCCAATTGGCTGTCTTACTCTGACGCCTAGCGGAGTAGTAGTTCTTGCGCTCCTGGAGTTCTGTTGCCCTCTCAACGGACGCTCAGTTCACGCTTTGTTTCAGAGTTGGTAGCCCACCAACATCTGTATATGTAACCCTTCCTCCTAGTACTATATATTCTGTTGAGGATAAGAATAGAAGATTCACGCGCCGGCACGAACTGTTAGGTTACCCAGGAAGCTCCTCAAAAGCTGCTATATATAATTGACAAACTTTGCAAAAAGGAATCGACATATGATATGAGCTAGAGTCAAGTCAAGCACTGAGGTGAAGGTGTGCATTTTTCCTTGAGTGCATCATTCTGAAAAAATTAAGCTGTGTAAGATTGATATCACGCAAGATTGCGTGACTACAAAAAGGAAGAATGGTTTGGCGGGACCTGCTTGTAGTGGTTTGTAATGGTTCCCTGCCCGCATCGCCATCAGGCCTAGAGGCAGCAGCACCGGCCAGCGGGAGAAAAGAGTACTATCTACTTGGCTGCTTTTTCTGCTTTACGTCCAGCAGTTTGGAATAGTATGAACTTTCAGTATCTGATTCCAATCAACTGAGATTCAGTCGACCGTGTGTATTTATGCCGTTGTGTTTTTTTAGCTTAACTAGCCAGGTCGCCCTCTCAAATGCATCACAAATGCGTGGACATCGTCTTAAATGTGTATGAAAATTAAATTACGATTTCATAATATTCATGTTACATGATTAGGATGGTTCTGTTGCTATTTAAAATATTATGATAAATTAATGTATGATGCCACATGTGATTGAACTATATGGACTGAAAAGAGAAAGCTACTAGCTAGGATTTCCCCATGATAGGGCGCAAGGTTGCGTGGCTACAAGAAAGGTAGAATAGTTTGAAGTGACCTGCTTCTGCTTGTAGTCGTTTTTGTAATGGTTCCCTGCCCGCATCGCCATCCCTTAGAGGCGGCACCGGCCAGCGGAGAAAAGAGTATTAGCTACTTGGCTTCTTTGCCTCCTTGCCAACGAGGCTGGCTGATCCATTCATCAATCAGATTCATTTATTCATCTTGCTACCTTCTGTGACATACTGTAGCTGCCGGGAGGCCCGCTAAACTTCAATTTATCTATACGCTGACGCATCACTAGTCATCAATTCATTACACAACATTGTCTTTGATTCATCTTGAAACTACAGATAGAAGAAAATACTAGTAACAGATATTTGGTGCTGCTGCATTGATCACCGGCTGCAGCCGGCATTGTCGTTAGCTTCTCCTCGCTTGATATCCTTTCTTGCGGGCGCTACAGATCCTCCCGCCAACGGTGAGCATCAGCTTTAGGTCCCTGCCTCAGCAATCATCCTTGTGTAGTGATTACGCAGAACCCTTTTTACTCAAAAGGATATGTTTTAATCTCCACCATTGATTTAGTTATAAGGGGATGCACTGAAATAGACCATTTGTTTTAACTAGATGATACCCCGCGTGTTACTGCGGAATCAGTTGCAATGTATTTCAGTGAGATGATTGTGTGGAATATTTGGATTAATAACACGTGAACCAAAATTTAAAATACTTATGACTTATTGTATTTGATTACGTATATACATGATTGCTTATTGAATATAAGTGGAATAATAAATGCAAAATGTTTTCCATGCATGGTTGCATGTGGTGGTGGATCTTTTTCCATGCATGGTTGCATGTTGACTTGTTGAGGAGGGTCTTATCCATTCATAATTGTTTGATGATCTGACATGCTTGGATATTGAGATAAATAAGTTAGTGTGGATCACTCTCTTAAGTATACAGGATATCCGTGAAGCATTTTTATTTTTATTAAAATACAAATGTAAATTTGCTCAGGATATATTTGAAATTCATTCATCATGAATATTTTTTGTTGCAATGAGTGAACATTTGTTTTAATATTCATGAGCATTTTTTCTTCCATATGCTCTTCGTAAATTTGTTCATTGTGCGTTTGAAAACAAAATAGCCATCATGTATTTACAAATTTCAGCACATAACGAAAACAAGTTCGTGGAATGTTAAAAAAATGTTTAGGAAAAATCTGAAATTTCATTTTTTATCTTTCTTAGAAAAATAAAAAAGTTTATACATGTGTCAAATTTTAATGCATGATTGAACATTTTAATATACGGTAACACTTTAAATTATACGATGCATGATTTTTAATACACGATAAACATTTTCTAATACTTGATGAACATGTTTTTAATACATGGTTATCATTTTTAACATACACGATGTGCATTTTGGTTCAAGATAAACATGTTCTAATACTTGATGAACATGTTTTTAATACACGGTTATCATTTTTAACATACATGACGTACATTTTGGTAACGATGATTTTTTAAAATACCGATGAACATTTTTAATTCATGTTAAACTAGTTTTAGTACATGATGATCATTTTTAACTTACCTTGTGAACATTTATTAAATACAAAAATACCATTTGAAAATAATAAATTATATATATGTGATGAACATTTTTAATGCCTTGAATAAACATTTTAAAGTACTCCCTCCGTCTCGTAATGTAAGACGTTTTTTTGACACTAGTGTAGTATCAAAAAATGTCTTACATTATAGGACGGAGGGTTATATGATAAATAATTTTATAACACGTGATGAACAATTTTTTGTGCATGATGGACTATTTTCTAAAACTACAAAAAATCAAAGAGAAAAGTGTCATTCACATACCAATAAAGCGGACCAAAAAGCAGTCATCAAACGAAATGAAACCACAGTGAAAGCGCCCAAATGACGTGAGCAGAAAAAATCAGATAATCCAGAGTTGAATGGGCTGCTCACTCCCTTCATGCTTGTAGTAAGCTCTTCTTCTTCTTCTTTTTTCGAGGGGAGGTGAGGTCTTCTTATTACTTGACCATTTAAGTCTAGTTTTATTAGCCTAAAAAAGTTAAGTCTAGTTTTATAGTGGACATAGATACACTGGCAAGAGCGCGCGGGCTGAGGGCGCCTATCCGATGCTCAGAGGTGGTGGGACCTTGTATCTTCAAGAGTTTTATGCTCTTCGTAAACGTCTTGTGATCATCTTATTTTGTGAGAATAAAATTACTCTTGTTATTTTGGCAATGCCATGTTACAGACTGCCTCGATGAGTTTATGTTAGTGTGTCAAGCTTTTTTTTGTTGGTTTGATTATTTGTGGAGAGGAAATCTTCCATCGACACCATGGTGAAAATTTTGTGATTCAACGGCCAGCACATCTAGGGGATCATCCTACCCCAAGTATGTTCATCGACCAAGGCTCCCAATCTTTTTTAATGGGCGACTCAAGGCGATATAAAAGAACCATTATTGATAATGTTCGTACGGCTGAAAGAGTGACCACATCGTTGCTCTTGTCGAGTTGTTGTCTCTTTAATGAAGTCTTTGGAGTATTTCTTCTAGCAGTGATTGATACCGTGAAGAAGATGTTTTCAAGGGATTTTAAGAAAATTCTTAGCTATAAAAGTTACTTTGTATTTTCTTAGATCTTCGATCTTAATTAGATCCAAATCAGGGTACCTACAATTGTTATGAGTATGAACAAAATTACAGTTGTTTCTTTGCAGAGACCCCGGGCATGGATTTTGAACCAGCGCCGCCACCCGACCTCCTGCCGCTCGGAACCGTCCTTTAGGATTTTGGAGCAGCACCGCCAGCCGACCTCCTGCCGCCCGGCATCCATGCTGCTTTTTTATAAATTTTCTGTGCCTCTCCTCTTTGATTGGTCGTGAGCTTCCTTTCGGACAATCGATTTGTGATGCATGGCGTCTTTCTTCGTATCTTTTGTTGGCTCATTGATTATGTCAACTCCAAGCGTATGTAAGGTACTAGGATATGGGCATAAGAAAACCTTTTTTTTCTTTGCTGCGCGGAGGGCAGGCTGTGAGGTTGAAGTTTTTTACCGGCCCATAGCAAATTTTCTGGCCCATGTGATACTGGATGGACGAAACGATACGCGCAAACAAAACCAGACATATGGACAAAAATTTTGCGAGTGGACGAAATTTAGTACCACCTCACGTATATGTTTTAAGTTCAAAGTGAAAGCGTAAACTTACGGGAAGAAGCGCATTACGACGGTGAAACCACGGAGTCAATCCGTGCTTTATTATTAGGGAAAGAGTTTTCAATTTGTTTCTTCAATTCATTTCATCGGGTTTCTTTCGGGGTTTTTTTCTTGAGTTTTCGCCAGTTTCTTGAGTTTTTATTTTCCTTATCTCTCTTTTTTCATTTTTCCAACACATGTCTACTTATATTTTCCGAAAACACATGTCTACTTTTGAATACACATTGTGCATTTTTCATATACATGTGGAACATTTTTCTGCTACACATTGAACATTTTTCAAGTACATGATGTATTTGTTTTCTAATACATTTTTCTAACATTTTATTTAAGAACCTTTTAAAACAATTCTTATACACGTCGATTATTTTCCTAATGGCGCGGAAGAATTTCTTCAAATAGGAAATATAATTGTATAATTGTTTTCAAAAATATCATGCACATAATTTTAAAACGCATGACATTTTTTTTAATGTCCCATATATTTTTGTGTACAAAACATTTATTTCAACTACATGAATATTTCTTTACGTTGTATAATTTTTTAAGAGAAAAGCAGGTTGCCGGGGCTCCCTAATCAAGAGCCATTTCTGTTGCAGAGAAAGAGAAAAGCCATTTCGGTTATGAGTATGAAAATTCTTAGCTATAAAAGTTACTTTGTATTTCCGGCATGTTAGAGAAAGGACCCCCCGGGCCATTTCTGTTTCTGCTTCTATTTTAACCGCACCTGCTAACATATGTTGTGACAACGCGAAGACTTGTCCTAGAAAATAACGCGAAAGACGCCTCTACTGTTGAGGACGACCACGGTCTCATGGTGATTGCGCTCAGCACGCTTCCACGCTATACACTTTGCCAAAAGGAATCGACATATTATATATAGTCAAGTCAAGCACTGAAATGAAGGTGTGCATCTTTCCTCGTGTGCATCTTTGTGAAAAGAGAAGGCTACTAGCTTGGATTCCATATTATATAGAGCCAAGGCGCAAGGTTGCGTGGCTAAAAGAAAGAAAGAATAGTTTGAAGTGACCTGCTTGTACTCGTTTGGTTCCCGTCCTGCTACTTGGCTGCTTTCACTACTAGAATTAGCAAATTTGCCGTCGTCTGCCCTCTCTTTGCCTCAGCTAGCACACGGTAAAGAATGGCTTTGCCATCAGCCAACAGAAAGCAGACGGCAAAGGAAGACTTTGCCATCAGCCTGCTAGCAGACAGCAAAGAGGGGGCTTGGCCCACTGGCTGTTAAACGACGGCGAAGCATCCCTTGCCGTCAGCTAGCAGACGGCAAAGGCGACCCTTCGCCGCGCCCTCCCCGCGCCGTCGCCGCCCCCTCCCTGCATCCCCACCTCCCTCCCGAGCCCCCCCCCCCCCCCCCCGAAGCTGCTGGTCGACAACCGCTGAGGAGCGCCCATCGCCGTCCCTCCCGCCCGTCGCCACCCCCCCTCCCACCCCCCCCGGTGAGCCCCTGCCACCCCTCTCCTATTTTTTTTTTTTTTTTCTATTAGGTTTTGTTCACACACGAGCACATCGCCGTGTACCCTCGACGCCGGGGGTGATGCACCGCAGCTCATGTCGAAGGAGACCCGTCTGGAAGCGCGGTATGCAGGAAATCCGGCGGGTGCTTTTCAGGACCCGAAACCCCACACGCCTGGGAGGGACCCTGTTAGGGTGTGCGGTGGCTATGGGCTGCCCTAGGTCGACCTGATCGCCCCTGGGGCCTCGAGGTTCATCGCCCTACAATGAAGAAGAAAAGACTGGTATATGATTTGATCGATTGTGTGTTGTTCAATCGGCCGTCACCCTTAGGTATATAAGTGGCTGCTAGACTTCCCGTGCAAGGAAAATGCTTGGATTCAAGTTCAAAACTCTAGTCAAATTCGGATTGGTTTTGTCCAAACTTTTCCAAAACTGTTCAGTTTAAACCGGCTGCACCTTGCGGTTTTTTTTGTGGTGCTAAACGACCTCGGATAGAAACGAGTCCAAAAGCAATCTTGACCGTTTCGATGAGAAAAATAACTTTCATGTTGAACGTTTTTTGATCAGAGGCCATCTTGAGGGTCAAATCGCTCGCACAAAACAGGTTATTATTCGCGCTACCCATCAGACAGGATGTCTGGTGGGTGCGCCATTTTTTGGCTCCGGACAGAGCTGCATTTCAATGGCTCTATCTTTTGCATACAAACTCGGATTGAAACACTATTTATATTATAATCAATCATTTCGACGAGATGAAGACAATCCGTGTAGATCATTTTTTCATTTGAGGCTGTATTGGGGGCGTAATCACACTACTAGGGCAAATAGCTGCAGCGTTTGTTCACTCCCACGCTATTGCTAATGTAACTACTGGCAGCGTGTTTTCTCTCCATCGCTATTAGTATTCTTTTTTTATTTTTTTATTTTTAGTGTGTTTATGCGCCATCGTACAAATATTGGTACAATACCAGTTATGAGGTTTACATCATTATGTCCATAACAGTGTGTCAAATGAAGGTGGATTAGGTTCAAGTGGAGGCAATATGTGGTGCATGTCAAAAATCCAAACTTGATCTAGTTTGGACTAGTAGTACTTTCGATGTGCACCACATGTTGCCTCCACTTGAATCTAATCCGCCAGCACAAGCTATTTAATCATCATGATAGTCATTACCACGAACAGTATTTATTTAATCAGCACTAACACTAGCTAATAATAATCATCATAGTCATTACCACCAACACTAGCAATTTTATCATCATAGTAATAGTGTTGCACATCATCATCTTCAAACTCATTTCTAGCTAGCTAATCACTCCTGCTGCTCTCTCTCAGGTAAAGTAACATAAAACATGTGTAGCTCTCCCCCTTGATCAAGTTGGAGCATGCAGATGAACCTGTCTCCTAATCATGGGTTGCGCTTCTGCTTGCTGCCCCCTAGTACTTGTCTGCGCTCCCCGATCATATATTTGGTCCATTCCTGCACTATTAAGCATCCATCGCTAATCTTGAATGCACTAGAGTAATCTGTAGGATATCTTGGCCGTAAGCTAATAATACTCATGGTACCTTTAGTCCCGATCCCATAAGGCACAACATTCATCGGGAGTCCCTGTTAAAGAACATCGTATGGTAACATACTTAGCAATGAAGTTTAGCTTCAAAAATAATGTATGGAAAAGATGCACTGAGGACAAATAGTAAAAATCTTACCATCCTTCCTAAATAGATGTGACCGTAGTTCATTACGAACACTATTGGTCGCACATTTTCAGTACTAACATTTCTAAATGCGGAAAGAAAATTTGTCTTGACAGTATCAAGATCCGCAAGCCATGAAACATAATGACTGAGCTCCTCACAGTTGAGTTCAGCCCCAGCACAGTATACGGTCCTGTCTATCAAGCGTTGGACATGTTTGCTTGCACCGAAATAAGCTGACAATACAAATTAGTTGTCAACTATTTTTGAATAAACAATATCAAAGACATAAATATGGTTGAGAAACTTATATAATGGTATAACTGGAGGCGTCTGCACATCGACCCAGATGTCGGTATTACCTTCAATATCATCTTCCGGACGAATATCAAAGGTGATAACCATATCAGGCTCAAATGCATAAGTCTTGTATAGTGCTTGCCATGTTTTGCATCCAAAATAGGTGTAGTCGTCTGAATTGTATAATTTTATGTTGAAAATATAACCATGCTCGGTCTTCAAGTAAAATATCTTTTCCTCCATAGTATGACTGAAACCTATCTTATCCAATACAAAAACTCTTGCATGGCAGGGGATACGCTAGTAGAATAGTAAAAAAAGACTTGTCATGCTTAAATTATAAGTTGAAGCAAATGAAGCTAATGTCATGCTTAATTACAAAAAAGACTTGTCGTTGTGACTTACTGTATCCACTTCGAAGTTCTCGTCCAGCTTGATGCTGACGCGCCTATCATCATCTAGGAAGATTTCGTCGCACAGGCCGCGCTCGTCTTCACAGTATTTGCAAATACCGAAATCCTTTTCGTAGTCAGATTCTATGTTCATAGTTAAAACATTAATTGAAAATCGATCGAAGACAACTACCAGGATACTCAACACACAAATCCGGGGAACTGGATATTTCCTACATATTCTCGCACAAGTCATGCCAAAATTCATGGAAAAATCCGGCATGACCTTTGCTAAAATAGGACATATCGAGCGCCTGAAATTTGCCAGAACGGAAATGAATCACCACTCCGGCAAAACGTAGGCCACTCGGAGGTGTAACCTGCAAACATGACCGGCCACTTGGATATTGAGCAACACAAGATATACATTTCAAATATCTTATAGGACTCAAATTAGCTTGCATTCAATAAGAAAAAGTAAATCATCTCATGTGTTCGTACATCGTCGAATATTATCACTAATACATCATGAATAGTGTCATACATATAACATCACTAATACAACTAAAACCCTAGCACACGACGGGTATCGGCGCGGGCGGTGGACACCCACAGAGAAGGAACCATCATGAGATCATAGCTCCAGTGAGATCCCTGGAGAACCTGTGCTCCAACGCAAACAAGTAGCGACGGACGTGCGCATCCTCCACACTGACACGGTGACGCACCACCTCCGCGGAGTCCTCGAGCCTCTGGACCGTCACTGGCCCACGCGACCACCACCAAAGAAGGTTCGGGTCAACGACAGGCTGACTCCTCACCAACCTGCGCCCCCCGGTAGGTAGCGCCTCCCAGTACCACCCCGGCGGAGCCCAGTCCCGGACATGGCCCATCTGGTCAAGCAGGTGTCGTCCTCCGCCGACTCGGCAGCGAGGATGCGGGATAGGCATCGTCCCACGCCGAGGAGGAAAAATTGCTTTAACTAAAAATAGCAACAAGTTCTTACTAACTAGTTCTATTAATTCAACTAGTTCTTACTAAAAATAAACTTACTATAAATAAAAATATTCTAGTACCTAATTAGTACCTAGGAACTACTGCCCTAATTACCATATAAGTATCCATTTTTTAACTAGGGTTCATACTACCTAATTAAATAGGGTTAATACTAATTGTAATTAACTAACTAGCACTAAAAATAGCCTAGGGTTCATACTAACTAGCACTAAATAGCTAGGGTTCATACTAAGCAAACAAGAGGGATCGGAAGGGGAGAGTGCTTACAGAGGGCGGGGAGAGAGATGGGGTCGGGGAGACGGCGGCACCGAGGCGCGGCGTGGCGGGGTCGGGGGAGACGGTGGTGAGGTAGGGTCGGGGGAGACGGCGGCGAGGCGGGTCGAGGGAGACGGCGGCGAGGAGGGTCGGGGAGACGGCAAGCAGGCAGGGTCGGGGGAGACGGCGGCGAGGCAGGGTCAGGGGAGACGGCGGCGAGGCGGAGGCGACGAGGGGGAGAAGAGAGAGTGGGGAATTGGGGGAGGAAGCAGAGGGGAGGGAATCAGGCCCCGCGGGGGTTTAGGTGAAAATAGCTTTAACAGTAGCGTGGGGAGGAAAAACGCGCTGCTGCTAAAATCGGTAGTAGTAGCGCCGTTTCTAGAAGGGCGCTACTACTATACCTAGCACGTCCGGAACGGTGTGGCAATTATACTAGTAGCGCGCTCTGTTCCTGCCGCGCTACTGCTAAGGGGGTAACAGTAGCGCGGTTTTAGCCGACGCGCTACTGCTACTTAGTGCTACTGGTAAGATTCTGTGTATAAGGTTTTCCCTAGTAGTGTCAGCCGAATAATGTTCTGGATAGTAAATCTTAGTACTTCGAACACAACTTCGGCCTTAGAGATGAGAACGGATGGCTATGGCCCAAATATGAAAGTTTATCCTTTTGATGATACGAAACTTTCTCACTTTGAGCACTTTTCCATTGAGGCCATCTTAATTAAGTTTTTGACCGTGCCAAAATCTGGTGTCAACACATGCCCCCCGTTTTTCGGCGAACTTGTGTGCCGAAAAATAACTTGCACGATGTTTTTTCTAAGGATGATGTCAACACTCCATCGGCCATTTTATGTGCTTAGGTCGATAATTTCTATATTGCCCATATTATTTCTAGGGCAATAATTGTGTATCGGCCGTTTAAATTAGCAGCAAAAGTGAAGCTAATTGAAACTATGATGATTTGGTAATACCCTTTCATGATGTAAGAATTTATATTGCATCCATGGATTAAAATAACCCCATTGAGGATAACCTATCATACCTGATGACGAATTTCATGGCATAGGCATTAATGGCATAGTTGAAGTATATGGATAATGTGTGGACCGAAGATGTTGAAACCTGCGGCTTGGTCCTTCATAGTTTTCACTCTTTTCCTTCTTCACCTTTGCCGCACTTCTTGTAATGGAAGCTTGCACATAATTCTTATTTTGAGTATTTCCTTTGGGAACCCATGCCATGTTCCTTTCTTCAAGTTCTTGTGCACTAAGTTTTTGTAATTTCTTATTTGGCCAATATGATAAGCTGAGTGGGCGCCCCTGCTGTGATTTTGTTTGAACTGATGACAATTCTTGTCTTACCTTGTGCACCTTCAACTTCTTTTCTTCAGATTTGGCACTTTGATTCTCGATAATTGATTGCTCCATCTCATTGCCTTTTGTAGCAAATGTCAACACTCTAACTGGCTCTTTATCCTTTAAGATCAAATCTGAATTGGCACTCTTGCGACAATCTTTTTTAACTCGATATACTTGTCTGACCACCTCTTTCCTTTTCCTTGAACTCCGGGCTGATTCCTTATGATCGAAACGGCCTTTGACATGTGATTGTTCAAATGTTGATCTTCCCGGAGCTGCACAATATTGGTGAGATGGTCTAAAATAAGATGGAGAATGTGCCCTTGTATCGCACCTGTCCCATGATGGATATGGATCTACATGAGCATAGGGAGGTATCCACGACACTGACATTGGCGGCCCAAAATAAGGATACAAATATGTTGCCTTCAAATTCTCATTTTGCCAATACCGATCTTCATATTTGCACCTAGGGGTGATCTTGATGCTTTTGAATTACTTGGCTGATAAGCACTTTTCTCTTCACTCATCTTTTGGTATTTTTCCAATAGCTGCGCGAAAGTGACTTTCGGCTTTTTACCTTTGTGCTTACCTTGGCCTTTGCTTTCTTTGGTTGTGCTTGCACCGATCTTTGAATTTTCTTGTTGCCCCTAGTACTTGGCGTCTTCTGTTCAACCTTGATGGAATTCCCGCCTTCAAGAATATCTTCATTGTGCTCTTGAGCAACTTCTTTACTTGAATACTTGATCCCATCATCCATTGTGTTTTCCTTCTCATCATTTAATGTATCAGCTTGAAGAAGCCGATACAAAAACTTTTTGCCATCAGGACCGATCGGAATAGACTGGTCATCCTTTGCTGTTTCAACAAATCTCAATCTTCCTTTATCAATGGCCGATTTGACTACTTGACGAAACATATGGCAATTTTGTTAGTATGAATTCCTTGAATATCCATGATGCTAATGATATGCAAAGCCACAATCTTGGGGAAGCTATGTTTGATGAATATGATATTTTTAGTCCCCCAAGTTTTGATGAGAAAATTTACTATGATGAAAGCATGCCTCCTATCTATGATGATTATTGTGATGACACGTATGCTTTAAAGAATAATGATAACCATGAAACTTGTCATCTTGATCTTAATTTTCAATCATATGATAGTTATTTTGTTGAGTTTGCTCCCACTATTATTCATGAGAAGAAATTTGCTTATGTGGAGAGTAGTAAATTTTCTATGCTTGTAGATCATGAAAAGAATGCTTTAGGAGCTGGTTATATTGTTGAATTCATTCATGATGCTACTGAAAATTATTATGAGAGAGGAACATATGCTTGTAGGAATTGCAATAATGTCAAGTTTCCACTCTATGTGCTTAAAATCTTGAAGTTATGCTTGTTGTGCCATCCTATGATAGTTGATTATTGTTCCCATAAGTTGTTTGCTCACAAAATCCCTATGCATAGGAAGTGGTTTAGACTTAAATGTGCTAGTCATATGCTTCATGATGCTCCCGTTATGTTTCAATTCTTATCTTTTATGTGAGCATCATTGTCATCATCATGCCTAGCTAGAAAGGCATTAAAGAAAAGCGCTTGTTGGGAGATAACCCAATATTTACCCTTACTGTTTTTGTGTGTCCACATGATTATGCTACTGTAGTAATCATGTTTTATAGCTTTTGTTTGAATAAAGTGCCAAGTAGAACCTTTGGGAAGACTTGGGTGAAGTTTATATGATCTTGCTGTAGAAAACAGAAACTTTTGCGCTCACGAGAATGGCTGCCATTTTTTTACTGGAGAGAGCTTTTAGGTTTATTCTTTTTGCAGATGATTAGTAGACAAATTACTCAAGTCCAGAAATTTATTTCAGAATTTTTGGGGTTCCAGAAGTATACGTTTGATACATATTAGTACAGACTGTTCTGTTTTTGACAGATTCTGTTTTCATTGTGTTGCTTGCTTATTTTGATGCATCAATGGCTAGTATTAAGTGGTATGAACCATAGAGATGTTAGAATACAGTAGATATTACACCAATATGAATTTATAATGAGTTCATTACAGTACCTAAGTGGTGGTTTAATTTTCTTATACTAACGGAGCTTACGAGTTTTGTTTTGAGTTTTGTGTGGTTGAAGTTTTCAAGTTTTGGGTAAAGATTCGATGGATTATGGAATAAGGAGTGGAAAGAGCCTAAGCTTGGGGATGCCCGAGGCACCCCAAGGTAAAATTCAAGTACAACCAAGCAACTAAGTTTGGGGATGCCCCGGAAGGCATCCCCTCTTCCGTCTTCGTTCATCGGTAACTTTACTTGGAGCTATATTTTTATTCACCACATGATATGTGTTTTGCTTGGAGCGTCATTTTATTTTGTTAGTTCCTGCTTGCTGTTGGTTAGAATAATGTTTTGCATCTTTAGTTTCAATAAAAAGGTCAAGGATAGCCTTTGCCATGCTTATTTTGCTAGTATACATATTGCTGTTTGAAAACAGAAAGTTTACCGCTGTTGCAAAAATTCCTCAGAAAAGTCAGAGAATGGTATAACGTTGAATCTTTTTGCGTATTAAGCTCTGATAAATTTATTCCAGTGCGAATTTTAGTTCATAATTTTTGGAGTCAGGGAAGTATTGTTACTCTTGCATTCTTTACAGACTTTACTGTTTTGACAGTTTGCTGTTATGGTTGCATTGTTTGCATATGTTTGCTTGTTTAATGATTCTATTTGAGGATAGGAGTATTAAATATTCAGAGACATTTAGTATTAAATGTTGAATAATAATGTTAGTGATTTGTTACAGTAGAAAATGATAAGGTTCTGCATTGGTTTATACTAACCTATCTCACGAGTTCTTGTTGAGTTTGTTGTGAATGAAGCTTTTGATAAAAAGAGAAACCGTGACTTGAAAGGAACTAAGGAGACACAAAAGCTGAAGCTTGGGGATGCCCAAGGCACCCCAAGATAATATTTCAAGAAGTCTCAAGCATCTAAGCTTGGGGATGCCCCGGTAGGCATCCCACCTTTCTTCTTCAACAACTATCGGTTAGTATCGATTGAGCCTAAGTTTTTGCTTCTTCACATGAGTTGTGCTATCCTTGCGTTGTAGTTTTCTTTAGTTTTGCTTGCTGCTTGAATACAATACCAAGATCTGAAGTTCTTTAATGAGAGAGAGCCTTACACAAATTGGAATTTGCTAGAATACTCTATGTGATTCACTTATATCTTTTGAGCTTGATATTTTTTGCTCTAGTGCTTCACTTATATCTTTTAGAGCACGGTGGTGGATTTGTTTTAAAGAAACTGTTTCTCTCATGCTTCACTTAGATTATTTTGAGAGTTATTGATAGCATGGTAATTTGCTTAAAGTTAATATACTTGGTATTCAAGATATGTGAAACTTTCTTTTAAGTGAGCTGAATACGAAGATAAGTTTGATGCTTGATAATTGTTTTGAGATATGGAGGTGATAATATCGAAGCAATGCTAGTTGGGGGTGATTATGAATTTAAATAATGCTTGCGTTGAAGTTTGTGATTCCCGTAGCATGCACGTATGGTGAACCGCTTGTGAAGAAGTCGGAGCACAATTTTATTTATTGATTGTCTTCCTTATGAGTGGCAGTCGGGGACGAGCGATGGTCTTTTCCTACCAATCTATCCCCCTAGGAGTATGCGTTTAGTGCTTTGGTTTTTGATGACTTCTAAATTTTTGCAAGAAGTGCATGAGTTCTTTTGATTAATGTTGAGTCCATGGATTATACGCACTCTCACCCTTCCACCATTGCTAGCCTCTCTAATACCGCGCACTTTTCACCGGTATCATACACCCACCATATACCTTCCTCAAAACAGCCACCATACCTACCTATCATGGCATTTCCATAGCCATTCCGAGATATATTGCCATGCAACTCTCCACCGTTCCGTTCATATGACATGCATTACTTTTGTCATATTGCTTTTTGCATGAACATGTAGTTGACATTGTATTTGTGGCAAGGCCACCTTCATAATTTTCATACATGTCACTCATGATTCATTGCATATCCCGGTACACCGCCGGAGGCATTCATATAGAGTCATATTTTTTTCTAAGTATCGAGTTGTAATTGTTGAGTTGTAAGAAAAATAAAAGTGTGATGATCATCATTATTAGAGCATTGTTCCAGTGAGGAAAGGATGATGGAGACTATGATTCCCCCATAAGTCGGGATGAGACTCCGAACTTTATGAAAAATAAAATAGGCCAAAGAAGCCCAAATAAAAAAAAGAGGACAAAGAAGCCCACCAAAATAAATAAATAAATAATGAGAGAAAAAGAGAGAAGGGACAATGCTACTATCCTTTTTCCACACTTGTGCTTCAAAATAAGCACCATGATCTTCATGATAGAGAGTCTCATATTTGTCACTTTCATATACTAGTGGGAATTTTTCATTATAGAACTTGGCTTGTATATTCCAATGATGGGCTTCCTCAAAAGTGCCCTAGGTCTTCGTGAGCAAGAAAGTTGGATGCACACCCACTTAGTTTCTTTTGTTGAGCTTTCATATACGTATAGCTCTAGTGCATCCGTTGCATGGCAATCCCTACTCACTCACATTGATATCTATTGATGGGCATCTCCATAGCCCGTTGATACGCCTAGTTGATGTGAGACTATATTCTCCTTTTTTGTCTTCTCCACAACCATCGTTCTATTCCACCTATAGTTCTATGTCCATGGCTCACGCTCATGTATTGCGTGAAATTTGAAAAAGTTTGAGATTTCTAAAGTATGAAACAATTGCTTGGCTCGTCATCGGGGTTGTGCATGATTAAATACTTTGTGTGATGAAGATAGAGCATAGCCAGACAATATGATTTTGTAGGGATAACTTTCTTTAACCATGCTATTTTGAGAAGACATGATTGCTTTGATTAGTATGCTTGAAGTATTATTACTTTTATGTTAATATGAACTTTTGTCTTGAATCTTTCAGATCTGAATATTCATACCACAATTAAGAAGATTTACATTGAAATTATGCCAAAGTATCACTCCGCATCAGAAATTCTTTTTTAACATTTACCTACTCGAGGACGAGCAGGAATTAAGCTTGGGGATGCTTGATACGTCTCCAACATATCTATAATTTTTTATTGCTCCATGCTACTTTATCTACTGTTTTAGGCAATATTGGGCTTTATTATCCACTTTTATATTATTTTTAGGACTAACCTATTAACCGGAGGCCCAGCCCAGATTTGCTGTTTTATGCCTATATCAGTGTTTCGAGGAAAAGGAATATCAGACGGAGTCAAAACGAAACGAAATCAACTAGAGAAGTTAATTTTGGAAGGAAACCAACCTGATGGGTTTGGAGTGCACGTCAGGGGAGTCCCGGGCTGCCCACAAGGGTGGGGGGCGCGCCCAGGGGGCGCCCCCTGCCTCGTGGGACCCCCGTAGCTCCACCGACGTACTTCCTGCACCCATATATACCTACGTACCCAAAAACTTTCAGAACAGAACCTAGACGGGAGTTTCGCCGCCGCAAGCCTCTGTAGCCACCAAAAACCAATGGGGACCCTGTTCTGGCACCCTACCGGAGGGGGATCCCATCACCGGAGGCCATCTTCATCATCCCGGCGCTATCCATGACGAGGAGGGAGTAGTTCACCCTCGGGGCTGAGGGTATGTACCAGTAGCTATGTGTTTGATCTCTCTCTCTCGTGTTCTCTCTCGTGTTCCCTCTATGGCACGATCTTGATGTATCCCGAGCTTTTCTATTGTTGTTGGATCTTATGATATTTCTCCCCCTCTACTCTCTTGTGATGAATTGAGTTTCCCCTTTGAAGTTATCTTATCGGGTTGAGTCTTTTATGAGAACACTTGATGTATGTCTTGCAATCCATTTGATGTATGTTTTGGTGATCAACTTGCGGATTTCGTGACATTGGAAACCTATGCATAGGGGTTGGCACACGTTCTTGAGTCTTCGGTAGTAGCTTTGGGGCACTCTTTGAAGTACTTTTATGTTGGTTGGATGAATCTGAGATTGTGTGACACATATCGTATAATCATGCCCATGGATACTTGAGGTGACAATGGAGTATCTAGGTGACATTAGGGTTTTGGTTGATTTGTGTCTTAAGGTGTTATTCTAGTATGAACTCTATGATGGATTGAGCGGAAAGAATAGCTTTATGTTATTTTACTACGAACCCTAGAATAGTTAGAACAGAAAGGATAACTTTGAGGTGGTTTCGTACCCTACCATAATCTCTACGTTTGTTCTCGGCTATTAGTGTCTTTGGAGTGACTCTTTGTTGCATGTTGAGGGCTAGTTATATGATCTATCTATGTTATTATTGTTGAGAGAACTCGCACTAGTGAAAGTATGAACCCTAGGCCTTGTTTCCTATCATTGCAATACCGTTTACGCTCACTTTTATCGCTTGCTACCTTGCTGTTTTTATAATTTCAGATTACAATTACTTTTATCTACTATCTATTTTGCACTTGTATCTTCATCTCTTTGCCGAACTAGTGCACCTATACAATTTACCATTGTATTGGGTGTGTTGGGGACACAAGAGACTCTTTGTTATTTGGTTGCAGGGTTGTTTGAGAGAGACCACCTTCATCCTACGCCTCCTACGGATTGATAAACCTTAGGTCATCCACTTGAGGGAAATTTGCTACTGTCCTACAAACCTGTGCACTTGCAGGCCCAACAACGTCTACAAGAAGAAGGTTGTGTAGTAGACATCAGATAGCATGCATGCACCCCTAGTACCTTCGGCGGGCGCTTCTTCTTCGGTCGGGAGAGGTCGGCGAAGGACGAAGAGGGGTGCAGGTAGAGTTGGACATGGCGGGGGAGAGGTAGGAAGGCTGGTGTGCCTTCCTCGCAGCCACCCCTCACTGATTCTCCGGACTACCGGAGTGCTTCGTCTCAGGTGGACCCGTCTCGGACTCCGGTTCACAAGCCTCGGGTCGACGAGCCTCGAGTCACCGAGCCTACGTTCGACGAGACTCGTGCCCCAGAGTCTTCCTCGCAAGAGACTCAGGTCCCAGAGTCTTCGTCCCACGTGACTCCAGAGACTAGCGGCCATGCAGATGGTGTCGAGGAGACCTTTTCTGACGGTAGCTATAGTGAGGGCGAGCTAGTTGAGGGGGGCAAGAAGATCTACTAGCGTGGTGGTACAAAGCTCCCGTTTGTGCCGGCGACCCGTGACCAGAGGTGGTTTATTGAGCCTAACGGGGAGAAGTAAGTGCATCTACTATTTTTTAACCTTTTGACTTCATGTTTCTTCAAATTAATATCTAACGTGTTGGCCTTGTCATAGTGGAGGGGTTGGATACACGCAGATGGTGTCCATAGGCCCGACCAGCTCCTTGGTGTGCTTTGCCGGCACCAATTCCTGGGGTGGGTCACGTTGCCCGGTGAGGGTGAGGTTCCACAGCCAGCACTGACCGGGGAGCTGTACGAGGCTGCCTCGGCCCCGCCGGGGGAGATGGTCGATGGTGTCGTGTGCGAGATGGTGGCCGACATCGTGAGACGGTGGTTTTGGGTAATTTCTCCTTACAGAATTAAAAATCAACAATACCTAGTGATTGTACTAATCAGTGTTTGATTGCAGACCTTCTATAGGTGTCTTGAGGAACACGAGGCGGACGCGACTATGGTTCTTGAAGCCGAGTGCAAGCGCCAACTTCAGAACTTACGACACGAGGCTCGTGTAGGCTGTTCGAGACTACTACGCCTCAACTGGAATCAGGAGGGCCAAGAAGAAGTGTCGCGGCAAGTATCTGAGTAAGGAGAAGTACATGAAGGTTATTACCTATTCTTAAGGCCTTGTACTTAGTTTCCTTGATTTGATTCGTAGGCGTAGTGCTAAAATTTCTCTTTGTCTAACTTAGGTGCCCCTGAGATGGTGTGCGGATAGGATGGACTGTTGGGAGAGGTTGCTGGATGAGTGGTGCTCTCACCAATGGCTAGCCGTCCACAACAAGGCCAGGGATAAGCGTGCCCAAATGGAAGGTGCGCCACACCATCAAGGGAGCTCCAACCTGTTTGAGTACGGGGATAACTGGGTATGTGGTTCGAGCCCTTAATGATTCAGACAATTTCATTCTTCATGCTAGCTTCAGCCTTATAATTACTAATTTACCCTATTCCTCTTTTTTAGGCGCGACGCAACAAGAAGGAGGTGACACCGCTATACGACCTCTAAGCCATGGCCCATAGTGCCCCGTTCAAGAAGGCCAAGGCATTCTCGGAGGATGACCTCGATCATCCAGAGAGCTTCGCCAACATCTCCTTCCACAACAAGCTCATGAGGCACAGATACTTTGGGAAGGCGATGAAAGGGGAGGAGTTCAACCCGAGCCAGAGTCCTTTTGATCCTGAGCTCATGATGCTATCTGGTGACAGGATAAAGCATGGCTCGGTAGGCATTGGGGATGGACTGATACGTTGTTCTAGAAGTCTCCCGGAGATCAAGAAGCGCCAGACAAGGTCTCTTCCTGGGATGGGGCCTCGACCACGGCCAATGGAGCTCGCCATCGAGGCTAGGGCCCAGGAGCTTCTGGCGGAGGCAAACAGGCAGGCGGCGCTGAGGGAGAGGCAGTTTGAGGAGAGGACGGCTAGTCTGTTGGAGGCGGAGAGGAACCGGAATGACGCGGGTCACCGGGTCATATACGAGATCCTCATGGTAAGTTTCTCCCGCATATTAGCGAAATCATGCACGTAATGTTCATTTCATTACTAACTAATATGACTGACCCGTGGAAAAAAATATGCAGTCCGTGTGCGAGAAAACCGGCCAGACCCCTCCGCTGATGCCCCAGATTGGTATAGCGAACACGGTGAGTTTCATTTTGAATGGTCATTAGTTACTAGTATTCACATTTCAGTTGCATCATGCTAACCAAAGATTGGAAATGATCTTTAGTGCAGCGCGCCTCCCGACAAGCATCGACCGATCCTTCTCCGTCTCGCGGTATCGCAACCCCGACTGGTCCTTCTCCGTCTGGCACTGGCGCAAACCCGGCCGGTCCGTCACCTTAGTGATGATGGTAAGTTTTCTCAAGTGTTTTGCTTAACAAATGCATACTTAGCTTAAGAAATGACCTACTTATCTCCAAAATGACCTATGTACTTAGCTTATTTTCCTTGAAAATGACAGAATAACGTTACTTAGCTCCAAACTGACATATTCTACCTAGGATAACTATAAAATGACCTATACTTACCATTTTTTCCTCTAAAATGACTTCATATGCTTTGTTAGCTAGAAAATGGCATAACTACCTAGGATAGCTCAATAATGATCTATAGCTAGCTTAGCTAGTTCATTTATGACATAATTAGCTCACTTAGGTAAAAAAATGGCATAACTACCTAGGATAGGTCAATAATGACCTATAATTAGCGTAGCTACTTTATTTATGACATAATTAGCTCACTTAGGTAAATAATGGCGTAATAACCTTTGTTTAGCTCCAAAATGACCTATACTTAGCTTATTTTTCTCGGAAAGGACATAATAACCTTACTTAGCTCCGAACTGACATACTTTACCTAGGATAGCTATAAAATGACCTATACTTAGCCTTTTTTCCCTCCTAAATGACTTAATATGCTTAGGTAGCTGAAAAATGTCAGAACTACCTAGGATAGCTAAATAATGATCTATTCTTAGCTTACCTAGTTCATTCTTATATCTTATATTTACTAATTGAAGGCACCATACGAGGCTCCACATTAATACTTAGGGTTAGAAAATATAGATCCATAGGATTAAGATAGAAAAATGGCTGTCGGATGATGTGCCTACCCGGCCTGTTCCACCGCTTCAAAAGGTAGGACTATAATTGCTTTCCATCTTCCGTTAAAAAAACTGGAATAGAGGAATATGTCGTATCCTAGCCTCCTGCTCCTAATTCATCACGTATACTACCCGGCCTCTTTCACTACGTCAAAAAAGACTAATGGCTTTCTATCTTCTGCCGTTAAACAAACTGGAATAGAAGAATACATCGTATCCTGCCTAAACTTGACGCGACATATATGTCTCCCCCATACTCTCCCTGGCAAGTCTTTAATAAGAAGTAAAATCTCTAACTGGTATCTCTCTCACGTCTCTCTAACCATTGATTTGATGGGCCAAGTTATTACATCATAGATTTAAATAAAAATCTGCACCATGCAAAAAAAAAACTATGTAACTAAAAAAAAAGGCATACAAGATTTGTGAATGTACAAAAGACAAACTCTCTGCCCCATGAGTTACAAAAATGATGTGCACATCTGCATGCACGTATTCCTCCAAAAAAATTGCATGCATGTAAAAATAAAAATAAACTAACTTTAGTTATCTCTTTACTTTAAAACTGGCATGCTCCTCGATCAAGCGAAGACAGCGTAGGAGTACCCTCTATGAGCACCCCTTTGCCGATTTCTTCAGGAGGAGTTTGCCCTCGCACCCCGCAAATCCGTCTTGATCCTCCCAAGTGCAGCTGCCTCGCCCCGTCAAGAGCATCCAAGCTCTGCTGCTGCCATGTATTCGGATCTCGCTTTATAGGATATGAAATTAGTAAGCATCTCCAATAGACGAGGTGAAGTGATTATTAGGACCATGCCAAGAGAAGATGGAGAGTACTGGACGACAGTAGGCTAGCAACTCCAATATCTTTTTTGGTCTACCTGCACAGGCTGGATGCATCGTGCTTCAAGATGCAGACAAAGGTATTGTATCAAGCAGGTTTGATATTACTACGTGTGTCCGCTTTAGATTTGGGTAGTTCCTATGAATAGGTATACGAGTAGAAATTTCTGATACATTGATATGCAAGGTATGATAACTACACACATGTCTCTATTTTCTCATATTTAGGAGAAATAATTATAAAAAAAATGATTATATGGTGAAATCTCAATACCAATATACTAACGCAAGGTAATAGAAATAATCCCTATATGTCTGTCATCCCTGCAAAAGATGTGACACACACATGCGCGTGCGCACTATGTGATATACCGATAGATATGCATGTGTTGGAAATTTTACCAATAAAAAAATATAATCCCCAATTTACCTCAAAGAGAATTTTTAACATTTATTTCATGTAGTTTAATACTCCCTCCATCCCAAAATAAGAGTTTTAACCTTAGTACAATTTTGTACTAAATTTAGTATAAATTTGTGGCATTTGTTTTGGGACGGAGGGAGTAGAAAAAAGTACGACAAAAACTTTGAATATTTTATGCAAATAGTAGTGAACGATTCAGTTCAAAGATATGATATTACCTAAACATGCTGAGAGATATGCTTACTGACAGATAGAAGACCAAACTCTACGGCTCCTAGCGAGCGATCCTGGGAAGAAAAGAAAATTACTAGGCGCATGTTACTTTAACGACAAGAAAATCTGGAGATCGGTCGTGAAAGAAGACGGCATAGCTCTTGGTGAGTCAAGGCATGATGACCACACCGTGGCCTGACGAGGTGAAGTGACAAGGATTCCCAATTTCCCATGACAAGAGTCCATGGCGAGTACTGTCCAGTGGCAGCTCCATGAGTTTCTTTGGTCATGTACATGTGGCGTTCTGACGGCATCATTGGTTCTTGATGATGGTAAAGGTAATTGCTTCAAGGAGAGTTAATCTATGCCATACATGCACACGAGCTGGTGGTTTGACTATTATCTTGCACTAGCAAAGTGGCCCGCTCGATGCGCGGGCTAGGAGTTTATGAAGTTTAATTTGAAGATTTTTTTCATTTTTTATTCTTTGAAGTAAAATTGAAACGTATTGTTGATGCATTTTTGAAGTATTATAATTTTTGGAAACTTTCTTCTTTGATATGCGAGGGCATCATTATATAGTTTTGTATAGAATTTCCATTGACCACATATGTATTACTCTATAATATGCTTGAGAATAGCCAAATACCTTCAACTAAAGACAAATATGTACATTCGTACTATTTGTAGGTTTAAAACTGTGCAGAACGTCAACATAATTTTGTGGAGGTGATTTTACTATGATATTCTTTATACGATAAGATTGTCCCAATAGCAAGTATGTCTAAAGATAGAATCCAGTATTATCTTATCTGGGTAATTCTCACATTATTGATAGTTGAATTGTGCAATATATAATGCAAGTCACATGATATGTGTATGGCCAACAGTATAAAGCTTTGATCCATTTGTATAACCAAAAGTATATTGCCTTATACTATGCAAATAGTGTGCATTAGAAACACAATAGTGTGCAGTAGAAATTACAAACATGGTAGCTCCAAGGAAAAATAGGACTGAGATATAAACATGAAGTGTGCAGTAGAAATATGTTGCTTGGGAATTAACGGACAAAAATTAGGGAGTTGTCCGGTGTGAACATATATGTATCCCCTCTCCTCCGTGCATAATTGAGGTCTGCTTTCTTTAGACCTAGTAGTATTGATAATTTCAGATAAATTTCATAGAACAAATTCCAGCATCATAAAGAAGCTCCAGAAGGACAAACAGTTACACCACACAGCTAAAATTAGTTTAAGTGATACTAATCTATACGAGCACAAACTGAACATTGCAACATAGAATCCCCCGATTATTATCCGTTGACATAAATATATGAATAACTTATGAAATTATATTTATATTATAAGGAGTAATGACATACAATATGGGTTCTATTGTGCATACTAATTAAGCCGGAAGTGTGGAAAAAGAAAAAATATGGAGTTCAAAAAGGTCAAGGGAAGCTATAAAATGTAAAATGTGTATTTTATTTAAATGAAATTAGTCTCAAGAGCTTAAGTTTCATATATTCATATAAATCATCAAAACAAATGAGTAGATTAGGAGGCTGATCTCTTGACGTGTCAAATATGTTAGAATCAGAACAAAAGCTATGACAAAGTGTATCATAATTCAGGATATTTTTTTTTGCTAACCGCATATAAGGGCATGTTTGGATGCTCTCCCCTCCTCAGCTCCGCTCCAAGAGTTGGTGGAGCGATGCCGAACAGTCAAACTCCGTAGAGCTGAAAATGTGGAGCGGAGCCGGTTGCAGCGCAATTATGCGGAGTAGCAATTTCTGGGCTCTCAGATCCTTAAATCACGGAGTTGATAATATTTATGAAGGGACTGCCACCGCTAAGTGAAAACGGTTCGCATGGCCACGCCCAACTTCCTCGTTTCTGTTTGCCCACCCAACTTGCTCGTTTCTGTTTGGCTCCGTGTGAATCAGGAGCAGAGCTGCCTGCCGAACATATTTTACTAGCGCTATTTTCTACAAGGATCTGCATTTCTGGTGGAGGAGCTGGACCATTTCCGAACACGCCCTAAGTCGTCAAGGACCTATTATAGATGTGGTATTTGTAATAATTTCTCTCTCAAGATCTAGTACTCAAATAATTTCCAACTCTCAAACATTTAGTGGCTCTAGAAAGAAGCAAAAGAACTTATAGTTTAAGAAAGCACACACAGGGAGCAAGTTCTGTAGTGATTAAATGTCTCTGATGAAAAGTCTATGAAAATAAGATTCTAATTGTGAAGATGTAAATACATGTAACTGATTGGCCGAAGATAATGCGTTCCCAAGTCTCGTTTTCACTACCCAGCAAAAAAGTCTCATTGTAACTGATTGTTCCTATAATAATGCTCCTGCAAGATAATCTTTTACTCAACTGATGACCAAAGCAACAAACCTTCCTCTATACAGTCACCCTATATGACTGTTATATCCTCACATAGCTTAGCTGTACTGGAGTAAATTCAAGAAGAAAAAAAGATAAATCAAGGTAACTTGTACGGTTAAAAAAACATATTTGCATCATCAACTAAAATTCCAATAACTTGAGCTAATTAATCCAAAAGGAAGGATTTTAGAATGAAATAAAACTGTGAGTGTACATAAATGAGATTAATTCTTCTTTTGTCAATCAAATGCGATTATAACTATTTTTATATATGAAAGCTGTCATGAAGTCTTATTTTATTAATTAAATGACACTACAGTGAAATTATTTATTAAAGCAAAACGACATATTATTAGAACTGAAAACAACATTCTTTTTACCGAGAATCATAGCCTTTACACACTATATGATGTATTATGAACAGAACAACATACTGTTAGAAGTGAAAACAACATTCTTTTTTGCCGAGAATCATTGCTCTCACACACTATATGATGTATTATGCACTTGCTTCTCAAGAAGTACATGCTAATGTCTAATGGCCATTTATGGTTCTCGGCAGTGTTTCAAAAATCTAATGTCGCTAGCTTCTAAAGCAGACTACTACTTACCGTCATCAATTCCTCACGAACCATCGGCATGGGTAGTAGTACTTGTCAAGTAGCTAGGTGATTCCCAATAGGTACGTGCAGCTCACCACATAGCATGTACCAGGTACCTGTTCGATAGCTCATCTCTCTTCCCCATCATCATCTCCTTCGCTGCAGGATTCGAATACTGTTTACACATGAGAGAGGCCTGATCGTTCTTTGGTCATGGATGATTTTTTTCCACCAGGGTCCACGCGCATACACACACGAAGCAAGATTGGAGGCACGCTGACGGATTCTGGCCAGGTGCAGGCTAGAAGCCCAATGTTTTCCGGCTAGATGTGCATGTTGTAGGCTGGCTTAATCGTTCATGAGAAGAAATCATTAGCACTTGTCCAGTAGTCCATATATGTTGTAGCACCATATTATGCCCAATTCGAACATCAACAGCGGGGAGACTTGTGGCGCCCGGGTTGCAGTGAGACGGTGCTACGCGGCAACGACTTTCTGGCAGCTGGTACTGTCCTTGTTAGGCATATGTGAGGGAGAGATCCCGGAGCAGCTGCTCCAACAGAAAAAGGATGCAAAGAAGATGGCATGATATATACTGTAAGCGCCAACAACTTTGAGGAGTGGAACATTAAATTGTCGGCCGATTTTCTCATGTTGAATTGAGGTGCCTTAGTGATTTCATTTGTCTGCTGGTCCCAACCAAAGCCCTAGCCCCTATGTATATGGAAACATAGGATGTGAGGGAGGTAGGAACCAAGGGTACCTTTCTACTGCCGCCAGCAAATCGTGTACGCTGAATACCATTACCTGCTAATCTGCACGCACACGCTAGATTGTTCTACGCATGGAACACCATGATCTGCTAATCTGTATGGAGAGAGCATCGACCAGCTAACATGTACGCACGCACTCGCTAGATTGCTGTAGGCAGAACACCTTAACTTGTTAATCTGTACGCAGAGAACACCATGCCCTGCTAATGCTTCGACCTAGGTATGCGCAAGATAATCACCAGCGCTGTTGTTGCCTTCCACCACCATACTCGCCTCAAGGTTCCCAGATCGTCCTCCTAGAGCGAAATCTAATGAAGCAGATCCCTCTGCTGCCTCCTTCCTTTCCATCTCGTACTGCACTTGCCCTCCTCTCCTACCCACGCAGCCTCTCTTCCTATTGAAGCCGCTTCCCCTGCTTGGGGCCAACCCTGAGGATTGAGTCTCCTCCACTTGCCAAGAGACATTACCTGCTGCAACCCCTGGCCTATGCCCTGAATTCATTCCACGTATCTTCCTTCACATCTGAGTTAGCAACTATCGCCTTGCTGTGGCCGTCCTCAATTTCTTGGCCGCCCTCGGGACATAGTCGCGCTGCTGCATACTCTTGTTTTAGGAAGCCCGATGCATGCTGTATATACGAAGAGAGGGATAGATCGATTGTTGTCATGAGAGATACTAGATTAATTTGGTTTAGGTATACGAAAGAGTTTTTACTGGTGGCATTGGCATAGTGGGTAAATTTTTTCAACTTCAATATCAATAGTTTATTTTCCAGACCGATTGGTTGTGATTTGGCTATTGATTATACTAGATGATACCCCGCGCGTTGCTGCGGGAATCAGTTGCAATATAATTGGATCATATTTGGTTGTCTTAATACTTAGCACTCCATATATGAATAACTATCCTCAATGTAAAAGTTATTGGTTATCTATAAAAGTTAACTATAAAAGGGACATATGTTTATTTTTTAAGGATACAAAATAATGTTTTGGTAGGCATCAGCCCATTCCATGTTAGTAATTGGTGGAAAGGCATGAGAAAAACAAAGACATATATTAGCAATCAAATAGTGTAATAAAAAAGGATATATGCTACCTTATGTCAGCATCACGCTCTGCTTCGTATGTTCACCCGTGATCATGACATCTCCATAGCCATGTGTTTCCAACATAGAACTCTGAATCCTTAGAGAACAACCAGATGTCATGTTTTTTCATGTAGGATGCTCCATCAGAACCTACATGGCCATCAGAAACCTACAACACCAAATAACATGGTAGTTAGTTCAGATAGTGCAAGAGAATCTCGGTGAAATAACATGGGATAGTGGGATCATAGGAAAAGGTTGGCTTGGTGTAGGAGGACGATTTTATTTGGGCATGGAGGTGAATAGGTGATGAGCGAAGGATGCTGTAGGAAGTTGGCTGCCCGCTTGCCTCCTCGAACAGACCCAAACTACCGTATTAATTCATTTCTATTGTGTGGAGAAGGAGAAGCGTCTTGACTACATAGGACATGGAAAAGAGAACGATGTACCAGGTCTGATCGTTGGGGCCGGCCGAAACCAGCCTCGCAGCGGCGCCGGAGCTACCTTGATCAATAATAGAACAAACAGGGGAGGAGGGCCAAAGCCAAATCAGAAACACGGCCGCCATCTTGGGCACCAAACGATCGGCATCGGCAAGGGAACTGCAGCTCAAGGGAAGCCTAGAGGGTGTCGGAGGTGAGATGGACCCATGGTAGATCCCCGGCAATCACCGACCCGCGGCAAGGTGCACGAGGGTGACAGAAGGTGGTGAGAGCAGAAGCGGGGTGCGCCGCGGGGCAGCTGGGAGCGTGAGCGACGCCTAGACACAGACGGGGGATCGAGGGAGATGCATCCTCACGAGAGAGGAGAGTCTAGGGAGGAGTAATAACCATGGAAGGGAAATCGCTTGATTGACTCATGACTCGCCAGTTATTGGAGGTGGAAGAGGAGGCGGTCGGTCTCTTCGGTGATCATGGGATCGTAAGCGTTTTTTTAGCCAAATGGGATCGTATGCGTGGACCAGAAGTGACAAACAGAACGATGAGAAACGGACGTGTAGAGCCCAACCAAAACAAATCGAGTCTAAAAAACTGATCGATAGGAGGAGGCAAGCAGCGAGCGGGAGTGGAACGTACTGTGAAAAAGAAAAAACAACGAACGGCTGGAAAGGAACGAAGTGGTACCTCGTATTTAGCCGTGGCAAGTCTTAGTAATTCAAACGTCTGGTCGGTCCCTTCTGTAAGCGAGTAGTGAAATGATGACGTGGCAAACTTGCTGATGTGGACAATGTGCATGTTGAGAGAATAGGTAGTAGTGAGGATCAACTTCTTAAGAATGTAAGATGTAAGATTAACGGCTGGATATTTTTAATTATTGTGGGATTTTCTAGCATAATTTCTTTTTTTTGTTAACCCATCAAGTACTTTTTATAAATAATAGATAATAGATAATAGATGTGCCTCTTGGAGTTGGGTTGAGCAAATTGGTCGCTTACTTTAATGCTTTTTGCATGAAGCACGTATATGGCTGGTGGTGACAAGTTACTATATTAGGTTGGTTCATATGACAGGCTGCAGTCCGTGGGATTTGCGAATACTTTGGCACAAGGGATGATAACTACACATATAGTATCTACTTATAAGCCATAAGTAGAAGAATAGTCAAATAGCACTAAAATCATCATGTGCTGAAATTTCCATGCTAATATACTGCTACAATAAAATTAAGACATCCATATATCAACTGTGAGAAAGATCCCATGCACACACGCAATTATCCATGTCATGTACCGATATGCATATATGTGTTCTGAATTGAAATAGCTAGAATTCCACTTCCCCCCAATAAAAATTTCTAGGAAAATTTATCATTAATAAAAGAAATCATATGTCATCCATTTGATATAATTTTAAAAAAATGTATGATAAATAATTAGATTTTCCTTTCAAGTAAAATAAATGGGTTCAATATCACATCAATCAAGACAGAATACACTCATGTACTCTAAATAAAATACTTTTCGCTATTTACTACCAATGGAAAATTAGTGCCCTCATGTACTCTAGACAAGACACTTCTCCCATGAATATTTTATGTAAATATGGTGTTAAAAATAGAAAAGATGCACTAGTGGAAAAACAGGCTTTCCGTCCAGCCCATAAGTCGCGAAGCTGTAGGAACCGCGACTAATGGGACCTTTAGTCGCGGTTCTGGAGGTGAACCGCGACCAAAGGCCTGGGCCCTGGGCGCTCGGTGGCCAGCTGGTGCACGTGAGGGGCTTTAGTCGCGGCTGGCCAGGCCAACCGCGACTAAAGGCCTCGAACACCTTTAGTCGCGGTTGGCCTGGCCAACCGCGACTAAAGCCCCTCCCCTATATATACCCATCCAGCAGCCAACACTTAGCCATTTGGAGCCTTTCTCTTCACAAGTGGGTGTAGGTTTGCTTTTGGTTCCTCTTATGCACATAAGGTGTTTGATGAAATGCCCCAAGAGCATGAAACAAACATGACATGAAGTGTTGGAGCCACACTCTTGATCGCGGTTAGCAACTTGATGAACCTTTGATGTGTCAATATGCATGTGTGTGTAGTTCATAACAAATGCATGATGGTTAATTATATATTTTATATTATAATAATGCAGATGAATCGGCAATGGATGTACGGTAACCGACTCTCCGTGAGTTCACTACGGGTTTGAAAGATTTCCTCGTAGTGGCTAATGCGAACAAGCGGGGGTTTTGTTATCTGTCCATGTGTTATCTGTAAGAATGAGAAGGGTTACTCTTCCTCAAGAGTTGTTCACATGCATCTGCTTCAGAAGGGTTTCATGCCAAGCTATAATTGTTGGACCAAGCATGGAGAAAGAGGGGTTATAATGGAAGAAGATGAAGAAGGGGATGATTTCATCGATGAAAGCTATCTTGCTCATTTCGGTGATACTTTCATGGAGGATGCTGAAGGTGAAGGGGAAGGTGAAGAAGAGGCACGTGATGATCCGTTGATGATCTTGGTCGGACCATTGCTGATGCACGGAGACGCTGCTGAAACTGAAAAGGAGAGGAGAATTTGGATCGCATGTTAGAGGATCACAGAAAGGCGCTGTACCCGGATGCGATGATGGTCTGAAAAAGCTGGGCTGCACACTGGATTTGCTGAAATGGAAGGCAGAGGCAGGTGTAGCTGACTCGGCATTTGAAAACTTGCTGAAAATGTTGAAGAATATGTTTCCAAAGGATAACGAGTTGCCCGCCATCGTCTGAAGCAAAGAAGGTTGTCTGCCCTCTAGGTTTAGAGGTTACGAAGATACATGCATGCATCAACGATCGCATCCTCTACCGCTGTGAATCGAGAATTTGAATGAATGCCCGGTATGCACTTGCATTGCGTTATAAGATCGAGTCGATGACCACGGTGACGATGTTGAGGGCCGAAACCCGGAAGAGGTTCCGCCAAGGTGATGTGGTATGCTCCTATAATACCACGGTTGAAACGTCTGTTCATGAACAAAAAGCATGCCAAGTTGTTGCGATGGCACAAAGAGAAACGTAAGTCGGACGGGGAGTTGAGACACACCGCAGATGGAACGCAATGGAGAAAGATCGACAGATGGTTCACAGATTTTGCAGCTGACGCAAGGAACATAAGATTTGCTCTAAATGCGGATGGCATGAATCCTTTTGGCGAGCGAGCTCCAGCCATAGCACCTGGCCCGTGACTCTATGCATCTACAACCTTCCTCCTTGGTTGTGCATGAAGCGGAAGTTCATTATGATGCCAGTGCTCATCCAAGGTCCGAAGCAACCCGGCAACGACATCGATGTGTACCTAAGGCCATTAGTTGATGAACTTTTACAGCTGTGGGGTGGTGTCCGTGTGTGGGATGAGCACAAACAAGAGGAATTTGACCTCGGCGTTGCTTTTCGTAACCATCAACGATTGGCCTGCTCTTAGTAACCTTCGGGACTGTCAAATAAGGGATACAATGCATGCACGCACTGCTTACATGAGACTGAAAGTGTACATTTGCCAAATTGTAAGAAGAACGTGTACCTTGGGCATCGTCGATTTCTTCCAAAACTCATCCATGAAGAAAGAAAGGCAAGCATTACAACGGCAAGGCAGATCACCGGCGAAGCCTGCGGAACGACTGCTGGTGCTGAGGTATTTGATATGGTCAAGGATTTGAAAGTCATCTTTGGAAAGGGTCTGGCGGACAATCAGTTCCGAAGGGAGCTGACGGGCACGCAGCCATGTGGAAGAAGAAATCTATATTCTGGGAGCTAGAATATTGGAAAATCCTAGAAGTCCGCTCTGCAATCGACGTGATGCACGTTACGAAGAATATTTGCGTGAACCTCCTAAGCTTCTTGGGCGTGTATGGGAAGACAAATGATACAAAGGAAGCACGGCAGGACCAGCAACGTTTGAAAGACCCTGATGACCGGCATCCGGAATGGTTTCAAGGTCGTGCCAGCTACGCTCTGACCAAAGAAGAGAAGGTCATCTTTTTTGAATGCCTGAGCAGTATGAAGGTCCCGTCTGGATTCTCGTCCAATATAAAGGGAATAATAAACATGGCGGAGAAAAAGTTCCAAAACCTGAAGTCTCACGACTGCCACGTGATTATGACGCAATTGCTTCCGATTGCTTTGAGGGGGCTCCTTCCGGAAAATGTTCGATTAGCCATTGTGAAGCTATGTGCATTCCTCAATGCAATCTCTCAGAAGGTAATCAATCCAGAAGTTCTACCACGGTTACAGAACGATGTGATCCAATGTCTTGTCGGTTTCGAGTTGGTGTTCCGCCATCCTTCTTCAATATTATGACGCACCTCCTGGTTCACCTAGTCGAAGAGATTTCCGTTCTCGGTCCTGTATTTCTACACAATATGTTCCCCTTCGAGAGGTTCATGGGAGTATTAAAGAAATATGTTCGTAACCGTGCTAGGCCAGAAGGAAGCATCGCCAAGGGCTATGGAAATGAGGAGGTAATTGAGTTTTGTGTTGACTTTGTTCCTGACCTTAAGCCGATTGGTCTTCCTCGATCGCGCACGAGGGAGACTAAGTGGAAAAGGCACGATCGGAAGGAAATCAACGATATGTATGGACGGCCATTCTCGATGAAGCACACCACACTGTGCTGACCAATTCCAACAGGTGGCTCCGTACTTTGAGAAACACAAGAATATTTTACGCTCGGACAACCGGGAAGCCTGAATCCTGGATTAGGAAGGCCCACATGGAGACTTCGGCAGTTGGTTGAGAAAACATTTAATGAATGACAATGATGTTGTAGATCAGCTGTACATGTTGGCCAAGACACCATCTTCGACTATAACGACTTTCCAAGGGTGCGAGATAAATGGGAATACATTTTACGATCGCCCAAGATAAAAGAGCACCAACCAAAACAGTGGTGTCGCTTTGATGCAGCAACCGAGAATGGGCAAAAGGTCACATATTATGGTTACATAGAGGAGATATGGGAACTTGACTATGGACCCTCCTTTAAGGTCCCTTTGTTCCGGTGCAAATGGTTCAAGCTAACAGGAGGTGGGGTAAAGGTGGACCAGCAATACGGAATGACAATGGTGGATTTCAACAATCTTGGTTACCTTGACGAACCATTCGTCCTAGCGAAAGATGTCGCTCAGGTTTTCTATGTGAAGGACATGAGTAGCAAACCGAGGAAGCGGAAAGATAAGAAAACGATCAGTACATCATGCGATGATCCAAAGCGCCACATTGTTCTTTCAGGAAAAGAAACATCGTGGGAGTGGAGGACAAGACAGACATGTCAGAAGATTATAATATGTTTGCTGAAATTCCGCCCTTCAAAGTGAACACCGACCCAAGCATTAAGTTAAATGATGAGGATGCTCCATGGATACGGCACAATCGTAAGCAAGCAGGGACACAAGGGAAGAATTGATGTGTAATAATTTATTGTACCAAACTTTGTATTTGGTCGATGAACTGAATGATGTATCAAACCTTTTGTCAAACCTTCAAGGGATTAGTTTTATTTTTCTGATTTTTTCGATATATAATTGTATTTTTAAGATTTTAAAATGAATTAGTTTTATTTTTCTGATTTTAAAAGGAAAAGGAAGAAGAAGAAAGAAGGAAAAGGAAAAAAACAGAAGAAAAAACAGAAGAAAAAGGAAAAACAGAAGAAAAAAACAAACAGAAGAAAAAAGGAAAAAGAAGAAAAAAAAAAAATGAAGAAAAACATAAGAAAAAACAAACAGAAGAAAAACAGAAGAAAAAGGAAAAGGAAGAAAGGAAGAAAAAAAGAAGAAAAACAAGAAAAGGAAGAAACAAACAGAAGAAAAAAAAAGAAGAAAAAGGAAGAAAAAACAGAAGAAAAACAAGAATTTAAAATGAATTAGTTTTATTTTCTGATTTTTTGATATATAATTGTATTTTTAAGATTTTAATAACATAAATAAATAAGTAATTGGAAACTTTAATTGCAAAATAATTATCATAAAGTAAAATAAATAAGTAACTAGAAACAAAATAAAATAAAATAAATAAGTTTTTTGTTGTAAGTAGAAACAAAACAAAATAAATAAAGCAAAAATGAAAACAAAAACAGGCAAAAATAAAAAATATGCCACCTCTTTGGGCCACCACGGCTGAATCGACTAGAAACCCATTAATGGGCCAGATTCAGGCCCGAAAGGCCCAATAGGCCCACAGCACTGAGTAATGTAATAGGCCCGTAAGCTTGCATTTGAGAGGAGCTCGAGTGGTGGCGCAGCAGCGCTTATAAACCACTGTCGATGCCTCTCGGCTAGCGAGTGGGACTAAACATCCCACCGCACCGCGCCAGTTCAAGACAGCCCTTTAGTCGCGGTGGGGAGGCGGGCGCGACTAAAGGTACCCTTTAGTCGCGCCCGCCTCCCACCGCGACTAAAGGTTCTTCTTGTGAGAGCAGGCGGTGGCAAAACACTTTAGTCGCGGCTGGGGAGGCGGACCGCGACTAAAGGGTACCCTTTAGTCGCGGCTCTCGTCGCCAACCGCGACTAAAGTTGTGGCCTATAAATACTCGTCTTCCTCGACCGCAACCTGTTCGTCGCCCTCGCCCTCGACGCCGAAGCGCTGCCCCGACGCCGATCGACGCCGACGCCGACGCCGAAGCAACGCCCCGACGCCGAAGCCCTGCGCGCCGCCCCCCGTCCCAGTGGCGCCGCCTCCGCCCGTTCTGCACTTGCCCGCCGCCCGTGCCCTGCGCCCTGCCCGCCGCCGCCTTGCGCCGCCTTGACGCCGCCGCCCGCCGCCCGCCGCCCGCCCCTGCCCTTGCCGCCCGCCGCCCAGCCACCCCGCCCCGCCCCTGCCCTGCCTGCATTCCGTGCCCTAGCCCCTTGCATCCAGGAGATCAAGAGAAGAAAGAAAAAAGAAAGAAGAAGAAGAAGAAGAAGAAGAAGAAGAAAGAAAAGGAAAAGGAAGAAGAAGAAAGAAGAAGAAAGAAGAAGAAAGGAAAAGGAAGAAGAAGAAAGAAAAGAAAAGGAAAAGGAAGAAGAAGAAAAGGAAAAGGAAAAGGAATTTTTTTTTTTTTTTTTTTGTTCTTTTAATTTTAACTAGTTTTAGTTTAACAAGAACGGTAAATAACTTAAAACCCTAAACCCCAAAACAAAAAACAACAGAAAACCGCCAAAGAAAAACAAAAAGGAAAAGGAAGAAGAAGAAAGAAGAAGAAAGAAGAAGAAAGGAAAAGGAAGAAGAAGAAAGAAAAGAAAAGGAAAAGGAAGAAGAAGAAAAGGAAAAGGAAAAGGAATTTTTTTTTTTTTTTTGTTCTTTAATTTTAACTAGTTTTAGTTTAACAAAAGCGGTAAACAACTTAAAACCCTAAACCCCAAAAACAAAAACAACAGAAAACCGCCAAAGAAAACCGCCAACTTAAAACCCTAAACCCTAAACCCGCCCGTCTTGCGCTCTACGCGACACCCTCTCCCACCCTTCCTCGCCCCTCCTTTTGCCACCGCCCTTTCGCCACCGCCACCGCCACCCCCTTCTTCACTTAATTAATTTGTTTTACTACATGTTTTCAGGATGACATAATGTCGGACGATAGAGCTGACCCGATTATGGACAACTATGATCCGGACGGTGAAGCACATATGTTCGGCATCATAAACGGCGATATTCAATATGTGCCGACCGGAGAAGAAGAAGATGATATCTCTTCTTATCTGAACCTTGACGGTGAAGATGAAGGCGCCGTCAAGAAGATGATGTCAAGAAACGTCGATAAACGCAGCGATCTTCAAATGGAAGTAGCAACCACCTCCGGCGCGAGGTATATATATACATTGAGCCTCGGTGATACAAACTAACTGATTTGAATAAATATGTGTGTACTAACGCGCGCGACTCTCTTTCTTATTTTAGCCCTCGGCCGGATCGTCAAAACAATCGAGTACGTCGTCAAAGCGTGGCGCAACCAGGACGATGAAACCAGGAGAAACATGCACCATCCAGGTTGTCGACTTTGCAACGGCGCAGGCACTGGAGCCCGCAAGAACGCCACCAAGTTTATCAGCCAATGCGGAGCCATTGTTAGAGACAACGTCTCGATCACCGTCCAGGAGTGGAATGAGCCAAAGAAGGCACGAATTGATGGTTTCACTTTTGTCGATAAGAGAACAAAAAAAGATTGCTTGACGAAGCTTATGGAACATTTCGTTCTACCTCCGGAATACAACAAATTCGATGAGGAGGGTAACAAGATTGAGGAAAACAAGGAGAGGAGGAGGAAAGTCAAACAGTTCGCTCTTCATAAGATGGCCGACGCATTCGGAAATTCAAGCAAAATCTAGCCCGTGACTTTGTCAAGCAGAACAAGACTCCGGATTTCGTAGGACAATATGAGAAACTGAAAGATGATTGGCCAGAATTTGTGAAGCAAAAGAAATCGGAGCAGTTCCTTCAAATATCGAAACAAAATAAGGAAAATGCGGCTAAGAAGGAGTACAATCATGTTATGGGGCCAGGAGGGTATCGCATTTGGGTGCCTAGGTTCGAGAAGATGGAGAACGAGCTGAGGCGCGAGAATCCGTCCAGTGCGGAGGATGGGACCCAAGGGCCAAAAGCTGGTGGTACGGGCATGGGGAACGCTCAACCCGGAGACAGGGGAGTGTGTTTACCAGGGCAAATTAATTAAACCCACCCAAGCCCTTATTGACGCAATGAAGGCTGCTCAAGAGGGGAAGATCAAGTTCAACAGAGAGAACGACGCGCTGACAAAAGCCCTCGGGAATCCTGAACACGGAGGGCGTGTACGAGGCATGGGGCACATTCCGTGGAAAATAGGGTTCCCCGAGCGATGACCCGTCTGATTCTGAAGCCGTAAGAGAAAGATGGATCGGGAAGCAGATGTTGTGGGGCGGTTGGCATCGAAATGGAAGTGATGAAGAAAACCATGAGTGTACTAGTAGCGAAAGAGATTCAGCTCGGTGCAGCATGAAGATCATCCAGCGGATCTCGGAAGCCAGCAGCGTAGAAGCAGCGTGGCTTCCACGGAGGCCCCACCGGCTGGTGTAGATGCACCGACGATCGAAATTACTGCACGGAGCCTCGGTGGTCGAAATTACTGCACGGAGCCTCCTCGCTACCCGTGGGCGATATAAAGGAGATGAAAGAATGTCATCTGTATTATCCTATGGGGAACATATCCATGAAGGTAGCCATCGGCAGTGCTTTACCATGTTTACGGAGCACTCCACCACAACAACCCCATTAAAGATGGCTATGCTCGTGTCACGGTGGAGGACATAGTCAAAGGGTTTGAGGACCTGGAGATTGAAATTGCTACACCAAGGGAGAAAAGACTTGAAGATGTCAAGCGCCATTACATTCTATGGCAAAAGAAGTTTATCAAGTTTCAGGCGAGGCGCCAAGGACAACAAGTCCACCCCTCACGGTGGTGGTGGTGGCGGTGGCGGTGGTGGTGGTGGTGGTGGTGGTGGCGGTTCACCTACACCTCCGTCACATCAGCCGACGCCGCCCCATCCTAACGTCCGGCGGGTGATCATCCGCCGCCCCCCAGTCCTCGTCCGGCGGGTGATGAGACGCCGCCCCCCAATCCACCTATGGCAAAGAAGCAGAAGAAGTCCTGGAGTATTAACCCGGACCCTTATGTACCTAAGACCACAAAGGTACCGGAGCCATCACTGAAGCCTCTCCCCACAAGGCCTTGGGAACGTAGTGCCGAGGAAGTCGACGCGGGCGCGACTGCTGATTTGGAGAAATGGAAGGCGGACTGCAAGAAGAAAAGAGAGCCCGAGCCCAAGCCAGTATATTCTGATCAGCAAAAGAAGTGGGCTAAGTCATTTTTGAGCACACCGTCCCAAGCCGCGAAGAATCTCCCTAATGACTATGCACGTGAACTTAAAAAGCAGGCACTCATGTTCAAGGAGAACAAAGAGCGGGAGAAGGCCGAAAGTATAAAAAGCGGGAAACAAGTTGCCCAGCTCGGGGAACAAAGTAAACAATCGATTGCCCGCTTATAGTGGAATCCTTCCGTCCGGATGCCCCGAGATCATACAAGCTGCGGCAGCAGAGGGATTGACTGTAACGAGTGCGAGAAACAAGCGGCCAACTTAGGTATTACTCTTCGTGAACTGTTAGGCCTTGATGAGTTGCCGAGAAGGAGGTAGTAATTACATATGTCAAGAATGGGCCTCTCGTCGAGCCTGCGAGGAAAAGGATCTACGACCAAATGAAACGTCTGCTGAATTGGTACAAGGGTTACATAAAATTAAAACGCCAAAGATTATATTTATGCGGAAGTTAGACATGAGCATCACTTCAAACATTACTATGTACAAGTTGAACTGAGTGAATTGTTCCAGCTTTTCAATCTGCTTGAGCTCGACAAATCTATCATCGGTTGCTACATTCTGTAAGTGATTTATTAATTTCTACCCCATCTCGTTCATATTGCCTGCACTATATATATGTCCTAACTATATTGTTGTGTCCTCTATTATACATGCAGAATGAAGAAAAAGGAATGCAGAGTAAGGAACATCCATGATGTTGGGTTCATTGACCCACACATCGTTAATGATGTTGTGTTGGAGCATTACCCCGACGACGTGGAGGCAGACCTGTGGCAGTTTCTTACAAAGCAGGAACTCAAAAGTGATATTCTATTTCCTTACCATTTTGGGTGAGTGTTTCTGTCTTGAGCACATTCTCTTTTGTTTACTCCATGCATGGTATGTGGCCGGCTAATCGATGAGTTATGCATGACGTACTGTGCATGTATCGTGTCCGCAGGTTCCACTGGATTCTGCTAGTAATTAAAGTGAACACCTCAGAATGTCTCGTCCACGACTCTCTGGATAAGGATCCAAAGCTTTGGGCCGACATCAGAAAAATGCTGCAAGTAATTATTTTCATTCATTTGCGCTCTATATCGATCGGCCTATTTCGTTCATTTCCTAATATCAAGTAACTAATAACTCTCTTGTCCATTTAATTTTCTTTGCCTCGTAGGGTTTGGAGACGGTTCGTAGATACAAAGGTCGGTGAATTCAAAAAAGAGCTAGAATTCAAAAGGGTAAAGACTAAGACTGGGGATATTCAGCCACCGTTGACCAATCTATGTGCATACTTTATTCAGTGAGATGATCCGAGATACACCTCTGGCGGGTTGATCCGAGTGATACCAATGCTCGGAGGAATAACCTCCGGTGGACGCTTAGTCCAGAAGCTCGCTTCCGACCACTTCAAGAGGAACTAGCTGGATGGTTCTGCAGGGAAGTCCTCCATCCTAAAGGAGAACACTATCACGAGGACGAAGAACTTTATATGGATTAAATCATGTATGGAAACTTGTTCAAAATTGTATATGGTCATCCGATGATATTGAATATATATTGTATATTCCTCTTGAATTCTTTTTGGTTCTAATTTCAAATTTATTTGAAATTGTACATTCATATGCATGTATGTAGTACCGTAGAATATATGAAACTCCTTCAAAATTAAAATAAAGCACAAAAGAAATAAAACAAAACAAATTAAACAGAAAACAGGTTTAGGGGGGCTAAAACCCTAAACCTGCGGCCTTTAGTCGCGGTTGGCGAGAAGAACCGCGACTAAAGGTCCTCCGCCTGACGGCCGCCTGGCGCCCACGTGGGCGGGCCTTTAGTCGCGGTTCGTAAGCAGCCGCGACTAAAGGTGGCGGGCTTTAGTCGCGCTTTGCTGGTCGCGGTTGCGCAGCCGCGACTAATGGCCGTTGCGAACCGCGACCGAAGGCTATTTTTCCACCAGTGATGTCTTTGAGGACATGCTCAGCGTCTCTAAATCATAACGACAAACTCCACCGTAATTTGTGGGGAAAAGGGACATCAAATGCTAAATCAACTAAATGTTGAAATTACAACACTATAACCACAAATACACATGCAACCTTTATAAAATTGGAACAATTACATCTATTATGAACCCAAAGTTCTTGGGGCGTGACACTACAGGAATATCATACACATAGTTGTGACACAATTGATGGCTGGAAAAGTGTATGCATGCAAACAGTAAAATCACAAGTGGACGGAGTTGGTTAACTCGAACCTTATTAACACTAGTAAACTGCTCGTGCGTTGCCACGGGCATTTAAAAAAATTACCGGTTGCATATATAAGCATAAGCACTTAAAATTTCACATATATAGAAAAAATACCCAGAACAATTCTTGTACGCAACTGTATGTGGCAGTATCACTAAAGTGGCTGTCCTGACCTCCTAGGCTATGGGGCGAGGAGTTGGCAGCATCAACTCCAAATAAGATGTCAGCAAAATCATTATGGTCAGTGGTCACTCCTCCTGTGTGCCTTCTTCCCCATGGTTGGACTTTCTCAAATAGCTTGATCTTCTTCCTCCAATCTAACAATGATGCATGTTGGCACGCTTCGGGCCGACTGGACATATATTTAACCCGAGCGAGACATACATGGGGTCTTGAAGGGCATCCATGGCGCTCGTGTCAATGAAGAAGAGGAGGTTGGCCTTGTCATAGTGGTCGTTGGCATTGAATCAGTCGATGCGCTCGAACCACTGTGGTGATGACACATACGTAGCAGGCGTGATCTCCACCACAGCCGAGCATATAACACATCCCTTCTCGAGAGTCACCTAGTTGTGCACATAGTGATCGGAGGAATCTAAACCATGCTAGTAATAGCACACTACCGTCCATCGCCTCAAACACTGCCGCCACAAGGCTGAAGCATAGTGCCGCCACCCATAGCTCCAGTTGGAGCGCACCCAACCGATTAACCTCCTTCCTCCCCCACAATGTAGTACCCACTGCCGTCATGCTCTCAGTTACAAAGCAATGATGCAATCATTGTCCCTGTTGTCTCTTCCTCCTCCAATTCCGCTAACACCTTCGGTTCCCCCGGCCTCGTCCCCATGGACGACGGCGCAGAGTAAATCTCCGAAGAGGCAGTTGTTGCCTTCTCCGCCAGCACTTTACCTTCACTCTGGATAGCATCAATGGGTGAGGGAGGTCGGCGCCCATGAGCTCATGTTTCTGTTGGGCCTCGCGAGCGTGTCCCCATCCTCCTCTGCGACCTCCACACCTGCCTCCCGCACCATGCTCTTCATCCCTAGCCATGCCCAATCTTGATCAGGATGTATGACATACACTGTCTACGTAAATATCTAACACGCACCTTCCATGCAGACATAATAATTATGCTATTCTTCTCCTGCCCCAAAGTTGCAGAAGTGGAGTAAGTGAGTGCTCGTGTTTCCGATCCCCGCTGATCTAGCCAAGGATGGCCCGAAGGAGATGGAGGACAGATGCAACCGCTGGGTGGTTGAGGGAGAGGGAGGTGCCGCTGACAATGGCGGTCTTCTAGGTTTACGCCATGATGGAGGGGTTGCTCCCTCATGTGGGGGAGAGGTGAGAGGGAGAGAGGTGACTGACTAAGATGTAAAAAAACCATGGATGTCCTTGGACATCAGGTTGTGCCAAATATCACATCCATAAGAACTCTAAATTAAACTCAGACCTGAAATAATATTGACAGTACACCAAACTGCACTTGAGAATTCCAAACTGAAGATTTATATCTAGCATATCATATGTCATGTATCTGTTCTATTCCATATTCCAAAATGCAGGAACACGCTGGAACTCTGCAGCACACGACGCCATGTATATGTTCTATTAGGCTCCATTGCCATTTACTCTTTACATGGCCTTCCGTTCACCAATAAATAAACTGTGCTCAGAGGAACTCAATTCCTTTTAATTCACAGTAAAGCTTACTGAGAAAAAAAAAGCAAGCAAGCAAGCAGCGACCTTAATTTATTATTAGTAGGACCTCAATCTGGCGCTTACAAGCTTTCATACTACGATAAAACAATTCAGCGAGCATGTTGTAGGCACAAAAGCAAGCAAACGGCCAGCTTAATTGAACAGTAGGACCTTGATCGCTTAGACTTGTTTTATTGCAGCTGGAAGACACAAGACCAATTACCTACAGGCTGCAGGTCCGTTGTTGCAGAGACATTTACAGCTATCTTCAACATCATTTACAGATTTGCAGCTCGCGACATTGTCCTCATTTACAAAGTTCTCTCTTGAACATCAGAAACATTGTCTGCAAAAGTTCATCTGAGCTTCTTTAACTTTAGCAAGTCTATTGAAGCTTGACCATGGATGCCTCATTCCGCATATGTTCCAGGCTTCCGGCATGACCACCAATACCCCTAGATGGACAACTAAGCTACACAAAAAGAGCATATGAATAAGAGATTAGCAAGTGTTTTCTCGCTCGATCGAAAACATATCAAGCAATTTTTGTTCAAAGTAGGTATACCCTCTTTTTTGTAAAAAAAAGGGGCAGACACCTTCATGTCTAATAAAAAGTTCTATAGCAAATCAATCGAACCAATCAGGCTTCTCTTAACATGCTTATATGCATGATAGTATATTCCAAATTGGAACTAAAACCGACTTCAATATAAGCAAGTGTTCAGTAAACTACATCTTTGCTGAATTACTCAATATACACAAGGATTGAAACAAGATTTGTGGATATCTGGTTAGGAGCATGAACTGCTAATCCTTACTTTGCAAATATAGTCTGGTTACAACGTCTCAATATACTTGATAAGCCGTGTGAGAAGTATATAAAAAAAAGATGCATGCCCATTGAAAACTTCGAGTCTTCTGAAATCACAATTTCCACCCTTGTTTTCCTAGATATCTGCTTAAAGTAAAATGACATTATATACACTTGCATGTATTTTTTTGCTCGTGATCTTTCTATATGCCAGTGTTTTATGCAACTACATATCTAAGGGGAAAGGCATTCCTTTTTTTTCGAAAAGGGGGAAAACCCCGGCCTCTGCATCAGTACGATGCATACGACCCTCTTATTAACAAAATAAAGTAGTGCCAACATGGTTTCAAAGGTCCTCATAAATCTTAAAAAAGCAGAAAAAGCTCACACAGAGCCAAAAGAGGCTAGAAACATCAACTAGCCACAACCGGCTGGGTAAACTAGATAGGAATACTAAATGCCTATCCTATTACATGACCGCCATCCAAACCGGTTGAAGATATCCCGAGCTACCATCTCCCAGCGGACAGACCCAGTAACCAAATGCTCCCTGGCCTCCGTCTGGGTGAGTAGCGACCACGAACGGATCAGTGCCGTAGTCTGGAATAAAACCTGCAAAAAATGTATACATGATATTCTGTTAAAGACCAAATCGTTTCTGCAATTCCAGATAGTCCACAGCAAAGCACAATATGTCTCGCTAAGTTAGGCTCAATCCCATTAAGCCATGTCCCAAATAACACATTAACAGAATTCGGGGGTTTGATACTGAAAGCAATGTAGACCGTCTGCCAAAGTACCTTGGCCAGCGGGCAATCAAAAAAGAGGTGTTTAATCGTCTCATCCCGATCGCAGAAACTACACCTAGTAGGTCCTGTCCAATTACGCTTCATCAAGTTATCCTTAGTTAAAATTACTTGTTTATGGACAAACCACATAAACACTTTTATTTTCAAAGGAACTTTGACATCCCAAACATGTTTGGACGTAGGAATGGAGTTCGAATTAATAACATCAATATACATTGATTTAACCGTGAATGCTCCAGACTTAGTCAACTTCCAGCGTAATTCATCGGGTTGTTGAGAAAGCTGGACGTCCATCAGTCTCCTAACTAGACGGAGCCATTCTTCCCAACGATTGCCCGCTAGCACTCGTCTGAACTGAATATTAAGGGGGGTAGATTGGAAGACCGAAGCAACGAACACCTCCCTTCGTTGAACAATGCGGTACAAAGAGGGATATTGGATGGCCAAGGGTGTGTCACCGAGCCAAGTATCCTCCCAGAAACGTGTACTCGTGCCGTTTCCAACAACAAACTTTGTCCTATTAAACAATGCCTGCTTGACCTTCATGAGACCCTTCCAGAATGGCGAGTCGGTAGGCCTTACAGAGACCTGTGACAAAGTTTTTGACTGGAGGTACTTGCCGCGAAGGATCTGTGCCCACATAGCATCAGTCTCCGACGAAAGCTTCCACAGCCACTTGCTAAGAAGGCATTTATTCTTAATTTCGAGATTCTCAATACCTAGACCCCCTTGGTCTTTCGGTCTACAGATGATATCCCACTTAGCAAGCCTATATTTTCTTTTAAGCTCATCACCTTGTCAGAAGAACCGCGATCTATAGAAGTCCAGTCTCTTCCTAACACCAACTGGTACCTCAAAGAACGAAAGAAGAAACATCGGCATACTCGTGAGTACTGAATTAATTAGGATTAATCGGCCTCCATATGACATGAGCTTGCCCTTCCAACAACTCATTTTCTTCTCAAATCGGTCCTCGATGCACTTCCATTCTCTGTTTGTTAGCCTACGATGGTGGATAGGAATCCCCAAGTATGAGAATGGTAGCTCTCCCAACTCACATCCAAACAATTGCCTATAAGCATCCTGTTCATCTTTGGCCCTACCAAAACAGAACAGCTCGCTCTTATGAAAGTTTATCTTTAACCCGGTCAATTGTTCAAATAGGCATAACACCAGCTTCATATTTCTTGCCTTAGCCAAGTCATGCTCCATAAAGATGATTGTATCATCAGCGTATTGTAGGATAGAGACACCTCCATCAACAAGATGAGGCACCAATCCACCTACTTGACCATTTTCCTTAGCCCTTCCTATCAAAACTGCCAACATATCTACCACAATGTTAAACAAGATAGGGGACATCGGGTCTCCTTGTCGTAGGCCTTTATGTGTCTGGAAATAGTGACCTATGTCATCATTAACTCTAATTCCCACACTACCTTTTTGCGTAAATGATTGAACCTGTCTGCGCCAGGCTTCATCAAAACCTTTCATACGCAGAGATTGTTGGAGAAATGGCCACTTGACCTTATCATACGCTTTCTCGAAATCCACTTTAAAAATCACTCTATCTAATTTTTTGGAGTGGATTTCATGGAGCGTTTCATGCAGGACTACCACCCCTTCTAGGATATTTCTTTCTGGCATGAACGCGGTTTGGGACTGTTGCACCACAGAATGCGCAATCTGTGTGAGCCTGTTGGTCCCGACCTTGGTGAAAATTTTGAAACTAACATTAAGGAGACAGATCAGCCTGAATTGCTCAATTCTGACCGCATCCGTCTTCTTAGGAAGTAGTGTGATGGTTCCAAAATTCAAGTGGAATAATTGAAGCTGTCCAGAGAATAGATCATGAAACATAAGTAGTAAATCCCCCTTAATAATGTGCCAGCACTTCTTATAGAACTCGGCCGGGAAACCATCCGGTCCGAGAGCCTTATTATTTTTCATCTGTGCAATAGCATCAAAACCTCCTTCTCCGAGAACGGGGCAATCAGAAGCTCATTATCAGCAGCCGAAAGCTGAGGTATATCCTCAGTTCTGGACTCATCGAGGGACACCGTATTATCCTCCGGTGGACCAAATAGTTGCTTATAATAGTCGGTAATGTATGTTTTTAGGTTATCCTGACCTAAAATAGTACCCTCGTCCTGCTCAAGCTGAAAGATTCGCTTCTTTCTGTGTTTGCCATTAGCAATTAAATGGAAGAACTGAGTATTCGCGTCCCCCTGGACCACTCTGCGTACTTTAGCACGTAAAGCCCACTTCAGTTCTTCTTCGCGGAGTAGTTCTTTTAACCTCTTCTCCGCCTCATTTTTAACCTGAAGCTCTGCAGGTAACAAAATATTGGATTCGGCTTTTATGTCCAGGTCATGTATAAGATAAAGGAGTCTATCCTTTTCAATCTTATACACCCCGCTAAGGTGCTTAGCCCAACCCCGTAAGAAACTTCTCAAGTTCCTAATCTTATTCTGCCACCGCTCAATAGGGTTTTGCCTCGAACATCTTTAACCCATTCCTGGCTATCAAATCTAAGAGCCCCTCACGTTCAAACCATGACGTCTCAAAGGAGAAGTTGTTCTTGTTACCCACGTGGTTCGGCTCCCCTGAGTCCACGAACAATGGGGTATGATCAGATATTCCCCTCGAAAGAGCTTGCACCGTAACCAGGGGGAATTTTTGTTCCCACTCCACGCTTGCAAGAACTCGATCAAGTTTTTTCGTAGGTTGGGTTAGGCAGAGCGTTAGCCCATGTAAACTTTCGACCCGAGAGCTCTATCTCTCTCAGATCCAAGCTTTCAATAATGGTATTGAACATGAAGGACCATCTGCCGTCAAAGTTATCATTGTTCTTCTCCTCTCTCCTCCGGATGATATTGAAATCACCACCAACTAGCATTCCTAGCACCGCGTAGGAATACCATACATTTTGAAGTAGCCACTATTCACTACTGGTTGTTGTAATCTATGTTGCTACGTTAGGTCAGCAGTTATAAACATGGGAATGACAAACTACAAGTTCAGTACAAGGGTGATCTAAATATAGTTATGTTACAGCTTAGTCGCAACTGACTGGGTTAAGCATCTCCGACAGTTCTAGCGCAAGAAGAAAAATACCTACAAGGGCTACAAGGGCAATACAGTTTTCAGAAAATAAACATCGTACTGGCTAAATAAATGGCGATATAGTTTTCAGAAAAGTGAAATATACAAGATTCACCTTATGCTTGGAAAGAGGCTTTCCAATCATTATTATCGGTCACCAAACTCCATCATAAGTCTTGCATTTGAGTGCATATCAATCTTCACCAATGACTACAATGCCACATGATGCTTGTGCTTCTTCTACAGTGGACCATCCGTTCTAAAAAAACATATTTGATTTATCATTGGAATTGATTTGAATGTGCAAAAGTAATAGTAATAATAAGCATATATGAGTTTCATACTATACTTATTTATTAATACAGGGAGGTAGCACTGCAGTGTTTTTAAGATATGCACAAATTTAGGAGCTTGGAGCTGATTCAGTTCAACCAAATTGCCATTTCCCAGTTCTCATCTGGACAGACTGCAAAAAGGAAAACTGCGCAATAGAGGCTAGAGAACATACACCTGGTTCATGTAATTCACAGGAAGTGCTCAGCGATGCAATACCAAAATTTAATATAATGAACGCACTTATCTCCGAACCTGATAAGGACAAGAATAGGCGCCCAAGACATACATATATATACATCAAACTTTCATTGCTTAGATAGATCTATTAAAAACAACAACCTCATACCAGCAAGTTCGAAGAGAATTTTCTTCAAATAGGTTGTGGGCAATGTGAGTAAATATAATCCACTATATCTACTGAAATCCAAATGTACAGCTTGGCTGGTGAGCTTACATATCAGGTACGAGCTTCTGATAGAAAGTAGAAATCAAGGATTCTGAGTCTTTTTCCATTTGCCAACACAAACAATCTACAAAAATTACCAAGAAAAAATGCAAAGAGGAAAAAGAGGGCACCTTCTGTGCGAAAATTTGAAGGATTAATGGATTGTGTGCCCAGCCACAAACATCCACGCAAATGAGCTGCCTCAAAGTCTTGTAGACTCATATGGTCATGCCATCAGGATTGGAACAGCGATGCGTCCGAGGAAACACCAGCCGGCGAGCCTGCTAACCCTCGTCGATCCGTCTGCATCAGCACCGCGATCGGACCAAGGAGCCGCCGCGCCTGGCAGGGAAGGCCACGCCGATGCCATGGTAGGGATGGCTGTGCCTGACTTCTATACAAATCACTTATTATATTATTTGACTCTGACTTCTATAACCTGTATGAATCCGCTTTAAAATCCTTTCTAAATTGGCCAGACTTACACCAGAATGAGCTATACAAATGTTGTGATGAATGTGCTATTAGTGATACCTGGTAGGAGGCATCATTAGTCGAAAGACATGAAAGTGTCACATGTATACTAACAGATATGGTGTACATTTCCTTGTTTGAATATTCCTGCTCCACTCTAAATATGCTTGAGTGAATTATGCGGCAAGCTACTAAAGGAAAACAATAATTATCTCCTTGGGCTTACTCTCCTTGAGCCATTGATTTCTCATTTTGTCAAAAAGCATCTTGATCTAATCCCACTTCCCTAAGCACATATAACAATTCTGGTCTATTTTTACTCTAGCCCATTTATGAACTACACCAAAGATGTGGAATAGAACCTTTAGTCTGTCAATCCATGAATGATGTGTGTAGAAAGGGTGGTGCACTGGCTTTGTGCAAAAAACTTTCGTTCACAATTTACTAAAATCTAAATGAGTAAATCAAATCATCTACCACAGATTCTTTAGTTTTTGAAACTTCCTATACAAAATTAGATAGATGGATATCATAATTCAGTATACTTCTATGGATTGCAGACCACAGAGTTGCTACCTTATAATCAGAGTATCATAACCACAAAAGTATATGAGGAGGAATGTAAAGAAGACATAATTGTTTATTGTTCATCGGCGTATAAAGGATTTGCGTGTATCAGTAGAAACTGTCGTGAATGTAAACATGGCAGGGAGGTTGGACTCCGTCCAAAAAAGTTCATCTAAAAAATGGAGAGAAGACTTTTAAGCCATGGACACTCATAGGTGTATGTGGCAGTATAGCTAAGTGTAGCTAAGTGTCCGTGCGTTCAAGAATAGATATTTCAGAAAGTCTATAAAACATGTGTGCTAGACTGGAATAACGAATTGAAATTGTAGTCGTCAAGACTAAGCTGCAATGATTTTTCTTGTGAAGTTGTCTACAACCTTTTGTATCACAGAACAAAACCTAATGGACTCGCTCATCATAGGTTTTATAAGAGAAAAAATGTACTTCAGATAGTTCCACACTGTTGCACAGAGTTATCTAAACGCAGTATATCAGCTCTGCTTGATCTCTGTAGGAAATATACCATGGAAGTTCTATAATTATATTATGACATCTCTAAGTTGTTCAACAGTATAATTAAAATCAAAATTAACAAACGAGTCGTTGAACAATCTCAATGTAACAATCACAATGTAGCAGGTTCAATTAAGCCACTCCTTACCTCGCCATGAAGTAGTCATGTTTTCCTTTCCTCTTTGAAGTGCCAGAGTTGCAGCCTCGATTCTACCGCATGGGCCGTTGTTGAACTGAATAGTCAGTTAGCAAGTAAAGAAACCTTAGATGCACCGCCTGAGTAGAAGAACAGCAAGTCATCATCTAGAAAGGAATGGCAGGTTAACATCTAAATAAAGGACTGACATGAACATGGAGCTCTAGTCAGGTTAACAAAATCACAAACTTTTGTGTAGATTTCATAGCAATTATGAGCTCAGAACTTCCATGGGTCAACCAGTACCACCGGCGCACCTGCACCCTCGCACAAACTCTCCTTCTACCCCCTATAAAATCTGTAAAAGAACAAATACTAACATTAGAACATGAAAATACAGAAACTTACAAGATTCACAAGAAATAGCTTACTTACTACCTATTGCAAAATCGCTTCCCGACCCTAGTGCAAGAGAAACGCCCCAGCCACACGCCCCCATGTTCCTCCTTGCTGCCCTCCTCTTCTCTGCTCAAAGTAATTACTTTTCATTGGTACAATTTAGAGTTGGGGGGAAATAAGCATTACTCAAAGTGATTCTTTAGGGAACTCCAAAGAGATGAAAATCAGTGCAAGAAGATGCATATTCCTAAATCAAACTATAAATTATGTTGATGTTCATTGATCAAACCTTACCATCAATCCAGCTATTGCAATCCACGTACAGTATAGATCCTACACATACAATTTCCTTCGCAACCACAAAATGCAGTCCAAAAATTCTCACCAAGACATGCACAGCTTGATTTAGACCTCACCGGCTCATGCATCGACGAGGCGGCGTGCTCCATCTCGTGTAGACATCACATTATGAGATGCTAAGAGTTAGTCCAGTCAGAGTTTGGAGTATCACGTCACTCGTGTGCTCCACCTACATGCTCCTCAAAAAAACACTGTACACAAAGATTGTAAGAACCACATGGTATTGATTTGTCCATGTTCAAAGGACTTCTACCACCAGATCCAAACTTCTCGCTTCACACATTAGGCTGCACTGCAGAATTTGAAAAGTAAATGGAATAAATTGGGCATTTATTTATGCTAATTAACTCGCAAGATGGATGGAGCAGTTGTTCACGTACCTGATCCAGCAGCCGGCAGCTTCCGCGGAGCTGATAATTTGCGTTTTGAGGTGCCATGTGACATCAACGGAGGAGGGGTCGTGGCCGTACCTGCCGTCGATGGCGAAACGGAGGTTGGGGCTGACAGAGCCCAAGAAGTCGCGGAAGAAGGCCACAACCAGGTCCTACCCTATCATGAATCGCGCTGCCGGGGAAAACGCAAATTATCAGCTCCTCTTACACGCAGTACCTCGGCTTAGTCCGCTCCCGCCGCCGGCCTCCACAGCACCGCCAGTGCCCGGCCCCGGCGCCCATCACCCCATTGTCTTTTCGCTGCAGCTGCATGAGCACGAACACACAGGGCGGCCAGCCACAGAACAACATCATCAGTACGGGCCGGCCACAAGCACACGGGGCCGACGACGGGTAATAGCAGCACCTGCAACATGACGGGGCGGCGGCGTCTCGCTGGTAACCCTAACCCTAGCTCGCCAGCCCAGGCAAATTGGGTGAGCCAGAGGAAGAGGACTGACCTAGCAGTCGCCTTCGCCGAGGACCACGGGGAATCGCTGCGAGGAGCCGCCCTCGTCTTCCGTCGAGCAACAGCAGAGACATAGGGGCGGCGGGTTTCGACTTTTGATCCAGGTGGATGGGCGAAGAGGAGAGCGAGAGGGATCTGTAGAGAGGCACGGGATCTCGGCGACGGCGAAGGGTGACTCCTCTCGGATATCGATGCCGGCTCCTAGATAGCCTCTCGGCAGCGGAGCGGGAGGCGGGGCGGCGGCGGTGGAGTGGGAGAAGGAGGGAAAGAGAGAGGTCGCAGCGGGAGGGGGTGGATCGAGAGGAAGGGTCGCAGCGGGAGGGAGAGAGAGAGGGAGCAATCGTTGGGTTTTTTTGGCACCGGTTTTTTTTCGCAGAAGGATAGTAAGTTAACGGAGGTGGGAGGATGACGAAAATAAAACGGAGGTGGGAGGATGACGAAAATAAACCAGCGAAAATAAACCATGCGGACAATTCACCAAGTCGTCCATTAGGAGTAGAGATATAGAAAGTAAAAAAATCTATTAACTAATAAAAATAGCATCTTTAAACACTAGCCCGTGCGGGTGCACGGGTTTGATGACTAGTTATGACATAATTAGCTTACTTAGGTAAAAAAAATGGCATAATAACCCTGGCTTAGCTCTAAACTATCATATAATTAGTTTATTTTCCTCCAAAATGACAAAATAACCTTACCTAGCTCCAAAATGACCGATTTTTAACTAGGATAGCTCTAAAATGACCTACACTTACCATGTTGTCCTCCAAAATGAATAAATATGCTTAGTTAGGTAAAAAAGGCATAACTACCTAGGTTAGCTCCAAAATGACCTAGTTACCTAGCTTAGCTCTAAAATGACCTACACACTTAGCATTTTTACCTGCCTTAGCTAAAAAATGGCATTTTTCCTACCTTAGTTAAAAGAAGAAGAAGATAAGAAGAGGAGAGGAGAAAAAGAAAGAGAAGATAAATTCTTCTTCTTCTTCTTTTTCTTCTAGCTAGTCTTCTTCTTCTTTTAACTTTCATCTTTCCTAATTTACAGATTTGCTTGAGATGAGGAAGCTTGCATTGATAGAGCGTACTCTTCTACTTGTGCTTCCTTTTTGATTATGGAAACTTGTTGCAAACTTGTATGTATGGAAACGTTGTGGAAACCATTGTATGTTGTCGGAAACTTGTATATGTTGTTGGAAACTTATTGTTGGTATGCTTGTTGAAATTATTTTAAAATGTATGTGTGTGTGTGTCTATATATATATATATATATATATATATATATATATATATATATATATATATATATATATATATATATATATATATATATATATATTTTAAATTTTATACTTAGCTTAATATGTGATTAGATTTTGATTAGGTTAACTTGGGATTAGGTGGAAGTGGTAGACATGTATGCCTTTTATCTTGAATAGTATTTACTATTCACTAGGTGGGCACTATTCACAATAGTGCTCCACTATTGAATACACTACTTGGAATAGTATTCCACTATTCACAACAATATTTAATTTAATATGATTACCTTCACGTTCTAACTTGATTATATATTTAATGCAGGATCTATTTAGAGGCTGGCGAGGCCAACAATTCGTCCGGCGATTTGCGCAAAGGTGTAAAATCCTACTCAGTACTCACCATATTTTTCATTATGTTGCATCAGATGTAACTAGTTACGTTCACTTAGCAGTTTTAATTGCAAATTTATGGGGTAAATTCCTATCGTCTTCCCAGGCAGTTCCACCCGAAGGGAACACTTCTCTACAGCCACAAGGTTCTCATTCAAACGCCACTCTGGGCTACACAGAGAACTACACACGCAAAGGTTTCTCCTATAGGATCCCTACCATAAGAACTCGTCCCATAAATTCATAAATAAAAGCACTAAGTGAAACCAAGAAACTACATCATTTCAACAACATAATTTACATATGGTTTTCCCTTTCGGGATGCCCCGAAGGGATTACACACAACTAGGAAATTACCTTCAAACTCTTGGCGAACTAAGCGCCTTCTTGGCTATTCTACTAGTAGTGGTGGTGGCTAGACTATGAAGGAAGTGGTGCTCTGGTGGAGAGTCTCGATGCTCTGAGTGCTTCGTGCTCTCCCGTCTCTTGTGTGTTGTTGTCGTGTTGTTGAGCCCAGCGTCTCCTTTTATAGCCGCGAGGGGTGGCTGCAAAGGAGGCCTTCGGGAGCATTCCTTCACTTATTTTACACACGGTAGTATGCACACGTGTCCTACTAGGGTACACGCGTGTCCTTCTAATAATATAGAAAAGTGCGAGAGAGTGCCGACAAGCTTCAGTCTTCAGGAATCTTTGCTTTCTTCACGTGGCATTGTCTCTCGGTGAATAATTGGCTGGCTCTTTTTTTTTCTTCGCTTACCAGCGATGCACTTCTTCATGCCTTCAGATAGGTAGCTCTTTCTTAGGAATCCTTGTGTCAGTGTATGCGTACATACATGCCAAGGCTGCTTAAATATTCAACACTGCTTATTCATTTAATTTAAATTTAATTTAACTTGCTTAAATATTAGATATTGCTTTTTTTTTACAGGGGGTCTTCCCTGCCCATATGATTGATAATACCTTATCAATATTTAAAGGATCTATTATGGGAATTTCTATCAATATTCGGGTCGGGTATAGGTCCTCCGCTACGAATAATTGATAGCAATATCAATATATGCAATTTGGGCTTTATTCAGGCCGCTGCCCATGCCCTGCTATGTCCATATGATCCTCATCATTTAACATATTGAAATCATATTTTTCATCACATTCTTTCTTTATTTCTTCAAATTTTTCATCCATTTCTTGCCTTAATTCTTTTAATATTTCCTCCTTTAATTCTTTCTTTATTATCTTTGAAAATTCTTCAAACCTTTTATCCATTTCTTGATCCATGTATTCACTGTCTAAAGGGTCAATCCCCTTTAGAAGGCATTCTTGATATGTCTTATATTTTGGGGATTCTTCCTTCTTTATATTTTTTGAGCTTGATGCTTCCCCCTTTGTGGGAGTTGGTGAAGCAGGTATGCCTATTTTTATTTGGATATAGTCTTTAGCCTTTCGGTCAATATAATAATCTGGTCCTAATACCTTCCTTGCCCAAAGTAAGGCCTCATCTATACTGTAATATCTTTTGAATGTTAAATCTTGTCCATTCCTTTTTGCATCTATTTTTTCAATCATAATATTTTCCCATTCCAAATATATGCCAGGTTTATTTCCATCGAATATGAGATATAGAGTTTCTCCTTTTGGTATTTCAACCTTTGCTGGCTTTGGCACATTTTTGTTTAATTCGTTAAAATATTCAGCCAAACTGTTGAGAATTGATAAAAAATATCCTTGTTCCTCTCTTTTACGAGTATATTAGAACCAAAAGTTATTCAATATGCATCTTTGGGCTTCATCGAGCTTAATATGGGACTTTGGCTTAAAATTGAATGTATTTGGCTGAAACATTTTCAGCCTATTTTCTTCTCCAAAGAAGAGATATTCATCCTTGTTGGCGAATAATCCTTTCCTCATTCCTGCATATTTGATGCACGAGAAAATATGTCAGGTAAGGTACTATCCTTCCCCTTAATATGCTCAAAAATAACTTTATAACCATTCCCAGCTTTGGTGTCTTCAAATAAGACCCATCTTCTGGTTGAGCTTTTCTTACTATTAATTTTATTGTAATATCGGCATATGGCTTCACAGTCTGTTCGTACTGTAAATTCTTTAAATCCTAGATATAACCTAAATGCATTTATTGCATTTACAACTGCAAGAATTTCTCTATCAATATTATTTACCGTCTTTAATTTATAACTTCCTGAAGCATATCTACATATTTTTTCGTCTGCCTTTGGAGAGTATTTATTGGGCTTTTGTTTTAGTATCGCACCCCATCCTACCTTAGATGCATCTGTCTCAATTATAAAATAATTGTCTTCTAGAGGCAATTCTAGGGGTTTTAAATTCTTGACCTTTTCCTTGATGGCCTTTACTAATTTTATATCTTCAGAATTGAAGTATCTTTGACCATTTTTCTTAATTTAGCATATAAAGGTCCTGCTAGCTTTGCTAAGTTATCTATATAGTTTCACGCATAGTTTACAATTCCTAAGAACTGTTGTAAAACCTTTTATCACTCATATTATCAGGAAACTCTAGTATTTTCTTTGCAATATGTTCTTGTAGATATATCTTTCCTTCTCCTATTTCATGACCAAGAAAATTTATTTTCTCTTTGCAAATTTCCATCTTCTTTTTAGATAGTATGAGCCCATTTTGTTCTACCTTTCGAAGGAACACTTCAAGATGGGCTATATGCTCTTTGTATGATTTTGAGAATACTAACAAATCATCTACGTATACTAATATAAATGCTTGATTCTCATTAAATATATTTTGCATCTTTATTTGAAATAGTGCAGGTGCATTCTTTAGGCCTAATGGCATTACTAGCCATTCATAATGGCCTTGTGGACAAGTAAATGCTGTCCAGGGAATAGATTCTTCAGCCTTTTTTACTTGCCAAAATCCTGCCTTTAAGTCGAATTTAGAGAAATATTTACTTCCTTGTATTCTATTAATCCATTCCTGCTTATTAGGTATGTTGTACGCATCGTCAACTGTATTATCATTAAGACTTTTAAAATTAATTACCATTCTAGATTTACCTCTAACTTCTTCAGCATGATTTCTAACTATAAAAGCAACAGATCGATGAGGGCTTCTGCTTTCTCTTATAGATTTTAACTTTAATAACTCTTCAATATGCATTTTGAACTCTTCGATATCTTTAGGAGTAGCTTCTATTGGTCCTGACTTAATTATATAATCTGGATTTATGATATTTATTTTGCAAACTATAGAGTTCTTATCCCAATGCTTCATTGGTATTTCTCCAATAATTTGTATGCTTTCTAGTCTTTGCACAATATTATCTATATCCTTTTAGATTTTATATCTCTATACCAATTTGGAGAGAATGATTGCAACCCAATGCATTCTGTACATGTATTTTCTATATGATATTCTTCTATGTTCTCACTAAGTTCTTCGTCTTTACAGAATTCAAGGGGATCTGGACTTGTGCTATATTCATCATCTAAATTAGATATTTCTACATTTTGCAAGGACTTTCTTTGTTTTCGCACTTCAGATATGTATGGAACATTATCTTGATAAGGAATAAATGTTACCCCCTCTTCATGTATGATTGTGGTTTGTAAAGATTGTTGCAAAAATCTTAACCCTGTTATCATGTCATCATTTATTACTGACAAATCTCTTATTGTAATTTCATCTATTATATATTTTGTGCCATTTATGTAAGCTTCAATATTATATGCTAGCTGATTATGGATCTTCTTTATTCCTGACATATCGGTAGATACTTCAGCTTTATTATCATCTATAGTTTCAACTATTTCGGGACATCTCAGAAAATATTTATCATGGATGATATCTTAGTGCAACCAGTATCTAATAGTGCCAGTATTTTATATGAAATATTTGGCTTCAGAACAATCTTAACTGGAATCCTTATTCCTAACACTTCTTTGAATGGTAATCGAACAATATATTTGTTTCCAAAACTAGTAATTGCATCTTTCAATTGTATTAATTTTTCTCCTTTTTTATCCCTTACTGTTATCATTTGCTCTTTCATTTCTGTGTTTTTTGGAACATTATCTTTTTCCTCTTTACTATTATCTAACTCATCTTTAAGTTTTTCTAGCTCTGCTTCTAGCTTATTTATTGTATTTTCTAAATTTCTAACCCTACTGGATAATATTCGCTCTTCTGGTTCCAATTCTATCTCTTGTCTCCACTTTTGATTATTGGCTCTTAGACATGAGGCACATGCTTGTTTTAAACACAAGCTACATGTAAACCTATTATCTTGGCTTGGATAATATATACAGAAAGCACATTTTATGTTATAATCACCTTTCCCTCTAATCCAATCATGTTCACAATCTACTTGGTTCATCATTTCAATTTTTAAACCGGCTAAATCATCTATTAGGTCTATTTCATCTTCACTTGATTCATATTCTGGAGCCTCATTTTCTACTTCATCTGTTTCTATAATTGAATATATTGACTCATCGTCTTTTATTTCATCATCACATACTAATATATTTTCATTAACGCTATCTATAATTAACACTCTCTCTTGTTCTTCATATTTGCTAGAGTATCTTTTCTGGTCTTTATTAGGGCAAGTTCTACTTAGATGATCAGGAGAGTTACATATGAAACACCTACATGTTTTACCATAGGTTTTCTTGGGATTATATCTTCTTACATTTCTTTTATGCAAGAAGGGGCTCTATTGTCTGACCTTCTTAAGAAATATCTTTTCTTTGTTTTAAAATTTCTATCATCTCTCCTTTGTGGTTTATAATATTTGTTTTTCCTGTGCCTTTCTTCTCCATATGTAAGTGGTATTTGGACTATGTTATTGCAAAAATTATAATCTGATTTCTTCATAGATCTTTGGGCTTGAATACTAGTACACACCTTTATTAATTGTTTGAAAACAAATGTTACAGCTTGAGATATGTTTACCACGTTTCCTGCCGTTTCCTTTTTATATTCTTCAAATATTATTGATCCTAGGGGGTCAGACAACTTATTAAAATATCTTTCTACTACGCCTACATTAAAACCTTGTTTAGCAGTAGTAGCATTATTCAAATAATGCTGGGAAAATTCTTTAATACCTTTCCAGCTAGTTAATGTTAATTTTTCTATTTCTCTTAACCTTTCATTTTGCAATGAGGTGTGTCCTAATTCTGGATCTTCCGCTATGATCATATTTGAGATAACATTCGCAAAGTTATTAGGGTTACTTCCTGCCCTTTTTAATTCTTCATATTGACTAGGGTATGATTCTACCCATTGTTCCCAAAGAACTTTCACAGATTCTCCTAAAAATGTTTCAAGATATGTTAACATATCTTCTACCTTAGTGCCTATGCTATACTGATTTTGTATATATTTTTGTACTATTAAACCTTTCCATATGCTAATTATATTCGGCCAATCTATTGGGTCATGAGCTGCTAGGTTTAATATAGCACCATCATTTTTATAATTTTGAAATTGCACTGGTTTTTCAAAATCTCTTCTTTTAGTACCCATGTATCTATATTGTCCTGGGATATATGTAGGTTGATAATCATCTTTTTCTGGAGGCCATTGTCCAGCTGTCCTGGTAGGTCTCTCTCTTTCTCCTTCTCTTTTTACAGATGATTCTCCATATCCCCTTCTTCTTTTACCACTACTTTCTACTTCCAAGGCTTCCATTGCATTGTCTAAATTATGTAGTCCCACATCATCTAGTGAGTTATAGAAATCACTATTTTGTTCTGAATCATCATACCTTTCATATTCTAACCACATTTCTTTTATTAATTCCTCCTCTTCCTCATAACTTTCTAATAATAACTTATTATTGATATCACATTGCACTTCTTCACTAACAATTTCTTCTTTTTGAATAATATTCTTATCTTTATTATTATTATTATTGATAGAATTTTTCTTAATAATAGCATTTGCTTTTCTTTCTCATGGATGCTATAATTTTATCTTCCATGCTTGAACTACTAGTGGCAAACATTTTATCATTTTAAGCTTCTTTAACCTTGCAATTTCTCGAATGATAAATAGTTCTCTTTCTCTAATTTTCGGCCAATCCTTTGTCATAGAATGACTATATTCCCATTCAATATGCTTTAGCTTCTTTTCCCAATGAATTATTTCATCATCTAAATTAGCCTTTTCCATACATTCAGATATACCTTTATTCTTATCATCATTAATTTCCGATTCTGACATAAATGATTCAGAGTCTTCTATTGATGCAGCTTTATAGTTCATAAATCGAATACTGCTACTTCACAATTTTGATAGCTTATGTAGTTTTCAGGTTGCTTTAATTCTTTTTTCTCTATTAGTTCTCCTATCTTCCATTCTTCTCCTGCTCTTTCTTCAGAGCCAATTTTAAGAGGATTCATAAATTTAATACCTTTTGATTGTATGCTATCAATTACGTCATTCACATTCACTCTATATCTGGAGCTACTTCTATTAGTGAGCCTTCCTATAAATTCTATGCTTACTAGCAAATTTGTTCCTTTAAAATCTTCATAACCTTTAGTTTGGAATCCAAAACTCATTTTTTCAATAAATTCTTTTACAGGCATCATTAGGTCTGGAGCTATATAGGTTATTAATCTATTTTCATTCATGTCTCCTTCCAAAAATCCTAATGCTGCTTTGTCTACTGATTCCCATCTTCTATCTAATAGAGTTATCAAAACCTTCGCACCTAATTTCTTCCTTGTCATACCGTTGACTCCTATGATATACATACCTTGATGAATATATTTATAACCACAATATTTTAGTTCATTTTCAATATTTTTGCTTACAATTCTTAAATCTACTTGGCGTGTTAACACACTTAATTCTACTTCTCTGGATATTCTATATAGACCACTTTTACTTTCAAACATACCCATGTGGTATACTTGCTGCGGCTTTATTTTTCTCAGGGTATCTTTTTGATATCTTTCTAGATCTCTTTGTATATCTATAACTTCTTAAATGCTATCAATATCATCAGCTTTGCATGATAATCTATGCTTCATGGCCAGAGGTCTTGAATCTTTCCTTACTAATTGGAGGGTTTTGTCTCTTCTAAGGAAGCCTTTAGATACGTCCATTTTTCTGAATTAATATTTCTAGTAGAGGCAACTATTCCAGATGATGATAACACAATTTCTTTGTTGCTTTGAACACTTTTTAGCTTATCTAATACTTGAATTAGTAGTTGGATGATTGTGTTATTTTGTCTTATTATTACTTTGGAATCTTCCTTTGGGGAGTCGTGATCGGAGAATCCTACAGGAGGTGACAGGTATTTTGCTACTTCGTTTAATGCTTGAGTATATTCAGTCATAAAATTATGAGATAATCAAAGTTTTAACCTCTTGCACCAACTTTTTAATTTCAAGTATATCTTGTCTTCTATCGGTCGTGGGAGTGACTCTTTGCCTTTACTTAAGTAACGGCCTATTGACAACACTTCCTCTTTAATATAATCGTTATTCTTGCAAACTGTATTCTGTCTTGCTTTTGCTTCCTCTAGCTTATGTAAAGCTAGATCAATTTTATTATTCAAACCTGAATACTTATCCGCAAGTTTTGGTATTCTTTGAATAAACTTTCAAATTTTGGTCTTCTTGTCTTTTTCCCCAAGATATGTAAAAGTTATATATCAAATCGACGATTGTATTTATCTGGCTATGAGATGAATGCGGATATGCTCTTCGAAGGATTTACTCTACACCTTATATTTAGATTTTCCTTAGTATTTATAACTTTACTGCGCTTAACTTCTAAGTTTAAATATTTTAACCTTTCAATGATTAAACGCTGGACCTGATACCAACAATATAGGGAAATTTAAATTTTATACTTAGCTTAATGTGTGATTAGATTTTGATTAGGTTAATTTGGGATTAGGTGGAAGTGGTAGACAGGTATGCCTTTTATCTTGAATAGTATTTACTATTCACTAGGTAGGGCACTATTCACAATAGTGCTCCACTATTGAATACACTATTTGGAATAGTATTCCACTATTCACAACAATATTTAATTCAATATGATTACCTTCACGTTCTAACTTGGTTATATATTTAATGCAGGATCTATTTAGAGGCTGGCGAGGCCAACAATTTGTCCGGCGATGTGCGCAAAGGTGTAAAATCCTACTCAGTACTCACCATATTTTTCATTATGTTGCATCAGATGTAGCTAGTTACGTTCACTTAGCAGTTTTAATTGCAAATTTATGGGGTAAATTCCTATCGTCTTCCCAGGAAGTTCCACCCGATGGGAACACTTCTCTACAGCCACAAGGTTCTCATTCAAACGCCACTCTGGGCTACACAGAGAACTACACACGCAGAGGTTTCTCCTATAGGATCCCTAGCATAAGAACTCGTCCCATTAATTCATAAATAAAAGCACTAAGTGAAACCAAGAAACTACATCATTTCAAGAACATAATTTACATATGGTTTTCCCTTTCGGGATGACCCGAAGGGACTACACACAACTAGGAAATTACCTTCAAACTCTTGGCGAACTAAGCGCCTTCTTGGCTATTCTACTAGTAGTGGTGGTGGCTAGACTATGAAGGAAGTGGTGCTCTGGTGGAGAGTCTCGATGCTCTGAGTGCTTCGTGCTCTCCCGTCTCTTGTGTGTTGTTGTGTTGTGTTCTTGAGCCCAGCGTCTCCTTTTATAGCCGCGAGGGGTGGCTGCAAGGGAGGCCTTCGGGAGCCTTCCTTCACTTTTTTTACACACGGTAGCATGCATACGTGTCCTACTAGGGTACACGCGTGTCCTTCTAATAATATAGAAAAGTGCGAGAGAGTAACGACAAGCTTCAATCTTCAGGAATCTTTGCTTTCTTCACGTGGGATTGTCTCTTGGTGAATAATTGGCTGGCTCTTCTTTTCTTCTTCGCTTGCCAGCGATGCACTTCTTCATGCCTTCAGATAGGTAGCTCTTCTTTAGGAATTCTTGTGTCAGTGTATGCGTACATACATGCCAAGGCAGCTTAAATATTCACCACTGCTTATTCATTTAATTTAAATTTAATTTCACTTGCTTAAATGTTAGACATTGCTTTATATATATATATATATATATATATATATATATATATATATATATATATATATATATATATATATATATATATATATATATATATATATATATATATATATATATATATATATATATATATATATATATATATATATATATATTTTACAGGGGTCCTCCTGCCCATATAATTGATAATACCTTATCAATATTTAAAGGATCTATTATGGAATTTATATCAATATTCGGTCGGGTATAGGTCCTTCATACCCGAATAATTGATAGCAATATCAATATATGGAATTTGGGCTTTATTCAGGCCGCTGCCCATGCCCTGCTATGTCCATATGATCCTCATCATTTAACAGATTGAAATCATATTTTTCATCACATTCTTTCTTTATTTCTTCAAATTTTTCATCGATTTCTTGCCTTAATTCTTTTAATATTTCCTCCTTTAATTCTTTCTTCATTATCTTTGAAAATTCTTCAAACTATTTATCCATTTCTTGATCCATGTATTCACTGTCTAAAGGGTCAAGCCCCTTTAGAAGGCATTCTTGATATGTCTTATATTTTGGGGATTCTTCCTTCTTTATATTTTTTGAGCTTGATGCTTCCCCCTTTGTGGGAGTTGGTGAAGCAGGTATGCCTCTTTTCATTTGGATATAGTCTTTAGCCTTTGGGTCAATATAATAATCTGGTCCTAATACCTTCCTGGCCCAAAGTAAGGCCTCATCTATACTGTAATATCTTTTGAATGTTAAATCTTGTCCATTCCTTTTTGCATCTATTTTTTCAATCATAATATTTTCCCATTCCAAATATATGCCAGGTTTATTTCCATCGAATATGAGATATAGAGTTTCTCCTTTTGGTATTTCAACCTTTGCTGGCTTTGGCACATTTTTGTTTAATTCGTTAAAATATTCAGCCAAACTGTTGAGAATTGATAAAAAATATACTTGTTCCTCTCTTTTACGAGTATATTGGAACCAAAAGTTATCCAATATGCATCTTTGGGCTTCATCGAGCTTAATATGGGATTTTGGCTTAAAATTGAATGTATTTGGCTGAAACATTTTCAGCCTATTTTCTTCTCCAAAGAAGAGATATTCATCCTTGTTGGCGAATAATCCTTTCCTCATTCCTGCAAATTTGATGCACGAGAAAATATGTCAGGTAAGGTATTATCCTTCCCCTTAATATGCTCAAAAATAACTTTATAACCATTCCCAGCTATGGTGTCTTCAAATAAGACCCATCTTCTAGTTAAGCTTTTCTTACTATTAATTTTATTGTAATATCGGCATATGGCTTCACAGTCTGTTCGTACTGTAAATTCTTTAAATCCTAGATATAACCTAAATGTATTTATTGCATTTACAACTGCAAGAATTTCTCTATCAATATTATTTCCCGTCTTTAATTTGTAACTTCCTGAAGCATATCCACATATTTTTTCGTCTTCCTTTGGAGAGTATTTATTGGGCTTTTGTTTTAGTATCGCACCCCATCCTACCTTAGATGCATCTGTCTCAATTATAAAATAATTGCCTTCTAGAGGCAATTCTAGGGGTTTTAAATTCTTGACCTTTTCCTTGATGGCCTTTACTAATTTTATATCTTCAGAATTGAAGTATCTTTGACCATTTTTTCTTAATTTAGCATATAAAGGTCTTGCTTGCTTTGCTAAGTTATCTATATAGTTTCGCGCATAGTTTACAATTCCTAAGAACTGTTGTAAAACCATTTTATCACTCATATTATCAGGAAACTCTAGTATTTTCTTTGCAATATGTTCTTGTAGATATATCTTTCCTTCTCCTATTTCATGACCAAGGAAATTTATTTTTTCTTTGCAGATTTCCATCTTCTTTTTGGATAGTATGAACCCATTTTGTTCTACCTTTCGAAAGAACACTTCAAGATGGGCTATATGCTCTTTGTACGATTTTGAGAATACTAACAAATCATCTACGTATACTAATATAAAAATGCTTGATTCTCATTAAATATATTTTGCATCTTTCTTTCAAATAGTGCAGGTGCATTCTTTAGGCCTAATGGCATTACTAGCCATTCATAATGGCCTTGTGGACAAGTAAATGCTGTCCAGGGAATAGATTCTTCAGCTATTTTTACTTGCCAAAATCCTGCCTTTAAATCGAATTTGGAGAAATATTTACTTCCTTGTATTCTATTAATCCATTCCTGCTTATTGGGTATGTTGTATTCATCGTCAACTGTATTATCATTAAGCCTTTTAAAGTTAATTACCATTCTAGATTTACCTCTAACTTCTTCAGATGATTTCTAACTATAAAAGCAGCAGATCGATGAGGGCTTCTGCTTTCTCTTATAGCTTTTAACTTTAATAACTCTTCAATATGCATTTTAACTCTTCGATATCTTTAGGAGTAGCTTCTATTGGTCCTGACTTAATTATATAATCTGGATTTATGATATTTATTTTGCAAACTATAGAGTTCTTATCCCAATGCTTCATTGGTATTTCTCCAATAATTTGTATGCTTTCTAGTCTTTGCACAATCTTATCTATATCGTTTTTAGATTTTATATCTCTATACCAATTTGGAGAGAATGATTGCAACCCAATGCATTCTGTACATGTATTTTCTATATGATATTCTTCTATGGTCTCACTAAGTTCTTCGTCTTTACAGAATTCAAGGGGATCTGGACTTGTGCTATATTCATCATCTAAATTAGATATTTCTACATTTTGCAAGGACTTTCTTTGTTTTTGTACTTCAGATATGTATGGAACATTATCTTGATAAGGGATAAATGTTCCACCCTCTTCATGTATGATTGTGGTTTGTAAAGATTGTTGTAAAAATCTTAACCCAATTATCATGTCATCATTTATTACTGACAAATCTCTTATTGTAATTTCATCTATTATATATTTTGTGCCATTTATGTAAGCTTCAATATTATATGCTAGCTGATTATGGATCTTCTTTATTCCTGACATATCGGTAGATACTTCAGCTTTATTATCATCTATAGTTTCAACTATTTCGGGACATCTCATAAAATATTTATCATGGATGATATTCTTAATGCAACCAGTATCTAATAGTGCCAGTATTTTATATGAAATATTTGGCTTCAGAACAATCTTAACAGGAATCCTTATTCCTAACACTTCTTTGAATGGTAATCGAACAATATATTTGTTTCCAAAACTAGTAATTGCATCTTTCAATTGTATTAATTTGTCTCCTTTTTTATCCCTTACTGTTATCATTTGCTCTTTCATTTCTGTGTTTTCTGGAACATTATCTTTTTCCTCTTTACTATTATCTAACTCATCTTTAAGTTTTTCTAGCTCTGCTTCTAGCTTATTTATTCTATTTTCTAAATTTCTAACCCTACTGGATAATACTCGCTCTTCTGGTTCCAATTCTATCTCTTGTCTCCACTTTTGATTATTGGCTCTTAGACATGAGGCACATGCTTGTTTTAAACACAAGCTACATGTAAACCTATTATCTTGGCTTGGATAATATATACGAAAAGCACATTTTATGTTATAATCACCTTTCCTCTAATCCAATCATGTTCACAATCTACTTGGTTCATCATTTCAATTTTAAACCGCTAAATCATCTATTAGGTCTATTTCATCTTCACTTGATTCATATTCTGGAGCCTCATTTTCTACTTCATCTGTTTCTATAATTGAATATATTGACTCATCGTCTTTTATTTCATCATCACATACTAATATATTTTCATTAACGCTATCTATAATTAACACTCTCTCTTGTTCTTCATACTTGCTAGAGTATCTTTTCTGGTCTTTATTAGGGCAAGTTCTACTTAGATGATCAGGAGAGTTACATATGAAACACCTACATGTTTTATCATAGGTTTTCTTGGGATTATATCTTCTTACATTCCTTTTATGCAAGAATGGGGCTCTATTGTCTGACCTTCTTAAGAAATATCTTTTCTTTGTTTTAAAATTTCTATTATCTCTCCTTTGTGGTTTATAATATTTGTTTTTCCTGTGCCTTTCTTCTCCATATGTAAGTGGTATTTGGACTATGTTATTGCAAAAATTATAATCTGATTTGTTCATAGATCTTTGGGCTTGAATACTAGTACACACCTTTCTTAATTGTTTGAAAACAAATGTTACAGCTTGAGATATGTTTACCATGTTTCCCGCCATTTCCTTTTTATATTCTTCAAATATTATTGATCCTAGGGGGTCAGGCAACTTATTAAAATATCTTTCTACTACGCCTACATTAAAACCTTGTTTAGCAGTAGTAGCATTATACAAATAATGCTGGGAAAATTCTTTAATACCTTTCTAGCTAGTTAATGTTAATTTTTCTATTTGTCTTAACCTTTCATTTTGCAATGAGGTATGTCCTAATTCTGGATCTTCTGCTATGATCATATTTGAGATAACATCCGCAAAGTTATTAGGGTTACTTCCTGCCCTTTTTAATTCTTCATATTGACTAGGGTATGATTCTACCCATTGTTCCCAAAGAACTTTTACAGATTCTCCTAAAAATGTTTCAAGATATGTTAACATATCTTCTACCTTAGTGCCTATGCTATACTGATTTTGTATATATTTTTGTACTATTAAACCTTTCCATATGCTGATTATATTCGGCCAATCTATTGGGTCATGAGCTGCTAGGTTTAATATAGCACCATCATTTTTATACTTTTGAAATTGCACTGGTTTTTCAAAATCTCTTCTTTTAGTACCCATGTATCTATATTGTCCTGGGATATATGTAGGTTGATAATCATCTTTTTCTGGAGGCCATTGTCCAGCTGTCCTAGTAGGTCTCTCTCTTTCTCCTTCTCTTTTTACAGATGATTCTCTATATCCCCTTCTTCTTTTACCACTACTTTCTACTTCCATGGCTTCCATTGCATTGTCTAAATTATGTAGTCCCACATCATGTAGTGAGTTATAGAAATCACTATTTTGTTCTGAATCATCATACCTTTCATCTTCTAACCACATTTCTTTTATTAATTCCTCCTCTTCCTCATAACTTTCTAATAATAACTTATTATTGATATCCCATTGCTCTTCTTCACTAACAATTTCTTCTTTTCGAATAATATTCTTATCTTTATTATTATTATTATTGATAGAATTTTTATTAATAATAGCATTTACTTTTCTTTCTGCGGATGCTATAATTTCATCTTCCATGCTTGAACTACTAGTGGCAAACATTTTATCATTTTTAAGCTTCTTTAACCTTGCAATTTCTCAAATGATAAATAGTTCTCTTTCTCTTATTTTCGGCCAATCCTTTGTCATAGAATGACTATATTCCCATTCAATATGCTTTAGCTTCTTTTCCCAATGAATTATTTCATCATCTAAATTAGCCTTTTCCATAAATTCAGATATACCTTTATTCTTATCATCATTAATTTCCGATTCTGACATAAATGATTCAGATTCTTCTATTGATGCAGCTTTATAGTTCATAAATCGAATACTGCTACTTCCTTCACAATTTTGATAGCTTATGTAGTTTTCAGGTTGCTTTAATTCTTTTTTCTCTATTAGTTCTCCTATCTTCCATTCTTCTCCTGCTCTTTCTTCAGAGCCAATTTTAAGAGGATTCATAAATTTAATACCTTTTGATTGCATGCTATCAATTACGTCATTCACATTCACTCTATATCTTTAGCTACTTCTATTAGTGAGCCTTCCTATAAATTCTATGCTTACTAGCAAATTTGTTCCTTTAAAATCTTCATAACCTTTAGTTTGGAAACCAAAACTCATTTTTTCAATAAATTCTTTTACAGGCATCATTAGGTCTGGAGCTATATAGGTTATTAATCTATTTTCATTCATGTCTCCTTCCAAAATCCTAATGCTGCTTTGTCTACTGATTCCCATCTTCTATCTAATAGAGTTATCAAAACCTTCGCACCTAATTTCTTCCTTGTCATACCGTTGACTCCTATGATATACATACCTTGATGAATATATTTATAACCACAATATTTTAGTTCATTTTCAATATTTTTGCTTACAATTCTTAAATCTACTGGGCGTGTTAACACACTTAATTCTACTTCTCTGGATATTCTATATAGACCACTTTTACTTTCAAACATACCCATGTGGTATACTTGCCGCGGCTTTATTTTTCTCTGGGTATCTTTTTTATATCTTTCTAGATCTCTTTGTATATCTATAACTTCTTCAATGCTATCAATATCATCAGCTTTGCATGATAATCTATGCTTCATGGCCAGAGGTCTTGAATCTTGCCTTACTAATTCGAGGGTTTTGTCTCTTCTAAGGAAGCCTTTAGATACGTCCATTTTTCTGAATTAATATTTCTAGTAGAGGCAACTATTCCAGATGATGATAACACAATTTCTTTGTTGCTTTGAACACTTTTTAGCTTATCTAATACTTGAATTAGTAGTTGGATGATTGTGTTATTTTGTCTTATTATTACTTTGGAATCTTCCTTTGGGGAGTCGTGATCGGAGAATCCTACAGGAGGTGACAGGTATTTTGCTACTTCGTTTAATGCTTGAGTATATTCAATCATAAAATTATGAGATAATCAAAGTTTTAACCTCTTGCACCAACTTTTTAATTTCAAGTATATCTTGTCTTGTATCAGTGCGTGGGAGTGACTCTTTGCCTTTACTTAAGTAACGGCCTATTGACAACACTTCCTCTTTAATATAATCGTTATTCTTGCAAACTATATTCTGTCTTGCTTTTGCTTCCTCTAGCTTATGTAAAGCAAGATCAATTTTATTATTCAAACCTGACTACTTATCCGCAAGTTTTTGGTATTCTTTGAATAAACTTTCATATTTTTGGTCTAAGTTATCTTGTCTTTTTCCCCAAGATATGTAAAAGTTATATATGAAATCGATGACTGTATTTAACTGGCTATGAGATGAATGCCAGATATGCTCTTCAGAAGGATTTACTCTACACCTTATATTTAGATTTTCCTTAGTATTTATAACTTTACCTGCGCTAACTTCTAAGTTTAAATATTTTAACCTTTCAATGATTAAACGCTGGACCTGATACCAACAATATAGGGAAATTTAAATTTTATACTTAGCTTAATATGTGATTAGATTTTGATTAGGTTAATTTGGGATTAGGTGGAAGTGGTAGACAGGTATGCCTTTTCTCTTGAATAGTATTTACTATTCACTAGGTAGGGCACTATTCACAATAGTGCTCCACTATTGAATACAGTATTTGGAATAGTATTCCACTATTCACAACAATATTTAATTCAATATGATTACCTTCACGTTCTAACTTGATTATATATTTAATGCAGGATCTATTTAGAGGCTGGCGAGGCCAACAATTCGTCCGGCGATGTGCGCAAAGGTGTAAAATCCTACTCAGTACTCACCATATTTTTCATTATGTTGCATCATATGTAGCTAGTTACGTTCACTTAGTAGTTTTAATTGCAAATTTATGGGGTAAATTCCTATCGTCTTCCCAGGCAGTTCCACCCGAAGGGAACACTTCTCTACAGCCACAAGGTTCTCATTCAAACGCCACTCTGGGCTACACAGAGAACTACACACGCAGAGGTTTCTCCTATAGGATCCCTAGCATAAGAACTCGTCCCATAAATTCATAAATAAAAGCACTAAGTGAAACCAAGAAACTACATCATTTCAACAACATAATTTACATATGGTTTTTCCCTTTCGGGATGCCCCGAAGGTATTACACACAACTAGGAAATTACCTTCAAACTCTTGGCGAACTAAGCGCCTTCTTGGCTATTCTACTAGTAGTGGTGGTGGCTAGACTATGAAGGAAGTGGTGCTCTGGTGGAGAGTCTCGATGCTCAGAGTGCTTCGTGCTCTCCCGTATCTTGTGTGTTGTTGTGTTTCTTCTTGAGCCCAACGTCTCCTTTTATAGCCGCAAGGGGTGGCTGCAAAGGAGGCCTTCGGGAGCATTCCTTCACTTATTTTACACACGGTAGTATGCACACGTGTCCTACTAGGGTACACGCGTGTCCTTCTAATAATATAAAAAAGTGCGAGACAGTGCCGACAAGCTTCAATCTTCAGGAAACTTTGCTTTCTTCACGTGGCATTGTCTCTCGGTGAATAATTGGCTGGCTCTTTTTTTTTCTTCTTCGCTTGCCAGCGATGCACTTCTTCATGCCTTCAGATAGGTAGCTCTTCCTTAGGAATCCTTGTGTCAGTGTATGCGTACATACATGCCAAGGCTGCTTAAATATTCAACACTGCTTATTCATTTAATTTAAATTTAATTTAACTTGCTTAAATATTAGATATTGCTTCTTTTTTTTTACAGGGGGTTTTCCCTGCCCATATGATTGATAATATATACCTTATCAATATTTAAAGGATCTATTATGGGAATTTCTATCAATATATATATATATATATAGGTAGCAGCTATTCTAAGCGTGAGTGTAGAATAGCTTATTCTACACCCCCTAGTAACGCTATGTACAAAATCTAGTAAAACGGTGTATAAAATATAGTAATTCGAAGAAAAAAAATTATCATCAAAGTTTGTAATTTACTACATTTTACTTAAAATTACTATATTTTACATAGTGTGTTACTGTATTTCGTATGTACCGTTACTGGGGTGTAGAATAAGCTATTCTAAACTCACACTTAGTTTAGCGCTACTATATATATATATATATATATATATATATATATATATATGTGTGTGTGTGTGTGTGTGTGTGTGTGTGTGTGTGTGTGTGTGTGTGTGTGTGTGTGTGTGTGTGTGTGTGTGTGTGTGTAATTCTGTCAAATTGAATGAATTTAAGAAAAAATAGAAAATATACGGGCTATATAGCTACTTTGCCATCTGCTGGCAGACGACAAAGGTATTTGCCGTCAGGTAGCAGACGGCAAAGCTGCCATGTTGTAGCTACCTCTGCAATCTGGGGTGTACTGGGATGGCCTATTTCGCAGATTTGCCGTCAGCTGGCAGACGACAAAGGCCTTTGCATATTTGCCGTCTACTGGCTGACGGCAAAGATGCAAAGGTCTTTGCTGTTTGCCAGCTAACGACAAAGCACGTCATTAACCACTTAACAGACCTGAACTGCCACGTGTGCCATCTAGGCTCTTTGCCATCTGCCAACAGACGGCAAAGACCTTTGCATCTTTGCCGTCAGCCAGCAGATGGTAAAGAAGCCTTTGTCATAGCCTATTCAGCCGAACCTGTTGCCGTCTACTGGCTGACGGCAAAGCCCTTTGCCGTCCGCCTGGCATGCCTTTGCCGTGAGCCATGGCTGACAGCAAAGTGCCTGATTTCTGTAGTGTTTGCCTGCTTGGCAACGAGGCTGGCTGGTGCATCTTGCTACCTTCCGTGAGTTACATCCGGCAGTTTGGAATAGTACTAGCTTTGAGTATCAGCTTCCGGTCAACTGAGATTCAGTCGACCGTGTGTGTGTATGTACATGTATGCCGCTAACTTTTTTAACTACTTAACTAGCCACGTGCCCCTAAAACACCTCACAAACGCCAGGATAACGTCCTACATGAGTTAAAAGTGTATGAAAATTAAATCAGGGTTTCATAATATTCATATTACATGATTAGGATGGTGATGTTTCCATTTCAATTATTATGACAAATGAGATGTCGCGTGTGACTGAACTATATCTGATCAGATTTAATTTAAGGATGTGTACTTGTAAGGTTCCATTTCCAAAAAGTACACCATATCTATAACTATTTGTGATGTGTGTACGCGACCTTAGATTAGTATACTCACAACTAAAGTTTAGATCTCGCACTAGAGGCAGTTCTGATTTGATACTATATTGGTTTATGAAGTCTAAATTCAGATTGTGGGTTGTCCATAGTAATAGTGAGGGTAAAAATTCAGATTGTTGTCTGTTTCTGATGCTAAATTGGTTTTGAGGATCTATCTTTTCTGGGTAAATCAACTAAGATTTTTTTTATGTTGGACTTCTAGCTCAATTCTGTTTTTTGATGATCATGTGTTTTTTACTATGGAATAAATATGGCTTGTCAGGAATATATTGTAGCCATATATATTTGAATCCTACAATACAACGATTAAAACCACAACATTACATGAATATTTGTTCCGATGCTTGTAGAACCATTTTAATTTTATATGGCATTTTTAATGGGAAAAGGAAATAGATTGCTTAATGAAGTCAATACAAATATCAACATCTAAATAAACAATGCTTTCATTGTTGCATGTCATACCTGCATTTATAGCTCATAGCACCACCGGCATGTTTATACTCACAGGTATTTCATGGTACGCATGAAAGGAGGATGCACCAGCGGTATGACTAGATGATTTGCTTTTGTGTTTGTGCGTCGGGGGAGGGGGGGTCGATTTCGATGATAATTTCATTTTTTTAATCGTATATCCCCTAATATTTACTTCCTCCATTTTTATCTACTCAGCATGCTAAATTTCTGATGTCAAACTTTGTAAGATTTGATCAATTTTATATTAACTTGTTAACTTATAATGTAATTTTATGAACAATTTTTATATTCTTGAAGACATATAAAATTCTTCAACAGTTTTATAAATTCATGAAGATTTTTAAAATTTACGTATATTTTTCCAATTCATGAACATTGTTTCTAAATCGAGCTTTTTTAAATTCATGAATGAAATTGTTCAAAGTTTCAGAAACCAGCAACTGATTGTTTTTAGATGGGAGGTCACATTTTTCTACTGATTTTGTTCTCACTGGGTTGTCAGCAAAAAAGAAGAGCAGTGCGCGAGCGACATGCCAAGGAGTGGCGGTGGCATTTGCCCTGCACCCAACACGTAACGTGCTAAACAAGAACCGATGCTGGTACCTCTATGGGCTGGCCAATTCAGCAAGCCCAGTCGGTCCTTTTTTCTTCTTTTGTTTGCTACGGTGAAATGAACATACATCTATGATCTATCCACAAGTTTGGGAGAAACAACTGGCTCAAAAATAGGCATATATCTGTAGGTTCAAAAACTTCTTTTGTTTGCTACGGTGAAACAAACACACATCTATGATCTATCTACAAGTTTGGGAGAAACAACCGGCTCAAAAGCATGCATATATATGTAGGTTCAATCCACATGTCTAAAAAAGTTCACAAGTTTGAAAACAATATTCAAAAATTCACCCGTGAATTTGAAAAAAGTTCACCAATTTGAAAAAAAATCATATCTGTAAAAAGAGTTTATGAATTTATAAAAGGTTCACGCATTAAAAAGTCTTCAAGAACTCGGAAAAACATTTCACAAATTTGAAAAGTGTTCATGGATTCCAAAAATGTTTAAGAATGTGAAAGAAACTAGAAGAATTTTTTTCATCAAGAATTTGAAAAAAAAACTTCACAAATTTGAAAATGATTGAGCATTTGAGAAAAGAAAAATAATAACAGAAACTGACGAACAAAATCCGGTTCAGGAAACCAAAAAATGAAAAGGGAATACATTGATAACTTTTTTCGGGCAATCTCGCTTGACACCCTGTTTTAATGGTATAGTTCTTTCTTCTATCAATTACATTCTTTACTTCTTTAGGTCATTCTTAGTCAATTTATACTTTTTTCTTTTGGCTCCCGCAGCACTTGGCTTTCTCCCATTTCTTGGCTTTCCAGACCTATTGCACTTCATTATGAACCTTGTCATTTTGTTATCAACATTTTTCCCTGTAGTGATAGTTCACAACTTTTTGTACTGAAAACCGTCTAATTGCTGCATACTATTATAGAATCTAAGCGCGTGAACATGAGTTTCAAATGTCATATTTTTATTGTTGGCCATGGTTCCTCTCATCTTCTTGGTTTAATGTCAATGCCTTTCCAATACTTTCATTCTGCAAGAATATGACTATATATCCTCCCGAGTTAGTTTTTCTTCCAAGTTATTCGTGGCAGAGCCATCCACATCTTGTTCCTTTGTTGATATTTGCAGAACCACCCACATCTTCTTCCTACGTACCAGAGTCTGTTAGTACCAAAGTAGTGTTGTGTTCTTCATAAAAAATCTCTGAATCAAGAATTTCTTTTGCTTCAGTTTCATAATTTGATTCATGAGTATCACTTGTGCCATCAATATCTATTGTTTTTGCATAGTCAGGACCTTGTAATGTTGGTTTTTGACAGTCTGAAATTTCTTCACTTTGAGTACTTGTAGTAAGATTTTCTTGCTGCCTAAGTAAATCAAATTATTCCAAGTTAGTTCTATTTGGTCAATTCTTAACTTTATATTGTATCTCCATCTGATCATTAGTTTTTGTGTTCCATTTTCTTAATTTGTGATATCTTTGTTGATATTTGCAGAACCATCCACATCTTGTTCCTTTGTACGAGAGTATGTTAGTACCACAATACTGTTGTGTTCTTCATAAAAATTCTCTGAATTAGGAACATCTCTTTTGCTTTAGTTTCATAATTTGATCCATCAGTACCACTTTTGCCATCAGTATCTATTATTTTTGCATACTCAAGACCTTGCAATGTTTGTTGTTGACAGTGTGAAATTTCTTTACTTTGTGTAATTGCAGTAAGATTTTCTTGCCGCCTAACTAGATGAAAATTGTTCCAACTTAGTTCTATTTGGTGAAATTCAAAATCATTATATTGTATCTCCGTCTGATCACCAGTTCTTGTATTACATTGTAGGCACTCTTCCTCAGCATCTCTTCCATCATCATCTCTTTCAGATTCATCAATAAGTTCATCTGTTTCAAATTGATCTTCATCAAAATCTACTTCGAACTCTTCTCCAGGTTTGAATATTGCCGAAAATGATTGTTTTTGTTGCTTCATGCTACACTCTTTGATTTTTTTTTGCTGAAAATGTTCACTTCTTGGCACTTCTGATAACCAATGCTCCTCCTGAAAATGGTTAATTTTGACTGTTATTTAATGTTTTCATTAGTTATAAGGCAGTGCATATTTTTTGAATAAAAGTTTGTTTTTAAAGTATAGGCACCTCGACATTATGCCTCGTTGTAATATGGCAGTGAAGCTTCCAATATGGATTGCCATATTTTCAGTACAAAGATTACACATCATAGTCATTTGTTGCATCAATTATGTGTAAGATCGTCTTGCTCCTTGTATCAGACTGGGTGTTGCTTGTTCATTCATAAGCTCAAATGCTTGTTTACCATATTGAGCTTCTTCTAATTCATGTAACTTACAAAAGATTTTAAGCAATGCAAAATGGAGTTTTGTTTTTAATATTTATGTGATGTCATTTTGGCTTACCTCGTTTTATTTTCCTCTGTTACGATGACATTCTTCCTCCTTATTCTATTGTGCAAGCAACATGTCCTGCTAATGCAATTTTTGAACATCATTAATACTAAAAAAATTCTGATATTACACATTCAGAAAACTTATCTAGTTGATAACATTTGTTTGATAATGCATTTGTTGATATCCATTAACTGGATTTTAGGCACCCGCAAAACCATTGTGCAGTAATTAGTAAACTACAATATTATTTTAAATTTAAGTTAATATTTATATTTCCTTATTATTATTATGGTCACCTTGTTGTCCTTTCTAGGTACTTCATGCTCTCAAACAATGTCTGCTATTTTGGTTGTCTGAGCAAGCAATTTTATTTAATGATTAGACCAAATTATATGAACAGGAACAATTCTAAATTACACTTTAGATGGGTGAATAACTTCATATTATCTACGATTGGATTTTTCCTGCTACCATTACCTTGGTTTCTTATTGCTTTCCGTGATGTCGTTCTACTGCTTGCTTGTGTGTTATGTATGCAAAATCTCCAACCTGCATATGCAACAATAACAACATTAATTTTATAATGAGAGGAGGAAACTAACGAACAATCAAATTACTATTATGCTTTGTGTACTTGGTCCATCTCTCATCGAACCCCAGCTTACCCAAAATAGCTTTTAGGAATACCCATTCGACTCTGTCATACGCTTTATGTATATCCAATTTAACTGCGCATCTCCCCATCTTTACCTTTTTCTTCTTCTTCATAGTATGCAAGCATTCGTAAGCTACAATGACATTATCCGTGATAATACGACCCGGCACAAAAGCACTTCGAGTTTCACTTATGATTTGTGGCAACAAGACCTTCAACCTTGCTGCAAACATTTTTGAGATTACCTTGGATACCACGTTGCACAAACTGTTTGGCCTGAATTGCGTAATCTTCTCTGGATTGTCCACTTTGGGAATAAGAACAATGTTAGTAGAATTCCACCCTTCAGGAATCACCCTAGTATTTACTGCATGCAACACTTCTGTAACCAAATCCTCTCCTATGATCGGCCAATTTTTTATGTAAAAAATGGCATGCAACCCATCCGGACTAGGGGCTTTCAAGTCCCCTATGCTGAACAACGCACTCCTCATTTCATCGGTTGTATACGGTGCAAGCAGGGAGTCATTCATATAAGGTGTAACACATCGTTTTACTTTATTAAGAACATTTGCATCAGGTACAACTACTTTAGAAAAAAATAAATGCTGAAAATAATCCGCAATCAAACCACGCATTTGTTGAGGAATGTAGTAATTTCAAAAAAATTCCTACGCACACGCAAGATCATGGTGATGCATAGCAACGAGAAGGGAGAGTGTTGTCCACGTACCCTCGTAGACCGAAAGCGGAAGCGTTAGCACAACGCGGTTGATGTAGTCGTACGTCTTCACGGCCCAACCGATCAAGCACTGAAAGCACGGCACCTCCAAGTTCTTGCACACGTTCAGCTTGATGACGTCCCTCGAACTCTGATCCAGCCGAGTGTCGAGGGAGAGTTCCGTTAGCACGACGGCGTGGTGACTATGATGATGTTCTACCGACGCAAGGCTTCACCTAAGCACCGCTACAATATTATCAAGGAGGACTATGGTGGAGGGGGGCACCGCACACGGCTAAGAGATCAATGATCAATTGTTGTATCTATGGGGTGCCCCCCTCCCCCATATATAAAGGAGTGGAGGAGGGGGCCGGCCAAGGGGAGGAGGCGTGCCCAAGGGGGGGAGTCCTACTTCCACCGGGAGTAGGACTCCTCCCTTTCCTATCTGGAGAGGGAGAGGGAAGGAAGAGGAAGGAGGGAGGAAGGAAAGGGGGGGGCTCTCAATTCGGATTGGGCTTGGGGGGGGGGGGGGCTTCCTTGCTCTTTTCCCCTCCTTTCCACTAAGGCCCATTAAGGCCCATATACCTCCCGGGGGGTTCCGATAACCTCCCGGAGCTCCGGTATTGTCCCAATCCCACCCGAAACCTTTCCGGTGTCCAAAAATAATCGTCCAATATATCAATCTTCATGTCTCGACAATTTTGAGACTCCTCGTCATGTCCGTGATCACATCCGGGACTCCGAACAACCTTCGGTACATCAAAACACATAAACTCATAATATAACTGTCATCTAACTTTAAGCGTGCGGACCCTACGGGTTCGAGAACTATGTAGACATGACCGAGACACATCTCCGGTCAATAACCAATAGCGGAACCTGGATGCTCATATTAGCTTCTACATATTCTACGAAGATCTTTATCGGTCAAACCGCATAACAACATACGTTGTTCCCTTTGTCATCGGTATGTTACTTGCCCGAGATTCGATCGTCCGCATCTCAATACCTAGTTGAATATCATTACTGGCAAGTCTCTTTACTCGTTACGTAATGCATCATCCCATAACTAACTCATTAGCAACATTGCTTGCAAGGCTTAGAGTGATGTGCATTACCGAGAGGGCCCAGAGATACCTCTCCGATAATCGGAGTGACAAATCCTAATCTCAAAATACGTCAACTCAACAAGTACCTTTGGAGACACCTGTAGAGCACCTTTATAATCACCCAGTTACGTTGTGATGTTTGGTAGCACACAAAGTGTTCCTTTGGTAAGAGCGAGTTACATAATCTCATAGTCATAGGAACATGTATAAGTCATGAACAAAGCAATAGCAACATACTAAACGATCAAGTGCCAAGCTAATGGAATGGGTCAAGTCAATCACATCATTCTCCTAATGATGTGATTCCGTTAATCAAAAGACAACTCATGTCTTTGGTTAGGAAACTTAACCATCTTTGATTTACAAGCTAGTCAAGTAGAGGCATACTAGTGACACTATGTTTGTCTATGTATTCACAAATGTATTATGTTTCCGGGTAATACAATTCTAGCATGAATAATTAACATTTATCATTATATGAGGAAATAAATAATAACTTTATTATTGCCTCTAGGGCATATTTCCTTCAGTCTCCCACTTGCACTAGAGTCAATAATCTAGATTACACAGTAATGATTCTAACACGGATGGAGCCTTGGTGCTGATCATGTTTTGCTCGTGGAAGAGGCTTAGTCAACGGGTCTGCAACATTCAGATCCGTATCTATCTTGCAAATCTCTATGTCTCCCACCTGGACTTGGTCCCGGATGGAATTGAAGCGTCTCTTGACGTGCTTGGTTCTCTTGTGAAATCTGGATTCCTTTGCCAAGGCAATTGCACCAGTATTGTCACAAAAGATTTTCATTGGACCCGATGCACTAGGTATGACACCTAGATCGGATATGAACTCCTTCATCCAGACTCCTTCATTTTCTGCTTCGAAGCAGCTATGTACTCTGCTTCACATGTAGATCCCACCACGACGCTTTGTTTAGAACTGTACCAACTGACAGCTCCACCGTTCAATATAAACACGTATCCGGTTTGCGATTTAGAATTGTCCGGATCAGTGTCAAAGCTTGCATTGACGTAACCATTTACGACTAGCTCTTTGTCACCTCCATAAACAAGAAACATATCCTTAGTCCTTTTCAGGTATTTCAGGATGTTCTTGACCGCTGTCCAGTGATCCAATCCTGGATTACTTAGGTACCTCCCTGCTAAACTAATAGCAAGACCCACAACAGGTCTGGTACACAGCATTGCATACATGATAGAGCCTATGGCTGAAGCATAGAGAACTTCTTTCATTTTCTCTCTATCTTGTGTAGTGGTCAGGCATTGAGTCTGACTCAATCTCACACCTTGTATTACAGGCAAGAACCCTTTCTTTGCTTGATCGATTTTGAACTTTTTCAAATTATCAAGGTATGTACTTTGTGAAAGTCCAATTAAGCATCTTGATCTATCTCTATAGATCTTGATGCCCAATATGTAAGCAGCTTCACCGAGGTCTTTCATTGAAAAACTTTTATTCAAGTATCCTTTTATGCTATCCAGAAATTCTATATCATTTCCAATCAATAATATGTCGTCCACATATAATATTAGAAATGCTACAGAGCTCCCACTCACTTTCTTGTAAATACAGGCTTCTCCAAAAGTCTGTATAAAACCATATGCTTTGATCACACTATCAAAGCGTTTATTCCAACTCCGAGAGGCTTGCACCAGTCCATAAATGGATCGCTAGAGCTTGCACACTTTGTTAGCATCCTTTGGATCGACAAAACCTTCTGGTTGCATCATATACAACTCTTCTTCCAGAAATCCATTTAGGAATGCAGTTTTGACATCCATTTGCCAAATTTCATAATCATAAAATGCGGCAATTGCTAACATGATTCGGACAGACTTAAGCATCGCTACGGGTGAGAAAGTCTCATTGTAGTCAACCCCTTGAACTTGTCGAAAACCTTTCACAACAAGTCGAGCTTTGTAGATTGTAACATTACCATCAGCGTCAGTCTTCTTCTTGAAGATCCATTTATTCTCGATGGCTTGCCGATCATCGGGCAAGTCAACCAAAGTCCACACTTTGTTCTCATACATGGATCCCATCTCAGATTTCATGGCCTCAAGCCATTTTGCGGAATCTGGGCTCATCATCGCTTCCTCATAGTTCGTAGGTTCGCCACGGTCAAGTAACATGACCTCCAGAATAGGATTACCGTACCACTCTGGTGCGGATCTTACTCTGGTTGACCTATGAGGTTCTGTAGTAACTTGATCTGAAGTTTCATGATCAATATCATTAGCTTCCTCACTTATTGGTGTAGTCGTCACAGGAACCGGTTTTTGTGATGAACTATTTTCCAATAAAGGAGCAGGTACAGTAACCTCATCAAGTTCTACTTTCCTCCCACTCACTTCTTTCGAGAGAAACTCCTTTTCTAGAAAGGATCCATTCTTGGCAACAAATGTCTTGCCTTCGGATTTGTGATAGAAGGTGTACCCAACAGTTTCCTTTGGGTATCGTATGAAGACACAATTCTCCGATTTGGGTTCGAGCTTATCGGGTTGAAGATTTTCACATAAGCATCGCAACCCCAAACTTTAAGAAACGACAACTTTGGTTTCTTGCCAAACCACAGTTCATAAGGCGTCATCTCAACGGATTTTGATGGTGCCCTATTTAACGTGAATGTGGCCGTCTCTAAAGCATAACCCCAAAACGATAGCAGTAAATCAGTAAGAGACATCATAGATCGCACCATATCTAGTAAAGTACGACTACGACGTTCGGATACACCATTACGCTGTGGTGTTCCGGGTGGCGTGAGTTGCGAAACTATTCCGCATTGCTTCAAATGTAAACCAAACTCGTAACTCAAATATTATCCTCCACGATCAGATCGTAGAAACTTTATTTTCTTGTTACGATGATTTTCAACTTCACTTTGAATTTCTTTGAACTTTTCAAATGTTTCAGACTTATGTTTCACTAAGTAGATATACCCATATCTGCTCAAATCATCTGTGAAGGTGGGAAAATAACAATATCCGCCGCGAGCCTCAACATTCATTGGACCACATACATAAGTATGTATGATTTCCAACAAATCAGTTGCTCGCTCCATAGTTCCGGAGAACGACGTTTTAGTCATCTTGCCCATGAGGCATGGTTCGCAAGTACCAAGTGATTCATAATCAAGTGATTCCAAAAGTCCATCAGTATGGAGTTTCTTTATGCGCTTTATACCAATATGACCTAAACGGCAGTGCCACAAATAAGTTGCACTATCATTATCAACTCTGCATCTTTTGGCTTCAACATTATGAATATGTGTATCACTACTATCGAGATTCATCAAAAATAGACCACTCTTTAAGGGTGCATGACCATAAAAGATATTACTCATATAAATAGAACAACCATTATTCTCAGATTTAAATGAATAACCGTCTCGCATCAAACAAGATCCAGATATAATGTTCATGTTCAACGCTAGCGCCAAATAACAATTATTTAGGTATGAAACTAATCCCGAAGGTAGATGTAGAGGTAGCGTGCCGACGGCGATCACATCGACTTTGGAACCATTTCCAACGTGCATCGTCACCTCGTCCTTAGCCAGTGTGCGCTTAATCTGTAGTCCCTGTTTCGAGTTGCAAATATTAGCAACAAAACTAGTATCAAATACCCAGGTGCTACTGCGAGCTTTGGTAAGGTACACATTAATAACATGTATATCACATATACCTTTGTTCACCTTGCCATCCTTCTTATCCGCCAAATACTTGGGGCAGTTCCGCTTCCAATGAGCAGTCTGCTTGCAGTAGAAGCACTCAATCTCAGGCTTAGGTCCAGACTTGGGTTTCTTCTCTTGAGCAGCAACTTGTTTGCCGTTCTTCTTGAATTTCCCCTTCTTTTTCCCTTTGCCCTTTTTCTTGAAACTGGTGGTCTTATTGACCATCAACAGTTGATGCTCCTTCTTGATTTCTACCTTCGCAGCCTTTAGCATTGCGAAGAGCTCGGGAATTGTCTTATCCATCCCTTGCATATTATAGTTCATCACGAAGCTCTTGTATCTTGGTGGCAGTGATTGAAGAATTCTGTCAATGACGCTATCATCCGGAAGATTAACTCCCAGTTGAATCAAGTGATTGTTATACCCAGACATTCTGAGTATATGCTCACTGAGAGAACTATTCTCCTCCATCTTGTAGTTGTAGAACTTATTGGAGACTTCATATCTCTCAATCCGTGCATTTTCTTGAAATATTAACTTCAACTCCTGGAACATCTCATATGCTCCATGACGTTCAAAACATCGTTGAAGTCCCGGTTCTAAGCCGTAAAGCATGGCACACTGAACCATCGAGTAGTCATCAGCTTTGCTCTGCCAGACGTTCATAACATCCGGTGTTGCTCCTGCAGCAGGTTTGGCACCTAGCGGTGTTTCCAGGACGTAATTCTTCTGTGCAGCAATGAGGATAATCCTCAAGTTACGGACCCAGTACGTGTAACTGCTACCATCATCTTTCAACTTTGCTTTCTCAAGGAACGCATTAAAATTCAACGGAACAACAGCATGGGCCATCTATATACAACAAACATAGACAAGAAAAATACTATCAGGTACTAAGTTCATGATAAATTTAAGTTCAATTAATCATATTACTTAAGAACTCCCACTTAGATAGACATCCCTCTAATCATCTATGTGATCACGTGATCCAAATCAACTAAACCATAACCGATCATCACGTGAAATGCAGTAGTTTTCAATTGTGAACATCACTATGTTGATCATATCTACTATATGATTCACGCTCGAACTTTCGGTCTCACTGTTTCGAGGCCATACCTGCGTATGCTAGGCTAGTCAAGTTTAACCTGAGTATTCTGCGTGTGCAAAACTAGCTTGCACTCGTTGTTGATGGACGTAGAGCTTATCACACCCGATCATCACATGGTGTCTGGGCACGACGAACTTTGGCGACGGTGCATACTCAGGGAGAGCACTTTTATCTTGAAATTTAGTGAGAGATCATCTTAAAATGCTACTGTCAATCAAAGCAAGATAAGATGCATAAAAGATAAACAGCACATGCAATCAATATAAGTGATATGATATGGCCATCATCATCTTGTGCTTGTGATCTCCATCTCCGAAGCATCGTCATGATCACCATCATCACCGGCGTGACACCTTGATCTCCATCGTAGCATCGTTTTCGTCTCGCCAACTATTGCTTCTACGACTATCGCTACCGCTTAGTGATAAAGTAAAGCAATTATAGGGCGATTACATTGCATACAATAAAGTGACAACCATATGGCTCCTACCAGTTGCCGATAACTTGGTTACAAAACATGATCATGTCATACAATAAAATATAGCATCACGCCTTGACCATACACTACAAAAAAAATACACTTCCGTGATGATACGTGTTTGTCACAGAAGGTCGCGTTTTCTGTCATGCATGTACATCCATGACGATTTTATGACAGAATCAATATAGTCATATCTGTGTTGTTGTAGAAGTGTTCCATGACATTACCAAAATTACCATCACGGAAGTGTCCACTTCCATGACGATAAATCGCGTGTCACAGAAGTGCTTTCGTCAAGGGTCACCGACACGTGGCATCCACCGTAACGGAACGCCATTAAGCTACCGGGTCGGGTTTTGGATCAGGGAACCCGTTAACAGCCCCGACCAATGGGGATTTTCCAATGGAGGAAACACGTGTCGGCTCATTGCTGGGATAGATGTTATCCACTCATTGGACATAAGGCGCCTATGATACGTCCACACGTGGCACAACCCAACAGAGGCCCATTCCTGTGAAAAGGCCGGCCCGTTTGACTTGGTCAAAAGGTGGCGGGCCGGCCCATGGAAAGCCTGTTAACCCGAGGCCCGTTACGCCCTATTCAAATTAGGCCCAGTAGCTTCATCTGGGCCATCCAATATGATTCCAGCCCATTTTCACTTCTGGCCCATGTATGGCCCATGACATCTTTCGGCCCATATGAGGCCCTATGTAACTCTTGGCCTATTAACGGCCCCTGGTGAAACGGGCCCGTAACGAACAGTGTATCACTTTACACCCATTAACGGCCCGTGGTGAAACTGTCCCCTAAAGAAAAGTGTATCACTTTATACCCATTAACGGCCCGTTATTCAGTTGGGCCGTTTCCAGCCCATGTTATCATTCGGCCTTCTCAGAGCCCATTTATTCTTGGGCTCATTTCCAGCATTCGTTTACTTACGGCCCATTACTGTCATTTTCTTCTTGTGGGCCAAATTCAGCCCATGGTTACAGTCGGCCCGTTTGTGGTCTGTTAATACGTTGGGCCATTTTCATAGCGTCATCAAATACGGCCTATTAATGATGGCCCGTTATGGTCGGCCCATGAACAGACGATTCCAACTCTAGCCCGTTTACGGCCAGAATATGGTATGTTTGGACCATGTTTGGCCAATCGATCATACGGCCCGTATAAGGCCCATTGTTTCTTCGGCCCGTAGAAGGCCCATTGTTTCTACGGCCCGTAGAAGTCCCATTGTTTCTACGGCCCGTAGAAGGCCCACTGTTTCTACGACCCGTAGGAGGCCCAGTGTCACTATAGTAAATATTAGCCCATGGTTATTGTGGCCTAGTTTAAAAAATAGGTTATTGCAGCCACTAGCAAACCGCGGAAAAAGAACCGCACTGACTACAAGCAAACAAATAAACAAGACAACAAGGAAATAAATAAGCAAGCAACTTACACTAGGCTATCACAGCTATTACACACTAGTCGTCAACCCATGCTACTGCACGGGCTAGGAATTTTTGAAAAACTATAATATTATACATAAAAAGTTGCAGCAATTATTTATTTAATCCCATAGAAATCGGAAGTACGAAGTATTTATAATTCTTTTTAATGCTTATTACATATAAAATATCTTATTTTATATGCCCTATACTTAAAACATAGTGGATCATCATAAATTTCTGTATTAATGTTTGTGCACAACAAAATATGGTGACATCATTATACATATTTAACTGTTCCCGAATTTAGTAATGAGTAAGTGCATATGAATATGTTCTATCTTTTTTAACATCTATCTACATATAACCTCTATGATTTTGCTCTTTACCACTAAGTATTGGCCTGATACTCCATGTTTCTCCATGCATACATGTTATTAAAATATTTTTCCAAAACATGTGTAACCAAAACAATTCTCTTAGCAATTAGTTACGCCGATCACTTTCAGACCCATGCATGCGTTCTCTCTCTCTATCTAACTCATCACCGCACCCACGGGTCAAATGCTCATCAGCTCAACATACGGATGAGTTGCATGCTTCACTATGGTCTGTGGCCCAGTTCAACCATATCCTTGTACCTCTAAATGTTTGGAAGACCATCGAACTTCTTAAAGTTCATTTTTAAAATCATGGATGCCTTATATGTCTTTTTAATAATCCACTTGAACTTCTACGACAATCCTTGCACTTTAAAATTTCAACACTAAAAATGTGAAGTTTGCTCGAATATTGTTAAATTGACACGTTGATTTTTTTATTCACGTATATTTGTAGAGGATTAACCTTTTGTTTTTTCTAATAATTCCCCTAATTATTGGATGCCTTCTGTAAATTTATTTTACATTTTTGATAATTGATCCTTATGACATCTCAAATAAGCCATTAGGAGAAGTAATGATGATAAATTTCTTTCGGCCATGACCGCTAGACGTTATCCCAGTCCATTTTTTGTGAGAAGCTTGTATCCTAGTCCATGATACGATATTATATTCTATGAAATTTTCATGCAACTTCCAAAAGAAGTGTGGTAAGAAAACATTTATGAATTTAAAAAATGTGGAGATTCCTGATGTTGTATATTGCTGATTGGTTTTGGTTGCTTATCACATGTGACACCCGACGAAGATTACTGACATGATTCAAATAAAAATCAAACAAATAGGAATCTGATGAAAATATTTCATAATTTTGTATTTCTATAATTCTTAGTAACATATTCGTGAAAACAATAAATAAAGCTGGACACATCATAGGAACTATGTCTACATAAAAAATTACATCTTTAAAACTTTTGAAGATTACGTCATACCTGGACCGTGCGTCTGCACGGGTTCATGACTATAAAAGCCTTAGAACAGACTATTTCATGAATTCATATAGAAGCATACCATAATGTCTATAGAGAGGGCATGTGAATTTCAGCGCAATAAGCCCAATAAATATTTGAAAGAAACCTATTTCTTGCTCAAGCATATGTGTCTCTTCATGTTACCATATGCGATCACCTCTATCTTCTTAAAAGCCGTATTTGTCCATGGTAAATTCTCCAGACCAATTAATCCTTGTCTGATCCAAAAGGTTTCAGGCTTCGACTACTTAAACCAATTCAGGAATTGTCTTTATTTGGTTCAAATATTCAGCTCCAATGCATGTATGTCAAAGTACCAACATAATTTTTTTTAATTCTTACAGAACAAAATGATAAACAACTTCAAGAAATTAGTAATGCATCCTGTGGGGACACCTGGTGATAATTTAATCATTGGTTATTTTGTAGCAAAATGATCACGTCTAAATCAACACATGAGAAGCAACATAATAAGTGTTGAGATAAAATTCAGGAGTAATACCTACATTTGCAATAAATTCACTGAGAAATCTAAGATACTTTTTCTAGGTGTTTCAGGCTACTAAGGTTTGGCATAACTACATATAAGTAACTAACATGTATACCTTTGGCGCGTCCACACATGCCTGCGTGTAGTTTATAAGTTCCGACCGTAACGACGACAATGACTATCAAGCAATAACGCTAACGTCTGCTCGTGGGTGCTGGCCAATGTTTTTTCTTCCGGCAATTAAAATAAAAGCTGGCTGGATGATTTCCTAAATAGCACCAACACGGTCTCCTAGTCAATCCTTCTTGAACGTATATACTGGCCAATCGATTGGTGTGGGCCGGACACAAACACAGGCACACACGTGTGAAGAAAGCACCAACCTAGTTAATTGTTTCAATCTTCTTTTCATAACAGGAGATTCAGCCTACATGACGATAAATATATGCATGTTATCACATGATGCTAAGGCGCTGCCCTGCTCCTTGCTTACCCATCCAACTGATTACGTTGACGACTTCATCCAATATGGCACTCAACTCTTTATTGGAGGATCGATGTATAAATCTCAGTGACTTGTACATCGGAGGCAGGTGTTCTGTCCAGGGCTGGTTGCTAACATCGGCGGTAGTGAACCAGAGGACACGGAAGGGACTTGTGGCGCTAGGATGTCTTCGCAGATGTAGGCGACAGCGATAGTGAATCAAAAGACATGGCAGGAAGAGATCGATGTTTTTTAAGGGAAGGGATCGATCGATGTTTTTCTAGGGTGGATAGATAGATGTTTAAGCGCTATAGGAAGCAGATAAATATTGACTGATCAATCCTGCGTGTAGAGAAGGCAGAGACGCATGAGTAGGGCCACTCAATCCAAGGGCTATTAACTTCTAGTATGAGATATATCTAGCACATATATTTTTCTTCTTAATTTATGGGACGTATCATAGGACTTTCCTTGTGTGTGTTTTTTCACGTGAGGACTCCTTAGGTTTTATTTCTAGGGTGGATAGATAGATGTTTAAGCGCTATAGGAAGCAGATAAATATTGACTGATCAATCCTGCGTGTAGAGAAGGCAGAGACGTACAGAGTAGGGACACTCAATCCAAGGGCTATTAACTTCTAGTGTGAGATATATCTAGCACATATATTTTTCTTCTTAATTTATGGGACGTATCATAGGATTTTCCTTGTGTGTGTTTTTTCACGTGAGGACTCCTTAGGTTTTATTACGTGAGCCTTTTTTTTGTTTCATTAACGTTGTACATGTCACCTGTGTATTGCATAGGGTTGTTTCATCTGCGTTATGCAAGTTTTTCTTTCTATCTTGACCGTATATTTTCTAATCTAATGGTTTAATTAATATTGATGATGTGGATTAATGAGAGATCATTAATGGTGCCTCCAATTAGTATATATAAGATATTACATCCACTGGGCATCATAGTTCGCCACCAGTGCAAATATAGGGAACACATCAGCATATAAACGCCGCAGCAAAACAAGTCCAGAACTGAAACCACTTCAGAAGAGCTCAAGAAACAATATCCTGGGTATCCATAATGCTGGCAAGATGCTTAGCGAGCTTATTAAATTTCTCTTGTTTGGCGCTTAAGTCCTCCAGCACTTGCTGTTGCACCAGAAAATATGCATCTGAATTCTGCAGGGACTTCCTCGGTCCTTGGTCTTCCAGTCGCACAACATCTGATCGATGTCTTTCAACTTGAAGTTGAGACTCAAGAAGCCGAACTGATTTAGGCAACGAGTTCGAAGAGCTGGTGCCAGCAGTGGTAGCCAGTAACTCGAACACTACATCAAGACAGGACTTTGGGGTTGTCTCGGTGTCTTCAATATAGTTTTTATCAGCTTTCTTGGAGACCAACAGAGATGTCTCACTATCTTGAACCTTATCAGCATTACTTCCTTTACCATTGCATAACAGGGTACTCTTCTCCAATATTTTATCCGTGTTCTAAAGGAGAAACAAACAAACACATCTCAGGTTTACAATGTAGTATATGAAACTCATTTTGGTAAACCAGTTCAGTAGTAAGGTCGACAGGATAACAGCATGAAACAAACATATATCTATGTAGTATGGTCACTGTATGGTCTATATCATTCTAGTTTATGTTGCCAAATCAAGATAGATACAGTTCGAATCATATCTATGTAAGACAAAGCAGCATAGACAGAATATAAGTGTGGGAAATTACACAGCAATAACAACACTTGTAATGTGCATGGCATGAGAACATAAATGTTTATTCAATTGAAACTGAAATCAACATAGAGCAAGTTACAACAGCAAACAGCCAAACACGTTGAAGAAACAGGTTTAAAACATACCTGTTGCGCCATTGGAGTTTCAATTGCATCCTTAAAATTTGAAATTAGTTGGTATCAGTAAATACAGTGATGCAAGAGCAAAGTAGTATGAACCATAGCTACGGAACCTGACCTGAGAACAATTCTTCTTCTGCTTTAAGCATTGACTTCGGGTTCAGAGTGGTGGTCCTCGTGATTTGGGCACTGCAGTTGCCTTACTAACTGCTCGTGTTTGGGTGCTCTGTGGTGGAGACGGTGATGTGTCAACGGGAACTTGGTGTCTATCTACTGGGGTTGGGATTAGAAGGGGTGTAGCTGGTTCTCTATCCAACTGGGTAGGGGTACAATCTGCAAGAGTGTGGGTTATGTGTGGTGGGGCTGGTTCTTGGGCAAGTACAACCGTGGTTCTATCTGCATCGACAGGTAGCACGATCTTTTCTGAAGACCGTGTTTTTACTCCCACAGATACTGCCATCACTCCCTCCAATTGAAATGGCTGATAAACAAGAAAAGTAATTGAATGTACAGACATTGTAAGATAGACAGGTGAAATGGATAGTAGGGAAGAAAACAGGGCATGAAATAATTCACATTTATGTTGTCTAAGCAAACAGAATAGCAGGACATAATTTCACATATATGTTGGCTAATTAAACAGGATAGCATGACACAATTTCACATGTATGATGGCTAACTAAACATGATAGAATGACATACTTCAAAATATGATGACTATGTAAACAGGATGACATGATATAACTATATGATGTGTCTATTAAAGTGGTTGGCATGCCATAAATCACAAACATGTCGTCGATGGAAACATGATGGCATGATATAATTCATAGATAGAATGACATAATTTAAAATATGATGACTATGTAAACATGATGAGATGATATAACTATATTATGTCTTTAGAAAAGGGGTTGGCATGCCATAATTCAGATACATGTTGTCTAGGTAAACATCATGGCATGACATAATTCAAATATATGATTTATCTACTAAGGAAGTGAGGAGAAGGCAATCGCATATATGATGTGTCAACTAAGGAGATGGCATTCAATATTGTATATATGATGTAAAAACTAAGCATTGCAATACAACATATGCATTATATGAGTAATATAACCCTGCCAAGTTTGAGCATACACCTCAGGGGGATAATCGGACTGGTCATCTGCCTCTAAATCCTCCTCTGAAGAGCTATCTATAACCAGCAAGATATCTGCTTCAGCAGGTAGCATTGTCTACTCTGAAGACCTTGTTTTCACTCCAGATTTCTCCATCACCAATTCGAATGGCTGATGCACAGGAAGAGCAGTTGAATATACAAACATTGTCGACAAAAGCAATGAGAAATACAAAAAAAGGACGGCATGATATAATTCACATATATGACGCTTGCCTAAACAGCATGGCATTGCATAATTCACATACCTAATGCCTTGCAACAAGATAACATTGCATAATTCACATATATAATGTCTTGCAACAAGATGGCATTGCATAATTTACATATATGGTAATTAGACACTAAACAGGTGGCATTCACACAAAGCATGTCTAAACTAAGCAAATGGCATAGCAATGCAAGATACCATACGCACGATATGAGCAACATGACCCTGCCAAGTT